>CM023616.1:8073537-9361037 GCA_013358685.1 Antennarius maculatus | reverse complement strand
ACTGCCTTATTTGGATCATATGAGAGGAATCGACCTGCTTTCAGAAGAACCCATTAATTACAGTACTGGTGAAGATCTATTACAGGGAGAGATCAGGAATGTTTATTTAAATTATCTAACATTGATTTATTTACACAGAAACTACTGAACTGATAACCTGTGACCTTTGTGGAGCTGCAGCACATGGGTGAGGTAAACTACACAGACATGAACAGGATAATTAGACCTTGGTGGAGGAATATGCTTTGCAGAGTGCCTGTGAAATTTGAAATAGCTCAAATCATGTCATCCAAACGACTTGGCATATTCTTCATTCCTAACCAGGCTGTTCTTTTGAAGAGATAAAGCATAGCAGATGTGATCTGATAATGTAAATGGGATTTGATATTATACAGTACACTGTGATTCTTCCTTAAAATGCGGGGGGTCTGAGAAAAGACCAATTCCACATTTCCACAGTTCCCCACAGACCCACTTCATAATGATGAATAACCTGTACTGACAATAAAACAATGAAAAGGCGAGCCTTGTACATCCTTTCTGTCTTCCCTGTCTACTTCTTCTTGATTAATATTACTTTCACAACCACATATTTCTCCTGCTCCCTCCAATGTCTGTGCTTCATCTGTCTGGGTGAAGCGCCCGACCTTTTGCTTTTGTAATAAATGGAGCTTAGAAACAAGAAACCATTGTCCTGATCAGTGTTGGCTTTTACAGTTCATAAATGACCAGAACACGCTAGAATGTAGGGTGCCAACACATCTTATCCACTAGGGGGATCCATTTATTTGCAAATCTAGTAATTAAGGTGACATTTGTGGTGTTTAACACTACAATTAATTTAAATAGCAAATCTATGCAGTGATGTTTATATCTTCTTATTCAATATCATGTTTCCTGCCAAAATTAATCAGATCTCTCTCAGAACGTTCACAGTTTGCTCTTGGCCTTCAGATAAAACAGCTTGTTGAAAGTGTTTATGGAGAGTTGTCTGAGCAAAGCTACAGAACAGGGCTCCTGCTGTAATTAAGATTTGAGATGTTTTCACTGATTTTTACAGGCACCAGAACACCCATACCAGATGGGGGGAGGATGGATATGGAGTAAAGGGGTGAGTGGGGGGGGGTGCATGGCTAATCTCTTATCCTTTGCCTGTGTACACAGTGGAGAGAGAATGGTGTGAAAACGTGGTGGTGGTGGGGGGTGGGAGGCATAACACAGGGATGATTGCAGAGTGAGAGAACATATGAGTGGGTGAGTAAAAGTTTGGGGAGGTGAGAGGTCATGGGTCAGATTGGTGAAAGTTTTAAAGTCAGCACTGAGAGCAGTTGTTGCCATGAGTGGAGCACTGCACAGCCCAAAGGAAAACAACGTTCCACTGTAACATTAGATTGAGATATACAGTCTCAGTAGATTACAATCAGTCACAATTACTTAAACAACTCCACCCTGTGGCATAATCTGACAAGCACCATAAAAGTCATTCAGAGAACAATGGAACCTTCACTGCACTCTGAGGCAGCACCACAAATTATTTTTATTTTATTTTATTCATGTGATCGTCATCATTTGACTGTGTGAAGTGATGATAAAAGTGCTCCCTGTCGTGTTCCGGGTGGTAAAGCTCAGTTAACACATACATTCTTAGCTTGTCTGGGTCATGTGCAATAATGCACTGCAGTCTAAACATGCATGTTGTTTCATCAAGATTTATTTCTTTTCTTTTTCATCAGTTAAATTGCATAAGGTGGGTGGTCATACGCTTGTTAGTTCCTGTCATTTTTACATTATGTTGCAAAGATTGCATACGTACCATCTCAGGAGGCTGACTAAGATGTCCATTAACCGTTCAGTTCATGGTTTACTTTACAGCTCCATTGAATCCTAATTACCTCTGAAAATCTGGCCAGTTGTGGTGCAATTATGTATCACTGACTGATATTTATATGAAAAATATGTGCGATAATAATCTGCACATTAAAAGCACTTTATGTTGAATAAATATTTACAAAGACAAAGAATGCTAGAACAGAATGTAGACCAGCAAAAGATTTTTCAATACTTGGCAACCAAACAAATTCCATGAAGGGTTTACTGAACTATTAATTATCAAAAAAATTCCATCCATTATGTGTTTGATAAGTTTCAGCCATATTTTACTGAACGTTAACTGCAAACATTCTTTATCAACTCAGCTATAACTATACACAGTTGTATTTTGAGCGACTCTAAATCTTATTATTAGCACATTGTCAGTGCTATTGATGGTGATCAGTTATGACATTAATTAAACATCTTAATTTAGCATGTTAGCAAACTAGAATTTACACACAGATTAAAAACTACACACAGATTTATTCTTAAGTCAATATCAAAAATGTAGAACCTAATGATGAAATGAAACGGAAATGTGCTTGTTTGTTTGTTTTTTTGTTTTATTGGGACAATAAAGTCAAACACAGTTACAAGCTTGCAGTTGATGAATATAAAGTTTATTCTCCCATCTGCAGTGCTGTTCATACAAAGTCACTCATGCTCTATATCAGGGCTGTCCAAACTTTATTCGTAGAGGGTCACATACAGAAAAATATATGAAAAGCTATTAGAGTTAACTTCGACAAGATCAGCTTAATATAGATAAGTTATACCTGATCATTCAATATTCTTAAAAAAACACCCTTTATTAAAACATTCCATTCATGGATTTTTCATTTTCTTTGTTGCCAAAAGGGTTAATAGCGCTTACTCAAAAATTAACCTCTGATTGCTTCTTAGACAGGATTTAGATCCCCCTTCACAGTCCTGCATAAATATAAGGGGACAAGGGGGGTATATTAAAGTTATGCAAATAAGTTATTGGTATTATATATACATAAAGCTCTAAAAAGTCTGTTGCTGGCTTTGTAGGTTAGCTATCATTTTTATAGCTTTCTCTGCTCAATCAGTACCAGAGCAGGACCTCTAAGTCTGATATTTTGTTTGATAATACGAACATACAATAACAGTTTCACTGCAAATAAAACAGGCATGCTTACCCTTGACTTCTGAAAATAATTTTTTTTTCTCACTGTGCCTGATCTGTTCTGCACTCCATCTTGCATTTCTTTGATTTCACCAATGTTGGCATCTCTTCTAACATTTTTCATTGATAAATTTAGAGGGAGAGGCAGTGTTAAATGAAAGTTAGTGGCGCCACTAGTGCTGAAACTAAGGATTACAACTCAGTCAAGTGAAAGTTTTAAGTGTTGGCCATATTCTATTCTATTTTTATAATTCGCTATAGGCCAATTAATAGTTTAACGTGGGCTGCAGTTGGCCATCGGGTTGCAGTTTGGACATCTCACTCGATATCATAAATACTACAAATAGCAGAGACGCTAAGCCAGTAACAACAGGATCCAGTAAATAAAAGAGTCTTTGTCTTTGTAAGAGATTTAAGTAGATTTATGTAGCTTAGCTTGTAGCAGTCCCCCACCAGGAGTCAGGGTGTGTGTATGGTCTGTGACTCTGGCCACTCATTCCATTGAGACTCTGCTGGGCCAAACATGCTTCCAACTTATTCAAACCTGCATCAAGCAGTTATGTGGGCTTCTCGTTACACATGTGTGTGTCATGGGATTTATGTTGGCCCTTGTGAAACATGAAAATTATTTTTGCAGTGGAGTAAACTATACGTCATTGGATTTGTTCATACTATTTATCTTTGTAAACCAGAGTTTGTTATTTGGAAAAAAAATAATTTCCCTACAGGAATCAGTATACTGTAGTATAAAAAAAAAATTAGAAAAGGTTGGGCTTGGGAGGGAAACAGGCAATTCCATTTGGAGGCTGTGGCTCCGATTTACTTGTTATGTCATAGATGTACTATGTTTCTTGTGTACTTGAAGTCCTCTCAGTGGGGGCTACATAGAAACCCAATAGCCATGCCAAGCCAATCAACGGGATACAAGCATGGGTCATGGCACCACCACAGGAAGATTTGAAAATTCACTCGGCAGAGGGAATTTCACAGAAGAAGAAAAGAACGAACTTTGAAAACTTGCTTTGTACAAGAGCACAAATTACTGCTAATTTTGAAAAATGTCTATATACAGCACACAGCGTATGATTTAAGACAGTGTATGTGTGTGAGAGTCAGTTTAATATTTTTAACTAGCTCTAAAGATAAATGGTCCAACAATGACACCAAAAAGAACAGTTTCACCTTGAAATACAAGGTGAAATGCTAAACCGGCTGCGTGTGTGTGTGTGTGTGTGTGTGTGCGTGTGTGTGTGTGTGTGTGTGTGTGTTTGTGGGCGCACACACACACAGATCAGAGTGATTAGCAGTTAATGGAGCGACAGAAGCAGTGAGTCACATACCTTTTGGCGTAAACTCAGCCAAGCTAAGAGGTTCTACATCATGGCACTCGTGGATCACCCAACTGTGGGTCCTTCTAGCAAACAACCAGCTATGAAAGGATGTTATTTTAGTAACTTTTAGGTCACCAACTATTTCAGACAGTGTTAGAGAAAGGTGAAGTTAGATTTATTTATAAAGTAAAGGGTGATAATTACTGGAGGTCATGGTGAACTCAAAGAGAACTTGGTGGATTGTTGTTGAGTGCACCTGCAGGATCCTTGGCGTATCTACAGCAACAGGTAAGTTATAAATATAAAAACAAATGGACAGCTACAAAAGAATTGAATTAAGAGTCAAGTGTGTCTTTATTGTTTTAGTAACGGAGATTTACGTCTTTGAATGCACTAGCCAATCTATAAATAATTCCAAGTCTGTCTTATGAGTTACAGTGAAGGTATGCATGTTATTGCATAAAAAGAGAGAAAGAAACATGTGTTTGGTCTTACATGCAGCGTTATCTGCTGATGTTTTACTCTGCTCTGAAAGTGTCACTTTTACAAGCTCTCTTGTGAATGATGCTTAATGAAGCTGTGTTTAAAAGATTTCATAAACCCAAAATGGTGAAGGGTCAGATAATGACGATGTTTGCCAACAGCGTGCTTGACCTTCACATCAAACTATCTGCCCGCTGATTTATAGACCATATAAAAACATAGCTGCTAGTGTCCGTCCTCCACTGTTTTCCTAAAGCTCACATTGACAGATTACACATTAAATCATCTAGAGCAAATCAATCTTTGGTTGATGCCACCTTTAAAAATATGGCCTCCCCTCAACTGAAAGACTAACAGCTGCAAGTACTGAACATTTACTGGGAGGCGTGTGTCTCTCATCAAACTAGTCCCAAGTCCCTGGATCCAGCTGAGGCTTATGTGGTCACAAGCTGTTACGCATTCACACCTACATGGGCTTTGAGTCCATTGTTTCAGTGTGTGTGTGTGTGTGTGTGTGTGTGTGTGTGTGTGTGTGTGTGTGTGTGCCATGTTTACATCTAAATGGTGGATAGATTTTAGTACTATATGCAGTGTCCTTTTTATTGTCTGACAGATGAACCAAAGCGATCCAGCATATCCATCATTCACCCTTTTCTGCAGATTCATGAAGGGGTATTAAAGGTTAATATGTGAAACGCCACACTTTCAGGAGAGACAACCTTTCACATGTCTTTGTATGTGAGTTTGCATGTGTTCATCTCTGTGCTTGTATGTCAGCCTCTCTGCGTCTTCTGAAAGCAGAAATGCATGCTGGGAGCACATATAGACCTACTGTACATTACGATGCAGCTGGTCTATATGCAGCGTTAATTCCTCACACACTCTATAAGCTGCCACAAAGCATTTGTCTCTCTTTCAAGTAAGTAGGTGAGAGAAACTGCTTCCATGTGTTCAGTGGTGTGTGTGTGTGTGTGTGTGTGTGTGTGTGTGTGTGTGTGTGTGTGTGTGTGTGTGTGTGTGTGTGTGTGTGTGTGTGTGTATACATGCGTGCGTGCATATGGACCGATAGATAGATAGATAGATAGATAGATAGATAGATAGATAGATAGATAGATAGATAGATAGATAGATAGATAGATAGATGGATGGATGGATGGATGGATGGATGGATGGATGGATGGATGGATGGATGGATGGATGGATGGATGGATGGATGGATGGATGGATGGATGGACGGACGGACGGACGGACGGACGGACGGACGGACAGACAGAAAGACAGACAGTAACATTGTGGCCTTAGCCAGGCTCAGGGGCAAGACTATTTCCTGGCGAGAATAAGGACCATAACAAACATTGCTAGAACCTCTTATCTATTTATTATTTTATATCTTATATTTTATATATTATATTGATCCCCGGAGGGAAATTAGTTAGTTGCAAACTAACTGACGTCCTGTTCAAGGTCACTGCAGCAATGATTTTCTTTTTTTGTAATGAAACATGCTTTCATTCAATTTTATAAAAACGACAATATAATATTCTGCTCTGTGTCATCTACAACCCCAAAGCCTCAGATGAAAGAAAGGAATAACAGTCCATTACATATAGTGGCCTGGTCATAATCTGTTCTGGCTCAACGACAGCAATGTGTTAATTTTCCTCTCAAATAAAATTACCTAACGTGCCAGCAGTGATCTAGTAATTATATACATGAGCAAGCTATTACTAAAATGATGAGATCATAACAGAAACAATTACAACCATTACATTTAAATCATTCTTCAAACATCTTTATATAGAATACAATGTGTCATGAGTAAAATTCTACTCTCTGGTGTCACAAATTCAAGTTTGGTTTTCTCAAGAAAAATCACAATAGTTTTAGAGCTCAATTAATGTGAGAAGAATTCTAAATTGCAATAACTACTAAACTACAAGTAGACGTTTGAGAATACAGCAAAAACTACCTACAAAACAACACGACAAAGATAGTCCTGCTAAGTATAACAAAGAATAATAAAAGCTGAAGTTTGATCACAGAGGAAAGATTAACAGTATTTACACAGGTCTCGGAGGTTACATTTAATCATCAAGCAAAGTTTTCATTACCCACTAGTGTAATCCTGTTCGCAACCTCAGAGAAAATCACAAAGCAAAGTCTGACATCTGGTGGAAGAAGCTGGTCAGTAACATCTGTTTAAATAAAGGAAATCGTCTTCCCAGGTTGTTGTTGTTGTTGTTGTTTTCAGTGATGTGTGCTGTTGGAATTGAGACCCTGCATCATGGAGAATTCAACAGCCTTGGCATCTACCTACTGTAAGTATTTATTATTGTCACCATCTGAATATCCTGAGTCAGTGAGATGGAGAGAGGTGCAACTAGCAGTAAGGAGACGAGTCTCCTGGTACCTTATTGATGTCTGGAGACATTTGTTCTAGTTCAATGGATTTGAGGTTTAATTATATAAATTATACTGTTTCTGCACAAAATTGCCAAAGGGGCATATCCTGTAGCCAGTAGCCTGTTGACCATACAAAGGGCAAGTTTACTTTCTATTGTATCTACCTTGAGGCTTCTCAATGCCCTGTCTTAGGATCTTCAAATACAATCTTCATCCCCAGCCCCATTTATAATATCCAGATATATTTAGATTTTATGGCTTAGAAAAGGATCATTGTTTTGATTAGTTTTTCCTTCCAGGGTGTCTTCTGTTGCCATCATGATTTTTGAGATGGCCTATTTCCTGGATGCTGTATTGTTCATGTGTCTTCCGTGAGTCTCTACGGTCACAAGAATATAAAATTGTGCAACTTCTCAATTATTAATATATTAAAAAAAGTTTGTATATTGAGTTCCATTGCTTTTCTCTATCTCGTCAATCTTTACAGCTGCCCTCCAGACTGGCAGCTGTTTGTGTTGTGGGGTAAGATGGCTCGTGTTGGAGGCTTCCAAAAGTTCCTTTATTACTCCATAATGTCGGTGATCTGCTTCTTGCACCCTGTATTGGTGTGGCATGCAACCATCCCAGGTAAAACTGCAAATATAATAATGTTGCAGATAGAAAATGTGCAGAAAATATGCTGTTGGTGTTATGACAGGCTTTTTTGGGAGTAGACTTGTGAAATAGTAAAAAAGTTCAAGTGTAGGTGATGATATTATTGATGGAGTATAACCCAAACAGTGTGACACTGAGACAGCATTAACAACACACTGATTTCATAATTTACTCCTATGCTTTTACTAATGGAGCATCTCAAAATGTCTTGTGCAAAACGTTCATTAAATAAAACTGATTTCCTGATTACAGGAATCATGCTTCTGGTGACAGCGTTGTTTAACTTCATACTAAGCAAGAAAACAAAAGTTGAGTCTCCAAAAAGGCCACAGGAGAACCAAGGAGACCAAGATCTGGCCAATACGTGTGTGACCGAGGAAGCATCTTCTGACAGTAATTTCTCCTTCCTCCTCGTGGGAAGAGGCCGGGGACTGACTTTCACCTCAAGGGACTGTTGTGTCAGCTCAGTGGAGAGCGGAGAGTGCATCCAGGCCATGTTAGAGAGGGAGCAGACAGCAGCACCTAAAGGCACAGACAGGGAGAGGAGGAGGTGGAAAGAGAGGAGGCTGATATTTTTCAGAGGTAAGGAGGAGCCAATGGAGCGAGAGATGGAGGAGATGGACTGCTACAGCGAACCAGAGCCAGACACCACTGCAGACACTGCACCGATGATTACAGACTGAACGTCCCTCTGCGCTCAGTCTGATAACACACAATGGGGAGGGTTCATATGGACTGAGTACAATGGACTGCTCCTGCGCTGTGGCACACTTTAGCTAGAAGTAACATTATGAGGAGAATTAAATGATTTTTTAAATTAGATGTACTTCTGAAAGCACGTTTTAGACAAGAAAGATCTATATTTCAATCGCAATTTTGTCCTCAATTGTATGGATTAAATTCAATTAAACTATTTGTACCTACATGAGCAGCTTTTAGTCTGAGCCTGTTTTTGCAAAGCCAGCATTGATTTAGCAGCAATCAAATCCAGTTACAACAGCATACATTATTCATGAGACAACAAATTAGATCAACTGTTTCACTCACTCAGTTTCATAGAATATATGCAAGAATTTGAATGGGACTAGCAGGAATTTGAGCTTCTGCAGGTGCATGTGTTAGTCACATTCAAGCCTGCTCTTTGTGTATTTGTCATGTGTGATTGGTGACCATGGAGACGGAGCTCTGGGAGGAGTGCTCACGTTATTATGGTGATGAGAAGAGCATCACATCACCCACCAGAGAGCCACCATAGCCCTGTGTTTCGACAAAAAACATCTTACGTGCCAACACAGCAAACATAATTACTGTAGTATTAAATATAAGTATTATTCATGCATTAATAACATGTCATACATGGTGCATTGACACCATTAACAAGATGTGTGCATCAGGAGAAGCTCCTGATCCCCCTGAGATTCATTCATTCATTCATTTTACCGAGCACTTGTGCGGGTCACGGGGAGCTGGAGCCTATCCTAGCTGGCGTAGGACGTTGGGGGGGGGGGGTAAACTCCGGGCGCAACGCCAGTGCACCGCGGAGCCACAGACACATACAAACATGCGCACACACACTTCTACTTCTGACTTCTACGGTCAGTTTGGAATGGCCCATTAACCTGGAGCGAATGAATACAAATACACAAATGTTTGCATGAAAAGCCTGCAGTTTCATTATTTTTCTATTTACTTGTCCATAATGATACTACGCTGATGTTGTGGTTATAAATCAATAATGTTTATCCTGTCAAATCAGACAGACACACGCACTTACAGGTGCTATATTCTTCAATCCTTTGTTATCTGAACTGTTGATGTACCCTGAAGAAGCAATCTCTCTGCTCGGGGAGAATCAATAAAAGCAGCGAGTCTCATTCATCAGACAGCAGCTCATTGTTTGGGGTCAGAGGCATGAAAACACACCTCTGCTTAAATAGCATTAAGGTTAAAAAAAAAAAAAATCCATATAAATGTGGTGCTAATTAACCCAGCAGATAGATGTGTTCAGAATTCGCACGAAATTGAAATCCTCAGTGTGAGTCTAGTCTTGACAGATGATATGTTTTGATGGTTTTCTGGAGTGAACAGACAGTATTTGTCTGGAGTTTGCTGAAGATGCTCACTGGCCCGTATTCAGGCTTCTATTATCATTTTGCAATGATACTCAGTCAGTTAGCAGCTGACTGACTCAATTATAAAGCAAAGGAATGTCAGTGTTTCCAGTCCACTTCCACAAATGCTCAACAAGCTTTGTCATACACATTTCCTTCAGAGTGGATTTACTGTGGAGGAAGTTATTAATCTGCTGGTAAACTTACTTCCTCTATGCATGAATCCTTACTCAGAGAGCGAGGGAGAGAGAAAGAGAGAGACTTCCTACAGCTTGTGTTTCCACCCAACAGTAGTTTCCTAGTCTGCAAATTCAGACTCAAAAACAGGATGTTGGGTGAAATTAATCATAGCAGGTCATAGGGACTTCTTCCTTTACTGCTTACTGAAAGAAGGAGATAAAGACATTTGATTTTCTCTGCATGGACATAAACATTTGTTTGTATTATTTGCATTGCTTTGGAATAGTTATCACATGCGCCCAGATATTCACAAGGCAAAAAATGGAAAATAAAATGACCATAATAATTTATAAAAAAATTATATAATACAGCTTGTAACAAAAAAGTCAAGTATAACAAATGATAATGCCTCGTGTACTAACGCTAGGCTAATAACAAGAATTAGAAACAAGAAGTAGTTTATGTATATCGTCTACAATGTATATATAAAACGTCTTTAATGCATATAATATATATAAATTACAGTATTCTTCTGATGGTTGTCTTTCTTGAAGCTGAGGCGGTAACGCAGAGGTATCCGCACCTTGATGACGATAAGAGGAAAACAAATCTCAGACTGTATGGCCCGCCCACACTGAATGCTGATTAGCTCCGATATCTGAGTTCGGTGTCCTATTGGATAATCCTCCTGTCGGTTTCGTCTAGCAGCTCATAATACCGTACGGCCGGGGAGGCATGAAGACCGATAAAGGGACGACAAACAGGATACATCATTGTTGGGATATACGGAAGAAGACGGAGGACGCGTCCTGCTATGGTAAATTCACTTATTTCTATTTCATTTATTTCTAAATATTTATAAATTGATCGGGAAATAAGAAGTGATAAGAAGAAAGTGTCCACATGAACTGTGCGCTCTCCAGGTGTCAGCAGATGGATTGAAGTTGAATTTTTATTGCAAATGGTGTGAATTCAATTTATTGCATGTTTAAATACTGATATAGTGATGACTTTTTATGAAACCTCCTCCTCTAGTCCGGTCTGCGTCAGGTTACTGCTACTTTTATAGAACTGGGTGTCTTAAGAGTAATAGCCGGTTTTTCAGCAAGTGACAGCCCATTAAAAGTCTCTGTGCAACGTGAGTGTGTAAATGTTGATTTATTCAGGGGAAATGCAAATCTGGCATCGTGTGCATCTTTTGGAGCTCCCCTGGGCTTTTAGCGCGTGAAAATGGATTATAGTCGGGCGCAGCTGCCAGAAAGTGTGATAATTGGACACGAATCTCGCGATGATCACAGCAGTTAACGTACCTGCAGTGTAGGTTCTTTGTTCACTGAGGGACCTCACACTTAGAGGCAGTGGCTAGTTTAGTGTAATTTAGATGAGAAGAGATATGTCCATACACCGGAATCTAAGCGTCACCGTGTGGCTGTGGTGTGTCCTGTAGGCCGTGTGTAGAGGCTGAATAATTGATTATATAGGCAGCAGATTGGAGTGTTTTAAGTTATGGAATATTTATACAGACATTATTATGTATGAATGTATCTGACAAACAAACAGTCCATCTCATTATGCACTAACGTTGTCAGCCATTACCTTGAATTAAAGGGGTGGTACGCAGAGGTTACTCAGAATTACTTCTGTTGCCCTGGAAATTATCATAGAGGAGTTTAAAAGCAATCGATATTTTAATAAATAATAACCACCAGTTTGTCAAAAATGTGTAAGAGTGTCCTTCTTTTGTGCTTGGTTTTCTTTGTTTTGCTGAATTTCTACCCCACTTCCCAGTGATTTCTTCCCAGACAGACAAACAGACAGACAGACAGGCAAACAGGCGTCATTGTGGTCATTTTGTCTATTTCCCGTTTTAGTGTTAACTATCAGTGCTCAAGAAAGCATTTTTCCCTGACTAACTTCTGTTTCAGGGAATGTAGAAGAATCACTTCCTATGTAACAGAGACGACTCTTGGGAAAGATCTCACTTGCTTTCAATACATTTTATCAAATTTACTAAGATTAATCTATTAATAATGTGTCATAGATCAGAATTAAATCTTCATGGAACAGATCACCCATCCATATGTGCTCTCATTAAAAACCTGTTTTTGTGTGTGATCGGATAATGGAATGCAACTAAATGGAGGATAATATAACCAAATAATAAGTCAACCATTAGGAGTAAATGTTGTGTTTGCCATACTGCTTTACAGCAGACTGGGATAGCAATTCAGTGAGATGGAAAACTGCAGCACATAATTATTCAGCCACAGGGTGGCAGCACAGCCCAGTGCGCATAGGGTTAGGTTTGTAGAAAAGATAAGAGTTTAACATGCCGCTGACTTTAGTTGTAGCAATAATAATAATAATAATGAATTGGATTTATATAGCGCTTTTCTGGACACTCAAAGTTGCTTTTTTACAGTGGATCCATAATTCATTCACTTCTAATTCGTACTTGGTGATGGTAAACTACATCAGTAGCTGCCCTGGGGCAGACTGACCGAGGTGTGGTTGCCAATCCGCGCTTGTGGCCCCTCCGACCATCACCGGAACAATCACACACCGGCGAGTGCCTCACTGGAGGCAAAGAGGAAAAAGTGTCTTGCCCTAGGACAATGACAAATGACTAAGAGGGAGTGGGAATCGAACTGCTGATCCTTGAATCGTTGTAATAACCTGCTCTACTGAGCCACTACCGCCTCAGGTCTTTAATCTCGGCTACCTTCTCCCAGTTTTGAACAGAACATCACATTGCCAGATTAACATATTAGCCTTATAGTCTAAAAACATACATAAATACTCAAAATAATGTTATATCACATTGCTTCAGATAAACACAATATATCGACACTAAATACACCACCACTTTACAGTTTTACGTAGAAAACCCTGCTGTAAAAGTTGATACCAATCATTTGCCAATCATGATGTATATTTTAATGTAAGTTGGAGAAAAAGTGATCAAGCAAATATGCAGTTTTTGTGAAACTATTAGTTGTTTTTGTCAACCTTCTGTCTTGGCTGTTATAAGAGAAGATGAGATACTTTCTTTACTTTCAGTGAGTCACAGTGAAAGTGTTTTAGGTGCAGGTCCAACTTTTCCTTCAAAATTGTTTTAGTGGTAAGAGCTGCTTACTAAGAGTTATGGTTGTTTTGGTTATAATGTAACCAAATTAATATAATGCACTGTAACTTAATAACTTAATATAATATAACTTAATGTAACTTAATTACAATGTAATATAATTTAATATAATGTAATCATATTTCAAGTAAAGTGACCATAGGAAGAGGGTTACTCAAACTGCATTTATTACACACTACCACAGTGGAGTACTAAGAGGAGTACCATGTCTTAATAATGGAAGGGGAACACCGGATACCATATGCTTTTGTTGTTTGTGTGCCGTTTCCCACAGGAAAATACCAAGATTGTTGTGAATGCAGAGCAAAAGGAGTAAAAAAAAAAAAACCATACTGTATGTATTTCCTTTCTTGAGTACTATCCTGTCATATGATTTACAAGAAATCTCAGAACCGATGTAAAGCAGGTTTTCATAAAAAAAACAGCTCTCTGATCACCGACATGTGCCTCCACTCTGGGCTTTGACAAGAGCGTTTTGAAGTACATACTGATGTTGAATTATTGTAGAATTAATTAAATTCCAAAAACCAAACCTTTCATGAAAATGTAGATCATTAACTGACTCGTACATTGTTTAAATTTGTCGTACATGCATCTTTTTGTCAATTTAACAAGTTTACTAAGACAACACAGCACTATACTCTACAACTTTCACTGATAATGTTTGAGAAACACCACTGTCATTCCACAGCCATCCTTCTGTGAAGTGAGGGTGGTTGACTAGAAGCTACATGTCTGACTCTCATCCATCCCCATCAGAATAGAGTGATTGTGTTCATCCTCTCAGGCTTCATTTTCCATTAATATATCACATTTAAACGGTTCTCCCTCAATAACTGACTATTATTTTTAGATATGTTTTTGACGGGGGTGCTTATTGATTTTTGCATACATTGAAATGTTTCGCAGACCAAATAAAAGTTGACAAAAACATTAGTTGGCCATCAACACAAACCTTTAAACTGTGAGCTGCAGCATTAATAACACATCCAGTAAATGCTGTCTCATCAAGGGGTCTCCTCTGTAGAATTTATTATTTATGCTTTCACATTAAAATACAACACACAATTGTCCTGTTTTAAGTTTGAGGTATTTGTGTAGAAGATAGCAGTGAGACATGTTTACTTTGTACTATTACTGAAGCTGATCCTGTGGGTTAAGTGAGTTATCATATCCTGTGAATGATTTAATCGTCTTTCCCACATCCTTCACTTCTAAAAATAATAAATATGTTAAAAAAACACTCAAGGTAACAATGTTGTACTGTTCTATTTATTTATAAAAAAACAATGAGTGTCATATAAAAATAAATAGCCACCTAAATCTCTTCAGTTAGTTTTTCCAGCTGCATGCACAGAACTACACATAACATGTTAACCATTAAACAGTGTTTTAAGACTAAAAATGTTAACATTTATTACAAGCCTCCAGGGCTTACTGTCCAACATTACATCAGTCATTTGCACAGGAAAATAAAGCCTAAGACTGCTGATCAATAAAAACAGTTTGATTTACACCCTGAATGATCACCTCAGACATTTATTGCAAGAAAAGTTGTAGTATGCTGGAGTTTTTTAGCAGTGTTTGGTAACCTGGACCCCTCAGTATGGCAATAATGAGCACATACACACTTCTCCTCATTCACAATCATTTGCTAGATTGATTGACTACTGGGAATTGGGTCTTCTGCTTTGCCCCTGGCCCCTCTGTCGAGAACCTCTTCCTCTCCTCCTCCTTTTCAGACACCGCTTCACATCACGACCCAGCTTTTGAGATCTATGAAATACACGCAAAAGTACAGAAGTTTGGCTTGGAAGAAGGACTCCGAAAAGTTACATCATGTTAAATAAAATGAGCCTCCACTTAGTCATAGATGATGACACACTAAAGAAGTTGGATGTGGTCAACATCAAGTGTGTGAAATGTTTGCCCTTAAAGTGTGAATCTGAAGCAAACCGACTTTTTTTAGCATTTCAAATCCAGATTCAAATTCAAGTGTTACTTGAACCTGGAAAAATAAGAAACTTCATTTGTATCCTACATTTTTGCATACAAAGTTGGATACGCTGAGAATGGACAGCATGAAGACATATAAATGGTTTGTAAGAAAATATGCTAGAGCCACTAACTGATTATTTTATTTTATTTATTTGATGTTATTTTATTCCTCACACATAACAAATCATGTGTAAAAAGAGATAACCTAGTTGCTGTAACAGGTACTTTGTTGGGACAAGAACTGTTTTAGAAAAAAAGAAAAATCTGCTGTTGGCTGAGATTGGTGGGAAACAAATCAAGTTGAAAAACCAGTTATGACACTTTGTCCTGTTAACTGTCTTGTAATAAGAATATGGCTGATGTCATGTACAGTTATCTTTTTAAATCTGAACTGACTCAGCTTTAGGGTCTCTTATGCCTATAGGACCCTTGCAGAAGTCTTTATGTCTCAAAAATCTGTCCTCTCACCTTTTCCAGCAGTGAATCAACTGCTTGCCAAAGGGGGCCTCTGGATCCAGACACACCAGGCTGTTATTTCTCCTCAGTGTCACGCTAAAAAAACATGTAAATACACACATTAAAATGAGTTTCCTTTACAAGTGTGCATTTGTGGCTTCAGGATCTGGTACTGACATTACTGTAGCCTTGTTACACCCGGGGGTTTTGGGGTACACGGTGAACTCTTTGGGTCGTGCTCTGATGCTCCGTTGCGTCTGTGGACACAAGCATCTTCCCGGTACAAACGTGCTGTCTGACTCTCTCACTTCAAGGACGCAGCAACGAGATAAGTTAATTCAATACAATACCACATGAACAGAGATTTCTACAATGCCATATGCCATGAAAGCTTTACCCAAGTAAAAAAAAACTTAACCAGATTGTACAAAAAAAATTAAAAAATGAAAGTATAGCCAGAAAAGCTTTGACAAGTTACCTGTGAACAGTACCCAGCAGAGGCCCAGGAAGGCAAGCTGCCAGATGGACAAAAGATTCATGCTGGAGAACGGCTGACTGTCACTGAGACCCAGAGCCTCATGCTGCTGTTTTATACCTTTGCTCCTCCCCCACAGTTAGAGCTGGGCTTTCCAAACCAGGAAATTCCCCGGAGCACTTTCCCTCCACAATATCCTCACATGAATCAGGATGCAAGGATCAAGGACTTTGTTTCTTTCATTTTCGTAGAATTTAATATGACTTTCTTCACCTTGTAGTAAATTTATTATGCTAAAAAATTACACTAGTGTTGTATTCTTTTCCAAAATGGACCCACAGAGATGGCTGACTTGTATTTCCTGTCATTATTGACTACTGCAGTGATTGACCTTGTTTTAGACAGAAGTTATAGTTCAGTTTTGTTTTTGTCCAGGCTTTGTCCTTGTTGTCACTCTGGGTCCACTCACTCTGTCACCATGTGATTTATATTAATTCATTGTCCCAGCTTTTAACAATGTAATCCCTGAGAGTAAGTGAGGCTGTCTGTCAAAGGAAATCATTCTTAATGTAGACTCAGTCATTATGTTATAGAATCTATAACAAATATTTATTATCTAGAGTCTAGATAATAAATGCTTGTTTGTCATGTCTCTCATCTTTCATGTTTTCTGCCACAGCTAGGCTCTGATCATAATGAATGATCATCAGGACTGCGTGAAGCTTAGTGAAGGGAAACTTATTTCAAAGTAAGTCCCTTTATTTCACTCTCTCCACAATAATTAACTCAATCACAGCAGTGATTACATGTATCAGATTTCATCATTGGTTGTACTATGTGACTGATGGGCGCTAATCTACTTTTTATGGTCTTGTTTTCATTTTCAGATCTGACATTTTGTCACTCCTAAGGACTTACAACTGCTATCATGAAGGGAAAAATTTCCAGTTGATGACTCGTGAGGTGAGCAAAGAGCTTCATCTTGCAGGATAGGAAACTTTAAAAAGTTAAAGATGGGCCGTTGACTTTTCCCTTACAGCCTGTTGGATTGCAGGACTTTCAGTCTGTTGAAATGGGCTCTAAATTAGAGCTAGTTAAACCACCACTTAAAATCAGATAATTAGGACCAAAAATGAACAAAAAGGCTTCCCATGGCTGCAGTATGGAGCACAGACTTTGGATTCCAAGCTTATTTTCCACTGTGCCGAGTGGCTGACAAACCACAAACAACACCCCATTTCAGTTGACTTAAAACTGGAACTGGAGCAGGGGACGGAATTCATATTTTAGTCATATACACTGACCACTCAGCATGTAACTGCTCATTCCCACAGTAAACATTATGCTTCTGTGGTGTGTTCTGCTGTTTGCAGACATTTGGGTATTTATTTGATAATGATTCTCTGAGTTTTATGGTCAGGAGTTCCCCTTGGTGTTCAACCAGCAGGTTTTTGTGGGAAAGACATTGTGTTTTCATGTTTGTGTGTGTCCATATGTGTTGGGCTCAGTGGTCAAAATCCGGGCCCCTTTTCTGTTCCCCCCAGTCAGATCCACTACATAATCTCACTCTGGGAAAATCCCCCGCACTCACAGATATAGTATTGGTGCAAACAACATATGGACAATAGACTGGCATGTTCGCTGACATTATAGGATTTACATAACCCTTACCCTAAGGCCAAACATACATCCATCCATTTTCATGTAGACGAGACGGCCGCTATTGTCCTGTCTACAACCACTTTGTGGGTCACAGGTCTGCTGGAGGCTGTCCTAGCTGACTACAGGCGAGAGACGCACATCGCGGTAAGGTCAACCAATGAACTATAGAATGGCTTCAACCTCTTGAAAGATTATAACACAGATTTTTAATCTCAAAAGACTTCTTAAATACAACTTGAATAAATAAGTACAAATAACTCTCCTCATTAAAGTCATACATAAAGAGAATAAATCAAGATATGTGTTCTTTCTCCTAAATTCTCCTAAAATCCTAAATAACTAGATAAATCAATCATATTCCTTCAATAAGATATGAGTAGGTTCAGTCCATACATACTGTGTGTGTGTGTGTGTGTGCGTGCGTGCGTGTGTGTGTGTGTGTGTGTGTGTGTGTTATTCCTCACATGATTTCATATACGTTCCTCACTTTTTTGAGTAGTAAAGATATCAGTAGAGTGTTGATGTGTAGTTTCACTGACATTAAGATAAAGGATTTTGCTATATATTGAGAAAAAACAATTTACAGTAGCTATTTATATTTATACAATAAATAAAATGCTACATTTGCTGGCAAAGAAAGCATTAGCAACTTTTTGGTAGATTTTCGACAGATTGTGTGTTTGATGGTGGTGATGTCTAGTAATCATATGTCACAGATTGAAATCAGTGATCAGGATGAATTTTAAAGAGCTTCATTTTGTAAAATTCCTCATTCTAGTTTTTTCGATTGGCATGATTTAGAGATTCGACATAGGTGGTTTTGAAGACTAGAGGTTACTCAAGATGAACTCACAAAATCCACTCTTTTGTGGATCTTAGAGACTAGACATTACTCAGCCGTGGCATTTTTACGTTAAGAGTCAGCATGTGACCAACTTCATTTTAAAGGACTACTATAGATTTCCAGAAAATGCACTGACTGTGTCAATACATTTACTGGGAAACTGTCAGAAAGCATGCTATATTATTTCCAAATAATACAGTGGATTTTGCTTTTGAATATTTTTACAGTTCACCCAAACATTACAGTTCAGTCAATTCCTTGTGATGTCAGTGGAAAGTCAGTCTTACTCAACAAAACATTTATGGAGCGTCACAGCAAAACAACTTTGTAACATTCCCCTAAATAAGTGAAAACAGATGTTGTAAAACTTAAAAAACATTATCCTAGTTAAAAAAGTCACAGACAAATTGCTCCATATGGCTCATCCAGAGTAATCCAACTCTGGGTTAGAGTTGTGTCGGATTTATGTTGGATGTGTAAGCGATGAGGCGGTCCTTCAGGTAGTCAGGGATGTTGCCATGAGTGTACTGGTAGGTGATGAGTGATCTAGTAGTGTATTGTGGAGGTGATGTGGAGCTGGTACAGGTTATGGAAAAATGAGGTGATACACATGAAAGTATTCCGTTTCAATAGATGTTTAAACACAATGTTTTTGAATCTATTTAAAGTCAAATGGTCGATTCTAGTTGTGTTTTGTGAACTAGAACTCCTCACCACACTTAGCACAGGCAGGCAGTGGGTAGATGATGGTTACAACACTTGCTAAACACTTGCTAAACTCTCTTTAGAGATTCTATGTGGAGGAAAAAAAGAAAGTAAAAGAGGCGGTTGATGAGAGCATACAGGTTATTAAGAAAATATTTGGGAACATTACACCATAACAGTCTGCAGGTGCTGTCAGGTGAGGTGTGCTGTCATGCCGGGGGTGGAAGTCAGGTGGTGTGACTTGGAACACCATTCACACTAAACAAACTCTGAAATGTTGAGGAGACAACAAGCTGTAACATGTGATGAGAGTACAGGAGCATTAGCTGTAGCAATGCTGAAGACCTCACGGCATTCATTCTGTGACAAAGAGTGACCCCAGGTATAAGTATATCTATCTATCTATCTGTCTGTCTGTCTGTCTGTCTGTCTGTCTGTCTGTCTATCTGTTTGTCTGTCTGTTGTTATTTAAATGCTCAGACAGCCCCTTACTGTTTTTAATGCTCTTAACCAAATGTTAAAAAATTATCTGAAACATTAACTGTTTCAATAAATGAACACTGAATGCATCGGGACTCTGTGTGCTCTTCTCTGCTTTGAAAGTCTCAGGGATCTACTGTATTTCAGTTTTCGTGAGGCCCTGCAGCACCATCAAAGTTCACTAGGTGGCAGTAAGATTGTGATTATTGAAGCTTTAAGACTTCTTCCAAAAAAAAGTGAATTTTCTATCTTCATACACTGGTGGACATATTGATCTATGGATGCAAACCTGGAATGAGCACTGGGATTTTATTTTGTTTTCAAAAATTTTTAGTTTTTTAAAAATTCACAAACCTGCCACTCATCATGCTGA
Organism: Antennarius maculatus; assembly: GCA_013358685.1. NCBI lineage: Eukaryota > Metazoa > Chordata > Actinopteri > Lophiiformes > Antennariidae > Antennarius > Antennarius maculatus. The sequence goes on along the minus strand of CM023616.1, from coordinate 9,340,715 downwards.
TGGGATCACCAGCCCCTAAGTCATGTATATTGATATTTACAGATTCTGTTGTTTTGTTTTGTTTTTGCCAATCATTAACATTACCCATTACTTTTCATTTTCCTATTTAATTCATTTTTTAATTCCTTGTTTGTTGTCATGTATGATTGTGTGTAAATGTGTAAGTATCAACAGACAACAACAAAGTCTGGAACCAGAAATATTGTCATTTATGTTTGCACTCTTGAATAATTATTTGTTTTCATTGTTTCAAATACTAAAGTTGTACCAAAAAATTTTGCTTTTTTCCCAATGCAACTTAGATGTAGAGAAACAGCATAAAATAAACTTTTTCATTTGTTTTATTGAAACTGCATGATTGACATTACAAAATATTATACAGCATAAATGTGTAGACTTCTGTCATCACTAATAAAAAAAAACAGGCTTCACTTTCCCCACAATCCTTCTGTATTCACATAAAGCATTGTTTCCTTCTTCAGTTCCTTGCATCCTTTCATTGTGATATTCCTCTGAGGTGCCTTCAAGTCTTCCCACAGCAACAATGCCTCTGTTCAAGTCCTTATCTGTCCAAACAGCCAGTCTACGGGGTCTTGCCCCTGTATTCTGTCCTTGAAGTCTTTTTCTCTGTCCGTCTTGAGAGAAAAATCCTCGGTGCTGTTTAGACTCAGCCTGTATGGGCTGGGAGTCCTTACTGCACGGGGAGACCCGCGAGGAAGAAGTGAAGGAGAGGCTGATAGTTTGAGCTGAGCCTTTGAGAAATGTCGCAGCCTTGGGGACCTCTGGAGTCTTACAGGGCCACAGCTCGGGGCTGATGCTGGGCATGCAAGTGCCTGGATACTTGTCATGTAGTCGTCCAGCGACTGGGAGCTCTGGGTAGATTGAGAGGATGAGGGATGTACAGGTAGGTCCTCCAGCGTCTCAGTAATAGTGGGTAAGTGAGGCAGGGGCAGCAACAACCGCCTCTTCTTCATGCTGCAGCAGGAAAGGAAAAATCATAGATTTTAGAACTGTAAATATTCTGGTTTTAGATTGTCAAGGAAAAATTTTTTGCTACAGTGGTTGTGTACATTGCTTGAAATATATGCTGTTAATGGTGATCACCCTTCTTATTTAATAGGAAAAAGTAATAATCGTTAATAAAACATTACATTTTAACTAATATGATACCTCCTTAAAAAACAATAGCTGATAATAATCAAGAACAAAAAATGAGTACAAGCACTCCTACCTTTGGTAGCTGTAGTGGTGAAATGCAGAGTGAAACAAAGTGATGTGTTGTCCGCCACGCTCAGTATGACTGAATCTCAGAGCACGTATCCAGGTTTTATAGAGACGCAGGAGGCAGAGCGATTAAGCACCCAAAAATAGCTCTGCTGACCTTACTCACATCTCTGTGCATGGGTGTGTTTGTGTGTGTGTGAGAGAGAGCAAGAGAGAGAGGGTGTGTTCATGCCTGTTCAGGAAACTTCAGGAGTGGCGGGTTAGTGAGATTCAATGGTGCAGCTGCAATGAATGTTTGTATTACATAAACAATGAAGCTCAGCAAGCTATTGACTTCATCTCACCAACCTTCTCACACACATATACTTAGAGTCCAGAAAACATGAAAAATCAAATTATCTGCATAATTACCAAAAAAGTCATGAGGCCCATCAGACAGTCCTTATGTCATCTGCTTTCTGTGTCCTCATTCGCCACATGCTCCGAGATAAAGAGAACACTTAAATCTCTATCTGAATTCTCTTTAGTCTTCAGCAGTTTCTAAATTCTTTCATTCACTTTCTTGAGGATGAGATGATCGCAATCGACTTATCTTCAGCTGCTTATCCGCCTTGAGTATGAATGAGGAGTGAATGAATAATGGATCCAATGTAAAGCGTCTTTGAGTTTCCAGAAAAGCGCTATATAAATCTAATCCATTATTATTATTATTATTATTACAGGCAAGAGGCGGCAGACACTCTAGATGAGATGTCATCTCACAGCCACACAAAAGACAAACAACCATTCATGCTCACTTCTATGGATAATTTGGTGATACCAGTTCACCCAAGTCGCATGTCTTTGGTTGAGAACCCATGCAGACGGAGGGAGAACATACAAACTGTGCAGAGAAGGAATCAAACCCAGAACTTTCTTATTGTGGGGCAACAGCGCTGATCGCTGCACTACCTTGCTGCCCAATTTCTAAATTAAGTTTGATTTAAAATGGATTAGATACATTCTTGATGGTTATCTTAAATTGACTGAGTAAACACACATAGCTCCAAAAGCATATTTAAATTTGAAAAATAAATTAAGATGACCTATAGGTCCTTCTCAAAAAAATAGCATCATGTGATAAAGTTCATTATTTTCTGTAATGTACTGATAAACATTAGACGTTCATATATTTTATATTCATTACACACAACTGAAATAGTTCAGGCCTTTTATTGTTTTAATATTGATGATTTCTGCAAAAAAGTAAAGAAAAACCAAAAATCCCTATCTCAAAAAATTTGCATATTTCATCCGACCAATAAAATAAAAAATTTTTAATACAAAAAAAGTCAACCCAGTCAAATAATTATGTTCAGTTATGCACTCAATACTTGGTGGGAATCCTTTTCCAGAAATGATTGCTTCAATGCGCCGTGGCATGGAGGCATCAGCCTGGCATCATCCTGTGGCATTGCTGAGGTGTTATGGAGGCCCAGGATGCTTCGATAACGGCCTTAAGCTCAACCAGTGTTGGGTCTGGTGTCTCTCAACTTCCTCTTCACAAAATCCCACAGATTCTCTAAGGGGTTCAGGTCAGGAGAGTTGGCAGGCCAATTGAGCACAGTAATACCATGGAGGTCCGGTCACCTCTTCTGGTTGTGCAGCGTTTTCTGGCACACTTTTTCCTTCCCACAGACTTCCCACTGAGGTGCCTTGATACAGCACTCTGGGAACAGCCTATTCGCTCAGAAACTTCTTTGTGTCTTACCCTCTTGCTTGAGGGTGTCAATGATGGCCTTCCGGACAGCAGTCAGGTCAGCAGTCTTACCAATGATTGCGGTTTTGAGTAATGAACCAGGCTGCGAGTTTTTAAAAGCCTCAGGAATCTTTTGCAGGTGTTTAGAGTTGATTCAGATGATTAGGTTAATAGCTTGTGTAAGGTACCTTTTCATGATATGCTAATTTTTTGAGATAGGAATTTTGGATTTTCATGAGCTGTATGCCAAAAATCATCACTATTAAAACAATAAAAGACCGTAAATATTTCAATTGGTGTGCAATGAATCGAAAATATATGAAAGTTAAATTTTTATCGTTACATTATGGAAAATAATAAACTTAATCACAATATGCAAATTTTTTTAGAAGGACCTCTACAGAAGGGAGGTTAGAGCACTGGCTTCTTGGTGCCAGGGTGCTGTTGCCCTCTATGGAGTGTCACTACACATGTACAGGGGTAGGAAGAAGTTCATCAGAGTTCATGACCCACATCGCCCCAGTCACAAGCTGTTCTGCCTGCTGTTCACGGACCAACAGTACAGCAGGTTCTGATCCAGCACCAGCGGGCTCAGAGACATCTTCATTCATGAGGCCATAAAACTGCAGAATGATTCCATCTGCCTTAAGGAATGAATAAAGTTATACTCTTGATTGATTACTTGATGAATTCTTTATTTGGCAATATTGTTGAAAAATTATGACAAGAGTACTTTGTTTTTCCAAATTTTGAACAAAACACCATTTGTTAAGTAGATGTGTATCTTTCCATTTTGTCATGTCAATGCAGTGCATTAAATTACTTGATTAAGAATGCTACAGGGTAGATTGAAACTGGAAGTATGTCAAATGAGAATGCTCTTCTTTTGTTATTGTGTTGTTTAAAAGTGACTGAGTTCATGTCAAGGACAAGTTTAAAATACAGGACCCAAATGCAGAGAAAACAGATGACAGGAAAGAAACAAAAACTTTATAAAACTACAGAAAAAAAGAAATAAAAATCCAAAGTCCAACTTAAAAATCCAATAAATTCACAAAATTAAATTAATAATATTAATACAGTCTAATGAAGCACATGAATGAAGGAAAACCACAGGAAAAGTAGCTCACAGTAAAAAATGCAGGAGGACACATGGACAAAAGCGCAGTGAAAAGGAAAGCATGAGACAGAACACAAGGAACTTAAAGTTTCAAGTTTCAATTTATTTATTCTTATATAGCCCAGATTCACAAACAATGTCTCAAAGGGCTTTACAATCTGTACATGGACAATATCCCTCTGACCTTTGTGTACTGCCAGCAGTACGACCCTCACATCAAATAAGGAACAACTCCCCCCAAAACTCTTTTAACAGGGGAAAAAATGGATGGGAGAAACCTCAGGCAGACTGCAGAGGAGGGACCCCTCTTCCAGGAGTGGACAGACGAAGCATGACATCTGTCACTATTTCCATGAACAACATCTGTTTGGATAACTTCCACTGCATTCTGTTGAATCAGATTAGACAGACTGATGATATAACAGCTATTTTTGATAACAGAAAAGTCAGTCAGTCCCCAGAAACAGTTATGACCGTGTCAGATTTAACCCGGTTCTGACACACACACACACACACACACACAAACACACACAAACCTTCACTTGTGTTTCTTGTTTGTACAGCTACAGATGAAATATTGTGCTAGATTTTTGTTTTTGTTATACACAAGCGGTCATTGTAGAAAGGAAAACACATCTGTATCAAACTTTGTAACTGAAATCTACATAAACCGAAATATATAGTTATATATATTGTAGATGTTATTGCACGTGAAAATAAGATACATTCAATTTCATGTCTAATTTTTTACATACTACCTTCTGTATCACACCTCTTCAATTTTATTTTTGTAATGCAGGAACTAGCCAAGATTGTTCTGTCTTCATGTTTGTACATGAAGCAGAACAATTCACTGTCAAACTTTGAAGCCGTCATTTTTTTCTGTACCAACCATTCATACAGCTGGTATGACTGGTCTCTTCTAAATTTAGCTTCTATGTAATCCAAACATGTTTCCCTGCATGTATGTGACCAAAGGGATCATTCTCTGTTGTCATTGCTGCTGCCTTCCCAGATGTGACTTCACCCCTATACTATATAAATTAAAGAAAAAGGCTGGGTCAAACGTAACAGCGTTTCTCCAAGAGGAGAGGGGACACGATGAATGCTGTGGTTGCCTGTTCTTGCACGTACACCTGATACTGAATCACTGTGGAAAGCAGCCAACAGGATTTCCCCTATGACCATGAGAGTTGATCATTATTGTTATCCGTGTGTGTGTGTGTGTGTGTGTGTGTGTGTGTGTGTGTGTGTGTGTGTGTGTGTGTGTGTGTGTGTGTGTGTATGTGTGTGTATGTGTACAGGAAGATGGAGAACTCATTCTCGAGGGGTTGCTGAACATCTACTGGGGTCTACGCCGACCGATCAGACTTCAGATGTATGATGACAATGAAAGGTTCCATCTCTGCAGGTTTGACACGTTCCAACATGATACGCACTCACTTATGGATGGAATGAATCAGATGAAAGGTTCCACCCATATTGATATTTGCTCTAAACATTGAGAATTAAAGTACATTTTCTCCGACCACGCAGACCATCTTAGTTGTCATTTATGTCTCAGCTGCCACTCAAGATTTTGTGACCACATCTTGCACAGCTGTTAACAAATTGCCAAAATCTTTGAATAGGCAAATAGAGACACATATAGGCTTATGTACGTTGTAATCAATGATTCAGAACCAAACATTACCATCCTGACACACACAAGCAAACATACAGAGACACAGAGGAGATGAACAAAACCGTCCATTTTGTTAGAGCTGGTAAATGTGCATGTGCATAGTAATAATTATTAAAAAAATAATGATAATGATAATTGTAAAAACAATAGTAGATGAGAAGTATTTTAAGACTCATGGGTGTTCACCTAAGTATATGTTCCTTTGTATTTCCACAGAAATGACAAAGCTTCTCTTTCAAAAGATTTATCCTTAGAATCTAATAATAATTCAGCTGGCAGAGAAGCGGAACAGGCTGGTGAGTAACAGACACGTATCCCATGTCTCGCCCCAACGTCTTGAGGATTAATGGTGGCTGCACATGCTGAAACAGATTACAACTCGACATGTGCTTCATTCAGCGTTGTCCATTGGATCGGTTTGCTCACTTGATGAGCACAGATTACCATAAGATGCCATCTAGATCAGATAGACTGACTTTGGCAGTGATATTTTAAGCAGCTTAGTCACCTGCTGACATTTTGTGAGTGTTGTTCTCTAGACCACAAACATTTGTTTCTGTTTGCATTTTTTTTACTTATGCAAGGAAGAAAATTGCTGGGAGTGTTGCAATGTTTGGTCTTGTGGTAATCTAAATGCTGTCTCAAGAGATATTCATTTTAAGTTAGAGACAAGCTCTAAATTTATAGCAAAAACAGAATATCAATACTGTGTATATACAGTATATGTTACAACAAGACACACAGATTGTTCTAATATTGAGTGTTTTTTCTCATAATCTAGACAATGTTTGACAATGATAAAGACTATTATAAGGCCAAATAAATCAAGTTCAAAACAAACTTAGTTTATAGTACAGAATTACAGTTCATGTGATTGTACATGTTGTCCTTCAAACATTTGTGTTTATTAGCGCTAAGGGTCACATAAATTAGGCCAGATAATAAAAGTTACTAGAAACATCATGAGTGTTTAACACTACATATTAGTCAATCTGCGTAAAATTATCTTCAGATGTTCATGTCCATAGCGCACTATGGACATGAACTTCAAACTGGCCTATCTGCCACTCTCTCACTCTCTCTCTCCATCTCTTTTACTTGACCTATCTCTTTCCCCAATGTATTTCTATTTCCCAACCAACAGGTCAAGGCGGATGACCGCCCTCCAGAGCCTGGGTCCTGCCTGGAGTTTTTCCCCGCCACCGTTGCTTATGCTTGCTCTGGGGGGAATTGTTGGCTTTTTATCTGTAAAGCGCTTTGAAATGTCTTCAGATATGATTTAGCGCTATATAAATAAAAGTTGATTGATTGATTGATTGATTGATTGAGACGTTCTGTAAGTCAGTTTTAAAGTAACTGCCACACAGACTACCTGACATGAAACTGGCTCTGAAGCATGCAGTTCCAGTGGCATGTATTTGTGTCTACTCATCCCGTAGGTGACATAGGCAGTCAGGAGGAAGAGGACTCTCCTCAGCTGCTGAGGACCCGGAGTGATGCTTCCTTCATGCAGATTCAAAGGAGGTCAAAGACACATACTGCCGGTGACTTGCAGCGCTTGCGAACACACAGGTTCTCAATCAACGGCCACTTTTACAATCACAAGGTAGAATAAACAGAGCATGCATTGTTGACACATGTCTGCATGTGGAGGCACAGAAATTTCCTGAGCAGGTGTGCTGGTGCTTAAGATTCATGACAGATTGCTGTTACTGACCGTCTGAGTATGAGGTTACACTGGGATTGTTTGAGCTATTCTCGGTGACTGTATGTATACACTGTTTTTGAATAGAGTGCAGCTGCAGTTTCCTTTGTGTTTTACATTTCCTGTTCAAAATGTCCAAGGTGTCCCTATTCAGGAATTCCCACTCAAACTTTGGAGTCAAAAGTGTTGATAAAGCAATGTTCCAGTACACTGTTTCCGCTCTATTATGGATTTTGGCATTTGTGCTTCTCCTGCTTCCAGACATCTGTATTTACTCCAGCCTATGGGTCTGTCACAAATGTAAGAGTAAACAGCTCCATGACAACAACACAGGTCCTCAACCTGCTGCTACACAAGTTTAGGGTGAGCAGTAAAACATGTTATACTTAGAGTGGAATTTTCATAAGTTCATACACAAGAAGCATTATGTGTCTGTGTCATTCAAGGTAGAGAACAAATCTGAAGAGTTTGTCCTCCACATGGTGCATGAATCTGGTGGTAAGATGTAATTTTCATGAGGTGATGTCATCAGAAATTTGTTTTTGGAATATTTATGTGTCCCATTCGAGATCAATTGTTTTCTTGGTCTTGACCTTTCAGAGAGAAGCAGACTAAAGCATGATGAATACCCACTGGTGACTCGTGTGCTTTACGGACCCTGTGAGAAAATCTCCAAGATCCTCATAACAGAGGCTGACTTAGGAGAGGAGGTCACATACGATGTGAGTTTGAGTCATGACTATTTCTATTCTATAAACTTGGTCACAATACATGAAAAACAAAATTGTGCATCGTCCTGCACATGATACTGTACATCAGGCCACTTGGAGGGCATTTAGACTTTTATTGTAAACTATGTGGTTGGTTGGTTGGTTGGTTGGTTGGTTGGTTGGCTGGTTGGTTGGTTGGTTGGTTGGTTGGTTGGTTGGTTGGTTGGTTTAACCTCTTCATGAAAGATGCCGTCTAACAGGTTTCTATTAGTGCCTTTTGGACAAATTACACGTAAAACATTTTAGATGCCTGTACATGTTAATCAACAATGTGTGTCTTGTTCTTAAAAGTTGGAGTCTTTTTCCTTGCAGGTTGCCCAATACATAAAGTTTGAGATTCCTGTCTTAGACAGCTTTGTAGAGAAACTTAAAGAAGAGGAGGAGCGTGAGATAAACAAACTAACCAAAAAGTAAGTCAAGAGTCTCTCGTCCAAAGGAAGCAGTTACAAAACTCTTTCCACAAAATCATATCTATTTCCTTATGTAACACCAATGTCTCCTGACAATTTTTATTAAGGGCCTTCAAAGAGGACAGTGTTTGTTTTATATGTTCATTACTCAATTTGTGCAACTGTGTAATCATCGACTCATATGACTGATATTTTTTGCTCTTCAGTCTGACTGTGTTTGTGTCTGCATGCATATTTTACAATTGACCATGTACACATTCACTTATATTCTCAACAATAAGTGAAAATTATCAAGGAGTATTCAATGGATGACCGTTTACATTTTTAGCTTAAATTGTCTTTGTCATTTGACCGTACATAATCGATTAAAACACATCCATAATGTTGCACTTGTTTTTTTAAGTTTCACAAAGTTTCATTTTGAGCAGGAACTGGAGAAATCAAGGTCTTGAGGTTCAAATTTGAAGAAGTTGCTGGTGATGTGTTGACATTTGAGTTGAAGGTTTTGGCAGTAATGAGACAAGACAAAGTCAGGCAAATTTTTTCAATAATAAAACATTCAAAGGAGATCAGAGAGCTTTACAGAAATGCAGACGTAATTTACAAATATGACATTGAGACCATACTTACAGTACAAGCAGATAAACATTACAAAGAAATAACATTGAAAATGCAATAAAAACCAAACTAAAAAAGGCATAACCTATGAACTATGCTATGAACTAGGTTTTAGTGAACAATAATATCTTAATGCCTGCTGTGACCTAAAACTATCATCTTATTGAAAGTAACACCACAGTTATCCTTCCCGATAATGGATAAAAACTTTTTTTTAATTCTGTGTTTACTCACCTCTGCAGGTACAGTGCTCTGAGGGCTATGATTCAACATCAGCTCGACTGCAGAGGGAACACCAGTGACAGAGTATGAGTGTGTGTGTGTGTGTGTGTGTGTGTGTGTGTGTGCGTGCGTGCGTGCGTACGTGCGTGCGTGCGTGTGTGTGTGTGACTGTTATATACAGTATAATGGTATAATTTCTCATTGTGTCTTTCTAATGTAACCACTATGAAATGTCACTTCTTTGACTACCCTACTACAGTACTAATATATTCGTATTTTGTGTGACAAACATTTGTATTTATACAGTATTTTTTAAAAACCTTTTTAATAAATGGAACAGTTTTAATGTGGACTTTATCTCTTCTGTTGTATCTTAGCTCAGACTTTCCAGAAAGAAAACAGCTGTGTTTATTATTTCCTGTACTTCCACAATGGGGCAAGGATTACCATTGTTCTTCTGAGTGACCCTCCATGCCAGCTAGATCCCATGGAGGTTCAAGCTGGCGTGTGTGTGTGTGTGTGTGTGTGTGTGTGTGTGTGTGTGTGTGTGTGTGTGTGTGTGTGTGTGTGTGTGTGTGTGTGTGTGTGTGTGTGTGTGTGTGTGTGCCACTGCTTCACAAATATCATGACTGCTGTAACATTTGGAAATCCAATCCTGGCCTGAATCATCCATTTAACCAATCATTCTGATACTATATTTAATTAATCCAAATATTGTGATAATGACATCAATAATTGTATAAATCAATAATAAGAAGACCAAGAGGAAAAAGAAGAAGAGAAAGAACAAGAACTGCACGTATTTACCCAGACTTCACTTTTCTTAGGCATGATGCTGTCTCTGTTGCCTTTAAGTAACCTGAAGGTAGACTCTGCTGACTCTACATAGCTCAGCATATATACTGTTGTGTTATTGTGAAATGGCTTTAGTCAAGTCTACAGGGAAAATACATTTCCTCTGGTTCTTCCTTAATGTATTCACTGGTTTTCATTGCAAAACCTACTGTAGGTTCCTGAACACGTCAAAAACACTTCGCCTGATCATTCAATTAAATGCATTTGCAAATCTGTGTGTTTCTATTTATCAATGTGTGAAGTTCATTCATTCATTCATTTTCTGCCGCTTTATCCACTGTAGTGGGTCACAGGGAGCTGGAGCCTATCTCAGCTGGCATAGGGCATGAGGCAGGGGAAACTCCGGGCACGACGCCAGTGCACCATGGCTATGTGTGAAGTTCTAAAATTACATCTTATATAAACGGGCCATATCTTTTTTTGTAAGGTCGGAATTTAAGGAACTTGAAGAATCCATTTATGACCAGGATCACGGCATCGTGATCAGATCACATGATGGTTTTAAATGACTGATGTCACATGTGATCTGCTCATGGTGCAGTGATTATGGTCTGAAAAGGCATTTCGGTTTTGGGGTGGGGTTTATTTCACAGCTGGGGCTACTGTACAAGGATGTGTTCTCTCTTTTAAAGGTTGGTTGTGGGTTTCAGAGAGGGTCGTTAGCGGTACCGTGCGCAGTGCGTGCTGGTAACACTGGTACCGCACAGTCTTTTTGCACTTTGTTCATATTGCCACTACTATCGCCTAATTCCTCTATTATCAGTAAGTCACACCAGGTGAAGCCCCTGGCATACAAGGACCTCCAGATTGAGCTGTGGCCCAGCTGTGTCAGGTGGACATGAGTGGCAGACCAAGGGGTACTAACTACGTGACGTGTTCCTGTGACTCATTTTGAACAGAAACTACTTGGAAGAGTGGCATAAGTGACACAAACTGTATATAGTTATGTTAGAAGCCTATGGAAACCTTTTTGGAGGTCAAAATCAAGTCGATGACCCTGCTTTTGGTTTTTAGGTGCAATAAAATACAATTTTTCCTTTTTCAAATTTGACTGTGTGTCTATTCTGGCCCAATATGTCAATGTAGTAAGTCATAGCAAAATAATAACTATTTCTTCATACAGCTGAAATTGTGCTGAAGATAAACATACCAAGTATGGGTATGTTAAATCATTTTTAATGTGGTATATCGAAGGTACTAAAAAATGGCCACAATAGGTCAGGGGTCTAAGGGCAGGGGTGTCAAACTCATTTTCACCAAGAGGGCCACATCAGCATGATGGCTGACCTCAAAGGGCCAGATGTAACTTATAAATGTAACTCAATGTAATGTAACATAACTACTACAAGCAAACCTTGGTTTTCGAACGCTTTGGAAATCGAACAAATCGGAATTCGACCAAAAAATTCGGAATTTTTTTGTCTTACAAGTCTAACAAAATTTGGAAGTCAAACGCGAAACAAACGCAGTAACATCGATCCTCCTCCTCCTCTCCCTCTCCAGCGTTCACGTATGGCAACTTTTTACGATACCAGACTTGCTCATCTGGAATCTTGCATGGTGACCCATAAGAGGAACGAAATAAGTTTTTCCCTTCTTTATTGAACCGAAGCCCGCTACGCTCACCAGAACGCTCAATTGAACACTGGCACATTACGCATGTCGCACTCAATAGAAAAAGCGTACTATATTTACAAGTAACCACTTCCGGTTACAACAGGAAGTCCCAAAATAAGAGCGTCACAGGATCGTACTTAACACAACTGCTCACCACCACAAAGGTAAAAATTCTTATCTTTATTGTTCTTATGTTGTAACTGTAATGTGCTTTTTATTTTAGTTTACTGTATTCAATAATTTTTCACTTAATTTGCGTAATTGCCTATGGTGCGAGTTACGGTACCGTAAACTTCTGTCCAAAAGACAACGGTAAATCGTACTTTAGGCTAATCTGGTTACATCGATGTTTTTTTTCTTTCTTTCTCGTGTTTGCTTCTTTCTTTTACATTTCTTTGATGTGTTTCATTACTATACAATTTGATATATAAATGACATTATGAAATAACATATAGTACGCGGATACAGCGGATATTATGTTGAAAAAAAAGGTAGTTTTCTAGCGGATTAAGACCATTTACAGTATTTGTAATGGGAAAAATGTAATTGGAATTCAAACAAATCGGTATTCGAACAGCCTTCTGGAACTAATTGTGGTCGGAAACCGAGGTTTGTTTCATCAGGAATTGACATGATGTGTCAAACGTACACAGTGATTCGTGTGTGTTCGGCAAAACACCCGACACGATTTTTCTTGACCTCCGTCTCCGACGAACCCCTGAGACCAGTTTAAGAACCACTGGCTTAGTCTGACAATCAGCCTGACTCTGAGTTTCTCTTCTTAAATTTCCATCCATCCATCTCGTCTTCAGCTGCTTTTCCAGCCTTGCGGGTCACGGTGTTGCTGGAGCCTATCACAGCTGACTACAGCTGCGGCGCTTTACCCCACGGACTCGCGTCGCGGGGCCACTTGAAAACCAAACATCCATCCACGCACACACTCACACCTACGGACGATGATATTGGAGGTGAGAGGACGCGGAGGAAGCAAAAACTCCGCGCAGAACCCGGAACCTCGCTGCTGTGAGGCGACAGCGCTGCTCCGTGCGTCTAGTTCATCCCGTAGTGCCGGTTGATCTTCACTGATAATGAGCCTGCTTAATGAAAATGGAAGGTAAAAAGAAAGACGAGTCAGAACGATAATTAGTGAAGACAGTATATTTATAATAAATTGCAGTTAATGGGTACCTGTGACTTCTTCAGTGGAACGTGTTGCGCTCTTCGTGACTGCTGTTGGCCAATGCCCAAATGTGAATGTCTCCACTACTCACTCAGTCAGCTCGTACCTATACAGTGGGATCATAGAAGTCACAGGAAGTCCTATAGAAACATGGAATTCGATTATTCTTTAAATACTGCAAAGTTCTCTCCTCTGCTGCGCTTTTCTTTTCGCTGTGATCATCCGCTTTTGTTCTCTAATCACCACAGCACCAGCAATAAGACGAAACCATAATATGTGTTTAGTCTTATTGTGACTTTGATATTCGTGACTAATTGATATTCGAGACATCATGATATGAACCTTTCTGCGTGTCAAAGACTGGCTTGTAACAGAGTACGTGTTGGAAACTAGACACGCACACTGTTGCGCGTCATTCGTGCGTCCGCCTGCCCGTGCTTTGTCGGTGTCAAACAGTAACAACGTTTGGAGAGAATTGTGGGATGGTCTTTTGTTTATCTATGTTTTTCATACATAAACAGCTATGTGTAAGCAACTGGAAGTGGATTTGCTTCTCTCGGAGTTGCGGTAAAGACACTGTCGGAAGTCACAGGAAGCCTGGCTGCCGGTCACGTCAGGCGCACCGGCAACCATGGCCGTGAACGTGGATCCGGACATAGTTGTGATAGGTTGCGGGATAGCAGGGATTGCAGCGGCAGTCAGGCTCGTTAAAGCTGGATTTCGAAATGTCCGGATACTTGAAGCGACTGCAAGGAGCGGAGGAAGAATAAAAACCGGCAGACTGGGTGAGAATTGTACTAAACTAACAGTTCCTCCTTCGTTCGGTTTTTCTCTAGAGGAGATGGAATTTTCAGGAAACGATTCCAAACATCAAGCGGCTTTTTTTAGTTGTAATATGTCTTAATACATCTGCTATTCTTTTACTTTGCCAACTACATACATTTACAGCTTTCACCTGATCTGTGCTGAACCACTTGTAACCTCACATGGAGACAGTATGTAATCTGCATCATTTACTACTGTATATCAAATTTTCTGCCAGTTACTTTCCTTGTTCATCAGTGAAGAACTTGTTTCCACTGGGGTATCCTACAGGAGGAATTTCTCCTTCTCATTACAGAATCTGTAAAATTGACATAACTCTTTTACGATTTTGCTCCAGATCTGATGGACTTTCCCTCTTTTACATCATTTCATTTGATAAATTATCACACTTATCCCTATATTTCATGTGCAGGTAATACCATTGTGGAGATAGGTGCAAGTTACATCCATGGTCCATCTGAGGAGAACCCACTATTTTGTCTGGCTCGTGACTATGGGCTTCTGCATCCAGAGGCTCTCACTGCACAGAATCAAGCCATGGACATTGCTGAATGTTTTCCAGGGGTTCCCAACTGGTTCAGCAGCTCAGGTCAACAAATATAGAAATTCAGCATATCAACAGCCAGTTTGATCACATTTTTTAATGCATTTTATTTGTCGTATATAATGATAACATCGTACATGCCCAGTAGTCTAGCTATTGGTTATTAGTTATTTCTCAGAAGTGCAAAATTATAATTGTTGTAAATATTTCTTAATCTGTGGGTGATGAACAGGCCAGAGGCTGAGTAGTGAACACATGAAACCTGCACTGGATATCTTTATTGAACTTTTGGGTGAAACTTCACAAATTGTCAACAAAGAAAACATTCCCTGGGCCAGCGTAGGACATTTCATGCGATCCGAGGTACATCATCCCCCAACTACCAGAACTGTTTTTATGGTGTCAATATTTGAAAATTACTTAATAAGAAATTTTTGACTGAGTAAAAACGAAATAAAACTCTTATCATGGGTATTGGACATTGTGTACAGATTCAACAGCGGACAGCAGAGAGGTGGAAAGACAAGGACGCAACCACTAGGGCGCTGCTTCGGTGTGCCGTCAGTGCCAGACTGAAGGAAGAGTGCTGCACCAATGCAGCTCACACCATGGATGAGATAGACCTGTCGGGGTTTGAAATGTACAAAGGTCTTTGTGGACTGGATTGCATGATTCCTGGGTTTGTATAATAATCTCATGAATAATAATAATGTTTACTAAGTGAATGATCAACACTTAAACAGATGGAATGACTGGAACTTATGTGCTCACACATAAGTTGATTCACATGAGCCTGATTCAGGCTGATGACTGTCCTCCATAGCACAATACATTCCTCACCCAAACAGGTGTCAGCATGCCCCATAAATAAACAAATTTAAATAATTAGTCAGCCAGTTAGCAGAAAGTTGATTTGCAGTCATTAAGACGACCCGTTACCTGTCTCAGAAATGTTTTAAGAGCAGGTCTAAATTCTCTGTAAAGATTTTAGGCTGTGCTCCTCAAAGAAATGTGAATTTCAGTTTGTTTTCAGCTTTGCAATAGATCATCATTTGAAGATGTAAACCTTGGCTCTATACAATATTTTTGAATAATTATCTGTCCTATAGAGAAAAACAGCTTCACTAATCATCAAGAAAATATTCAGCAGATAAATAATTTCCCTGTGGGGATTATAATCAGTATATAATTTTTTTTAAAAAAAGTTAATTCAATTAAACACACAATAAGGCAGAAGAACTATAAATGTCAAAAGTTGAGTTTTTTACTTATTAAGTTAATAACTTTCCTGATGTCTTTGTTGACAGCTGACAGAGTATGAGGTGTCCTCCAACTAACTTTTACAACTCAACTGAGATAAAGTTATTTAACTTATCTAATACCCCATAATGTTTAGTAATGTCTTTTTCTTCCAGCGGTTATGAAGGCCTAATCGATAGCCTGATGTCGGAGCTCCCTACTGATTTAGTGAGTTTTAATCGACCTGTGCGCTGTGTCCACTGGAATAACACAGACAAAAGAGAGACGGCTGTGATGGTCGAGTGTCATGATGGGGAGTGGATTGCTGCTGACCATGTTATTCTCACAGTGCCTTTAGGTAAACCTGAAATAAAGTTATTTTCGATAAGACGTTTTGACTTATGTCAAAGCTGAGTTTATTATTTGGGGCTCTGTTCTATTTCAGCAACATTATTTATAATACAGTAGGGGTGATTGAAATGAATTGATGTTGCCATATGTGGAGCTTTTATAATATAAAAGCTCCACATAAATAAAAAAAAAAAAACAGTGAATGAATTTGAAATTAATGAAATAAAGTGACTGAGATATTAATTAGAGACAGGTGTCAGTTGTGTAAAAACAATTTCTAATTAATATCTGAAAAATCTAAATACGGGATTAATCCAAAAAGAAAAAATGACAATCTAATATACTGCTATAACATAGTTGTGTTTGTTGATGTGCAACACTTCCTTTAGTAGCCTGTAGTTACTCCTGTATATGGTATAACATTATCCTCGCTGTACATTGTCATTCATGTCAGGGGCTTCTAAAATACAGTATGCAGATAAACACTGTGTTTTTCATCAGGATACCTCAAGAAGAACCACTCAACCCTTTTCAGTCCTCCTCTCCCAGCAGAGAAGTTGCTCTGCATCCAGAGCCAAGCATTTGGAACATGTAACAAAATCTTCATGGAGTTTGACTCACCATGGTGGGATACTGACACCGAGGTTATTTATTTTGTGTGGGAAGATGAGGTGAGACGGGTTCTCAATGATTTTGAAAAAGTATATTATGTTGTAAAATATTGCACTAATCTATGTGATGTTAAAGAGTAAGTCTGTAACATAACTCTAAATGACAGAATAAATATGAATGCACTCAGCACGCTCTAAATGCTATAATGGAACATGAGATGGTGTTTTGCAGCTTGCAGTGCCTTCTCTGATTTAGTGCATCTTTAACCTGTTTAAAGAATTGTGTGACAACAAACCATAGAAGTTGTCTGTTCTACATTTTTTGTGTCTCAGGAGGACATTGTGGACCAGGTGTCCGATATAAGCAAATTCTGGATAAGGAAGATGTCATTTTTTACTGTGGTTGAATCCTCTGACAGGTTAGCAACAAATTAAGATATAAGACACCTGAAATGTGACAGCTAGCACTAACCATCACCCTAACCCTGAATCCACACAGCCATGTCCTCTGTGGCTGGATCGCCGGGCTTGAGTCAGAGTATATGGAGTTAGTTCCTGAAGAAGAACTTAGATCATCCATCACAGAGTTGATCCACAGATTCACAGGTGAATTACAAATCTGTGATCTTAACTCGTAACTGCCTTCAAATCACGAGTATAAATAAAAATACTTGTTGATGCTATGGTTTTTTTTCCTGAAATAGATACCCAATAACCAATAGAAATTAAAAAAAAACATTTCCTTATGCATGATGTTGTTTTATTTCATCAAGTAGAGGAACTCAGATAAATAGGTAATTCTGAAAGGGGCAACTGCAGCAACGATTACCTGTCAATTTATTCAGGATTCTACATGAAAACAAAACTCAAGAAAGACAGGAAGCAACAGAGGATGCAGAGGGCAACACAATTCCTAAAAAATATTTCCAAAGCCCAAAAAAACAAGACTATCAGCTTGATAACCTTCAAAAATTCATGAAATATAACAGAAAAAACAACACTCAACTGTAAAAGTCATCATATGACAGCAATTATCAAAAAAATGTAAAAGTAATTTTCCATCTTGCATTGGACTTAGGGGTCACTGCTCTGTTGTTCCACTGATAAGGAACTAACACTGTAAAATAATAGTTCTCTTGCTTTTACGTATTTTGGGATAAATCAACAACTCAGAGTGAGCACTTTATTTTATTTTCTAAAAATGTAGTTTATGAAATTTTTTTTGAGATTCTTCTGAGGATGGTTTCTGTTATATAACCTGTGTGTGTTTAGGAAACCCAAGCATCGTAGTGAGGAGAATCCTGCGCACCCAGTGGTTCCATGATCCATGGACGTATGGATCCTACTATCATCCAACAATAGGTTTTTCAAAAAAGGACATGGAGAACTTGATGGCCCCCCTGCCAATGGAGGGATCACAGTCACAGGTGTACACACGGACACACCTCCTTCAAACACAACCACTTATGCTGATATGAACAGCTTCATAAATACAACTCAAACCAACACCTTCAAGCTCTCTGCTTTAACTGCTACTGTGTGTTGCAGCCTCTGCAGGTGTTGTTTGCCGGAGAGGCCACTCATCCCCACTACTACTCCACCGTCCATGGAGCTCTACTCTCTGGATGGAGAGAAGCTGATAGACTCATCTCTCACTACGCCCCTCAAAGGGGGACAGCATAAGGCAGTTGTGGTTTTGGTGAACAGGCTGTAATGTCGGTGTATTATTATTTGAAGTCAGCGATAATGGCAGCACCAGTGGCTCCAGTGTATTTGTCATGTTTGTTTTCATGCATGGTGCTGTAGTGGCATCTGAAGAAGAAATCTTTCTTGTCTGAACAAAATACATGCCTTACGGTCTCCACCATCTTTGTCTGCAACACGTATTTATTGATTTATACAACTATTAATTCATTTTACATTGAATATGCATCCACTCACTGTTTTAGTTTTATTTATTGGATTAGGTGCGTATAGATAGCCACAGGGCAGCTTGATCAGACAAACTTCTCCTGACTGAAAAAAAATATAACATTTGAAGTTGTAGAATATGTCAACAGATTTTTTCTGTTTTTTTTCTCACCCTTTAATCCAGCTCAGGTTAAAGTATAGAATTAATACACATATCTGATCATATTAATGCTTTGCTTTCTTAGATTAAACTTTTTAGGCTTAGTTTGTTCACATCATAAATGATGTGAAAAGGGGAAATTGTTAAGATATTTGCTCAGCTATAATTATCCTGTATACATTGTTAAGGGGGCAGCACATTGACGCAGTGGGTAGCGCTGTTGCCTCACAACACAGCAGGTCCAGGTTCGAGTCCCGCTCTGTGCAGAGTTCGCATGCTCTCCCCGTGTCT
Source organism: Antennarius maculatus (assembly GCA_013358685.1). Classification (NCBI taxonomy): domain Eukaryota; kingdom Metazoa; phylum Chordata; class Actinopteri; order Lophiiformes; family Antennariidae; genus Antennarius; species Antennarius maculatus. Next base: position 9,321,640 of record CM023616.1, on the reverse strand, counting down.
GCGTGGGTTCTCTCCGGGCTCTCCAGCTTCCACCCACCTCCAAAAGCATGCGCTTCAGGTTGATTGGCCGGTCCCAAATTGACCGTAGGACTGAGTGTGTGTGTGAGTGATTGTTTGTCTCTATGTGGCTCTACTGTGGCTCCACAGTACACTGGCGTCATGCCCGGAGTGTCCCCCACCTCATGCCCTGAGACTGCCTGGATAGGCACCCTCAGACTGACTGACATTGTTAAGACAATGTCAATCAGTAATCTAATCAACCTAATTGAGTAATTGTGGTGATTGCTCATATATGTGCTTGTTCAATCATGTAATACATTTATATAAATTTTAACTATGGTTCATTCACTGTTAAGATAGTACATTGAACTCAGATCATGTAGTTGCATATAATTCAGGTCATATATTTGCATACTATCATAACTGAATGTCTGAATTTAAGGTGTGGATGATAAAATGTAAGTCTTGATTGTCAGGATATGGAGACCAAATAGCAGAAATTATCCAATAGATAGTCAAAACATACCAAGGTCATTCTTTATTGTTGAAGGAGGAGGAAAGAGTTAGGTGAAAGTAGCCTCACAAAAAGTAGACTATAAAGTTCTTTGATGATTGGACTTCGTCTTGATAAAATGCAATTGAAGGAATCCTCTGCAGAGTTATTGCTTCATTTCATTCTCTGTCCAATAAACCTTCTGATTTGCTGAAATCAGACATCTTTGTCTTGTGTCATTTCTGGAATAAATGATCATTTTGTCTGGGTATCTGAAGAACGGAAAATTCTGGTCTGCTCACTAACAACTTTGTGGTGAGTGTGACCTGATTCTAGACTTGGTTCCAAAAATCCACATCAAGTGACATTCATCCAAGTGTGCATATGAGAAGGTAGAACAGAAACCTTTTCTCTGAAATTCTGTCGTAGAGAAGATCAGAGTTGTTTGAAAGAAATAATTAGGAATGTCACTCTGATGCACAACCTCATTAAGCGTTTAATTTATTTGAATTTGAAAAATATTCACCTTTGTTTCAAATGCTATTCTGACAAGATGAAGTTACTTATGAGGGCAGAATGCAATGATTGAATTTGTGTCACACGGTCTTAATTTGATCCTAAATTGTTATTTTTGCATGGCCACGTTTCACCGAAACGCAAAGAGCGAGGCTCTTATGGTGGGAGGTGAGCTGGACAAGATCAGGCTCCCAGATAGACTCCAATGGAAAAGAAATGGGTTGAAACATCTTGGAGTTTATATTGGAGACCAGACTATTATGGAAAAAAACTTTTATTATAAATAATTTGGTTGCAACGATGTTGTGGCACCGGCCGTTCTGCGTTGAACACCCACCAGTGTTACTGAAATAAATCCAGGTGGTGATGGTGTACTTTTTTTTAGAGCTGCTGTCACTGGGTCCCTCAGAGAGTACTCTTCCTACCCAAGGAAGAAGGAGGGCATGGGCTCATCCATCTGACCAGCAGAAACGCTACATTTCACCTGCAATTCATTCAGCGATTCCTGACTGGCCCTGGGGACCTAGTCTGGTGGCCCACGACACAGGCAATACTGGCCCAGTGCTGGGGTCTGCGAGTTGACCACTCTTTGTTCCTGACCGCTCTTTGGACCTGAGAAATGACAGACTGACAGATCTTCCATGTTTTTATCAGTGTTTTTAGATCTAGAGACTTTTGTCCAAGAGGAGACCACAGGATTTTAAATCACTCTATTGGATTTTAAAGGAACCTGCTATCAGAAAAGGACTTTTTAATGTAAGAACTATTGCAGGAGCCTCAGTGGAGTCCGAATTCATCACGACTAAAATCTCCACTATTGGACGTGTGATGGAAATTTGTGGACGCACCCTAGATGGCGCTGCTGCTCTGTCGTCTAGTGTGAATGTGACCTCACTGAGACTCATCAGACGCCTGTTGAAGAGCTGGAAGAGCCAACTTACTGTCCAGGCCTTTTAAACCCAAATCATACTGATCCTTTCCCTGTAGAGAGTTTGTCTCTTTGCTGTAACGACTCCGTGTCGGACCCGATCGGCCTCAGTGACATTAATGGAAAAACCATGTATATCTTAAATATTTTAAATAATGATAAATTTAAAGATCGGGTTGACACACCTTGGAGGGCTCGCCTTGGTCTGGATTCATCTCTGGGTATATAACTCAGTGTTCTGGCTGGCTTGTATTCCTGTCTTATTTGGCTTTTTTAAAAAAATGGAACGTTTAAATTTGTATACGAGTACGTATGGAATCAGGCACATACTGCAGCTTTTTTCAGAAGAACTTATTTCTTTTCACTTTGTTGATCTTGTGTTTTCCTCTCTGTGTGTGCAGTATGACCATACAGAGCAGACCAAAGGACTTCTCATCAGTCCATCGTCTGTCTGTTCACCAAGTCCACCCCAACTACTTTCATATTTTATAACTGTCCGTGTCATCCAGTGTGATTATCTATGAGCTTGCATCCGTTTGACATGCTTGCCGAACCTTTGTTGTTGTTGATTGTTTGCAGTCTTAGATTTTTATTTATTTTGGTTGGTTTTGGGGTAACTTGGTCTTGGTTTAAAAAGTCTGCTGGATTTTGAAATCTGGTTCATTAAAGACTTGTTTCATTCTCATCATAGTGATGAGAATGAAACACAAAAAATACCAGTGGTATTAATAAAAAGCATAATATGGGACCTTTAAATAAGGCTCCTTTAAACTTTAAAGTTTAAACAGCTTTCGGGAACTCTACCGCCACCTACTGGGCACCAACAGTCCTGTGCAAAACCTCACTAGTGGAACCTCACCAGTGGAAACTCGCGTCGGTACGAGAAGCCGTGTTCTGTTGTGAGGTCGCAGTACTTGGTGTGTTTTTAAGAGGAGCCAGTCAAGTTTTAATACATGGATGCGAAAATATGTATCGTAGGATGTGGGATCGCAGGTGTAGCAGCCGCACACCGACTTTATCGGGCTGGATTTCGACATGTCCGGATCCTTGAAGCGACGTCGAGAAGCGGAGGGAGAATCCACACCGGCAGACTGGGTGAGAAACTGACCGAAAGACGCGTTTTCCGGCGGAAACCAGTTTGTCTTTCCCACATGAGGAAGTTTTGCGATGTCATGGAATTTTCTTTTTCTTCTAATATTCAATAGGAAAGTGAAAAGGCATAATTTTCCGAGGCGTGATGATAAGAGAGGAATGTACACCGCGCCGTGTGTGTGTGTGTGTGTGTGTGTGTGTGTGTGTGTGTGTGTGTGTGTGTGTGTGTGTGTGTGTGTGTGTGTTTGCGTGCGTGCGTGCGTGTGTGTTCGGTTCGGCTCCTTAGTTATAAATCATCTTATAATAATAATAATAATAATAATAATAATGTGTTTATTTTACAGGTAATAACATTGTTGAAATAGGGGCTAACTGGATTCATGGACCATCCAAGGAGAACCCAGTGTTCTGTTTGGCTTCACAGTATGGGCTCCTGGATCCAGAGGCCCTCACACCAGAGAACCAGGCCATGGACTTTGGTGGAGTTCCCCAATGGGTTTCCAGCATCATCACAAGTTCTGGTAGCCATGCTTTGAAAATCAAGCTATGTTTAAGAGCCTCAAACACACTGACTGGTTGTTTTGTTTCATTTGGTAAAAATGCTTGGATGGGATGATTGCAAATGTAAAAAATATTGATATTCAGGCTACAGTGAGTTCTGCCATCATGGAATTCCTTTTTCATTTTTGCAAAACACAAGAACAGAAGAGCAGTAATAGGTTATAATACAAAGTCTAAGGGGTCATTCCTGTCTTTTACCAGCCTAGCAGCTGGCATAAGACAAGTTTCTTGTTGTACAAATGACAGACCACTCACAGCTACAGTCAAATATAATATGCGTACAGATATGCACAAATGCACATAAGTATTTTATTACAATACTATGATTATTTTACATATTCTAATGATTTACACAAATTTGTGTTTGAACCAAAATACAGATTGTGAGGCGAAACAAGAGTATTAAACCATCAAATAAATAGAATAGACTCAAATATTATGAGAACAAGAAATCATGACCGTTTATATTACAATATTTCATGGCACATGTAGTCAGTACAAAGTTGCATCATCACTGCAGTGAGTGAATGAAGTTATGTTGGTGTTCTGTGTGTTGTGTGACTTGTGCAGGCCAGAAGCTGGATCATGCAGTGATCCTTCCCGCTATGGAGATTTTTTTTAACGTTCTGGATGAAGCAACAGAAATTCTGAGCAAAGCAGAAAAACCCTCAAGCAGCCTGATGGAGTTCGTACGGTCAGAGGTACATCTCTTTTGACTGAATAATAATAATGACTAATTTTAAATGATGGAAGACAGGATCTCTTGTCACTTGTTGTCCTGCGCAGATACATCAGCGAGCAGAAAAGAAGTGGAAAGGTATTGATGCCACCACCAGATCTCTGCGACTGTGTGCCATGAGTATCTTGATGAAGTATGAATGTTGTAATAATGGGTGTGCTACTATGGATGAGATCAACATAATGGCCCGAGACCAATACAAGATTCTGCCTGGAAGAGACTGTACATTCCCTGGGTGCGTACTCCAAACAGTGCATACGTGCATTGCAGCTACTAGCAATTACCTCACTAATTAATTGGACTGACCTTGTTTCTTATATTTACATTAAAAAAAAGTAAAACTGTCATTGCACCACCACAAAAAGGATGCCCTGTTTCATCCTTTTCCACAAAGTAAGGATACAGGATTATACAGACCATATCTCAAAAAGTGTTTAATATTTTTAATATTCATTTGTACAAATATCAGTTATAAAATGAAATGGTGCTTTTTGCGATTTTGGGAATTCTTTCCATTTCTAGGTTTCCATATTTTGAAGTGGCTCATTTTGTCCGTCTAAGCTTTGTTTCCAGGGCATAATTAAAGATAGTCTATGTTTTATTTCATAATAATGCTTTACTTAGCAGTGTGTCGCTAAATACTAGTACACACCAGACACGTAGATTAATAATTCTGCCTGTGAGACACAGCTGCCTATCAACCTGATACTGCAGGCATACTTAGTCTGTCATTACTATCATGTGCATGTACTGTACTTGCATGGTAAACAGTGTGACTCAGTCATTTTCTTTATCACCCAGTGGCTATGAAGGTTTAGTCAAAAAATTGATGTTGGAGCTCCCTGGAGATATGGTGACCTACAAAACCCCTGTCCGCTGTGTCCACTGGAACAACACGGAGCAGATTGAGAACGATGTGATCCTTGAATGCGACACTGGAGAGAGGTTCTCAGCTGATCACGTTATTATCACAGTGCCTCTAGGTAGGAGCAAACGCTTTTATCCAAAGTAGTTTTACTGCAAGTCATGAAATGTGGAAGCTGTTTAACAGACAAGTCCTGACTTTTACTTTATTGTTTTCTTTTTGAAACTAATTCCACCGTGCACATGGGAAAGTTTGATCATCAGAAATACGTAATAGGCAAAATAAGTGAACACTTAAGTGATCGATCAATGGTGTCTAGAATATTTAATGTAAAAAAATTCTGTTTGATTGCCTGAAGCTATTCACTAAATAAGATTAGTTATGTACTGTAGTTGCATATAATTACATAAAAACGTATTTTATAATTGCTGTGTTTACTTCTATTTTAGTTTGTGTATATTTTTCATACTTCAGAATCCTAAGATAAAACATGCATGTTTGTCTGAATGTATAAGGAATGTTGTTGTTTGGAAAATGAATGTTGTGCTCCTCTCGGACCTGGAAACTATTCATTAAATGTGATACAAAATGCTATTTTTAATTTATGTATATATGTCTGTCGGTCTGTATGTATGTCTGTCTGTCTGTCTGTATGTATGTATGTACCGGTATGTATGTATGCATGCATGCATGCATTTATTCATATTCATTCATTTCATTTTGTTTGTGTTTTATGGACCGTCAAAGAACAACAACTAACTTCATTTCTTTCTTTTCAACCAATTAAATAATTAGCTCTGGGACGTAACAACCGGTGTAACAGTAAAATTAACATAACCTCTGAAATTATATGACTGCTCCTGTCAGACCTGTCCTGTCAAGTTTTTCCTCTGAGTCCTAATGCAACATATTCAAGTTTTTCCATTGTTTTTACTTTGTCATTGTTATGTTGAATCAGGATTCCTTAAGAAGCATTCATCAACCATGTTCCGTCCTCCTCTTCCTCTACACAAGCACAACGCTATCCGGAGACTGGGATTTGGAACAAACAATAAAATATTTGTGGAGTTTGAGTCACCGTGGTGGGATCCTAACTGTGAAGTTATCTACTTTTTATGGGAAGATGAGGTGAGACATGTAGATAGCATATACAATTTTGTATTAACTGTTAGATGCTGAAATTAAGCAGCCCGTAAATAAAAATTAGGTTATTCTTTTAAATTTTGTTTAAAACACTCATCTGAGACACCATATTATACCAAATTCCTTTTCCAGTGATCAGCAGAGCAAACCAATAGTGGAAACTAGTGACTTTTAATGCCTTTTTATTATGAAAACATTTGGCAAAGTGATTATACTCATGTCCAGATCCACAGTTAAATATATCATTGTCATTGTGAATTTTTGGTTCTCAAAATAACTATTCAATCAAAACAAATGACCAGAAATTGCTTACGCTGTTAATATGGCTGACGTAAATGCTGAAATAAGTGGTGATGAATTTACTTAAAGGCTATATCAGTGTATATGATCTTAACTCAGAGATGAATGAATGAAAGAAGGAATGAACGAACGAACGAATGAATGAATTGGATGTGTGTTTATTTGTGAACTCTAACGCAGTGCATCTCAGGAAAAAGAAAATAGTTACTACATCAAAATGACATTGAAGACTAGGAGTGACATGGAGCATCATGCCTTCACAATGACTTGTTGACACTTGTTGAATAGGGATCCATCTGGAATACCTTTGCACAAGACAGTGACTTCTTTCTAGAGTTTGGAAAGTCCACTGAAATTTGTGTTATGATACACATATTTGGAGTCAGTCATGTTTACCTTGTAAAATAATTGTGGAGCGTTGGTTGTGAAGTCAGTCACCCACCTGAACATCTTTACAGGGAGAACAATGAAATATTTATGTCGTTGTACTTGTGTCACCAGAAATTCCTTCTTCCTTGTTTTAACAGACCACTGGTTAATATACTTTGACCAGATTTAACAGCTTACTTTAAACTCTAGTTTAGAGTAATATTTTATTTTATATTTTGTCATGATCCAGGGTGCCCTGGTGGATTCTGTCGAAGATATACACAGATCCTGGTTAAGGAAGTTGTTTGGCTTTACGGTGCTCAAACCCATTGAAAGGTTAGTAAACACAAAAACGAATGTAAAAGCTGATGCTTGTTAATGTTTTTTCAAACAGACCCTCACTGTAGCTTTACCCTTTAGGTATGGTCATGTTTTGTGTGGCTGGATTGCTGGACATGAGTCAGAGTACATGGAAACGCTGCCTGAACAGGAGGTCATGCAAAGCGTCACACAACTCATCCGTAGGTTCACAGGTGAGTGTAATTCCATCACAAACACTGGGCAGACTTTAGCTTTGGGCATTTTGGATCAAACCTTGGCAGTACTAGACTGTGTGTGTGTGTTTGTGTGTGGGTAGGGAACCCTATCATAACCCCAAGGAGAATCCTGCGCTCCCAATGGTTTCATCAGCCTTGGACATGTGGATCCTACTCTTTCCCTGCAAAAGGCTCCTCAGAGCTGGACATGGAGAACTTGATGGAGCCCCTGCCAACAGAAGGATCACAAGCAAAGGTGCAACGATGTTGTGTTCACATTATGTAAAGGCTATCTCATAAAACGTGATGTTGACCATAATTTCCCTCATTGAACTGCTGCTGTGTGTTGCAGCCTCTGCAGGTGTTGTTCGCTGGAGAGGCCACGCATCCCAACTACTACTCGACCGTCCATGGAGCTCTTCTCAGTGGATGGAGAGAAGCTGATAGACTCATCTCTCACTACTCCTCTACCACTCAATCCATGAAGCATAAATCACAGCTTTAAAAAAGTATTGAGGGTTTTTTTTAATTTGCGTCAATCACTTGTAAATAATTCGGATAGTTTTATTGAATGCATGAAGGAAAAAAACCTTCAAATTTTTACTGGTGGAAAGGCTCGTTGTGTGATTTCTGGAAGAAATATTCTGGGAGACATAAAATGCAGTTTTCTCGTTTGGTTGCGTCCTTGACGCTCATTTTCTAGCAGGGATGCACGTTTGCCAGACAGCGTGCGTCCCTGGGACGCAAGCTTTGAATGCACTTTCATCTACAAAATATTCACAATTTATCCTTCTTTCCATTCAAGTTTCGAACCCAGAAATCACCATTATTTTTTGATCTCGCTCGGGTGTCTCGAGCGACTTTCTCATCACGAGACCTACCTGCCTGACGGTCTTATTCAAATCGACGTGTGCTCATTTTACTCACTACAGTGAGAGTGAGGAGTTATTTAGACCCTCCAGGGCAATCATAAGCTGTCGCTTATGCGTGGAGAGTCATGTTGGGTTTCTCTGTCTGTTAAAGCGCTTTGAAATTTCTGTTAATGTGATTAAGTGTCATACAAGTAAAGGTTGATTAATTGATTGCTTGATTGATTATCATCATGCCTCCGAAAAAGATGCAAGAGTTGGAGAAGAAACAAGTGACAATGAATGAAAAACAATCAAATGTAAATCAAGAAAAACGTATTACTGACGGAGAAGGCTCTGTCAGCTTGGTGCAGTGTCCACAGAATACAGTATATGAATTAAAGGCAAAGATAACTACTGTATTGAGTGAAAGCAAAAATGAAAAAAAAATTATTACATCTTTCTTTTTCTAAAACTGTTTTTTAATGACTACCAGGCTTTAACATGTTGATTAAACAAATATATAATTTTATGCTTTTTTTTCTTTTTCCTAAACAGTTATGACGTCGTTTGTTAAGATGTGTGATCTCATTAATCTTTACTTACATTTATATTATAATATTGGGGGAAGCTCTCATTAGCTGCAATTTATGTTTTAGTTTTACAACTGTAACCGACTTTACGTCGCTGTTTTTTGTTTACGTCAGCTGGGATGTTTTTTTTTTTTGTTTTGTTTTGTTTTTTTTTATTCAAAGGAAAAAGAAAAAAAAGACAAATTACCTTTCTACATTTCAGACTAAGGAACATTTCATACATTGGACAGATCACACATGGGGTACAGGAAGGATACCTTAATATTACTCATTCTTAAAACAAAAAAGAAACATAAATATAACCAAAAAAAAGAAAAAAGAAATAAAGTTAAAGTAAGAGGTCAATTTAGTCTTGAGTTAAGGCATTTATATAGTCGATTACATTCAGTGCTTGTTTGGTTTTAATATACTTCAGTGATTTTTTGAAGTTTTTTAATTCATTTATGTAAACACAAAATAATGGTCTCATTTTCATAAAACGACACTTATGTATATATTGTTTGGCCAGAATAATTATGGTATTATATATATTTTCCCTTTTTCTATCCTCCAGTAGAACACCAAATTTAATAACATCATAACTTAAATTAGGTGAATTTAAATCATTTTCCGATATCCAGTTTTGGAGAGATCTCCAGAAGGTTTTCACATATTCACATTCAAAAAAAAGATGTTCCAATGATTCAGTTTGAGATTCGCAAAATGTACAGTCATTTTTTTCAAACTTAAATCTCTGTCTAAGAAATTCATTACAGTGGTAAATATCATTTATTATCTTCAGATGAGTTTCTTTGGTTTTTGGCAAAACTGGAAGGGAAAGGTATCTAGTTCTGATTTTTTTTAATCTGATCTTCTGAGAACTGTTGTAAAATATTTCTCCTTTTCAGTAAGAGGGCAAAAAGTTTGTTTGTGACAGCACCTCTTATAATTTTGTTGGTGCATTTCTTTTCTGTGAAGTTTAGATCATTAATAAGAGGTAAGGGCAAAGACGGAATTACTTTATCATATGATAACATACCTTTTATTGTATTCAACATTGCATCAGGGATTGCTCTTGTAATTTCCAGGTGTTGTTGTCTAGTGCAATTAATGTTATATTTGTTAATAAAATTAGTGTAATTCAGAAGATTTCCTTCCGAGTCCATTAAATGTACAACAGACCAGATGTCCTTCTCCAACCAGTCGCCAAAACATAAAGATTTTCTCTTAGAGAGAATGTACCTATTATTCCAAATTGAAGAATTATGAGGGGTAAAGTTATGTTTGAAGGCCAATTTCCAGCAGAGGAGGACTTGTTGATGAAATCTGGACAATTTAATGGGTAACTTAGAAACACAAAAATCACATTTTAAAAGGAATTCAATGCCACCACATTTACTGAATATTTTAGAAGGAATATTGTACCATATTGCCTTACTATTACAGATAAATTGTTGAAGCCATTTTAATTTGATCATACAATTCATCGCTTCAAAATCAATTACATTTAAGCCTCCATCTTCAATTGTTTTCACTGCATCATTTCTCCTAATATAATGATGCTTGTTTTTCCACACAAAGTTGAGAATAATTTGATTAATTGATTTCATGAGATTATCTGACATAGTTAAAGAAAAGGCAGGATACGTTAATCTGGACAATATTTCTACCTTAGAAATCAAAACTCTTCCAAAAATGGACAGATCCCTTTGCAGCCAAGATAAAAGAATGGATTTACTTTTTTTTAATAACAGATTCAAAGTTCAGTTGTTCTCTAGCTTTTAAATCTTTTGTTATTATTACTCCAAGATATTTAACTTCATTTCTTACAGGAATGTTATACAGCTCAGTCAATGGGTGGTTATGAATTGACATTAACTCACATTTTTTTAAGTTCAAATACAACCCAGATGCTTTTGAGAACTTTCCCACAGTTGTGATTATCAGTGGGATCTGCTCTGAGTGTTTGATGAAGACAGCTGTATCATCTGCAAGTTGAGTTATTGACAAATGATGTCAGCTGGGATGTGTGACAATTGGCGAGTGTTTCTCTGGGTGATTTACCACTAATCGGTCTGTTGTACCGTTGCTGGTTTAGACTTTCCATGACCTAGAGTACTTAGAATCTACATAGATATACTTTATTTATCCCAAACTGGGAAATCTAAATGGATGTTGTCTGAATCTCGTCAGAAAACATCCATCCACCTCTCTTGTAGACAGTTTTAATCATCTTCAGCTGCTTTTCCAGCAGGCTACGGGCAAGAGGCAGGGAACACACTGGACGAGTCACCAGCTCAGACTACAGTTTTGAAAATGTACAATTTTATAAAAGATAAAAAGTGTTATATCGGGTATTGTGACTCATGTGAAATTATTATTTTACCAAAAGATTATACGTTTGTCTACAAGAAGCAAGAACTTATTCTTAAAAGAGGAACAATGGTTCTTAGCGTCTGTTCCTAGTCGGCATGTAAACAGCAGCACACCTGTAACATATTACCCCACTTCTATGTGGCTAGTTTGTCGAGATAAATCTTTTATTAAGTTAAATGACAATCAGGTGTGTGAACATTTAGTTTAGACAGCCACCATGAAATTGTTCCAGGCGCTCCGCAACACCGGAACCTTCAGAACAGTGTTCGACTTCGGTGGACGTGAAGTGGCCCACTGGTTCCCCGGACACATGGCTAAAGGTGACTGCATCGAGACGTCAACAGAATATGTCATGTGTGTTTTATCTATTATAAATGGTTGTAAAGAAAAGACCCTGTATGGTCTGTTCGCAGGGCTAAAGAAGATGAGAGCCAGCCTCAGGAGTGTGGACTGCGTCATAGAAATACATGATGCCAGAATATCCTTTTGGCTACTACAGTAATATTAGAATGTAGCAAATCAAATGTACTAACAAATCAAACGACGCATCTGGCAATACTTATTTGGCTAATTAGCTATTCTGCTAATTATCTATGTCTGCTAGCATTGAGAAAATAACAAATCAAAAGAAAGAATTATAATTATGAAATACAAATGATTACTTAAAATGTGTTGGGTGAGAGTGACACATGAACTAAGCTTATTTCTGAGGTGGTGACTAGAGCATTCCAAAATCTAGCCTTAGATATAAAATTCTATTTTAAATGTCACCTATTGTATGCGCTTGGGAGCTAGTCTATATTGTTTGGCTCTTCTTTCCTTTACCACTAACCATATCCCCTTCTCTGGAAGAAATCCTGTGTTTCAGGAGACTATAGATGTTCGACCACATATGCTAATTCTTAATAAGATGGACCTGGCTGATCTGTCCAGAAAGCAGGTCAGCAAGTCTTGTTGCTAGTTTAGCAGATTCACGTATCATCAGTTTTGTCAAATCGCAGACAGAAAATCATTTGTGCTTCAGACAGTCCTCAAAATGTTGGAAAAAAACGGAGTAAAGAATGTTCTTTTCACAAACTGCTTGAAACAGGAAGATAACAGCATCAAAAAAGTAAGAAAAGTCACCTTAACTGAAAACTAAACATCTGTAGTTTGTCTCAAGGTTATGAGTCTTTGTTTGCTTGTTTTACTGTAGTTGGTGCCAATGGTGATGAAAATTATTGAAAACAAACCACGCTTTAACAGAGATGAGGTAAGGTCACACGAGGCAATTGATTTTTCTGTAATGTTTATTGTTAGAAAGATAATCCAATACTTTTTACAGCTGTTAAAGTCCTCAGTTTCTTGCCAACGTCAACCATATTGGTTTGTTCTTGATTGCCCATTGAGAACCCAATAATATATTTACTATTAGAGACAAAGTCAGCATAATATGAGCAGATGTATCCTAACAGACCTTTCATAAGTGTTCATCAAACAGTGTTTCTCCTGTTGCTTCTCAAATTTTCAGTTAGACATTAGCACTATATTGATCATGCTCTGATATTTTCATGTGAATCTTGCAGAATACAAATTATTGCTTTATGGTGATTGGGGTGCCCAATGTGGGGAAGTCATCTCTCATCAATGCATTAAGAAGAACAAACTTAAAAAAAGGTATGTACAGCTGATAAGTGTAGGAAAGGTTGGAAATACGGTATTGATATTTCGGTTGGAAATATTGCAATTAAACACTTGTTTCAGGTCGTGCATCTCGAGTAGGTGGGGAACCAGGTATAACGAAAGCGGTTCTGACTAAAATTCAGGTTGGTGTAGAGCATGTGCTTATGTGTTTGTTCATCAGTGGAATCTGTACAATACATGTGGAAGTGTTTTTCATCAGGTTTGTGATCGACCCATAATGTTTCTGTTGGATACACCTGGTGTCTTGCCTCCTAAAATTGACAGTGTTGAAACTGGGATGAAGTTGGCCTTATGCGGTGAGCAGAGCACTGATCATTATCCTCTTACTGTCATGCAGGAAACACTGTGTTGTTCGGTATTCACTGCAATCTGTGCCACATTTGTCTTTATTTTTTTAATATGTAGAATAAATGTTGTTTATCGTTCTTCCTTCGCAGGAACTATTCTGGACCATTTAGTGGGTGAAGACATAATGGCTGACTACTTACTCTATTCTCTAAACAAGTTAGGGATGTTCAGGTGTGAATTTTGTCCCTGAAATATGATCTTTCACATTATTACTTTGCTCCCATTTTCTCACATTTACTGTAACTGTTTATTGTGTGTTTATGTACAGTTATGTGGAGAAATATAACCTCCATGAACCCAGTGATGACATCCAGCATGTACTCAAACACATTGCTGTAAAACTCAAAAAAATTCAACGGGTCACAGCCATTACCGGAGTGGGTGAGAACATGCTAATCCTGTTCTGTAGTACATCACTATGACAAAGTACTGAATCTATAATTTGTTTCTCGTGATAGAGCCTACACTGGGTTCATATCAGTATTTTGTTTTTTCAGAGTAGTCATACAATAGATGTTTTTCTTTCATCTGCTCCTCAGGGAACATCACCATCACTGTGCCAAACTACACAGCAGCAGCATATGACTTCATAAGAGCCTTCAGGAAGGGAGAGCTGGGACAAGTAATGTTAGACTGATGTGAGCCATTTGTACGTTGTGACTGTTTGCTTTTAGCCTGAAAGGTTTTTTATTCATTTCATTAATGGTTTTCATTGTGGGAAATGATTATATCAATATATACTTAACAAAGTCAACAAAGATCATTGTCCTGTGTAAATAAAAGAATGTACTTTGAGTCAAGAGTGGCATCTCTTCATCTTTGCATTTAAAATACATGAGAATATCTGAAAGGTCTAAACAAATTTATTGGCAAGAAGACAGCAGTAACAAACTTCATTTACCTACAATAAATGTAGGAATACAGTGCATTTCTAGATATGGAACAGTCTGTTACTCCTGAGTTTCAACTGCAGGTGAAAACCTTCAGAGATGTGAATAACAGTGAGAGCAGTATTTTGGCTTCCAGTGTCTATCCCTATCAGATATGGTTCGTACACATGTCTGAGAAAGTAGATTATTAAACTTTAACTCTTATAAAAGGCTATTGCACCATAAATCACCATAAATGATTAACATTGGTGAGTACATGATCCTGTGATGAAATGAGGCTTTACATTGAAATGGAAGGATTAAAAAAGCAATTGGTAATTCAAAACTAGGCTGATGCTAACGGTCTGTTTTATATTCAGTTATCTTGGAATATATCTTGGAATTTATTTTTAAACCAAAGTCCTCTCATATATAGAAATGATTACCCTCAATCACAATAAAGGCTGTAAACATACAAATACTTTCCTCTTTAGATGCAGCAATCAATGACACAAATACAAATCTTGAGTTTGGCACAAGTTCCACATGGACCTCTGGATTGTACAAAGGTGCAGGGTTGACAGGTGAAGTGTCACATACAGTGCTGATAAAGTCGATTTGTACATTGGTCTAATTAATTAAATCTTAAAGTCATACAGTACAATGATTTTTTTCTTTTTATAATTGTGGTATCCTGACCACTTTGCAGGTGCAAGACCCATTCAATCCTAAAATCTGGCTTCAGTTCAGTTACAATACAAATACAATATAATAAAAGTCATACTTCATCCACTTCATATATTTCTGTAATTATATAAGCAAATTCTGATTTTTATGCCAGCAATACATCTCTAAAAAGTTGGGACAGGTGCAGCAATAGATATGTGAAATAGAGACACTTAATTGAACCCTTATGGGGTGAAGGGGTTCATTGGTAAAGAGTGAAAGTATCACGATGAATGAAGGAGGCAGAACTTGTACATCTGTAGGCACCTTTCATGCTCAAAGGTACGTGCTGGTTTAGAGTAGCAAATACTGCCATCCAGACGACACCTTTGTAATGACAGCCCTGCTTATATCAGCAAGATAATAAAGTAACTGCATTACAATGGTGACATCATAATAAAAGACCTGTGCTACACCTGTCCCCCTCTGAAAATGTGGCTCATGACACGTACGTTTGTTCTCACATTCTTTCTTCATATGCTGACAATGTTAACGATGAACTAATGGTACGGTATTTCATATTCACAATTAGAACAATTAGTTATCTCTCTTCCCAAATACTGACCGTTTCTGAGAGGAAAGATGATGATATATATATAAGCCTGACACAACTTTCTTGAAATATAATGCATTACAAGCATCCAATAAATGTATTGTACTGTCTTAGTGGCATTTAAGTTAAAAAGATAAAATTCATTGTTTAAACTGACATTTTCCAAAGTGTCCCAACTTTCTTGGAATTTGGATTGTGTGTTATGATCAGATCAGTGAGACACAAAGTTCTAGACTCAATCAGGGACTTGTCCCCAAAAAATGACTACAGTATAGTGTCCAATATTTGTCCATATTTTGAGGAAAGTGTTGCAATGATGGTAGAAACCATCTGAGAGAGAGGGGACTCGTTCTGAGTGGCTCCTGACATGAGCGCATCAAAGTAATTGGTCCTGTTGTAATAATCCAGCTCTTCTGAGCTGTCGGATTTGCTGCGGCGGAAGGCAGAGGCGTACCATTTGTCCGCTGTTAGCGCCACTGCTGCGCCGGCTGCCGCCGCACTCGCCACCCTGACGGGGGACGTGCGCCCCGCCACCCTGAAGCGAGAGCGGGTCCCACCTTTAACGCCTCCCCCTCTGTAACTCCCCGCCGTGGAGCTGCGGGCGGAGGAGCCCCGGGAGGAGCCCCTGGACCCTCCACGCCCCCCTCTGGTTAGCACCGGCTCCCACAGTAAAGCAGAGAGCAGGAGACACACCCAGCATTTTGCCACCACCTGGTTCATTCCTGACATCTGTGGACAAAGGAGACATTTTAAAAATTGGGATTCAGGAGACGTTTCTGAGTAGCAGAGAGGCCCTCTATTTTAAATAGGTCAGTTAAAAAAAAACACATGCTCACAGGAAAACGGCTTTTGGCTTTCAAGTAAAAGATATCCAGTTCCGGATCATTTTAAATAAAGATAACGGATAATGTAAAAGACAATGCTTTCATTATATACAGAGGGGCCTAGCAGGAATATGAGCGATGATGTTAAAAGCAAATGATTTATCCTGTATACGTAGGCCCACGACGTGTTATAATGCATAAATACACGTTTAATAGGAATGCATGATGTTCATCTAACGGTGTTGGCATGAATCAACCCACGCAACAAAACCGACATTTACAGAAATGCTTTTCACGCAAACAAAGCAGCGCGTCGATCGTTACATGATTGTGTGTGCTCACCTTAAGTCCGTCAGGTTTGAGCCTTGATGTGTTATTACCCTCGGAGGAATGATGGAAGGTAGGAGTCACGCACCATACTAAGCTCGTTCACGGAGGTGATATCGAGAACGCGCAGCGCGTTCACACGAGCATCTGAAGAATCTCTACCTAAGAGCGCAAATTCCGTCAGAATTTTCTCTTCAGTCATTTAGTTTAAAGTCATTATGTGAGTATTAAAAAAGTGTCTTTCATTGATTATTTTTTTAAACGTATGGACTGATTGTTTTTCGATCCGGTGTGTATAAAGTAGATTAAAGAAATGATGATATAGTGTTTTTTCTCTGAAACTCTGAAAGATTTCCTACTGATAAAATTATCAGTAGCCTAACTATGGCTATGACCTCTTCATGAAATGCTATTGTGAGAATGCTTACATTTGGATTTTTTAATGAATATCTCTCCTTACTCTCTTTCATATGTAAAATTCCAAAATTCATGTCAGCAACAGGCTCTTGCTTAAAGATCAATACTATTGGAAACATCGAATAATACAGTATACAGATTTGGTCAATTTTACTTTCATATAATGTGTGGCAGTATAAGTTAAAATTTCTGGTAATTATATATATATATATATATTTTTTTAAATATATTTTTTTAATCAGTCCATTTACTCCAGATTTTGTAAAATCTATCTTTCTGGACCTTGAGGGAATGTGACAGCTGCTTCATTACATAAATTTCATAAATAACGTCTATCCAGTCATCTATAGTGGGTAGATGGAGTTTCAGACAGATTTTTGTAATATTTTTTTTGCTTCAAGCTAGGAGAATTTTAACCAACTTTTTATTGTTATTTCTCCATTCGTCAAATTGAACATCTCCCATATAAACTACATCAATGGTAAAAGGGATACCGACTCCAAATATATTGATAATATGTTTGCGTATTTCCTGCCAATAAGGAACAATGAGTGGACAGTTATAGAAAACATGACAATGATTGGTGTCGTCCATCCCTCATTGTCTCCAGCAGCTGGAAACCCCTCCTCCATGTCTGTTTTGTAAAGGTGTAATAAAAACTTTATGCCAAGTAGTCTAGCAGGTTGAAGTCCATTGTATGAGACATATTCTTTTTTCTATGTTATGATCAAATTGCCTTGTTTTTCCCACTTTTTTTTATATGCCCGGTATTTCCTGATTTGGGATGGGGTATAACTTTATATATAGTTTAGAGATAATGTTGGTACACAGAGATTCTAATACTGACAAAAGAATTTTCAGAATTCCTGTTTCTGTTTTACCTAAATTTGGTCTCAGATTATGGTTGAAATAGTTTCCAACTTGAAGATATCTATAGAAATCCTTTTGTTCTTTCTTTAGGTATTCAAAACTATGGAATGTCCCCTCCTTAATAAATGAGAGATAATTTGTTAGACCTTTAACAACCCATTTTTTAAAATCTGCCATCAGATCTGTTTGGAATAAATTTGTTGTCATAGCACACCACCTCAGCAGTTTAACTGAATCATTTAAATACCCCCACTCTTTTTGCTTAGCTGTAAGGTCTTAAACTTGATCCTGGGTTTTTTCATCTTCCATAAATACCTGGATATCATCACATCACATTCTCTGAATTGTTTGGTTGGTATTGTTACTAGAAGATTTTGGAAAAGATGAAGCAATCTTGGCAATATTTTCATTTTGATGGATTCCACCATGGAGCTTTAACTCAAGAAAGCGATAGCATTCCAACGCAAAATATCAGATTTCTAAATTTCTGGGAATTATTATCACAACATTATGTTTGCTGTTACAACCCTCATATCAATGAAGCAGAAGTTGCAAAGCAAAATCTTTACTTGTCATTGCAGAACTGAGATGGGCTCTGAACCCATATAATGTCGGTATGACATTATATATTATTAGATTGCTGTTGAAGGAGCAAGCGTGAATGATTACATAGAACCCGCAAACTCCTACCTCTGCCAACATAAGTATCACCCATCAGACCCTGGAAACTACATTTGTTTCCCCCAGCTCCCCCAACCAAAAAAACAAAAATGGCAGACATAATTTTGAGATATATCGAGTGCAAACAGACAACCAAACAAATCCTGGTCTTTCTACCTCTACCAACGTAAATAAATACAGGTAAACATACAGCTATGTACAGTCTATAGTAATACAGTACACAGGCTTTGAAAATGTAATTAAACTTGACCGCCGATAGGCGGCAGTAACGCAAGTTTTTACTCATACTATCTCATGAAAACCAACGAAGAAGACGTAGCGGAAACAATTATTCTGCTTCCTAGACTGAGTTCAGTTACTACCGTGTGCTGTCATTGCTGTGATGGCGTTCCTCTGCAGAAGTGCCGCTGCCCTCCTGAAGCCCACCGGAGCTGTCCCGGTCGTCCTGTCTGCCGCCCGCCTCTGCAGCTCCGGTGAGTTTAACAAACACTCCGCGGTCATTTTTGCTGGACCCACAAAAAATGTTGGCCTCTCACAATGTCAAGAAATCCGCGTCATTGAATGTCCTGCATGTGAAGCACGCTGTCAGCGAACGAACTTAGTTTTATTTATTTATTTGTGTTTGTTTGTTTATAACTATTTTCTATTATTTGCACTGTTTGTTAAAATGCTACTGTATCAAAAAGGACCATTCTCGTACGAAAAGAATGTATCAAATGGAATTTGTATGTGAATTACATAACTTACATAACAACCTAGAGGATATTTGATCTCAGCGTCTTTGTGACATATTCGTGTAATGCATGTATTATAATGTCAGTAACATTATAATACATGTTACTGACATTATTATAATGTCAGTATTATCATAATACGGACATTATAACAGTGATAATCCGAATAAACACGCCACAGAACAAGAAGCACAGAACTCAGAACCCCCTTCTGGATAATGTGACAAATATAGAGAAAGGTTTCACAGGGAACATGATCAGGTATTTTCATTCTTTCCTTTTTTATATTTTTAAAGTGGCTAGCTCTGGTGCTGATAGAAGCGTGTCAAAACAGTGTATTGTTTGTTGAGTATGGATCTGCACACACATGTAGACAAATTGTTGGTACCCCTCTATGAAGGAAAAACCCATTGAAATAACTTGAAAACTGACAAAAGTAATGATGAATTTAAAAAAAATTAACCGAAAATGAAACAATGAAAATCAGACATTGCTTTTTAATTGTGTCTCAAATGAATCGTTGAAAAACCAGAAACAAATGAAACAAGCCTGGACAGAAATTCTGGTACCCCTCAGTAACATTTATTGCACAATCTTTTGAGGCAGTCTGTGCAGTCAAACTATTTCTGCAAAGGTGAGTGAGACATCTACACTGTCAACAGGCAATTTTTAAATTATAGTACACATCTTAGTTTATCATGTCCCTATGGGTAATTTCAATAATTTCTGGAGGTGTCATCATTTTTATCCATGCCTGATTCATTAGTTTTTGTTTTTTTTAAATGATTCTGTTTAACCACAATTCAGAAGGAATGTCTGATTTTCAGTGGTTAATTTTCAGTAATTTTTAATTGATAAATTACGTTTGTCAGTTTCAAGTTATTTCAGTGACCATTGTGGGTTTTTCTTTCATTAACAGATGTAATGTATGTAGATGTAATGTAGCTGTAGAAGTGTCAGGATGCTCATACTGATGGGCACGGGAGCATCAGAGCAAAGGAAGAAAGTGGCCTAGTTTGATAAATCACTCTTTCACGTCACATAGATTACGGGTGTGTATGTGTTGTGTCCCTGGGGAACATCTGACACTGGGAGGTATCATGGGAAAAATCCAGACCAGTGGAGACAGTTTGATGTTTTGGGCAACGTTGTGCTGGGAATCATTAGGTACTGTCAGCCATTGGGATGTTACATTTACATCTACCTCGCCATTGTTGAAGACCAGGTACACTTGTTGCTGACGTTCTGGTTCTAGATACCGCAGCACACCTTCAGAGGTTTAGTGGAGTCTGTACCTCAAAGGGTCAGGGCTGGATTGACGTGATGGTCATAGTTGATTGGTGTCTGTAGGCCTAGATGCAAAAATTAGTGGTGTCTTGTAGCCCCCATTGCTTCATTCATTAATATAAAATTCTCCTGAAAAGCTCTTCACAATAGAGGTCAGTGTCCAACAAGCTCATTGTCTGCTTTCCATTTTCAACAGACAGACATGTGTTGTTTGGAATTGAAAGGGTTTGTTTGAAATACTTAAAAAGTAATAATTAGAATAGGTCACAGAGAGCTGAATAATTTTAGATTTGTTTCTTAAAATTACAGTCCTAAATGTAAGCAAAAAAACCCACAAGTGTTTCTGTAACTTTGGTCCACCTTGACCCAAGATATAAATACAGTTGTAAAATCCTTGAATCATACTGGATCCTTCACCTTTTTCTCAAATGATTAACCAGAACTTGAACAGCTAATCTTGGACCATGGTGATGACCCATCACCTGGTTCAGGTCTACATTGTTAATGAGTCAAGAGAACACTAAAAAGCAGCACAGAGGTTCCTTAAGGTCCTTAAGTTAAAAAAATAAAAAATAAATAAAAAGGAAATCTTGAAAAGAAGACAAGAAGCCAAGCTGGAGGTGATGTAAATGAGGATGTTGAGGTTCTCGTTAGGAGTGACCAGGATGATTAGGTTCAGAAATTAGTTCATCAGGCGAACAATCAAGGTGAGATGTTTTGGAGACAGAAGTTAGAGAGAGCAGACTTGGATGGTTTGGACACGTCCAGAGGAGAGATTGTGAGTATATTGGTAAAAGGGTGTTGAGGATGGAGCTACCAGGCAAGAGGGCAAGAGTGAGGTTGGTGGATGTAGTGAGGAAGATATGAGGGCAGTTGGTGTTAGAAGGGTGCAGAAGATAGACTGACATGGGAAAGGATGACACCCTGTGGCCACTTCAAAAGGAAAAGAAAAAGAAGATAACCAGAAATATAATCGCAAATTTTATTCTAAGAAAACATTGGCTTGTAGGCCTTCTAGAGTCATTTTACACAACAGAACTAAACATAAAGTTTGGTGTTGATTCTCTCTGCATGCAGGTGGTCAGTATGAGTATATTTTGGTGGAAAAGCGAGGTGAGAAAAGTAATGTGGGTTTCATCCAGCTGAACCGACCCAAGGCTCTCAACGCTTTGTGTGACGGGCTGATGAAGGAGGTGGGACACGCCCTGGATTCCTTTGAAGGTGACAGCAGCGTTGGTGCAATCGTGATCACTGGCAGTGAAAGAGCTTTTGCTGGTAAGGGACCCAGTTCTGTTCTCTGTGCTTGTTTGTATTTTTCCTTCCTCTGCAGCCATTGCGACGCATCATATTGACTCGTCTGCTAAGCCCGGTTGTGTATTTTTCAGCGGGAGCAGATATCAAGGAGATGCAAAATCTCAACTTCCAGGACTGTTATAGTGGAAACTTCTTGGCGCACTGGAACAGAGTGTCCACAATGAAGAAGCCTGTGATTGCAGCTGTCAATGGATTTGCTGTGAGTGTTTTTTCTTATTTTTTATTGATAAAATTTCAATTTCAACCATTGGTAAAGTGTATTCACTTTTAGTGGGTAAAGCAAATAATGTAATCAAACCAATTCTCCCTCACTTCCATGATTCACACATTCTACGGTTCCAGCTGGGTGGAGGCTGTGAGCTGGCAATGATGTGTGATATCATCTATGCTGGAGAAAAGGCACAATTTGGCCAACCAGAAATCCTGTTGGGAACCATTCCAGGTGAAGTTTCATTTCCATCTACTTTCCTCTCTTATATTTCTCTACCGTATCTTAAGGTTAGCATATTCTTTACGCTGATTTCCATGTTTTGTGACGTCCGTTTTCTTCAGGCGCTGGTGGCACTCAGCGTCTGACTCGTGCTGTCGGCAAATCCCTGGCCATGGAGATGGTGCTGACAGGAGACAAAATTAACGCACAAGAAGCAAAGCAATCAGGTATCAGCAATGATGGAATGTACGTTTACTCAGGTATTGTACTTAAGTACAGTCTGAGGTGTACACAGGGGGTTATTTTCATGTTATATTTCTTTAAACTTCACAACAGTTGAGAGCAATATTATAGCAGGTGTACTTTTTACTCCATCACATTTTCATTACTGTTGTAATTGGTAGTTGCTTTACAGATTAAGTTTTACATGAAATATAAAACACATTAAGTTGAAACTTAAGATTTCAGACGTCTAGAAACGGGGCACCCAGAGACTGTTAATTAAAAATTTTTAATTAGGTTTTGATGAAAATCTGTGTACTTGTGGATTTTCAGTCAAGGATTTTTTTTCATTGAATGAGAACAAATGGACAACAGACGCGTTTATCAGACTCTTGAATTTTTGCAACAACATTGAAATAATTTTTTTTCTCCAATAATTTAGTTATGATAACAGTCCTTGTGTATTTCTGCTACTTTATTTGACTTTTTGTGTTTCTTAGGTTTGGTGAGTAAAATTTGTCCTGTGGACCAGTTGGTGTCAGAAGCTGTGAAATGTGGGGAGAAAATTGCTTCCAACTCCAAACTGGTCTCTGCTATGGCTAAGGAGGCTGTTAATGCAGGTGTGCAGTTTTTCTCCATCTGTTTTAAAAGTTTACTATCCTCAAATTGACTGAAGTGAACACATCTAATTCTTTTCATTCTTTTGTGTGTTCACAGCTTATGAACTGACTTTGGCTGAGGGTAATCGTTTGGAAAAACGTTTATTCCATGCTACCTTTGCTACAGTAAGGAGACAAACCCATCAGGAGAACTATGTGTGTTCTGACAGTGATCGTTCAGTCATTGCGTGCTTTATTTTTCCCTGCAGGACGACCGTAAAGAAGGCATGACAGCGTTTGTGGAGAAGAGAAAGGCCAGTTTCCAGGACAAGTAGAGAGGAGCAAAACATCTTGGTGGAGATCACAAAGTTCCTGACATTAACTGATCATTTCCTTATTTACATTGAGTTGATCAATGTAGGGTAGAGGGTGGAACATTCAAGCTGCTTGAATATGATTTGGTGCTGATTGTGTGCACAAGAGTGGCTTATCAGGGTGAAGCCCCATCTTCTGAGGTTCAGACTCAAAATCAAATGCAAACTACAAATTTGAGGGTCCAGATTTGTAGTCGGTTTGTATTTGAATGCCAGTTGATGACTGGTGGAGTCGCTGTGTAACAGCGGAATCAGTCTTGATAACTTGTATGGATCTTTCATTTTCACTGTCAAATATTAATATGTAGTCAAATAGTTTCTACTTCGAAAACACAAATAAAGTTCAAAAATGGGTTTCTGAACCATTTCTGAGAAATTTGTGTCACTTTATGGGCATATTGTGAAAACTTTGGTGCATTAATGATGATCCACTTACATTCGTTGGTATACTGTATTGGGATTGCATTATTCCACCTGTCTGTCTGACTTCTACCTGATGTATAAACATACTCTATACACAACCAGCATCCAGCCAGTGTGCGCCCCCTACCAGTAGATGGAGCTCTCCTGCTGTGGCACAAAGCAGTTTAGGGGTTATATGGGCTCATTGGGAAGATACACGCTGGTTTGTCTGAAGATATTTGTCAAATTTGGTGCCATTATAAAGTTCAAAATTATAAAATTTTAATGACAACATTCAGATGTTAGACTTAATGAGAAACACATGAAATTCTCTGTCAGCATAACTAAAGCAGAACATCACTATCAGGTTATTGTACTAACACTATTGCTCCCATGACTGGTGCAACATCAGAAGATGAGTTTGACAGTCTTGTGACCATTTATATGTGAATACGGTCATGTCTGTGGGATTTAGCTCTGTATAGTCTGTACTGATGGACTTGATGTTGGTACTTACAGTAATCTTTCATTTGTAGAAGAACAACCTGGAGCTCGTCTATAGGCCAACGTATATTTAAGAACACTTAAAAACATAATTTTGACTTGAAAGAAATACCAAAACAATTTTTTTTTTAGTGTGAGCTTTCTTTTGCGTTCCAATCAATGCACAGTACTTTTTTTTTCCCTCTGTGATCTTCACATGGCGGCGCCCATATCTTCACAAGGCCGTGGCCTAATTGATTTCATTTTCATTCAATATTCCCCCAGAGCTCACTTTCTGTCACCCCCCTGGAACAAAACTTTAAAAGGAGAAGAGGAAGAAAAACTCGTCTCTTCACTCTGTGGGGAAGCACAAAAGTCCGCGGAGGAGGCCCGAAAAGAAACTCCTCTTTGAGGCTACCGAAAGGTCAAAATAATAAATGTAGGCTCAATTGAGGCTCTCCACACAGACACAGGGGGCAAAACGTTACATTTTGGCAGCGCGAACCCTCATAGCGTGATAAACTCATTTAAAGAAGACGAAATAAAGAGCGAGCAGCATGGGTCCAGAGAGGGAGAAAGGGGCTTTCAGTCGGGCAGACAGGCCTGGCTCCTGCAAGGGCCTTTTATTCTGCCTCCAAAAACCACTTTTATACCACACTGCCTCCATGC
The DNA here is from genome assembly GCA_013358685.1 of Antennarius maculatus. Taxonomy (NCBI): domain Eukaryota; kingdom Metazoa; phylum Chordata; class Actinopteri; order Lophiiformes; family Antennariidae; genus Antennarius; species Antennarius maculatus. The sequence goes on along the minus strand of CM023616.1, from coordinate 9,296,490 downwards.
CACTCAGCCATGTTGGAACTTTTACAACATGCGCGTATTCTTAAAATAGTTTGAATCATTTGTAAAAGCTAGAAGAGCAAAACTCATGAATAGAAAAGGGAGACATCTACAAACCTGGATTTTTTTTTTTTTTTTTTTTTTTTCAAAAAAGAATCATATAGATTAATATGAAATATTAATCATCATTATTTTTTGTAATGTGATGGGCTTTCCTGGGTTATTCCTGTACAATAGGAAATACAATATTATTACATTAGACATTGATCATTCCAGGTTCATTAGAGGAATTTTACTTAGGAGGAAAGAAAAAAAAAGCATGATGAACTGCAGAAATGTTTTATAGCTAATATCTGCAGATTAAAAGCATGCAATAAAGCACTAACATAGTTCTCCTGTTCATTATTAATAGCAGCTGTAAGGGCTGTAATTTCACTATATAGGTCTACAATGTTTAACTATGACTTGATTTTCTTTTTATATGCATATCTGCTTTTTGTGGTCAGGGAAGGGATTCCTCAGCATTTTTTGCCATCCTGCTGAGTTTTTCTGGTTCAGATGAAACAGGCCATGTGGAGTGGTTTTCATTTGACAAATATTTTCATTATCTCACATTCTTGGCACCAGAGGCCATGGCAGAATAACACATTTGCCGGTGTCTGCTTTAAATTATGCCCACCCAAGGGTGTCAGAAAAAACATACTTCGAAGATCAATCGAATAACTTTGTTGGGCTAATGACACCAACTTATTTTATATTGTCATAAAAATAGGCTACTACTGAGTTATGGGATATCTTTTGCTTAGTGTGTTTACAAATGTGACTGCACCTTGTCTGGAATACACACATAACACCTCAGTCTTTTCCATATTAGAGCATGCATTGCTTTTGCAGTTCACTTAAAAAGCATCGACCCTCTTTTTCACTAGAGGCCAACAACACAATACTGTTGCCATTTTTAAGCTAGGAAAATGTAAAGAAGAAAAACAGCACTCAATGGAGTGCATACCACTGGCAAGGCCCAACAATCCCACGTAATTAAATTAAAATCTAAAATAAATTAGAACTAAACCTGTGCCATTAAAAAGGAGTTGCCAGGAAGTGGAAGAAATTCCTCTATCTGTCCTGTTTCCTCATGCCCCTGGATACCTGTGTTATCTGTCTGGTACAGAACCCAGAAATCCAAAGGTAAAACCTCAGAGTGATGTGGTGCCATGGCAACGTCCACACCTACATGGCCTCCGGTCAGATCGGGTCTCGGGTAAAAGCCCGTTCACTCAATTATTAAATCACTCACAGAATATAAGGTGTAACTTTGATTTTTGTTTCTGTTACTATAAAGTCTTCCTGTGGGAGCAGACAAAGAAAGCGTACGCTGTTGTGGCAATAAGGCATCTATTTGCTCTGCATTCATTCGAACATTAGTGCTGAATGTTTGTAGTCTGCCTGCAAAATAAGAGCATTGTCATTTTGTAGAAGTTAATTTAAAAAGCAAACATGTTCACCACTAGAGTGACTTGTCTGGTTTACACTTGTATTTTTCAGAACTAATTAGTTGGCCGCTATGCTAAATTTATATCCGATTTCAGAAGAAATATAATCACATACTTTCTTTCTAAAATTTAAAAATTGTTCTGATCATCTTCAGTTTACACGCAAATATTAAACATGCAAATAACTGCAAATTAAATACACCTAAATAAATAAAGCAGAGTCTTTGATCAGTGTGTTAAAATATCTTTATCATCAAAGTATATATAAACAACACTGAGATGTACTGTAGATGTGCTTAAGGAATACAGTTGACTGGAGTCAGGTGACACGGAAGATTAGTTTTCCTGCAGGGTATGAGCTATTCCTGATTTGAATGGATAAAGATTTAGCTGTGTTTGAAGAATTAATGGTGGTAGAGATGATCCAGATCTTCTTCTGGTTCACTGTGCCGCCTCTCAGATGATACATCCGCAGAACCGACAGGTTCAGGATCACCTTGGTAAGGGATGGGCATCAGGACATCTCTGTGGTAGAGGTCATCCATGTCCTCTTCTGGCTGAAGGTGAACTCTGACAGTACTTTCGCCGCTGGCCTTCACTCCCACTGACTCCTGCACAGGTGAAGGTTGATCGTCACCATGATAAAGATCATCTTCATCCTCTTCAGGTACAGAATGTGGAAGACGGACCTCAGTAACAGCTTTGTCCGCCATTAGTGGGGTGAGATATCTTTGCAGCTCCTCCATCCCTTTGCGGTAGACTTCGTCCATGTCTTGCTCAGGTTCATTTACTCCGGTGAAAACAGGGTGGTCGATGTCATCTCTATCCTCCTCTGGTTGCTGATTGTACTTCATGTTAGCATCTTGAGATGGATCTGTCTGGATTTCTGCAACAGGGAAGTTTCCTGGGCTCTTGATCTGAACTTTGAGGAGATTAGACACTGGGGGATATTTTAGATGTACAAACTCTTCTCCAGCCTTCTGGACCTGTTCGTCTTGTCTCTTCATACTCCAGATCTTCATGTCAGGGCTGATGTTGTAGTCAATCTCCTGCTCGTCCTCTGGAGGCTCCACTTCCACTCTGGAGGACATCTGTCCTCTGAGACCTTTGGACCTGAAATAGAAATCATGCAACCACAATCTGTATTTCCTCATTCCAAGAGAAGATTATTCACATTAGTTTAAGGAAATTACAGCTTACATAACGGTGTCCTGGAGTACTTCATGTACAAATTTATTCTATGAGAAGAACACAAACATCATATTACTGTTGTTCTGAACATGTGTGTAGTTTTAAATTTGTCAGAAATAATTTTACTTTATTTATTTACAGCATAGTTTCTCAAAGTGCTGCCTGCAGGCCGGTGGCCGAGCTCAGAAGCTTTTTATGTAACCTAACAGACAAAACGATGTCTCTTATCTGTTAAAACGACGATTCTACACTTGAGGGTCATTACATCACATCACATTACATTATTTAGTGAACAACATCAGACCAATTATAAATCCTAAAACAAGTCCATGTTGTTGTTGTTTTTTTTTCTGTTTTTGAACAGCATTCAATCACATGTAATTTCCTTAAATTGACACTGAAACTTAATACACAATTTCCTTCAAGATAAATAAAGTATCTCTTTTTCTATATTTTTAACTATACAGTCCAAGACTGTGGACAGCTAGGAGCACCTGATACATACCGAGGGTTTATATGGCTTTGCTGTGATTCCAAATATCAGAGCAACAAACAAGACAATAGAAAACCTAGAAGAGAAGAGACTGAGTGTTAATGTCAGGATTTCTTGACCTAAATTACACAACAGATCTTTATCCATCAGAGAAACTAGCCATGTAATGTGCAAACTGTTAAACATTAGAGCCTGGTTAACAATCTCTCCCGTGTCAAAACTCCTAAGGAAGACGTGTTGTTTTCTTACCTGAACATGGTGTTTGCTTTCAGCTCAAAGTTTTCGACAGATATGAATAATTACAAATGTTTGACTTCAGGTCACCTACTAGGGAATAAAGTTCCAGCAATAAACCAATCACATCCTTTTGACCTTTGTATTCTCTGACTATAGGAACTTCAGTATCATGTGAAATTAGTGTCATGCATCATAAAGTGGTTTATCGTGTCAGATTACAATATCATTCTTTAATCTGTCTCTAATAAATGCCATTGTGCTTTGTTCATTAACCACTGACCTAAAGGTGGGGTAAAGATATTCTACAAAATCATGCAGCAATGTTTTTTTGGTTTTCTTCATGGGGTTGGCCATCTTACCTTGTAACAACAGCTCAAATGATGTATTAGTATCTATTAAGCACATGTGTAATAAATAAATTCTGTTTTCTAAAAAAGTAGCAGCACAAAGATCACAGAGTCAAACTGTATATTGCTTAGAGTGTCTTTTTTGCAGTTTAGGTAATATTTAACTTTAGAATCTCCTTTTGTAACGTAATTACTTAACGATTGTTTTACAATGCACTAATGTGATCTGATTTAGCTTTATTAATCTACATTGTTTATCAGAAATTATGTCTATCAAGACATGTCTTACATGCTAAATATGATGTTGTGGTCCTGCAGTATTATTCTTATTTTTTTTATCATCGTTATTTTTGGTTAAAAATAAGATTCACCACTTCTTTTAATGAGATGTACTTCTTTGATGTTTATTGATAATTAATGTTTGCATAAGTTTGATAATGAACACATAAAAGATCAGAATGTCACCATTGCTAAAGTCACAAAAAGCTATGAGGACGACTGCAGAAGAAGTCTTGTTTAATGTAGAAAAATCATTAAATGTAGTACTGTATATTATTTAGAAAGACGTCTTGTTTATTTATTACAATGAAGGAAAATACTTGTGTTTACAGGAACTTCCTGAATTGCACACAGTTCCCACTGAGAGCAGCTTTAGTCCTTAAAAACAGCTAATTACCCCTTGCATACACATCCCCTGTAGCCGGGCAGATTGGAGGCAGATGATTGGTCTGTGATCTTAGAGCCAGACGAGACCCTCGCTGAGGCAACTCTTCAGTGTGTCAGCACCAATCTGTGTCAATGACAAGATCATTATCACACTGTACAATTTCTAGAATGAAAGGCTTCACATTGGATGTGGAGAATAAGTTATTTTAAATTACAGCACATTTTATGAATAAATGTTTCTGTTATCTGGCCAAGACAGAAAACATTTAACTCTGAGCCCAAACATTGGTGATTAACAATACAAAGCCATAATCTAATTTAAAGTTCTGGTAATTTAATATAACATACAGTATACACCCTGAAAGCAGGTAATTTAATTTCAGCATCTGGCGGTTCCTTCATAAGGTGTTCATACAACAGTAGGAGAGTCATTACATTAATATATGTTCAATAAGGTACATGCAACACACACACACACACACACACACACACACACACACACACACACACACACACACACACACACACACACACACACACACACACACACACACACACACACAACACATTTATTGTACAGTAGAACAGGAGCAGCCAGACACACACTTCCTGCTCTGTTCAAGGGATGGCTCCACCATGTCTGCTGGTTATCTGCCCCCTCTATCAGATCCATATGTAGTTCAATGCTACCCCTCCACAAGCCCCACTCCCAGGTCACTGAGTGGTCTCCTACCAGAAAATGCTTCCCGAAGCGAGCAAAATTCCAGAAATCTCTGTGACATATCAGTACCTAGTATTGTTTGATTCTGCTTTTACTGTACTGCTGACTCGTCTGATAAGAAATGAGAAGATTTATTAAATATGAAGCAGCATGCAGCAACTGGTTAGATTAGATTATCTAAAAGCAGCTAACCTGAATGTGTCCAAAATATGATATTGTAGTTTATACATATTTTTACATTTTAAATGTTTGTATAAGTGAGACTGAACGTGTTCATTGTGGAACAGCTGAATTTGCTTGGTAGTTGGAGGTAAGTTAGCTGTTTTCCTCTGTCTTCATTCCTTGTTCGTCTCCTACTGGCTTCATATTTACCCCGCTTGCTATTTTATGAAAGAAAGTTACAATGAAAGATGTTTGTTGATAAATGCTCTATCCGTGACTTAGATAAGATGATTGTGTGACAACATTTGTGTTTGGTTGATACTGGACCAACCCAAGGGGTCACAACACCATCTCGGTGTGTGTGTGTGTGTGTGTGTGTGTGTGTGTGTGTGTGTGTGTGTGTGTGTGTGTGTGTGTGTGTGTGTGTGTGTGTGTGTGTTCACTGAGTATACCACAATTCTGCAACATTAAGAGGCTCTGTGTGCATCACAAAAACAAGCATCACAACTGATATGTTTCACTATCGCCCCAGTTAGTAGCTATCTGTTTGAAATAAAAGACTACCTTTGCCAACGTCATGGTTATATTCACTGGAGTAGCTAACACACCTGAACATGTCACTACGATGTCTCACCCCTTATATGCTGACACGCTCTGTTCATAGACATCTGTTTCAGTGCTGTCTCACAGAGGTGGTACAGAATGACACCCTGATACTCCTATATTGTGTTCTAACAGAATGTTGGGGTAGAATAACTGTGCACTAGGCCCGCAGTGTAGACTATGTTAAGTAGGACTACAGACATGACTAAATTCCAATTGTTACAGTTTTGTTGATGACAAAAGACAATAATTAATTTTACAGAGCTGTCTGTGTGGGATGTTGATGTTACCAAGAGAGAAACCACATAAAAAGGGCATTTCTTGGAGGTAACTGGACAGACTGGAGGAGATGTCCAGCTATGTCCTTTTAAATCACTGTCCATTGCATTACTGAATTCTCAAGGTAGACAGACGTGGTGTCAGTGGACCAAAAACCTGAATTCCTAAAATTGTGCTGACACATTTTTGGGGTTTCAGCACAAAGACCCATGTTAGGTGATGTATCCAGTAAGAAGGGACAACATTTGATGCAGGACTAAGACTGCACTAAAAATGGTTGACAAGTTAACACTATAGGGGCAAGACAGCAAATGAGGCACAATTATCATCGTGAAAAATTCATAAAATGTTGTTGCCAGATTCATGCTGGTTAAAAACGTACACTGGCTGTTAAACTGACATTAAAGCATGGAGACATAAGCCATTATGGAAATGCTCTCTCAGTCTCCTAGAAACCACAACCCTGCCAGAAGACATCCTGCTGCTCCACGTCTTGAAAGTGAGGTTTGATGGATAAGGTGAGCTGGAGCTTCTACCAATTCACCCCCAATGTCCTGCACACATCAATGAAACAGCTTTCATGTGAAGCCCAGAGGCCCAGCAGCAACCAGAACGGATTAACCACACAATTCTGCTCTCTGAACTTCTGATGGTCCCACGGGTTTACAGGAAAACAAGCTCCTCTGTGGTTTAAACAGCCTCTGGTTGGTCGAGCTCTGCGGCGCTGCAAATGAGTCGCTCTCCATCAGAGTGAGTTGTGTCTCAGTCACTCTACTAAGGTGATGAAGTGTTGGAAAGTACAAAAGCAGTGGAATTATTAGTTGAAAGGTCAGGAAAGGTAGCTTTCCAGGGTGACACTGGGAAGTCTACATGAACCAATATCACTCAGCTTTAAATCATGTATTTAGCAGCATTTTAAAAATATGTCTGATTTAAATAATGAAAAATTGAATTCATAAAAATATTCAATAATCAACATGAATATGTGTACACTCCCTGTAAAATAGAGAATTTTTACTTCAGCCACACTGTGTGCTTCCATGTATTTTCCATAATTGTAATAGGTTGAGCGAACTGTCGCTGGAGGAAAAATGCAAAAAAGTTAGTGCAACATTTCTTAATGAACATTTTCACATATGTGATATACTGTAGGTCTAATATACTGCTGCCAGACCTTGAGGTGTCATCAGTCTTGGTTTGATCCCACTATCGGGCTGATGGGATGTGTATCATGTAAATGACAAATGTTTAAGGACATGCAAAGACGTCAATGAAGAAAAATGCATTTTTTCATCCCATCCATCCATGGATGGGAATTGCCAGCAAGCAGCGATGAATGCTGCCAGTGAACTGTCAGGCACACAGTCACTAGTTCACAAAATCCGAGTAGTAAGCCACGAATATATTGCTTGTAACTTTTTAACAGCAGCATTACATTATGATTTATGATTCTAAATTTGAGATAGAAAGCATGCTCTAGATATCGCAGCTTGCGGCGATATATGGGGGAACCCACAAAAGTGAGTATCTGACTAATTTCTAAATGATACCAGTGTGCAGTGAAAGTTACACACCTGTGTAATCAGGTACAGAACATGAATAAGCCATTGGCATACTCTTCAAACTGTGCAGCTTCTGATGCCCCGGCCCCGCCTCAACATCAAGAGCTACTTATTACTGCTAAGACAGAGGAATGCATCGTGTTTCTACTTGACTTAGAGTGAGTGGCATCTCCATCCACAATCAGCTTGAGACATCAGACTCCACGATAAACCTCAACACAAGCTGTATCACTGTTTGAAATGTCATAATGAACATAATGCACATTGTAATGAAAAAGAAAAGTCACCCCTCCACACTAAAACAATCATCAACACTCCAACCTCATCATCACCGTCATTACTATCAGTAAATCCCATAAAGGTCGTCTCAGAGCGCAGGGTTATATTTGAGGCTAACCACCCCTCTGCCATTACTCACAGTCTTCCGTCATATCCCCCACACTCACAACCTTTAAGAACGCTGGGGTTTTCTAAATAACTAAAATTAACTCAATGATCTACAATTAACTTAATTGATGCTTCACCAACACCCATTAAACACACATTAGACATCTCACGGTGGAGTTTAACCACACGAATTACAGGGCTAAGGGATGGACCTCCATGGAAGAGTGCGGGGAACATGAAATGTTGTGACGATGGTCTGGTGAACAGGAGAGCTGTCAGAGTGGTGAAACAGCCACAGAAAGAATTAGTGAGCCATCTGGTCAACAGTTATGCACTGGTATTATCAGCTTTCCACGCTGTCTTTAACATGTTTCATCACTAATAACACCTTAAAAAATGTCTCCTCCATGAACAGGTTGGATTGTAGGGCGCAGAACCAAAGGAGTGATGATTTGACAGTCGGGGAACCGTAGTCACCTGACTATCTGGCTCCGCAGGCAGTGGCTGAGACCATTTTGACAATAACACTGATGACAATTGAGGCAGATAAGGGGAGTGGACCAGGAGCTGCAACAAACAGACAGAAAGGGGAGCTTTTCCTCTCAGTGATAACAGAAGACTAGAAGGCTCTTTGTCTGAAGGAGAGGACATAGATGAATATGGTTAACCCTTTCACACAGGTGAGCCGATCTGAGGAGCTGGGCTGTTTTTCTACGTAAAAGATGGCCCTTAGTGACGCCAGCTGCTCCAGCTAACAGATATATCTGGCTGCTTGGGCAGCTTACAGAAACTGTGGAAATATTGTATTATGGACACAATTTTAGAAACACAGTTCCGGTACACACATACGCACATACACACACACACAACACACACACACATACATACACACACACACACACACACGCACACACACATACCATACACCCTTATTCTCCCTCAATCACACCCCTCATAAACTCAGTAAACATATGGGAGCTGTTAAAGTAAGTTTAATGGCTATTTACTGTGTTTTAGACGCTTCTCATTAAACACTTTTTCCACTCAAGGAGAACTAATGTTTTGGAAAACTCTGTTAAATCAAATATGCATCATGCCAACAACACTTGGCACATGTGGTTCATTAATCATGAACTGTCCTCTAGACCAGGGAACTGCAAAGCCTTGAATTGACGTGCATTCACAGTGGTTGTGCAAAAATTTCTATCAACTTTATTTTCAAAACTCAAAACATACAATACCTGATTTTAGTCTCCACCAAGCAAGAAGAAACGCTGCACCTGAAAAGACTGCACAGAGAGAGCGAGAGAGAGAGAGAGAGAGAGAGGCCAAAGCCACAAGACACCCGCTTAAATTCACTATAAAGTTCCAGCTGTGCAGAACTTTCACTTATAAATAATGATGAGACATTAACAGTGAAACTCTTTATTTTCTTCACTTTTCCTTTCAAATTTTATAAAGAATACAGTACATTATTTATAAACTGAGCATCAGTTCTTTTCTGCCATCTGAGAATCACAGCAGAAGAGTGGATGCCTTAAGGGTACATCAAACGAGAGACAAAACAGACTCAACCTCGTCCTCCTCCTGTGCCTCCCCCTTCGTGCTCAAACACTGAATGCCTCCTCACTGGAGTCCATCGCGGCCCTGGCTGCCAGCTGGAGTACCCCTGACCTTTCACCCCTGACCCCCAGCGCCTCAGACTTCATCAGAGCCGCCAACTCAATACGCTCAGTGGGAAGTACATCCTGTGAACTGCTGTGATGGCTGCAAAGGGGAGCGACTGGGCAGGTGTTAACAACTGGTACAGGTGTTAAAGACGTCCTTCACTGCTCACACCGTCCCCTTCCTTTGATATTCACAGCACTTTACATCAAAAATGTCACAGAAATCCCCTCAATGCCTGTCACACCCTGAATCTGAGTCCATGTGCATTTGCATGTCATGCTCCCATTTGTCCTGATGTTCCTCGTATCCTGCTGTTCTTTGATGGAGAGCTGACTGCTACAAAGAAGATCCGGTTACAAGAGCGCAGCGCTTTCATCCTTATTAAAGAAACATGTGCGCGCTGACCAATTATGTCAGCAAATGAAACTGTTTTCCCATATCTACTGCTTTTAGTTCATTTTTCACTACAAATAAGCGCATTACACACATGTCATCAGTTAAGGACACTACCCTTTATGATCACAAACCAAAGGGTCAGTCTAAGAGAATATTTAGATTGAAAAAAAATTCAAGGACAGTTTTTGTTGCTGCTGGTGCTGCACAAAGCTGCCTGTCTCTCATCCATTTACCTCTCAGTTGTCATCACATTCTAAAATCTCAACTCCATTGCTTCAGGCAGCCGCTCATCCATCTATTGTGTCTTTCTAGAAAGAGGTTGGCTAGCATCATTACAGAAGTTCTTCACCTTACTGGGTAATGATGGGGTTAGGGTTAAATCACATATTGCATCGCATATAATGTAATTTATATATATATATAATTATGATTTTAAAAAAGTTTCAAAAGCAGATCTGATTATTGATTGGTCTTTATCTTGCTTGAGGATGAAAATGAGAAGTGAACTGAAATTCTGTAGATATGTAGATGTTTTGCTATGTGATGTTCAGCATCCAGTCTGGCCTCACTTCAACATGATCAGAAGAAGTAGCCCCCCCCAGGGGTTATTCTTTTTCTAACCACAATTCCTGCCAACTAGTCACATCCAGGGGCAAAAAGGGAAACAAGAAAAAAAAAAAAACTTTGGCTAGCTTTGATTTCTACTGCATGAGACAAATCTTTGTATGTATGAACTTTAAATGTATGAACTAACGAGTAAAATTGCATCTCTCATTTGACATATAAATTAAATGTTTGTCTGGTTTGCGTTTCCTGAAGATGCAACCTTGGCTAACGGAATCAGTATGTTTTCTGGGAAGGCAGATAGGCCTATTGGTGATCTGCTGCACGTCACTATTTTGGAGTCGGAGAGGACCTGTAATCTCATGTTGTTTGGGCTCTTATTGTGCCCATCAACACTAGGAATTTCATTTTTTGATTTCACGATTAATACTATCTAAGTATTAAACAAGAATATGCTCAAAGGTTCGGGGCCAATGCTCCACCACATCTCAATGTGACGTGGAAATTAGTTCTGTAGTTTTTGTGTAATTAGGGAAATTGTTGAAAAACGCCTTATGTTGTAATGTTAAAATGAGTTAGAAAGAAAATCTCTTGGATTTGCCCCTTTATGTACCCACATCACATGTACCCCATCCCTTCAGCGTTTTGGATAATCCTGCTAATGAGCAAAAAGCAACCAAGAAACAAACATGCAAAGCGGCAGTGATGAGAATGTCCCTCTGGATGGAGTTAAGAAGGCATCTAGGTTATGAAAATGTGTATGTTGTCTGACTCTGTTATGTTCTGATAGGTAATAAAAAGGTAATGTTGGGAACATTAAGGGGTGAAATTGCTCCAATTTTAATTCAACAGCCTCCAAACATAATCCAGAAGGATCCTCAGTAGAACACATTCCTGGTCCCAAGAGTCCCTTTAATGAGATTAATCCCAATATAAACTCAAGTTGTTATCCTAAACTAACAAGTTTTGTGAAATTATGTCAAGCTGTTTATGAATGATTTGAGAAAATTCCAAAACAACCAAATTCCTTAATGATAATCTTCTTCTTCTTTTCCTTTCGGCTTTTCCCCTCAGGGGTCGCCACAGCGAATCAATTGCCTCCATCTAACCCTGTCCTTTGCATCCTCTTCTCTCACACCAATGAAAGTTGAAATAATTCTTAGAAAATTTTACGGTTTCTCCTTTACTACATTTCCAACTATTCCACTCACTACATCTGGAAGTTTTCATACAATCATGGAAAAACAATGCTAACATAAATCTAATACACTATTGTTTTACACTATTGACAAAAGGCTTTTCTTTTTTTTGTCTTGTCTGCATGTATTCTCATAGTTTAACCCCATAAAAGGGGGTCAACCTTTTATGAGATCAATGCTTATTTGAGTCTTACAGCAAAATCTTTTATATATTTTAATGTGTGCATGTGACCATCACCAGTCCTCTCTGGGAACTAAATTGTCAGTCTTTATTAGAATTTCCTATTGTGAGCCAGAGAGGTAAGTGCGGCGCCTCTTTGAGTCAAGGGGGAAAGCAAAAGGAGACAGAGAGAGAAAACACAAACAAGGTAGTGGATAGACAGGCAGCACTGTTGGAGTGAAAAAGGTTTAGGTTGTTTTATTATATCTTAGAACTGATACCTTAATACCAATGTTATAAAACACCAGATTGGTGGAGGTCCTGACAGTGTAGAATAGACCACCAGAAGAAATCAGTGTAGGAGGAAGATAGAGGGCATGAGATTGTGATGTCTGAAGAGAGACTCATCACATTCTGACGGGACCCAATGGTTCTCAATAACTGGACTCAACAGTAGCTGGTAAGCCCTGACCCAACATGCATGTGTGATGGAAACCAACGCCCAGATAGGCTACTAGATAACAACAGGGCCACGCTAGCTGAATACCCCCAACCCTGCCAGCCAGGAGCACCCAGAAGTCATCACCCGAAGAGCCACCAGGGGCACCGAGACCCAGACCCTAGACCCAGAGACCCAGAGGAGGCAGCGGCTGCCACCGCCAGGGTGCACGGGGCAGGCCCAAGGGGCACAGGGCAAGGAGGCCCCCCCATCATTGTACATTCAGTTCATTGTTCAATAACTGCAGCTACCATAACAACCTCCATTCATTCCAGATTGCGGAGTTGCTCATTACATATCATTCAGTGCGGGGTAAACTATCCAGCACACTAAGAGGATGTAGGTCAGACCTTCAACCCACTAACAGGCTTCATTTCTGGAAGATGACTATTCCTCAGAGATGTCTACCTCTGTACAGTTTGTAGCTGCCAAACAGCCATTGTGCTCCCTGATTTCATCTCCCAGAAGCCCAGCATTGTTCCCTTGCTGTGTCATGTGGAAAGTCTGGCTCCAACCTTTTCAAATCATAATTACATGCCTGCAGAACACAGTTATCAGCAGAATAAAGGGAGACACAGCATGAAAGGGAAACGGGTCTCCATTATTGATATGCAATAGCTCTGTGTGTCTCTGTACCTGAAAACACTGAAAGTCAGCCTTTTAAATTTACTGTTTTATTGATGTTTTGTCAAACTAAACTAAAATAATAGTACTGCTCCTCAGTTTCTCCAGTTCTCAACATATAAATGAAGAATCGCTGTTATAAATGACTCCAGTCACAAAATGATTACTGTTGCTCATAATGTGGATAGAACCAACTGTGAGAATTTAGAGATAAAATTTGTTGAGTGGAGAATGCGGCAAATTCTGATCACTGCAGTTCATCATATTAATTAGGCGCTGCAAAAAAATTGGGGTTTTTTTCTCTCTTTTTTTTGAGCTGCATGAAAACTCTTTTCTTCTACAATTGTGGGGTTTTCCAATGAAATTATTGGCTCTTGTGTGTTGACTTATTGCTCCAATGACACTTTGGATGTTTAGTAACCTTTTTCTTATAAGATCTTGTAATTTGATGTGAGAATAAAGCATGTACAATTTAAGAATCTACCATAAAATCCAGGCTATTTCTTTTGTTTGTTTTTAAGTTAAAGTTCAGCTGAATACCTTTGTTTGTTTAACTTTAACTGAATATCAATGTGTCTCCAAGTGGACAGTTTGAGATTTAACTTTCTTGGTCTCTTCAGTATTAAATATTAAAGACAGTATTAGAATATGACCTGAAAAATTAGATAAAGACTTCCTGTTAATACTGGCCAACAGACACACAACAAGAAGTTAATGTTGACAAAACGAACTACAGATTTTTGGTATAACAGGAACTTCTTGTAAACTGTGTGTGATAATACAACTTTAGCACCTGGCATCTCACAATGTTTTGATCTCAGCAGAAGTTGCCTTTTATCACAGGCACTGTACTGAAGATATACTGCATATAAATACAGTGCAGTGTGTACTTCAAGAGCTGTTCAACAAAAGTACTGAAATATATCAGGAGACTGAACTCAGAATCAAAATGTTCTTTGTGCATTAAAATAACACAATAGTTATGCCCACTGTGTTCTCTCCAAACATGCCTACACAAGATAAATCTCATTAAAGAGGGTTACTATTACATTATTGGTTTACATAGACCAATAAACTAAAAATAAATCCCTGAAGAAAGATGCTTGCCAGAGTATGATTCCACTAATGTCACTAAATCACTCCCAGCTGGTCTGACTGCAGGAAATGCTTCTTTCTTCACAAAACCTCAGAGCAAATAGTACATGAAGCATGGTGCATTCACAAGCATGTCTGTCCTTAAAGGTTGTGTTGAACTGTCTGCTCCGGATTTCATAGCACTTAATGTCCTCCAGGGTTGTGGTCACAGTCTGTCTATGTCAGTCTTCTCAACCCCTGAAAGCCTCCATTCACCACGAAACATTTAAAAATGGTCAGCTAACTTCTGAAGAAAAAATTCCCGAAGGTGTGAGGAACACCAGCTCAGAAGGAACTGATTCCACAAACTATGGCAACAACAGCCATAAGGTCAGCTGCACACTGACTAAAGATCTAATAGACATTTGAGCAGTCTTTGGTCTCATGCTTATGAAAGCAGTTTAGCAAAGAGGTAAACAGCTCGGGGCCAGCAATAACAGAGTGGAACTGATTAGAGGAGGGAAGAGGGAAGGAGGGAGCAAGGAAGAATAGAGAGGAAAAATGAGACAGGGACTGATAGCATCTTCTTACCCAACTTACAAATGTAAGACGGATAAATCTCTGTAATATCTCAGACAGCCATGTGTTTAAAGTCTAATGTGACATTAATAGTAACAAAAATATAAGGATAGTCTTTCATTTTAGTTAAATGAATTTGATTCATCCAGTGGCTCATTGTGCTGTCAGGAGGACACAATCACCCCACTGCTTTAAATATAAAAATTCACACATACAGAGGTCTGTCAGTTGCTCAGCCAATTCTATTTAAAGAAATTTAAATATCTCACATAATTTACTGTCAAATCAACAAAACATTTTAACGCCCATCTCATGTCATGTATTACAGAAAGGGTGAAATGTGTTCAGAAAAACAATAAAGAAAAAAAAATCACCTCTTGAGAAGCTGTATAACTTTCATAGAATTGTTGCTTCCCGTGTCTGTGTGGATTCTCCGGCTTCCTCCCACCACCAAAAACATGCAGCTTAGGTGAATTGGTCACACCAGAATTGCCTGTAGGTGTGAGTGTGAGCGTGCATAGTTGTTTGTCTTTCATGTGCTCCGACAATGAGTTGGCGTCTCATCTAGGGTGTACCCCTTCTCTGGCCTGTAGCCAACTGAGATTGGCTCCAGCAGACCCATGATTTGTAATATGGATAAGCAGCTGTATGTAAGAAGTTACAACAGCTAATTCTGCGCTTCACATCTTCCAAAATGCTTCTGTCGTCTCACAAGTGCTAACTGTCAGTTCAGGATTTGCCCTGAGCAAAAACAACATTAGAAACCAGTATTTCCACAAACACATCCTCCTTCTAATAGAAACACAAACAGTGTTCTCTCTTTCACAGTCCAAGAAGTCGGACCATCTCATTCATTCATTCACTCACAAATATCTAAAAGTTAGCTTCACAGCTACATGCATTGATAAATAAATTTGCACCCTAAAAATACATTTAAAATTAAATAAATAATAAGAAATTTGTGCAGTCAAGAGCAACTATTTAAACGTAGATTAATTGTGTCCAAAGATCCATTGTGCAACTTATGGATATGTCATACAGCCTATTCCATGAGGAAGGGAACAGTGCAGCCATGTTTGTAGTTCTGTTTCGTTTACTAGACACCATCTTGTGGACTATTAATTTGGAGTGAACTTTCTGCAAGCTAATGCTTCAAATATTGTGGTGCAAACATGTTCATGTACTGTGTAGGTCACCCTCTTCTGGAAGAGAGTATTCACTATAGCCATTTCCATCCTTTTTGCAAAGTCAACTACCATCTGTCCTTCTGCGTTCCTCTCCTGGATACCAAACCTGCCCATCACTTCCTCATCACCTCTGTTACCTGCACCAACATGTCCATTGAAGTCTGCTCCAATGACAACTCTCTCACTTCTAGTTATGCTCTGCATCACTTCATCAAAGTCCAACCAGAATTTCTCCTTCTCCTCCAGCTCACATCCTACCTGTGGAGCATACCCACTAACAGCGTTGAACATCACACCTTCAATTTCTAGCTTCAGACTCACTCTATCTGACACTCTTTTTACCTCCAGGACAATCCTAACAAACTCCTCCTTCAAGATAACTCCTACTCCATTTCTCTTCCTATCCACACCATGATAGAACAACTTGAACCCTGCTCCTAAACTCCTAGTCTTGCTACCTTTCCACCTGGTCTCCTGGACACACAGTATGTCTACCTTCCTTCTCTGCATCGTGTCAACCAACTCTCTACCTTTTCCTGTCATAGTTACAACATTCAGCGTCCCTACTCTCAGTCCTATACTCTTGGCAATCCTCTTCTCTCTCTTCCTGCGAACACACTTTTCTCCTCTCCTCCTTCGACCAACAGTAGTCCAATTTCCACCGGCACCCTGTAGGTAAACAGCACCGATGGCGGTCGTTGTTAACCCGGGCCTCGACCGATCCGGTATGGAAGTCATAGATTTGATTCGCGTGTTTAATTTGGCAAAAGTTTTATGTCGGATGCCCTTCCTGACACAACCCTCTATATTTATCCGGGCTTGGGACAGGCACAATAAGACACTGGCTCTTGCCCTCTTGCGGCTACATTGTTTGCTTTACTGTTTATACATGTAAATAATCATACTCATAAGTTCAAATGTTACATTTCAGTCCATATCTAACAGACTTTTTCATATATTTAAAGTTCTGTTTGTCATTACAAAGTTATCTTCTATCAGCGTGGAAATATAAGATGTTCATCAAGTCCATCAAGAATAAAAGTGAATGAGTGTACAATCAAAATTTGAAACCATATTTCAGTTTTTGTGACAGGATGTTAAAATGCCGCTTTTTTCCAACAAAGAGAAAAGACAATTGTTTTCCTTTCTCTCATCACTCCTCTCTATACTCTCATTTCTAATACTCTCTGTCTCTCAACCCCTCCCTTACCCAATTCCAATTGACAGCTCTTCATATGTCAGTGAAAGCTGTTGCTCATAAAAATTAAACACCAAACTAGGAGGTGAGAGCGAGCAAAGGGAGGTGCATGGGACAATTTTTTTTTTTCAGACCGAAAGACAATTTGATGGAGTGATTGGAGCTGAGTGTCACCATCAGGTTGGGACATGGAAAAAAAATGTTTTTCATCAGACTTCAGAGGATGACAGAACATTCCCTCACTGCAGCGACAGACTTGAAAAAAAAAAAAAAAAAAGGCAAAAAGAACCACGCCTTCAAAAATTCAACAGGGAAAACCATCCTCTCCTCTCTCATCACCTCAGCTTGACATGGCTTTAAGCAACACTAAAGCAGCAGCCCAATAGCTCATCTCCATCTTCTCTGTGTCCAGAGAAGGCAGCCATTGTGTACTCGTTCCTCTCTCTCGAAGTCAGTTTCCCATTGAGGCTCTGAAAGGCCTTTGAGGGGCCCTGTTTTGGCTGTGCAGCTCACCTGCAGAGGGGAGACTATGGGTCTATTCTCAGGCCCAGCAGCTGCCAGGGCAGAGAGACTGGCACCCAGTGGGAGAGAGAAAAGCGGCTGCAGAGCTTTTCAATATGAAGCCACTTAGTAACAGAAGGCATGTGCCAAGCCTGCAAAGCCAAAACGAAGAGTCATCCTTCGGGTTTCACTAAATATTAAAAGAGTAAGACCCATCCCCTCTTCGCTGCTTTTCCCCCAATCACTTGTGCTCTGTATTTCTCTGACTATCAGCCGTCTCCCATCCCTGTTTATGGAATAATAATCCGCAGGTAACAGGACACGGAGGATTGCTTGGGAAAAACAGACATCTAAAAGACTTCAGGTTGGGAGGATGGAGGCAAATATGTTGATATTTGTAAGGATGGGTCAAGATTCAAGATGAAGAATCCTGTCGCCAAATGAGCAAACAAACAAGAAGTCAAAATGTTCCTTCATCCATGGTGCAGACTAACCACAAACTCTTTATCGTGCGACGATCGAGCTGTGATACCACTGTGAGGATCCCAGTGGCTGCAAGCCTGTGACGAACCGCACAAAGCCTCTTTTCTGTCAGCAGGCTAGCTCCCACACTGCTGCTAATTTACGATGCCCTCACAGCAATTTCCACAGTCAGAGAAGTTCAATTGTGTTTTCCAGCTCATTAAGCATCAGCACAACAAAGCTTTCATCTTCTCCTTCATCCATTTCATCCCCCTCTTCTCTTCCTCCACACATCTTCCTCGCTTTTATTTGGTTGTCCAGCTCATTTCCAAGAGTCCAACTTATAAAGATAACCAAATAAAGGTAAAATAGGCTCTAATAATTTCTGTGTGTGTGTTTAATGTTTGTGTGATATTGTTGCTTAAATCACTGCCTCAAGTCTGAAGGTTGTCGCCACGGCGTCTGGTGAAATTAATGGTTGTTTATTCAGGGGCCTCTGCCGCTGCCTTCCCATCTCTTTGAGCGCCTCGTGAGATGACGTGAAATCTATTGTAACTTCAGAAGAATCAACTCAACATATTTGTTCAGGTTGTCATTGTGTTCAGATCATAGGCAAGCGCTCACATTCTCATACAAGCACAGGTTAGACCCATAAATATATTTTAATTATGAAGTCATCCTTTTGAAGGAGAATCTATCAACAGTTGAGGTACAGAATTTGTTAGAGGGAGATGTGTGACCCAAAAAATCCTGCAGACTGGAAAACCATAATGGCCTGAGTAAGATGAGGCAAAGCCTTATTCCCACCATCTAAAGCTCGCACAGAAATGCCCCAAATCATAGCATGTAACCCCAATTTGTTCCGGTTTCGCCTCTGTGGTCAACATTTTCAAAGTCTTGAGTAGATGATGATGCTATAATTCACTAACATCATCAACTTGCACAGAACATCTTTTTCAGTGTGAGTCACAAGCTCTGAGACTTGATGCCTCATAAACAAGGATGTGCCACCTTATACTTGTTTTGATAAGGCCACACAAATCGCTCTTTCAGCGTGAAGCCCTCTGAGCAGATGTGTCAATTACAACGTAAAATGAAATGTTTCTCTTGCTCAAGTTTGCTCCTTTGAATAACAAGTCATCTTATTTTTTAATATTTTATAAAATTATGTTTAGTTTTGCATACAAATGAATTAAACCAAACAACATGTCTGCTTATGATTAGGGCCAAAATTAAATCATTTATCTGAATGATTTAATTCAGATAAATGAAGTGGTTTTCATTTATCTGAAAACCACTGAATGGGCTGAGTGACATCTTTAGAAATCTGCTAAAAAAATACTTTACTGCAGATAATGTTTAAAAATCAGTGTCATTCAATTTGAATTCTTTCCATGGTCCAAATAAATGCAGAGTCAATGCAAAGTATCAAGCAGGGGGTTAAAAATTGCCGGGGAACTAAAAAAAAAAACCTGCATTCTTCCTGTTTTTGTACAATTTGAAACATTTTCAATTTGGTCGGCTTTGACAAATTTTTGATTTCCTCAAGAATTGTAGCAAACAGTGTTTAAGGAACGTGCGGATTGAAATTAGCTTTAATATCTTTCTTCTTCTTTTATTCTTCTTCTTTGTCATTGGAAGCCTGTTGAGGAGCTGGAAGAGCCGACTGACCCCACAGCAACTGACTTGCAACTGATTTTTAGTGTACAGGCCTTTTAAACCCGAATCATGCTGATCCTTTCCCCGTAGAGAGTTTGTCTCTTTACTCTAACGACTCTGTGTCAGACCTGATCAGCCTCAGTCACAGTGATGGGAAAAACATGTATAAATTGATGGTAAATATTTTAAATAATGATAAACTTAAGGATCGGGTTGATACACCATGGAGGTTTCACCTTAGTCTGGCGGCAGATGTGAACCCTTCGTGAGTCTTTCTACAAGCCGCCGTTAACAAAAAAGGTTGGAGATCTCCAATGGAGGATTTTACATGTCGATGTGTCCGTCAGCAGTTTTATTTTGAGTTTGAATCCAAATATGTCAGAAAACTGTCCGTTCTGTTCTCACAGACAAAAGGTTTTTTACTGCTTCCTATACTATCAGAAACTCAACAATCTGTTCCTGTTTTTAGAGAGAATTTTTCTCTCATTTGGTATTGTTTTCGACAGACAGGTATACATTATTGGATTGAAGCGCAGGAAGAATCACAAAAAGGATTGGCTGATTCTGAACTTTCTTCTGGGCCAAGCAAAGATGGCGATTTGTCTGAGCAGGAGAAAAAAGGTTGAAGATTTGTCTGACTGCAGTGCAGAAGCCATTTTAAGAAGAATGTGTCAAAGAAGAATCAGAATCAGTTTTAACTATTTCAGAGCTATGAATGATTTAGACACTTTTACGAACCTATGGTGTGTCAAAGGTGTCTTATGTTCCCTGTTGAGTGAGGAACTTGTGTTCAGTCAGTGGTTGGTTTAATACATGTATATTTTGCTTATATTCCTACATTCCATATAATTTGTTTTTGAAAAGTGAATTCCTTTTTGTGTGAATTTCTTTTGGATTTTGTGTCAAAGTGACTATCTTGTATTTCGACTTTTATGAATAAACGTGATTTTAAAAATCAAATATTCTTCTTTTTCTTCTTCTTCTTCAGTCTGTTGCTATTTTTTCTACAATGAAGGGATGATTGTTGTATTGTTTGTGCGAGTGACGAGCCATTGTCATCTTTGTTCGACTAATGTTTCACGCGACACATCTTTATATGTTTTGTTCAATAAGTCTGGTGCTAAATTCAGCTTAGCTAAGTAACAAGACAGGACTGTGGTAATAAAAGCTACTATCATGTCTGCAGCTAGGCGCCATATGCTGTTTGTTTAGTTTTTTCCCCACATTTCCAGGCTTTGTTTTTAGCCAATATAATCACTGTTCCACAACTGCTCAGGTAAGTATTAATTGTACAGTTACCAGACTTAAACAGGTATTTTCATCTAGAAAGAAAGTAAATGAAAATATTTCCAAACCCAGACGCTGCATGGGGAGAGTTGTACCTGAATGTGACTCAGGTGTCTCTTTCTTCCATTTGCCCTGTGAGGTTCCCCGCTCCCGCGCCATCATCACTCTTACACTAACAACTCTTACATCTGCTATCATGGCTGGACAACGAAGAGCCTATGATGATTTTAAATCCCTAACGTCTGTAATGGTTCATTCTCCAAGTCATCATCATTATCATCTCTGAGTGCAGGCTACACCATGCTGTCAGCACCTTCACCAAGCTCAACCTAACCCCTGGCTTGCTCAATGTCCAAAGGGGGTGTCCGGTTCCCTTTGTCACCCTCTGGTCCTCCCAGGTCATGAAAATATAGCAGAAATATCTCTGTGTTCACCTGTTAGCACCTGGTACCACAGGAAAGACTTGCTGCCGAGTGCCCATCAGGCAACCATCAGACGCCATGTGGGACGCGCCTTCCTGTCACCAATTCCAACATCTTACATACAAAACACAGAAGAAGAATAACCATCTTGCTGCTCACCTGTCAACGCTTTCTCCCGGCAGCTGACTGACGCTAACAAACAGAGGATGAATGAAAAGCACTTAACCAATCAGCAAGCCATCAAGTAATTACAAAGGTTTTAGGATCATCTGTCACAAGAGTCCACAGTATGTTCTTCTCAAGAAGGAAATTACTGAGATCACCACCCTGACAATGTATGATTTACACAGAGTAGATGGGATTATGTTCTGGTTTTGTTGCACGCACCACAACATAAGGTTCCAGAGCACAACAAAAGCCAAAATATTCTGACATGCAGATGAGTAAGGATGTTCAAAACAAAGGATTTGCAGGGTTGTTGTTGCCCCATCTCCACACATTTTCCCACATCAGGATGTAAACAGCCAGCCTGTCAATTAGTGACTTTTTACATCCAACAAAATTATGAAATTAATAACCAAGTTCACACAATTGGAAACAAAAAGAAATTACTTTAGCTTTGCTGTCAA
Organism: Antennarius maculatus; assembly: GCA_013358685.1. Taxonomy (NCBI): domain Eukaryota; kingdom Metazoa; phylum Chordata; class Actinopteri; order Lophiiformes; family Antennariidae; genus Antennarius; species Antennarius maculatus. Next base: position 9,274,244 of record CM023616.1, on the reverse strand, counting down.
GCTATTTCATGATTCAGACACGCACTTTACTTCTCACACACACTACAAAACACCATGGATTCCTTCCAGGCAATTTAGATTAACGGTAAAAAATGTTTTTCTTTGGACTCACAACTCACACTTGGCTGCCTCACGCTATAAAACAAAAATGTTGATTTATCATCCTCAAGGCTTATTTTGAGTGGATATTTGGCCTAATTTGTTTTTTGTTGCTGCATAGAAACAGAACCCCACTGGTTCTCAGATTGGCTGTAATGACTAAAGGAAAGCGTATGTCAAAAGTAGCCTCAGAAACGTTCAGGAGAAACTGAAATAGTGTGAATTCCAGATGTAACCATTAATAAAACAGCAATGTTACTGAAAAGGTATTTGTAGTTAACTACCACTCCCAAGACGGGACATCATATGAGGGCAACATTAAAAAGCTTTAAATGATCTTTGCTCACAGGCATTCTTACTCTTCTAGAGTCTAGACTACATGTGAAAAGGGAGGGACAGTCCCTGTAAAGAACAAATGCTTGAACACTTACTTACTTCGATTTGACACTGTTTTGATTCCTTACCTTTAGTGACTTCTAGTCATTCTCAGTAAGTAAAGCTTTCTGTCTTTCACTTTGTGACAGCTTTATAAATGTTCTCCCATGACATCTGAGACTGAGAAGAAGACAAAATGAAGCACATCATACAGTTAGCAGATCATATCTGACATTTTCACTGGTTACAGTTTAGAACTAATTATAAATGGGTGCATAGAATGCAGCTACTCATATCACAATGTGCAAAGGGTGGGGAAGATGAAACATCCAATGAAAGTGAACATGTTGTTGCAATTCCCTTGGAGCTCGGTCAGACAAGGAAAAATATCAGTGGGAAGACCTCAGGGCCTCCACATCCTCTTTGGCATGACTGGCATGACAGGGCCTGAGGGGGACCAAGCGAGCCTGTTTTTATTAATGTGGCACTCACATCAAACATGTCAATTTACAGTGTAAATACATTGAGCACCGTGCCTTGTGTAAGCAATGGTTGGTGGTTATTAAGTTGGTCCAACAAAATAGTCAGTGATCCCAGTTTATCTCATGGAGACTTTCTATGGTAGGATTAGTGTTAGCTTTGCTCACATCAAGTTGTGTTTCCTTCATTCTGCCAAGTGACACAGTCACAGCGATATCAGGAAATGAGCTCGCTTCAGATAAACACAAAAATGATGTTCCTCAATGATGGTGGGCAATATAAAGTTCTGAGGTTGTAGATTCACACCACATGACCTGACGTCACACTGCAATCCCATGTGTACAGGTGTTTTACACACAGTATAAAATCAAGATAGGACTGATCTTGAATTTTCTTTATAATATATTACACCGTCATGTCTTGTTAGGATCTCCACTCGTTGGAACTACTCAGCCTAACCTTTATTAAATCCTTCAAAAATATTGTGGAGCTATTTTTTAAGTAAAGTCATCTCAGCCTGTTTATATTCACAGACATTGTCTTCACCATTTTTAAATTTTCAAGTTTTAACTTGTTTTACTTTTTTCACTCCCTTTTTTCAATACTGTATATTCAAACTGTATTTATAATTTTATTTTATCTCATTGTGCATAGTAACTAACAGAGGCTTGAAATGTGATACATAATTAATGTTTTTAATTAAAATGGTGAAGTCTAGGTCTGAACATTTAAGTGGTACTTATAACTGAATTATTTACAACTGAAACACAAGTTGTAACTGGACACTGTGGTCATTTCAGTTTGGACGTGAGCCGTTTGTTTCGAGATGTGAGGCAAATTCTGGAAATGAACTATTGGTCATGTCTCTGTGTAAAATGTAGAAAAATCCGAAACACAACAGACACTTGTGGCAATCAACACCTCATTCAGTCCACAAAGATGTAGAGAATTCATAAGGATGGAATTGTCTGAAAATGGCAGCATAGAAAGGAAAGTTTGTGATCTAACATCTACTGACATTTTGACATACCAATGCTGGCAGCTACATTCAGACACAGGATAATGTTCTGTTATGCTTCACCGGGCAGGCCTCCCATCCCTTTTAAAGACGATACACTTTCACCGCAAAGTTCCCCGCTGTGTGTTTCATAAATGTTTATCCCACATGACTCCAGCCCCCTCCCCAAACTTTCCTGAGGATCGCTGTAAGCCCTGCCAACTCTCATGAAAGAAACCGATTTGAAAAATTAAATGTATAAAGCCTGCTTCGACATGTTTGCTTCAAAAGCAGAACTCTTCTGGAAACCGCAATTAACTCCCTAAACAATTCCTCACTTTGGTAAGCCAGCAGGGTTCAGACAGGTGTGTGTAAATGTGTGTGTCTGTATGCGTGTGACAGCAGTTGGCTGGTTGATGACGGTTCCAGCTTCTCAAAATGTGAGGGTAACTAAAACAATAAACTAAAGGTAAGAATATTTTCACAGAACCTGATAAGTTTCCCACAGACCTTTCCTCTACTGCATAAAGCAGATTGGTGTTCAAGTTCTAAGCACAATTTTTTACCTACTATTGAACTACTGGATGCTTAACTGTTCCTCAGTTAGCTGGCATTGGTGTGTGCCAGCACCATCATTGGTAAGACCTCTGCTGCTGTGTATGGTTTTCATGTTGACTGATAATCTGCACAGCTATCATTTTTTTCTTTATGGAGCATTTCGTTATAACAATGAAGCAAAACTAAGTACTGTATACATGCATTTTTTTCTTACATAGAAAAGGTGCTTTCAGGAATGGAAAGACATCCAAAAAACCCAAAAAAACATTCGATTAAGGTTGTGTGGGTTGCTTGTTGGCGGTTGTATAAAAACACTCTGACTTCAGCAAATAAAAACAGTAATTTCTCAGGTTTTCACAAGTTATTTGAATATATTAAAAAAATATGAAAATAGAATCACACACAGTATTTTGTTATGCAAAAACTACAATGAAGGTACTGCCTTATAGATGGATTATATTTCTCCATCCAAAATACTCATTGCTGGCTTTCCTGTATGTTCGTGCAACTCGGGGAGAACCAGGAAACATCATTTACTCATTCTTCATAAAACAAATGGAAGAGATTCAAATATTACAGACAACCGTTCATCCATTTTCAAACATTGGGAGGGTGAGAGTAAGTGGAATGTAATGTTGTTGGGCACTAAATTACAGTCAATGAAAGCTTGTATGGTTACCCAGCGATCAATCACTGTCACACAGAGCGGGAGGGTGGGGGGGAGCAGACAGGCGCCAGGCGCAGCAGGATCAAAGGAGAAATGTACCTCAGGCAGAGAAACAGTTAACTCCATTTAACCAATTGTCCTACAGATGTAATGCCAGTGTGCTGCTGCAAGCTCAACAAATGTTCTCCTCAGAGAGAGTCTCACGTATTGAGTTTCATTGAAAATGATTTGATGAGATTTGAAGAGCTGCAAAACAAGAATTTGGATGGGCCTTTTCAACAGGCATCACCAACAGCATGTGTGGTTTTACTGTCTCTGAAAGCCATTACAGACAATGAATACAATGGGTTGAAATATGGGCAATACGCAGCCATAGATAATTTAATTAGACCACAAGACAGAAATTTATAGTGGTAATAACTCTTTAGAGTATAAGAAGTAGTGTAAATCACAACCTAGATTGCCTAGCTACTTAAATGAAACACAGAAACAAGTGTCAACATATACTCACAAGACTTTAAATGAAACTTCGGTGAACTTCTATGATAGTTTTGGAAGGATTACCAAAAATATTATGCATGTAAATCTTATTTACCTCAAAGTTGAACTTAAATTTTTTTGATAACGGCAGGACACTTTTTTTGTGTCATTTGGGGACAAAAGAACAAGTTGTTATCATTGCATTGACATATTACCAAGTCAATGTGGTAAACACATTAACAAACAACTGCTAACTTCAGAAAACCCAACACACTGATGTACGTAATTATGGCCACATGACTAATGTAGCTACATTCACACTCCTTGAAAATTTTTTTCTTGGTTTTCTTGGTTATCTTCACCCATTCTTGATCAAAATATCTGCATTTTTAGCTGCTAAATGCTATATAGTAGGTGCTAACTTTGACTGTCAGACAAACAGGGTTGAGGAAACAACAGGGAAAGAAGCGACTGTGAATCAAAAGTGTAAGATGGGATTCTTAAAAATGGCATGACAAATGCTCAAATCCTCCCTGCAGCTGGGGGACATTATGGCCTGGTGATAATTACCTTCACCAAGGAGATTGTGTTTTTGGTCTGGTTTGCATGTCTGTTTATCAGCAGGATTACAATTTTTATTAAACTTGCAACTTGGGACAAAAAGGAACCTGCTGAAGTCTGGAGAACTTTTTTAAAAAGCAACTTTCTGAACGTGTGTTTCAAAGGGCTGAAGATCAAACAACAACAAAAAAAGAAACTATAACATAAGCTAAGCAAACACCACAACTTAATAAAAAAATAAACGTATAAACCTAGGGCATTATGTGTAAATGAAAAGTATACAGTCCAATTATAGAAAAGCCAACATGAAATGTGGGTTTTTAAGAGGTGTTGGTGTTTTTTTTATTTTTTAAAAACTCGTTAGACTTGCCTAATATTTAATGTGAGTGGGTTAATTGTTCCATATTTGTGTCTCTAAGGCAGAACACAAGCTGTCACCTTTGGTTTTAAGTTTGGTGTCTGAAAGTGTCAGAAGGTCAGAAATGAATGCAGATACTAAACTAAGATTTACCTTAGAAATACAGTAAGTAATTAAAAGTGTCATGAAATCAATTGTGGGCGGCACGGTGGCGCTGTCGCCTCACAACACGGTGGTTCCGGGTTCGAGTCCCGCTCTGTGCGGAGCTGGCATGTTCTCCCCGTGTCTGCAAATTCTCTGGCTTCCTCCCACCCCCAAAAGCATGTGCTTCAGATTGATTGGCCGGTACCAAATTGCCTGTAGGAGTGAGTGTGTGTGTGCATGGTTGTCTTTCTTTGTGTGTGGCTCTGCGGTGCACTGGTGTCGTGCCCGGAGTGTCCCCCGCCTCACGCCCTATGCCAGCTGGGATAGGCTCCAGCTCCCCGTGACCCGCTACGGCGGATAAAGCGGCAGGAAATGAATGAATGAATGAAATCAATTGTGTACTTGACAGGCAGTCAGTGTAGTGATGCCAAAATTAAAGTAACATTAAGGTGAGAATTTATTCATGGTTGAACGATGATGATGATTCACAAGTAGCCATAAAAAGGGAATCAATAACTTTCTTTTACATTGTGTTAAAATTTCAAAAGATGTTTGAATGTTAGCCAGGACTCCTGGTGTATGTAAAAGGAGAAAGTATGTCAGTAAACTTGTAAATGTCTTTCTTTGCACTTTCAAACCTGGTGAGGAGACACTCCCTTTTTTCAAAAATGAGTTGTAATTTAAGTGGCATCTAGTCCTCTGTAGCCCCTAAATAGTTGTGTGGAGTTTTTCTAAATTGCTAGAATTATCAAACTAACACCCACAATGGAGTATCATCTGCATATCAGTGGTATGCTATGCAGATGAAACACACCCAAAGCTACCGGTATAACAAACTAATCAAGGCTGACACTTTTAATCTTAACATTGTAACAGAGTGCAATATTAACTAATTAATGTAGTCTTCTAGTTTGTTCGTTTGTTTGCTTGCTTGTTTTTCAAGGATTTTCACTACAAACACACCTACAACATAAATAGAAATTGTCATTTGATTTTGAGTCGATTAAAACTTTAAATATTGAAAAGTGCAGCTTTAAATTTAGAATAAAGTTTGGGTAGGTTGTGGCAAAGTGTGGTCTCTATTTGATTTGCCAATATATATAGCAGAAACTGACAATCGATACATTTGTTACAATGTGTTAGTTTAAAATGTGTTAAATATTATTATATGTAAATACAATTTAAAAATGATGACACTTCATCAGCGTTACAGACAGGAATAGTGCTGCTGCACAAACCATTGGGGGGGGGGGCATCTTGGAGAAGCACAAGTCTGCGCTACGCCCGTGGTCCGAGGTCTCCATCTGTACGGGCGCCACGGGCGCATGAAACGTACCACAACACTGTCATTACCAGTCTGTCCTATCAGCATCTGTTTAAGATGAGTCACGTGGGAACATCGACAAACTCATAGGCAGGCGGCAAGATGAGAGAGGAACTTGAAGCGCCTCGCCAAAGGAGAGGAAAGTCCGTGCGTAAAAACTGAAGTTTACCACGCAGCCGTGCAACATCGGAGGAAGCTGGCCACCACCACACATTCCCTCGAGTGAAGGCAAGGAAGAAAAACAGCAACGGATAGAGTAGAAGTCAAACTGGTTGTATGGCACCTCAGTCGTGCGTAATGAATCCAGCGCAGGGATCACCACCCGCGGCCGCCCCAGGGGAGACCTCTCCAGAGGACCGAGCCGCTGGTGGCATGGAAGCTGACGAGCTGGACTTGTCACCTGTCAGAAGATGTAAAACGAAAAATTCAAACCTGCCTTTCAGCGTGGAAGCCCTCATGTCAGACAGGACACATGTGTCAGGATGCGTGCGGACAGAGGAGGCCGAGTGTGCGTCATCGCGGAGACTTAACCGGTCCAAAGTGGAGGCGATGGATGTCAGCGACAAGGAAATGAGCTGCTGGAATCAGGCGCCTTACACACCCATTCCAAGTGAGTGTAGGATAACTCTCTGTCTTTCTTAATTCTGAGAAACATGCGCTATTTGCAACTCCGCAAAAGTCAGAAAGAGCAAAAAACAATCCAAAAAGAACTAAAGAAGCCTCTGGGATGGGAGATGAAACGTCTTCAACAATTTAAAAGCCACTCCAGTGGATTGTTTTTTGCTCTTCTTGGTTTAACTCGACCTGGATGACTGATAACCAACACAGATTTCCTAAACATGTTATGGAAAACTTTGGAAAACCTTGCACGTTTTATTTATGCATAATATTTATGGATCGCATATTCCAATGATGTGACTTTCTTAATATACTTGCAGGACTCCCCAGCCCGACAGCGTGCAATCTACGGAAACACAAGAACAACAGAAAACCCAGAACTCCCTTCACAACCTCTCAGCTGCTTTCATTGGAGAGAAAATTCCGTCAGAAACAATACCTCTCCATCGCTGAGAGAGCAGAGTTCTCTAACTCCCTCGGCCTCACAGAGACCCAGGTCAAAATTTGGTTTCAGAACCGCAGGGCCAAGGCCAAGAGACTACAGGAGGCCGAGTTGGAGAAGCTCAAGCTGGCCACCAAGCCGCTGCTGCCGGCCTTTGCCTTTCCCTTCCCTCTCAGCGCGCCAATGGGCGCTCCGTCCCTCTACGGGGCCCTGAACGGACCGCGGCCGGCCTTACCTGTCCCAGGACTATTCAGTGGACCTTATGGGATGTACTACTTATCTTAAACATCATTCACTTTGAACTGCGTCGTTGGGAAAGCTACCTTTTAAAACGCATTCACGCAGCAGATGACCAACAACAAAATTATTCAGTTCCTGAGTTACCGCGACTGAAATTATATGTTTTATATCTTGTGTAAAATATTTCAGTTTCAATTATACAGTGGAAATATTTTTCCACATAAATATGTTGGAATAACAGTCTGCCTTCTTTTTTTGGAAGAGCTGGTTCAATCCAGAGAGACATTTGACAGAAACAAAATATTTTCATTCGATTGTCAATTTTGCATTATTTTACAATGAATATAGTAAATAAAACTTTATGACAGTATATACTTTTCAAACATTGTTAGCAGTCAATTTTGCTGTGAATTTGGTCGTTTTTATGTTAGTGTGAAGACTTTAGTTCTGTGGTATTTTTTGAAAACCACTTTAACCAAGATCAGTTTTCAGATTGTGTGACAGTGAAACATTTTCTTCCATTAGAGGAATTCCATAAGTACAATATTCAAAATATTTTTACCATCACAACAGATGACTGAGATGATATTTCAAGGCCTGCATGGGTTGTTATGGCTTTGAAGCTCGTGGTGACTAGGTGAATGGGAATGTTTTATTTTCTATTCCAGGGCCCTTTGATAATGGCTCAACTTTCTTATTATTAAAGAAAACACTAAGCAGAAACATTTAATTATTCAGATACTAAAACATGTTCATGGTATGCTCTGAAAGGCTTAATTGTTTCATCATAATTTAACTTGTATCTATGTCAGACCTTTTTTGTACAAGGATGAGTAAAAAAGTTACCAACAGCTGAAACCAAGGTGTAGCAAGTAAATGTTAATGCTATTAATTACAAAGTGGAACCAGTGTATAAAATTATGACCAGATAGGCAGCTTCTGTGTCATTCAAATGAAAGCACATAATTTCAACCAGTAGTTTTTATATATATATATATATATATATATATATATATATATATATATATATATATATATATATATATATATATATATATATATATATATATATATATATATATATATATATATATATATATATATATATATATATATATATATAATGTGGGCCATCTATTTAATTTAACAAAAAACTTGAAGTTATCATGAGAGTGCCTTTACTGAAATGATTACATCAAGAATATGTTGAATGTTTTAGGCAAGGTGTGTAATTCTCTATTACAGTAATATTTAAAACCAGCATTTCTGTTCCTTTCCAGCATCTGAAATGTTTTTTCAAATTACGATAAAGCTGGATTGTTTGGAAATTCTTTGCATTACCTCAAAAATATTTTTTGCACAGATATTTGAAGAGCTCTAACTGACCAAGACCAAGTTCTCGACTAAATTTAAATAAAAGTCAACTATTTTTGCATACTGTCAAAATGATGAAATAACTTAACTCACTTCAGTCAATAATGTATGATGTATTTTATGTGATGTTTTATACAGTTATTAAAATATATTATGTACATTTTGTTTCTTTTTCTTTTCACAAACAGTATGTCAGTTTTCTAGGCTGCACCATGACATCCTTTCAATAGCATTGCACATTCTATACTTAAAAAAACACAAGTCAACAGCATTCCATATGGTGGATGTGGTCTGTTTATTTTAGATACTGAATGAAAAATTAAGTTAATTGTGAAGCCATACATTCACCAAGAAATTCAAAGTAGTTTGTCCTACTGACAGTGTCGAAGGAAAAACATGGGAGCTTCTTTTTTTTCACAACCTGAACAAAGGTCTGCAACATTTTATTTCAAAATAAATGACAACAAAATAAGTTACACTTCATAAAAGAGAGAGGCACGGTTGTGGCGTTTCACTTTCTCCTTCCTCGCTGCCACTTGAAGCCTCGAATGGAGCCATGACCAAAGCAAATTGTTGCAGGGACCCTGAGAGACAGCAACACAGACAATGATTTAATATCATTGATTGTTTGTCATTGAACTATACAAAAAAAATCTAAAACATGATCATGCTATGCACACTTTTAATCATGCAAATATAACACATACATAATAGAAGCCATACTATGACTTTCTTAACCCAGACTGATATACTTATATAATTAAACATAATTTATCAATTGACTAAAACCTTGTCCATGTACAAGTGAACTTAAAACATCCTAAACATTGAAGTATTTTAGTATTCAGTCAGACTTGTTTAAACCTAACCTAGATCTAACCTGTAAGAGTAGCGTGGTTTGTGAGGCTCGGTGCTTAAATTCCCCATGCTGTGAGCTTCAGCAGTAGAGGCGGACTCTGCGATGCAAACGACTTCTTCCTTAGATCCATGGATCTCCATGGATTCCTCAAACTCCATTTGCTCCGATACCACATTAGACACAATGTCACACACACCCTCAGACTCACACACCTCATCCACTACCTCCATGGCTGTGCCGCTCTGCTGAGGCTTCTTCTTCTCACTAGTTTGAACAACAAAGAGTTGATAGAGACAGAGGTATACACATAGATGGATATTTAGGAAATGAGCTGAACAGTCTCTCATTTTGGTGAGTCAGAATGTAAATGAAAAACAAACATTTTATACAATTTATTCAACGGCTAAGTTTTCACAGTTTACTGAAAATTATAGCATGACTGGTTGAAGTAACGAAGAGCATCTCACTCCATAATTTGTCTTATCAATTTGTGATATCAAAAGAACAGGAAAGAATTAAGAAAAACATGAAACAGTGCTTCAACTTGGTTTTGATCTCACGAAGTCCTGTTGACTAAAACAAACGGGCTCTCCTCCGTTGATAACGTTCATAATGTATGACTGCTTTTGACATTTTGCTGCTATCTAGTGATAAAATGTAGTAATGCAGCCTCACCGTCTGTCCTTTTTGGTTTTGTTAAATCTGAAGTCAGGAGGATACTTGTGAAATGTGATCAAATGGTCCTTCCTGTGTTTACTAGTCTGGAACTTTTGTCCACAACCCTCCACCAAACACTGGTACTGAGAAATGTAGAGAAAATGTCATTAATGCTGTTTTAAGGCTTCATATTTTCAATTTAAAAAAGGCCATAATACTGCTCTTTGCATTTCACTTGGCTCAAAGCATGAGAGGGTGACATAACAAACAGTGACTTACCATGTCTTGCTTCTGAGCGAGGATAGAAAAGAGGGTGTCATGTGACTCCTCAATGTGAATGTCTAGAAGCCGGGAACTGGGAAGGCAGGAACGGCAGAAGCAACAAATATGTCTGTGCAAGGAGTTGTAGTGGTGCTCATACTCCTCCAAAGAGTGGAGGACTGCACTGCAGCCAGAGATGTGGCAGGTAAACTCTGATACACTGAGGAAAAAAGGGTTTCATTTATTAATTGCCTTCCTTTAATCATTATCATAAACAAAATGGAAGGATGGATGACTATCAGATTTGTGTGTCTTTCATAAACCTTGATCACACCTACTTGTATGATCCAGATCCTCACAAAACGGCACAACAACCAATTCCTCAAATATACTGTGTGTCCCAAAAATGTATACACCCTTTAGCAGCTGATAACTAAATTGTTTGTGGGTTTGTTTGTTATTTTACAGATTAAACACATTGAAGTCAATGATGATAGACAGTCTACACTGCAATGAAAGGAACTTTATTCTAAAATGCCACTGGAGGTATGAAAATACAGTTGAAATGCAAAGATAATTTAGGAGGGAGTCCCTTCCTCACGGCAAACCACACAGGCTGTTTTCACTGATACGTTCTCAGGACTCTTTCTTCCTTTGTGGGGTTTGTAGATGTCCGTGGTCTTCCAGAACGCTTCTTGTAGACATTCTGAGCAGTTCCATCAGCTTCAAACTCGTCTCTAATTCGAGTGATGGTAACTCATGTCAATTATTCTTTTTGAAATTCCATTCTAAATCGTCTTTGCACTTCAGCTTTATTTTCATACTTCCATTGGCATTTCAGAATTAATTTCCTTTCTTCAAAGTTTAGTCTGGCTGCCATGATTGACTTCAATGTATTTAATCTAAAAACAACTCCAGTGCATTAGGTTTTGGTACCTGGGTGTTTGGTTGTCGTCTGGTTCCGACGTGCAGAGGTTCTGCAGGTACATGTGTCTGACAATGTCCCCATCCTGCAGACACGCAGCGTCACCAGTGGGTTAGTCTGCTGCTGACCGGGGATCAGCTGTTGTGTGTTTCTCTCTCACCTCAAACAGCTCGTGGTTCCTGGGCAGGTGGATGAGCCGCGGGGTGAAGCTGAACGGATATCCCCCCACGGAGCCGCTCTGCTTCGGCTCCTGTGGGGTTCCCATCGTGGAGTCTTCATGCCGGTTCTGTAAAAACACGGGATCCTCTGTTCGAACCGGATCCGACAGGAACATCATTCACACTCGCCAATCTTCACGCTGCTATCAAACTGGAACAGGTTCTTGTTGTGTTTGCTGTCGCGGACTGATGACGTCACATTGTGGCGCGTGTGTGTTTTGTTTTGTTTTTCCTCACATCCCGCGATGTCGCCTCCAACTGGCCAGATTTGGTATGGAAAGTGATTACTAATGTGACGTCTTCTGAAATCTATTTTACGAATCAATTTCAACTAGACTTCGATAGGAATTTTACTTTCTAAGATGAGTAGCTTTAATTCGTGGGAGTTTATTTGTTTAAACCGTTGTACCGTTATTTTGAAAATATTGTTTGAATATATGCATGGATTGTTTTACTTTGGAAAAATTGTTGTTTTACCTCCACTTGAATTGGGTTCTAATTTAAAAGGTTCTAATTTCCACACTCATTCAAGTAAATTTCCAGTTTTAAAAAAAACATTTTCGCCAACTTGCGCAGGTAGTTCAAACAATATATTTACTCAATTCAATCCGTCAAACAGAAACAAAATGTGACTGATTGAGTGACCAGTTTTATTTTGAATTTAAGTATTTGTACTTTTACTTAGATTTCAGTATGCTGTATTTGTTTTGTGTTTTTTCTACTCTAGTCTTCTATTATTCCAGTGTTGCACTGTTTTCTCAGTGTGCTTTAAGTAAATCTTGGTGTTGCTTTATTTCCAGCCCAGTTTTGTTTTGTTTTGTTTTTTTGTTGTCAATGTATTAAAATCTTTTAAATATGTAAATATTTGATTGCATGATAAATTTAGCAGTTACATTGTTAGCTTCATTGCCACAAGTTGTAAAGCCATGTACATAATTTTTCTGCTTAAGATGCTACTTAGTCTGTATTTATCATTTAGTCTGTTAATGACAGACTAAATGATAAATGACAAACTAAATAATAAACGACAGACTAAATAATAAACGACAGACTTAAGGACTATTAAAAAACGTGACATAATCTCACCAAGAGATGGAGACAAATTCCACCAGCAGAGCTGAGTTGGGTCGGTTGCCAGTTTTAAAAAAGGATTATTTGACACGACTACAAATAGGTCAATAAAATGGTTAAATTAAGCATTATCTAAAATTCATCATCTGGGAATCTGGCCTTATGAAGTTATATTTTAATTTACAATTACGATTGCTGTAGAAATACCTGTGATCTATGAGCGTTCAATAGATTAGAGTTTTATCTAATTAGTAAAAAATAATGTCTCCGGAAAAGCGACTTTCCACTCCCAATAATCCCTTTCAAGAGTTTGTGAGAATAAAACGCATGACGGCGGGATTCAGGGCGGAGCCTGCTCATTTTTCTGAATAAACTGCTTTTACTGAATTTGTTTTAACAATCAGGTTAATCACAGTTCTTTAATCTCCCTAAAACCCAACATGTAATTACTTCAAACTCACTCAGCACCTCGGACAATTTCCATTCACGTTATAAAGAACAACTTTTTTTTTAATGGCCGGGATGTGACTCATGTGGTCTCTCAGCCTCAAATGGTAATTTTCAGGATATTACACGACAAAGAAGGGCGGAGAACTGAAGATCCTCGCTATTTCTCTAAGACTGCCAAGTCACACAATGACACAGTTGGTCCGGTAGAGCAACATGACAGATTGTGGATGTTTCATATGGATTTTCTTCTCCTCGTGGGGTATGACCTTTATTTATTTATTTCTCTTGTTCTTTCTTTCTTTTTGTCTCATAAATTATTCCTGATGTTCGCAGGAATAGCTGCGGGCAGTACATGGAGTCTACCTCATGTGATTAAGTACCAAACAGTGATACCTCACAGGCTGAAGGATTCATCTCTCTCCAATGATGCTGCTACACAAAAGCCTGAGGTGCTCAAATACTCTTTGACTATTGGAGAACAAATCTACACACTGCACCTGGAAAAGAACAAGTAATTCACTTTGGCAAATGTTCATTTGAAATTTATTAACGTCATTTTTATCCTTTGTCCGGTTGATAAATAATCTGGTATGATATGACTTTTTCTCTCTTTCATCAGAGGTCTTGTAGGGAATAACTTTTCAGTGACACACTATTCTGATCAGGGCACCCAAATCACAACCACTCCAGACCTTGGGGTATGTAGCTGTGCATTACTTCATTACTTTTTTGCTTAATTAAACTCAATCCATGTATTTCTGATCAGATTTTATCAAATGTTGTCAATGTTTTAGTCAAGTCTGTCAGAAACAGATGCCTTTTTAATATACGTACATGATTTGAATGGGTTTTCAATTGTAAATTATCTACACCTAATCCTTAGTGTAGCATGCTTGTGTACTGAGAGTAGTGCACTTATATACAGTATTTGCAGTATTCTATATCAGGTAATCAGACTAGACTTGCCATTTTCTTTCACGTCATTCATTTTCTTTGAATCATCGAACGATGCTGAAATGTGGGGAACTCAGGTGACCTACACCAGACTGGTAAATTCGTTCAAAGATTTATATTCTTATTCAAAGTAGAGTGAATGTGATGTGATTCTTTGGTTATCACCTACTGTAAGATTAGCTTTATATTATCACAAAGGCTGTACATCACAAGCAAAGAAATATGAGAAATCCATTTTTAAGTAATTCTTGAATACTACACATATCATCATTATAACCTATGAAAGACACTTTGAGCATTACATCCCATTTCCTATGTCAAAATATTAGATGTTCCGATGAAGTTTCTCAACTACTCTGAAGTTCCTCTTCATCACAAGTGATCGGTGTCACTTGTGATGAAGAGGAACTGCAGCCATGAGTCTAATGTGAGGCAGGAACTTACATATAAGGCTAAGATTTCATCTGACCATGACACATACAGTACAGCGTGTTTCTTCAAATTAGACTAGTTTTACAGTTTGCCTCAGAAAGACAATATGAACAGAGATCTGTGCTTTAAGTCTGATATGTATTGGATGTCTTTTCAGGCTCACTGCTACTACCATGGACACATCGTGGGAGTGGAGGATTCCTCTGCCAGCGTGGGACTGTGCTCAGGAATCAAGTGAGTAATGCTGTAGCTCTAATTACAAATCGATTTTTGTTTTCCAGTGTCAAGCACCAAATTATACTTTACCTGTGAGGATGTGAGTTAGGATCAGTCCCTCACCATCCATTTCCACCATCATGAAGACCATTAAGCTTGCATATACTGCACCTCTGTGTCTCAGAACCTGTTACTCTATCATTACAGGCCATGCAAATGTCTCTCAATAAAGCTGCTCTGTGCCTGACATGAATACATTTCTGTCTGTGAATTCAATTGGCATCTGTTTGAGACATGATTAAAAAAATGTTTCCGCCTGTGTTGTTTGGTTCTGCAGGGGGTTTGTGCATCTCCAGGGCCAAACGTACCTTATTGAACCTCTGGCTAGCGCTGAAGATGACATGCAAAGCTCTGAAGTTCACAGAGATGAGGGTCTTCATGCTGTTTACAACTACAAACACCTGAGGAGGAAGAGGAGCTCCTGTTCCCATGGAAACACGACCACTTTCTATGATCATGGAGCTCGTCCGTCTGGAGTGTTCCTGCTCAGCAGTCTGGTAAACAAAACAGTTTGTTAATGTGCTGTAAAATACCATTCAATAAAAAATGTGTGATTTATCTGTGCCATTATAATTCAGTATTATGCATCAAGTTTCAGAAAATTTACTTTTCCTTGGCATTTAAAAAACTAAAAATGACCATTATTTTGTGCTCATATTTGAATTTGGGTTAATATAACAAATTAATATAAAGAAAGGAAATAGCAGGAAGTGACATGTTTACAAAATAAACACAAGGCATCAGAAATAAACAGAGTTCAGACATAAAAGATAAGGATTGAACTACAACTATTAGCTTTAATGTGAGTCAGTTGAATAGTTTAATGACAAAAAGTCAGAACACATTTAACTGGACTGTTTAACACCAAAAAGCTAAGTTTGCTCTCTTTTTTTTTTTAGCTTTGAACATATATAACTGATTTATTTACAATAGTTTATTGGATGGATTATGTAGATTATGTTTAATGGTATGGATGTGTTTTGATGCATGTTCTACCTCTCTGACGCACAATGTAACAGTATTTTGAAAGGCTGTATGCAAATTAAATATTGTATTAAACATGAGACCACCATGGCAGACTCACACATGTACACACACAGTAAAATCCTCAACTTCTTGTGTATTTCAGAAAAGCAGAGCCCAGACCAAAGAACATTCAGTCAAACCCAGAACAGTGGAGCTGATTGTGGTCGTCGACCACACTGAGGTTTGATTCCCTACACTGTATTTATGTCCAGAGTTTGTGGTTGCATATGTAGATAAATAATGATAATTGATTATTCTCATGTAAACAATATTTTATTTTTAGTATAAGAAATTTGGCAGTAAGAAGACAATGGAGACCAGAGTGCTAGAAGTAGCAAACCATGTGGACAAGGTAGGTTTGCTTCTCTAGAATGTCTCTGATAATTTTTTAACGTTGTGAGAAGAAAACAGAAGGAAACCTGAGGGTTGTCCACCACTGGTGCAGTCAGAGAAAAGCTATTTATGTTGTCCACAGTAATTGTGAGTCTTATTGTATTTCTGAGAGCAAACCTAAAAGTAAATTAGCAATGCTTAAAATTCAAACATAAAATTTTATGTAATAAAATCTGAATCTGGGGGAAAAAAAGGAAGTTCTCTCACTGTGAGAATCTAACTTTAACTGTGAATCTTCACACTTAAGCTGAAAATCTTCTCACATATCACACAGTCCTCTTTGCTACACGAAAAGATTAGCGGCAACATGAACACATCATCAGACAACAGCAAGTTCGGCAGTGGTTTCCAGTGACGCCATTACAGGCATGTCTGAGTTTTAGGGTTTCTTTTCCAGCTTGTGCTAACATGCGTCTCTGTTTCAGCTGTACCGTCCCATGGGTATTCGCGTGATGCTGGTCGGTCTGGATATCTGGTCGTATAAAGATCAGATAGAGGTCAGCACCAACCCTGAGCTCACCCTCAGCCGGTTCCTAGAGTGGCGCCAGCGGAATCTGTTTCCCAGGACCAAACACGATAATGCCCAGTTCATCACGTGAGGAGCAACAAGACACAATGACAAGATGATGTGCAAACTTGTAGAGCAGGTAAATGTAAAGAGACTTTTCCTCTCCCTTTTTCAGAGGTGTGGATTTCGACGGTTCCACTGTGGGTTTAGCAAACACCAATGCAATGTGCACCTCTAACTCTGGAGCTGTCAATGAGGTAAATTTATTGTTTCACAGCACACATGCGGACATTAAAAGGAAATGAATGGTGACTGTGCAATGCTGATTCAATTTTGTTCTAATGCACCTAACTGCAGGACCATAACACCAACTCAATAGGAGTGGCCTCAACGATTGCACACGAGATGGGTCACAACCTTGGCTTGTCCCATGATACAGAAAACTGTATCTGTGGCTCCTCAACAATGAAAAGAGGCTGCATCATGTCTGAGAGTGTTGGGTGAGTTTAGTTTCTCATCTGTACGTATACTCCCCAAAACATCACACTTGAGTTTTTGTTTCTTCTCTCCTTCATCTCATCTTCTAGTGTTGTCTACCCAGAGTTGTTCAGCAGCTGCAGCCAGCAGCAACTCAGCAGGTTCTTAGAGGAGATCAACCCTGCATGTCTGCTGGACGTCCCCTCTACTGATCGCATCTACGGAGGGCCGGTGTGTGGAAATGGCTTCCTGGAGCCTGGAGAGGAATGCGACTGCGGCACTATTGAGGTTCGTATGCGTACTCATTCACGCTGTACACACACAATCACATAACTTAAACACACAAAGAGACTGAGTTATGATATCTGCTTCCCTCTGTCTCACAGGAATGCAAGAATCCCTGCTGCAATGCCACCACTTGCAAACTTAACGCAGGAGCTCAGTGTGCAGAAGGAGACTGCTGCAGCAATTGCCAAGTAAGGAATACTCACTATGTCCTGTTTATGCGGGAAGTCACACCGATGCTAATTGTGTTAACTTACAGCTAGACGCTGTCTGGCTGGGCCATCTGGTCAGTTGTGAGTGTACGTATTTCAGCAGTCGGTACCCAGCCATCTGCGTCTCTTCTCTCTCTGCAGCTGAAGCCGACAGGCAGCGTCTGCCGACCGAAGGCGACTGAATGCGACCTGGCAGAATACTGCACTGGCTTCTCCGCCTCCTGTCCAGCTGATGCCTACACCCAAAACGGCCTGTCTTGCAAACGTGGGAGAGGATACTGCTACAATGGGCAGTGTCCTTCACAGCGGGAGCACTGCAAGAGACTCTGGGGAGCAGGTAAAACACCGCCGCATTACAGTGTGGTTTATATGAGCTTCTGGTACATCCAGACCTCTGCATGATATGTCATGATCTCGTTCAGATGCTGAAGTAGCTGCAGATGCTTGTTTTGCCCAACATGGAAACTGCAGGAAGACACTATTTAGCCAGAGGTGTTCAAGCCGGTATGCAATGAAAGGCCAAAACAACATCATAATGGAGTATATTAACACATTACGGAATCATAGCTTTGTGGTTTTTGGTTACAGTGATCAATACTGTGGGACACTTTTCTGCTCTGGGGGCTGGGAGTTTCCAGTGACATCCAGGAAGTCCTTCTACAAGCTGAGAAGTGGAGACATGTGCAATGAGGCCGTTATGAATCCAGAAGATAACTATCCTGCAGATCTAGGAATGGTACCAACTGGAACTAAATGTGGCAACAACATGGTAAGAAAACCTTCTAGTTTTGTAGTGTTAAAATAGCAATTAACTTCAAACAAAACCTGTGTTGCCCACTGTCTCAGCATCCTCACAATGTGTTTCAGGTGTGCTATAATCAACGGTGTCAAGACATTACCAACGTAAAAGGTTATGGAACAAAAGAGTGCTCGGCTAAATGCAGTAACAATGGGGTAAGAGATCTGTCCCCTCAACACACATGGGCTTGCTGCAGAGCTGTGACAACATGACCTGACTGTCTGATCACCACAGGTTTGTAACCATGAGGGCAAGTGTCACTGCGACCCTGGCTGGGCCCCACCTTACTGTGATGTGCTGCATTCAGAGCTGCCTGAAGGTACTGTTCTGGTTCTCCGTCTGTTTAGCTGCCACTTTTATGGTTGACGTTTGCTTGTTTGTATTGGTTCCCCTTCTGTTATTTCACAGACTTTTAATTTAAATAGATTTCTCATGGACTCATACACAATCACGCTCTGTTCTGATGAATTCCGACACACTGATTTCCTAGAATTCCTCCATAAGTCTGAACAAATGCAGTGACAATGTCACAGGACATTGTGTTGCCTGAGTAGGTAACCTCTGTGTTTATATGCTTGCTCTGGAGCTTTGAATCATCTTGAAATGATGTGTGTTTGTGTGTTTGGGTAGAGACAGGTTCGTTGGTGTTCATTGTGCCTCTGGCAGTTGGCTTACTTCTGTTTTTGGTCCTGGTTATTGGGAGTTTGAGGTGCTTCATCAAAAAAAGGAGACCTGCAAAGAGGTAACAAACCAATTCTTTTCCTACATGAGTCATGTGGCCATAACATTTCATTCATCCTTAAATGTAGCTACTGTGTGTTTCTTTATAGATGCCTTCAGTCCACAGCAGGACAAACCAACCCATTGTTTCGGTCAAGCACAACACGCGGCAGCCCTTGTCTCGGGTCCACCCACATCAGCCAGCCTATATTTGTGGAGTCCTCAGCCACTCAAGCCTGTAAACCTCTGTCCTCTGCTTCTGCCAGACCCCATGTTGGAGCACTGAAGCCCTGCAGAGCGGCCCCAGAGGTGAACTCCAGTAGGACGTAGTGATGTGTGACTCTGTGTCGTACATATACAGTATAGCAGCTCTACTCTTTTTATATCTGAGCTGCAATCTAACAACTTGAATACTCCAGGGAGTGTCTTTAATAATAATAATAATAATAATAATAATAATAATAATAATAATAATAATAATAATAATAATAATAATAATAATAACCAGGATGTTGTTTGAATAATATGAGTATTGTAAAAACAACGTATTCTATCACTCATCTTCAATTTTGTGCTTTGCAGCCACCAAAGAAATTCTCAGCTGCACCTCAGCCTTCAAAGATTCATCAGGTAGTTTGGATTATTTTATTTAAATGAGGCATTTTAATATGTAAAATTGTTAATAATGTGAATATTATTCCCTTAGATTGTAAATACGTTCATGCAGCCACCGCCTGTTTCAAGCAAGCCAATCTATGCTGAGGTAAACTCATATCCAATGTGTGGCAACATTTCTAATTTTCTTTTTAAATATGATTATTGCTTTCCTACATTATGTGTTGTTATTGTAATCTTTCTTTCTTTTTTGGTTAGCAGAAGCCACTTCCTCCATCCAGGCCTCTGCCTCCACTTACAACCAAACCTGTTAGTAGCCTGTGAAACCTCTTTTCCTGCAGTCTTTGAATCTACAGTATGTGTTAACTGATTGTGTCTAAAATGTAAATTTCGTCTTTCTAGATCATGAAGCCGAAGCCGCCGATGCCTCCAGTGAAGCCAAAACCCTCTACAGTCTCATCTCCACTGCCACACACTCAGCTGGTATGTATTCAGATGGCAGCCAGTCAATTGGATTTTCTTATGTCCTCCAAATCTTGAAGTTGTCACTCGGACATTACTGATGGTATTCAAGGCATTTAGGTTTACAAAGACGTCTGTGGTTTTGGGGCCTGTCACAACATAGCCCTATAATGAGCAAGCAATGGCTCAGTGTTAGTGAGTCAGTAAACACACAAACTTCTCCAGGTCACCACTGAGACATAAAGTACAAGTGTTTAAAGAAGGTGTTGTACAGAGAATAGTTTGTTAACAGTACTTGTTTTTCTAGCTTGCAAGACGAGCTGCCTTGATGCCCCCCAGCAATTCCAGATGACAGAGGGAATGCTTGAGCCTGACGTAAATACTACCATCCGTTGACAGAGGACACCCCCGTTGTCCCACACAAAATCTTCTCAGGAGACGATTGTCTGTTTTAAAGTGGCTTGAACTCCACCAAACTCCACCAAATGATCAACAATATCAAGTGACGGAGCTTTTCTGTCAAGCACGACCTCCGTGAAGATTACCGCCGTCTGTGTCTTGCTTATGTTGATGAAAACATGAAGTCTTGTTTGACAGTTTCAGTACATGTGCTTTATGATTGACAAACGATTGTGCTGCCACCATGATGGTCTTCTTTGTTGTTATGGGAACCGTCTTTCTACCTTGATCCTGGGATGTGTGAACACATTATGAGGCAATTGCACTATCAGTGATTTCACTATTTTACTAACTGCTTCCCTCACATTTGGTACTGCCTTTTGAATACTGTTAAGGGATTTAGAAATTTTCTGCACCAATGTGGGCACTTTACAGAATTTTAAATTAAGGACCATAAACCATGGTTCTGACCATTCCTTGAATTGTTTTGTACTAACCTGTGCATTTCTGAACTGAATTAATGAAATGAAATGCAGTTGTTTTAATTTATGTGCTGATTTGATACATGTTAGTTGTAATTATTTAAAGGAATTTATAATTATTTAAAGGAATTTATATCGCTCATTCTATGCATCAGACATGACCAAACTGGGTCCCAAACAGATTGATCTTACAAACCCCAAAGGTGTATCTGAGCTGTTCATATTTATTTAGATCGTCCATTGGCAGATGGAGCCTACAATAAAACTGAATAAATAATAATAAATAATAATAAAACCACAATCAACGTTTCAATCCTTTCTTTCAGATTTTACATCCAGACGGATCATAATTCTGTTTTTGGCATCGTGAATTTCCGGTTGCCTAGCAACGCCATAAACAACCTGTTGTCGAGGGAAGCTAACAAGCTAGCTGTTAACGAAGGAGAGGAGTTGACAGTCAGGAAAACAGATGTTAAAACAGAACAAAACTATGGCTAGAAAACTGAACGAAGAGGAGCTGCAGGACTTGTACGCGTGGATCGACAGGATCCCTCTGTCCCGACCCAAAAGACACATCAGCAGAGACTTCAGCGACGGAGGTAACAGGAGCCTTCAGCTTCACAGCCTATGGGGGGTTTCTAGCAAAACAAACAGCTGCAGCAATAAGATTTATTTTTTTCTCGTAAATACTTTAGCTCAAATGTCTGTTTATTTATTTGTACGTGGAGTAACTCTGTCTCTCTGCAGTGATGGCTGCAGAAGTTGTGAAGCACTTCTTCCCAAAGCTTGTTGAGTTGCACAACTATATTCCTGCAAACTCCACACAGCAGAAGCTCAGTAACTGGAGTGTCCTCAACAGGCAAGAACAGCTTTATTATTATCCCTGCATTCAAACTGCATGCATAGTTCTGGGTGAAGGACTATAAAAACAGGCACTATCACAAAATGTCCCCACTTTCACTGTCCTTAAAACAGTTTTTATGCTTTAAATGAAGCAAAGTCATACAACTCACATTTTCGAACAATGTTATTAGTACTTCATTGTATTATCAGATGCAAAAATTGCCTTACTTATAAATATTTCAGTTGAGGAGATATTGTGTTTTTCTTCCATATTCAGCGCATTTACTGACTATTACAAAGTGATTAATTCATCTGAATAGCTTCACTCATATGAGCACATATTACACATACAGGCTCTGGAAACCTGCAGTGAGTGGAGGATAAGATGGCTTTCATTAAGTATCAGGAAATCCTGGAAGAAAACTTCTTGCTGACTACCAAGCGGTTTATATCATGGCTTCACTCGACGTCCCATAAGTGAAATCATCCCAAACAAACTTCAGAGTTCACCACGGCTCAGTGACAGAAGTGCTGGTGAATACTATGGAGTGGTCATCACAGTTGCCTGAAAAACTTTGGTGGAATAGAAAGAAAATTTTAAGGCTTGGAGGCCTTTGAGTTCTAGACTTGGGCTGAGATTCCCCGGAAACAGTCTGTCTGTGCATCACGTCCTCAACAGGTCGCAGCAGTGAAAGGGTCTCTATAAAGTACAAACCACTCTTGCCTTTAAGAGGCTCATTTTGAGACTGAGGTAGTCAGTAAATGCACCATTTAATTTTATATGTTGGGAAACGCCTGTAATATCTGTTGTATTTAGGTTTTTTGTTGTTGTTTCTGTGTGATTTGCTTGTTGATAAAGAGTATATTTTGCCCATTAAGCTAATGTAAAATGGGGGTAGAATGTTGTTGCTTCAAACTGTATAGTCTTGGTCTTTTAATAAAAGTTTGCATTGAAGACAGGCAGAACGTCTGCTGAGCCCTGCCACGGGCTCCTGCAGCTGGTCGTGAGAACCAGGCCAGCAAACACCCACTCATCTTCTCCCCGGCCACCCATATGGCACATGGCCAACAACACAGTTCTGGGTTTTCACTGTAAACACATTGACCTCTATGGAGTTTCTCTTCATTAACTATCATCAATTAAATTTGTTTCAATCTGAAGTTCCTGTTGTTAAGACTTTTGTCAATTAAAAACATCTGTCTTTTTATCGTTGCGGACAGGAAGGTTTTTTCTAAGCTGAGCTTTAGCGTCCCTGAAGAGACGGTCAAGAGGATTGTACTGAACACTGCAGGAGTGATAGAGCCGATACTAAGTGCTCTGAGACAGAAGATAGACAAGAAACTTGAGTACACTCCAGACAGTACATTGGTTTGTACTTTGTGTCTACATGCACAGTTTGTTTGAATGATAATTATTAATTATTGAAATTACTGCAGCCTTCATAGATGCCCATTTTAACCATGGTGATGGAAAAAAAAACATTAAATTAAAACGCTTGATCAAATGGTGACTAAGTATCTCAAATAATGAGTTATTATCTCAATGTAATGAGAGATTGTTCACAAAAAGGGAAGGTAATATCTTAAAATAATGACTTCTTAGTTCAAAATTATGAGAAACTGATTCTGTTTAGCTTTTGTTTTTGAGGTATAAAAACATTATGATTAGAAATTATTTTTGATTTACTTCACTGTGTACTTTTCACACAAATGAACTTTTATTACCACTACCAAAAAAAGGTTATATATTTAGCCATTGTTTGGATGACACGGTGGTGCAGTGGGTAGCGCTGTCGCCGCACAGCAAGGCAGTTCAGGATTTGAGTCCCGCTCTGTGTGGAGTTTGCATGTTCTCCCCATGTCTGTGTGGGTACTCTCCGGGTTTTCTGGCTCCTCTCACCTTCAAAAACATGCGCTTTAGGTGAATTGACTAGCTTCAAATTGACTGTATGCGTGCATGTTTGTCTGTTTGCCAGATTAAAGGGTCAATCCAGTAATTTATTCCACTTTTGTTGTTTTTTTGTTTTTTTTAACATTTTGAATGATTTTCCTAAGTGTGTAAAATACACATAAACTTTTTCTTGTGCAAACTGGTCTGGGGATAGGTCAGGCATGCTAAAGAGGCATGTTAAATTGTTCAGTTTAGGCAGGGGCTTGTACTTCATTGACAGTCAATCTAGTTTACAGTTTCTCAACATCTTGGAAAGTTTATTATAAACATGGCTTTCCTTTCGGGGTTTTTTTTCCACACAATGGTAGAAATGGGCTTCCACAATTCATAAAGCTTTGCTCAACAATTTTTTGTTAAAGGTAAAACGTTAATCAGGAACAATAACCACACTTTTTTTTTTAATCAGGGTTTGGATTACTATGACATCAGGGACCCCGGGGATCCTCATACAGGTAGAGCAGCTACGCCATTATTGCATTTACACAAACCCATACAAACTATTTTAGAGCCACACATTGGTGAAAATATTATCCTCTCACCGACATGTCTACGTCATATTTAATTACATCACAGGATAGTCGTCAGAGGTTACTGAGAGGTCAAATCAGTGAAACTGATAGACTTGCAAAAACTAATACTGCTGAATTAACGATAATGTAAATGACATTATGCTATTCCCCAAATATAATCTAATGTTAGTGTCAGGAGTCTGACGCAATCATTCATCAAACCTTACTAAAGCTCTCTAAAGCTGACTTATTTTTAGAGCAGACAGGGAAGTGAATGCATTTTTAGATCTTTATAATTATAGTGTATCTGCTTGTCAGCTGACAACCAAAGTCAGCATATTAGGGACCCACTGAGATATTCTTGTGTCTGGACTGCTTGATGACTTGCTGTGAAATTTATTTACCAAGGTCTTATCTGCTTCCTGCCTCCTCTTGCCTGTCCTGATGTTGTCAGTGTTTGTGCCCTGTTTCAATCACTGCTCATCCATCCTAGAGATAGTGACGACCACACAAAGACACAAACATACCTACATTTAAAATGTGGAGTGATGTGTCTCATTTTTTCTCCACACTTCATCTGTCCCTGAACCAACCCGTTAAAGCTGACCCCAAGTCATCACCCTCTCCTTTTCCCTTTTAGTTTTCTACCTACAGCCCATTCACTAGCAAACACACAGCTAGAGCTTCATATCAAGTCTCCACATCACCAGATGTCCTTTATCGCTGGTCTGAGGTCAGCACTGCTGGACTTAAAAGCCTCCCCATTTTTCTTCCTTTTTCAGCTTGCAGTCATTGACTCTGTGTGTCCACCTTTCCTCGCTTTACCGTACTTGTGTCCGTAAGATTTATTTGTTGAATCCCTCCAGGTTTCTAAGAAAGGCAGAGTTGTTAGTCATGATGCTATGTTTACATTGTATTTGGAGAAATCTTATACCTTTGATTTGTTGCACGTAGAAATTCAACCAACTACAGTGAAACATTTGGTTCAGCCAACAGGAGAGATGAGAAAAAATGACAAGAGCGGACTAAAAAATGGGTATGACCAAAACACATCCTTTAATGTCAAAAGAATCCTGTTTTATGATAATATACAAATAATGACTATTTTGTTTTTGTTGTGGAGTAAAATGGAACAGACGGTGCAGTTTTACACAGAAATGGACCCTGCTGTGCGACTAATTCTGCAGGAAAAAGAGCATGCCGTCATTGCTTTGCAGGAGACTGTGGAGGTACACACACACACACACACACACACACACACACACACACACGCACACACACATACACACAAACACACTCTCACTTTGGTCAGGAAACATTCCGCTGACTGGTACAACATCTGCAAACAAACTTGTCTTCCATTTTGATGTCCTGCAGGGAAGAGCTTTGTCATACTGTTTCACCCCCCGTAATATTGTTGCAGATGTGTGTGAGGCATATGAGTCATAAGCTGTGCCAGCAGTGGTCAGTGAGTCAGTTTCTGCTCAGAGGATATCATTTTTCTCCCCCTTTGTGACCACATCAGCACATGGCAGAAGAATCACACTGTAGTGCAACAACACACTTTCCTGTACGCTTGAAGACTTTTCATCAATTTGATAATTCACACCTCCTCTGTCGTACTCCATTACCACATTTCTTTATCTTTTTGTGTGTGTGTGTGTGTGTGTGTGTGTGTGTGTGTGTGTGTGTGTGTGTGTGTGTGTGTGTGTGTGTGTGTGTGTGTGTGTGTGTGTGTGTGTGTGTGTGTGTGTGTGTGTGTGTGTGAGTAGATCTTGCAGATGAAAGTGAGCAGGCTAGAGCATCTGGTTCACCTGAAGGACATGCGCATCGAAGAGCTGAGGCAGCATCTACAGATATATAAAGCAAAAGGCAGCACAAACTGAAACGCATTTTACAACAAAGACACCACATGCCTTTTGTTTTTAGAGTTTTTGGTGAGTATCTCTGAGACAAACCTATAATGTTGACTCCAATAGGTCAGTTATGATGGCGTGAGACTGTCCTTCCATGTTTCCTGCCTGTTGAGAGGCACCAGTGGGGGCTGCAGGCCTTTTATGCTTTATTTCAGTCAATTAGGTACATTTTATTGTGTGATTGAAGAGTAGGATAATTAAACTCCTGTTAAGATTGAATGTACAAATAATGCTTAATCTCTGGTGTGTCACACATCTATAACACAAAAAGTTTTGAATTTGACATTCTAATGTTTTTAATATAATTTTAGGGCAACTGAACCAATATGTTACACACTTCCAGGTACTGTATTGTATTTCATTTTGAATAATTGTGATTGAATGTAAGGAGACTACATGAAATAGTTCATTAGCATATTTAGTGACATTCTTAAGCAGAGGGAAGGTTTTTTCAGTGTTTGGTTGTCTTGCTTTTCTGCTATTGCACCATTCATGACTTCTAACCACAAAGTGCTCAATAAATCACCTTAACTTTCCAAGGTGCCTTTTAGAATGTGAGCAGATTGTTTCTAATGTTAATGTGAAGCGCTGATACAAACAGTTTCTACAAGTAAAATATGGGCTGCGTACAGTTGCTGTCACTTCCTTTTGACACTCAAATTGCATCATTCATTGTCTTTAAAAACTCAAGTGTGACTTTAAGTGGAGATAAAAATAGAACACAACTATTAATCACTTATTTCTCCCTTATTTTAACCTTTGGCTTCAGACTTGATTTCAACTGACTGCTACGCTAACCATTGCCATGTTAGGCAACCAATATATATAATTCTGTGTTATTGTCATTTACCTTCCTGAGCATCTTGTTGTCATGATTGTATATCATTGGATTTAATGAAGACTGTGATCATCCTGGAAACAATTCAACTTTTATAAAGTTCATACCATAAAGGAGACAGTAAGTCAGCTGCGACAGCTTCCTCCATTTTGGACTCTACATCTTACTCTTGCCTGCAAAGATAACAGTGTCGACACGCCTCGCTATACACAGTTCACCGTAAGTTTAAAAGATTGAAATTAAGCAGTTGTTGGCTGTGTTTTTATTCAACATCTTTGGCAGGGCGTGACTTAAGGTATTGTTGATGACATCATCAGGGTTACTTTCCCAGAACAGAGCTCCCTTCAGAGACACTATAACCATAATGCTGGTGTTTTCACAGGCTGAGCAGGACTCCTTATGAGCGCTCCTTCAAAGGCCCAGTGATAATTAACAACAGGAGAATAAACATGAACAAAGCACAAACAGGTTGATTGAAACATAACCGATAAAGGCAAATTCATACCTTTAAAAACAAGGGGCACCAAATCACTAGTCAAACAGGGAATAGTGCTGACAAATAGATAATTGTCTTTGTATGAGCGTTGCACCC
This sequence comes from Antennarius maculatus, assembly GCA_013358685.1. Taxonomy (NCBI): domain Eukaryota; kingdom Metazoa; phylum Chordata; class Actinopteri; order Lophiiformes; family Antennariidae; genus Antennarius; species Antennarius maculatus. Next base: position 9,246,397 of record CM023616.1, on the reverse strand, counting down.
AACACACACACACACACAACACACACACACACACACACACACACACACACACACACACACACACACACACACACACACAGGTTAGGAATGTAAGAGCAAGCTGCTGAACAGAGAGGCTGTTGATGATGGCACTGATGAATCATATTCAGTATCACATTGTTGGATTTATAGCCCTACTCTCACAGATCCACAGCACTGAATCTCGGGGGAGGGACAGATCCAGCAACGAGTCAAGGCTAGGGGGATCACGCTAGCTATTAGGATGATGGACAAAAGGAAGGAAAGAGGCTTGTCTCTGGTTCATCCAGGAAAAAGTGACCCTGACACTGGACTTGTTTTCTTGTGGTTAAAGACTGATGTGCTCCAAAAACCCCAAATCAGGTTACCTGTTATAATGAGCAGACAACTGCGCATACAGTACAATGCTCTTCAGTCAAATATATGACTGACTTTATGCACATGAATATGTATTTGTCGTAAATCCCAAGAAAAGAAAAAGATACTGATCTGTGTCTGGACTAAAACTCAACATCCTCCCTCAGAAAGATTTATGATTTGGCTGTGAAAGGATACCAGAGATCTCTGTAAGGGCTGGGAGGTCATTAGAGGAGCTATCCCTCATCTGGTCATCCAGACACGGCTCGTGTGCGCACACACACACACACACACAAACTTACTTGGAATGCCTCCTGGATAGCCTCTACAAACAGCCCAACAGGCCTCTCTTGGGGCAGAAGTCGAGGTCAGACTCTTGGGATGGACAAACTTAATACATCTCCTGTTTTTGTCATGTTTACCACACATTATGTGAGAGTGAGACAGAACAACAGGGAACTCTGTGACTGATAGCGTATGTATGTTAGCTAGATGTTTATGAATCATCCTTATGTTGCTATAATGACCAAATAAGTGACTGGTCAACACATGGACATCGTATGACTCGTTTCCTGAAGTTTTAAAAAATTGAAATACTGTGAGGACACAAATATATCTCATCATTAGAAACTTTAGCTCTTCCAAATTTTAAGGTGTGCAAATGTCTCACATAATGTGAATCCGGCTTTCTTCTTTAAAAAGCAGCTCTCATATACCGTATATATTTTATATCTTTGAGGAATTTCACAATTGATTTTAGTTCTGCCGCACAACCTAAAGTTCTGTATACACCGCTTTTCATGCTCACTATCTTATAAGCCCATGTTTGAGGCCATAATTTGACTTGTCTAACAAAAATGTTTGGGTGCTGGTCTTTAGCCAGAACTTTTTTCCATCTAACAAGGTGGTAGCTCTCCCCCTAATGGTATTCAAGTGAATTGCACCATGTACACACAAACCAGCACACAGAGAAGGGAAGTACCAAAATAGGCTTTATTTTATATAAGAACATTGTCCAACTCGAAAACATTTTTTGCATATAAACCTTTTAAAACAAGGAGACAATGTTTGAATTTCACAGATTGTACAAAATATTGACAAAAAAAATCATTTTCATTAGTGATTCATAACCCTCTTTTGCATTTTTATTTGAACCCACCACCAAAGCAAATGCTTTTCACACACCCTTCATAGGTCAAGTAAACATCACAACATCCTCCAAACACAAGTAGTGTCACTGTTAGACCTGACTGTCTTGTCTGGATTCTTGAACGAGGCTGCAGAGTGCACTGCTTCATCCAAGCTATGAAGAAATCTCACATTTTAGTTCAGAAGGAATATTTTATTTTTCAAGACTCACTGAATCTGTAGGTTTGGAGTAGCCCATTATTACTTAAGGCTGGACTTCTGAATCATAGCAGTATTTCCATATTTTTTAGACAAAAAGCTTGGCAAAAGCTGAAACACAATCAGTAGTAGCACCAACTTGCATCCTGGTTGAGCCCATAAACATTCATCTTTATTAAAAAAAAGAAAAAAAAAAGTGTAGTACCGAATCACAAAACTGATCAGGGGTTAAATTACATTAAGCGTTTTACTGGAAAATGTTACAAATGACAAAGTGCAGAGGAGTTCTTTGTATTATTTTGACTTTCAGATTATACCATGTGACAGATACATGCCGTAAAAAGATGGTGTGAGTGAGGAGGGTCACCATTAATATTTTAAGGAAACAAAGACTGATTCTATTTCTTTTCAAGACAATTCAAAGGCCAAACTACCCTAAAATAATTATTGTTTTACATTTCCTAAGGGTTGTGACAGTTAACAGTATCATGGTATTCACATTACTGTGTAGGATTTAATGCTTATGATAGCAGGAACATTTGCTTATTAATGGTTTAGTTACCATCAAAATGTGAATCATAATGTGCAACAGAAAAGATTTTCTCCATCTCCCCCAGCAACATGGAGCCATCTGTCCATTAAACGGGGCCCTCTGAATTTGTTTTCAAACAGGATATGTACAGGCATACCATTAAGTTTGAAAGGGGAGGTTTCTTAATTATAAAAATCAAAAACAGTTTATGATTCCACTATAAAGCAGCTGGTCACCATAAAATTTTAATTGTATAATTTCTTTGTGGATCACTGGCAAATACAACTAGTAATAAGTGCAAATACAAATATTGGAAACCGTAAATGGAATACCATGATACAGTCACACTAAGGTATTTTCTGAGGTCAAAATTTCATACCGTTGCATCCCCATTTAAGCCCATATTAAAGAGTACTGTAGCTCTTTTGACAATGTACAGCTTTTTTATTAAAATTAAAGTTATTTTCCTGAGAAATTCTTTAGCAACCTTTTGTATGAAAACCAAAAGCTGTTTCACAAAAAGAATTGGCAGAGTTTTGAGTAATCGTCTGTATAAAGAAAAGTTTCCACATGTAAATCATATCCTCCTTCTGTGGCATTATATAAAACTGCTATATTTTTACAACCGTATTAACAATTCCTAAATGGAAGGTGAGCTTTTAGAGGAGACAATCATATTCTCTTAGCAGGAATTATCTGAACTGGCTTCACAGTAAACGCCACAACAAGTCTTTGTGCAGCTTGACAACGTAACAGGAAACTATCATCAACATGCAGTAACTGAAAATAAATGTTACTGCCAACCTGAAACTACTTTACCGATACAAACTGTGACCACATGACAAGACATGTGCAGCTGTAGGACGGTCTTGAACTTTCTGCAGGCTCGGTTAAAAATGTACTGTCAGCGCTCGATAATCATTCAATCAACATTCTGGGCTCATTTCTCATGTGGGAGGTGAACAACTGAAGATCAGATGTCAAATATCCCAAATGCAGAATAACCTGCTAACCTCTTTGAGTTCACCCACAAGGAGAATTTGTCAACAGCCCTGTTGAGCAAAGTGCCAACTAGGGATTTTGTGTAAAACACAAAGATGACCAACTGCCATTAAATATGTATACAAACCATCCTACTTTTAATTAGTGTCACCTGTAAAGAATCCAGTTCACCTAAACCGGAAGTTTATTTTCAAAAATCATAGAAATTTTAATTACAAGTCCCTCCTCTTGCATACAAACAACAAATGAATGCAACTCTAACAGCAAATTTAAACACCACAGTGGTTGCAAGCACATGTAAATTAGGGCAACGACTTGCTGTCGCCTTCAGGCATTTGCATTTATTATGCTTAATTTTTAACTATGGCGGCCTTCTCTTTCCTAAATTTGTCTTTTTCTAAAGAGTGGCAGGGAAAAAAAAGCTTTCCCTCCCAAGCTTCTGAGTTCTGCTTTTAATTTTTCCACCCTTTATTTGCCATTTAGATTTAAGACTCAGGTGTGTAATTCACCACGCTAGCTGGAAAGTTATCCCACCCATCATGTTCAGTTCAGTACTCTCTACCTCACCGACTAGACATGTTTTCATCAACTTCTCCTGTCCTGTCAAGAGGCTGACCTCTGAACTCACTGTCGATCTAGCTTCTCTTTCAAAAAGTCTGGCTGGTCAAAAGAGCGCACAGACTTCTGCGGCATGTTGCTTCCCTCAAAAAACATGTTGGGGATGTCTTGGCCAAAGTAGATCTTACTATTTGCTGAAATGGCCTGGTACTTCATCAGTTCCAAGTATTCTGGAGTTAACTTCAGCTGCAAAGACAGAGAAAGATATCAATATGTTAGGGTCGGCTTAGGGCTGGATCATAATCATTTCTTGTGACAATACTGCAAAAATCATACTAGGGTTTCAATATACAGTACAACTTCAACTTCAACAGTGCTGTTGTCTCACCTATCAGCAATTTGGTTCTAGAATCAGTGAACACGCAGTTTCATAATTAACTATGTTTTCCCAGTACAGCAGCTAGGCTTGCGGATATAAATTTAATTTCAAAGAAGAGCAGAAACTTAATAAGGGATCAGTTGGCACCAGCACATCAGCTGAAATTGTTAACTTTAAGCATCATTAAAGAGTTTGACCACATGTTGCACATACTGTCCCACATGAGTCAAAGTTGATCAAAGATGCCAGCGCTGCAGGTAAAGTAGATTTCTTTTACGTAAATGACAGAACGGTTGAAAGCAGCAATGCTGGACCTGACATTTTTTTCCATCTTAAAGGAAAAAGTGAACCGTGACTTTGGTTTAAATAACAATATTTAGAGAAAATTCAATCATTCTACCTGCAGAAAATACTCCATGAAAAATTGCAACATTTCAAATCTTTAAATGATCTTTTTAACCATCACCCACTACTTCACAGTGAATTCAAGGCAAATTACATTAACCTTTAGCTCAATATGAGACTTTGGAGAGGAACAAAATGTAAAGTGTCATCAAAGTAGCAAATAAAATGATAATCATGTGAACCGAAGCCTTGCTACCTATATATGTGAAAGCACTACATGTTTTTCTGCTGCATCATGCGTCATCCACTACACAATAACACCTCACACAGATTAGTGACCAAGCCCAACATAACCTGTTCATTTAAAATTTCACAGCCACAGAATTAGCCGTCAGTGTTCTAACAGTAACAAAACAGACGGGTCAGCCCACTGTCCTGTCTTCTGTATTTCGTCTCACCCCATTGTACAGAATATACTGAAATACGACAATGATAATATTGTTTACCCTGTTTGCTTCAGCAAACTTGGCAGCAGTGTAATACTCTGCATCAGCCTTGGCCTTCTCCCTTGCCATGAAGGCAGCATCTAAAACAAAAAGATAAACACAGCAAAGTTCATCAGACAACGCTGCACACAAATGAAGCTCACAGAAGAGAATTAAAAGCACTGCTGCCCACCCTCTATTTCGGAGATCCTCTTCTCTGTTTCCTTCTCCATCACCTTCTGTTGGAAGTGGATCTCTGCAACCTGGGCCAATTTCTGAGCCTCTATGGGATAGAAAAGCATCATCTTTATCTACTGTACAGGAGGTGGGAGTTAATAGAAGAGTTAAAGCAAGTTACAAATAAAGAGAAACTCCTACATTTTTAATGATGGTCATGCAAATACAATGCTATTACACTGATTTATAGTAAAACACCATCACATTTACCAATAATAGCCTTTTTCCGTTCAGTCTCTGCTTCCTTTTCAACAACCTTCTGAGTTTGAGATGTTATCAACAGACGAGTCTTTTCTGCTTCCCTACGCACAGATTCACATCATGAATATATGTGGTCATATTTGATCTTGGTGGGTAAGAAACAGGAGAATATAAAGGCCTTTGCTGGTTAGAACAGATTTCCAAACTCACATGAATTCAAAGTTCCTCCTTATGGCCTCTGGAATTTTTGGCTTAGTGACACGAACTGCCTTTATCAGCGTATTGCAACAGTCAGGATGTAAGAAAAGGGAGACAAAATAAAATGAAGCAGAAAACTTGTTAACAGGAAGTCAGACTTTTCAAGCTGGAAACAACTCTTCTGCTATACTTTCAGATCTTTCTTGCAAAATCCATCATTTTAGCCTCAGTATTTAGACACAATATCATCCAGAGGCATTACATTTTACCATGTCTCATTAAACTACAGAAAGTATGATACACATGGGAGTTAGTAGGAAAGAAGAGCAGTGAGATCTGAAATATCGCAACCAGGATAGTACAAGATTAGAAGTGGCAAAGTTGACCAATCGGTTCTTGTGGGTTGTACAGCACTGTCACAGCATGTACAGTGAATGCTTAGGCTCTGAAGCAATACTGTAGGCCCAGTTTGTACTAGTATGTGTTCAGCTTCAGTCTGATTCTCCAATAATTAATTAATAACTAATAATGATTAATAATTAGTATGTGGGAGCCTAGATACCTGTATTGTAAGTCCAGGCGCCATAACATTAAGATCTTTCTGCAATGCTGTCTTCAGATTCTCATCTATTATATCTGGAAGACAACATACAGCAGCTGTTTAAATACACAACACGTGATAAACAAAAATAATAAATACAATCTTTCTGAGTATTGTAAAGTTTGACTTTGTAAAGTCTTGGGGAAGGAAAGCAATTCAATTTTCATTATGTTAGTTGCTTACAATCCGCAAAAAAAGTGTACTTACCAAATAACTCAATGTACACCTCCTGTAGGGTGTGCACACTGCAGAACTGATTGAGTTCATGGTGAATCTTGTTGAAAATTAATGTTTTGTCATAATCAGCCGTGTAGTTTCTGACAATGTCCACCACTGAAAAAAAGGAAGGAACAAATGGTTCATGAGTCAACAGAATAAGGAACTTTTGTAATGCTGGGAAGTGTAAGATATACCTGCTGTAGGGACCAACATGTTCACAACTTCAATCCTGTCAAAATAGATCATTACACCACCACTGAAACAAAAGAAAACAAGGTCAGAGACTGCAACATCCCGCGACTTACCCTGACCTACTTTCAGGGTAGGTCAGGGTACCCTGAAAGTAGTACCTGACTCGTGTATAGACTAGTGCATATGGAGAAGGCCAGTGTAAAACCATAGATCAAAACTAGTGCATAGGTAGATCAAAGCACTAGCTTTGATCTATGGTCTTATTCACACTGGTCTTATTCGTCTTTCAATCTTATCTGGTTCCTGAGTATGCAAAAGCTGAAATTTGACCTTGACCTAGTTTTCTCAAGGTCAAGGTCAACATTTCATCCCCTTTGCCGGCTGAGTAATGTGCTTTTTGATTAATCTTTCTATCTGCAATGCTTGCAAAGACATTTGGCGGACATACGAAAGGATGAACGAACACACGAACACCGACAATTACAATACATCACCGCTTTGAAGCAGAATGTAAAAAGCAAAGTCTGTTAATATATATGAATTCCACAAATTAATTGATTATTCAATAAGTTCAGGGAATAAGATTTAGTCCTACCTTGTTCCACAAGGCACATTCTTAATCTCGTCAGTTTGGAGCGTTGTCTGCAAGACAAACATTTAAAATTGATCTGCAAATAATAAGAATTATTTTCCTACCAAACAGGTCTTTTAAGATTTATTTGATTTCAACATGCATCATTATCATTGACATAATTTGTTTGGGCAAACTGAGAAAGTAGGGCATGCCTGGTTTCAGAAGACCCGGCTCTATAATAAAAGCACAGGCACAATACATGAATCATGTATGAACTACAACCTTATTGCTTAACATGACAGTTTATTCATGACCAGTGAAATGGCATGAGTTAGGTTTTAACTCCGGTAACATGATGACAACATGGAGGCTTGACTGTGGCATGCAGTTGAAAGCATAGAGAAGTTAGTGGAATTGATTTTGGATCATTTTTGGTTAATGTTGAATCACACATTCAGCTTTTGGCCATTAAACTGCATAAAATTCTTAATCATACATTTATAAAGTCACAACTTATAAAAACAAAAGATAACCATAATTTGAAATTAATTTCAATGGATTTTAAGTTTAAAGAGTAGATTGTAGAAGTCACTTTCTTTATGAGAAAGTAGTGGTTATGCTGCTCTTAGCTAGCTGGGATATAAAAAAAAGATCAAATAGAGTTTACAATATAAAAATTAGTATTATACAGTGACCTTGCCAATTGTTGCAAGACCAATGTATCAATGTCAGTAAATAAGTTTTCTTAACTTTCAATTGTAATAGAGAACAATAATATAGGATACCAGTACATTATCCTAAGCATATTTAGTGGCACAGCAAGCACTTAAAGTAAAATAAAGCAAACAGGTAATATGCTGCAGCGCCTATATTTGCATGCACATAGTCAGTAGCACTGGGCAGCACCAGCTGGTTGACTATTAAATGAGACATGTTCCTGACAAAATGTTTGAAGCATAAAGGTAATTTTACCTGCACTGATCTGTAGGTGGTAATAAAAGGCAGCATGATGTGATATCCAGGACCATTGGGAGACGTCAACAATGCCCCACCTCTGGAAAAAAAAAAAATCCAGGTAGTAACAGTAATTCAAAGTGATTAAGTTATTTTGTCCATCTCACAACCACTGCCAACAATTAAAGTACATATGCTTTGCATTCAATTTTATTCATTAGTTTTTAAGGGTAAGATTAAGGATTAAATCAACTTTATGAATCCCCTACGGGATTTTTTTTAATTCAGTTACACACATTATATTTCTTTAATTTTTATAAACACAACTGCCTGCCAGACCATGCACAGATTGTGACTGAAAAATCTTGAAGTGATATAAGAGTAATACATTCTTACTAAAAGGCCATTATTGCAATGATATCTTATTTCTCTGTTTTATCAATAAAGTCTGCAGTGCGTATCAGTAGTTCAGATTTCTGCTATACACATATCTATCTCTATCATAAATAACAAGGGTCACTGTTGTGATACCTGTAGTACACAGCAAGATGTCCCTCCTCTATCTTGTGAATGGAGGAGTGCAACATGATGGCCATCACTCCTGCTATAGCAGCAAATACTGCCCCTACATGCGGCATCGTCATCCTCACTCACACTCACCTAAAGGCAGAGAAAACCACCAACATATTGCAATATTTATACAACATACTATTGTCAGGGCAGAGTAGAGCCTATAGTCAGACCTCATCTGTAATTGTCGGCAGCAGTCACTAGATGTTAGCGGCACTGAAACTGTTCTTGTGTGTTGATCATGACTTTGGAGGATGATTAGTAGTATTACATGACTTACATGTGTTTCTAATAGTAAGTATGTTCTCAAATGGAGTGGACAAAAAATTTATAATTATGTAAAATAAAATTCTTTGCTGTAATTGCTGTTCTACTGAAAATAAACGACTGATTGAAACGCCTGGTGATTAAGATGAAGAGGAGTTAACATGTCTATTAGCAAAGCCAAACTACTGTCTTTGTCTAGTCCGGGTTGTGACAGACAGATGCATCTTTTAAAAGCTTTGACGCAACTCAGTTATTAAGGCGTTCACTTCAACAGCATGTATATTTATAGGCAATGTGACGGCAAGTTTTAATAAAAATGTGACCACTTCGACAATTCATAAATATCATAAGCAGTCACAATCATCGCATTACATGACGATTTACAATGAAGACGCTTGTTTGAAACGTTAGCCAAAATGTCAACGTTAAACAGAGCTAACCTGCACGATTAGCTTGTTGAATTGCATGAGGAGACAAGCAGCAAGTAATTTCTCTCTCAACACGTACAGAAACGTTCACATTGAAACTATGTCTTTGTCAATATAACAAACACAATGAATGTCTTCATTTCTCACTTCACAGAGGGCGAGAACACTGACACACCAATTGCTTAGTAATGTTGACTTAGCTTAGCTGGACTGGTTAGCTAGCTACAGAACGTAATTACCGTGTGGGTTCAGAACTCAGACACCAAGTCAGTTTTTCGTTTTTTTAATGCTAAAATTAACACAGTAGTCTTTCATGAAAAATCAAACGAGTTCATTCGTCTTAAGCTGCGCTAAAAAGATCAATGTTTAGTCTTTAAAATAAACTGCTTGCCTGTAGTAAGCGACATTACCTCAGTACGGAACCGTATCTCCCGTGGTTGTAATTTCCAGTACCCAGCCCCTTCATGGAGCCCCGCCTTCTCTTCCTCTGTCTCCTCCCACAAATTTCGCTCTCGCTTTTCCTGGGCCCCCTTCAGGTGCGGTCGGACATGTGAGTGTTAAATCAAGACAAACGCTATGTGTGTCATACATGAATATAATTTATTCACATTCAGTCATGCATAGTTTGCTAGTTTATCAGCAGTCATACTTTTCTCTAGTTATTATAACTCCATAAAATAAATAAGTCTAGGTTACAGCTGGAAATGATTTAAAAAAAGGTACATTTAAGTTAAAACATAAATAGATTGCCATATCATGATTTACACAGTCTTACAGTATGTAAATGGCACAGAATGGAATCAAAAACCTTTCAGATAGTGTTACTCTGATAAGGCACTTGTGTACAGTATGTATTTTTGACTCATAACTGGAGGTCTGGTCAGTTTCTATAGCTTCTGAGGTTGGGCTTTCACAGTTTCGTACCGAGTCCAGCTCCAGTCCTGTTCCTGGAAAAAGAACAAACATGTTAATACTGAACTATTAACCATGCTCTACCTGCTAGTTATTGAACGTTTTCATGCAATTCTCAATTGTTTTACCCTGAACACTGACATCAAAGAGGTGATTATAGTTATAGTCATACGTATAGTCATACGTCTTTAGTTGGTGGGAGATGTGTACTGTATAAATTTGTAAGTAAATAAATAAGCAAGAAATAAATAAATGAATTAATTAATTATCCTCTGGAAATAAAAGATGATGTAATGGAAGGATGAAATTCATGGTAGGACATGGCAAACAAATTGATTTTTGAGTGTAGTAGCAACTAGGGCTGAGCATCATTTGGATTTTAAAGATTCTGATTTTGTTTCCACTTCTGCTTCTGCTTTCCGGTCCTTGATGGTTCCTAAAAGTGGCTCATTTAGGGGTATGTTTAAATACACACAGAAGACAGAAGTAAATACAAACACTCACACAAGAAATTCTATATAATTATTGTGTTAATTATTTGATGTAATAAGAACTGAGCTGATGCAATGTTTAATTTAAAAACCTGACTATACACATTAACTGCACAAGGTGTCCCAGATAGACAAAAACTAAGAAAATGTTCCAAGGTGTTTCCCTGTTCAACACTTTTCACTTTTCATGACAAGTAGATGATGTAATTAACCAGCAGGAAGGTCTTTACTTGTGCCATTTTTATTGCTACAGACTTTTGTAAAAAAAAAAAGTTGGTTTAAATGCCCTACTTTCATTCACAAGTTTAATTCTCATGATGTTACTGGGGTACGAATATATGTAAGATGTTGCCATTCGAACATTCAATACCAATTGTTTAAAAATGTGGCTTATATTGTTGTGACGAGAGATGTGTTCATTCATTCAGCATATTTTTTTTTGGATCACTGCCACTACCTCAAAAACAAAAAACTGCTCGTTTTAGCAGTCTACAGACGTTGCAACCATATAGACGTTTACAGCAATTCTTGTTGGGTATGATGTGTTAGCAGTTGAGAATATGATAAACATGGTTTGAGTTTCACTTCACCAAATGTAACAAGGTGCTGTTAGATGTTGTCTCCGAGTTAACTGCAAAGGGTGAGGCAGGGCGAGGCCACCACTGTACACTCCACGATTTGTACACCTTGCAGACAAGACATTCAGTCATGTTCGCATTGCATCCTCATCCTTTCTTTGAAGGCATACGTCAGGTACAGACATTGCTATTTGCAACGCTGCAATGTTCAGGATAAAATAAAGCCAGAACCACCAGTTCTTGATGCCCAACCCTAGTGGTGACTCATAGAATTTACTCAGGTTATTTTACAGACAGGTTTTTCCATGACAAAGAAACACTCACAACAGCAAGTTGTTAGCTCAAGAATTAGCATGAACACACAGCTGCACAGCTGCACACCATACCGTAACACTATAGTCCATCTCCTGGGCTGTGTCTTGGAGCAGAGAAGTTAACTGACTCAGATAACGCTGATTCTCATCCAGTAATTGTTGAACTGTCTCACTGAAAGATGAAAAAGAAATAAAACTTTGTGGCAACTTTCTCCTTTGTTTGCAATAGAGCTACTACACATCTGAAAATGAGTTATACTTCTATTAGCCACTGAACTTAGACATGAATGAGGTGACTTGTGGGAGTTTTGAGATGTGTGAACATCTTAGTTGCTGGTTTTGGGAGATCATTCAACCTATGCTGCACAGTGGAGATTAAAACTCACATTTTGAACCATGGATAAAACAATCAGACATACCTACTTTAGAAGAGTGTGCCGGTTATTCAGCTCTTACCTAACAGAGGGCTGCAGCGAAAGTGACTGTGATGGAGAATTCGTCTGGGCCTAAACACACAAGCAGCAACTATATTTGGAACAGCATTATTTGATGTACATTTAATATCTTAATCTAAAGATTCAAGATCTTAAACTAGAACTTGTTTGTTAGACGCTCACACAGGCAATCTTGAGAAGATACCAGAACTCTTTCTGGCGCTTCATCTGCATCTGCATCACTGCTGCCTCTGCAGTTTTTATGTTCCCTACTGCTGTCTCCAACTTAGGGAACAAATTGATGATGCGACGCTTGCAAACCTGAATTGTGCTACAGGAAAAAATGGGGAAAAAAATACACGTGCAGGAAACAGTAAAGTGTTATCTCAGATATTTTGAACTGTGACGTAACTGCACATAACATACCAATGGACAAATTACCTCAGGTGAGAGTACAAGTCCTTCAGCACTCTGTCTTGGTTCTGGACTGTTTGGAGTATGGTCTTCACCATGTCGGAGCTGTCGCTGTATCCATGCGGAGGGTCAGGACCTGAGATCATCCATGCACAATAATCTGACAAATCCAATTCAATACATGCCATTCTGTTATTCCCAATGCATAATTTAAATAGTTGGGCTTCCTGCGACTTGTTCTGGTTTTCCTCTATACATTTTCTCTGAAATACATTATTTTATGTCATAAAACTTCATGTATCCAAAGCTAGTTTTATTAGCTGAGCCCAGAAACAAAAAGTTATGCACAAACAGCTTTAAATGAGAAATGATGTATACTAACTTTTGCATTTAGCTTTCAGTTGCTTGTAGAGTTCTATGGCCTTTTCCTCACTGAAAAAATAGTGAATATGAGCATACCAAAAAAACAATAGTCAGACGCCCATATTGTATGGTGTGCTGTACTGGAAAACACACTGGAAATCAAAACATTTCATCATTCTTCCAATTGAAGTGAAAAAAAAATCATGTCCATTCAAAACTCATTATAATTCTTCTTGAATTAATATGAAGCTTCAGCACTTTAGCTTAATCAAATTAAAAGTATAATTCCAAACATTGTCTATTTAGATCCAAATTCTGTCCCAGATGCTGTTTCCTTGCTGAGCAACAGCAGAGAGACAGCAACACAAAGTGTCTCACATCCAGTGAATTGCATCAGGAGCCAAAACTTATGTATCAGAATGACCATAGGATATGAGAACATGGCTGCAGTTTAAAGACCTGGAAAAGGTTATGTGTGGATATGTCTAGATACTGACAGCTGTTCCATTACATCCCCCTGTCTCCTTGCAAATGGACTCCTCTGCAACTCCACGATCTCAAAATGTACAGCTACAATTTCTTCATCCAGACACCCCACGTCTGCAACCTGCAGCAATACACACCGTGTGAACATATTCCTTTCACAAAACTACAATCAAGCAGTGTTGAATTGCCATGAGTTGAAGAACGGTCACACCTTCATAAACCCATCAGCCTTCTCTTCATTTTCCTGCCAGGTTCTCAGCAATTTTTCTGAAGCTTTAAATAAAAACACTTGAGGATTCAGTAATCACAAACACAAATATCACCACAGGAAATGACTATCTACTTACAGATGCCAGTTTGCGTCTGCTTGGTGTATTGCTCAAGATCATTAAGGATGCTGGTCTTAAAAAACGCCAGTTTGGCTTGGAGCTGCTGTGACTGAGAGAACAACATGTTCTTGTATCGTGTTAAGTTGGTGTTGTAACGCAGCAGACTCCGTCTACAGATACAAACATAAGGTAAGGACATTTCAGTCTGCATGTATGTACATATGTACATATGTGTACAACTGAGCACCTACATAGCAGCCCTCTGTCCTTGGTACAGGCGAATGTAATCCTCCTTCAGTCCACAGATGTAACTGACTGCTTCACCCCACACCTTTCTCAGTGCAGTCAGTGGAAGCTGCGTCTTTGTCTCTCTGACTGAAACGACACATAGTTCATGCCACAGGTGTCAACTGACATGTTAAACAAACAACAACAATAATCTCACCTGTCTTCATGGAGCAGTCTTGGGCCTAATTGAGGATTTCCTAAAAATCATTGTTGTATTGATCAATTTTACTTAATTCTGCTTTTGAGTAGACCCTCAGCTAACAAAATTCACTCGAATTAGTTATGTCAGATCAAGAAAACACACTGAAGTGTCTCATTTAAAAAAAATCCTTTTCAAAAGTGTAAATAAAATATTTTGCTTACAGTTTTATTTGTCATTTCACAATTCAGTGTACAGTGGTTTTATGCTGTATCTATGCTGTATCTCACCTATAAAATTGACACTGTCGGGCAGAGGTCTGGCAGTAAGTGGTCCGGCATACTTGGTCAGACTCTTATCGAACAGAAAAACCGTGGAGCTGTCTTGGCCTCGCTGAAAGCAGAAAACAAATATTCCTGTGACAAGAGTCCTCCAGTGCAAATGTACAACTCCCTATTGCAAATAATTCATGTGTGCATTTTTTGTGGAGCTCTTAGTTTGGCTTGCAAGCTACACTGTGTACTAAATGCAGATGGATAACTACAAAAACTCCCGTCAGTGTCAGGTGCTTGGACAATAAAAAGTCTAATTTATTACAGTACTTTAATTCAAGAAAAACTAGGATCAAATTTATTCCTACAGTCTTCATTCTATATGTTGTAACTTGTTAAAACTTAAGCAATAATTACAATAAACTTAGTAGCTTAATCCAGAGAAACTGTTGAAATATAAAACCAAAAACATAGCCAAAAAAAAAAAAAAAATCAGAAACCTAAAATACCCCAACTGCAGTTACAAGTCAACAAATACACTGTGATGCAGAGCAGAAAATACTTTGCTGTATTTGCTCTTGCCACCATATCTGTTTGACATTAAATACGTTTGTGTGACTGTGACATACTAGTCCATCTGGGAGGAAGTGCGAGGGTGGTCTGCGTGGGTCTAGGGAGATTCCCGTCTCAAGCAAAAGCTCTTGATTCAGCGGAGAGATGTGTATCTGCGTGTGTGTCTCCAGACGAAGCTGTACGGAGTGTAAGCTCTCCTCAGCACCCAAAACCAATGAGTGTAACTGGGCTGACGTCATGTCCAACACGTGAATCACCTAGAGATACAAGCATGAAATACTGATGATCCCTCACCATGGGTGTAAAAAACCCCACATAGAAGTTGTTTAAGTTGTTGCTGTAAATTGACATTCTCTCCATTATCATTATTATCACCACTGGACATTATTATTATATTATTATCATTACACTTACAAAATTAACATAAAATTTATGTCCAAAGCCAAAGATTCCCCTACCATTGGAAAAATTCCACTGCTAGACTCCGTGTGAGCAAATGGACATGAAAATTCCAAACAATCAAATACACCTACATTGTAAAAATTAGGAAATTTACAGAAACATTATGAAATGCACATCATCAGGGCCCAGCAAAGTACAAGTGAAATTTCACTGACTCTACAGCTGATTTTCAAAATAAGTAAAGCCTACCTCCTGCTACGTAAAAACAGAAGTACCATGATGATCCTTTAGGGTCTTTTAATAATGAGGACATAAAAAACACATAAAAGCACTTAAAATTTCACAAATATCAGAAGCCCTCTCCTTTGCACCACATGGCAAATGTGTAAATGAACCTTGGTTTATTTACACATTTGCTGAGCGATGCCCTGGTCTGACACAAATATGCCTCACAGAATTTGCCATGGAAAGCAGTTTCCATGTTTACAAAGTTCAACTTGACCATGGAAACAAAAAAAGAGCAAATGACAAAAATATCCCTGAACAGAAAAAATAGTAACATCAATACTTGGTTGTTTTGCAAAAAAAAAAGTAACAGAAAGTGATATGTTTTAATGAACAGAGACGAAATCTATAAGCTCCCCGACCATAATGGGAAGGAGATAATTCAGGCACAAAATGAGCGGAAACACTTTTCATTTGGGACAAATAAAGACAACATCAATGTATTCAATAAAACAAGTTTAATTAAGCCACCTTCATGTTGAGAATATTCTGGAGAACTGTGTAGCAGCACGGTTTGTTCGTGTCAGGATTGAGCCCTCCACCTCGTTCTGCAGGGTCCCACAGTAACAGCATATGCAGAAGAGACTCAAGTGATTCCAGCAATGGTCTGTGAAAGCACGCACGCACGCACGCACGCACTCACACACACACACACACACACACACACACACACACACACGCAAGCATGTTAGAATAACAGAGGTTTTATTGTTAAATATGAAAAATTTGTTTTTGTTTTAACCTGCTGAGATTGTTGGGATATGGGAGATGAGTTGAGAATCGAACGTCTCCATTCATGTCTTCCATCGCCACGATGTCTTTGGGACCTTTGTTCTTAACTTTACTTGTCCTATAAAGTAACATGTAACCAGAACTGACAGTCATGCTAAAAAAAATTGAAAATGAGATCCAAACATTAAGTAAAAAAAATATCTGTGTATACTTTTTTTTATTTCTGGCAGATTAATAAACAAAAGAGCGGTCAATCACTACATTAATAGAAAAAAGGTATGTTATGCAAAAAAATTTTGAATTCATAATGAACCCAGTAACAGTGAGTCTGTTGTTACATTTAGTAGCTAGTATTGTTATTAACAAAGTATCATGTTGGTATATGATATTTCAGTATCACATATTGCTGTTTAAATCGTGTATAAGTGAAAGGAAAACAGAAGAGGAATACATTGCTGCTTCCTGACTCACCACTGGACAGGCTGCATGTGATGTAAAAATGGCCGAAAGCCACAAATGCATTCAAAGATTACTGTTCCAAAGCTCCAGTAGTCTACAGTCACGGTATAGGGTTTGCTCTCAAACAACTCTGGAGCCTAGAACACAAGAATAGATTAGAAAATAGTGCTTGTCTGTTGAACTTGAACAAAACTGTGGTTACATCTACACATGGTAGATGTACGACACAAACCAGATATTGGAGAGTTCCAACAAAGGATGTACAGAGACTGCCCTGCTCCAAGTCTTTTGCATTACCCAGATCGGTGAGTTTGTGGACAAGCTTGAAGAAAATGGATAGAAAAAAAAAAGTTCATTAAGACAGAATGGTACAGACACCCATAAATGAATTGGAGAAGGCACATAATGTACAAAAGGAAATGGGTTCACCTTCCCATCAATCTCCTGTAGAACTATGTTCTCTGGCTTTATGTCTCTGTGAATGATCTTATTTTCATGGAGATACTCAATAGCAGAACCTATGTAAAAAAAAAAACCAACAAAAAATAATTATCATAAAGAACTTCCTTATGCATTATGCATTAATATGATACAATTAGCATATATTTTCAGATATAATTTGAGGAGGGCGGCACAGTGGGTAGCACTGTCGCCTCACAGCAAGAAGATTCTGGGTTCAAGTTCTTTCTGTGCAGAGTTTGTATGTTCTCTCCATGTCAGCGTGGGCTCTCTCTGGATTCCCCATCTTCCTCCCAATTCCAAACACATACAGCCTACATGAACTGATCCATCTAAATCACTCGTGGGTGTGAGCGTTTGTGTGTGAGTGTTGTTGTCTTTCAAGTGGCTCTGCAACACAGTCAGTCTGGCGAGTCCCTCGCCTCTCGCCCACAATCAGCCGGGATAGACTCCATAAATACCAGTGACCCACAAACCAGAAAAGTGGCTGTGGACAAGATGATGGATGAATGGATGGACGGACAGATGGATGAGTTGGGGAACACATTACCGATGTCACTCAGCAACAAGAGAACTTCACTCTCCTGCAGGCCACAGCAATTCTCTGGTTTATTCAACACCTAAATAAGATGTAAATTACTATTAGTGCACTGTTTCAAAAGACAACCAGTTATTTGGGGTTTTTAGTGAAATACCCACTTGGTACCTTGCGTAGGACTCCTCTTGAGCAGTATTCCATTGCCATTATAGGCAAGTCATTTAAAGCAATGGAGCTCATCACTTCTGGAACTTCTTTGGCCTTAACTATGTTCGCATGGTTGAGTCTACAACAAAAAGAACCAAAGATATAGCAGCGGTTTGAAAAGGAAATCGATTGTTCAGGGACATTTTTTTAATAGTTTGTTTGTGGGAACACAATCAAATAATTTATTCTCACTTCTTCATGACCTGAATCTCTCTGCTCCAGCGGTCTTTAATCTGAGAGTTTGACTCCAGACGGCAAAGTTTCACAGCTAGCTTTTCTCCTGACTCCTGTTCCACACAGACAGGGAATGAAACCAAGGAAAGACACATCTATGTCTGCAACTCATGTTTTCTTTGCCATAGAGGTCGAGATGAAAAACTCACAAGATGCTGGAACAGATAGACATGCCCAAAGCTTCCCATTCCAAGTCTCTCCTTCATCTCCCAGGAGCCACACAGCTGGCCCTGTTGGAGGACAGTCCGCTCCATTGAGGGAGATCTGCTGCAGCAGCTGGTCAAAAGGTCGTCTTCCGGAGACCCTGGCATAAAATAGACATATAAACAATAAGTAATTAATGCATTTGAAAGGTTAACAGAATAAATTACCCAAATTATATTAATATTAGAAAATATTATTGCAAGTAATGTGTATTACAGTATCACATTTATTCTTAAGGGGGAAAGTCAAAATTGCTCTTAAAACTTTTTAAACTCCATAATAAGTGTTAAAAAGAATTGGTCACATGTAAAAGCCTTACATGTATTTTCATTCTGTATCATTGTTTCATGTTATTGTATTACTTTCTTGCTTAGATTTCATCTTTTACAATTTGTTGTGAACTTATGAGATCCGGTGTAACAGGATGACATCCTCTCACCTGTCCAGGAGGTCACAGCCAGCAGAGCGCTGTTAGCTAGCTGCTACAACATTATTGCTCCAGAGCTAACGGTGTCGCTACGAGTCGTTTTCTTATTTAACGTTTAAACAGACGGGCTGAATCGACAAATATGTCCTGACCTCAGATTTAAAAACCAATCAAAGATTTGTTGATAGCTATGGATTCAGTTGTGTTCCGGTTTGGTTTTCTTTACGGGTATCGACGGAAATTTTAAGTTTATAGTACTGCATTAGTTGGTTCCACACATGCGTACAATTGTGTAAAACAATGTGAACTCTTACATTGGAGACCGCGCGACCAGCCCTACTGACATGATTGGCTTATACGGATGTCCATTTTGTTGTAACCTATCATGACTGGCATTAGCCAACCAAACAAAGTCAACTTTTATTTTCTAGCCAATCACAGGAAGAGAAGGGTGGGTCGTACCTTCACCATAGTAGAAATTTAGAGAACAGTTCGGACGAGCCCGTGGCCGGATCTCACCCTCCACCGGGGGATTTCCTGACAAGGAGTTAGCTGGTCCATTAAAATACAACAATCCTATGAAACAAGCCTTTCCTTATATCTATTTTGACAAAGACGAAAATTATAGGAGACAATTTTAAGGGATTAGTTAACTAGTTCGCTGGTCTGGTCAAATTATTGTTTAATAAAAATTACATTTCACATATACGTATTGCCAATGAGATTTAAAAACCCGTTTTCAAAATAAAACTGCGCACATAAACTCTGTTGTAGAAATACACATATTAGCAATAAGCAAAATACTGTATGCAATTTACAAATTAAACAGAACCAGATAAATAGGATACATATGTCTGAAGGAAGGTTTTGTTGTTGTTGTTGTTGTTTTTGTTGTTGCTGTTGTTGTTCATTCATTCATTCATTCATTCATTCATTCATTCATTCATTCATTCATTTATTCATTGGGTTTCTGCATGGTGGTTCTTCAGGTTTTGTGTTTGTGTCTTTAGAAACAGGTGGTGTACAAACAGTTCATTTCTGAGATGGTTTTGAAAATGGGTTCAAGTTCTAATGATCAGAATTCAGAAAACAGAATGTACAGTAATGACAATAATTAACCATACTTCTTGAGTTTATGTTTACTCTGACAGATGATGAACTAACTGCACTTAATGAAGGTTAAAGTTAATTATTTGAAGTCTTTAACATGTCTGTCAAAATATCTTCTAATGGTGGCACAAAATTACGTTATCATGTTATTTGTTTTCCTAGTTAAAATGCAGGTAAACCTTTGAATTGCGGGTATGAAACATCCTCAGATAATACACTGATGCTTTAGAGAATGTAGCCTGCATTGCACACATTTGAAGGTCACATCCAGGAGAGATTTCAAGTAATCAAATTAAGTACAGTATTTCAAGAAAAGAAATATTATATTTTTGTAACCTTAAACAATTATTGCTGTGCCTAAACTCAAACAAGCCTTAAACACAGAGACACTTCAAAAAAGGAAAGGAAATCTGTAATTCCATCACATCAGATATAGTGGTCTGTATGAATGTGAAGATTAATGGTGACAGTTTCAAAAATAGAATATGAGTCAATGTCTATTATAGCAGGCTTGTGTTTCTCATTTTCTCCTTCCTCATTGTTTTATGTGCTGACGCCACTGTATCTGTCTGTGTGCAAACACCCACGTAAATATATAGACGCTTGTACACATTGTTGGTCATGTGTGCTTATATACACATGGTGAAAATTAAAATAGGATAATCTTTTTATACATTTTGTATTTGATCAGTACACTAGTAATGAATCACTTTAATCTCTGATGTGAAAAAGACTTGATGTGACCATGGTTTTACATTTTTTCATAAACATACTCAACGATCGTCATGAATAACAATCAACGCTAAAGTGTTTTTTTATAAAGGATGGTTTCATGTAATTAAAACAATATTCCCATGTCTGCTTTTTTCAATAAAAAAAAAACAGGATGCATCGTCATCACTTTTTAAAATCATGCCAGAGGCTTGGAATATACTTCCCAGCTGTGGACCGAAAATAACTTCACCATCTCACCATTCACTTATTTGTGGCAGCATTTAGAGGACAATGTCAGCGACTCTAATCAGTAAATGAAGGATGACTTGAGTGTGGAATAGAGGTGACTATAAATGATCAAATATACCAGTTTGCACATGGGTCAGTATTGAATATCTTGGGTTTATCTGCATTCTGTTATTCTGTCCATTATTTATCCGACTACAAAACATCTGTGAGGCATGAAGACAGTTATCAATGAAAGTCACCTAATTCAATAATGGGATTATAATGTTTGGTTGTCTGTTGGATGTTGGTTTAACTCATCGTATACAAAGCTCCCGACCACAATTCTTGCTTAATTATTAGGTTATTAGTCAGCTGCTGTTAGATGAAAGAGGAGGAAATGTGTCAGCCATTGAAGACTAAACTCTGAAAATCCCCACCCGACATTCATAACAAACCTATTGTTAATGGGGAAGTTATATGACATCAATTGTATAAAGTGTGCAAAGTCTCATGTCTGGAAATGCAATGTTTTGTTTCTGATTTGAGAATTAACATGTTAAAATGTAGGATTTTTTCAAGTTTTAAGAAGCTGTGATTTTAAGTTTCTATGTAGCTGTTTGAATGAGACAACAAGCAGATTACCTAAAATGGTTAGGTGAAATTAGAAAATGTGGAGGGTCAATTTACAGATTACTATTTTTTTAATAGTAAGCATCAGAAATAAACACACCAGGTCATCTTATTGTATTTTTTATAGTTAGATTCTTCTCAAGATTAAATACTTTTGAGTTGTTATCTGAAGAATGATGATAATATATTTATGTCACACATTTTTAATGAGGTTACAAGTTGCTTTATGAGTAAGTAATAACATTCAAATGCAGTACAAAAACAGAAATCAAATTGGAAAAATATACCAATTGTGAGGAAAGGCCATACCAAAGATTCCTTTTTTAAAAAGTGGTGTGATGCACAGTCGAGAAAATCTGCAGAAAATGTAATATAACTGCAATATGTATTGCACACACACACACACACACACACACACACACACACACACACACACACACACACACACACACACACACACACACACACACACACACACACACACACACATATACACACACACACACACACACACACACACACACACACGACTAAGTAATTAAATTGTGTTTACTTGATATTACTCATGAATCTCACACCTGTCTTTTTCTCTGAGTGGATTAAGCTCTTCTGCACCCACAACAGGAACAGATTTCATTTTACACATGACCAAATTTGGGAATTTCAGCGACATGTTGTTATGCTTTAAGGGGAAGGAGGGGGTGTTAAGTCTAAATGTGTCACAAGACATGACAAGTCCTTGTCGAAGGCTTTACCCATCACCAGTGATGTTTTCATATCGGTTTCTAAACCCCTCCTCCTTGAAGCCTATGGGTTTTTAAATGGAACAGAAAAAAGACAGGATCAGCAACACCAGAGGTCTGAGCTGTGCCACAGCTTAGTGCATATCAGAGGACAGAGACAGGAGACAACAGTCAACCCAGGTTATCATCAGGATTTCAGGTTTGGAAAAAAACATTGATTCATCTCTTTCAATGATTCCTAGAATTTTACTTTCAGAAAAATATAGTTTGTTTAATTTATGGACATATTCTTAAACCAGTTTAATTTTTCATGATTATAAAATGCTAAATTTCCTGAATGGCTTTGAAGCCCTCAAGAAAATTCATTACAGACTCCCACTGTATTTACTGTAATCCCTTTATTCAGATGAGGGTAAAAGCTCAAGGCAATGAGGTAAAGATGGATGACAGCTCAAGATGAGTAACCCTTAAGAGATAAACAGAGATGGACAGAATTTCTATAAATGACTATGGAATGTGCTAAAAGGTTTAGTCACATTAAGGAAAGGACCTAGACACGTGGAAAAACATATGCAACAAGTAATGTATTGGGACTAAAATGTTAGTGGACAAAAAAATGTAGCTGTTCTCTTTTATCACTATCAGATTAATAATCCAATGTTTGCAGCAAACATCAGATTATCAGCAATTAGATTGCAGCAATTAGCTAACCTTTAATTGATGCTGCATCCATGTGGATAGAGGCTACATTTACACTACAGACCGTGAACCACATCTACATGTTAATTTCACCTCTACAGAAGTTTTGTCTGAAATAGACATACACTTTATTGACATGCAACACTATGTGAACTCAAGATGGGTACAGAAACCATACACTGAGAGCTCAGAGTTTTGAATCCTCTATTTTTTTGAAATGCATTTCTGTAATTTGTGTGTGGGGGGGTTTATCTCTAGACTAAAATATCCAGAGTAAGGAGAAGCAAAACCAGAAGTGAGAATGAACCTGGTGGTCATCATTGCCATTTTTGCAGTGTACTGTGTTGATCTGGTAAGTAACGATAGGAGGAAGTAAAATATTGTCAAACCTGTAGAGGACTGTCTCAACCCAATTTGTCTGCTCCTCCCAGGCTTTTCCTCAAAGGTGGTCCAAGAAAAGATTGTCATTTAGACTCCAGGACAATATCAGGGGTAAGGAAACTATCAACACATATTCTTATGCCCTCACATTATTCATCTGCTGCTTCTGGGGACGATGACACCGAATGTTTTCTCTTTTATACTCAGAGACGTGTCAGTCTGGAGATGGGAGCAGCTACAGAGGATTTGTTTCAGAGACAGCATTCAGCAGGAAATGTCTGAAATGGAATTGGTTCAGTAATCACTGGGGGCCTTCAAAGGGACTTGGTAACCATAATTACTGCAGGTATAGTTTAAACCATCGATATGGGGTGTACAGACATCATAGAGATGTATCATATGTCTAATTTTATTCCACTTGAATGCTAGGAATCCTGACCAGAGCTTGATGCCATGGTGCCATGTCCGGAGAGGAGGGAAGATTGTGAAGGAATTCTGCGATATTCCTAGATGTAAGCCTCGTATTGGGTTAAAAATTATTAACACATTGGGTATTTTATGCAGCTTTTGCCAGTGAGCTCTGTTTGTCTGCACAGGTTCTCCACCAACTGTAAAACCTCCTGCTGCTGTGGATACAGGTAGTTTTCTGTTGCTTAAAGACATCGTTTTGATCTTGTGACTCCCTTCATCAGTGCTCACTGTCTTATCCTTTGTGGCCCTGCAGAGCTGACATGTGGTGAAAGGTTTGAGAACGGTGTGTATAAAGTCGTGGGTGGTTCGTTCACATCCGTGGAGTCTCACCCATGGATTGCTGCTATCTTTCATAAGGGACGTTTCTTGTGCGGTGGTTCTCTCCTTGCACCATGTTGGGTTGTCACAGCAGCACATTGCTTTCATGATGGGTGAGACAAGACACTAAACATTATTCCCCCCACATGCATGTACAGTATATGTTTAGATGTCTGGATGTATTTTAATAATTTCTGTTGGTTCCTTTGTTCAGGGACAAGATTAAAATCCAGGAAATATCAGTATACCTTGGGAAGAAGGCCATAAATGAAACGGATGCTGACAAGGAACAGAGCTTCATTGTAGAAAAACGAATCATCCACCAAAAATACGAGTCCAACTACAACAATGACATAGGTTTGCACAGCTGTACTGTGTGTTTGTGAAATTATCTTGTGTGAGAGTCTGGGGTTCTAGAATCACAACTGTTTTGGTCTTTACATTTCAGCACTTTTGAAGATCAAAAGCAGAGATGGAGAATGTGCACTAAGGTCAGCGTCTGTAAGGACGGTGTGCCTTCCTCCACATCACACCAAGCTTCCTGCAGGGTTTCAGTGCACCATCGCAGGATTTGGGAATGAGAAGCAGAGTATGTACCGCAGGACTTCTATCTACAGATCTATCATTTATCTCACAGCCATTTCACTGATTCTATGAACTGATATTGTTTTCAGTGGCGTGGCATTATTCACAGTACCTAAAACAGGCCAAGGTGAACGTGATCTCTCAGGCTGACTGCACACACAAATCATACTATGGTGATCTCATCACTAAGAACATGTTTTGTGCAGGGAGCCCTGACTGGAGCGCTGATTCCTGCCAGGTGAGCAACAAAATCCCAGGATAGATACTGTATATATGCATGTGTGCATGTGGGAAAAAAAGATGTTGAATGACTCCAGACCAGGTTTCAATATTTGCACAGAATTAGAACACATGAAATTATTTTTGCCTGTAGACTAATTATTGTTCTGCCTACCTTTCCCTCGCAGGGTGACTCTGGTGGTCCGCTGGTGTGTGAAGTGTCCGGTCGGATGTTTCTGTTCGGGGTAGTGAGCTGGGGTGATGGCTGTGCCAGGAAGAACAAACCAGGGGTTTACACTACGGTTACCAATTACAACAAGTGGATCGCAGCAAAAACAGGTCTCTCCAAGTTCACAAGAGGATTCATGTATCCCACAAAATGATGCAAAGTTTACCCTTGGATGTTTCAGTGTAGGATCTGTTGCATAATAAAACAAAAAGTTCAATGTCAATGTTTATTTCATAACTTGGATTGTATATAATGTATAAAACATTGTATTAGTTGTGCTTTTCGTACTAAGACTATGAATAATTTAAAACAAGACACTTTATTTATAGAATTTATGTTAAATATTTTTTCCAAGGCTGTTCCTGCAGTTGAGTGTTTTATTTATAATTAATAAAATGTTTTACTTTCCACTAGCGCAGTTTTCATTTATGGCTTGGTATGTCTTTATGTATTCATGTACAGTACATTGAAGGTGCCCTGAGTTGGACACTAGACGGCGTTGCTGTGCAACAAATACATACTGAAGATACTGCAATGGTAATGGTGTCCAAATTAAATGTGCTCATGACTGGAGAGAGAGTAGAGTACCATTTGTATATTTGATCAACACTTTTACCCTTTTTTTATGCACAGAGATAATGAATAAATAAGCTGTGTGGAAGTTTGGGATTTTGGTTATTTACAAAGTAAGACATGGAAATGCACACAAAATACATGGTGCAAGTAGAAATGTATTTCATCACAATTTGTTTTCATTCCACAAAAGTATTCGGCAAGAAATCAATGTCTCATTTCTATATCTGTTTAGAAAAAGAGGTGGACAGCTATTTTTTTTCTTATATGCTGTAGTTCAGCATGAAACAAAAAAGAACTTGAGCTCAGACAGCTGGTGACTGCAGCTGTAAATGACACATGAGGAAGAAATGTGGCGTTTTTTGTTTTTTTTTTACTCTCCATCCACTCTAAATTTCCAGATTTGGACAAATTGTATAATTCCTTTCATTATGTGAAACCCATTGACTGACGGTCCCGACCAAACAAAAAGAAGCCCAATGTCTGCTGAACGAGCACACTACTCGTTTTTGACAACCCGACTCCAATAACTGATAGATAGATAGATAGATAGATAGATAGATAGATAGATAGATAGATAGATAGATAGATAGATAGATAGATAGATAGATAGATAGATAGATAGATAGATAGATAGATAGACAGACAGACAGACAGACAGACAGACAGACAGACAGACAGACAGACAGACAGACAGACAGACAGACAGATAGATAGATAGATAGATAGATAGATAGATAGATAGATAGATAGATAGATAGATAGATAGATAGATAGATAGATAGATAGATAGATAGATAGATAGATAGATAGATAGATAGATAGATAGATAGATAGATAGATAAGGAATAAAATCTATATTGTATGAGATAACTTACTGTCTTTTTTTCTTATTTGTCCAGCACATGTTTTAAATTCTGTTTCAAAAATCACAACTGTTTGAATTATGTAAGTACTGTACTGATATTTTATTGATGGGGTTATCAGCATTCTATTTTAGAACTAGCGTAAAATGATGTTTAAAGATTCTAAAGACCAAAGACAAATGTTAGCCCCTCTTCAATGATTAAGAAATTAATCTATCATTTGCATATTGTTTTCTACTTTGTGGAAACTCTCAGTTCCATTGGGAAATTGCTGCACTAGACAGGCATCAGAGACATCAACCACAATTAAATAAAATCTTTATATGATACACACATAAAGACGTTTCCCTCCAAAGAAGTTTATTTGCATTTTGTGAACAACAAAAGAAAACAAGATGAGAAAACAAAATTACATTTAAAAAACAAAACAAAATCAAGCAAAACAAAATTACAGGATTACATAAAAAAAAACAAAAAAAAAACAATGACAAGATTTAATGATTTACAACTGATTCTGCACATCCAGGCAGGAATCTGAGTACCACCTCCAAACTTTTAACAGGAGTCGTCTTCTTGTTCAAACTTCAGTTATTCTGTCAAATCCAACAGCTCAAGAGGTACACTGTTAATTTCATTTGTCATTCTCTGTAAATAACATGCAGTTCTGTCTTTCTTTCTAAATAGTGACGTCCTGAAATGCACTGAAGCTCCTCTCAAAATTTGTCACACATGTACGACAGAGAAACATCTGATCATTGACAGTAAGTTTTCATTGTCTCTGTTTGATAAATTGTGTTTTTTAAGACTGAACTTCCTGCTCAGTGTGTCTACAAGGGGAAATAAATTTTTGTCATAAGCTCTTTCCGGGATCTTCCACTGTTAACATGTAGAACAGCAGGTAAATCTGGTTTTGCATGGACCAATCTAATTTTACCCATACAATCGTCAACCTGCTCTTATTTGGCTCTATGAAGGAAACATACATGCAAGAACCAAGTGTAAAATATTTTTCTAAAAGTTGTTCCTTAACCTACGCTGTTCTAACTTCTTGCATCTTGTTAACACTTGCTTCTTAAGTGTTAATCTAAATTAACAAGACTTATGTACATAACCAGGCACCATTGAACAGCATTTCCCTTTGACATGAATGTCTTAAACATTTGATAGGAGTTATATTTATTTTGATAAGGGTTATATTTATATCATCAGTATTTATCTATGTTTTTGATTTTAGCAGGATTTGCCAAAAACTGCTTGATTTTCACTGAACTTGCTAGATGGGTTAGGTATGTGGAAATGGCAAGACCAGTCAGTTATGAGGTGGATCTGGACTCGAGCTGAGCCGAGACACAACCGCTTGTCTCTCGGCTGGCCTGGAAACGCCTCAGGATTATCCTGGAAGAGCTAAAGGGGGGGGGGGGGGTCTGGGTAGAGGGAAGTATGGGCTTCCGTGCTCAGATTGTTACCTCCAAGACCGGACAAGGGGTTGAAAATGGATGGATGGATGGATGGATGGATGGATGGATGGATGGATGGATGGATGGATGGATGGATGGATGGATGGATGGATGGATGGATGGATGGGTGGATGGAACTTGCAAACACTGACATTTTTACAAGTCGCTACACCACTGAAGCTAAAAAAAATCCCATACAGTTAATTTTCTCAATTAATTTTTTTATATTTGTGTGATAAATTTTTACTGTAAATATATTATTACACTATGTAGTAATAACTCATATACCATTAAAAAAAACATACAGTACCAAACTCAGCTCCTAAGAAGGCCAAGTTCAGTTTTGCATTCTGTGGTTTTAAAAAAAACTATTTATGGAAGGCCTCAGGGAGAAGCTGTTGCTTACACCCATATACAACATTGTGTAAATGAAAGCAGCTCTGCTAAACATAGTTCTGCTGCTAATGGTTGTAACTTGCCAGACAAATTCTGGTTCCCAGTCTCAGTGTGAAGTGTTTACATGTTCATTTGGACAGACTCACACCTCGCTGTCGAATTCTACATATGTCTAACACCTACAACTGTCCAAAAAAGAGAAATGCCATAAGAATGAGAATAAGCAACGCGTCCCAATCATTACGAACAATTGGCCAGAGCAAATGCATTTACAGAAAAACAGCAGCAGACAGACTTAAGATAAATGATGTTGTGATCGTCTTTGCTGCATTGAACAAACACAATCCAAATGGTCATCACGTCATTACTGAGAGCATGCTTCAAAACCTCTCCAAGCAACCTGCTGGACTGCGTTACATCTTAGTTTGTTTGGACAAGTCCACATACACAGAGAGTTCACAGCAGCACCGCTGGAGCCAATCACCGTTTGTCCTCAGCCCACTCTATCATTTCCCTACACCAGTTTACTTTACTGATCCTCTACTCTCCTCAAACCATATATGGATCTGAGATGCTGCAAGTACAGTACCAGTGTTACTCCTCTTTAAGGAGAGGAGATGGAGAGGAGATGGAGAGGAGACATGCATACACACACACACACACACACACACACACACACACACACACACACACACACACACACACACACACACACACACACACACACACACACACACACACACACACACCATAAAGTCATAATGCTGGATGGATTGGATTTTTTAGAGCAACCCGGTTAATTTAAAACCCGGTGGGATGGATGTCCATCATTTGTAAAAATGTATGTGGGTACAGAGAGGATCTGTAAGTGTGTGTCTGCAGGAGAGACTCCTTTTCTCAGCCACAGCAAGCAGCAGCAAGCTGAATCCTCTGTCTTTATTTAGACCTGGACATTCAGGCCCGGAGACGTGAACTCCTGACCTACCTACTAAATGAACATAGATCATATGTCGAAAGCTTTATGAAACCAGGTTTCTTCTAAAATACTTGTGCGGTTCCTCATGCATCCATCTCCAGTGATGTGACAGCCCTGTACTCTATGTAGGCTCCAAACACGGGGATGTTTACAGCCTCTCCTAGATGTTAACTTCCTTCCAGATCTACTCTAATATCTTATCATAATGTCTTCCCATTAAGTTACCCCAGCACTTTCCTTTTTGGGACCACAGACATGCATGACGTCATTTATGAAACGCTCTCTCTCTCTCTCACACACACACACACACACACACACACACACACACACACACACACACACACACACACACACACACACTTGCAGTATGCGCGTGAGTATATCTATGATCTGTATGTATAATGTGTGCATGTGCGTGGGGGGGCGGGGGGGGGCATCAGTGCTGAGCAGCACCAACCCGCTTGGCAGCTGTATTCCCTCCCTGCGACTGGGCGGAGGGCGGTGATTCCTTCTGTCACGATTCGGGTCGCCCCCCACCGGAGGACACCGACTGTCTGAGTCCAGCCTTTACCAAGGTGCTTGCCACACCGGGAGGTGAGAAGGAGAGACGGTTTGGTCCCAGGGCTGGACGGAGAACTCAGGATTAGTCCTCCTGCTGGTGTCGGTGACGGTCGGAGGAGAGAGAGAAGGGATCCTCAACCAGCCGCCTTTCTTCTGTCAGGGCTGCGGTAAAAGTGATCCACCATGCCGGTGTTTCATACCAAGACAATCGAGAGTATCCTGGAGCCGGTGGCTCAGCAGATCTCTCACCTGGTCATCATGCATGAGGAGGGGGAGGTGGACGGGAAAGCCATCCCGGACCTCACGGTGCCGGTGGCCGCGGTGCAGGCGGCAGTCAGCAACCTTGTGCGGGTGAGTTCTCATCAAGGCTTGGATTCGCTACAACACACCGTTAAAGTCACGCATCCGGTCACCTTTACCACCAAAAACTTCCAAAAACCAGCTCAGCTCGGCGGCAACGTGGTGCAAGGGTTTTACCTATAGCCTTTATTCAGTCAGTGTCATGAATCAGAAGAGCAGAGTTTTCTGCACTGCTCAGATTGATATGTGGAAACCCTATCTTGATTTTTGATGGCCATTAAAATGAAAAGTGCCCCGCACCCAGCTGCCGTTCGTGCGGGCTTCACCTGCTCCCGCTGGTGTCTCTGCGCGCCTCTCAGCGCGTCATGGCGCACGCAACACAGCCACACCACCAGAGACCAACTTAAACCCGCTCCACCAACAAATGAAGTTTGTAGGACTGAAGAAACGAGTGGTGATTGAATGAACAAGATGAATTTATCTCTAATACCCCCCCCCCCCCCCTTATGTCCCTCCCTTGCGTACCCTTTGGTATTTTGCAAGAGGTAAAGTCTCATCTTCATTAAACTGAGTCAATTATTGCAGAATTTATAGTTTGGAAAGCAGTGAATCTAAGAAACTCAACCCATTCATTCTAATATCACCCGCAGACAATATGTCCCTTGGTATTTATCAGATTCCATCTCTTCCCTTCATCTCATAACTTCCTATTTATTCCAAACGTCTGTAGCCACTCACCAACCCTTTCCCATTCCACCTCCTCTATGGAAGCAGAACTCACTCAGCCTCTGATGTGCTGTGTATGCACTGACTGGAAAAATCAATGCGGGCCACATCATTAAAGCTCCTGAGGGCTTTTTGTTGCTGATGATGCTCGTGTGAGATTCACTCACTCATAGGACATCAGCCACAGACAATAGGGAACTCAAATGTTTATGTGTTAATCATCAACTCCGATAGCGAGGAAAGAAGCTGTCTGCATGTTAATTTGAGCCAGAATGTGTCAGAGTGTGGAAGGTCACACTTGAAGGAGCGAACTTGATTACAATGTCACAGAAACTGATGCTTCAGTTTGTGTGGCAGACTGCAGAGCTGTCAACACTCTGCAAACAGGCCTGCCCTGTGTTCTGTTGTGTCTTTGTGTTTGTAAGTTGTTCACCAGGACTGTGTTTTAAGTTAGATAATGGTAGAGAATATAATTATTGACTGGAAGGGATCAACTCTCTGGCTAGAGTTACATGTACAGCATCAAATGTTGGGTCAATATGTTTTATAATATTATACTCACATTCCTCATGAAGTGTAGGGCTCCATCAGGAGGAGTGTAAGGAGGAAAAATGGGTTTGGTTTAAACGATTGTTTAGGCAGTCATTCATATGTATTGACACTGGTTTAACTTTTGCACACAAATAATTTGTGTATACTTCCATATATAATGCACTGTATGTTTGTATTATTATTAGTATTGCTGTTGTTGTTACTGTTATTATTATTATTGTTGTTGTTGTTGTTGTTGTTGTTGTTGTTATTGTGTGTTTTGGTAGATAATTACTAAACCAACTCAGAAGTTTAAAAAGGACATTTCATCTAGACACACACACTTTGAGTGTGATCTGTCCATTCCAATAGTTTCAGAGTGGTGTGGGTATGGATGTGGTTGTCACACTGCAGTAGATAGTTTTGATAAATCTCTCATTAACTGATAATGAAAGGGGCTTTGCAGTTGTGTGTCTGAGTGAAAAATCCCCTTTAAATGAGATGAGCTCTTGATATTCCATTGCTAATAGGGACACTTCTCAAGGCGTCTCTTTCTCTGTCTGTCCTTGTTGATCTATTCAGTGGATCCATCCAGACATTGAGCAGAAGGAGGCTAATAGCAGCCTCAGGCACGTCGCTAGGTCTCAGATGGTTGTGATGCAAGGCTATAGGGAGTGATGAGCACTAACAGCACGGTGACATTGAAAGGTGTCAGACAGACAGTATGTTGTTAGGATGGAGAGACTTTAGTGCAACCATTCTAAACCAGCAGCCCCCGGCATCGGGCCACAGAGGCAGTTTTCTTTCTTTGGTGCTGAACTTCACATATAAAAAAATGCACAGTTTCAATTTTGGGTTATGTTTGAATATCACCAAACCCTCCATAGCACATCACCAAAAGGTGGAGATAAATGTATTGTGCCACTGTTACATACCTGTGTTGGATGGGTTGAAATGAAACTCTTCTTTTTCCACTTGTGACACTCCCTGCTCTAATATAAGGAGAATGAATAGAAAATTGTGACATACACATCTTCAATACTCTCAGCTCCTATATTTTCATAATTTTCACTATTTCAGTGTTGGGGTGTAAAATTAATTAAATGCCTTCATATGTGGTTGAAGAACAAATGATAAGTGTTGGTGCTGTCGATCACTGAAGAGGAGGGAGAGGCTAGAAGTGAGTGTCAAGAAGGTGCTGAATGAGCTCGCAGCGGGGGCTCTTCAACAGACTCTTGTAAAATCAGCACTTGAGTGGTTGCTGGGCAGATAAAATTAATTGGATGCAAAGGACACCAAAAGCTCAAATACACTCACTTCTGACAGCATATGCTTTATTTTAGAAGGCTTATTCATATGAGATATAAAACAGTATACAGCTACATGCCATCATTACCACAAGAGTCCCACTGCACACTGATACAATTACACTGTTAGCCCCATCCAGGGTGAACTGGCTGTGGGGGGCACTTCAAATCTAGGTCACTTAGACACTGAGATACACACAAGATGGTGTCTCTCATCCGAATGAACACATGGGCTGACGCCGATTGGGCTAAAGATCTGAAGGATCTGGCTGCTGTAGTTTGCTGAAAGTGTGAGCTTGCTGGAGTCGCACCGATGACAGAGCTGCCTCAGCAGAGTTTGTGAAGTATCTGCTCCTGAAGGAGTCGACATAGATCTTGGGTATGTCTGGGGGAGGGGGTGGAAGGAATAAATAGATTTACTGTTGAGTGGAGTAACCGCACCCTGTAAGAACAGAGCAGACAGGGGAGGAGAGATGAGTGAGGACTGTCACTGTGAAGCAGGGGTGATGCCGAGTGGGGAGGGACAGAGAGTAGAGGAGGAACAGCCACTTTCAGTCAGACGACAGAAGTCTCGGAGAGAGGGAAAGTGTGTCTGACTTTGCCAAGGCTCATCACCCCCCCCCTCCCCCTCCAAACCCACCTCCCCACCAACTGTTGTCAACCTGCTCCTGCATGTAAATACGAGCTGTGTCTTCTCACTCATTGGCAGAGCCTGGGTGAATTTCCGGCTGTGTGTCCACCCAACCCCTAACCTTCTCAGTATTTCTTAAATCTGTAATTGATTTTTTCTTTCTTATATAGGGTTCCTGTTTCATTTATTTTAGCATCATTCCGCTCCTGTCGTTGGTTTTGTGGCCTGCAGCAAAAGCAGGTGGTTGTTTTAATGATAATATCTCTCACATTGTGCACAAGACGCCTCAAACAACAGGTTGCTGTAAAACAATATACCGGTACACTTCTCTGAGATACGAGAAGGGGTTTTTTGTGTTAGCATTCATCTGGTGACTCAACCCCAACTCCAAAGAAATGCTACTGTTGCGTCATGTCTTCTAGATGAATAAATATGTCAGTGTCACTGTTGGAAAACAATGCAGCTGTAACAATTCAAGGTTTTAGCTTATCTGATGTTTAGGATAATTAACTTACTCTCTCAAGAAAATTGTTATTGTACTGAATTTTTAGTACTTAAATATTTAGGGTCATAGTAATAATGATTGTCGGCTCTTTACTTGTCTTAAATGTTTCACTTTAATGATTCACTGATTAACATGAACAATCATTTTAGAGGTATCGCATATTTTTTTTTAGAAAAGCAGACAGTAGAAAGGGGAAAGTTGGCAAGACAGATGAGGGTCACGCTGGAACGGCTAATTCTGAACTATATATGTTGTAGTTATGTTGTCACTGTCGTTGAAAATCATAAGTAGTTTGACTTTTCGTATGATTACTAAAAAAGTTATTGACAGACTGTGAAGATATTACCTGGAGATTTACAGCAGGGCTGAAAAGAACATGTGAACGCTGGACCCACATCACTGGATCTAAGTAAGGTCTGATTTAACCTGATGGGATTTTTGTGCTGAAGCAGTGTTCATGCTACACAACGACAGACACATTACACCTTGTTTGTCTAGCGCACCACTTATCTGCTCATTAATTATGTATTGTATAATCAATACCAAGCATTGCTGTTTACAGGAAACTCTTGAACTCTCTGAGCAGTCACCTGATGTGACTTGGTACATTCCCTCGGAGGGTGCTCTGCTTGTCAAGCTGCATTCCCCACATGTAAGAGTTGGGAATCTCACTGCGTTCTATAAACAAGGGAAATCAAAACACATTGAAGCCTCCAGATAATGTAATCATATGCATTTTGATCTCTTTGTAGTATTTGTGATAATTCATTACTTCATTTACCTCTTTAGTGTTTGAGGTTTGATTGGTCTCTTCTTAGTAAGAGATGTTTTATAATGCGCACATTAGTGAAACAAAAATCCAAATTTTTGTTTCTGTGGTGTGAAGCTGGTGACATCCCGTGATTCTGAAGCTAAAATTTGCTGTAGAACTCCCCAGCTGTGGAATGACCTGCTGGAGGAACTCTGTATTGCTAAAAGTCACTGAAAGACTCATGTTTATCCAAAGGCTTTCCTATGACTTCCGTTTTTCAGGTCTTCGTATAGTTTTAACTGGATGAGGCTGTATTTCTGATGTCATATCAAGTCTTGCAGTGCTCATTTTAATTATTTATTTTTACATTGTTTCCTTGTGGTTTATTTGTAGAGTGTAGTCATCCATGGTTTTAGTTTCATTCCCCTTTTATTCCTCATGATTATCTGTTTTATTCTTCTATTTATGTTTATTTTACGCTTGGCATATTATAAAGCACTATAATAATAATAATAATAATAATAATAATAATAATAATAACAATAATAATAATAATAATAATAATGCGTTGCACTGGTGGCACATCCGGAGTCTCCTCGCCTCTCGTGGGGTAGACTATCGCAATCCCAGTGATCTGAGAAAGCAGAAGAAACGGCTCAGGAAAAGAAACCCTGATGGCTGTTCCATCAGTTGTGTGACTGTGTGTCAGGGTGAAATATGGTTGTAGCGTGAGGTATAGGAAGAGCTGTATTGGTCTGGGTGAAAAGGATGGCCCTGCTAGAATGGCTGCTTCAGCAATCGGTGAATGAATGTTTGTGGGAATGGGTGAATCTGTAAAAAGCTGCACTTGGAAAACCTGCACTGTTGATACAAGTCCAAAATACAAGTTCCCAACTATGACATTTATTATATTTTTTGTATGTGGAGTGAAAATTTAAGTAACTATTGGTTGAACATAATTTTAGAGCACGAAAATAGAGTTTTGGATCACATTCAGACAGAAAACATGGTGGGGGACAGATGGAGGAGAAAGTCAAGTAGCTTTTATTGGAAAATCAATACAGAGTCATGACTGTCAGGTTCAGTTTGCTCAGTAAAATGAAAATGCATTTAGCTTTCTTGACTGTTAAATATCATTTGTGCTTGATTTAATTTGAAGAAAAAAAAAAAAATTTGGATATAGACTGATGACTAGATGAAATCAGCACTAAACACCTCCAGGACATGGACACATATAGATTCTTGCACATGAGAGTTAGGTCAAGTTAGGTCAAGAGTTTTTCTCTGCAACCTGCCTTGTGCAGAAAAACAGGTGGCCGAGTCAACCAAGCTGTTGCCCCTTACAGCTCTAAAGATATGATACGCATGCATGGTTCAAATAGGTATGATATACACCCATTCACCCTTTAAACTATTAATAGTACATGCTTGAACATTATTTCTTGTCTTCTTGTGGTTAATGATAATATAACTGGTGCATCCATGTGTGCTGCAGGTGGGGAAGGAGACAGTTCAAACCACAGAGGACCAGGTGATGAAGAGAGACATGCCTCCTGCATTCATTAAGTAAGTCTGCTTCTGCACTGCCCTCCTTTACTCTCTCACCCACAGCCCCTCATGAAAATAGAGTTCAAATTATGGATATGAACCACTTCATCTCACCAGACAGAGAACTTGTTCAAAAGAGGATTTTAATGTCAGGAAATGTGGCTGCGTTCCCAGTTGCAACAAAGAGCCACTTCTGAGACCACGACCGGTCGACTGCATCCAGCATCCAAGCCTCTGTGAGGCTACTTGTCATTTTCCGACTTGCATTTTAAGGGCTGACTCGAGTTCTGTTTACTGGCCGAGACTCAGCTACTCAGTAGTTCCAAGACTCGAACATCAGGCGTTTGCTTGCCTCTGTGTGTTGCGTTTGAACTTATGTTTTGTGTGATTTTCTTTACTTTCATTGCATGTTTGACCCTTTTATGATCAAGTCAAGACCTGAAGCAGATACACTCTCACACACACAGGGAATTACACCATAAATCGTACTCACAAGGCTTAGAAGGGAGGCGTGTGAGAATGTGAACTAGTCTAAATATAGACGAACCAGCAGCCATCGATACCCTGACCAAGGGGGTCAGAAAGAGGAGGGACTTAGCTTTATTCAAGTGCTATTAAAATCCATCACTTTCTCCAAGTTGAACTAATCATTGATCATCAAAAACCCACCAAAGAATACTTAGTAAACCTGCAACTATTTTGTGAAGTGTTACTGCAAACAAACTCTGATTTACAGATTGACCGACAAAGACATAAAGATTGTTTTTGCTCTTTGAATGGAGGCGAACACACTTGTGCCTTGTAACAGCCTTGTCATCATCAGTTGATAGCAGGGGAGCAGCTTCATTAACTAAGCAAATGGTTTTCTTTGATAGATGTGAGATCATACGAACTTGACTTGCAAGGCAATTAACCAATTATTAGTCAATGTATTTTCTCTATTGAATCCCTACAGCTCATTTTAGCCTGACTCGTTTTAACCTAACCTGACTCTGTTTTGTCAGAGTGGAGAACTCCTGCTCGAAGCTCGTCCAGGCGTCTCAGATGCTAAAGGCTGATCCATACTCTGTTCCCGCACGAGATTACCTGATCGATGGATCCAGAGGGATACTGTCGGGAACGTCTGACCTGCTCCTGACGTTTGATGAGGCTGAGGTATGTGTGTGTGTGTATTTGTGTTTTCCTATTGAAATGTATGTGTGCGACCTATGAATCCCTATTGCTTCAGAGGTGTGGTATCTTTCACGGAAGTAAAGCTTTATATAGAAGAACTGAGGAAGGAGGAACTCAGCTTCGACTCCATAATAGAGTCTCAAATGCAGCCTGATCTAATAAGGGAGATCAAATGACTTTACTCTGTCATAACTCAGGATGTGTGTGGTGTGTGTGTGTGTGTGT
The DNA here is from genome assembly GCA_013358685.1 of Antennarius maculatus. Lineage (NCBI taxonomy): Eukaryota > Metazoa > Chordata > Actinopteri > Lophiiformes > Antennariidae > Antennarius > Antennarius maculatus. The sequence continues at coordinate 9,208,540 of CM023616.1, read as the reverse complement.
GTGTGTGTGTGTGTGTGTGTGTGTGTGTGTGTGTGTGTGTGTGTGTGTGTGTGTGTGTGTGTGTGTGTGTGTGTGTGTGTTTTCTATTAAGTTAGGACAGGATCAATAGTAGTTAGTGTAAGGTTTGGGTCAGGCAAGCGTTAATGCAGTGAAGGTCTGCACAAGGTATTTGTGTTTCTGAACGATTGTGTTTGTGTGCGTGTATGTGTGTATGTGTGTATGTGTGTGTGTATTGGATGTTTGATGGCAGCACCATAAATGGAGTCACATTGGACACATGATGATGCTCACCATGTCTCATCACTAGCCTCATTTTAAGAGAGACTACTCTCAGTCACAAGATGTACATCATAAGACTGTACAGCACACACACACACACACACACACACACACACACACACACACACACACACACACACACACACACACACACACACAAAGACAGCACAAAGAAGTTTGTGTAAGCAGTTAATTTGTTTCTTATCACAAATGTCATCTATGTTTCACTCGGTGTTCATTCCACATGTTTTTTTTCTGTGCCTGCCTCAGGTGCGTAAAATAATCCGTGTGTGCAAAGGTATCCTGGAGTACCTGACGGTGGCTGAGGTGGTAGAGACCATGGAGGACCTCATCACTTACACCAAGAACCTTGGACCAGGTCAGCAGGAGCCGTCGTTCTTTGTTTCTTTTTCCTTTCTTTCTTTCTTTGTCTTTTTTCTTTATTGCTTTCTTTACTCTTTCTTACTTTCTGTCCGTCTGTCCATCTGCCTGTCAAGACCATAATTCAAAGACCTCCAGGTGAACTATGTTAAGCAAACATGTGGTAGATACAGTATTTACATCAACAAAAGTATGTTTGAAGGGACACAACGACTGTATATTGTTGGATGTTTAAAACAATAAAATACTGTAGCTACAATTTGACGTTTACAACATTCTTTCGATATCTCAATGGAGTTAAACTTCACCAATCCAAGATAAATGATTTTAAACTAGACTGTAAGAGAAGGCAAATTTCCCATAAGGTTGAACATTATCTCCCAAAATTATATTCCTGCTAACAAGCAATGCCTATATTTAAATTCTTTCACAATGAGAAGATCCATATGTAGTCTTAATCTTTCTAGCAATTACTGTAATAATGAACTGACCAATTTGCAACAAAATAATTAGTTTGTTACAGCTTTATATTTTAAGTTTACATAAATTCTGCTAATCTCAAAAGTAAATTGAACTGGGGTCCTCAGAACGACTGGCTAAATTAAAACTCTGCCTAGGTGATCACTGGGGTCTTAATATTTTACACCAGCAGGAATACCTCAGATGCTTAGCAGCATTTGGTATTGATGAAACTGATATTTTGTTAAGACTGTCCCCACAACCTGAACCTCGCATTTGATCTTGGTCTACTATGTCTGGGTTAAAACATCTGTCATGATAAAAAAGTAATCAACCAAACACTCCTTTGACAAAAAGATGCAGTGATTCAGGATCAGAGGCTTTTCTCTGGCAGGAGAATGGAACAATAAACAGGCTATTTATCTTCTAAGGCAAAAGGTCAGTTGTGTTGTCAGTGCACGGTGGCATAATGAGCCAGAGGAAAACTGATGCCAAGGTTTTCCCACACTTGACTGATGCTTTCATTGTACGAGATCAGTCGCTCGTGAGGTAATGATCTATTTGGATGTGTTGGAAACACTCACTAGAAGAAGATACTTGATGGTCCAATGATTGTTGGAGCATAGATAAAACTGTGTGATGCTCAACACAAGCTTCCAACTCTTGTCTCCTGCTGGATGGCCTGATTTTGATAACCCGCAACTTTCACAGCACTACCAGTTCTCTCCTCCTTTCCTTCATTTCCTCAGGGATGACCAAAATGTCAAAGATGATTGATGAGAGGCAGCAGGAGCTGACTCACCAGGAGCACAGACAGATGCTGGTCAACTCCATGAACACTGTCAAGGAGCTGCTTCCTGTTCTGATATCCGGTGTGTATGCACGACTGTGTGTGGGCTAACTACATTGCAGGTCACTGAGCATTCATTAGTTGTTATAGCAACGCTGATAATTAAAGTCATTAGATGCTGGGGATGTGGGTCTGACTGCATGTCATTCATGCTGCATAGTGCAACAGTGAAGAAGAAGATGCCTGAGAGACTGTTAGAAAGCATGTAAATGTCAACATGTTTGGAACAATACTTATTGTCATGTCTCTCTGTTGGAGTTCCATCATATTCACAATGTGACTCACTAGTTGAGTTGGTTTGATTAGTGGTCTAACTTTAGGCTGTGTGTAAATTTACAGTACAGAATGGAGGAAAAATGCCTGAAGGAAATGAATGCAGTGTGCAGTAGTTCCAAATGATTAAAATAACTTTATTAATCATAAAAGGCTTGCTTCTGAGTGGCTGAAAAGATTATGCTGTGTCATCTGTTTCCATTTCCATGTACTGTATATAATAAAGGACACAATGATCGCTTTATTTCAAGTCAAACAGAAACCTTTTAGCAAACTATCAAAAAAGTCTCCAACAGTGGATGCTATCGATTCCTGATCACATGAATATGGATGAATCAGTTCTCTGTTCATAATGAATACCCAACTTAATTCCCCTCAGTTTTCATCCTCATGGACAGTTTTAGCATCTTTATGTCCTTCTTTGATTTATTTAATACAGAGACAGGATAAAATAAGCACATTCCATTTTGGTTAAGACACATTTTGTGCTGTAGCAGGTAGCTGCTTTCAGTGAAAAAGCTTTGTCCTAAATTGTCCAGCATAGGGTGACAATGTTAACAACTAGCTAGTGAACATATAATATATTGGACTTTATTGCCAGACTTCACCTCTAATTAACGCTTACATTGTTTTAGTCTTCCAGTTGTGTAAATCAGCAACATCTCCTAGATATCAGCTAACAGAAAACTACCTCTAGCTGACCTGAACTAATCAGTATTTCTTCTGTTTTTGCAATAAATGATAGTTAGAATTGATGAATCTTTATTCTCTTATAATTTCTAATCTTAAATACGTCCTCAGCTGTAAAGATTTTTGTCACAACCAAGAGTAGTAAAGGTGCTGGCATCGAAGAGGCAGAGAGGAACAGAAGGTTCACCTTTGAGAAGATGAGCACCGAAATCAATGAAATCATAAGAGTTCTACAGCTCACCACGTGGGATGAAGACGCCTGGGCGAACAAGGTATAACCTGTGTTGCACATTTGACATCTCATCTCATACCTTGAACGCCCCAAGAGCAACTAAAATCAATCACTTTTGCTTGCACACACATAGCCACTCACACATCCCTCTATTTTGCAGAGAGCATCTCCAGAAAAATTCAGTCTTTGCTTTCTGTATCCACTTTTCGTTTTGCTCGGTAGTATAACCCCTGGTTTTTTCTTTTTCTTTCTTTACCTTCCTCCTCCATTCTTTTCCTCCCTGTAGAAGGTAAGCCTGTTTCTCTCCCCCTCTGCAGTCTCTGGCATGTGTATGTGTGTGCGAGAGAGAGATGAAGGAGAGACATGTCCTCATGCTTATACATCTGTCATGCTGGTACTAAAGAGTAAATGTATCATTTGTTTTAATTCACTGACCGTCAGCTAATGTAAGGATGTTGAGTACACTTACATCATCACTTTATGGTTAGATGTGCATCTGTTTGTCTCCAGAGGTCAATTTGAGTCAAATGGCCTCAAACAGAAAGTTATTTAAGTATATTTGCTAAATAACTTGTTAACAGTTACTGTTGTCAGTGGTGGGACTGTGATAAATCTGTCAGCAGCACATAAAGATGTTTTTTGGGACAGAATATCAGAAATGTTTTTGGCACATCAGACTGACCCTGTGCCATGAGTTCACTAACTGGTAAGGTTCTGTTTGACCAGTCTAACTTGTAATCCTGCATGTTTCTCAGCGCAGAGCTACCTCAGACAAAGATCTGTCTGTCTGTGTTTGTGTGTGTTTGCCGTGGACATGCCGCATATTCTGTGTGTAAACAGTGATGACCACTTACTGTCAGTGGGTGGTGGAACCACTGAAACACAATAACCTTCCTACTCTTAAAACATGAATTATAGAAGTAAGCTGGTTGGTGTCCAGACCCATCCATAATAGATGGGCTCTAGTGAATGGTTACACTTAAGCTATTGGTTGTTCTCTGAGCTGGGAAAAGGCTTTTATTCCTTTGCTTTTGATTCTTCTGTACGTCCCATTTAACAAATCCGTAGAAAGTAAGGGCTAGTGTTGTCTTTACAATGTATTCAAATGTATGTGTAGTCAACAATTTCCTCCTGTTTTATAGGTGAGATTATTATAATAAACAAAAAAATGACGTCCAGGTTGCCTACAAAGAAGTAGTTAAATTTGGCTGTGCAATTACTGACTAACCTTTCGGTAAATGTTATATATTCTGATAAAACACAAAAGTAATAACAAAGATTACACCACAAATTTTGGGGATGTTTCCTTTCAAAAACAATCTGTTATTTATGTACATGATGTCATAGTAGACAGACGTTACTGAAGGTAAATCCACTGAGTGGATTCATCTTGACTATGGGAAAAACACAACTCTTGAAGAGGAGAGAGCTGTCATGTGATTGTCTGTGCAGAAAGATCACCAAACAAATCCAAGCATCTTTTCACATACTGTCAAAGACAAGAAGAAACTTTTTCTCCTCACAAAAACAACTCTAATCAAGGTTCTGAAATGTGGATCTGTTGATCATCTGGGATTAACAAATCCTGAAAATTCCATTCACGTTTGTCAGGAAGCTCACTGTAGGTTGGACCAACATTCCCAGCTTCATAGAGTTATTCTAATGATGTTAGATATGTCAGTTGCATACAGTGTGTCATCATGTAGCCTCACCATGAGGGTAGCTGTAACCTCAAACGCTGCTGCATACCAACACGTTTCTGCTTTAGTTACGTTGTGTTTCCCCGACATCAAAACCCGTTAGATATAAATATCAGGAAACGTGATTCTGACAATATTACATCCATTTAATGTTGACTTTTTTATTTAATCAGATTACAATTTGTTTTGACCAGTGGGAGATTAAGTGCATTGTGTCGTCACAGTATTGATCCGAGCTAAATCCTGACATATCATCAATATGAAAGTTTGACACCAGCACTGCAAATCAAGTTAAGACTTCACAGTCTGTATTTGTGATCTATTTTAAAATCTTATTCCATATTAAAATACTTATGATATATTTATTATGTAATACTTACGTCATCGGTAGCAAAGATTGCAGACTGAAACAATCAAGATGTGATGGATATGTACTGTATTGGTAAGTATAAAGAATAAAGAGATAGACTAATAATAGACACAATGTTGTGTTTTGTCCTGCTCACAGGATATGGAGGCCTTGAAGAGATCTCTGGCTTTGATTGAGTCAAAGATGGCACTAGCTAAAGGATGGCTCAAAGACCCTCATGGACAACCAGGTAACAGGATTCTCTCTGCTTGATGAACCAATCAGACTTTTTAAAGTTATTCCTATAGTGTGATCCCGTGGTGTGTCCTCATTCCCAGGAGACCCTGGTGAGGTCGCTCTACGAGTCATTCTGGATGAAGCTGGCAAGGTTGGAGAGCTGTGTGCTGGGAAGGAGAGGAAAGACATACTGGCTACTGCGAAAGCTCTGGGACAAATGACAGACCAGATTGCAGATTTAAGAGTCAGGTACTGTGGCTGTGCGAGAGAAGAGTTAGACAGTAAATGTAGTGTATTTTGTCTTCATGTGTCAGCTGTGAGTCTTCTTCTGTAATGACAGAGGCCAGGGCTCGACCCCAGGGTGTGTGCAGCGTGCAGCCCAGTGCTCACAGGGCTTAGATTTGTTATTTGGCAAAGTGGACAGTGCTGCTCGCAGATTGGAGGCTCTAATCAATGCCAAGCAAGCCATTGCCAGAAGGCTGGATGCTGCACAGGTCAGATAAAACATTAATAGCTCAGTAATCTAAATTAACCCTCTCCCCAAGAACTTGTGCTTCCCTTCTAAATTGTATTAATCCTGTTTCTGTCAATATTGTTAAACTACTGTGGATAAGAGGAACAATTTGATGATTTGATGCACTTAAATATTTAGAAATCTTTTTTTATCCTTAATACTGTGTTACAGCTGCATGCGTATAATCTTCCTGTTTAATCAGATAAGCTAAACCAGATACATGCATATTTTTTAGGCCTGGCTGGCGGATCCAAACGGAGGTCCTGAAGGGGAGGAGAACATCAGAGCGCTACTAGCAGAAGCCAAACGCATCGCTGATCTGTGCGAAGACCCCAAAGAGAGAGACGACATCCTGCGCTCCATCAGTGAGATCGCAGGCCTCACTGCCAGACTTGTGGAGCTGCGTAAACAGTATGCTGTCCCACCTCTAGCACATGCATGATCACTGATGCCCTTCAGTACCTTATGTAATTCTTAGACGCTCTTTTTATAGGCTCAAACTACAACCTCATGCTGCCAATAGATGGTATAAATTGCCTGCCTGGAAAATTTGTTGTTGCCTTTCAACCCTTGGCATTGGCATCAGTCCTACAATAAGGTTTATAACTGTTTGAATATGAGGTGATGGGGTCATGGTATGCATGTGGAGAGTCAGTGAGCATTTGAAGAGCAAACTTTGGTAAACTTTGGAGGAAAATACCACCAGTTAAAGGTTATTGGTATGTTTGTTTTAGATATGATTTAGTCTGTTTGCAAGGTGGTTTGATTTAGACAAGATGAATTACTAAATTTACATTAATTCAGTGAATCATGGAAAGATGACTCCACTTCAGCCGCATGTACTGACCATAAAAGGAAAGTAGAGATAAACAGAATGAATTATATGTTATCCAAATCCATAAAGGAAGAGATCTGATCTTTTAAAGGAGAACAATGTGACTGTGCAAGGACACAAGAACATTCTCAGGATCATATTTTTTTTATGCCTTGGAAAAATTTTGCATTTATGGGTATATATGTATATTTAAATGAAATGCGTAAATAATATTGTACTGTTCTGGCTTTAGATTTATCAATTATAATTCCATCAATAATTATTGTCCTGAGCTAGAACCTGTAACCTGATGTTGATCCAAGTCCTGTCCAGTAGCAGAAACTATTTATCTTTCGTTTGGGTGGTATTTCCCTCTGATGTGGCATCTAAGAGGGATCTGACTTTAAGCATGTGATGGGTGTGAATCCTGCATATATTGGCTGAACTCTACACCTCATATCATCTGGGTGTTACTGTCTCAGAGGTAAAGGTGACAGCCCAGAGGCCCGAGCGTTGGCAAAACAGATTGGAGCAGCATTGCTGACCCTGCAGTCCAAAACCAACCGGGCCGTGGCCAACATGAGACCATCCAAACCTGCTGTCACCTTGGAGGGCAAGATGGAGCAGGCCCTCCGCTGGGTGAACAACCCTGGAGTGGATGACAGAGGAATAGGTGAGTGGAACAGGAGAAGACAGTGTATTTGTTTGGCTCAAAAATAAATCCTTCCTTGTGAGCTAATGTGGTGAAACGGCAAAATCAGTGTCCATTACTGAAGTGTCTGAATTACGGTAGTAATAGAAGACTGTGCCATTGGCCACACTGAGGTATCCTGCATGAATCGTTGAATGAACAACTTTATTTATGCAGTCGTTTGGGTAGTATTGTACTGTATTTGATGCTATGAATGATGCCTATTTTTATGTTTTCGTCATTTTGTTGTTTCATTTTTTTGTCACATGCTTCCCTTTGGGGGCAGAATGTGAGATACTGCAGTGGAACACAGGTACCTCCCTACTCCATGCTTTCATAGAAGAAATAAAAAAAAACATCAAAATAAATCATGTCATCATCGGGTCAGCATGTACAAAAAATGGCATATCTTACTGATGACATACGAGACCATTTTTATTGCCATGTATTATTTATGCTCCAAATAAGGGCATGTAAGGGTTGTGGTTCTTCATTTAGACATGGATCAATCGTCTTATTTATCCAGGGACTGCAGAGATATTGGGTATCCAGATGAGATAATCACTTCTGCATTGTGTCTCTCTCCAGGTCAGGCAGCAATCAGGGGAATGGTTGGAGAAGGACGGAGGCTTGCAGGGGGCTTGTTAGGCCCTTATAGACAGGATATGATCGGACGCTGTGATAGAACGGAGGCTCTGACGGCATCTTTGGCTGAAATGGCTGGAAGGGGTGAGGCTGAGGCTCCTCATGCACGAGCCACTGCTGCACAACTGCAGGACAGTCTGAAGGTAGTTCAGTGGTATCATGAATACACACGATTGTCCAAACAGACTTACGCTGTGCAGTCAAACATTATGGAAACTCAGGCTTAAATGATAAATCAAAAATTTTCCAAAAATGTCCTGGGTAAGTTTTAGGTATATATGAATGCCCAATGTGGTATAATGTGCACGCTAACTGTGATTCAAGTATTGGTACACAGCGCCACCTAGCGGACTAACAGGACACTCATTGCCTCTACCAGGACTTGAGGCAGCACATGCAGGGGGTGATGACCCAGGAAGTATCAGATGTTTTCAGTGACACCACCACTCCTATCAAACTGCTGGCTGTAGCTGCAACTGCTCCACCTGATGCCCCCAACAGGGAGGAAGTGAGTAAAAAAAGTCTGTCTGGAGACTCTGCACCATCCAGAAGTTATGCTTGTAATAAATTTTAACCCTAACATACTGTGCATATGTTGATCTTTGTTGTAGGTGTTTGAGGAGCGCGCAGGAAACTTTGAAGCCCATGCAAGTCGGTTGGGAGCAACTGCAGAGAAGGCGGCTGCAGTGGGGACAGCCAATAAGAGCACAGTAGAAGGCATACATGCTGCTGTGAAACATGCCAGGGATCTCACACCTCAGGTACTGCTAGCATCTGTTTTACTGTCCCTGATTTGCATAATTGCAGACATGAATGACCCTCATAGCTGACTTACACAGTCAATGTCCTGTATGTCAATGTTCAGGTGACCTCTGCTGCTCGGATCCTATTAAAGAATCCAGGCAATAAAGCAGCCTATGAGCACTTTGATACCATGAAGAACCAGTGGATTGACAATGTGGAAAAACTCACTAGTGAGGGTTTTCTCAACATTTCTTGTGTTACTTAAATTGTTGACATGGATCAATGCGGCCTGCAACAAATCAATAAACCAAATTATCTTAACCAACAGAAGTTGATGTACAGATGTTAATTTCTGTGCTTGTTTGTCTCTCAGGCCTTGTGGATGAGGCTATCGACACCAGATCTCTGTTAGATGCTTCTGAGGAGGCTATAAAGAAAGACATCGACAAATGCCGAGTTGCCATGGCGAATGTTCAGCCCCAAATGCTTGTTGCCGGGGCAACAAGCATAGCAAGAAGAGCTAATCGGGTCCTATTGGTGGCTAAGAGGGAAGTGGAGAACTCTGAAGATCCGCGGTTCAGAGACACAGTGAAGCACGCGTCAGATGTCCTCTCACACACAATCTCCCCCATGGTGATGGACGCTAAGGCAGTGGCTGGGAACATTCAAGATAAAGGTACGGGACAATATTGTGCAAATGTTTGTTTTTGTTTGTTTGATTGTTTGTTTAACCTTCATTTATTTTACATCCTGTCTCCCACAGGTCTGCAAAAAGCCTATTTGGACTCTTGTCTGAGGATCTTGGCTGCAGTTGGGAAAGTCAGAGAAGCCTTCCAACCTCAGGAACCCGACTTCCCTCCTCCACCACCTGACTTGGACCAGCTTCATGTAAGAACAGCCAAACATGTTTAACATATTTAGCATAGTTCATATTATCCTCATTAAGACTCATCACTTCCTTGTACCAACTTGATGCTGCAAAAATGCAGGTGGGCAAAACCAAAAGTCTTCCTGTTCTCATTTATCATATGTCACATATTGACAAAAAATGAAATATCTCTTCCTGCTACAGCCAGCTGTGGGGAGAGGTGAGATAGGCCTGAACCACAAAGTGCAGCCAAAAAAAACAACTGCTTTTCAGCCTCGTAAAGTCTTTTTTTTTTAATGCGACCACTAAATGAAACTAAAAGTCTTTCAAAAGTTATAAATATTTCAACTTTTTTTAATATATTCTTATTCATGTGCATATCTGGGTGCTTTTTCCTCAGGTAAGTGATGAGCAGGCTCCACCCAAGCCTCCCCTGCCAGAGGGTGAGGTGCCCCCGCCTAGACCCCCTCCTCCTGAGGAGAAGGATGAGCAATTCCCAGAGCAGAAAGTTGGAGAGGTGCTCAGTGAGCCCATGATGGTGGCTGCTAGGCAACTGCATGACGAGGCACGCAAGTGGTCCAGCAAGGTCAGTCCACACAAACACACAGAAAAATAAATTCACAGTTTGCACATTTATTCCCTCAACCTGAATTCTTTTTTTTAATGATAGAACGAATAAAATTCTGGGTTAAATACATACGCAGGGTAGTGATGAAATACCCTCATGTGCTCAGTGAATATTCTGAATCAAGTTCTTTCTTAAGTCATGTTGATACTGAAATGTGGAGATCAGTGGCTCGATTACAATTTCAGAGGGAAACTGCGATCCGACAGTCGGCTGCATGCGACGTAGCGGTGCGTACACACTTACATGTGTGATGTAGATGAGAAAAGAGATGATCCAACCTCTCTTCCATCTTTGTATTCTTTCCAGTGTTATTCCTGTTAAGGTCTATGTTCTGTATGTGTGTGTCCAGGTTTGTTGTGGACTGTGTATGTGGACAATTATTTTGTGAAAATAACCATTAAGCACAAACGATGTCCTCTCACCGTCTTTATGAAGCTCTTGACCATCCTCCTCTTTTTAGCCATCTCAGCAGTTTTTCCACCAATGTATATTAACTTAGCTTAACTTGTCTTTGGAAAGTCTGCACAAAATACCTCGTCTAACTCACATTCCTGGTATACGAATAGCTAGATTCAGACTAGACTGCTTTGAAGTCGGCCAGGTCAGGTTAAAGTTAGACCTTCTTTGGTTATGTAAATGCTTCACAATCTGCCAATTTAGTCACCGCAAGAGTGGAGTAAAAGCCAGCCCTCCACATCCTACCTTCCCGAACCAGCTTTCTCCTTTGTTCCCATCTTTGCTTATGTGCAGCTTCAACTCCCCTCTCTTTTGCTCCTTTGTAGCGCCTGTAATTCTGCCTCTTCCCACCTGTCTTCTGTTCTTCCATCCAGTGCTCTCATACTGTACTAAATGCCTCCTTTTCCCATCCTCCCTTCCCTCCTGCCATCTCTGGCGTCCCCCCTTCTTCTCTACATGCCTCCCTTTTTTTCCTCCTCCTCCCAACCCCTTTGCCTCCCTGCTCCTCCAACAAACAACAACCCCCCTCCCCCGTGCATCCTACCCACCCAGCCTGAGGATGAGGAGGCAGTAGAGGAGAGAGAGGTAGATGATGAAGATGAGTTTACTGATGGTGAGGATGACTATGAGCCAGAACTGCTGATGATGCCGTCCAACCAGCCTGTCAATCAACCCATTCTGGCAGCTGCCCAGTCTCTCCACCAGGAGGCGCGCAAGTGGTCCAGCAAGGTCTGCGCACGCACATACATATGGGTGCACACACAATCAGATGGATGTCATATTCACATTGGCGCATGCAAACAAATAAAAGCATCATGCAAGAACACCGTAAAGGAAAAAAAAAAGCACCCCTCAACTGTAACTGTCTGCGCAAATGATAGGCTCTGCATCTGCCATTACCATGGAAACCTCCAACCAGCTATGGCTGCTGTTTTTTTTTTTAATGTTGCATCACACTCAGACATGTTTGACACTCGTTCATGCTGATGTCATGTACTGAAGGTCAAGGACTGCTACAATGGCGAGTTTGTTTGACACCTCACATGGATAAAGTGGTGCTGGCTTCACGCGCCCCTCCCTTATTTTCTTGATTAGGTAAGGTGGTTTACAAGAGGAGCCAGAAGCTCTGTCGCACTGTTATCCCTTTTGTCAATCACTCATTGCCTGGCCAATCTGTGAAGCCAAGGTTTCCAAAAGACTTCTGGGTGATGTAGTTTTAATGTTAGAATACTTGCTTGCCTATCTTGTATGGTCACCTGCTGCTGCTTTAGGGTGTGTACTGATCACTGTGGACATCACTTACAGGTACTAACCTCAGGATATGCAAGGAAGAAACCTCAATACTGTTTCCATCCAGAACTATGATTAGAAATTTCAGAATGGTAATCCATGATGGATCAGGAACTTGTGTTAACTTGCACAAACACTGCATGCAGCTATTGTCTTTTAAAGTTAGATTTGCTTTGGTAATTCAAATTCATCCATATCTCTAACATCAGAGTTTAACATCACTGTTATTGGTATCCTACATTTATTATTATAGGTACTACCATAGTACCTATAATAATAAATCATATAACCATGTGGAAAATGGCTTAAATGTTTTTCTCTTCCTGCTTCCACCCCTCTCCTCCCTCTTCCCAGGGTAACGACATCATAGCAGCAGCCAAAAGGATGGCTCTGCTCATGGCAGAAATGTCTCGTCTGGTGCGTGGTGGAAGTGGAAACAAGCGTGCCCTGATCCAGTGTGCAAAGGACATCGCCAAGGCCTCGGATGAGGTGACAAGATTGGCAAAGGAGGTGGCCAAGCAGTGCACTGACAGGCGCATCAGGACAAATCTCCTACAGGTAAGAAAAAAAACTAAACTATAAATACTGAAAAATTCTCTATAAAAATATAACTTGTGCATTTTCTCCTTTCTTAGGTGTGTGAACGAATCCCCACCATCAGCACACAGTTGAAGATCCTTTCTACTGTTAAAGCCACCATGCTGGGACGAACAAACATCAGTGAAGAAGAGTCTGAACAGGTAAAACTAAAAAACTGCATATTTGTATTAATGCACTGATGGGACTTTTTCTCTCTGTGTGTCTCATATAAATACAGTCAATCAGAGTACACAGTAGAACCTCAAGATACGAGTTTAATCCATTCAATGACTGAGCTCCTAAGCCAAACAATCAAGATAACAAAATAATTTTAACCTGTTCTGGCCTTGTATAAAAGCCCCAAATTCCTCCAAATTTTTTTAATCCATTTTTTTGTCAACCAATAGACAAGCATATTTTGCCTGAGCATAATTGATTATATATTAGTTATGTAAACAATGATAACATATGACAAGAAAAGCAAGTCAGGAGCACACACGAGCTATGTCTTTCCTCTGCAAAAGAGAACGAGATCTGATCTCAGCTGATGTATCCATTTGCCAAATAGCGGTGGTGTCCCGAATGTCGAGCAAAAATATGGATGCAGTGGCTGATATATCAAATAACTCATGTCAAACATTTTGTATCTCAAGGTCCTTGTGGATATTGATACTGTGGATTATTTAAATACCGGCACTAAGTAGAGTATCTTAAGTGCAGAAATGCCATCACATTAAAAAAATAGGTTGTGACTTGTCTTTGCATAAGTATCTAATAATATAGTTTTCAAAATAGTTATTGAATGCAAGACTTTTACGTGACGTCTTCCAAAAGTGATACATTTTTGTCCCATTTATTTCCATCCAATCCCTGTCCAGGCCACAGAGATGTTGGTCCATAATGCCCAGAATCTGATGCAGTCAGTGAAGGAGACAGTCAGGGAGGCAGAGGCAGCCTCCATCAAGATCCGCACAGATGCAGGATTCACCCTGCGTTGGGTGCGCAAGACTCCTTGGTACCAATAAAGACAAACGGGAAATGACGCTCATGAGACTTTTGACTTTACAATAGCACCAGGCTTGATTCTGTGGGTGGGCCGAGGTGGCATGGGCCCACCCGACTGCACAGCTTGACCCACCCAAAATGGCTGGGACAACTGGGAGGATTTTGTTTTTTCTTTATTTAACTTAACATTTAAACACACTAAAGACTGAAAGTTATTTTTGCTTCTAAAGACAATGCCCATTAAGCTACCATGATGTGTCAAGTCCTTTGTTTTGACAACCCAGGCCCATGTGGGAGTCATTCAGCAGCATAGCCCCAAACCAGGATGGGGTTTTTGTTTTCTTCTGTGGATCATGTAACAGGAAGGTCTGGTAAACTACTGAAATTGTAGACAGACTTAATGGAGATGAAACAAAACTGCTCTGAAGCTGTGGACTATTATGGGACAGTATACGTGAATGCACAAATAAGTTTAAGCCATTTGAAACAACACAGAAAAGATTGAAGTAGAGCTGGAAACTCCTGCTTCCCTTCTTCTCTCTCTCTCTCGCCCTCTCATTAGGTAGTTGGTACATTTTTTCTTAGTTTGTGCAATACACCCCTGTACACCACTTGTAATGATTAACATCTGTCACGGGTACATATTAACATATCTCTGCATTGAAGTTAAGTTTTAGTATCAGATTTAGAAGGTCTCATAATAAATAGACTGCCTGGCCACTTCCCAGAGAAGTCAGTTGTGATTTAGTGAGTAATTAGAAACAATCACAAGAAGGTAAACAAAATTGTCATGTAAATAAAAGCCCACTCAAAGCTAAGTTCATGGTTTTGCACACAGAGGTAAATAAGGTAGCGTCCTTCACTGTAGTTCAAGTGTGTTCACCAGGAACCATCAGATGAGCAACTCTTGTTTAGTAGAGTGAATTCAGCTTTGCGATCAAGCTCTCTTTATCTTTTGAATCACGCAGGCTAATCAAATACAGTGTTTAATATATATTTTTGGTATGTTGTGTTACAAGAGTTTATCCAAATCCCAGGTATATATTTTTTGCATGAAGATTTTTCTATTTTCTAAAGGAAAATTGTGACAATAAAAATACTTCTTTTAAAAGAAACTTTTAGCTCATTTTTTCAGTGAGTTTATTGTCTATTGTAAATAGAGCAATTATTTTACGATTTAAAATATATACTTTACACACTGTTTGGCACTAGATAGTGGAGTTTTGTTTCTTTAAATAATGCCTATTCGAGTCATCATCAGGGCTGCTGTCTGCCTTATTCAGTGTCATGATTTACAGGTAAATGTTGAAATGAAACTAGTGATTGTATGATTTTAAAAAAAATCTGTGATTTTCAAGGAATTTGTTGATTGCAGAAGAAGTTTATAATTAATATCTTTTCATTAAACTGTGCAGAAAAGCAACAGCAACTAAATCAGGATCTATTTAGATGTTTTCATCTCCATCAACAAGACTTAAAGGAGTTCCTTTTATTACTGTGCTTTAGTTCTTTGTTCGGACTTTTATTTTCACAGAAATCCTTGTCTTAACTGAAAATCCGGGTCATTATCAACAAAACATTTTCTTCATTGTCGCTTCTTTTGTGTACTAATCGTGGTTCGTGTTAACAGTTGAACCATTTCTGAATTCTTCAAAACAAAAATGAAAAACCAAAATACCAAAAACAATGATGCTCCAATTCAACATTTTGTTCATAAAAAATTTCTCCATGCATCAGTTCAGTAATTCCGAGTGACTCTTTGAACAGGTTTTCTGGACAACCTTTTGGTCTGAGGACAGTGTGTGACAGGGCTTTGGTGCCACTCACTCATCATTCATAGTAACTCATAAGCAATGAGATCAATGAATGCAGTTTCCTTTAACAGCATTTTTTTTAGTTTATTTATGAATATTTAGTGTCTAAGAAAATATAATTGCATTGAAAATTTGTATGTGTGTGTATGCATGAAGTCTCTTCACATTACCAGTACTAGAGAGCCTTGCCTATGGTGGTTAGGGGATAAAGCTGTAAACAGTAGCACAGAATGTTGATTGACTTTGAATCTTGGGCCTACAAGCATACAGCGATCACCGATTCCTCACTAGTAGTGACAGCGTGTGGTTCTGTGTGTGCTTCATGTGTCCATTCACACCCTGAATGTATTCTGATAGCTTCTAATCCTGCCAACACATCTGCTGTGCCTTGGAAGAATAAATGATTATAATGTCTACTGTCTACTTCTTCATTACGTCACTAAGTGTTATTAGAGTCAAAAATCAGTGAATGTTGTGGGGAGAAAGATAAATGACTGATTGTAATACAGGGAAGGTGATACTGCAAGATAAATGCTAACGTACAGTAAATATGCTGGAAAGCACACAAAGCAATGACACTTTTTAAAATGCATATTGTCATGTTTATCCCTTATGAATGTGACCATATGCTACCGTTCACTTATTGGTAATAATTACAGTAAATACCGTTAGTGAACCAGAATATCAGACAAATTACATGCATGTGGCTCCAAATCATAAGATTACCAAAGTTATTAAGACATTGTTCCTTCACACCCTGTTCCTTCAGACCCAAAGACCAATCAGTCCTGTCATCGCTCCCGCAGACGTTAGATAATAAAGGAGACATGAACACACAATGTTAAAGATTTGATAAGACACTTTATGTTCTGGAATACAGACTGTCCATGCGGAGAGTTGATTGTGCAAATCTTGTGCTGATTGAAGACGAGATTCAAGATTATGTGAGGATCTTATAGATTTCTTAGTGCTTTATGCATAAGTGTAACCGCCTGACTCGCTCAGTATTTTGTAAACACCGCAAAGTCGTACGTCATCAAAAAGTCAAGCCTTAGACATCAGATTTTTTAAGATGTACCTCAGTACCTCAGGCCTGCAAAAGAATGTTTTGTAGTGCAGTGTGTTTTACAAAGCACCTTAACTTCACCTGTCACAAGGCCATATTAATAAGTGAAAGTGTGCAGAAATACCTGCACTTAAGACACAATGCACTTGCTCAGGAAGTAGATGTTACCTTTTTCAAAAAAAAACATATAAGTTACGTTCATGTGTGTTTGATGTCTTGGTGATGAGCAAGACAAAAAGAAAGAACAATATTCAGAAACATTTTCAAACGAAAGAAGAATGGAATTACAGTCAAACCCAAAAATAATTAATACCCGTTGTCCAGATCAGCATTTGCAAAGGCTAAGCAGGCTTTTGTGTGCTTTATCTGGAGAAGGGCGTCCTCCTTGGTCTGCATCTGTGGAACCCAGCAGTGTACAACGTCCGTTGGGCTGTCTGCCTTGAGACTTTGCCACTAGCAGAGGTGCAGATCCTCAGGGAGTCCCTTTGTTTTCACTTGTCCAGGACTGTTCACAAAACACTACAGAAAGTTCCTGTTTTCCACCTGTTAAGTTGATCAAACAACTGTTCCTAATGGATCAGGGCCACTTTAAAAAGCCTGGACCTTTTAAAATGGTATAGAATTTTGGATTTTCTCATAGACTGTGACAGTTTGCAAAAAGAATGAATAGTTTTGGAAATTCCACCTTTTTTAAATGTAGAAAAAATCTGACAAATATTTTTTCCTCAATAATAAAACATGTTATTATCTTCTGGGGTACTCGTATCATTTTTAATCAAGAAAAAAATTACTGGTTAAATTAAAGTGACTTGAAGTCAAAATTAACCAGTTAGGAAGAATTTTGGGCTTAACTCTATACATGATGATCCTTTAAGGATGAATCTGAAGGAACTTGATTTTTCTTTAGGTTTAGAAGACATTTCATCTCTCATGCAAAGGACTTTTTCAGCTCTGACCAGCAGGTCGTACAGATATTTAAACCCTTCTAAGATAATGAAACACAGTTACCGTCATGAGGTCACACCAACAGTTGAGTCCAAAGCACAATAACAAGATACTTGATTGAATATAAAAATGGACACTTTCTTGCACATCTCTGCCAGTCAGGTCAACCTGAAGGAGCCTCTTGGCTGAGAGAGGAAACGTCTTCAGTCCAGTTGCTTCAGAGTCCTCCTCAAAGATGACCATGAACTAGATGAATGAGAATCCACACCAGCATAACAATGCTGCACACTCAAATTGTATAGAACCTAATAACACTTACACAATGCCACACACATAATCAAGGCTTCCCTTTACAGGCCACAAATACATTTCAAAGAACATGTAATGCCAAACAATTAATAAATACCTCTTAAAATGAAAAACTGTTAGTTAATTACACTTAGGATATGTAAGACTGATTTGGGAGCTGAACCAACTGGTGGTAAAGACGCCCCCTATTTGGCGTAATGAATCATTACCCACCATTCCTCAGGTCCGCACTTGGAATTTCCCTGCTTTGGTCAGATATTTGACTCCTTTAAAAGGCTTGTACTTCTCTCCAAACATGTCCAGACGACTCACCTTAAGACCTATGGAAGAAGAAAACTGAGTAAAGACTAGAAATACAAATCAACTCTGATCCTTACCAACTTAACATTATCACAAACAATATTTGTTTACAACCTGTAAGAGCAGGGGGACATAGAAAGAATGGGCCTTCAAGGACTGTCAGATTTACTTAGAGGTCACACTGCTGGGATTACCTGATATGGCGAGCTGCTGTATCTTCAAGTCAATGTTGAGTGCAGGGTTATCTTCAGGTTTTGGGGCGCCTGCTTGAGTGGTCAGTGTGCCTCGCAAGTTAGGAAGCTTCTGGGGGTTCAGTTTCCCAATGTCCCAAACTAATACCTACCATAAACATCAGAGGGTCTCCCAGTAAGGACAATAAAAAGCTTTCTTTTTGGTTACTAAAAACATTAAGAAGTTTGGTAATAATATATTACAGTACTTTCCGCACTTTAAGGCGCACCTAAAAGCTTTATTTTCTCAAAAACCAACACCTTATAATCCAGTGTGCCTTATATATGGAAAAAGTTTTAGAAAAGGCCATTCATTGAAGGTGCGCCTTATAGTCCAGTGCGCATTATAGTCCAGAAAATACTTTACTGCTTATGGCAGACTTGTAAACAGCTTGTTACCTTTGTAGCAAGGTCGTAGGTGTAATGTCCCTGTGTTGCTGTGAGGTTGGCACTCAGCACAGCTTTAGGCATGTGGATGGTGACCATCAATCCCTCCACCGCCTTCCCCATGGTCTGCTTGGGTCCAATCGTGAGGTCAAGGCGGCCAGAAGGTCCCGTCTCAAAGAAACTGATGCTTTGCTTCACATATACTGGAATGGCCACGAGACTGAGGAGTGTCACAGACAAAATACCACGATGACAAACTGTTAGGAGGCAGACAGTAATCACCTTGTGTTTACAGATTCACAAGATGACAAATGAAGTCTGTGAATGTGCATCACCAAAATTAAACCACAATTTCCATACATTCCTGAAACCCAAAGTAAACTACAGGACAAAGAAGTTATTGTTGGGAGAGGATACTGATTCCAAGATCACATTTTTTCAGCAAAAAAGTAATCTATTGGACATACCTGCTGATTATTGTGCACACTTCAGTGAACTTGCAGTGGGAGTCTTACAAAGGGTCTTGACTGATTCATAAAGTAGATATACAGAAGTACTGGTGTGCTTACTTTTGAGAACTGACGTGATAGGTCATGAGTGTGAAGTTCCCATCTGGTGGGATGAAAGAGAGGACACGCTCCGACTCCCAGCGCTTAAACCGCACACAAGGATGGAAGCTCACATCATCGAGGAGACGAGGATTCTGTCATCAAGTACAGACACAAAAGCCGAAAAACACTCAGTCAGCAGTTAAAGCTCTATCTGTTAATTTCTTTTTTAAAAAAGTGAAACCTGAAAAGGTAATATCAACAAAAAAATTAAGACAAAGAATAACTTGCATATCCTGCTTGGGATCAATGCAAGTGTTTAAAATGATTATCCATTCTGACACTTGTGTGGCTTTTGTTTTTAAATGTATTCATTTGACTGACACACAGGATATTCGTGCATGCTTCTGTACATGCTGCATATAGTTAAAATGACAGGAAAACGAGGAACTTAACCGACCATAAAGGACAGTGTCAGATCAGGCATCCCAGAGAGTCTCACACAGGCCTCAATTACACCCTGGATCTCTGCAAATACAGTTGCACCTGAATAAAACAGATTGAAGGAGATTTGAGCATTCAGACAGGAGCGAGATCCAATCATACAATCAATATATCATCACTGTTACATTGTACTGATAAAACAATTGGTTAGGGTACCTGATTTGTCAAGAATGGCATCTATTTCCTCAATCACATCAAAATATGCCTCATTATTGGTGTATTTAACTCCAGCTCGCCTCCATGGAACATTGGACAATTGACCTGTTGGCAATGTATCCCCAACATTACTCCCTCCTGGAAAATACACAAAACGGAACACTAAGACAACACTGAGCTCACACACAGACATATATATTACAAAAAAAAAATTTTTTCAGAAGTACTTTTGGCAACTGAGCACCCACAGCTAATACAACAGCTGCAGGAAGAGCAGCTGTGCATCTAAAAAATATTTATTTGGTTGAATGAGAAGTAGACAGTAAAGCTGTAACTGAACTTTAACTCATTAACCAGGGCGATGTCACTTTACCTGTAAGTGTATTAACAACTGATCGTAGGATAGTGGGAGGCCTGATCATCTCTTTCAAGATGTTGGACTCTGTTGCAAGTGGAAAGCCATTGTCCAGCATCTCCTCTAACAGCTCGTACACAGTCACCACATTGTCCTTGATTACACCTTCTGAGCACTCTCCAAAGTAGTCCTATCAACACACACAATATTTCAGTCAAGACCGGACTGACATATACAAATAGCGTTGTTACAGGAAATCCAAGGTCATCGATTTATCATATGATTTACAAAAACCAATTCCATACTAGATACCAACTATATGGGGCATGTAGAGTTTTCATTTTCTGTTAATTTCTGTAGTCAGAATACGCAGTGTATCATATACAACTTTGAAGAGCTACTTTAACTTCACGCAGAGAAACTAAGTGCAATTTTGATAAAACCTGTAGGTATAGGTGTCGGTGCACTTTGAGAAAAC
Organism: Antennarius maculatus; assembly: GCA_013358685.1. Classification (NCBI taxonomy): domain Eukaryota; kingdom Metazoa; phylum Chordata; class Actinopteri; order Lophiiformes; family Antennariidae; genus Antennarius; species Antennarius maculatus. Next base: position 9,187,764 of record CM023616.1, on the reverse strand, counting down.
ACTGCACCACACCTCCATACAAACACGGAATTAAAGCCAAGACTTCTGTTCACATTCAACATCAAAATTATTCTGAGGTGATTAAAAATTCCATGGTGTAATGAAAGCATTAGAGACATCCTGAAGTTACTCGAATTAATCATCACATCTTGAGAATACCCTAGAAGCTATAGGAATATTTAGACTGCCTTTGCAAATTGTGTGACACGCCTTAGAAAAATTTACGACATTAAAATAAACTACCAGTAGATAATTTCCTCTCTGTCTCCATTAGTAAGATTATATGTGTATCTTATTCTTCTTCAGAATTGCAAAACCAGTTTGGGGAAGTGAAATCTGATTCCCTCACATACTAGTATCACTGAAATATTTCTGAACTACAGTACATCAAGTCACAATCTGCTAAAGGAGAATGCCAAGTCTGGACAGGAACAAAAATTTCATTGTTTAATCAAATTTACTTTATAGTTTAAACATACCTGAAATGTGTCTGCCACTCTGTGCAGAAACTCAATGACAAACAGCGGAGGGACTTCAGTCTGGATGACAGCAATGAAAAAGATTTTGTCCCTGTATATACTGATGAGAGAGTGGTGAGGAGTCTGCAGGACGGGGGGCACATTTTCTGGGTCTGCTGCCTTCTGCTTTGCTTCAAAAAAATAGTCACATACACCCCGGCTGATAACACTCTTCCAGTGTTTCTCCAGGAAGATGTCTCCCAAGTGATTAATCAGGAATAAACTGTGGATCATTTCAGCAGCAACAATCAGGTGGCTGTTGTTATGAGAGCTCTGTAACTGAGAAAGACAGAAGACAGATGAAATTCAAAGTTTTAAAAACTCAACACTTTAGAAATTATTTAATTTTACCGAAATTAAAACCAACCAATCAAAATGTAAATCAGTGTACTATATATTGTTGTCAGATTTTACCTACTGCCAGTCTCTAAAACTAACTTAAAACTGAACTACAGTACTTTTTATTGGCTGGTTAGCAATCACAGACTGGTTAACTTCGAACAGCATTACCAACTGCATTTTAGTGCAACAATTTAAATAAACGCTAGTCAGAAGCTTTACAGAAAGGTGTGCTTTAAATAACAAATAACGTTTTCAAAATTGCTCAGACAGACTAAAGTTTTACCTTTAAACTGCAGTTGATTTGATCAAAACTGTTTTAAAGTCCCAATATGGTTAGATGTCAGCTGAGAAGACGCCTGTAGATCTATGCACACGTAAACACACCGGAGCCCGAAAAAAAATCGACGACACAATAGTGCCCTAGCTACTACCGATAAAATACTAAACTATAATCTAAACTATTTTAGAAACTAACAAACCAATTACCAACTGGATCGATGCTTTCAGCGAAAAGTTTTAATTTTTTTTAAGCAGGCAATAGCTGTGGGCAGCTAACCTCTCTGTGAGTACACAATTTAATTTTACCCTAATACTGATCTTGCAGGCGTTACGTACGATGCAACGTAGGGTATAAAGAGCGCAAACGTGGTTCAGGCATGAGACCACAAATTGTGTCCTCGCAAACCGGACTGCTGAACTACAAAAAAAAAAAAAATGCTGGGCGTCAAATCGAAATAATGCGAAATGCAGGCTCTGCATACCACGAGGAAATTGCAAATGTAAGCCTAACAGACTGTACTACAGCCTGTTGTAGACATTACCACTAATTGGCTCTCAATGGATGACTGTTTTATTTTCAGTGGCCCAACCTTTCCCACACTTCCATTATTTGCCTACACGTAATTAGTAATCTTCATAATTAACTCTATTATTTATTTTTACCATATTTGCATTCATATTCATACTTCTGTAAGGCAGCTATTACATGCTATTTCATATGACAACTTGTTTAATAATACTAATGTCATTCAAAACGATATACAAGTACTGTACTTTGACTTAAGCTAAAAGTAAGACTATTGATTGGTGGAAATACAAAGGGACGTCACAGATCCGCTGAGGAAGAGGGTTCTGTTGCTGCCTGCCAGGCTTCCCCGAGGGTTTAAGGATCGGGGACACTGACCGCGTTTTCATACCGGTAGAGGTGACTGGAGCGTGCAGCGATAGTCATGGCTTCTGAAGAACCGCAAGCAAAGAAACAAAAACTTTCAGAGGAGGAAAAGACGGAGTCTCCAAACAAAGAGATTCCTGCGAAATTAAGGTGACTGAAAGTTAAAGGAGTAAAAAAAACTAAGAATGCCTCTTTCTTTGCAAAGTTATCCTCTCCTTCGTAATTGAATGCAAATATGCATATCAATTCTGGAGATGATTCCGTACCTGGGTACATTATACATGTTACATGGAATGTTGAGTTTATTGAAAGTATTAACGTAGAACGTCCGAAACATCACGGAGAGGTCGCCGGTGTAAATTCCTTTTGATATGGTATCTGATCATGTGGCTACCCTGGTGGTTAACTTTAAATTTTAGCCGGCCTGAGGTCACATTTAGATATGGCGCTGCTGCTCTCATCTCTTGCGCGCTATCCTTCAGTTGGCCAATATCTAACCCAAATCTAATCCCAACGTGAGCACCACGTGTGTGGTGCTCACAACTAAACAAGACGCGTTTATTCACTGATCTGTGAGAGCTTGACTGATCCTTAAACAAATAAGCGAGTCTTATTTCTAATGGGTTCCTCTCGGCTGCAACCAGCTGTTGTCCCATCGCTATCTCTGCTGGCCATTTGCTCTCTACTCACGATCTAATGCTGCTACACCAGAGTGACAGGATCGAGGTTTCCACGGGTGACTCGAGCCAATCCTCAGACTGAGGCAGACGATCTTGGCCCATCCTCCTGCAGATGCCACCAATCAGTCCGCTCCGAGGAGGTGGAGTTGTGTTTTCAGGGAGAAATCGATCTGCACACACTGAGCTGAAATTGGGAAGTTTTAAACTGCTAAGGTCTTTCTGAGAAGGTGTTCAGAGTTGATCAACAGGTCCGTCATTACACAGAGAGTAGCACAGCATGTCATCTCTAAGGTAAGGCCATGCTGACTTCTAGAGCATGGATTCAAAGGAAGGCATGGTTTCTGGTTTATTTTAATTGGCTTGTTCCACAGCAACGCCTTGTGCAAGTGGAACATGTGTGTAATGGAATCTGTTTGTTTTTTTGCATCGACAAACACCCATCAGGAAATTTATAAAACCCGTTGACGTGTCTTGCCTCTTCTTGTTTTATTGCATATTGTCTTAGGCTAATGTAGAAAGGCAGGCTGTGTGGAGAATATGTCGACACATGCATTTTGCAGTGGCTTCGGTAAGGGCCTGAGGTCAGAGACTCTCTCCATATGGGAAGAATTTTATTTTTCAGAAAACAGTTTCATTTGTTGTGACATTAGGAATGAGTACCGTACTACGAGTGGAGACAACATTAGATACTCATGTTACTAACATGCTATATCATAAGCTCTTGTGTTTTTGCAAAATTAGCACAAGTCATTATTTATTTACTAGCAGAAAAGGAAAGTTTCTGACTTACCCACTGGTTTCAATGTTTTGCTGTAAAGCAAATACCAGTATGATTGTATTTTGACACACAGCCGATGCACCTTTTTAGCAGTGGTCTCATTTCATTTGGACCCAGTAGGAGAAGTGTCACTGTGGTGATTTAAAACAGTGTTTTTTGGCATCGCAAGACCATGATTTGTGATAGTTTCCAAGCCTTTGTTCGGGGAAAAGGACAGGTTAAATACAGCAGAGACAGCATACGGCTGCCTTGAGGTTCCCTCCCCGTGACATAACACGCTTTCATGCATTACTGACTTTGTCTGTGCTGCAAACTGTATTCATAGTCTTTTGCAATGTTTGTAACACTCTGCCAGTTTCCACATGAAACTCTTAGGCTTGCTATTTTTGCCTTTATTCCTTTTTGTCATGTCATGTGAGTGAAGCCACATGAAAACAGAACTGTGGACTGGGTACAAATAAGGTTAAAAACTGGTAGTAATTCCACCACAGTAAGTGGAAAGAACAAATGTCAGTTTCTGCATTCATGAAGCATGTCTCTTGATAATGAGCTGAAAGTAGGGCCCTTTGTGTTTTTAACCTTCTGGCTGGTTTTACGTTACCTTTTACCAATTGTTTGCCCTTGGAACACTAAGACATGTAAAAATGATCTCTGCTAGATTTACCCCTTATTACTGCCAATGTGAAAAATAAACACAGATAATTGCTTAAGATAACAAGTGTATAAAGAAAGTTTTAGTTTTGACTCTGTTTTTCAGGCCTAACTTGCTCTTTGGGATGGGAAACCCCCTTCTGGACATCAGTGCTGTTGTAGACAAAGAATTCTTGGATAAGTAAGTAAAAGGACCGAAGCAATCATAATAACATTTATGTATTATAAATTAGGGAATGTTCCATCATCATCAGTGGCTGTAAACGGTTAGAGTTATGATGGTTATACTTGTTTAAAAAAAACAAAAAACAAAACAAGTGTCTTTTTGCTACTGTCAACTCTATAAAACTCAGATCACGTGGTATACAAGTGTGTGGTTTCGGTGATGCTAACCCTGTGGCTGGCTGACCATTAGATTAGATTCAATTTTGTTGTCATTACATTTGTACGTGTATGGGATGGAAATGCAGTTTGGCGTCCAACCAGAAGTGCAGCTGAAAGCAAGTGTGGAAATATACTGGAAAAAAAATGTTTTACAGATATGGATTTGGTGTTATTAACATGGTATATTACTAGACATAATATATGGCTCATGTGTATGGATATAGACATAATAGACATCTTAAATTAGAATATATGGATTAAAGTGCAATGAACACATTTTACTAATGGATAATATAAAGATAAATATGAATGATATCATTGTCGTATTACAAATGGGTGAGAGACGTGTGTATAGAACTAGAAGGAGTGATGAGCGTGGGGGAGGTGATGAGTATGTAGTGATGTGTGTGGAGGGTCAGCAGGGGGGCAGAGTCTAATAGGAAAGAATAGTTTTATAATGTGATCATTGGAGATTCATGATAGAAGAAGAGAGCAGAGCAGATAAAGCAGCAGAGATGACTGATCATCTCTGACAGATGTTTATATCTGTGCTTGTATTCTCTGAACTGTTCTGATCCGGAGCACTGTATAGGAGTTCTTGTTTTGTCATTATGTTATTGATTGGTTGTCATTGGTTCACATGTTATTTAACATTTGTTAAGGCTTAAATATGAGTCAAGCCTTTATTAAAAGCCATGAGGGCTTTGCTGAAGCAGTGTTGTTACATTACTCAAGGGTAGTAATTATTTACTTTAGACCTGTGTATTGCTGTACTTGGTGTTGCTCATTGTGAGAATCTTCAGCAGAAACCAAGACAGACACATCTGACATATTCTGCTCCGTCCAGGCTCCGTCAAACCGTGTTGACCAGGGCAAAGGGTTCCAGCTCAGAGTCCATTCTCAAACCCCTTGCGTAAATTCCAGGATTAGAGCTAAAACAGCCAATCAAACATGTTTCTAATCCAGACTCGTATGTTGTAAAGCAGGACTGAATCTGAAACTTAATCCTTTCCACTTCTGTCTTTCAAAGAAACTACAATCTGTTTCTCATTATTGATTACAATAATTTTATTTGGTAGTAGACAGTTTCTTTGCCTGTGATTTATTGGTTTAATGATTAAATTGATCACATTCTCCATTCGAGCGAACAACTCATTTTGTCAGCAGAAACAGAATCTAGATTCTTATTGTATGTTTTTAATGGTATGATCTAGGCTTTAGTGAATTACACAGAGACAGGTTTATTATGGGGTAAAAAAAAGCTTTTAGAAAATGAATGCTTCTTATTTCTCTTATTTGCAGGTACACTTTGAAGTCTAACGACCAGATCCTGGCAGAGGACAAGCACAAAGCACTGTATGTACCGCATGCATCACAACGTTTCCTGTAGAATAGGTTGAGCTCTCAGACACCTGATAGCAGGGATTGTAGCACTCAAAAAATAAATTTGCCTCAAATCGTGTGTGAGTTAGGTCTCCTCTGTTCTGGAGAGGACCAGCCAAAGCAGGCATACACCAGAAATCAGGCTGATTGACCTCCGCTCCTTAATAGATAACCAATAGCAAAGTGGCAGATCTGGGACACAGCCTGTCTCAGCCAATAGCAAATCAGGACACTTCTACTCCCAGTCCCTCTGCAACAAGAACCAGAAAGCAAACATTTCAAAGCGATAAGACAGTCATGTGTTACTAGATTGCATTCTGTAGTACTAGATTGTTTTCTGTAGTAATATTTTACAGCACCAGTGTGTTCTATAATGTCAGATACTCGCATGTTTAGAGGATTACTGATGTTTGATACATGAAGATGTTTGAATTAAAAGGAAAGCAGCGATTTTTTCCAACCACTGAGGACAGTTATATTTACATTATTAAATCGAGTAGCATTGGTTACTAGCATTGATTCCCAGCTGTAGGGCAGACCATGGTTCCATGTGTCAGTGGGTAGGAGGGCCATTTCTGATTATTTATATACAGTATGAAGTCTACATACGATCCCAGACTTTCAATCATGGTCCTGCCTTTAGTTGTACTACCCAGGTGTTGCTTGAAGCTCATATTGCTATCTTGAAGATTTCCTTCAACAAACTGTAATAGTGAGAAAGAAAAGTGAGAATTTCTGCAGGAGTCTGTCAGCCCTGCTCTATTTTTCTGTCCATCTCCCAGATGTCTCCTTGCCTGTAACCTCTGGCTCAGTCTCAGGACCTCTAACAGCAGTTGGCCTGTTATGTTTCCCCATGAACGTTCTGTCTCTGACACCCGCATCAGCCACATAAATGTATCTGTGTTGGTTGATATGGCTGCTATACTTACACTAGAGTAGAGCAAATTATTGCTCTTTTTGCCTTAAGTGTAACATCAAAATGCTGCTTCTGTAATTGTGTTTTGAACAGGAAGTTCAAACAGAATTACTGTCATACAAGTTTTGCATGATCATCTGGTATGAAATATGCAATATGAACAAAATAAAAACAAGTGTGCTTTGCTGTGGACAACAGCCAATCAAAGAACTGTTTGAGAAATTATACCTCTCAGAAGCTTTTAATGTCACTATATATTTTTTTTGCTAATATTTGAAAATAATCAAATACATTTAGAGGAAAGTAATTACAATTCTCTGTACCGGTATGTCTCTGTGTAGATTTGAGGAGTTGGTGAAGAAGTTCAAAGTTGAGTACCACGCTGGAGGAGCCACACAGAACTCCATAAAGGTTGCTCAGGTCAGTCATGCTCTGTCATCTCTTTAAATGGTTGACATCGCTGAGGCCGTTTAACTTGTGGGACTTGTCACTGTAGTGGATGATCCAAGAACCCCATAATGTGGGAACGTTCTTTGGCTGCATCGGCAAAGACAATTTTGGAGAGATCCTGAAGCAGAAGGCAAGGGAAGCCCACGTGGATGCCCACTACTACGAACAAGATGAAGAGCCTACCGGGACATGTGCTGCCTGCATCACTGGAGACAGCAGGTTGGTGATAATGATGACTAAAGCACATAAAGATCTCATCTGTATACAGGTCCTAATTTCTCTTTTCCTTTCCTACCATCAGGTCTCTGGTCGCTAATCTAGCTGCTGCTAATTGTTATAAGAAGGATAAACATCTAGATCTGGAAGAAAACTGGAAGCTGGTGGAAAAAGCTAATGTCTACTATATCGCTGTGAGTAGTTTTTCTCTATGGAAAACCAGCAGAGGACCCACAGGATCATTTCCTGACAGACTGGTGTAGTTTCTGCTAAAGGCTTCGCCTCATGCGATTCATCACAGCCGTCAAGTTATAAAAAGCAGATGATTCCTGACCCAGTGTCACGGTTTGCTACCAGGGTTTCTTCCTGACCGTCTCTGTGGAGTCCATCCTGAAAGTGGCAAAGCATGCGTCTGAAAATAACAAGCTATTCTGCCTGAACCTCTCTGCGCCGTTCATCTGCATGTTCTTCAAGGATAATCTCATGCAGGTCTTACCCTACGTTGATGTCCTGTTCGGCAATGAGACCGTAAGCCAAACTCCAGAAAGCAAACATTTCAAACAATATTGGCTAAATGTAATTGTGCAGAGAAACAGCTTTTGGTTCCTTTTTGTTTCTCAGGAGGCGACAGCTTTTGCTAAAGAGCAGAACTTTGAGGTAAGTGGATTAGCGGTCTTCACAGTTGCTTTATTTATCATGTATTTTGTTCATTATCAACCGTTGTTGGCGTGTGTTTTGTCTGCAGACCACAGACATTAAAGAAATTGCCAAAAAATCCCAGGCTTTACCCAAAGTCAACAAAAAGAGACCAAGAATTGTAGTGATTACCCAGGGGAAGGATGAGACTACTATTGCTCAAAGTATGACCTTCTGTTCTTTTGTCTTTTTATTTTGTCTATTTTATGTGTTTTCACTGATGGAAGCATAATATTCTTTCTTGTCCCTGTTCAGAAGACAAGATTGAGACATTCCCTGTCCTAAAAATTGACCCCAAAGATATTGTTGACACAAACGGCGCAGGTGATGCCTTTGTAGGAGGTAAGAGTATCCATCCATCCTTCCATTTATGCATTTATTAATTATTTATTCATTCATTCATCCATTCATTCATTCATTCATTGAATGCATTTCAAAGTTGCGTGTTGCTTTCCTTATTTTCTGTGGATTCCTGCTGAAGTTTCCTTTCCCGTGTACAGGTTTCCTCTCTGAACTCGTGAAGGAGAACCTGCTGGATCAGTGCGTCAATGCAGGGCATTACGCCGCCAACGTCATCATCAGACAAGCAGGTTGCACTTTCCCAGAAAAACCAGACTTCAAATGAAGATTCAGCCTGAATCCTCTGCTTTAGACAACTGACTAAATATTTCCAATTTTGACTACAGTGGGTATCTTTCTTGTAGCCTTGTTTTCTTTTATAAATTAGCAGTCCGTCCATGTCATCCACACAATTTTTTTCATCAATATTCTATAACACAGGATGTCAGGCTATGTGGACGGCCTGTAGACGTGCCTCATGTACATCATTCCTGCCATTTGATGCAAAGAAGTTCTTGCTGATACAAACATTGCGGTTGTACTTGTACTTCCAATTGACTGCTATTTCGTGTCAACATCATTTTTATTCTCCCTGAAACAGTCCATTGGTTTCTTTTTCTTTCTTTTTTTTCTTTTTTTTTTTTTACTATCTTTGAGGGTCTCCTGGAAAGTCCCTGTTGGGGGCTAGTAGAATGCAGCCAAGTGCCAAAGGAGAGTTTGTTTCTCGTAGAATGATTCAAAAGCAATCATGACGCCCCACTTTCTGCTGATGTTGTTTTACAAGAACGATCTAAAGGGGAAATCTTGTCACAGATTTCTTAGGACATTTTGGTTCAGAGTCCAGCATCCTATCCATCTCTACTGTCTTCTTATCCTGATGACTTTCTTCTCTAAAAGCAAAGGCCAAACAATCTGCATACTGCATAGAAATGTGCATTATTGACATATTTTAAGATTTTTAAAAAATAAAAACTATTTCCGATTATAGTTTTGATTTTTGGATGAAGTATAAAAGGCCAATTATGAGAAACAGTTTTTCATTTATGTGCATTGTAACTATCATGTCACTCATTGTCCTCAGAGTAAAACTGGGCTGTCATGCTCCAGACTCGGGGAGGCCAAACCTCTAAACCCAGTTTAATTAACTGTAATTTTGTGGTTTGTGTAATGCTTAATACTTGAATCTGATAATAATGAATAACGAAGTATGTGTAATATTTCTGAATGGTACATGTTTGAAACTCGAATGATGCATGTTTTTCTTCTGTCAAATTCCATAAGCTTTATGTATGTTCTCCTGGGTGTTTTTGTTTTGTGGGGTTAGGGTTATTGGTCTATTGCATTGAACATATTGGACTGAAAATGCTGAAAATTCCCAAATAAAATGTCCAATGTTTATTCTGATATTTAGTCATTTTTATGTTCATGTATATTGAATATCTGAGTGTTTCTTTCTACAATGTTCAAATATGAAAAAGCTTAAAAATGAATTTGTTATCAGTGAAGATATTACATCGCATATGGCCCGTGACGAATTATTTATGGCCCGCCGGATGATTTTGAATTACTATTAGAACCGGCCTGCAGGTGTTTTGCACGCACCGAAACTACATTCCCCACAATGCAACGGTAGCGGAAGTCACTGCAGCGCAACAAGCGGGCCTTGGTTTCATTGTTTATCAGCAGGGCGGCACGGTGGGTAACGCTGTCGCCGCGCAGCAAGGCGGGTTCGGGTCTGCGTCCCACCCCGTCCGGAGTCTGCATGCTCTCCCCGTGTCTGCGTGAGTTCTCTCCAGGTTCTCCGGCTTCCTCCCACTTCCAAAAACATGCGCGTCAGGTTAATTGGCCGGTCCCAAATTGACCGTAGGTGTGAGTGTGGCCACACTAAGGTCACAGGCCAGCTGGGATAGGCTCCAGCTTCCCGCGACAGCGGATGAAACGATCATAACAATGGATGGATGGATGTTCATCAACAGAGTGGAGGTTGCATTTAGCTACTCCCCTCCTCAAAAGTTGGTACATGTTCAGAGAGGTAAAAGGTAGACCTGTGTGTCTTCTGCTGAGTTTTCACGTTTTGACACAATACTCCAGCTGCCCATCCAAGCTGCTCAGATTCTCTCAGTTTCAAAGCACAGACCTGTGTGAACAAGTGTTCTCTCTGATGAAGCTGAACAAACATCACACAGGAGCCGTCTGATTGATAAACATCTTCACTCCATCCTGAGGATTTCCTCAGCTCAGAGCCTGACCCCGACAATTGATGAACTTGTACGAAAGATGAGACAGCATCAAATATCAGGGTCGGCCTCAGCCAAGTGAGCGTCACACAGTAGTAACGTATTTTCAGTTTTAAAGTCAGTTAAATTTTTAGATTTGTTTCTACAAGACGTGATGTCTCTTTGAAGAAAATATTGTTTTGTCTGTGTGCCATAGATTTTTGAATTTTATATTTCAATTGAATGGACTCAGGGAAAATTGTAGATAAGAGCCATGAAAAAGGATACAACTGATTTGATTTATTTTTATTTTACTATTTGAAAGCAGTGATTGGTAGAATCATAGAGCAGCAGAATTATTTTTTTATTTTTTTACACAGTAATGCGTTATTGTACATGCACAATAATGTATTTTCGGTTTATAGTGCATGCAATTTCATTTATGCATTTATCTTAAGGAACATATTTTGTTTTTGAAGAGTTCTTGCTTTACACTTGGCAAAAATGTACGCCTTCAGTGTAACTTAAGGCCAAACAATAATTATCAACTCAAACAACAAAAACAATGAAATCCTGTTTTACCACAGGTGCAGAAAAGCCATTTGTTACATTTTCTATGTGTAGATGAAGTAGATTGCACTTTAACTTTTTAAGTCAAGTCAGATATTAAGCAACATTTAAAATTGCTTATAAATATTTTCACTGTGATTAATAGGTATAATTTTTTACCTCTGATCCAAAATGTTTCCAAAATTATTTTAATCATTCTGACAACCAACAAACTAACAAAAAGAGCCTTAACATCCTCAGTAGAGGCAAAAATGAAAATCTGCAGAAAATAAAGAAACTTATAGAACATTTTTGGATACCTTGGTTAAACTCAGATAAACAACAATAGGAATCATGGGTCTGTTTCCATGGTCGACTGCTGGTCTTGCAGTTGTCTTTTTTGCCTCAGCCTCTCCTCTTGTAACGTTATGTCCAGGGCTCTGAGCTGTTTCAGGAAGCCATGATTGGGCAGAATGCAGCGGCGCTGCCGCACATGCTCAATGGCTTCCACCACAGATAAGCTCCGTTTCATCATCAGGTACGCCAAGACCAGAGTTGCTGATCTGCTGCGACCCATCACACAGTGGACCAGAACCTTGTCTGGGAACCAAAATAAGCACATGTGGATTCAGTGGAACAGTGATAAAAGACTCTATCAAAGGTTTCAACCTCTAGGACTTACTCTGTGACTGACTTAGAGCCTCGTGGATGAACTGGGCTGCAGGGCAGAAGTACTGGGAGATGTTAAAGGTTGGTTTGTCATCAGCCTCTACTCCGTAGTACTCTATGTCCATGTCACTGTAATATTCGGCACCAGTCAGTACATTGTTCCACTTTCCCTCTGCTGCATTCAGGACATGTGAAATGCCCAAATTCCTCAGCCCAGGGCGCTCCAGAGCTGTTTTCCTACAACACATAGTCATAGGTCAATATGAAGATGCCATCAAGGATTTGGACTCCAGTGCATCTGCTTGCATCTACTCACTCATCTCCAATGTAGACGTTTGGCCAGACCTGGTTGACATGTTCAAATTTGACTCCAGAGCCAGTCCAGAACATCTGTTCGAGATCTAACGTTCCTGGTGTGATGTAATCAATGTCCGGGTCCACCCTCACCGCCGTGTACGGGTTCCTGCTCCTGGACTTCACCACACAGGAGGACATGGCTCACCTCTTTTAACCTAATCACCAACCAAAAACAATGTCTTCACCTCATTCAAAGATGCAATTATTAGTAAATGAGTTACTGAGGGTCAGGAGAAACTTAATTAGCAACTATAGGATCACCTTTGTGATCAGACAAATCAGTTAAAATCACCTCATACTTTGTTTATTTTATAGATTACACAGTCAATCAATTAAACAGGAAACTAATCAATACTGAATATGATATTGATTGAGAAGAACAGAGAAGATCAGAATGAGTTACATTGTAGATATAAAGAAACCTATGACAGGGTACCCAAAGAGGAACTGTAGTACCGCATCAGGAATTTTGGAGTGTCAGAGAAGTCCATTAGAATAGTAGCAAACTATTCTAACGGACTGCAGACTAACAGAAGTGTGCTGTAGGTGTGACAGAGGAGTTCCAGATAAAAGTGGGGCTGATCAGAGATCAGCTCTGAGCCCCTTCCTCTTTGCAGTGGTGATGGACAGGCTGGCAGATGAAGTTAGACTGGAATCTCCATGGACCATGATGTTTGCAGTGAAAGCAGGGAGCAGGTGGAGGAGCATTTAGAGAGGTGGCAGCATGCGTTAGAGAGGAGAGGAATGAAGATTAGCTGAAAAAAAGAATAAATGTGCGCAAATGAGAGCAGCAGAGAAGGAGGAGTGAGGCTACAGGGAGAAGAAGTAGCAAAGGTGGAAAACTTAAAATACTTGGGGTCAACAGTCCAGAGCAACGGAGAGAATAGTAAGGAGGTGAAGAAACAGATCCAAGCAGGCTAGAATGGGTGGTGTCAGGTGTCTGTCTATGACAGATGAGCCTCAGATAGAATGATGGACAAAATTATAAGACAGTGGTGAGGCCAGCTATGATGGATGGATTAGAGACTGCCGCTAAAAAGAAGACAGGAAGTCGAGCTGGAGGTGGAGGAAATGAAGATATTGAGGTTCTCTCTAGGAGTGACCAGGTGGGATCAGAAATGAGTTCATCAGAGGAACAGCCAAGGTGAGATGTTTGTGAAAAAGTTAGAGAGACCCAACTTTGGTGGTTTTGACACATCCAGAGGAGAAATGATGAGTATATTGGTAAAAGTGTGATGAAAATGGAGCTACCAGGCGAGAAGAAGACCAAAGAGAAGGTGGATGGATGTAGTGACAGAAGACATGAGGGCAGTTGGTGTTAGAGAAGAGGATGCAGACGATGGGCTGATATGGAAAAGGATGACACTCTGTGGCGACTCCTAACAGGACAAGCCAGAAGGAAAAGAAGAACCCTAGAATGCACGTATGTGAGAAAGGGTGAAGGGAGAAAACAGGTGAACATGAATGTAATAAACAGGAATGGCTTATTATAATACTAAAAAAAAATTATTTAGTTGGTGGCAGACATGGATTACTTCCTTTACGGGATATATGTATTTATAATCCCATTAAAATAAAAACATTTTTTCCGAGTTACACAATGTGTGAAACAGCTGAATTCATAATCAATTAACAAATCTGCTGTCCCTTGTGTTCCTCTGGGGTTTCCTTTGCAGGAACACAAGTAGACGTCTTCCTGTTATTACTTCCATGAAGCCACTGCACACAAGTTCAAGTGACAGGTCAAGGTGACGTTGTTGTTCAGTGGCCGACATATCCGTATAAGAAGTGTTGGTTAAGACAATATGTTCAAAAGAGTAATAGTAAACGAACTTCTAAAGAATCAGGGAGGTCATTAAGTATCATGGATGGCTCATTGAAAACAAATATTTGAAAATTTGTTTAATTTTAAATAATTTTCTATAAATAGTAAATTATTAAGCTTGTTAAGCTGGGATTCTGATTAAATCTGTTTATGAGTGAATTAATGTTTGGTTAGTCTCTCAGTTTGTTCTTCATATACATAAACAGTTTGAATGGTGACCATTACAGGAAGGATAGTTAGTTCTTCTGCAATGTCAGTATGCTGTTCATGAAGAGTGGTTTACCTGAACATGTGTTCAGATGAAGGCAACAAATACTCTCACTATCTAATTCATAATTTTTGTTAAGAGAAAAAAATTACTTACCTCCTTGTGCCTAAAGCTTTGAATCAGTTCCCGTTAGGATCACAGACCAGTGTAGACGTGTGTGTGTGTGTGTGTGTGTGTGTGTGTGTGTGTGTGTGTGTGTGTGTGTGTGTGTGTGTGTGTGTGTGTGTGTGTGTGTGTGTGTACAAGTGAGAGAGAAAGAGAAAGAGATCTTCACAGTAGGTTCAGTGGCTGAAACACGCTGAACTCACACTGGTCTGCGCTCTGTATTTAAGTGATATTATTAGGCACTGGTCTACAACACCTGACATCAACAACATCACTCTCACACACACACACACACACACACACACACACACACACACACACACACACACACACACACACACACACACACACTGCAGCTATTCCTGTTAAGACATAGATTTGTGGAAGGCACTTTCTTCAGTGTTTATGGTAAAGAAATACTATGTATCATGAGAAACAAGTGCTTCTGAAAAAAAGCTGGCATTTCTGCCATGGTTCATAAATATCCTTGTACACTTATGTAAACAGGTTCTTCTGTTCTTATGTTACAGGTTACAAAAGTTTACGTCAGATCACTAATAAATTCTATTGTCGTCAATGTACACATTCAGAACTGTTAAACCAAAACAATGCGGGTTCTCTCTGGGTACTCCGGCTTCCTCCCACCTCCAAAAACATGCAGCTTAGGGGAACTGGTCCGTCCAAGGTGTTGGTAGATGTGAGCATGAACATTTGTTTGTCTTGCATGTGGCCCCACAATGAGCTGTCTCATCTGGGGTGGACTCTGTCAGCAAACCTATGACCCACAAGTCTAATAAGCAGTTATATAAAAAATGAATTTATGGAGTCTGCCCTGCTTTTGAATCCATGAATATTTGCATACATACCTATTTCTTCAACCTACTGTCAAATGAAATATGTTTGCATTTTGTCATCTCATTTTTTTAAATTAAAAAATTAAAAAATGCATTTTGTCATCTCTGATGTACAGATTGGGCCAGACTTAGTTGACCAATGCCATTGACTTTCTATTCATCCAGAATTTGCTGCAGTTCTGCCAAAGATGTAGTTTCCTCTTGCTGAGTAACTGTAGCAATAAAGACATGCGTGTCTGTGTGCACATGCTGTCATTTGTGGTTTTCTGTGTCACTGTGTCCGTCTTTAAAGTTTGTGGGGCTGTTGTCTCCTCCTCCTCTCCCTCTCCAGGGTCATGTCAAGGCCTCTGAGCTGCTGGAGGAAGCCTGGGTTTGGACAGATGTCTCTGTGTGGCCTGACAGCAGCCACGGCCTCCTGCAGCCTCAGGTCTTCCACAATCATCAGGTAGGCCAATGCCAGAGTTGCAGAGCGGCTAACCCCCATGAGGCAATGGACAAACACCCGTCCTGGGACAGGGACATTTGAGGTTACACTCAACGCACTTGTATATCTTGACACAATATCACAACCATAACATCTGAGTCCAACTAACTTGCCTCCCACAGCCAGTGCAGCTCTGATATATCGTGCTACTGGGTAAAAGAAAGGACTAAGGACAAAATCTGTTGCATCGTCAGCCTCCACCCCATAATAATCTACGTTCATGTCTCTGTAGAATCTTGGACCAGTGTTGACGTAGAAGCAGAATCCTGGGCCGGGACTGGGAGATCCATGAGCGGCGTTTACAATGTGGGTTATCCCCAGACTGTGGAGAAGGCTTTTGTCTCGAGCAGCCACCCTGAAACAAAACACTCATTCTCACCTTTATGCATGATGTTAATACAGACGTGTGTGTCTCTTGCTGCATGTGAACCCACTCATTGCCGATGTAAAGGTTTGGCCACACTTGATTGACATGTCCAGTGGGTCGTCTGTCGGCCAGCAGAAGCTCCTGCAGCTCCAAGACAGAAGGAGGTTTGTATGGTGGATCCCTGAGAGACATGCTGGGACACACACACACACACACACACACACGCATGCACACACACATGCTCACACACACACATACACAAGTGATGAACTCTTCAGAATAAATACTTGCAAGTAGCATAATATAATAGAGAACTAATATACAGTATAACATAATATAGAAATTAGGGTTGAGCTGGGTACTCGTTTCAGACGAGTATCCGATACGGATCACGCATTTTTGACTAGTACAAGTACGATAAGAGTAAAACCTGCCAATTTTTTAAAGCCTCATAGTGATCTTTACCCTGAGATCTAACGTGTCCAATTTTCTTCTGCAATAAAACACACAATCTTGACAGCTCTGCAGACTAATGAACTCACCTGTGCTTCATGCAGCTCAAACTGTTCTCTCACCGTCCATGGTCTGTTTTTTTTATGACACTGCAGTTAAAAACTCAGCAGAGACAAAACATCCTGCAGAAAGCATCTATGAATAGGTCAAACACCCTGCTGTTGTGCTACCCTCATGACCATGAGGCATAAATTTGAACACTGGCTCACTGACTGCAGACTGTTATGCAACACAGGGATGGACAGTATTAGTCTCTGTGTTGCTACGCAGGAGCTGAGTCAGGCCTGAAGAAATATGATCCAGGCTGACCAGGACGTTCACAGTGATGTGTTGACTTGACTTGTATTTGTTTGAAAGTGTTTCTCATAAATCACATTGGTTGTGTTGACTGTATCAAGAAGAAAAAAAACGCTGACATAATATTATCACACTTTGTTTAAGGAACAGAAATTATGCTCCTTAAAAAACTTTCTTTTTAAAATTTGCAACTGAACAATAATAATCAATAGCTTGTTTTTTCAACAATTAAAAAGTTCTATTGATAAAACATGTCTTTGTTAGGACAAAGTTATTTGTCTGAAACAATTAAGTCACTGCAGTTTAAAGGATGAAAGAATAAAAGTTTAATGTTTTCAGTCCAGTAAATATTTTAATAATATACACCAATTATTTTTCATATATAAATATAAAATATAAAGGACAATATGTGTATGTATTTACAACATTTCACAACATTTCACAACAGTTACATGAAGAATTAAAGATTTAGTTTCAAAATGTCCACGCCAGCGTTCATCAGCCTGCGAGGATGTCAGAGAAGAAAACACAACCTTCGTCTGAGCATAAGATGTTCATCCAGTTTGAGGAGGAGAGATAGGAAATTCTGATTTGGGTAAATGGCTCGTTTTTGGGCAACTTGTCTCAGAGCGTCTTTCAGAGCAAGACGTTGCTTCAGCATCAAGTAAGCCAGTACCAACGTCGCTGATCGACTCATTCCCATGATGCAATGCACCAACACTTTTCCTGTGGAGCAGCATGGAGAATGTGAAAGAAAAAAAGAAAATGTACAAAGTCACAAGCATGTTGATGGGACAAGTGTGGACATCTTATTCATATACTGTACCTTCTGTGCTCTTCAGGGCTTTATGTATGAAGTCGGCTGCAGGTCTGAAGTACTGACCAAGATCAAAGGAGTCTGAATCCTCTGCTGGGATTCCAAAGTAAACACAAGTATTCCCATAAAAACTTTGATTGCCGATGCTGCCCTGCTTGGAGTGCGCTGCATTCAGGACATGGGTGATGCCTAGTTTATGTAATGTCTTTCTATTCTGTGCAACAGCCCTGCAAAACAAAAGCAAACTTAATTTTTCTCTGAAGGAGCTGCATGAAGCTTTCCTTACATTAGAATCCAGAAACGTGAGAGACTCACACATTTCCTATGTACAGATTGGGCCAGACTTCATCCACTGGTGTAAGCTCTAGTGTACAGGAGTCCAAGATGAGCTCAAGCTCTTTAATGAGCACCAGGTCCTGTTGATGGTTGCTCTCAGACATTCTGTATACAGAGCGCTCCTCCAAAAGATCTCAACAGCGTTCTTAATGTCTGTGCCTTTCATTGCCAGAGTCTGAGCAGCTCAGAGAGAGACGGGAGCAGGTGGCTGTTTGAATGTCGCCCGGCTCCAAAATTAGCCCTCTGTGTTGAATGAGTTGACTGGAAGCAGTTATTTAACATTGCCCTTGAATTGATCTATTTACTCATGGAAGAACACCTTCTGGAATCAGTTACATCACATTAGAAGGGAATAAGCCTGGGAAGGATGGACAAGCTGTTTAGTTTATACAAACAGACGGATGCAACATATGAAGAAACTTTACCTACCGAAAGAACAGAAGCCATGGGTTCATGTTGCACGTTGTTCATTCTGCACTTTGTCCTGCAGCTTTTGGTCAAGAGCTATTAGTTGCTTCAGGAAGCCCCTGTTTGGGAAAATCCATCGTTTTTGTTGAACAAGTTGTGTTGCGGACAGAAGACTGTGGTGGTGATGAATCATCAGGTAGGCCAGAACCAAGGCAGCCGAGCGACTCACACCCACAGCACAGTGAACAAACACCTTGCCTGTAAAAACACAAAAAGGAAATGCATTGTGCTTCTATGTCACCTCTGGCAACATGTGGAAACTGTAATGTACCTCCTGACGTCAAAGCCTGCTGAATGAACTCAGCAGCAGGGTAAAAGAAAGCTGAAAGGTCAAATGTCGGCAGATCATTGGCTGGGACTCCATAGTATTTCACTGTGGTTCCGTAAAAATCATCACTTCCCTGACAGCATAGTTTTCCATGTGCTGCATTCAACACATGAGTGATACCCAGCTGCCATAGCCCAAACTTGTTGTGAGACATGAACCTGAAATGTTTTTTTTGCATAAATAAGAATGCAGACTGGTATATGAAATCAAACAATGCATAGGATGCTCACATATCTCCCAGATACAGGTTTGGCCACACTTTGTTGTAGTGGTCACAGGACCGAGTAGCTGAATGCAAAATCTCCTCGAGCTCTTTGAGAGATGGTATTTTCCATGCACATGGTCGCTCTTCTTTGTCCCCTGGTTGTGCGTCAGTGTAATTTCTTTGCTCACAGTCTTGAGGGTTGTAGCTCACCTCAGAGAGAAAGTCTGGGATCGGTTTTCTGTCAGACATTTCAAAGTTCACAGGGTGTTAGTCTATTATTTCCCTGTTTAGTTGCTGCTGTTGGTTTCCTTTGCTTCGACTGCTGCATCATTCGAACTGTGACAGTCAAAAACAGGTGTTGCAGTTGCGAACACATTGATAGTTGAAGTCATGGATACATGTTTACAACTATATGGGTAATAAGTTAAAAATAAACTCTTCCTGATGATTTTTATTTTAAGGAAATGCAAATAATTTAGTCCATCCAAAAGAAAGGTAATTCCTTTTTCTGGGGTGTATCGAGAAAAACATTCATTACTCAATTTTAAAAAATAATTTTCAAGTCACATTCCGTGCTCCCCTTTTGTTTTTTAAAATCCATTTTATTTTATTTTATTTTATTTTATTTTATTTTATTTTATTTTATTTTATTTTATTCTATTTTATTTTATTTTATTTTATTTTATTTTATTCCATCCTTTTCACCTGTTGTTCTGTAATGTGTAATGTGTCTGTCTGGCCTCTCTTGGAGATAAAGTCAGAGAGGCCAGACTGAGATGGTTTGGACATGTCCAGAGGAGAGATAGTGAATATATTGGTAGAAGGATGCTGAGTTTTGAACTGCCAGGCAGGAGGCCTAGAGGAAGACCAAAGAGGAGGTTTATGGATGTAGTGAAAGAGGACATGAAGGTAGTTGGTGTGAGAGAAGAGGACGCAAAGGACAGGGTTAGATGGAGGCAATTGATTCGCTGTGGCGACCCCTGAAGGGAAAAGCCGAAAGGAAAAGAAGAAGAAGAAGTTCTGTAATGTGACCACCAGGTGGCAGTATGCCTAAAGCAGGAGCCTTGCTCCCGGCCTGCCGCTCTTCTTCACCGGACTGTCATTGCTTCTTCCTGTTTGGTGTTGTCAATGTTCCCTGGTTGTCAGAGGAAGCATGTTTGCCGACAAGAAGTTGAGAAATCTCATCGACACCCTCTGACAGCTCGGTGACAAGACGTTTTTGGTAAGAAAGCCTTCTTGTCGTTGATATACATGTAGTTTAAGTCAAGTTTTAAAAGATAAAATTTACTTTTTTTAAAACTTGTTTCTTATTATTTAGTTTACTTGACACATATTCCACGTCATCATAAAATTGTGATTTGTTTCGTTACAACGTGACCCTTAGACAGCTTCTCTCTCACTCTCAGTATGAAGGGCTCTCTCACTTTTTTCCCTATCTCTCTCTCGCTCTGCCCCTTCTCTCTGACCCCCCCCCCTCTCTTGCTCTCTCTCCCCCCCCCCCCCCCCCCCCCCCCCCCCTCCCTCTCTACAAGCCTGTCAAACAGGCTGACACACACTTAGGAATCCTCAGTTTAAGCCTCAGACTTGGACGCAGCAGGATGTTGCCCGTAGAATCTGGTTGAGGTTGGTCACGTCTTTCTGAGGGAGCAGCAGCTTCCTGGGTGAGTCACTCTGTGCTTTAGGTCCCAAGTTATTGTTCTGTTTGGATCCCTCACCCACCACACTGTATGATCCATATTATTTAAGAGTTGGTGAGTTTATATTGAAATTCTTTACTTCTCCTTCATAGGGGAATTTAGTGTGCCACTCTAGTTAATTCTCACACGTGTGTGTGTGTGTGTGTGTGTGTGTGTATATATATATATATATATATATATATATATATATATATATATATATATATACAGTATATATTGTACAGACCCTGAAAGGCACACATAAGAGGCTTGTAGGCATGTAGTGAGGTAGAGCGGCGAGCTGTTCCCTTGTGGGGCGTTACGATGAGCAGCTTATAAAGGGGACAGTGTCTTGCTCAAGGGCGCCTCAGCAGTTACTCAGGAGGTGAACTGGCTCCTCCACTGCCTTGACAGTCTTCAACTTTGCAGGGAAACGCTTATTTCACTTACAAAAATAAGCTTAATTGAGCAAACAATCAGCTAGTTAGCTGATAATGGCATAAGAGCAGTTATTAATACCTCACAATCATAGCAGCCTTCTTCATACATCTTGCTGGTGTCACCACCTCGTGGTGCTCCATATCTTCCTGGTAGTTGAAAGCTGCTTACTTGTAAGTCTGCATCTCCTGTCCAGTCAGTACACACAGGTTACAGCAGGTATCCGCACCACAACATTGTTGGTTGAGGTTTGTATACCTTTGGAGCAACAGGCTGAGTAGGTCTGTGGCCTTATCACAGGGTCAAAGTATAAAAACAAGACAAGGACAGAGCAAAGAGTCAATGTGTTGTCAGTACCTGAGTGTGTCTGTCTGGAGAGGAAGGGTCTCTGCTTGTTTATTTTAGCCTCTGGATGGGTAATGAGTCAATATTTTAATAGAAATATCACCCTAATGGAATAGAGGATGATCACACTCTGGCTGATTCTGTCTTTACCTCATGAAACATGTATTTCTTTGTGATGATCTTGTCTAGTGTCAATTTAATTATACTGAAAGCCACCACTCCACAATACAGTCTCACATTTCAACACATTGATGTAATATTAGTAAGCAGGCTACAGTGTGTAGTCACCGACAAGCACAAACAAGGCCAGGTTACCTCCACAATAGTAAATAGTAAATATAGAATAATAATAATATTGAACAGTGGCTCTATTCTTAATGCAGAAGCAGTGAGTCGCAGTTGATGTTTCTCACCTTTATTTGTGGTTTCAGGTCTGGATATCATTTAGCCATTTTTAATTAAAAAGTTGGCAGACAAAAATTTCAGTTATATTTTCCAAATTTTGAAAAACTTTCAAATTTGTCTGAACAACAGCCTCTAATCCAAGATAGTCTGTGTTTTGATTTGGAAAAGCTTTGCAAAAGAAGTTATTTATTATCAAAATAACCACTGATAATTCCTCTCAGTTGAATAATCAACTATTATATATTGCTTGCCACTTTATTGCTTTTGGATGAAGTAATCAATTTGAGCTGTAGAGGGCTGTACTGAGTAGTTTATAGACTACATGATCAAAACAAAAGTCTTGAGTTAATGTTTACTGCTCTTACACATTTTTGCAGTATGGCAATCCCTAACCCTTTACATCCAAGCAATAGAAACAACTACGGTAGACAGCGATAAACCGAAAAGATGGAAGAGAGAAGAGTGTGAAGTGGTGCTTGCTTATATGTTCATTGTGAATCCCTCTGTTATTTAATGCACTGCAGCATCATGCCGCTGCCGGAGGACAGAGTGACGGCCTGGAGTTGTCAGCAGGTCGCCCAGTGGCTCCAGGAAGAAGGCTTTGGAGAGTATGAAGAATTATTTTGCAGCCAGCATCGTCTGGACGGCCTCGGTCTCCTTTCTCTGACTGAAGCCGACCTGCGTGGCGCCCCGCTGGGACTCACCATCCTGGGAGACATCAAGAGAATGACCTTAGCCCTGCGCCGACTCCAGAGACAGAACCAGGTCCAGTTGGAGGACCTGGGTCTCTCACCTACAAGCGGCCTCTCTGCAGGGGTTCCGCTCATAGCTGTCGATGCTTGTGGCTGTGGGGGAGCAGACAGGAGGTTTGACGGATGTGAACGCTCCTCGAACGGGATTGAGCTACGGCTGAGGAAGAGTGATAGATCTGTGCACGCTTCAGACGTGCCTCTGTGTTATGCACACTCCAATGGGAGGTGCAGGCAGCACCTGGCTGGCAGACTGGACCCAGAGGTGTGGAAGACCGTCCTCAGCTCCATATATGTGTTTTTAGTGTTTGGACTCACGTCTTTTGTCATGGTCATCGTACACGAGCGGGTCCCGGATATGAGGACGTACCCACCACTCCCTGACATATTCTTAGACAGGTACATGTGCATGCTCGTAGCGCATTAAACATTTACCCAGGGTGCATAGTTCATCTTCATGTTCTCCTGTTAATCATAACTAACCTAGACATTCTAAAACATGTTTTGTACATTGATAGTGTTCCCAGAATCCCTTGGGCTTTCGCAATGGCTGAAGCGTGTGGCATCATCCTGTGTTATATGCTCTTGGTGATTCTGCTTCTTCACAAGCACAGGTACTGTGGTGCATAGTTTCAGCCTTACCCACTAACATGACCTGCTGTTCAGGTAATGACTTGTGAATGTTTGTCTTCTTGTCAGGTCCATTCTCTTCAGACGCCTGTGTTCTTTGATGGGAACCGTGTTTTTACTGAGGTGTTGCACAATGTTTGTCACCTCGCTCTCTGTGCCTGGGCAGCACCTGCAGTGTGCCAGCAAGGTGGGACACACACTTATGCTTTGATTAGATATGGTTTGCAATTTTCAAGTTGAGCCAGCCAGTAATTCTTAATACCATTGGCATTGGCCGTGTTACTGCCTTTTCTTGACTGTGAATTTCTTTTTGCACCACAAACGAGAGTGTTTGTGTTTTGTTCCCCAGACATACGATGATACGTTTGCAAAGATCCAGAGGGCTCTGGCCATCTGGAGTGGATTCGGGATGACTCTGACGGGCGTCCAAACGTGTGGAGACTACATGTTCAGTGGACACACCGTTGTCATCACCCTGCTTAACTTTTTTGTAACAGAATGTGAGAATCAATACTTTAGTTTGCCTTCAACTACAGAATATATTTTTAAGAAAATGTGTAACACTTGTTAAAGGATAAAGCTGACGTTTGTCTGTATTCTTCTCATTGTGTCAACAAATCTTATCCAAAGATTAAAACTGAAGTACAAGCACACTCAGAAAGGAGTAAATGAATTCCTTTAGTTATTTCTGTCTTTCATCCGCAGACACTCCACGAACCTGGAATATGATTCACACCATATCCTGGGTATTGAACCTGTTTGGTATTTTCTTCATTCTGGCGGCCCATGAGCACTACTCCATCGATGTGTTCATCGCCTTCTACATCACCACCCGCCTCTTCCTCTACTACCACACCTTAGCAAACACACGTGCCTACCAGCACAGCCGGAGGGCACGCATATGGTTCCCCATGTTCTCCTTTTTCGAGTGTAATGTGAATGGACCCGTCCCCAACCAGTATCACTGGCCCTTCAGCAAACCGACTTTCATGAAAACTCTGATTGGATGAAGGAATGATCAAAAGCTGAAGTATATATCTCAATATTTAAGCCGGAATGAGAACATCTTTTCTCTCTATCTATATGGAGGGATTGTATTTTGACTATGTCAAGTGATCTTTTTTTAAAGGAATAGTTTGATATTTTAGGAGTTATTCAGCAGTTTAATAAAAAGATTGATTCCACTCTCATCTGTATTTTGATATATAGCATAAAGATTGGATATGGGGAAATATTGAGTGTGGTGGTTTTCAGTTCCTGAGGCAACAAAACATCTAACTTGTTATCTTTTGAAAATTTGTAAAAGTTTAAAACCTCTCACGTTTGTGTTTTATTTTCTGTTGGTTATTGGTATCAGAGTTAGCATACAGACATGAAAGTGGAATCAATTTTGTCATATAAGTTTTTTTTCCAAATGCTGAACAATTCCTTTAAGTAATCCAAAATTAACGTAGTGTTATGTCAACAGGAAAATTTTTCTTGTTCCCTGTTGAAAGAACTAATTTGATAATTTTTGGTAAATCGTTCTTATACATTTTACTAATTGCTCATTACAGCTTTGTTATGTTTAATGGCGTCATCACTTGGATTGTAGAGCTGCCTAAAATCTTTGCCAAATATTTGAACATGTATGTTATTTTTCACTTTTGACACTCAGCTCTTAATTATTATTATTTTATTTCTTTATCGTTGTCGATGTTGTGTTATGTTTTTCCATTTTTTATAATGTTATTAATATATTTATGGTGCTGGATTATCTTGAAGATTTTGTTGTTTTGAGTTTTTTTCTGTTGCACAGAACAGACACATTGTTTACAATGCCATGGTTGATCCAATCTAATTTTAACAAATAGTTTTCTGTTTTTATTTTATTTGCAATACCGGTCACTTTTTTCTGCCGTTTGTCTCAATGACAGTTTACAGGTAAGGAAAAGTGTTTGTACCTCAGACTGTTCTTTTTGCTGCTTCTTCACCAAAGTGTTTCTTTTTGCATTTTTGAATAAAGAGGATAAAAATAACAATAATTCTTGAGTGTATATTAAGAACATAGTGTCTTTCATGGGTATGAAAATTTCTGAGTCAGTTAGGTGTGCCTTGCTACTCTCCCTGCTGCTCTCCCCACCTTAAGAAAATATGTGAAGGCGTTCACATCACTGCTTTAATACTATTGATAAAGTTATCGTGGGGTGACCACTCAGATAAGTAGCCCTCAGAAAAGCAATCACACACACATTTGTTTCCAGTAAACCAAGTCACATCTAAGGATGGTATGTATTTGAGATGTTTTTTGTTTTGTGGGCTAAATTCTTGTAGACTTAAAGACTGGTGGATATGTGATACAAACATAGTATTGGCAGGGTTACTGGAAAGCCAGCTGGCATAGCATACTGCATGTATTATGACTGCATAAATGCTATTATAGAAGAACTGGCGGTGGCGACGAAAGATATTTGTAGTTGAGAGCTGAAATGTCAAAAACATAGAAGTAATATTTCAATAATTGTTCTTAGATGAATTGGAAGACTGCATATAAAGGTTTAGAAATTTAACACTGGCAAACTAGTCACACCTACTGATTTTTAACATGTTTTCATATACTAATTCTTCAGACATTATTATGAATGTTGCTTTGTACGTGTCATATAAATACTTATATTAAAAAATCGTGTCAATTACAATAATAACACTGGATTGTTTAGAACGATGACTAAATTCAGTCTGCGTGCAAACAGCTCCAGTGCTTTACTACTAAAGCATTTTTTTAATCGTTTAAACATCATTGGATATGCTGCTGTGACCACTGCGAGATGGACAATGACAAAGACTAAAACACACACTTTTCCTTTTGACATTTAAAAGGCATTTTCAAGTGTCTGGAAAATACTGCATTGAAAATAATGCACTTTTGTTATTAATTTATTTAGTATTTAAAGATGTCTATTTCTTGCAGGCTTCCTTTCATGTGATTGTTTGTCTGCTTGGACTGGTTGTCTTGTGTCACTCAACCTGCCATATAACGGAGTTAGTGCTCAACGATATGAAAAACCCCCCGAAAGGTGAGATGACATTATAGAAAGAGCAGAGGGACTAAGTGGAATGTTCTATGTAATGCTGAGTTGGATATTTACTCCAATAGGTGTTCTTGTAATATCTGACATAACCACACCTAAGCACTTATATTGATTCACACTCATGCAGAGCCACAGCCAGAAATGTACCTAAGACTGATTAAAGTCTACACAGCTCCTGATGTTTTATTTTAGGGTGTGTGGATGAAGATGGAAAGCACCACGAATTTGGTGCTGAATGGGTGAAAAACTGCATGGAGTGCTCCTGTAGTGAGGAGGGTATGAGCTGCTGCAACAAGTGAGTAGCAGGTTTTGAGTCATGACTTTTTATCCTGAAACAATCCCCTTAATTAAAAGACTACAAACAAACAGGTTTGTTTGTCTTTTGTGTGGGCCCGCAAACACCCGGCGGGGTGTACCTCAGCATTCGCCCACAGTCAGCTGTGATAGTCTCCAGCAGACAAATGATCATAAAGAAATGACTGAAAGGTTTTTTAAAAATTCAATATTTTCAAAAACCTAAAAAAAAAAAAAAATTATTAAAAAAAAAATCTCGTTTGTAGAAGACATCACTCTGACCTATACTTGATGTTGTGCACAATTTCTTAAATATATGTGCACTGGTTTAAAGGTACACTCTGGGCAAACACTCAGTACTCATAACTCAAGTCGAATATTTCACCCTAAAATGAGAAAAATTAAAATGTTCAAAGTATCAAAATCCTGAAAGCCTCTACTTTAGTGCATACTGAATGTGAAACCATTTTATACTTTATATATCCTAGGAGTAATTTTTTTTGTCTCTCAGGATTCCTGAAAGACCAGAGGTTCCTGAGGGGTATGAGCTGGTTGCGGATATGGAGACCTGTTCTGCCAAGTTTGTGATGAAGTCAGACAAGACTAAAGAGTTTGATCCAGTGTGAACATCCTATAATGTCACCTCTACACATAATGTCAGCTCTACACATCAGGCATAGGTGTGACCCAATCAGGCTATGGGTCTTTCTGTACCCCATGTTTCACTGACCAATGGTAGAAGCAGCAAATTGCCAATAAACAAATATGAATCTTCCTTTCTCTTTGTCTTTTCATATTCCAATGTTTCCAAAACATTAAACATGCATCTGCTCTGTGTCATTTTCCCTGTTTTGAGTTTCCCTGACAACAGCTGTGATTTTCATGATGTTATTGAAAAAATCCACCACTGTGTGACAGCAGAGCTCAGGACTGAGGGTTTCTGGCACCTTAAAGCCTCAGCAGCCCAGTAATCCCAGGGCTGTCTCTGGCAGAAACATTGTGGTTGTTGTAATTCTCAGCTTCGACTCTCCTCTCTATGGATTCTCACCTGTTCCAAGCATCGTTGTCTCAACATCAGAGACATCCCACACACCACGTGAACCACGTAAGTATTTTTGAGGTACAGTAATGAACTCCATAATTTTCACTTTTAAGCTATGTGCTGCATTGTTCCTTCACTACCGACCTGTATTTGCAGATTTGCAGGTGTGCTGTATTTGCAAATGTTGTGTGCTTTCAAGCAATAGCGGTCTGCAGGCAGCTTTGGGAACATGCATCCAATTACAGCTTGAAAGCTGACAAAAAGAACAAAAAGTCATTTGCATATACAGCTGATTTGCATTTATTTTTCATATATTAGATGAAATCCTGACACCAGCAAGAGCAAATAATGACGCTTGAATTATTATCTCAGATTGAATGCAAAACATCCTGCTGCCTGTTGTCCCGCTCTTCCATAAGCAAGACAAGAGAAGTGTTTGCTTATGGTTTATTCATAGCAAGAGACAACAAGTGGAATAGTGTTAATGCTGTTTTACAAGGGTTTAAATAATGTTAGAACAGTTGGGTAAAGTAAGCATTTGCTAAGATATAGGTTTTATTTGACCAGATAGAAATTGATGTTCAAACGGGAATACCAGGTTGGATACATTTGTGTGTGTAATTGTGAAAAATCGCTTCAATTCCATTAAATTTACTGTTGTTTATAACAAAAATAAAATGACTGACCAAAATATCTACAAACATATGCGTAGTGATACAAACAAGAAAAAATTGTCAGTCAGTGTGACTGAATGTACTATCCAAAGCTACTGTTGAGATCTGAGAAAAACATTGATCCCAAGTTCCATACATGAAAATCAGACATTAAACACTTCAACTGATCTCAGATATTCCCCAAAAGAGCCTTGAGATGATCATCCATTCTCTAAGGTACACTGTTGGAATATTATTGTCTTCACAGAAAGGAGGAGACTTCACTGAGGCAGAGAGGAATAATGAGGAACAGAAGGGTGCTGTGTCACAATGTTCCTTATTGTGTGTAATAACAATAACATTGTGCATCCCATAGTGTCATATCACATTATCTGTGCTTTGCAACTCACTGACAGAATAGGTCGATAATGGTGCAATGTGATGTGACTGATATCTACATGTGTGTGTCGTAAAGGGACAATGACAGGCTCATTTTCTTTGTGATGCTGTTTTCCACAGCACAGAAGAGGTTTCAGGGGAGAAAGACATAATCCATACTTGGGATTCTGGCTCTGCCATTCCTTGAACTTCAAGGAACCTCAACATTTATTGTGTATTTGCTGCTTTCTTCAGCTTATGTATTTTTTGTATACAATGGGTTAAGATGGAGAGGAGGAGACAAGAGAAAAAAAAAATCAAAACAAAATCTAATCTGTACTTATTTTTTTTTAAACTCTGGGCCATATAGAAAGAAAAAATGTTTTTCATAAGATATTTTTAAAAATGACATTTAACGTAATAGTAGTAGTAGTACTACTACTACTACTAGTAGTAGTAGTAGTAGTAGTAGTAGTAGTAGTAGTAGTAGTAGTAACTTTGCTGATCCCTTAAGGAGGTTCCATCAGGGAAAATGAGACCTCCGTCGCACTACACACAGCACAGGGAGCACACAAAAGCACACAGAAAGATGTACTGACACCTAAAAAGAATAAAAATAACACACCATAAAATATACAAATAAAAAAGGCATAAATAGGCATAAAAGTCACAGTGTTCATGGTGTTTATAGTGTTTAAGGTTTATAGTGTGTGTCAGATGTGAACATTTCAGTACCGAACGAACAGTCACCCGATCCCAAAGTGATTACAATCCATCCTGGGAGAGACGAATATCAGCACCACATTTCGTAACAGTCTATCAAACAGTCAGTAGTTGTTTTTTTCAGTTGCCCATACGGGGAATTCTCCTCTTGATCCATCCCAGAGGAGCAATTAAAATGTGCAAATGTCAGACTCAGGGTGACGCGAGAGAAAAACTGAGAGGAAGTCAGTGACACTCATTATTTGTGACCACAGAACCTTAATAGTAGTTCATATAGAATAGCAGTAAAGGACCACCTGAATTACTGATCGCATGCCATTCCCATGTGACTATTAAAGTCCCATGCATGTGATTAGTGGAAAATGATAATTTCCCTGTAGGGATTAATAAAGGACTGATTATTATTATTAAAGTATTGTCTTTTTTTAATTCTGAAAAATTTATAATTGCATTATAAAATTATAAATGTCACGGCGCACTGGCGTCACGCCCGGAGTTTGTGCCGCCTCACCCCCTAAGACAGTTGGGATAGGCTCCAGCTCCCTGTGACCTGCTATGGCGGGTAAAGCATTTCAGAAAATGAATGAATGAATTATAATTGTACAATTATAGCTTTAATATTATAACTACATTATATTATATGCAAATATAATCATAAAAAAAGGCTTTTTACCATTATCTTGTTTTGGAATGTCCGTATCTGAATCTCTAGCATTTGGACTGCTTTCATTTCTTTCTCTCTACTTTCAGATTGATGGGCATGGAGAGCTTGATGTTGGGTTCTGATGACACTGCAGTCCCGGTGAGATGTCCTCAAGTGGTAATGGAAGTGAATCAACAACAGCTTTGCCTCTTATCTTCATCAGTCCTACCTCAACATATTCTATATGGGGTGACGAGAGACCCAGTCCTGAGTTGGAGCAGCGGTGGCCAGAGAATATGACCCAGCTTCTCACAGATCTGCCTGTACTAGGGCATGATGACCAATGCCGTATGTCTTCTGTCTTCACAGCCTGTCTGATAGTATTGTACGGCATTACACTGGTGCTGGGACTGTTGGGTAACATAGGCCTTATTTGCATTATTGCTCGCTGCAGAGAAAAAGTCAATGTTACCAGCCTTTTCATATGCAACCTGTCAGTGTCTGACATTCTGGTTTGTATCTTTTGTCTCCCCTTCACTGTCATATACACGCTCATGGACCATTGGGTGTTTGGGTCACTGCTATGCCAAATGGTGCCATTCATCCAGTGTGTGTCTGTGACTGTGTCTGTTCTGTCACTGGTGTTCATTGCTCTAGAAAGACATCAGCTCATCATCAACCCCTCTGGCTGGAAACCAAGCATTTCTCAGGCCCACATGGCGCTTGTTCTTATATGGATTCTAGCCTGCTTGACATCATCACCTTTCTTGGCCTTTCAGGTCCTCACGAATGAGCCCTATACTAACCTAATGTTGGACCTGCCTCAATCTCAGCTCTATCTCAAAGCTTCTCCCCAGACTTATTTTAATGTATCCCCAACACTATCTGTTCCCAATATGCACAAAAACTCATCTGTATATTCAAAGTCATACGGCACCCTCTTTTCTTACATCCCTTCCTCTCCACATAAGGAGGCTTGTATGGAGCACTGGCCCTCCCAACAGCACATGCTTGCTTACACCACGTGGCTCCTGCTTTTCCAGTACTGTGTTCCACTATTGCTGGTCCTGCTCTGTTATGTTCGAGTGTTTGTTCATCTTCGCCATCGCAAAGACATGCTGGATCGTGCCAGAAATCCAGATAGTCAGCGCATCAGCCATAGTCGCCGAATCAGCATCATGCTGGTTGCCCTGATAACAGCCTTTGCTCTTTGTTGGATGCCGCTCACCATCTTCAACACAGTATCAGACTGGAACCAAGAGGCTCTACCTGTCTGTCACCACAACCTGCTGTTTTCCCTCTGCCACCTGCTGGCCATGTCCTCCACCTGCATCAACCCCATCATCTACGGCTTCCTCAACTCAAACTTCCGACAGGAGGTGAGAGATGTGCTCCTGCATTGCCGCTGTAGCCCCCCAGACGAAGAGAGTCAACACGTCCCCATGTCCACAGTGCACATGGAAGTGTCCCGTACCTCTGTGCCTCTGAACTGCAAGAGGTACTCTGTCTGAATTTGATGCTATAACCTTAACTGTGCTGGTGTTCAAAAATGCAATTAGGCCTCTGCTATTTGTTCTGTTTTCAATGACAGTGGCATTGAAAGCAACCGTCCCCTGGACAGTTCCTGTCCAGGGGACGGGAACTTTACAAGCCAATGGCTTCTACATGATAACCCTATTTTTTTCTTTTCGGATGTTGCAGTTGATGTTCCAAAACTGATGAAACTGAAGTCTGCTGTAATAACATGTCTGGAAAGAAAAAAATTAAACCGAATAAATAAACAAAAAATATCTGTATTGTGACTGGTTTAAAGTAAAGTGTGCAGTGTAGCTCTGGATTGTCTTATGCTGATTTAATTCAGAATTATAGAAAATAATCTGTTTAATAAGAATTTGTGGTTTAAATGTACTTTTGTTGCTGTAATTTAAATCAGTGCTTAAGAAAAATTCAATACAGTATTAACTATGTACGAACTTGTGCTCTGTTGAATGTCAGTTAAAGCTGTGGAAAGTATAACACAATTTAAAATTTTTGTTTCATTTCACATTGTTGGAAATGTATGTGTATGATGCAAGCCATATATTGTGATACTAAATAAATCAATGGAACAACATAACAAAATGTGTCCATAACGTGAATGCTCCATACCAGACATTTTGAGTTGTTGGAAGACAAAAGGCAATGGCCTCATTTTATTTAAATGTTCTATTTGGTGATGTACTGCAATGTATTTGGCAATGTACTGCCATCACTAAAACATACATGGTTTGTACACTTCTTTTTTTTGCTGACAGTTTTATTCACAGGCTTTCTGCAAAATGCCACACACTTCAAAGCCATGCCAACTGATATTTTTGAATCCAGTAGATGTCCTACTAGAGCAGGGGTGTCAAAGTCAAATACACAGAGGGCCAAAAAAACAAATATGCTACAAGGCGAGGGCCGGACTGGTTCAATGTTTATTAAAATATGTTGAAACTGGTGAGAACCAGTGGGAATTACACGATAAAACAATAACATCGGACTTCATACCAAACATATGAAAACAAACGCATTGGTATTATACACCAAGCGCACCCAACATAGTCAACAATCAACGTGGTTACGTAACGACTTTGTGTTGTCAAATCATGGATTGTGCTGGGCGGGCATTGCTAAGCCGTAGATGAATGTTAGCAGGCTAACTGGAGAAAGAAAGATAACTAATGGTGAGATTGGGAAAGGAGTTAACGTTAAAGGAAAAGGCAACTGTCAAAAGAGCAAGTGGAAAAGAAATTTTAGAGATGTGATTGTTCTGTTAGCTGACGACATGAACAGAACTGTATGTAGTTACTTAAAGGCCATTTTTGTCAGGTGCCCAGGGAGCATTTTGGATACTACATCAATTGTCCCATTCCAAACGGAAACCATAGCTGGACAGACTGTTCATGCTCGCCAGCTAGTTTCACTCAGAAATTGTTGCCGTTTTCTGTGTCGTTCCTGCTGTTTAGACTTTCTGCTCAAAAACATGAAAATTGTTGGAACAGTTATGACACTCTAAAATTACGTTAACTGGGAAGTCCATGTATTGTTATTTCTTCTCCTAACATAGCAGATGCCGTATTACGTCATATTGTTCACGTGATTCCTTCGGGCAATCACTGCTTTCAAATAGTAAAATAAAAATAAATCAAATCAGTTGTATTCCTTCTCATGGCTCTTATCTGCAATTTTCCCTGAGTCCATTCAACTCAAATAAATATAAATACATAACATAGAATACAAAAACCTATGGTACACTGACAAAACAATACTTCCTTCAAACGTCTTGTAGAAACAAATGTAAAAATGTAACTGAATTTAAAACTAAAAAAATGTTACTGCTCTTTGATGCTCACTTGTCTGAGGCTGACCCTGATATGTGATTGTGTCTCATCTTTTGTACAAGTTCATCAATGTTCGGGGTCAGGCTCTGAGCTGACGAAACCCACAGGATGGAGTGAATAAAGCGGGACGCGAACCCGAACCGGCTTGCTGCGTGGTGACAGCACTACCCACTGCGCCACCGTGCCGCCCTGCTGACAAACAATGAAACCCAAAGCATGCTTGCAGTGACTTCTGCTACAGTTGCATTATGGGGAATATCGGCCATATCGGCTCTGCGGGCCAGTTCTAATAGTAACAAGGCAGTCACAGACTGCAACATCCCGCAACACCCCTGACTTCAAAAATTACCCTGACCTACTTGCACAGGTCAAAGATCAAAGCTAGTGCTCTGACCTACCGTCATTGATCAAAGCACTGGCTTTGATCTATGGTCTTACACTGGCCTGCTCCCTCATCTGTTTATCTTATCTGGTTCCTGAGAGTACAAAAGTTGAAGTTTGACCTTGACCCAGCTTTCTCAAGGTCAAGTTTGTCTTTCTATCCGCAACGGTCGCGAGAATATTTGGTGGACATACTAATGAATGAACGAACACACGAACACTGACAATTACAATACATCACCGCTTTGAAGCGAGATGTAATTGAAAATCATCCGGCAGGCCACAAATAATTTGTCACAGCCCAGATCTGGCACGTGGGCCTTGACTTTGATACATGTGTACTAGAGCAAATGAAGCCTCAAGAAGCTTTGCACTGGAGTGAACCAAATGGATGAAAGGCTTCAAAGCTTCATGAAGCTTCATCTGCACATCACAAGATTTATTCGATTCATCAGCTATATCAGCCTCATCCACTGTCGCGGGTGCTGGAGTCTGTCTGGGCACGACGCCAGTGCACCACACATACAGTATACACACAGACACTAGTCATTAGTTCCCGTAAAATTCGAAGCAGTAAGTCCTCACACTCTCCTTCATGGACGACGTCCCTCTTGCCATCACTTCTGTGTTTGTGGTGACGTCACGTAGCAATGAGCCAATGACGGCCACTTGTCCCAGAATACATTGTGGTTCAAACAGCACGCGCGACCTGCGAACTCAGTTGTTGGATGTTGTTTTTATTTCGCAAAAAATATAAACCTATCTGTTCAATAGAGCACAGGTAAGTGTTTGCCACTTAAGAGTTGTTGTCTGTCTCATTCGTTATTTTTGCTGTCAATTAAAATTTGTCCATGTCATCATTTTACGGAAGTATTTACCAAGTTAGCCGCACCACAACAATGCTAACACACCGTTAATTCACCTAAAGATAGACAACTAATTTACCGACAAAACGTAGTGTTACTTCACAGTAAAGTATATTTAATATAAGCTCGTTTCTAGACGTAATTGACATAGGATAAAATCACTAGTTGATTTAGAAAATGTGTGTGTGTGTCTGAACGTCGTCCATTTGCTCATGTTTAGCATGACTGGATTATTTATAATCATTTTAAACGCAGTGGCGAGTTTAGTAGCTGTACATGTATATGTGTATATACTGTATGTATGGATATATATTCGTATCTCAGTGATGAGTTTCTAGAAATACAGTGTTAATGGCCGTGTCTCAAAGACATCCACGGGGAAACGGTCAGTTGTGTTTCAATATAGGTTCAAATTAAGAACTTCACAGCTCTACCTCAGAAATTTGTCTTTGCAAACAGGTTCTTTGATTTACTGAAATGGTCATCTTTGGAAGCAGCTTCTCATGTGTGATAAGTTACTGGCAGGCTTCGTAACACTTTGTATGACATGATAATCGTAGCAAATACATTATTACAATGTATCGATTCTTTCCTGGTGATTAGACTTATATAGCCTTACTTTGGCTGTGGAAGCTTTTAGCTTCTTTCTAGTGACTGGAAGTCATTATGAGCTGCAGTGCGGATCTTGACGCTTATTGACTACTATACTATTTACTGTAACTGAACTAGTCAACATGACTTACCAACAGATTTCAAATGCTGTGTTTTTGAAACGGGACCACAAATATAATTCCTTTGGATGATAATGCAGATCTTCCATCACAAAAAAATGTATTAATTGTTTTTTATTGTAGGTGAATCTGGGTGTTAAAGAGACTATAATGACCACGAGCAATGACTGTTCAGTTCTTAAAGGTATCGTACATCATTCACTTTTCTGTAATTCATGGCTCTATGACCTTTGGTTCAAGACTGTTATATTTGTCAACAGATGTTGTTGCTTATGTTGATGTGTGGTCATCAGACAAAACTGCAAACTATTCCAAGCCCTTTGTTCAGCAGCTACAGGACATGGGAGCTCAGGTGAGCCACAAAGCAAATTGTGTGTACTGTGTACAATACTGTAATGTGTATTATATTAACATTAGTTTTATACACATCACTAAAGATCTGTGTTTGAAACATTTTTGCTTATGGTGCATCCACTGGCACTTTTTCTTTTGGTAAATATGTGTATGTTGCCAACTCTAAACATTCTTTCTTTGCCAGGTATCAAAAACATTCACTAAACTAGTCACACATGTTGTCTTCTACAATGGTCATCCGGCTACATGGAGGAGAGCCAAGAAAAGTAATGTGAAGCTTGTCTCTGCTCTCTGGGTAGGAAGGTGAGAAAAACCTTCATAATTGAGTTGTTTTTTAGTTAGTTTTTTTTTTTTTTTTGTTACTCTGACACATTTATGTTATCTCTGTGTTGCTATGACGTTTAACAAGAGAGAATTTTCAGCCGTTGCTTAAATTGTTTCTTTTGGTAAATTGATGTTCAGATGTTACGATGATGGTGTGCACGTAGACGAGGATCTGTATCCAGCCTTGGATGAAACTGATCCTGTCTTTAAGAACAAGAAAGTGAGTAGAGTCTGTTTTATTTATAATCTTCAGATAGGGGTCACATTTCAAGCTGTTATTGTAAATTATTGTCTAGCTTTAGATTTTACTGATGTTTGTCAGGGCGTTTGTCTCCATTTGTTCTTTACTTGTACTGTAATCTTATTTTAACTTGTAATGTTTATTTGTTATCAGAAATACCATGACAAGTGGTCCCATTCATCTCAAGACCACTTAAACACAATAACCGAGATTTATTAAATTGAATTTATGCAATGTTACAGGATTATTCGTGTGTTCATAAATGCATGTGTAGTATGCTTCAGAGCGATGCTGCAGTTTTTCTAGTAAAGTAAGAACATGGACTTTTTATTGAAGAAGTTTTGACTTCAAGCATGAACACATTTACATTTATTTGTTGTAGCATCGTTGTATGCAGCCAAAGGATACTCCAGACAGGACACCTGAAAACGACAGACGCATGAGAAAAAAATTAGACAAGTTGATGAAAGACTTGGTACCAAAACAGAATCATGGTATGAGAAAATTAATCTCATGGAAATTTGAAATATGGAAAACTGGAAATATACTGTAGTTTGTTACTGTTCTATTCCTTAAATCCACAGTTATGGATGTGTCCCCCATCATTATTGATGAAGAGAATGGAATTATCTTCAGCCCTTCGTGGAAAAGATCAGATTACATGGCACAGCGTCTGAAAGACATGAAAGAAAAACACGAACAACTCTCTCCCACGGGTAAGCTCACCAAAAGTGCACAATAATGAAATCACAATCTGTGAAAGGTATTTCAGTCCCTATGAAACCTTAGAAATTCATTTATATGTATGTTACTGTCTTTCAGCTTCGCAGATGGTTGAGTCCTGCTCAGAAACTGGGATGAAACCTTCCCTTGGGAGCACACCAACAGTCCTTAGATTAACATGTAAGATATCTGGTGTGTTCTTCCTATAACTGGTAAACCTTAAAAAGTGTAGCAAGAAGATTAACTCAGATGAACCCTCATGTTTAATTCCAACATAGCACTTGTACTCGGACGTTGTTTTTGGTCAAGTTCTTGCTAGGTCAGTGTTTGAAAGCAGCAAAAAAAAAAAAAAAACCCAAAACAAACCATTAAAACACTATTGAAAAGACATATCTTAATATTAAATGGACATAGAGCAATATTGTTACCACATTGGAGTTTTGCCAGTGTGCAATCATTGCTTGTGTTTTGTCCTTATTTTTTCCGACATCTTAAACATTGCATTTCATTCATTAGAAACTTTTTTACAGAGCCACTTAGATTAAGTACAGTACATTCAAAACACTCAATTGTTATTGATACAAATCAGCTAAAATTGTGGGTGTATTGTTTTAACAAATATATAAAATCACATTCATTGGTCTTAATTACTGAATTTAAGGCTCCTGTGTGATGATGGGAGCGTTTCATTTTGAGTTCCATGTTTGGTGTTGTTCAGGATGAAATTTTTTTTGTTTTTGTGACATCTAATCTAAA
The DNA here is from genome assembly GCA_013358685.1 of Antennarius maculatus. NCBI lineage: Eukaryota > Metazoa > Chordata > Actinopteri > Lophiiformes > Antennariidae > Antennarius > Antennarius maculatus. The sequence goes on along the minus strand of CM023616.1, from coordinate 9,149,794 downwards.
TGACATCCATGGCATCTGATGGTATGTTTTGTCTCTTTAGCAGACTGTGTGATGAGGTGATGAGATTCCTGTAGTAGCTTTTTTACATACTGTGAAGTACTTTCAGCTCCTTGTGCTTTTGTGTAGTGGAAAGGATTGACGATTATTGCCAAAATCCAGCTAAACTCACTGGCAAACAAAAACAATGCACAGAAATGTTTTATAAGATGCCAATTATTAATAATTTTTCTCTAAATATAGATGACCAGTCAGATGAGGACTCCAGTAATTCTGTTGCCGAACCTGCCTACTCGCCTAATAAGGAGGATAACAGAACTCAACATGAATTTACTGAGCATGGTCAATGCAGTGAGAAAATCTCAGAGAAGTGCCAAATTTCTACCTGGTATAATGCATCGAAACAGATTTTAAGTCCTCTGAAATGCCCCGATTTCACCGACAAAGAGGATGAAATAGAGAATATACCAAAAAAAGCAAGGAGGAAGTCGATTAAAATACAACCAGCAGAGAAAAATAATTCCAAGGATATATTAGAAAATATTTGCCATAAGTCAGACAGCAGCAAGAAGGTTAATAAAGGAAAGAGGCTATCAGATAGAAAATCATCTGGAACATCACCCGACCGAACTGAAATGGAAAAGCAAAAAATGAATGCAGCTAACTCCTTCAAAGAGAATAAGACAAATTTTTTTCCTGCTGCTTTGAATTCGTCTTCTATCTCGTCACCACTTAAGTCAGGCGATGCTACATTTATACAGTCTAAACAAACTTCCACTCCATCACATAAAATAGAACAAAAAATACCCAAACGAGCCCGTCCGTCACTTTCTGCCTTGATACAATCCTTTACTCCATCAAGTGACTGTAAAAATGTGGTCTCATCCACTGATGGAGACGACAGTGTATTTGAGGACTACTTCTCTCCAGCTAACTGCCCAAAAAAAGCAAAATTAAATCTTTTGCCTGATCTACATGGGGAAAGAAACATTCATGTTCCTTTTGAGCTGAACTCTGTCCTGAAAAAGAGAAAACAAAGAAGTGAAAGCACTGGATCTGCAACTAACTTTGAAAAGAAGAAGAAAGTGGAAGAAAGTCAGAGTGGCAAAAATCATGATGAGCAGTCTGCATACAGTGAACCTCAAAGTCAACCACAACAGGATGTTGAAGAATCTCTGGATAGTCCAGGTACTGATGACACATTTATAGCTTCAAGGCGAAGATGAGGCACCTTGCCATTTACCAAAACCAGTACAAGTGTTGCAGTAAAACAGAAGTGCACGACCAACAAAGTAACAGAGGATAGCACAGTATCGGAGCTGCAGGAAAAACTCTGTCCTTTCTCATGCCTTGGAAAATGAGGAATAAGCCTGTTGATTAAGGAAGCTCATAATGGATTCAGTACTGAGACTTCTTTTAGCCTCATATATGACTGAAGGTGTTTGTCTGACACTGGTGATTTGTTTACCGTTTGCTTACTACGATCATGCTTTCAGAGTTGTAGATTAGTTTGTGAGACGTTTGGCCTAGTTTTCTGCAGGTGTTGTTTTATCTTTTGATGTCACATTTTGAGGAGAATAAAGAAATAATTTCTATGGAAATAAATGAGGCCTTTTCATGTGATTTTTTTTGTAGCATTCTTTTAAAGGCCTAACATATGCAAATATAAAGGTGTAGATCATAAATTTGGGTCCCACATACACATACGTGTTCCTATAAACACATAGAGACTGGGAGGTTTCCCTGAAGTCCGTATGTATTTCAGCATGCCTTTTCTCTCACAAGTAATTTTGAACTGGACAGTTAACTTTTATTTTTTAACCCATCATAACTAAGATCCAATCCTTTACTCAGTATTTAAAAACATTACTGAAGAATAAAATGTATGAAAAGATTAGTTTTATATGAGGTGAAAACATTTGAACATTCATTCTGTTAGTTTGAAGTGTATACTGTTATAAATGCACACACTAAAACAGTACCTGCTGTGTGGTAGCTAGAAGGAAACCCTCCCATCCAAGTTTTTATGGTTTTTCTTATTTTCAGATGTAGAAGGAGGAAGTGAGGCTGCGGCTGTTTTCACTGAGATCTGTTGTGATGGCAAAGAAAATCACAATAAGCAAGACAGCTTGAGTCTTCCGAAAATGGCCGATAAAGCAAAGGTAAGGTTTTTAAAGAAACTTCCTAAAAATATTGATTGGTTCTGTATTTTTATTATTCTAATGGGGAAAAAAGTGGCTCTGTGAAAGCAAGATGTATAAAGTGTCCTATGTGCTGATTAATATAATTTATAGATCAGTTAAACTGACTTGGAGACCATGTTTTTTTACACTTCTCATTTTAGTGTAATGCACAATCTAATGTTTATCATTATACTAAAACAAATGCAAAATTGTTTTTTTTTAAAAATAATTTTCTAATTTTCTGTTTTTCACACTCAGATACATTTTAAGTAAATGAATCTTCCCAAAATATTGCAACTGTACAATATTGCGAAAGCTTATGACATCTATGATTTTCTGTAATATAGGAAGTTTAGGAGGTGAACTTAACAGTGTGTGTGCAATTCTTTTTTAAGTATTTCCTCCATTAGGTCATTCACTTCCACCGCTGTAGGCGTTTGACGCATATAGTCGAAATGTTCTGTCTGGTCCCGAGGGCTTCCTGTGTTTTTGCTGCTGTGATGGTTGCTTATAACTTCCTCGCTTGTGATATGCACCTGGGCTCTGTTTTCGTTATGTTGATAACCTCGACGAGCTGCAGCTGAAACAAACCAAACATGTCATCTCCCCCTGGGGATGTGTTATGATTTGAATTTATAGTAGCATGATCACAGAGGTGCTGAAGCTGTTCTCTTGGTTCTGTGAGGATCATAATAATAGATGGATGTCCAAACATGAAGCAGCATTGATAAACACAGCCATCCGGCATAAATTCTTGGAGGTCACACCTGCGTGGCTTGTGAATCATTAAAAATCCAGACAAATGTGTAATAGTAAACTATTACACATTTTGTGTTGCTTTGGTTGATTTCAGAGCAGATGTGCTGCTGCTGTCCTGCTGTCACCAGATTATATGTATTGAATGCAAACAACAAAATTGTTGAGGCTTATTTTTAAATCACATTTAGCAGCTTTCAGATGCACGATAATAATAATGTATTTAAACAACAGTGGAATGCAGCACAGACGCTATGACTTAGACATCTTTCCTTCAAATCAGAAGGTGTTTGTGCCCCTGTAGTTCAAAAAGCCTGAAGAATTTATTCTGACTGTGTTCATATTTTTACCAATAGCCCTGTATAAATCAAAGGTATCTTTTCCATCATTTAATGTATTTTTCAGTTGCAGTAATGTACTACTCACATAGGTGTTATTTGTAACCGTCAAAGATGCCCAGGAGCTTTATTTCTGAACAGAGTCATTTTCAGAAGCAGAATAGCAGCCATTAACGAGGTAGAGACATTCACTGAAGAATTTCCTTCATCTGTGTTTGAAAGACTTGTGCTCAGAGGCTGTGGTGCTGCTTATGCCAGATCTTTGTCAAAGGCTCATCATGGGCAGCCTCTTCTTAAGAGATAAATTTCTTGTGATGCTTTTACAACATGCCCCCTGTGTATGATAAGCCTAAGTCCTTTGAGGAAACTTCACTTCTTCTTCTTCTCCTTTCGGCTTTTCCCTTCAGGGGTCGCCACAGAGAATCAGTTGCTTCCATCTAACCCTGTCTTCTGCATCCTCTTCTCTCACACAAACTATCTTCATGTCCTCTTTCACTACATCCATAAACCTCCTCTATGGTCTTCCTCTAGGCCTCCTACCTGGCAGGTCAAAACTCAGCATCTTTCTACCAATATATTCACTATCTCTCCTCTGGATATGTCCAAACCATCTCAGTCTGGCCTCTCTGACTTTATCTCCAAAACCTCTAACATGTGCTGTCCCTCTGATGTACTCATTCCTGATCATTCCTTCCTGGTCACTCCCAAAGAGAACCTCAGCATCTTCATCTCTGCTATCTCCAGCTCTGCCTCCTGTCTTTTCCTCAGTGACACTGTCTCTAGACCAAACAACATCGCTGGTCTCACCACAGTTTTGTACACCTTTCCTTTCATTTTAGCTGAAACTCTTCTATCACACATCACACCTGACACTTTTCTCCACCCGTTCCATCCTGCCTGTACACGCTTCATCACCTCTTTTCCACATTCTCCATTGCTCTTCACCTCTTTTCCATACTCTCCATTCCTTTGAGGAAACTTCACAGTGGCCCCTTTTTGGCGGTCCTGTAGTGTGAGCACACACCACTTTGTTCTGTGTGCTGAAACTCCTGACTTTATTGTTGAGCAGGAACCAGTGTGGCAGTGAATGGCCTGGTGGTTCTGTTTTAACCTTGATTTCTTTGCACCTATCTGATCCAACAGGGTTATTTAAGGTGCACTCTCTGTACAGTGCTTCATCAGTCACCAGAACAACTCACTCATCTGAAAGAATCATAACATGCATGAAACGGTCATTCTTTGCTTTTGAGATTTTATCAGGTCAACTTTACAGTTTTATATTGTCTACATGATTATGCAGTTTGTTTCTGAGTTCACAGACATCCTGTTTTCTCTGATGTTTGCTCTCAGAAACGCAAGGAAAGAAAAACAAATCTGTGCTCTAAATGCTCTACATTTTGCCAAATTTGTTGAAAATTGTCATACAATCACATTTTCTACCTTACGCTAAGAGGATTGAAATTATTCTTTTTAAAAAGTAGATATGAAACCACTGAACACTATCTTCAAATTGTCTTCAATAATGTTGTCCAATAGTTTACATGATTGAAATGTGGTTGCTGATTTCTAGCGTTTGTCAGATATCTTTTCGAAGACATTCATATTATATTCGCTGTGAAAGTTTAAGTCAAGAGATGCATCTGTTTATCTTTGTTTCAGACTGTCAGAACACTGGTTATGACAAGCATGCCCACTGAGTACGTACCTCAAGCATTTTAAACTGCTTATTTTATGATGAATTTTACCAGCCGAGCCATAGATTTTTTTATCATAGTTTTTGTAGTAAAAATGTTCGATGTCCTTCATTGTTTTTCACCTCTTGTAGGAAGCAGCATATCGTGGATCAGGTTGTGAAAACTTTGGGTCGTTTTTCAATCGTTGACCGAGTTTGTGAGAGTACGACTCATGTTGTGTCCGGAGGTCAAAGACGGACTCTAAATATTCTGTTGGGCATTGCTCGAGGGTGCTGGGTCCTCTCTTATGAATGGGTATGTAGTTTCAACATAGTGAAAAATGATACCATTCAAAATAAGGAAGTGTTTTGCTATTTATTTAATTGTATTTATCCTCAATAGATTCTCTGGTGTTTGGAGCAAAGGCAGTGGGTTCCAGAAGAACCATATGAACTTTCAGACCAATTTCCTGCAGCGCAGGTGAGTGCTGCACGAATTCAGTAGTACCAGACATAAACACTTCAGCAACATCCCTTTTTGACCTTGAAAACTAATAAGCACTCGTAAAACCAAAGCTGAGGAAGTTGGACGGAAGCACGCTCAATTTTATTGCGAGTCATCCATTTTCAGGCCACTTGTTTTTCCTGAAGCATCCTGTGTGAATGTTACCTCTTCCTGAACTCGAAGCTCTGTCATGTCCTGGTGCAACCAAGGAAGACACATTGTCTTGGTGCAGATGAGTGTCACCTCAATTAGGCAAATGGCAAGATATTTTTATGTCCCCATAGCGGTTTATTGTCCCTTCATTCCTAGAGACTCATTCAGCATTTAGTAAACATAAATCCCTCTTTTCATTCACTCTTGTGTCCAGTGTCTGGTACTTTTGCCAGGTATTTAATATAAAGACTACCCAAAAACATTCCCAACTACTAACTTTATCAATATTTTTTTTACAGTTACTGAAAAGGTAACATCCATCCATAACATTATCCATATTATGTATCAATCCTCTGACCATTTGTGAAATAACTTTGATATGTGAAGCTAATTTGTAATTACTTACTAAAAACAACAATAAAAAACAACTTTTGGAAAATGAAACAAAATATATTCCTTTATTAGTCCCACAGGGAGAAATTCCAAATTTCAATAGTTTGTATTTTATACTACAAATGAATGTTGTGCTCTCACAGGGCCATTCATTATTCTTGAAATGGTCTTAAGACTTAAGGCTCATGTCTTAAGGTATCTTCCATGTAATCTTGTTCAGTATTCAGGTTTGGAACAAATACATTAAAGTCATCTAAATCCAGAGTTTACTCCTGATAAATTTAGCTTTCTGTCTTACACAGCTTTAAACAAAACATTATATAAATAAAAAATAAAAAAACACAAGAAGCTGTAATAAAAATTACCATCATGGATAAACATATGGGAAGGTACTGCAAAATTATATTAAAGTTCTGCTCAGTTTATGTGCAATTCAATTTTTAACAAACTAAGTACTAGCACTCAATGTGCAATACCTCTCCGTCTCATGAAATTTTTAATATCTACCTTTGAATCTATATATAAATTATTATGCAAGAGACATTCTGTTTAGAGAAGCAACATCATCTTCAGAGAAATGTTTGAGATATTTTTTAATTGTCATTCTGTAGTGAGAGCAGGGAACAGGTGGAGGAGAAGCTAGAGGGGTGGAGGTTTGTCCTGGAAAGGAGAGGAATGAAGGTTAGCCACGGTAAGACAGAATACATGTGTGTGAATGAGAGGGACCCAAGTGAAAAAGTGAGGGAGAAGAGATAAAGAAGGTGGAAGATTTTAAGTACTTAGGGTCAACAGTCCAGAGCAATGGAGAATGTGGAAAAGAGGTGAAGAAGCGTGTGCAGGCAGGATGGAACGGGTGGAGGAAAGTGTCAGGTGTGATGTGTGATAGAAGAGTTTCAGCTAAAATGAAAGGAAAGGTGTACAAAACTGTGGTGAGACCAGCGATGTTGTTTGGTCTAGAGACAGTGTCACTGAGAAAAAGACAGGAGGCAGAGCTGGAGGTAGCAGAGATGAAGATGCTGAGGTTCTCTCTGGGAGTGACCAGGAAGGATAGGATCAGGAATGAGTACATCAGAGGGACAGCACATGTTAGAGGTTTTGGAGATAAAGTCAGAGAGGCCAGACTGAGATGGTTTGGACATGTCCAGAGGAGAGATAGTGAATATATTGGTAGAAGGATGCTGAGTTTTGAACTGCCAGGCAGGAGGCCTAGAGGAAGACCAAAGAGGAGGTTTATGTATGTAGTGAAAGAGGACATGAAGATAGTTGATGTGAGAGAAGAGGATGCAGAAGACAGGGTTAGATGGAGGCAACGGTAACAGTAGCAGGCAACAGTAACTTTTCCAAAACTCTTAACAATCTCTTTGAACTAGTCTTTTATCTGCATGTTGTACCATGAGCACTCTTTTAATAGTGACCCAAGCTGCTGTTATTCAAAACATAACTAAAAGGGTGTCTAAGCAATCATTCAAGAAATTACATTCATGAATTTCACATTTTATTCTGGTCTTTCCCGTCTCCTTAGCTCATTTTTAAAAGTGAAATGACTGTAACTCGATTATAACTAGTTATTTATCCACACTACTGTGCATAAATAATGTCTGATAGCTTCTTTCCGTTATTAATTATTTTTAGGCAGGCACATTGAGGATTTAAAAAAAATTTCAGACCATATTTAGCAAACCAAAATAAATGATAATTTTTATTTTATGTTGTAAAATGAAATTCTTAAGCTTTAGTTTATGCACTCCTGAGCAATATTGTCTCAATATTCCAATAATACATTTTGTTGTACAACCTTTTTTTTTGATAGAGACTTTTTCCCTCCTCTCTGATTCCTCTAATTTTTTTTGTAATTTATAGTCTTTAACATGTTATCAAGTTTATTATCATGTTGTCTGCCTCTGAAAAACACTGACATTGGCGACATGTTAGTCAATAAAAAACTAAGCATGCACAACGTATGACTTTCCAAAGGTATGAAAATATATTTTCACAAAGTCCCTTGGCTGCCTTATAGATTTCTATATCTGTTTTTGTTGTTGTTGTTGTTTGCCAGTTGTCAGGTAGATTTAGTTTCCTTAATTATTTTGTTTAAGAGGGACGACTCAGAGCGACCCTGAGTAGTCTGCAGGTCTGATCATCATCGTAGTGGACATCAGCGAGTACCCCGAGCCTTTCCAGTAATACCATTTGATTCCATTGAAGCGATTAGAGTTTTGGCCGTGAGGGTAATACATCCCATTTAAATTTGATGGACCACAGGCATCAAACCACCAACCTAGAAAATCAAAAGAATAATAAAAATGAAATGTTATTGTTATACTGTAATGTGACAAATCTTTTTCTTTTTTTTTTTTAAAGTGATGATCTCCTCTACTTCAGACAGGCATGTGATTTGCTGTGAGATCAGGAAAGTAATTAACCGACTTTGGTGAAATTTACAACGAGCTTAATAAAGTTGGAACATAAAGGTGAAGTGTGCCCTGTGCAGCAGCAGAGGTGAAGCTTCAGGACTTTGCTTATGAAGAGCAATTCCACTGGAAATGCTATAGGGAGAGGTGTGGACACAATTCAAGCAAGGCACAACGAAGTGGGGAATATGGAAAGTTGATATTTAAAAGAGAATATGGTCATTAAAAATGTGTTTATGTTAGAGGTTTATATTACATTTTTTCACATCCCACATTCATACATATTTACTACACAATGAAAATATTTCTTAATAAACAGACAGATTTGTGATTGTAATCTTTATTTATTCCTTTTACACAATTGGTGCCACTTAGTCACAATTGTGTTTCATCTACTAGTGCAATCCCCTGTGTGAGACCCCTCATGGGAAAAAGGGATGGGGTTATGGTTTTTATGCTTTCATGCTCACTTGGCAGACCCCAATGCAGAGGAGACAAACTCCTGGCAGCAGAGTCACTTTCAATGGAATGGAGGAGGACCCTTAAGCCACAAGAGGAGAGAGGGAAAAGCTCTGTTCCCAGGCTATTAATGTCAACCATTGTAAAAGCTAAATTCCCCAATGAGTTGATCAGTGATTAACTCTAAGCTAATTGTGGTCTTTGACCTGGCTACAAAAGTGAGGGAGTGCTTTAATGCCCTTGAAGATTTTTGGGGTAAGTGCCAAGATATGGGCGAGTGGGAATTTCTTCTCAAACAAGTGCCATCTCAAATTTGCAAAAATAGTTATGTTTTCATGACAAGCAGAACGACTGTCACTAAGTTATTAAAAAAAACCATTTTCTTACCTCCTGTTGTCAGTTGTGAGCATTTGCAAACACATTTGTCATTGTCTGCATCCTTGGTACTGAAATCACTTCCTGGCTGCCCAATGCTGCTTATTTTGCCTGCTGTTCCACTAAAACCTTTAAGGTATATCCTGTAGAATAGAAAAGGAAAACTGAATAAAGAGGAAGTCCGTACTTGCTGTTCCTCAAAAGGCAACATTCTGTGTATTTATACAGTTACAGGGGCTTAGAATTTGGCATAAAGATTAAAGTCATATGCGCATTACAGTTGTTTTGTACAGTATTTCTGTACAGTATTTCGTATTTTCAATTTTGTGGATTTGCTTAATTCTAGTGATGCAATTTCTGAGTTATTTGGAGCTACTCAGTAAGTAACCCAATGCCAAATTGAATAGAACTTTGTTGCATTGGAGTATTTCAAGGTCTGTTTGTCAAAATTCAAAGGACATGTCCTTATCTCTCCTGAAATTAGCTTAGCTTTGCAAACCAAATACTGTAGAAGGTTGTTTTACTACCCAGCATTGCAGATTCAGTGTTACAAACTTCCTATTTTTCAAACACGGTCCAATTTTATTATGTTTTCTTTGGCCTGATGCCAGTAAAACTGCATCAGGAAGTAAACACTCTTGCAGGAGAGAAACTCCATCCAGAGGAATAAGTGTAATGTCTTTTGCTTGCAGGTTGGCATTTCTGAACATGATTTCTCTTCGTTTAGTTTTGTTTGTTGTCTAAAAATGGCAGCGGTCTTTTGCCCCATTTTCAGGATAGATCTCAAGAGCACCAGTGTAAAAGAGACACTTTTTTTGCTGATGGGCTTGAACAACATGAGCCTTATATGTTTTTGCTTCAAGCTGAAATTTAAAAGTGTCCAATAATTGTCAATCACCTGACATGTATTTCCCCATTGCCAGTACAACCTACCTGTAATTTTGTGCTTCACTGTCCAGAGAAAACTGGTCATATTGTGAGAATTCAGAGTTTCCTTCCCAGTCACTTAGTTGGATCCGCAGTTTGTAGGACTGCTGACTTGTGAGCCTGGACACAAATTCATTTCCTAGCCAGAATTCACCTGAAGGTTCCCCGAAACCCTGAAAAGACAGTTAATGACAGTTTTTGTGATTGCGTAGTAGTTATTTTGTCATGGTGTGAAACCAAGTAAGGAAAGCACATAACCAATTTCCGTTGGTTTAACAAAAAAATTCACATTCACAGTAAGATATTGAAAATAAAATGTCAGTTTAAAACTGAGCTGCCATTGTGGTAGAAATGGCATGAAAGCTTTCCTCTGTTTTAAGAGCTCTGTAAGGCTTTGAGACTGGACTGGAATTTTTTTATTTTATTTTTTGGCCACTCTAACTCCTGTTAGACTTTTGAAAGTGGGGTTACTGTGGGTTTTCTTGAATAGCAGATTGTAATTATAATATCTGCAGGCCTTTGGTTGCAGCTATAGATACTCCTTGTATCTAGAGCGAGGCCCTTAAAAAACTTTAGTCAGTGGTTGGATGGAAAACCAAATCTGCACACTGTATTGTGCATTTGTAAATAAAACTGTAGTCTAGGTTGCATTTATTTAGGAGAAGAATTTTTTCCTGACAATCAGTACCTCTTTGTACTCTTGCCACGTACGGTGAAAGTCAACACGGCCGTCAAAGCGTTTTTGTAGTACTGTCCATCCACCGCCATCTGTCTCCATGTCACAGAACGCCTTCAAAAACAAAGATAAAAGAGTTAATGTGATTAGTCATTCAAAATGAACACTTCAAAGATTTTGAAATGCAAGAATTTGTGTCCATTTGTAAATTGACAATGGAATTCTTTTTGAATTGGGCTCAAACAAATGTCACGTTGTGGGGTAGGGATACAGAACTGAAGTCCAAAATCCCCTGAAAAGTATCTAAGGAAATCACAGGTGCAGCTCAAGAATGCCAATCATTAAGTCGGACCACATGTTAACTGAGGTGCCCTCAAATACACAACTGTTTACTGAGGCATGTGCACATACTGTATGACTCGGTCAGTGCATGCCTGTGCACATACAGTATGCATCTACACTGTTCTGGCACTGTAACTAACAGATTTTTTTTTTAATTCTTGTGAACACACTAACTATTAAAACCAATCTGGATTAATTAAACAGGTGAAGTGTACCTTAACCTCCATTGTAGTGTTTGGAATTGTGAGGGTGTGGACTCCACTTTGGGTATTTCCTGACTTGAAGATGGCAGCACAGTCAACAAATGTTGTAGGAGTGTCCTGCATCATGGTAGGTTTGTTCTCTGCAAAACATATCATTCTTATTAATGAGATGCTATACAATTACAGTACAGTATTCTTCTGTCCTCTGATGAATTCACGACACCTGAAACAACAGGGATGTGAATGTGAAAAACAACAGTTTTTGCAGAGCTATGTCGTTAGATTCGTTCATGCAGATAGAAGATGCGTATCTCGTCTGCTTGTCATTGATGACTGTACTACAACACAAAGGTGTTACGATGAACTGATTTGGGGACTCACCTCCAGCTGAGCCAACAGAGATGGTCTGAATGAGGTTGTTCACAGTGTCCAGTAGCTCCTGCTGCTGATGCTGCAGTACAGTGTTGTTAGAGGAGACTTTGAGCAGCTGCTGCTCCAACTCGCCTATGATGGCCGTCTGCTTCAGTATTAGAGTCTGAAGCTGCTGCTTTTCATCTCTGAGGAGCTTCAGCTCCATCTGTCTCTGCTCCTGCATATCCTCCATCTTTTTCTCAAGAAAGCTGAGGAGAAGCGAGAACAAGCAACAACTTTGAGCTGGGAGCTTTGTCTTTGCCTTGCATATCCACTGGTGGCCTAGAGGGCCTGAAAATTAGCAGCATCCATTATTTGTCATTTGATGTGATGCACTGACCTGTTTTTGTCATTCAGCTTGTTGATTTCATTTGTTTGGACAATTAGTTGTTTCTCCAACTTGTTGGTTGTCAGAGAATTTTCAAGAAGTCTTCGCTCAAGTCGAGTCGTGTGATGAATTACCTGAAAAAAGGACGGTTTGGACAGAGTGTGATCCTTGAAATTCCTCCTTCATTTTAATGTCTAATATAGCAATGGCATATCTTTTATCAAATTATAAAACTGTACCATAAAAAGCTTTGGAAACGATGAATATGTCAGTTAAAATTCAAAGAGCCACAACAGTCTTATAGAAGATTTGACTAGTCAACTGTGAATTTATTAAATTCTGGATCAAGTGTAGCTGAAGCTCAGTTTGCACTTGTAGAGTCTGCACACAACCATTTATAAAATGGAAAAACAAGCAAATTCCCACCACAGCAGATGTACCTGAACACGGGAAACATTGCAAATCCACCTATTTTCACAGACAGATGTATTGAACTAAACATTGGGGTTGAGGACCTTGCCTCTAATTTCCCATTTTGGAGGAACTGAACTCAGCAAAAAGCAGGTTGTTTGCATGGATCCATGTGTCTCCACTGGAACTGTTGACGTCTTTGGACAGACGGATGTGTGATTGTGACAAACTGATAGACCCTTTCTGTGGGAATATGAGTGGTGCTAATAACAGGAAATGCTGTACAGTTGGCTCACATAAGGTCACTGACGTGTAGCCACAATAATAAACTGACTCATTCATGCCTGTTTTTCCCCTCAGTTATTTTTTTTACAGTCTGAGATAACATTATTAAATAGAGTGTATTGTAGAAAACATATTAATGTATTCATGTCTTTGAAAAAACATTTTCATGGACATGTTTTTCTGTTACAGAGACTGTTATGCTCACACGTAAACAGGTGTGAACTGTTTTTACAGTGTGCTGTTGAATAACATGTGTGCATGTTTTAGCGTATTGTCCTTCCGTGTGTTTGCATAGCGCTGCAGCCTCACCTGCGCCTCCACGTTGGTCAGCTTCCTTGTTTGCTCTGCTGTTTGACTTAGTAGGTTTGTCCCAATTTCAATCATTGTGGCTGTGTGGTTGTGTACAGCAGTTTGTTGGATTTGGACTATGTCCTGCTTCATGCTGTCCTGGATGTAGTTCTCTAGCTGTAGCACAGAATGTAGACATTAATTAGGACCAACAAGCAGTAGAGATACTGTGCAAAATCCTATGTTTTTATGTGATAGCTTAGAGATTGAAAACTTGTATTCTTGCTGTTCCCGACAAACCACATTTGTGTATGACTGATAGGTTTCTTTGCCAGTTGTCATCGTTTAGATTAACTTCATATGATAAGGAAGTCAAACCACGTTGTTCTTGTTATGGGATGTGTAGCCATAATTTATCAGAAATAGCAGATACCAGGGAAGCCTTTTGTATTTTTTATTATTAGTTTGTTTTACATACCAACCTTTGGACTTTATGTAAGATTTTGTTAACCGTATTGTGTTGTTAACTGTTCTGTAAGGGGTGTTCCCAGTCATGTCCCTGCAAAAAAGATTATATCAGTTTGAAAAATCTTGAGTGATATCATTTTTGCTCCATCTGTAAGGGGTAAGTGCATGAGAATATGCCCTTAACAACCTATTTGCAAATAGATTAATTGTGCTAATGTCAGAGTGTTGTGATGGAGCACTGTTCTATTATTTTAAGAGCTACTGGGATTTACATGACCAGAGTTGTCCCACAGCAAAGTACTGTCAGCAATTTTTTATTACTAATGTCAGTCATTTTGGAGTGAAAATCATGTTTGTATTACTATGTATTGTTATTTCTAAATCTAAAGTAGTGAAATCATCCTAATCCTATGCTATTTATTGTTCATTTGTATCACTGTAATTCAGGAGCATAAAAACATTTACAGTTGATTCATTGGAATAGTGGATATTCTCTCTGGGTGTGAAAAGAGTTGTGTTTCATCTGTACAGTTTGTTCTTATCTACCTTACGGTATTGTCAGATTTAGGCTGAGGCCAATCATTAAGTTATTTCCTGCACGGTGTTCCTGAGTGGCAATCAGGTCACAGGACTTGTAAACAGGATGGAAGTGTTGAGTGAGGAGTTACATCCTTCATGACAGTGTGACATGTGTGTGTGACTGGAAACCAGTGTCAGTAAGTGTATGTAATCACTGTTGTTATTTACTGATCAGTAAGACAACAATCACTGTTATTAGCATTTATTTTTAGCAATTACAAGCAACGGCAACAATTAGTGCAGAGTTTGTTTGACTTCCTTTCATGACAGTCGTGGAGACACGCAGCGAGGCCTGGTAGTTGGACAGTTGTCATGAATTGTTAACAGGATGTCCCATTGACACTGAGCAGTCTAATCAGTTGTTTACTCCCTTTGCTTCAAAGGTGTCAGTAAGGAATGACTCCACTCACATGAGACATTGACAACAAAGTGTTTTACTTAGCTGCCGTTAGATGGTGCTGCGGAAATAAGAGTTTTACAAAGCAAGTGACTCCTGTTTGATTTTAGATAGAAATAGAAAACAATATGCAGGAAATGTTTCCTAACTCAAAACAGGGTACTGAAAACTTTCCCAACAGACAATTTTTTTTCTTTGTGTCTTCTCATTCAAAATAGAATTTTTCTGTTTGGATATTCCACTTCTAATTATTAAATCGTAGATTTACCACAGTAGACCACTTATCTAGAGGCTTAAATATTCATATTGACGGCAGTCGATGACTTGACAACTAGATTTAGCAGAGTTGAATAATTCCACTGTATGAGAAAGCAGACCCACAGTGTTTTGATTTATACACTGCCCAGCCAAAAAAAAAGTCACACACTCTAATATTTCGTAGGACTGCCTGTAGCTTTGATTGCGGTGCGCATTTGCCACGACATTGTTTCGACCTCGTACAACGTCACAGCGTTTATTTCTGTCCAGAATTGCATTAATTTTTGGCTGAGTTCTTGTATTGACGATAGGAATCAAACCATTCTGCAAGGTCTTCTCCAGCACATCCCATAGACTTTGAATGGGGTTAAGCTCAGGACTGTGGGGGCAAATTGATGTGTCAAAATGATTCCTCACGCTCCCTGGACCACTCTTTCACAATTAGAGCCCAATAAATTTTGGCATTGTTGGTCCTGGAATATGACCATGCCATCTGGGAGAAAAAATCCATTTATGGGATAGCCTGGTCATTCAGTACATTCGGATACTCAGCTGACTTAATTTTGTTGCTGAATAATATTGCTGAGCCTAGACCTGACCAACTGAAGCAACCCTCTGATCATAACCATGCAATTTGCTTATTGAAACCTAAACGGTGACTTTTTTTTGGGCCGGGCAGTGTAGTAATGATTCTCTGTTTCGCTATTAGACTTCATGGATGTTGTCAAAGGTATTGCAAACCAGTTCTGTTTGTGACGGCACATTATAAAGTCAAAAGACCTAAACCTTTGCTGTTATTTCTTCTCGCATATTTATTTTCTTCTGTGCAAATGGATGCACTCAAGTTGCACAACAGAAGAAGGTCCTGAGATCCTCCGTGAATCTGAGAAATGTGTAACCTGTCATTATGTGCTGTGGACTTTGGGAAATTTTCACATTTGTGACTGGTCTGTGATTCCTGAGGCAGCGTTGGAACTGTTGTTTGTCAGCATAGTTACTGAGTAGTGTTGTCTGGATTAACATCAAAGAAGAGTCTCCGCCATCCTCTCCTGCGGATCACATCACAGCTTGTTTTACGCAATGAGAAGCAAATTGCGTGATCAAGCTGTGATGTGTCCTCATCTCACCGCTTCATTTGTATAGCTGAATAGAGGAGAAGAAAAGAGAGAATTTGCTGCTTTCTGCTGCTGGAGGTAATGACTCCACATACTGAAATAGGAGTGTGAAACCTTTGAGTGGACACCTGCTTCGAGTCTTTGTCAGTCAACAGACCTTTGTCTTTTCGCACTTAACGAACTTGTCTCACAGACACCAGGCACACACTCTGATTGTTCCCACATTTTTATTTATTTATTTTTTGGTTACTGGTCTAAATTAACTAGACCGATTTTGCCCTGCCTTTAATTAGGTGAAACATTTTTATCACTCTTTTATTTTGTGGTTTTGAAGACTAACACGGGCCTTTCCCAAAAAGTCACCATCAGGATTTAACGAAGCAAAAAAGTACAAGGACAAGTACAGTTTACTACATTTAAACAACAATATTTGCCCAAAGAATGAGATCACCTGACCACCTGGATACTATACTGAATGGCCATATCAGTCCAACAATAGATTTTTTTCTTCCCTGATGCACAGGCATATTATAGGATGACAGTAAAGGAGTCATTGTCTTCAAACTGGTTCAGAGTGACAGGTTCTGGGAGCATGAAACATTTTTATGCATGAATTGGCCACCACAGAGTCCAGACCTTAACTCCGTTGAGAATTTTGGCATGTGCTGGAGAAGACTTGTGCAATGGTCAGACTGCCATCATCAATACAAGGGCTTGGTGATAAATTAATGTAACACTGGATGTAAATAAATCTTGTGGCAGTGTAGAAGCTTATCGAAACAATACTCCAACTCCAAGCAAAGCTAAAGGCGGTCCAACGAAATATTAAAGCCTGAGACCTAAGGTCTCTGGTGCTCATGCATTGAAAATGAGGAGACACCTGCAGCACAACTTGACATGAAAAATATTTACATTTTCTTCATTTTTATTTTAATGTGGTAATTTTACTTGGAAGATCTTGGAAAAAATTGTGTTTGTTTTATTTTGACACTGAATAATATGCCAATCATGTAAACAAAAACAGCAGCTGTCCTGTAGCACATTTCTTATTCTAGATATTATAATTTTTTAAGTCATCTTTACTTTAAAACAGATGTGAAGTGAGGATGATGGAAAATCATCCTCATGGTCCTACAATGTGTCTATTTTTTTTTTTTTTAAACTGCTATTTTCTTTAGGGTAGTTTGGATTAGAAGCACTAATGTCTCCAGTGAAACCTGCCAAAAGGGTTTTTAGCTCTTTGACCCATTTTATCCTCTTACCCTTCATTAAATAGCTCTCGTTTCTTCCAAAAATCTTAAAGTCACCATGAAAAAACACATTTTCTTGTTTTGCTGTAATGATATTGGACACAACTTTACCTTAAGCAGCCACTGTGTGTTGTTCTCCATGGTGATCTCCAGTTGTTCCAGCCTCTGAGCCGACTCATCACTGTCCATGGTTCCATCCTTTTGAACTGGATAGTTGTAGTTGCTGCTCTGTGTTTGGCAGTTCTCCTGCTCAGGCAGCAGAAAAGTGTAGCTGCATGGCCCATTTTGGACCTGATACTCTTTCTTACCCACAGCACTATATCCTGGTCCCAGACCAAGACAGAAACTTAAAACAAATAAATCCACATTCAGCATCTTCACAGTGGAACTTTACGTTGAAATGAAGTTATCACAATTCAAACTTCTTAGATTTGTCCTTAATCTTCTTTCAATGCTTGGATGTTTTCCCTTCAACAGCATCAAAGTATATACTGTCCTCTGGAGTTTTTGCACATTCCTTATATTACCTCCGAGTGGTAGGAGGAGAAAAATCCATCAGACATTAGAGGTAGAGTGTCCTTCCGTTTCATTACAGGTGCCAGACTATTTGTGTTCGCCTCTTGTCAAGCCCCCTACCCTGTATTTGAGCTGCCCCTGGCCCCACTGAGGAGCTTACTGTGAGTTTAAACCACTCCCCTCCCTTCACAGTGTCCAGTCTCTGTGAAGAGCAATGAAGTGGAGATTTCTTTCAGTACACATTCACTAAACGACAGAAATGAGCAGTTGCACACAATTACACACCTTCCACTATATCCTCTACAATCCTCATGGTTTATTCTCTTCTAGCCTAACAACTACTCAGGATGCAGCTGTCTACCTTCAGTGCACGCGGTGGTAGTAGCAGTGTCCATTCCATTCACTGAAGAATGTTTCCTGGCTTACGACAAACATACTATCGTTCCTTCCATCTCTTATAAGTGTTCGTCCTTTGCAGAGTCACAGGGGGGGCAGAGGCATATCCCAGCAGACAGGGAAACACCTTGGACAGATTGCCAGTCTAAACACTCTAGCATCTTTGAAACACCTTTGTTTGAAAGGCGTTTTCATCTCTTACTCCTATATTTTGTTCTTACAAACCCTTACGTCAATCATTTTCCTACTGTTTTTACACTATTTTTTGTTTTCATCTTGGTATCCACAAATATGGTTTATTTGCCAAGTTCATTGTGATGCAAAATAATCCAAAGTTCCCACATTTTTTCTTTGAGTCTCAGGCCATAAAATATGTTATTGGCACAAACTAAAGTTGCCACTTTATGACCTCTGACCAGAAAAATTCTTTGCCTTTTTATTTACATGTTCTTCAGGGTAGATTTATGCAGTTTCAGACAGCATGTACTTTACATATTTCTGTCTTATTCATAAGTTAAATGAAGCATAGTTTTTCTGCCCTGATGGAAATTATGGGTTGTTTTGTTTTCTTAAGCAATAAAAATGGGATCTTTGTTAGATGGGTGACCTTTTTACTTTCACTGTTTATTAATATATGAGCAAATTGTGGCTTTTTTTATATCCTGTGTCGATTATGTCCTCTTGGCCAGACAGCAAAAACTCTGGAAACCAGACAGACCTGGCCCATCTGTAACAGTCTGAAAAATATTTTGAGAGAGACTGAACTTAATATTGTTAACTGAATTGATATTTTACATTCATATAACTGCTTTTAAGTATGTACTGCACCTTGTTTGATTATAAATGTATTTTTTCTGACATTAAAGCCTTACATTTACTCTCTACAGTGGAATAGAAATACCAAAACAGAATTGTAGGAAGTAGGGTGATGTAATAGGTACTGTGTAAGGGAAATGCAATGTATTTAAGGCACATTACCAAAGAGGAAGGACTTGTCGTCATTCCGACAACATTGACTTATTCAGGTGTTCACGCTGAATCACTCAAACCTGAGACATGTTAACAGTTTTGAAGTAATTGAAGTACAGCAGAGGGATGGGAAACTGATGCATTTCTTTTTGCTCCGCTTCCTATGAATGGGAATTAACCAAACAGTCTTCTCCTACAATGAATAAACAATAAATTCCATCATACCAGACTAGCCTAGAGTTAATTCTTTCTTGGTATGAGCTGCTAAAGAGCTGTGCAGGATGTCCATCTGTCCTTCTCCGCAGGAAAATGTAAATATTGTGGTTACTAAAATATGGAATGGGATGTCTGAGTTAGGAGTTGTGCAGTTTTGTTTTAAAGTCTAATTGATGATTTTACAGTATTTAGTTGTCATTATAATGAGGGTAGTTAAGCATCCAAAAGTGTTTTTCCTGATCACGTGCTATTATTTGAGAAATTTTTCTGCCTTTGTACAGCATAGAGGCAGTTTAATTTGATAAGATGATCATCCACCCAGCAAAGAATGTCCCTGCCACCATTCAGTGCTTATCATCTTGAGTTACTTGAATTGAGAAAAAATTTGCCACCAAAAGTAACCCTAACCTATCACTAAAGATTTTGATAACTCCATGAATAAAACAATTGCTTAGGATATTTGTTCTTCCTAGTCTATAAAGATGCATATCTAGCATAATAATATAAACATATCATACATTTATTATTCAATCGTTCACTTTAAAGTGTACAATATGGGTTAAGGTTAGTTTCACCCTGTCTCTGAACCCATAACCAAACCCAGAATACATATTCAAAATTGAAACATTTGCAAACACTGGTTGAAGACAAAAAGCTTTAAAGTTTGTTTCCTGGATTTTAATATGGGATAAAGCAGATTGTGTCCTTGAATTCAGTATCTGACCCCTGCTGGATACACAGCAGGCCTGTAGTGGCAGCTTAGAGTATCCCCACCAACAGAGAGAGAAATAACCACAAAGAGATTATTTTGGTGTGTCAGAGCTGACAGTGTTCTATGATGACTAGAGGCAACTGATATTCAACCAGACACATACAATGATAGCATCACTCACCTGTTTGACAGGATGCAAAACTTAAAGATATCTAAGGTTCCCGATCAAAAAAAAGAAGAAAAGACAGAACAAAAACAACTAATGTATAACTCAGAAAAATGATCTCTCTCAGTCATCTCATGTGACCCACTAGAGCTGTCTGCATGTTTCTGTCTGCCTGCCTTCTGACTGTATTTTTATCCAGACAACATAGGGGTTATAAATAAAAAGCTGATGCTCTGTCCGTCATCTAATAACATTTTCTGTCAAGGGGATGACTCGGATTTTTAAATGTGTTTAAATGAAACTTGACTAGTGTGATAAGAGGAGTTGTAATAAAACGAATGGTGGCTGACTACAAACACCTGTTTTGTTTTTTCTTGCTCTAACAATTCAAATTTTCCACTGTTCATGATACCTTTTCTTATTAGCTCACAGTGTGCATAATTATGTAGTTGTAGGCATAAGTCCACCCAACCTCAACCTCTGTAGATGTTGTATAACTCAGAGAAACACAAGAATTGCATGAGTTTAATTGTTTCTAAATTGTTTGCTGACTGGACTGTCAAATTAAATACAAGCTTCAAGGAGTTAATGGAGAAAAAAGATCATTTCACTTCAAGTGGTCTCTGATGGTAGCCATTGCAACCATGCCCTTCCAGGTTCAGCACATAATCCCAATTCCAGTCAATTCCTGTTTTTACTTTTTTTTTTCACATGGATTGAATTAATGAAAAAATATTTTAATTAGTGAATATTAGATTGAATCTTAAAAAGTTTGAAATTTGTTCATCTAAATATTTTGGCGGGCAGCACGGTGGCGCAGTGGGTAGTGCTGTCGCCTCACAACACGGCGGACCCGGGTTCGAGTCCTGCTCTGTGCAGAGTTTGTATGTTCTCCTTGGGTTCTCCAGCTTCCTCCCACCTCCAAAAGCATGCGCTTCAGGTTGATTGGCCGGTCCCAAATTGACCGTAGGAGTGAATGTGCGTGTGAGTGACTGTTTGTCTCTGTGTGGCTCCGCGGTACACTGGCGTCGTGCCCGGAGTGTCCCCCGCCTCACGCCCTGAGACTGCCGGGATAGTCACCGGCTCCCCCGCAACCTGCGTGAGCAGATTAAGCGGGTTGAGAAAATGAATGAGTGAATGAATGAATGAATATTTTGGCCTTAAATTGATTAAATATATTTTACATCTTACATGTAAGGTCAGAAATACATTTGAGTAAGTTATCATTCATTTCTTCCCAGTTAATCAGTGCTCACATGAATGAAACATTCACGTTGTTGTGAATCAAAATGTGGTGGAACAATTTTTTTTTCCTCATCTGTCCATCACATCTTCTACACACAGCTCTGAGTAAATAATTGACTTTGTAAGTAATTAAAATCCAATCCTTTACATTTGGCATACGTAAGTTCATTTTTCAATGTATGGGTGTGAAATTGATTTTAAATTTTTTTCACAAAGACCATGAAAAGGCCTCATAAAGTCTTAAATTTAAGTGTTGAAGTCCTTGTTCAAATCATGCTTGAAAATGAGTTTTAAAAGCATGTGATATGTTCATCTGTTTTAAAAGCATAGTGAGTTGGTTTCTTTTGCTTTTATAGAAAAGCGAAGCTAAACAAGATCAGTTTCTGTGTTAGTGTGTCCTGATTGTATCCATAAACACCGTTATAGGATTTAACTGACAGTTTCTTTTCCCAGATCTGCCGTCTCCAGAGACACCTGTCTGCTGGGGAGCACCAACAGGACCTCTTCCAGAGCCAGCCTGCCATGTTTGTGTCCCAGCACTCCCAGCCGCCCACTCAGAGTCTGATGGAACTGATCCAGTTGTGTGGAGGAACAGTCTGTAAAACTGTGCGGCAGGCGGGTATTTGCATAGGGAAATATAGAGGCAGGAGACCAGAGGGAAGCAGGATTCTGTCTGAGCAGTGGGTGCTAGGTAAGAGAGTTCCTGCTTATCTTTGTGTTTTATGTTCACTTCCACTCTCAGCATCATGTCAGTAAGACTTGTCTTTTTTTTTTTTTTTTTTTTTGCTGTTTTTCTTTTCCAGATAGCATCACACATTTGAAGCGGCTGTCATATGATAACTATGACTTGGAAACAAAAGAAAAAATACCATCTGTCAACTATTCAACAGCCTGTGACATGAAGACGTCAGTGATGTAGTGGATGCTCATTTCTGGATTGTTTTCTTTTTCATAACCTCAACTTCTCATCACTACTCTTTTTCAAAACAAAACAACAAACTGAGCCAGAATTTTTCTTTTAATTCTAACAATGTGAATCAAAATACTGTAACTTGTTGAGCCAGTTCAATTCTATAATTGAAATACTATGTTTTTTGTCAATTTTAATAAATGCTTGTTTTAATGTTTTTATTGTATTTTCTTTTTTTAAATTGATTTACATTTTGTCAGGTTCATGTCAGTATTTTATTAACCAAAAGTGTGGAGGTCCATCTTTTGAGCAATATAATTTTCATTCTCCTTTTTTTTTCCACATTCATAGTATAAATGATGAATGCCTTGTTATTGATTTTTGAATCAAAATTGTTCGCAATGCAGGATTAGGCAATGTTGACTCGATAATTTTCTAAAGAAGATGTGTTGTTGAAATAAAATGTCATTTCAGAAAACCTGTTTAAATGCTACATTTACTTTTTAACAGAGATTAAAATTAGAAACTTCATATGGAAGAACCTAAAAAACACTTGCTTCGCTGAGAAAAGAAAAAATGCTAGACTTAGTGTGAATATGATCATTGTACTTTGATTAGCTCAATTTTTCTTGATTATAATAAGTCAGAGTGTGATCACTTGCTTTAAGGTCCCTTGAATTCCAGTGAAATGCACAGCTTCAAAGAAGTTTGCTGTTACACATACTGGGCTCATTCACATGATGAAAACAGCTATTTCCTTGATAGCAAATCAAACTCATTTTAGTGAGGAAGATCATAAAATGCAGTTGAAGCTAAAAAAAAATTGTAAACATTTTGTACTTTGATATCGTTGAAACAAATTGTTTTTAAACGTGGCTGAAAGAGCGTCCACGAAGTTGTCTGTGGTACTCGTCTTCATTCATGACGGAGTGGTGCTCACAGTGTGCTGTCCCCAATTGGCTATTTTCTATGACGTCATCCGACCAATGGGCTTTGTCGTTGTTACGTGGCGTCTCTACGTAGGGAGGCGTGTGTGACATTTGCTGGCACGAGCTAGTCAATGAGCAGCTAGCTGGGTAAAGAGAAGTGAAAAGAAATAGGAAATAAGTTGAGTTTTAACAAATGGGTAGTTGTTTAACTTGTTCTTTATTATCTCGTCTACACGAGGGAAGTATGTTTATGAAAAATGTAGCGTTTGCGCAAACTTGTGTGTAGAAATAAAATAGGCTAACGTTCCCTTTATATGACGTTAACTGACGGAGTTAGAGTTGAGATTTTTCTGAAGTGATAGAGATAATTGCAGTTGTTTTTGTTGTAGCACGGACGGACGTAAGCGCTGAATCGACTTTGCTAACTGTGACTTGCTCACAAGGTTAAAATTAGCTTTAGCCAGCTAGCTCCTCATTCCTTCCTTGCTGCAGCTGTGTCACTTTCTTATGCTGACCTGTCAGGGCAGGTGTGCAGTGAGAACAGTGTGGAGTGTTGGGGCCTCCTGCCTGCTTCAGGGATTTTTGTTACTTTAGTAGAAACCGAGGTTTGATCATGCTGCTGTCTTTGGTTGTGCACACTTACTCCCTGCGCTACTGGTTACCAGCCACGATCATGCTGGGTACAGCCCCAGCCTATCTGCTGTCATGGGGGGTCTGGCGGCTGCTTTCATCTGTCTTACCAGCAAGAGTGTATCACAAGTTGGACGACCAGTTATACTGCATATACCAGAGTATGGTCCTCTTCTTCTTTGAAAACTACACAGGAATTGAGGTGAGTAAAAGCTTTTTGGAGTATTTAATGTTTATTAAATATTGAGGTTGTTGCAGAGTTGGATTAACTACATGTACCATCATGCATAGTTTGTTTCCTGAATTAAGTGTAAGGTTGAGCCAGACTTGTGTTTGCCAACATGATCTTGATAAACCAGATGCCCATCAAGAATGTCCACATTCTTTTGTCGAAGGCTTGCTGCTTGTCATACATTTTTGTACGTTAGAATGTGCCAGAAAAGCAGCAATAAATATATTGTTGATGCTGGTAAACCTTACGGTCTTTAATAAGCTACATGCAATGTCCTAACTGGAAATGAACTGTCCTTTAATAATGAAAAACTTCAGTTGAGTCTGGAATTGTTTGTCAAAGTGGGCCAAAGTAGTCTGCACTGGAACCAAGTTGCCGATGTAAATATTTAACAAAAGCAAATACATCTTTATCTCAATGTAGAATGTTTTTTGCTTACTCACAGAACATCTCCTGTTTTGCTTAAGTTAGTAATATCTGTTAATACTTTTTCTTTCAGGTTGTGATATATGGAGACATACCAAAGAACAAAGAGAATGTGATCTACCTGTCAAATCACCAATGTACAGGTAGGACACGTGCTTGGTCTATGTTGATAATTCATTCTCGTGTGCAGCGTTGTGCACATCTAACCTGTAACGACTGCTTTCCTGACAGTTGACTGGATCATTGCTGACATGCTCGCCATCAGGCAAAGTGCGCTTGGTCATGTCAGATACGTTCTTAAAGATGGACTGAAGTGGCTACCCTTATATGGATGGTATTTTTCTCAGGTAATGCAACTCTGTGAGTATTTGAATGTTACTTTGTGAATTGCAAATGTGCATCAAACTTGAATCGCTTTCTTGCACAACTGTTTTCATCAGAATGTTTGTCTGTTGTAGCATGGAGGAGTCTATGTGAAACGAAGTGCAAAGTTTAATGAAAAGGCCATGAAGAAGAAGCTCCTCTCTCAGACTCAGTCTGGAGCACCAGTAAGTTCACTGAAGACATGTTCTAAGTTAGCTGTAGTAAGTTGTGCATGTAGGTTACTATTGTTACTTCTTACCTGCATATTTAATAATAACTACATAATATAATCATTTGTTCAAACTCAGCCTCCCTCTGTATTTTTTCTGGTTGTAAATTCTCTTAAGAGCTTCCTGCAATCACCTCCTACATCTGTCTTTCAGTCATCTTTTCTTATTTATTAAAGCATTTGTTTTACTTAAATGACATCTGGAACTGTGAAATTAAAAATGAATCAATAAATTATAGATATTGGATGCATAAAGGTTACATTACTGTTAACTATGGATGAGTATTGTCTCGACAACCCAAAGGTACATTATGTAATTAACTGTGAAGTTTATCAGAGAATTTCAAATAATTGTGAGTCACAAAGTCAGAAAATCACTGTAAAGAGTACAGGGACTGAAAATGGCTTATTCTAGATCAATATAATCACTTGAGTGTTTAATTATCATCCTTGTTACAGTATAACTTAAATTTATCTCAAACTTTTCAAACAATTATGAAAGTAAAACTCACTCACGCTTTGATTTCAATGATTCATAAACGGGTCATAAAATGTTTTAGAAAGGTTGCTGAATTGTTTCATTTACAAATATGAGGACGTTTACACACACACTTTATATCCTTGATACGTTGCAAATTAAAAAGTTTAAAGTCGGTCTGAATTATTTTCTTTCCATGTTCAGGTAACTTAAAAAAAAAAAAAGAGTACAACTTTTGGTAATTAACATTTGATAAAATACAGTGGCATCATGGTGAAACGGACACAGTTCTAAAACCTGAAGAATGAGAACATGATGTTCATTGGCAACCTGAACTTGTTAAAATGAAATTTGAAAACCACGCATAAAGCCTTTTGTTATTGTTTTTTAGCCTTAGATGTTCAGCACAGTATTTGTTTTTTTGTTACACAATCCTGCAAATGTAACATTTTCATTTTTTGTTTCTGCAGAAACAACCATCACTGAAAACTTGTTCATTTGACATTTTCTACCCTCACAGATGTACCTTGTCATCTTCCCTGAAGGAACACGTTATAATCCAGATCTCAAGAATGTCATCACAGACAGCCAGGCTTTTGCTTTGAAAGAAGGTAATGGCATGAAAGCAGCTATTTACTGCCGTGCAGATGCATTCTAAATCAGCATTTATTTAAGACTTATTTTCAAAGTTAAGTTTCAGGTTTCTAAAAGTGACAAAAAGGAAGGATTTTGTGACGATGGAAAAATTTCTTTTGGCGGTCTAAACATCTGAACTTCCTTTTGAATCATTGTGTTTATTCCATTTCGTTCAAGTATTAATACCTTGAGTTTTATAAACATTGCTGTCCATGAATTTATTTTGTTAACATGAAAAATTTTTAATTTTAAATTGTGGTCTAGTATATTTAACTGCTATGTCCATTACTGTAGGTAAAATAGTTAAACATGTAGCATCAACGTTATTACGATGCTTTTGTAAAGTGTGACCTAAAGAATCAGAATCAGAGTCTTTATTTGTCATGGTGACACACGTTTTCACATATGACTGTACAAATTACATCTCTGAAGGTCCCAGTAAGCCTGGTCGAAAAATAAGATAAGTTAAGCAAAACAAGAAAAAAAAAAGGTAAGATAAATAAGAAAGAGAACAGGGAAAAGTTAAGAATGCTAGATATATAAAGTGTAAAGTGAAAGCATGTAGCATGTAAACATTTAATAAGCATGTAGCTTATTAATGACCGTAAGGTTTGTCAGCATCAACAATATGTTTACTGCTGCTTTTCTGGCACATTTTAACGTACAAAAATGTATGACAAGCAGCAACCCTACGACAAAAGAATGTGGACATTCTTGATGGGCATCTGGTTTATCAAGATGGCAAACACAAGTCTGGCTCAACTTTACACTTACATTGTAAAGGTTGGCTCACATGCAGAGATTAAGCTTATCCCTGAAAACCTTTCCCCATTATAAGTCATATGACACATGACATTATCTGCTGTTAGTGATGTCGTAGGTCATGGAGGATTCTGCCACATTGACCACAAATTGTGCAGTAACTGATCAATAATACATCATATACTGTTAATATCTTTATTTTTCAAGCATTTGGGATCCATCAGGAAGCCCTGGTCTTAGATTTAAACTGCTTTGCTTTGGTATGTTATCTTTTCAACACCTCTTTGAGGTTTGATGAAATCTAGAATTAAATCAGTTCTTTTACATCTCTACTGTAGGACTGGCTGTTCTGAAACACACGCTGACACCCAGAATGAAAGCCACTCACATAGCCAGTCAGATCATGAAGGGCCACCTGAACGCTGTGTATGACATCACTGTGGCTTATGAGGGAACGCTGGATGCCTCAGGTCAAAGAACACCTGCGCCATCAATGCCGGGTAAGCTTACAGCAGTCATACAGCCTACATGAGAAGCATCTTGTTAACATTCAGAGTCACATTTTTCTGTCATGCATGGTGTGCTGTGGAGAAGAAAATGAACACTTCATGTTTCACTTCATTTTCCATGGCAATTCAGTATATATATATTCAGAATATAGTACTTTTTGAATTGTCCCAACAGATGGGCAGTGGTTTCATGTTTTTCCCTCCACATTTACACCAAGAAATGTAATCTGACTACTTCACTTGTTTCCTAATGTACCACATTGGCAAATCCATCAGGCCTACCTAAACAATTTGAAGAATGTTGGCAGAACCAATGTGAGCAACATAATTATCAATGTTTTGATCAATGTATCTGTAAAGTCATGCACACTCAGTAATGAAACACAAAGCAAACATCACCTATTGCAACCCCATGTCCTGTAAACAACAAGACTCCTTGTTTTTGAGTTCATAATTATTTTCTGTTTCTCAAACGCCATTTGAATGTTAAAAAAAACATCCCGTTTCATTCAGGAATAAACATGGATGTGATTCCAGCAAACACGACAAAGAATAGATGAACATTCTTCTCATCATGCACTTCCTGGTCTCATGTGGTGAAGGTGACTTCTGTAAAACCACAGGAACAACATGGAAGTGACGGTAGACTGTTCCGTCACCTCCAGGAGTGTCCCTTTCTTTTGTTATTCTTTTAACCTCCTTTCTGACAAAAGTTCTGTCAAGCCTCAAATCACAACTTATCACCTATTATTTGCTTCAGCAGACTCCATAAAGAAACATGTTTGAATACAAAGTACTTGTAGCCTTGAAGTCAAAATTGCAACTTCCTTGTTGATTATCGGGCCAATAAACAGTCAGACAGTGAAGACAGACAGACAGAGAATATTTCTTATTGTTTTTGGTTGGACAAATGCCGTTCAAATCTGAATGGCAATTTGGTTTCTGTTACCAAATGAGGAACATTGCCTTTGCCATTGAACATTTCCCCTCCACTTATCAGAAAAGGGTTTTCAGAAGGTACCATCTGTGGTCTGACTGGACTCCAGGCATTTTGATAATTTGCCCCTGGATTAGAGAGGACGAAGTCTGAGACTAATCTGATTATGTAGAGTGAGTAAACAATGAGTCACAGTCCGTTTTGCATGTTACCCCAGGAGGAAAAAAATCATTAACAAGTACCCTTAGGACACGCTTAGACTCCTCCACTTGTGAGGAACGTAAGGTGTGCACATTTATCCAAACTTTGGAAGACGCTTTGGAAGGCCACATGTGGCCTGTAGGCTGCAATTTGATGATCACTGGTTTTTAAATGGACTGAACTGGGAGAAGACAAAGTGTTGATTTTCTTCAGTCAACACACACAACCTGCATTGAAAGCTCATATTTCCTTTAGTCGGTAGTTTCATGATGGCAGAACCCAAAAAACCTCCATGCACGAGAACTGAAGACACGCTTTACTTTTGGGAATGAATGTTGTGTTAGTCGTCACTCCTCCTGAACGCCCCCCCCCCTCCACCAGAGAAGAACCTTTCACTGCTGAATTCGATCAAGTTTCCTCTTTTGGCCACAGAGGCAAGTTTCCTGATAATATTGCATGTTGTGGAAACAGGAAGTTGAAGGTCTCTGGGGATACACGCGCGGCCTTGAGTGTTCACACTTTGCTTTTTATGCGTGACCCTTTTCTTCCTTTACTTAGCACTCTGAGACTGAAAACATCTATTTGGTGAAAATTGATGTAAGGAATGTTGATTGTGTCTCTCTGAATACATGGTATTCCAGATATTACAATGGACCATTTCTACTCTTTAACTTGTCTGTATTTCTACCTTGATTTGACCTGGTCTTCCTATTTAGATTCTGTCATAATTTCTCCCTGTGGTTCAGTGTTTTGTCTAACAAGCTGCTGTTCTCTTGAATCAAAGGGATTTGGCACCACAGCAGATCTGTGTAATTTTCACCTTGTCCAGTTTTAAATACTTGTTCTACGTGCCGTTTTTCTCAAAGGCTTTTCCTGTTTTTGTTTAGTCTCTTTATTTTTTTGTTTTTGACAGAATTCCTGTGCAAAGAATGTCCTCGAGTCCACATACACTTCAACCGTGTGGACATAAAGGAAATTCCTGCAGAGCCAATGTTTTTCCGCAGGTGGCTGCACGAGCGTTTCGAAATCAAGGACCGGTGAGTGTGGGTAGAACAGTTAATTGTATTGAATTCGCATGCTAACATATCAGAATGCGAACGGAAATGTTTTCTATTTTTGGTCCACATGGTATACAGTTTACATAAGTGTTGAATGAAAAAAGTGATTTTCGTGTACAGATATGAATGAATGATCCATTTGATCAGCGTTTAAACAAGAGCACTCTGGTTCTTTAAATGAGTCTAAATCCAATTTATCAAGATTTCTTCCAAACATATGTAAAAAAAAATATTGATCTGTCTTGCTCTTGGTCTCAATGCCAGTGCCTGATTAGTTCCTGAAATTTTTGATGGATCCATCTGCAACAATTTGGGTAATGGAATTATTTAAGCTGTCGGATCAAAGAAAATCTGGTTGCAGCTTTTCAAAATGTAATTTTTGTGTGTGTGTGTGTGTGTGTGTGTGTGTGTGTGTGTGTGTGTGTGTGTGTGTGTGTGTGTGTGTGTGTGTGTGTGTGTGTGTGTGTCTGTGTGTCTGTGTGTCTGTGTGTCTGTGTGTCTGTGTCTGTGTCTGTGTGTCCTCTATGACTTATAAACTAAAGATTTTTTATCTTTTGGGGTCATTTGTCACACAAAATGAGACAAAGTTGGCTATGATTATGTGGTTTGTGATTGGTAGTTTTCATAATTTCCTAGGAACTAAACCAAATGATTAGACTATTGATAAGGGGAAGATTAAATTACTATTAGCTGTATCCCTCAAATGTGTTTTGATGCCAGAAACGGACCAAATTACTGATGGAGACTGTGAATAACTTTACATAACAGATGCTATCATAAAAAATCTTAAAATGAGCCTTACCTCAAAAAGCCACATTGTGATTTAGTTGCAGTATTTATGCTACAAAAGTGTGACTTTGTTCCAGGCAGATTTTTGTTTCACTCTGCATTTTCTTTTTTTAATCTTGTGCATTTCCAAAATGAACTTAATTCCTAAGAGAGTTATCTGTCTTTTTAAAGGCTGCTGACAGAGTTCTACAAGTCAGAGGACACAGACAAAATATGCAAGTTCCCAGGGGAAGGCAAGCCTTCTCCTTTGAACCTCTCTAAAACCCTCCCACCTGTGGTTATCCTCGGAGGACTGACACTGCCGTTACTTCTGACGGAGAGCGGCAGGAAACTGTATGTGAGAACCTGGGTGTACGGGACGCTGCTGGGCTGGCTGTGGGTGAACTTTTTTCCTTAACGAACAGAGCGAAAGGTTTCTATGAATGTGACGCACAAAAGACACAGAGAGATGTCACCATTTTCCTGTATCAGATCAACACAAGGTGTGTTCCAGATGCAGTGCAGCATCTGTTTGGAGGCTCAGAGATTCAGCCCAAATGTCTTGCTCACTGATGGCCTTGAGCTTAAGGCTGAAATGGAGAAGTGTTAAGCTGTTTATGCTTCTTGTTCGCTCGATTGATTTGGATTTGCAACCTAATATGATGAGAAAACATGAGCGGATTTCTGAAAATTATTAGATTCCTTAAATGTCCCTCAGTCTCTGCTATGAAGTATTATTAGCGATTAACTCTTGAAATAATTCCCTCCATCATATTTAGCCTAGTATAGAATTTCTGCATGTCCACTTTCCCATCCAACATTGGCCAACTTTAAAGCAGATATGTCATTTATTTTAAAGAACTCAAATCACATGTAAGATGTCAGCTACTGTATGTAACTGACAAAATAATACACTGACTCGATGACAACAGTTTTAATGTCAGTTATTTAAGCCAAGTCCCTTGTCCAGAGGATTTTGCACTTAACTCATTTAAAGTGATTTTTTTTTAATTTTACACTTATAGAACAAGATAAAAT
Source organism: Antennarius maculatus (assembly GCA_013358685.1). Lineage (NCBI taxonomy): Eukaryota > Metazoa > Chordata > Actinopteri > Lophiiformes > Antennariidae > Antennarius > Antennarius maculatus. Next base: position 9,118,288 of record CM023616.1, on the reverse strand, counting down.
GCATGCATTCCTCTACAACTTCTCAAGCAACATGACACCAGCTGCATAGTATGTGTTGTGATATCACTTTGTTTCATACTGAAAATGAATGTAGCAGTTAAGAAATGTCAATTATGCAAACAAGAGATTCTTTAAATTTTCTACACCCAATATTTTTATTTTACCGTACTTGATGTCTTTAAAATATGCTTTGGTGTGAATTTCAGAGTCTTTGTCATCTATGATGCCGCAGTGAACTAATGGAGGAATGCATGATAAGTGTTTCACAAATGCAAAGTATTTAGTCTCTTTCATTCATTGCCAAAACCTGGCGTATGTTCCACGCGTGTAAGTTCAGCAATACTTGTTTTAATGCCAGACAAAGTAATTCCATGTCTATTTTTATTTTTTTGGCTTAATTACATTTTAAATACATGTATTTGGTAATGGTTTGATTGCTTTTGTATTTTTTTACTTAGAATGCCATGCTACAGCTTACATAAGAATATCTACCTTGCAAAAAGCTGACAAAGCCATGTTAACAGTATATCACAGGTTGGTGTGCTCTCAAAGCCATTTGTGTTTTTATTACCACTGTATTGTGAAATGCACTGTGTTTCTATTGTTGTTGTTTACTGTGCTGAAATTGTTGCATTTTCCACAAGTCACTTTACATACATTATGTGCCGTCTTGTCTCCCCATAAAGTTAGACTTTGATGTTTTCTTCATGCAAAGCTCATAGTTTTTACATGTCGCTCCAATACCTCACTTGAATAATCCTTCCTTCTTAAGTGACCCTTGTCAGCCATTTTATAGAACTTTTTATGCTGACAAGATCAGATTGTAACTCATCAGGAAACTCTGTGTAGACTGTAATTAAATGCCAACAGATTTTGTAAATGAGTGCCTTCTCTTTGGAGGAGCTCATCCTCAGCCCTCCCACAGAGGGCCAGTGGCTTTTTTCAGCAGGTGACTTCATAGAGAGACGCTGCTCACCGCAGCATGTGGTCACGTTGTATACAGTTCATAGTGGCTTATTTTGCTCTAAGAATGCATTGATTTACATTTTTCAAAGACTATTATCAAATGATGAAACCTTTAATGTGCGCAAGTTCTGGAAGTGGGTTCAGGGTGAAAATAAAGTTTTCTTTGGTGAGATTGTTTTGGTGTCTTAAATGATTTTGAAAAAGACCAATCCTCAAGTACTTGAAGTGGAACGTTTGCTTATCTTTTTTATAGCAATGTTGACTGATCTAAACATGCATATCCATAGTGTTATTGGTAATGACGCCAAATTAAAAATTTATGCTGTATTTTTCTAATTTTCATATTCAGCTAAATTTTTTATGAGTGCTTTTTGGATGAAAATTTTGGGGTAAGAAAGTCATGGTCATATTTGCTGTCAGACACCTCTACAACCCAAATCTGTGTAGTATTATATATTGTATGTAAACTTTTACTAGAGTCCACTGTATACTCAACTAAAGCTTTATGTTAAACATGGTAACACAAGCTAAGCAGAGCTACTGTAAGTACATTGTGTGTATTTCTCGAAACATGATCACCAGAATGGTCTTATAGTGACATCTAGAGGTCTGATGGGTGTATTGCTAGGTTAATTTAATTTAATTTTTAATTTAATACACTGTTATAATCCCCGAAGGGAAATTAAGAACGCACACTCTGGTGGTTGTCAGTCAATCAATCACACGCATGCATATTAGTGTATACAGGCCCCTGTAATACACACAACCACACACGGGGGCCTGAAGGCATGCAAGGGAGGTAGAGTGGCAGGCAGCTCCTTTTTGTTGCGCCTCAAATGAGCAATTTGTAAGGGGGATGGCACCTTGCTCAGGGGTGCCTCGGCAGTGCTCCGGAGGTGAGCTGACACCTCTCACTGTCAGCTCAGTTTGAGGGAATCAAACTGCCGATCTTGAATCATAGGACGACCTGTCCTACCGCCTGCTTTACCACTGAGCCACTGCAGCCCAACTTGTTTGTAACCTAGCTAGGATTTCTGTAAACAGAAATATATATTTTTTAATGGACATTTTACACTGCTTTAATGACCTCAGACCACCTTTTCCCCTCTATAATGAGACATAAGGTAGATGGAGCCTTTTGAAATGAAGGTCCATTCCTCAGATGGTGTGTAGTTGCTGGATATTTGGAAACGTTGCTGTGCAACCAACCAAATCATGGTGAAAATGCTCATTCAGGTCGAGTACAAACTGTTTTCAGCTTTCAGGATCTTTGTTACATTGTCCCAGTCATTATAAAGCTTCAACATGGAGTGATGGTAGTGAATGAATGGCTTTGTGTATTTAAACTACCAACAATATACTGTACATATTACAGCAGTGTTCATTGTTCTTAGCGTATGCCCACTTTTACTTTAATTACTTTAAACCCCTAAAGGAACTGCTCACCAACATGCTGAACACCTGTGCAGTCATGTGCCTGGTGAGATCATTACCTCTACAGAGGTAATGATCGTGCTTTTCCTTGATGGTTTCAGGCATTTTACATTGCATTATTGTTCAAGGCAGTAATTGCAAATATTTTCCAGGCAGCCAGTCTGATAGTCCTGATGGTGAGGAAATTAGATATTGGGGTTCAATGGTTGTGAATCCTGCTGCCAAATTATCTGACATAAAATCCTCACAAAAAGATTGGAATTTCTGCATTAGAGGAATAAGGAAGATAGAATGCAACCAGCAACATTCCTCAAGCAAAAAATGTTTTTATGTATAAAACAGCTTTCACACTAAGACAGTCACATATGATCATGGCAGTTTTCTTTCATCCATTTATTTTTGACAGCCTACAGAGGGTCTCAGAAGTGTGTTAACATATCTTTGCTGTCATGGGGTGAGAACTGAGTACATTCTGGACAAGTGGGAGTACTTATATTACTAAGCAGACATGTCCATTTAAGATGGTAATGCAGTATCTCAACCTACACAAATGACATTGATCAAGATGTTGTACACTGAATGGATTGCCAACAAGAAGAATGAACCAGATCAGAACTGGATCAAGGCAATGGTAATTTAATTTTAAACACCTCCATGACGGTCTTTATATATGCGGCATCCGGCTGAGGCTTTCTCTTACTGCCTGGGAGTAGGAATCTTTTAATGGCAGGAATCTGGGTCATCCTGCCCTGGAAAGACTGGGAGAAACACATCAAGTCATCTATAAACAGAATATTCAGTATTGGTTTCATACCATTTATACCACTCTTAACATACTGCAATTTCATAGGAAAAATCATCATTTTAGATTTACATTTAGTCATTAAGCAGACCCTTGTATCCAAAGTGATTTACATGGGAAAAACACAATCAAGCTATCAAACCTCTGAGACATACCATATGTAAATAAAAATGAAAAAAATAGGGGGAGGAAAGATGGCTTTGGATCTGAGGGACATAATCCAATCACGTCTTCTCTATAGTCCGGCTTCCCCCCTCCCCCCACTTCCCCACTAGCTCCCCTGAGATGTTTTCCATCTTGCCGTTAAGTTCCCCACAGTCTGTGCACCCACTGCCCGCCCCATCTCAACGAACAAGGCAGTCAGCCTTTGGACTTCTGATTTTGCTGCCGTCTTTCCAATTTTTTAATACACTCGGGCAACGCTCACTCCAAGGCCTTGTTGGCATGAATTCAAACAGATAAAATTCCTCATCGTCCTCCTCGGAAAGAATCACCCAGCACAAGACAATTACATCTCCCAAGAATCCCTCATGTAGCCTACAGCGAACATCCCGTCAGGACAGATGGGTCCACTCTGACCCGTATTCCTTTGTCAAAATGATTTTAGTAATTGATTTGAAAGCCCAGCTTATCAATTCCATAATGGGTCCAGATGGTTTCGAAGAGAGAGTGAAGACAGGAGTTCTCCAGACAGAACAGAAGAAGCAGTGATGGGAGATATAGAAGAAAATTACAAGAGACAGGGAGGAATATGTTTGTCCTCGCTGAAAACTGGAAGGAAGTAGAGGGGTTTAAAGAGGAAAGCAGTAATGGAGAGATGACGGGTAGAGAGAGGAGGACAGGAAAGATTTTTGAAGCTAGAGAGGGACAGCACTGCTCTGACAGTGTGTGAGCAGTCATTCCACTACTGGGGAAAGAGGGGTGGATTGCTGTGCCTGTACTTCTGGCTTTGCCAGATGACACTCATGTCAATGTGGGTTAAATTTTCTTGTTATTTGTTTATCAAAAAATGTCACTTATAGACACTTACCTTTACATTGGGAAAGTCTGCAAGGATTCCAGCGAACTTCTCCTCCAGCATCAGGGTACATTCAAGTAGCTGCACATCTGCACAGCTCAGTCTACCTCCCACAAGATATATGGAACCAGACAGAACCTGTGTAGTTTGTCAAAGAAATACAGTATCAAGTTTATCTGTCAGGGATCAGATGCAATTTTATCAGTTCCAGAGCCATTTGATTTAATCTACAAAGCAAAATGAGTAAGACCTTTTCAAACACTGGAAGGTAGCGCTCTTTAGCTTTGCTGTGAATGTCATCCAGCTTTTGTTTTGGATCTACAACAAAGGGCTGTATCATGATCATTTCCATGAGATCCATCAGTCCCTCTGAGTACATGTTGATCCTGAGGAAAAGCATCATTTTATTATGGAACACCCAAAGAGGTAAATCTCCCAACATGTGAACAAAATGAACCATACATGACACGGTCTTTAAGATCCTTTCCATGAAGATTGTACTTCTCTGCAATGTAATTCAAGATTGCCTTTGTCTGAATAAGCTTCATGCCATCGATCTCCACCATGGGAACTTGTTGAAACATTAGAGCTTCGTCTGGAGAGGAAACACAGCGGCCGGCACTCCCATTGGTAAAAGATTAATTCATTGTACAAGACCTTTGCCTCACAGTTTGTGCAAATTAAACATTTGCCAAGGAATTAGACCAGAAAGATTAGAGACAACTCACCACTCAGGAGTTTTTCATACTGCTCACGAGTTGTTAGATAAATCTCATCAAACTGTGAACATTAACAACAGATTCAGAGAAAATGATGCAAGTTTGTTCATAAAAGACAAGAAAGTTTCAGATTTTGCTCACCTCCACTTCTGCAACTGTTAAAAGCCAGCGGATTGACTCCATCTTTCCTCTTCCATTGAAATAATACAGCATAACTCTTCCAGCCATGGCTTTGGTGTTTTCTGAATGTTAACCTCTAAACTATAGAGAGAGAAATATTACATATTTAGCATTTTTATCAACTTTTAGTTGGCATATTTGGCAAAACAAATGAGCACCACCGACCGCTCTGTGAGGAAATCAGTGGGAAGGAAGGCATTCGAAGTGAAGTTGAAGTGTTAATATAATAGTCACGCAATGAAAAAAAGAATGCTGACGCAGAGAAAACAGGTTAATTGTGATTGGTTGGTTTTGGCTAAAAGAAATATGGCTCATTCATAAATTATTCATTTATATAATTGCGGAAATAACTTAGAACTTCAAGACAATGGGTATTGTTAAGTTTAATTTTTTTTTTATGTAATTCAGTGTCCATATTTACAATCAAGCTCCATCATTTGAAACATTAATATGACACACACACACTTCATTATAGGTATCAAATATGTATTAACAGTTCTCAATCTGCTCAATTAATTCAAAAAAGATCTGCTTGTTTTTCCAAATTTGTTGAAGGTTATGTTTCATGTTATATAAATAATGTCATGTTAAGGTATTGATTGAGCTACCGAAAAATTTGAATACATTTCTGATGTTATCTCCGGTAAATACTACTGTTTGACCTTGTATTCTGTATGTTGAAAAAGTTAAGAAAATATAAGTAAAAGGTTTATTAATAGATTTTTAAAAACAAAGTACCTCATATTTTTTATTGAGTGACCCAACATCCTCCCACAGGCAAACCCTGCCACAGTGGCAGGAAACACTACCTGGTATCTGGCAGAAAGTTGAAAATTGTTGAAACTTAGCTATTGATTTATTTTATAATACTGTACTATAAATGAAACCCTACACCTAACTCTGCATGATTTGTTTTATCTTGCTTTAAAATTGGCATTGTTGACAACATTATACTGAAACTCATCAGGAGACTCAGACGTTATTTCAGACAATATTTCAATATGAGCACATTTTTTGCTTTGAAGGAGCTGTTTCTCAGAGAGAGCCAATGGCTTTTTTCAGCAGAAAACTGCGTGTCGGCCCTCTGTTAGACCTGCCGCTCACTGCGTCATGCAGTCACATTGTTCGAGGTTTAACAGAGTTGAGCAGGCCAGAACTGTCCGGTCCTCAGTTACCCGTTGATTCCAGAAACAACACAAAATGAATTATGTTATTCATTCATTTATTTTCTAACCGCTTCATCCGCTGTAGTGGTTCTCGGGAAGCTGGAGCCTATCCCAGCTGGCTCAGGGCGTGAGGCGAGGGAAACTCCGGGCATGACACCAGTGCTCTACGGAGCCAGACAGAGATAGATAAGCACGCACACACACATTCATTCCTACAGTCAGTTTGGGACCGGCCAATTAACATGAAGCGCATGTTTTTGGACGTGGGAGGAAGCCAGATAACCTGGAGAGAACCCACGCAGACACGGGGAGAACATGCAAACTCCACACAGAGCGGGACTCGAACTCGGAGCCGCCTTGCTGTACGGCGACAGCGCTACCCACCGTGTCGCCTGTGTTCTAACACAAGCCAAACTAAATACGATAACATCATTCTTTAAAAGTTCTTTTCACGTAAAACAAATGACACTTAAAATGTATTACAGCAGGCTTTTCCAAAGTCCAGTCTGCAGGCCAATCACGGCCATAGGTCAGATTTTATAAAGCTAACTTGTTTTGTCTAAAAACATGTTACTTTTTTGCCCATCACACAGTTCCCAAATTGAGTGTGCAGTTCCTTTTCTGATCTCATGGAGGCAGCGTCATGTAACAGATGTCTATCGGCTGCCATAAACCTTAAAAGAAGAAGAAGACTGACTTATGAACCAATCACACCCCATGCTATGTGATGTCAGTACTCTTCTTGGGAGGGGATATCATTCCAGAGAGCTCTGCAGGTGTTCGCAGTTGATCTTTGACTTTCTAAATGAAATCTCCCCATACTTACTAATACTGTTAATACTCGTACAGTAATACATACACTCACCGGACACTTTATTGTATATACCTTGCTAGTACCAGGTTGGACCCCCTCTTGTCTTCAGAACTGCATTAATCCTTTGTGGAATAGATTCAACAGGGCACTGGAAACAGTCCTCTGAGAGTTTGGTCCATATTGACGTGATAGCATCCCATTTGTCAGCTGAACATCCATGTTGGGAATCTCCCATTCCACCGAATCCCAAAGATGCTCGATTGGATTCAGATCTGGTGACTGTGGAGATCATTTGCATAGAATAAGTCATTGTCATGTTCAAGAAACCAGTCTGAGATGATTCAAGATTTATGACTTAGCAGGTTATCCTGCTGGAAGTAGCCATCAGAAGATAAACTGTGGTCATAAAAGGATGGGCATGGTCACCAGCGATAATCAGGGAGGCGTTGGCGTTGCTACGATGCTCAGTTGGTACTAAGGGTCCCTAAGTGTGCCTAGAAAATATCCACCACAACATTACACCACCACCCCTAGCTTGAACCGTTGATACAATGCAGACCAGACAAGGGTTTTTAACCCTTGGGCTCAAAAGTGACATTTTTGTTGTTTTTATGTGTTTGTCTCCAAATAAATCAGTCAGTTAAAAGGCTAAATATACATGGAATTTTGCAAGTAATTTTCTTTCATCTTTATTTTCTATATTCCCTAATGCCTCTCATTGGAAGTGTATAGAATAGCAGATTTTCACTGTCTACACACAATACCTGATAGGGTTAAAAATGGTCCAATTGACTCCCATTATACCCAGATATTTTTTCATATACTATAAGCACATATATACATGATATTTATATGATATATATTACTATATACAATAATGCTGACATATTATAATGAAACATGATCTTCATTGTCAGTAGCAAGACAATGACCCCAAAATCACCCCACAACCCAGACACAGACCCACTGTCTGTGTTTACACACCTGCAAAAACATTCATCCAATAGTTGTAATATCTTTATCAGAAGTATTAAACTGTGCACTAACTTAGAAATATTCCATATTTTGTGGGGGGGTTTTTCCCATTGGAAGAAAAACAGGGTTCTAATGGCAAATTCCATATAAACATACAGTATATGATAATAAAAAAATATAATAACCTTTATATTTATGGATAGGTCTGAAGTAATGGAAAAGATCTGATGCATTGAAAGAAAGAAAAAAGTTGTGTATTACATTTTTTTCACACTTTTATGAGACGGCCCTTTTGTGACCAGATTATTTGATGTGTGTAGCCATTTTAATAGGTCCCTTAGGGTTAATTCTTCTATTGTTCAATTTTGGTGAGCCTGTGCGAACTGTAGTCTAAGTTTCCTGTTCTTAGCCGACAGGAGTAGCACTTGGTGTGGTTTTCTGCGTTGTAGCCCACCTGCCTCAAGGTTCAACATGTTATGCGTTCAGAGACGCTCATCTGAATCACTCAGTTGTAACGAGTGGTTATTTGAGCTGCTGTTGCCTTTCTATCAGCTTCAGCCAGTCTGGCCATTCTCCTCTGACCTCTAGCATTAACAAGGCATTTTTACCCACAGAACTGCTGCTCACTAAATATTTTCTCGTTTTGGGATGATTCTCTTTAAACTCTAGCAATTTGCTTAGGAATTTGCATTAACAAGCAGTTGGACAGCCTGTGTCTAACAAAGTGGCCGGTGAGTGTATAATAAGCTATCCAAGTGTGACCATGTTGAAACATTGAAGGAATTCAACTTCAATGGTCAAACACAGAATGGATGGCAGACTTGGCTTCTTTGATTGACACTAGAGGTAAGATCGGGCCTAAAAAATCCAGCCCGACCCGAACCGAGCCCGATGGTATTGAAGCCAAACCCGACCCGAACGTAATTATTGACATTTTGAGCCCGACCCGGCCCGAATTTCGGGCTTAGATTCTGGTTTAAGATCTTACCTCTACTTTCAGTGCGTATACGATCGGAAAGGTAAGGTGACAGGAGAAAATACAGCTGACGCACGGAGGGAACTGAGCAGGTACTGTAGATGGATGTTTCTCATACAGCGGCTTCTATGCATTACCTAAATTATTTATTTTATAAGGGTATCCCTTAGTTTAATACCCATGGATCATTTGAGATACATAACACATAAATATATATTTATTTAAAAAGTTCGGGCCGGGTCGGGCTTGGAAATTAAGATCTTAAACCCGACCCGACTCCAAAAAAAAAATCCGGCCTGACCCGACCCGACCCGAAAGTAATTGTTGACTTTTTGAGCCCGACCCGAATTTCGTGTCGGGTCGGGCCCGAACTCGGGTTTGGGCGTAAGAACTTACCTCTAATTGACACAATAAATTATGTCAGTACGCTGATTGTCAGCCTTTAAGGAAAAGATGTAGGAGTAAACCAACTAGTTGCACACATCACGACCTGCACCTTTTCTAGAGACACTTCTAGAGTCACTAACAGAGCCCTGCTCTGTTAGCATGGTCGACATAGTTGGCAATATTCACTCATTCATTCATCTTCAGTAAGGGCTTCATCCGCTGTCGCTGGCCGAGGGGTGCTGGAGCTCTTCCCAGCAGATTTGGGGTGTGAGGTAGGGTACACTCCGGGCGCGACGCCAGTGCACCGCAGAGCCATATGTTAACAGACAACCACACACAACACATTCTTATACCTACGAACTATTTGGTCTCATCAATTCAACTAAGCTGCATGCTTTTAGAGGTGGGAGGAAGCCGGAGAGAATCCACGCAGACATGTGGAGAACATACAAACTTCGCACAGAGCAGGACTCAGACCGAGAACTGCCTTGCTGTGCGGCGACAGTGTTGCCCACTGCAACACTGTGCTGGTTGGCAATAAGGGTGTGCAGGTAAAGCGGTACTCAGCTGTCATTCCATCACTCGCTGCTCAATTCAACAACTGCTTTTGGAATTTTGCCGCTTTGGAAAATGATGTGTTTTTATTGTCCTTTCCTTTCACCGTGGACCCTGATGAGGCTCCACCTTACCTGGAGCTGAAGCTGATGGCACTGGAGTGTGACAGCAAAGACGCAGATGTCTACAGTGTCTTTTTACCAACAGCTGGATAAGGGCAAGGGTCTAGACGGGACGTTTGCTGCATGTATTTGTTTGAGCAAACTTTCCCTCTTAGGAACTTGAACAAGTGTTTGAGATCAAGACTAAATTTCCCCTATGACATTAGATGCATGTGTAGCACTGCCCTCCAACCAGAGATGCCATACATACTGAGACCCAGAGCTCAGCTTCAACTTGGCATGACTATCAGTGGCTTATTCATTGTTGTGTTTTTCTGTTGTTGTCAGTGAGTGTTGGTTTTCAGGCCCGTTCCCATGAACAAATCTGTCTATCTTCACAAAAAGATTGGAAACCCCTGCATTAGAGCAATAAGGAAGACAGAAGGAAACCAGCAGCATTCCTTAAGCAAAGACTATATTTATGTGTGATACAGGTGTCGCATATGATCATGGCAGTTTTTTTTTTTTCATTTTATCTATTTTTGACAACCACTTATCCCATGAAGGGTCACAGAAGGGTGTTAGCATATCCCTGCTGACATTTGGTGGGAGCAGAATACATCCTGGACAAGTGGTAGCACTTATATGCTAAGTGGACATGTCCATTTGTGACAGCAATGCAGTATCTCAACATACACAAATGCCATTGATCCAGATGTTATACATTTAATGCATTACCAACAAAAAGGAATGAACCAGATCAGAACTGGATCAAGGCAATTGTAATTTCTTTTGAAACACCTCCATGACGGTCTTTACATATGCGGCATCAGGCTGGGGCTTTCTCTTACTGCCTGGGAGTAGGAACCTATTAATGGCAGGAATCTGGGTCATCCTGCCCTGGAAAGACTGGGAGAAACACATCAAGTCATCTATAAACAGAGCATTCAGTATTTTTTTCATACCATTTATATTTAACGTATTGCAATTTCATTGGACAAATCATCATTTTAGATTTACATTTAGTCATTTAGTGGAGCCTTGTATCCAAAGTGATTTACAAGTGAAAAACACAATCAAGCTACAATGCACCTGAGACTTACAGTATGTAAATAAAAATACTACATGACAATCCTCAATCGTGATGCAGAGCTGTGGTGCAATTAGAGGGAAAGGATCAAGAAGGGAGTGAATAGAGGCATAAAAACAGGAGAGAAGCAAGGTCGTCCTCAACCTACAAACACAGTTGGTTCCGAGGGATTGTTTGTAAACTGGATTGTTCGTAAGTCTTTATTCAATTTCAATCTATAATTGCCATTTGAAGTAATTTAAATGTTATTACTACTCTAAATACTTAAGTACTATTCCCTAAGACTGACCAGAAACAATTACAGGACCTAAAAACAATACATAGATAAAGTGAAATACTGTATTGCAGTATTGTAAAAATAACTTTTACATCTCTTCCTCTGTTGATTGAATTTTATCCTTGAGGATGTGGAGGCTAAGTCAAGCTTTAATTCACTGAGGTTTAAAGCTTGTGTCATCAGTGATGCTCTGATGCACTTCTTGGTAAAGAAAAGTCCAACACATGACTTTAAGTTTGATTACTCTGTTTTACTTCCATTAAGTTTCTCAGTCATCTCGACCAATAGTTGACATCAAATAGCAAAACATTCAGAGTTCAGCGCTTGCTTCAGTTAATTCCTCCGGGCAGAAACCTAACCCTACCAACATTGGTTCCTACAGCATTTAACTGCTACAGGGACAACCCCGTCACTGATTTTTAAAAAAATATAAAATAACAGGCAGGTTGTAAATTTCTTACAGGAAGCCTACAGTCTACATTGCTGGCTCTAACTTTCAACCTTACCCGAATTGTCGACAGTCTCAATGTTTGTGAACGTCCCCAAGCCCATAAGTACATTGTATGTTTGTTCCGTACTCTGAAGTTTGCAGAGATGTCGATAAAAGAAGGACGAAACAATGCAGATGCCACATCAACAGGAAAGTTACATGAAGTCCGACATCAGAACAAACTGGCTAGTCTGCATTTGCTAAGTTATTTTGACATCACATGAAATCTTAATCTATGGAGTGTTAATGTGACGCTTTGTGGAGTGGGTTGCGGCAGAAAAGGGAACTACAGTAATTGGATATCCCGCAGTTGTTCTTATCTATGAATGTTTGGAAGTTGAATGTTTGTATCTTGAGGACTACCTGTAATAGAGAGGAAGGGTGGAGGACAACGATCAGTGCTGTGAGGAGAGCAGGTGCAGTGTCGAAAGTTACAGAGGGACACCACTGCTCTGACAATGTGTGAGCAGTCATTCCACTACTGGGGAAAGAGGGGTGGATTTCTGTGCCTGTACTTCTGGCTTCACCAGATGACACTCATGTCAATGTGGGTTGAATTTTTTTCTTTGTTTATCCACCAAAAATGTCACCTATTGACACTTACCTTTACATTGGGAAAGTCTGCAAGAATTCCAGCGAATTTCTCCTCCAGCATCAGGGTGCATTCAAGTAGCTGCACATCTGCACAGCTCAGTCTACCTCCCACAAGATATATGGAACCAGACAGAACCTGTGAAGTTTGTCAAAGAAATACAATATCTAGTTTATCTGTCAGGGATCAGATGCAATTGATCCCTGACAGATAATAATATACATTTTATTAGATAAAATGTATATTACATTTTATCTAATATACAGAGCAAAATGCGTAAGACCTTTTCAAACACTGGAAGGTAGCGCTCTTTAGCTTTACTTTGGATTTCGTCAAGCTTTTGTTTTGGATCTGGAATGAAGGGCAGCATCATGATCATCTCCATGAGATCCATCAGTCCCTCTGTGTACATGTTGATCCTGAGGAAAAGCATCACTTCATTACGTAAAACTCAAAGAGGTAAATCTCCCAACATGTGAACAAAATGAGCCATACATGACACGGTCTTTAAGATCCTTTCCATGAAGATTGCACTTCTCTGCGATGTAATTCAAGATTGCCTTTGACTGAATAAGCTTCATGCCATCGATCTCCACCATGGGAAGTTGTTGAAACATTAGAGCTCCGTCTGGAGAGGAAACACAGCGGCCGGCACTCCCATTGGTAAAAGATTAATTCATTGTACAAGACCTTTGCCTCACAGTTTGGATTGTAAAGAAATGGCTTTAACCAAAGTGCAAATTAAACATTTGCCAAGGAATTAGACCACAGAGATTAGAAACAACTCACCACTCAGGAGTTTTTCATACTGCTCATGAGTTGTTAGATAAATCTCATCAAACTGTGAACATAAACAACAAATTGAGAGAAAATGATGCAGGTTTGTTCATAAAGGACGGGAAAGTTTCAGATTTTACTCACCTCCACTTCTGCAACTGTTAAAAGCCAGCGGATTGACTCCATCTTTCCTCTTCCATTGAAATAATACAGCATAACTCTTCCAGCCATGGCTTTGGTGTTTTCTGAATGTTAACCTCTAAACTGTAGAGAGAGAAATATTACATATTTAGCATTTTTATCAACTTTTAGTTGGCATGTCTGGCAAAATATATGAGTAACACTGACCGCTCTGTGAGGAAATCACAGGGAAGGCATTCAGACTGAAGTTGAAGTGCTTATATAATAGTGACGCAATGAAAGAAATTAAAGCTGACGGCAGAGAAAACAACTGGTGATTGTGATTGGTTGGTTTCGGCCAATAGAAACATGGTTCATTTGTAAATTATTGATTTATCATGATTACTGAAATAACTTAGAACTTCAAGACAACAGATATTCTTTAGTTTAAAAACAATTACAATTAAACCAGTATTCATATTTACAATCAAGCTGCATCATTTAAGACATCAATATGACACATACTTCATTATAAGGTATCAAATATACATTAGCAGAGACATTTTAGATGTTCTCAGTGATTACAAAAAGACTGTTAATTTGTTAAAGGTTATATGATTGATTATTTCTTAGCAATTTTTAGCTATATTAATGAGTAAATGACTTATTTAATTCTTAGAGGCATATTTTGTTCTGACTATGCATTGATCTGCAACCAGTTTTTCAATTCTTTAATGCATTGAACTCTTCAAGTTCTGTAAATGGGTTTCAGAGTGAAATAAAAGGGATTTTTCTATTGACTCTCTCTGCTGTTTTACGCTACAATTATATTATTGTCAAACAAAAAATCAAAAACAAAAATAACATGTACTGTACTCTTCTGCTAAGTGTCAACTTTAAATTTCGTTTACATAACTTTCCCACTTTTCCATGAGGCCCTGAACATATCGCGAATCAAACAGCGCATGCGTATATGTAGCAGGAAGTACGTGCAGTCACGAATTGGGAGGTAACGACAGAGGTAGTTGCCAACATTTTAAAGTGCTGCTGCTCATTTGGTTGAACTCAAGGTATGTAACATAGCATGGCGGTTAATGGAGCAGTAAACATCAATTGACATATCAGTTAGAACATCAAATTTCGTAGAATTGTCATTGTGAATGCGCGGCTACATATACTGTATTTGTAATCTCCATGTATCACTGTATTTTGCTTTTAAAGATCTTACAGTGACACCTAGAGGTTGTTTGAACTTATTGCAGGGGTAGAGTGAAAGTTCTGTACTGTGTTGTGTGCTAAAAGCTTAAGCCTCGATACTAATTATTCAATAGCTTATAAACCAGTCAGGCTTTGAGTTGCAATGTAATTTAAGAAGTTAAATGGTTGAGCATTGACTTTGCTTAAAGTGTGTCTGAAAACCAATGAGTTTCAAATATGATTTGCTTTGCTTTTTATACTTGAAGACAAACAGAAACGACTTCTGCTGGACTAGGATGGCAGTGGACTGGATTGGATTCGGCTATGCTGCAGCCATTGCCTTTGGAGGATTTATGGGATACAAGAAAAAAGGTCAAAGCTCAATCTTGATAAATGTATAAATTTGCTTTTGTCAGAAATCTCAACCAAACCTGCTACATTATTAATTAATGAAATGGTTAACCCTATGTGTAATCATCACCATAATTTTTGTATTTTATTTTAGGCAGTGTGATGTCCCTGATGGCTGGTTTAGTTTTTGGGGCATTATCTGCTTATGGTGCCTACAACATCTCTAATGACACAAAGGACATCAAGTTCTTACTATGTGAGTCTAGTTCAGCCAGTTCTTTATGTAGAAAGCTGTCTAACTTGTCCATTCAGTGTCACTTCATGGCGTTTTCTTGCTTCCAGTGGCCTCAGGAATGCTCTCACTTGTGATGGGAATGAGATACAAGAAATCTGGAAAGCTGATGCCTGCTGGTATAATGTCAGGTCTAAGGTAAGACCCAGACTTACTCAACGTGTATTATACCTTCATGAATCATCCACACTTTATATTAGCAAAGTCATTGTGGAATAATAGAAAATTTATCAAACTTCAGGGCTGCTGCACAGCTTAGTTTATCTCTCACTAAGTCTACCATCTCTGACAACTGGAAAGGAGCTGCGACAGTATTTAAATGTCAACATATTTTGTAAATGTGTGACTCCTCATTGAGGGAACTAGTACTTAGCCTTCTCACAACGAGCCACAGTGGCTGTTCCCATGTTCCCATGCTCCCTGCTGTATGTTGTCACATTGTCTACATTTTAAAGATCACAGAGTGTATTGATTTATCTGTGTGTGTGTGTGTGTGTGTGTGTGTGTGTGTGTGTGTGTGTGTGTGTGTGTGTGTGTGTGTGTGTGTGTGTGTGTGTGTGTGTGTGTGTGTGTAGAGCTATTTATTCTCTCCGCTATCTACTCCGAACATACAGTTAACTGAAAGATGACTAAAAGAATTAAGCACTCATGAAATGATTGTCCTTCTTTTTCCTCAGTCTGTTGATGGTATTCCGACTGTTACTACTTATCATTGTGTGACGACAACACCGATCAGATGAAGGGCCTCCTCTCAATGAAGCATTCCCAGTTATCACACTAAATCTTGGGTTTTGTGATAACATTCCTGTGACCACAAAACCACGCAACAGCTACATTGTTCAAAAGATTATCTAGTACTGTAATCTAGTTCTGGCAGCAACACAGACGTGTCAAGTATTGTGAGTGCTGTAGTTGTGACAGTTTTACATTAAGCAGTACAACATCAGGCTGTTATCTGTCAGAAATATTTTAATGATTGAAAACAGAAAAAGTGTAAAAAATGGAATGTGTCTTCTTCACTACTGAAATGTCTTTAAGAAATAAAGTTGATATATTTGTGATATATAAATAAAATACAAGCTGAATAAATGAGTGTTATTCTTAATATTTTTATTTTAATGCAAAAGGACTGGTGGCCAAGATTTTTCAGAGAAATAAGAGGAACAAAAGACAACATTTCTCAAATAAAAGTGAATGAAACTCACATTTTAACACAAGACGATAACAGACCACATATGAGTTCTCACATCACTGGATTCCTCTGTGACAGTAGTGGTAGTGAGCAGTATTTTCACAAAATAAGACAAATTTGACTGATCCACATGGATCATAATTTGTGCTAGCATAAAAAATATTTTGCATAGCCAAATGAGGCAGTTTTTTTTTTTATGAAGTTAATGACATTGACAAGACCTCCTTGATGGTCTTCACATAGTTTCCATCTGGCTGAGGCTTTCTCTTGCTCCCTGGTAGTAGGAACTTCTTCATTACGGGGGATGAAGTCATCCTGCCCTGGAAAGCCTGGGAAGAAAATCAGAGACATCCATACACAGAACTTATGATGTTTGCTGTACATTTTTACAGTGATAATTTTACAGTGTTTACAACACACGACAATTAATTTTTTGCCCAATGTGGAAAAAACCCACAGCCTGTTTTCTCTGCTGCCCTCAAGGAAGAGGTACCGGTCCATCAAGGCCCAAACTATGAGACTAACCAACACGTTTTATTCAAGTGCGATCAGAAAACTGAACACAGTACTCTGAACGTAAACAACGATACGCTATTGGAACGTTTTTCCCAATCATGTACTCTGTGCAATGTTTTTGTATTGACTGCTGCGATAGAGGCCTCTGCTGCGCAGTACATTCCTACACTCTTGACGGGTCATTGTAAATTTATTTCTGTAATTGCTTATTTCTTGTACCTGTGTTGTTTTTTATGCTTGTTCTTTTGCCCCTGAGTTTTTGTTGTACACTTGTGTATGATGACAATAAAGGCTTTCTATTCTATTCTATTCATTCATATTTAGGGCAGGTTTTTATTTGAGATTCGACTTTATTTGAGTTTTTATGACACTGAAAACATAATTTCTTTTAGAGAAATGTCATAAATGGTTTTATTATGCTAATCCCAAATAATAACCCTTTCTTAAAGCAGCCCACCCATATTGGGAAGAAATTAATCTGCAAAAATGTCAGTACGAGAGTAAACTTTGACAAGTTATTGTCATTAGCATGCTAAAGGCTGATATTTCACAACTTTGCAACAACACAAGACTGAATCAGGATCAAACTATTTGCCTGCTACACCTATTTAGGCCAGCTTGTACATGCCAAAAAACACACAAAAAATCCACTGAGATATGAAAGACTCTGAGGTGACATTCCTACTGGAAGGACACTGTTATGGTATGAATCCAGTTTCTGGATTCTGCATTAGTCTGCTGTGAGCCCAGACCTAAACCCCACTGAGAACTTGTGGACCGCCATCTTTGAGGGTGACATCACACCACAGGACTTTATTGCATCAGTCCATGAAGAAGAGGATCGCTCCAGAAATGACGGGGACAGACTAAATACTGATTGTATAAAATGTTGTAAACTCAGTTTACATTTGAAAACACTCAAGTTTTGTGTTAGATCTGAATGGTGCTTAATTCTACTGTCTTTTTTAATGTTTCATAGAACATAAATAACTTTGTATATTTTTCAAATATAAACACTGGTGTAGTATAATTCTCTTGGTTGTATATTCCCTAAGAGACTTTGTCCCTTTTAGACACTTACCTTTACATTTTGAAAGTCTGCAAGAATTCCAGCGAATTTCTCCTCCAGCATCAGGGTGCATTCAAGTAACTGCACATCTGCAAGGCTCAGTCTACCTCCCACAAGAAATATATACCCAGTCAGAGCCTGCGATGTTTGTTAAAGAGACATATTTACTTTATTTATATAATCACCACATCCCAATTTAACATATTGGGATTTTAAATCCATTTTATGAAATATATAAGGTAAACAGTAATACCTCTTCAAACACTGGAAGGTAGCGCTCTTTAGCTTTCTTTTGAATCTCGCCCAGCTTTGTTATTTTATCTGGAATGAAGGGCAGTATCATGATCATTTCCATGAGATCCATCAGTCCCTCTGAGTACATGTTGATCCTGAGGAAAAGCATCACTTTATTATGGAACACTCAAAAAGGTAAATCTCCCAACATGTCAACAAAATGAGCCATACATGACACGGTCTTTAAGATCTTTTCCATGAAGATTGTACTTCTCTGCGATGTAATTCAAGATTGCCTTTGTCTGAACAAGCTTCATGCCATCGATCTCCACCATGGGAACTTGTTGAAACATTAGAGCTTCGTCTGCAGAACGCATAAAAAATGAAAGTCACGTTGGCCCTTTAATACATGAGATTATTTTACAAAACAACAGAAAACTGCTTGGTGTCAGTTTTTCACATTGGAAAGTAACACCTCAACAAAAGTCCCCCCCAACCTAACCAATATTAAAATGAAGTAAATGACATGAACGTTGAAGAAAGACAACAACAATCAAAAACACCTTTTTGATGAAAGCAACTCACCATTCAGGAGTTTTTCGTACTGCTCACGGGTTGTGATAAAAACCTCGTCAAACTGAACACAAGCAGATTGAAAGAAAATGACGCAGGTTTGGATTCATAAAGAAGAGCAAAGCTTCAGATTCCACTCACCTCCACTTCTGCAGCTGTCAAAAGCCAGCGGATTGACTCCATTCTCCCTCTCCCATTGAAATAATGCAGCACAACTCTCTCAGCCATGGCTTTGGTGTTTTTTCTGAATAAAAAAAAATCATAACCATAGTCACATGTCACAGTATTAACTAGCATATATATGAAGTATTTTTACTCAGAGATTTTACATTGCCGTACATGCAGTGTAGAATTCAAAATAGATCGAGTAAAAGTCAGAAAGCTGACGTCTTTATATGTCTGCGAAAGTAAAAAAAACAAACATAATGAGGCCGTGGTAAACACGTGAAGACTGTGATTGGCTGTAGCCGTGTGTCATTAACATTTTACCGCTACACCTCATGGGAAAAATATCTACCTCTAGAGCAGCCATTTAAAAGGCCAGTGAGAAGTAACAATGGGTTTAATATTTGTGAGCTCACTAGGCGAACGTTTTGAAATACTCGTAAAAAAGGTACAGATATTTTACACCCCGACAGTAAATCATCGAACTGTTCGCAGCTTTATAATCTGATGTGTTTGCTCGTTCCATTTGGATGTGAGGGCGATCTGGCTGCGACATCTGTCACCCCATTGATCGCTAGGGTTGATTCGGCTGATCTGGCTGGCTAGGCGGGTGTCCCCTTCCTCCCTCACCGCTCCATGTGTGTCCCTCCCGAAGCTCCGCGCTCGGTGGAAGAGGACGACGTCCCCGAGGTGTACGACCATCCTTCGGTGTACCAGTAGCTGCTCCCCTGCTAGAACCTCCAAACAAGCTCAAGGCCCATTTGTAGGAGACGTAGGGAAGTTAAGCTCCAAGCGTCAGGCACATCCAAATGCGGCACTGCACGTGGCAGTCTGCCTTCCTTTTACTACAGTACAGTACAATTACTACAGTAATTGTAGTACAGTACAGAGCTAAGAAGTACATTTTAAAAATTGTTTTTGTATTACTGTATGTGAAATAATAATAATGTAATGTTATACTATAAGAAAGTAAAGTAATATGTTCATCAGAAATACACCAGGTGCTCGCCAGACATACTTCACAAGTTCATCAAGGTAATGGATGACGTTGTTCTCTAGCTGATAGCTTTAATTATGCCGCGCGCTTGGCGTGTAATATTGAGGACCCCTGTGCTGCCCGAAGTGCCTGTGTGAGCGTTAGTCATTTTAGCAAAAATAAAACACTACATTTGAAATGTTGTAGGAGTATAATATGACAGTAAAACACATAAGAATAGATGGGAGGTCTATTACCTAATATATTATCTGACATTACTGTGGGTTCTGCAAATACTGTACACTACAATGGAGTGGTAGAACTTACCAAGAATCAATCAAAAACAATTTGCTTTACAAGATTACTTCAATGCAGTTCTATGGCTCCATGCTCCAAAGAAGTCAATGCCTATTCAGACTTAAATGTAGAGAAGACACACCCTAGACTAGGGGTGTCAAAATGAAATACATGGAGCCCCAAATAAACAAATTTGCTACAAGCCGAGGGCCGGACTGGTTCAATCTTTATTAAAACATATTGAAATGAACTTAGTCTATTGAACCAAGAGTTAACACAGTTTATATTATATAATGATTAAATAAATAAAGCAATATTTTATTATGGCTCCATCAATAACTTCAAGGGAAAACCTTTTCAACAGGCAAACAGCAAAAAAGTAAATGTCCTTCAAAAATGAAATGTTCCTTAATACCAAGATAAATGCATAAATGCAATTGCATGCACTATAAACTGAAAATACGTTATTGTGCATGCATTATTGCATGAACAATAATATTGTGTGTGTACAATAATAATGCATTATTGTGCAAAAATAAAATAAATAAATATTGTGCTGCTCTACGATCCCACCAATCACTGCTTTCATATAGTAAAAAAAAAAAAATCAAGTTAGTTGTATCCTTTCTCATCTCTCTTGTCTGCAATTTTCCCTGAGTCCATTCAACTGACGTAAATATAAATAAAACGAAAAACAAAAATCTATGGCACACAGACAAAACAATATTTCCTTCAAAGAGACATTACATCTAGTAGAAACAAATGTAAAAATTTAACTGAATTTAAAACTGAAAACACTTTACTGCTGTGTGATGCTCACTGAGTCTGATCTTTCGTACAAGTTCATCAATTTTCGGGGTCAGGCTCTGAGCTGAGGAAATGCTCAGGATGGAGTGAAAGTGTTTGTCAGTCAGACAGCTCCTGTGTGATGTTTTGTTCAGCTTCATCTGAGAGAACAATTGTTCACATAGGTCTGTGCTATGAAACATAGAGCGTCCGAGCAGCTTGGACGCGCAGCTGGGGCATTGTGTCAGGCAAGAAATGTGCAAACTCAGCAGAAGACACACAGGTTTACCTTTTACCTCTCTGAAAATGAACTCTGACTCCCGCCTTGCTCGAAACCCCCTTTATTTATTTAATGATTACATTATATACACTGTGTTAGCTCTTGGAGCAATAGGTTATTTGCATTTCAATATGCTTTAATAAACATTGAACCAGTCCAGCCCTCGGCTTGTAGCAAATTTGTTTTTTTGGCCCTCCATGTATTTGACTTTGACACTCCTGATCTCACTCACACTGGCCTTCTCCCTCGTCTTTCTATCCTATCCGGTTCCTGAATGTACAAAAGTTTAAATTTGACAGTGACTTTTCTCAAGGTCAAGGTCATCGTCTCACTTTCATCCCCTATGCCGCCCAAGTAATGTGCTTTTTGTTTCATCTTTCTATCTGCAACGATTGTGAAAATATTTGGTCGACGGACAGACGAACGAACGGACGGACACACGAACACTGACAATTACATCACTGCTTTGAAGTGGGATGTACCTAATTAAAAATCACCCAGCTGGCCATAAATAATTTGTCACGGGCCGGATCTGGGCCCATGGCATTGACTTTGACATATGTATCTGAGACCAACACAGCCTGATAATGTAAGCAGTTTCAGGATGGATGCCCACATTAGGTTTTTAATCTTTTCTATTCACGAAGCAGCTGCACATGTTTTCTTCTCCCTTTTTCTTCTTTTTCATAAAAAGCAGAGGTAACCTTCCAGTTGAAATGCAACACCTCCTCAAAAAGCCAGTCATTGTTTTCTGAATATTTTTTTCTGCTTCTAAACTATAAATACGTTTATTCCTTGAATATACGATGTGAGCTCAGTTTGTAAATGATTTGGGCAATTCATATGGCATGAGCTCAATCTGAAAGTATAGCAAAATGAACACCTACAATATGGAAATGATGCATCAGACCATCTTCCAGATCGTGGGCATGAGGCACATCTATCCGAGGCAGTGGAACAAAGATAAAGTAAAAAAGAAGCAGCATGTTGATTAACTTTTGAGGAAGTCTACACGGGCCCTGTGCATTTTGGGTGAAGGTGCTGAAATGGTGGCAAAATATCTGGACATTCAAATAAAGTCTGACACCGAGCCTGTGTCTAAGGACAGAAAGGACAAGCAGATTCTATTCTGTCACAAGAGTCACTTAGGAAATGGTTCCCATCCAAAACAAAATCTCGTTATGCTTCCACACCTCCAACTGACAAATAACTCTTCAAGTCTGAACACGATGTATGTAGAACCTTTTCATTTCACTGTTTTATTGTTGTATCGTGTCTATTATCTTGTGTGTCATAATATGTAAAAGCATTTATTGACACATATTCCTTCTCCCAATATCTAAATATGTTTCAATAGCTGAATAAAAGCACATTCTCGGTATATGTCCACTGGACGTTCCAAGTTCCCACATCACATCTGTGTCTGCTGGATTAAAATTGTGGGGTTTGCACTTTGATGTCACAAATGAGGCTCATCGGTTGGCCTTTTAAGATTTTCAGATTTTTATATGTGCTACTCAAACTCTGGTGAAACGCAGTTTGTTGTATCATTTTACATCAGAGGCTGGAACAGAATTGTAAAATGATGCTTGCATTGCATTTATTTGACTGAAAGTAAAGCTTCTCAGATTTCATTAACAATACAAAGATTATATTTGACAATATTACATAATTAAAAAAAACAGCAGAAATGTAAATCACTTTAACTGGCTTTCCCAAAGCTGTTTAAATCAGTCAACTGGACTTTAAGAAAGTCAGACCAGTGGATTGATTTAAACAGCTTTAGATAACCATGACCTGCATAACTGAGAACCTACATAGACATTTAACTGGCTTGTGCAGAGGCAAAAGTAATTAGTCAGCCAAAAAGAAGTCACAGTGACATCAAATATGATTCTGTATGCAGATTGAACATCATTAAATGAGACATCTGTCCTACTGAGGGTTACAGGTCCACCCTCAGTAGGACAGGAGAACACTGAGGAGCAAATCTGGGCTCACATGTAAACCAGTTGTATTTAACTTTACAAGCACTCTTAAATACTTTACAGGTCACAACATCCATTGTACACATTATGAAAAAAGTTATTGCTGCTTAAGATATACCGTAAGTACAGATTATGATTATAAAACAACTAGGCCTACTCTTTGGAGGTGAAAATGTACTTCAGAGCTGAGATGACTCTTCCACGTTTATCAGAGCTCCAGGGAGGGCCACTAGCGGTGTCCATATTTGGCAGACCAGTCTGTTCGCCCATGGATGGTCTGTACTGATGGGTGCGGCAGCATCCCAGGGACAGTTTTACTGGCAGAGCTGTTTATCTGACTCCGCCCAGACTGCCAAGTTGCATAATCTAATAGACCAACAAAATCTCAGTAAATACAAACAACAACAACAGTTTTGTTAGTTGAAACAGAAACATTTACAGAAAGCTCAAGGCTCCTAGATCATCCTCACTTGATGCTGTAGATTCCATGGAAGGACCCTGATGCCTTCGGTAACCAGTGGAACCAAGGTCTTTTTTGTAAAACGATGGCATGTATCCACCTGGGACTGTATTAGTGCCTGACACGTGAAACAAACAGCGGTGAGAAGTTGCACAGACAACAGTGACGTCGTCAGATGTTCTGGGAGGTTTACCATGAGCGCCTCGACTAGGCAGAGTCCCTCCAAAGGGAATACTGCTGCTGCCCCACAGATGGCTTCCAGCATAGTCTTTACTGGCATTCATGGCCACATTCTTCTTTGTACCAATACCTTAAAATGATACAGACAGATGATCGGATGTACTCTTCACTGATGGATCACAAGGCAAAAGGAAAGATGAATTAAAACAATACTCTGCAAGTATACCTAATCTTAAGAACAATAACAAACAATGAAAAAAAGAAAGTGTCACCCTTGATCTTTATTTCTAATGTAAAGATGTTGTCTGTATGATCTTTCATTTATTTCTGCACGTAAGTGCTGCAGTGGGTAAGGGTTACCATTGTTGACTGAAGATTTGCATTCCTGCATATTACCAACAAATTGATGTGAATAGTAGTTGCATGCTAGAGCTTACCTTCAACAGCGGAACCAAATTGGAACTAATTTGAATTATTATTACCAGTCTACCTTCAGTCCTGCTAGAATAGACTTGTGAAAAAGTCAAATCTTTGAATATACATTACCAGGTAAATATCTGGACTGCCTCAAGTAATGCTGTTTAGCAGAAGCGGTTCTTGATGGCTCTTGGTAAGCTGCGGTCTTGTTCAGGTTTAAAGGGGTATCTTCTTTTCCTTTGGGTCGACTAAAATCCAGGACGTTTCCATATCTGAAACGGAGAAGGCATTCATCAAAACATACTATGGCCAATGTGAAGAGATTAGCAAACACATACTTTAAAACAAATCAGCCTCTGTAAAATATACCAAACCATAACCTCACCTGCTCTGTGCATCTTCCCCCTGTCTGGATTTTTCCGCAGAGAAGTTGCTTTTTCCAAGAATATGTATTGATGTCAGATCAGCCTCTTCATAGTCGTCCAAGTCTTCACCCTTAACATGTCCTGTGACGTGGCCCCAACGTCGCCGGCCTCCTTTCGGTTTGAAATGATAGCTTAGTAAATTAGAATTTTCTGACTCCTGTCTTGTTGGCTGAAAGAACAAGTCAACATTAAGCACGCGTGAGTAACGTATCACAAAATCACACATGTGAAGCGAATCATTTTAAACAGAATGACCTTGCTCTGGGGATTCTTGTCAACAATGTAAGGAAGGTGGCCCGGCGACGTTCCTTCGGGCTGCTCTTGCTTGAGGGTGTGCTTTGGCTGCTGCTCTTGCCGTTGGTACATTGCTGCCTGGGAGGCTGCAGAAGAGGGCTGGATTTGTTGTAGAGGCCTGGAGGCAGAGCAGTGCTGGTTTGAAGGTGGAGGCTGGGATGGGGGCACAGGCTTAAGCAGCAGTGGTTGCTGCTGCTGCTGCTGCAACATCTGTTGTGACTGGACAGGAGCCTGTAGCGGCATGATGCCTCTCTGAGGCCTAGCCTGCTCCAGGATCTGCTGAGGAGTGCCCAAAGCCTGGCCAACATGGAAGTAGGAGTACCTGAGAGCCTGAGAAGATGTCAGGATTTGGACAAACAACATCAGTTTTCACACTCACTTATGGGAAAACTTGGGTGTGGGTCAGAGAATACCTGGGCAGAGGCTGGCCTCTTTTTGGGATCCCACTGGAGCAGGTCTGTCATTAGATGGATAGCTTCAGGACTAGCATTAAGGATCAGTGTATTCAGATTACTGGGAACACACTGAGGCCAACGGAAATTCATAGCATTTGCCAGCTGGTATCCCTCGAGCCAATCGTTCTGGAGAGAAGACAGAGACCATCTTACACGTCGTTTACAAAGTGCCGTTCACTTTCAACAAGGAAACCTGTTTTTAAAGATGAACGCAGCAGCTCTATGACAATAGCGGGTGTCATAATGAAAGCATTAGTTGTTCAATTATGTCCCAACAAACACTCCTTTCTTGTACGTCTAATTTCTGTAACTCCTCTGTATTTTTGTCTTTCCTACACTCAACAATTAAAAAACATTACCTTCTTTGGTGTACCCAAGACTTGGCAAATCTTGAAAATGGTGTCTACTTCACTGGAGCCTGGGAAAAGAGGCCTGAGGGTATAAAGCTCTGCCATGATGCAGCCTACCGCCCACTGGTCTATGGGTGAATTGTAGGATGTGGATCTGAGAAGCACTTCTGGGGCTCTGTACCTGGTCCAAAAAGAGTTGGTGCAGACTCTTGAGTGCACAGACATATCAAGTAAACTCCCATTATGTATTTATTTTGATAGACATTTACCATCTAGTGGAAACATAGTCTGTGTATGGTGGGCGAGATCTGATTTCTCTGGCAAGTCCAAAGTCGGCTATTTTAACCAGCTCTGGTCCCATGCACAGCAGATTCTCAGGTTTCATGTCTCTGTGAAAAAACCCTACAAAAAGCACATTACATGACAATCTTTAGCCAAACAACAAAAGTTGGTCGTATTCCATTGAATTCAGCACTTTACACAGTCATACCGTGTTTATGAATGAATGTCAGCCCCTGTAGTATCTGAAACATGATATTTCGCACTGCAGATTCAGGAAACAAGCGAGTCCTGCATCAAGAAACAAAAAGAAAACTGAAATAGAAAATGTAAACAAGTCCATGTGGGATCAATACTACAACAAGTAACAGCTATACATACCTGTCTTTCATAAGCTGATATAAATTTTCCTTCATGTACTCAAAAATAAAGTACAGGTGATCATTTTCTCGAATCACTTCCTTAAGTTTGATCACATTTGCATGGTTGAGTTTTTTTAAGGACTGAAAGGACAAAGATACAGAATCACATAAGAAAAATTGGGGATAAAAAAAAGAAGCAAAAAGCAAAACATTGAAAGTCTAACCATGCTTAACAATACACAAAGGTCACTGCAGCACATTCAAAAGCATGTCCTATCAATATAAAACAAAACATTTGTTTAAAATATAGCAAATATAAGAACATAATGTAGTTTGGGGAGGGGGAAGAAATGCTGCAAAGGTGGAATTTGTGATTACAATTTAAAAGGGAAAATAAAGACGGAGTAATAGACAGCAGGATGGAGCAATATATTTATATTTTCCAGTGCATTGGGATGATAAAGTTTTAACCATGCCAAATTTTAGTAAGGCTACAAGGGGACTTTTTGAGCTTTTATGGTAGTACATGCTGCAATTAGCAGGGCTCTAAAGGACCAGCGTACTGACACATATTTTACTGTGGTATAGTCAAGCTCTAGGAAATGGGGAGAGTAGGCCAGGGATGGAAACCAGAGCTCAAGACCAACAGCACACAAAAATCACCTTCTACTCTGAGAGCTGCTGTGTGACTTTGGGCTGTGAGGAAATTTAAACAGTAATATGGTGTAAATGATGTGGAGAGAAACAACACAATATGTTGACAAAGCTACACATAAACACACAATAGAGTCATCATCATAAAAGCTTATCCACAAATCATCATCTGTGTTTAACTTTAACTAGACCTCAACTGAACAGAAAACATGTGCATGAGAGAGAGAGAGAGAGAGAGAGAGACAGCGAGAGAGAGAGAGGGAGGGAGAGACAGAGAAAGGTCAATGTTGACATTACACAGTGCGAACTCTGACATTTTCAAACCCTGAATGAAAAACAGAAACATAATAATACATTGAGAAATTAAGAAATGAATAACATTAACTATTATTCAACATGTAACTAACTCCGACACTTCAGAACATTTTTTGTGTCACCACCACCAAAATGCCTTCATGTATTACTGATTTCAAACAACATACCGTATATTCACAGAATCTGTCTATTTCAACATTTAATATCACGTATTGCTTAGAGCTTGTATTCTTCCTCATCATTGCATGTGCTGGTTTTTTACAGATCGCCTGTCTATCAGTGGAATAGCAGCACACCAATCGTACTTACTGACGTACAGATCCATGTGCAAACTTGACTGCATAAATGGAATATTCACCAGTGCTCATAAATGAACAGGGACCACTTAACAGCCAGTAATCAAAAAAGTGCATTAATGTAGACACGCACCACTCTGTATTTATTCAGATGATAAATAGGTTTCTTCTCTGACAAATACTCAACTGTGCTTTGTGCTTGTACTCTGAATTACTGTACAGAAAACAGGATCCTCGTTCAGCTAATTTGAATTTTGACTTTTCCAAATATTTTAATGTGTGAACGTGTCCTTAAAATGCAGGGGAAAAAAAACTCACCTTGACTTCACGAAGGTTCATGCATTCTTCCCAGGAGTAGAATTTTCTTTTCATTCTGAAAAATAAAAAAACAAATAAACAAAAAAAAACCCTGTAAATCTTTTGCTGTTTCATTTAAAAATGATAGATAGCAGTCCACCCTAACTATCCGCACTCCCATTTTACATTTAATAAAAGGAAGACACTCCACAAATCATGACTGACAAGTTGCATATTGTAATCCTTACAGGTGGGTTGTCAATACAAAGATCTTTGCTTACAGTGAAACAAAATGCAGTATGATGGAGAACACTGGTTCTAAAATTAGAAAACAAAAAACAAAAAAAAATCTAATAATCTTTGAGGACTTCAGCAACATACAAAAAAATTCCAGCGACTCACTTCTTTATGGCCACAAGCTCCCCCGACTCCAGACTGCGGCCGAGGATGACCGAGCCATAGGTGCCATCTCCAAGCTGTCTGATGGTGGTGTATCTATTCATTGTTTGTTATTCCATAGCAACATTCAGGCAGAAATAATTGTTGGGTCCAAAATGAAGATGTGCTTTTCTTAGGCTGTTGAATGCAACCAGATCTTCCTGTGACAACAGCAGAAGACGACAGGCAGAGGTGGGGGACTCATACTATCATGGACGTGTCTGAAAAGGAGAGGAATGAGTGACAAAGAAGTGAAATAATGTGTCAATAATCAACAAAGTCCATAATAGAGTACGACACAGTCAGGCCACTAACCAAACTACTAAATAGGGATGTCACAATGACAGAGTTTGCTATCACGATTATTTTCAGAGAAATAATTAGGGTTTTATAAGGGAAAAAAACATTGAGTATATTTTAAATATATGTTCTTTCACACATAATTTTTTAATCCAGAAATATTATTTTAGTCCTCTGAGTGACTCTGACCATCACTGTGTCCTGACTTCAGTCCCACAAAAAATCTCTGAACAGGATTTATAGAAGGTTGTTGTCTCAGGTACATTTAGGGATACTAATGTACTGCTGTCGGAAGCACCAGGTTACAAATAGGTCTCTATGAAATACTGAAGACAAATACTGGAGGTAAAGTTAGGAAACAATACTTAGAACCTCTGTTGAACTGTGTTTAAACTGTATTTAGCTGGTGTTATCATCTGATGGAGTATCTTCTCCCAATAACCCTAATGGACTTGGTTAATTCCACACTGCTGATGTTAACTAGTTCTCCTAGATTAGTTAACGTTGGTTGTGCAAAGTGAATGCTGGCGTAACGACAAATTACAGTTAAAAATCATATAATTCAGATGTAATTCAAGATGAACTTGACTTCAGCTGATTTGGGCTTAACGCGTTGACCAGGTTTTTGTGTTTTCTCCTTCATAGAACAGAGAATATCAGACATTTAACAGCTGGAACCGAACGGAACCGAGGCTACCTCAAAGCAGCTGCTGCAAGACATCACAGAGGAAACAAACAGGAAAACGGCTCCAACGTGACAAACAGCGATCAGCACTCACCCTCCTCTGCTAACAGCCGCAACAACACACAGTCAGGCAATCGCATTTGACGATGAAACAATATTTAAATGCAATCATCAGTTGGACGAGAGATAAACCCGCATCCTGTGTCCAACACACAACAGACCAGGAACAGCTCCATCCAGGCCTCGCAGCCAAAGAGCTGCGTTCATCTCGCGATGATGGAAAAACAAATCACAGCTCTGTTCCGGAGGCGAAATGGAAAAACTAAATTATTGTTAAGCAGCCAATAGCAAAAACTAAAAACAGTTAAATTTCATGCAAAATTCTGATGCCTTAACAAATGTAGTTCCCAGCAAATAAATGACCAATTTAAAATGATCAAAACGCTGCAAATTAGAAAGATTTGTAGATGGAAGACAAAAGCGGAAGTGAGTGTGTAGGAATGCTCTTGCTTCCTGCAGAAGACAGAAAGCAGTGTGTCACAAAATTAGGAAAAATGAAAACACATAGCCATGAAGGGGGAGTGACGTGATAAATGAGAAATGATAAAAGAGTACATTATCGAAAACTACTACCAAACATGAAGTTTCTGTTTTCAGAAAATGTTTAGCAGGACTTCTATGCACAGAAGAGTTATGCAAAATAGTTCATATTATATTCTTTCACAACAATTTGGGATCTTGGTTTGTTTTGTTTTTTTAGGTATTTGACTCTAGTGAGTGGTTTTGTGTGTTTCTGCTGTTGTTGTTGTTTTTTTAAACAAAATTCTCATATTTTCCTGCTGTTATTTAGCAACGCCATTTTGTTCTTTATTGTTTTAAGGACTAATATATACTTTCTGTTGGGATTAGATAAAGTACCCAATGACGTAAGTTTTATTTTTGGTAATTTTGGTTGAAGAATGAGGTTACAGGGAGAAGAGATCAAGAAGTTGGAATATTTTAAGTACTTAGGGTCAACAGTTCAGAGCAATGGAGAGTGTGGAAAAGAGGTGAAGAAGCGTGTACAGGCAGGATGGAAGGGGTGGAGAAAAGTGTCAGGTGTGATGTGTGATAGAAGAGTTTCAGCTAAAATGAAAGGAAAGGTGTACAAAACTGTGGTGAGACCAGCGATGTTGTTTGGTCTAGAGACAGTGTCACTGAGGAAAAGACAGGAGACAGCTCTGTCTCCTGTCTTTGGTCTTTCTCTAGGCAGGAGGCCTAGAGGAAGACCAAAGAGGAGGTTTATGGATGTAGTGAGTGAGGACATGAAGGTAGTTGGTGTGAGAGAAGAGGATGCAGAAGACAGGGTTAGATGGAGACAACTGATTCACTGTGGCGACCCCTGAAGGGAAAAGCCGAAAGGAGGAGTTCCCTTGAAGAACCTCCACATTTCTTTTGATAGCATTTATATAATTAAATGAATGTATTGTTGTTATTCATTACTGCGTTAATTAATTTATTCAGGTTACGAATTAATTGTTAAATGTTATTATTATTATTATTATTATTATTATTATTATTATTATTATTATTATTATTATTATTATTATTTTATTATTAGCCCTAGATAAACATTTTAGTAATGTAGCTGCACTGTCAGCTACTGTTTGATATTGTGCTTGTCGTCTGTTTTTTGTTTTGTTTACTTATTTCCTGAATTCCGATGTGTCTTGAACGCAGCAGGCCTCGGACTAGTCAGCAAGATGGCCGCGTTTCTGAGAGCTCGTAAATATGTTCGTTGCGTCGTGCGTTTCTCCGACCGTGAACTGTAAACGCTGGTGGTAACCGTTTGTGAATTTAAAACTGAGTCATACTATCTCAGTAATTATGGTGGGTAATATTTTTTTTAACCTCTTATATCGAGAGAAGCATGCTAGCTAGCCAATTCGCTAACGTCACCTGTTTTAATACCTGTGTGATTGCTGTAGATTGTTCAGCTCAACCTGTTTGTCTAGGTTTAACGAGTTAGCTACACTACGCTGATCAAGCTTTTAACAAAATTTAGTTGAAGTCCTTTAATAAGAGCTACATTATGACGTACAGTCGGGAAAAGTTGGTATGAACCGATCCGTGTTTACGTGTGGTAAACATCCATGTGCTGTTAGCAGCGTAGAGTTATTGAATTAGATCAGTGACTGACATTAAATTGTATCTAATTAACCATTTCCTCCACCTCAGTCATCGGGGCTGTTGTCTTCTCCTCGGTACCCCCATGAGGCTTGAGCCAATCTGGCTGCAGGAAAATAGCCATAACTTCAGCAAATATTTAAACCAACTTACCAAATTTTATTGTTAAAATCTAACTAATTTTTTATTTGCATAAAAATATTTTGATCAACACATAATTTCAGTAAATTCTGTGTTACAATCATCGCTGGAATGGACTACACACTTCCTGTTTACTACGCATGTAGGGTGACGTGATTTATCACGCCTGCAGGCGGGATAGGGGAGGAAATGGTTAACAGGTTACTACCCAAAGCAACCAGGTAGTCGAAGTATTGTAACATTGTACCGAGTTACTTGATGTCATAGATTACCTGAAAGAACCCTTTGTGTTGTGTGGTGAAGCACATGGTGAGTAGCTGGTACACCATTAGAGTTACCATTAATAAAATCATTCACATGTCCATCAATTACAGTATTTCCGCACTATAGGGCGCACCTAAATCCTTAAATTTTCTCAAAAACCAGCAGTGTGCCTTATAATCCAGTGCGCCTCATATATCAAAGAAGTTTTAAAATAGACCATTCATTGAAGGTGTGCCTTATATAAATCAGATGTGCTTTATAATCCAGTGTGCCTTACAATGCGGTGCGCTTTATATGTGAAAAAAGTTTGTAAAAATATGCCATTCATTGAAGGTGCGCCTTATAGCCCAGTGCGCCTTATGGTGCAGAAAATACTGTATACCTGATCAATCACTATTCTTAAATAAAAAGCGGAATTAATCTACATCACATTTTACATTCATGGCATTTTATTTATTTTTCTGCAAAAAAGTGTTAACAGCACATTGTCAAAACTAGCAGCCTCTGGTTGGTTCATAGATAGGATGGAGACCCCCATCCAAAGGGGGAATACTGTATTCAAGTTATGCAAATAATTTTTTGATAATATTAACACATCGAATAACATTTGTTAGAAATGCAAAAAAGTATTTTGGCTTGTCATATGAGTCTAATATATTCTTGACTCACATATGGTGGGAACAGCATTATACTTATTGGAAGCAGTAATGCTGCACTTTGAAGAATGTCTGGAAAGGATTTTTTTTAATGAAAAAAAGAAAAATATAGAGAGTGCACCATCATCAATACATTTCATTGAAAACTTCCACTCCAATACCGGTACGACTGATAAGATTAGAAAAAGTGATTGTGGAAAAGAAAAACAATATCCACACTTTTATCTACTACATGACTTAGTGGTGATGGTTCTTAACAATTTTATGTATCTTTTATTTATTGTAGGACTAGGGCATGGGAAATAATTTGCTTTCTTCCCTGCTCAAAAACAAGACTGTTTCAGTGATTTTGGATGTTCAATAAAGAGTTGACTTCTTCTTTGTTTAGGCTAAAGAAAATGCAGATATTGGAGGGATGGTAGAGGATGAAGATGAAGGCTCAGATGACCCAAATCTTGAGGTGAGAAATCCTTTTTATACATAAGTCATTAATGACGCTGCCAAACAGAGCATATACAGTAAGTTACCCTTGTTTGTCTGTAAGTTTGTTAGTCCTCAAGATACCAACATTTCACTTATAAACGTTTAGAGATATGAACGACTGTGTGCTGCCATGTCTGACAACTGTAGTTCCCCTTTCTGCCGCAACCCACTCCAAGCAGTGTCAAGTTAACATCCCATAGATGAATATTTCACACGTCGTGTCAAAATAACTCAGCATATATCAGTGTAAGGTAACTGTTTCTCTGATGTCGGACTTCATGTGGTCTTTTCGGCTTTCTGTTGACACGTCATCTGCAGCGTTTCGTTCTTCTTTTATCCACATCTCTGTGAACTTCTGAGCAGGGAATGAACGCAAAACGTATCAGCAGAGGTAGAGATGTAAAAGTTACTTTACATTCCAACAGTATTCTATTTTATTTATGTGTTGTTATGTCCTGTAATTGTTTCTGTTAAGTCATACGAAATACTACTTTTGTATTTCTTTAAATTACGTCAAATAGATTGAAATTTCACAAATAATGATATACAAACAATTGTTCTTAAAAAACAACCTCACAACCAATTGTGTTTGTGGTTGAGGACGACCTGTATCCTTCTTTTTGTGTGATTGACAGCAGAAATGCTTTCTACTGAATTACAGGTTCATCTAAAGGCATTCAGAGCGCAGTGGATGTCAGAACTCAAAGTGAGCTCTGGAGCGAGTGAAATGAGCAACCGACTGATGCGAGCTCAAGGTCGGAAGAAGACACAAGAAGTTGCTCAAGAAGAGAAAGTAAGTTGTGAAAGGTTTTGTTTTTCAGGTCATGCACTTGCACAACTTGTAGAGAGCAGTAATTGATGTTTGCATTGTTGTGGACTTTGCATTCCCAAGGCCACCGAGCTTTTCTTGAGAGCTGTTGAGGAAGAGCAGAATGGAGCAGTCTATGAGGGTATGCATATCAGATTTTTCAGATTAAAAGTGAGTTAAAGGAAGAATTGATAGCACCAAAATATAATTTTTCTCCTATCAGTTGAAAAGCACCAATCGTGAAAATTGCATTTCATTTCATCAGTTCAGCTTTCATAACTATTGCATGGACACCTGTATATTATAATGTCTATATTGAAAAAAAAACAGGCGACTAGTTGTCTTGATCACTTCTTTATTAACGAGTCGTTGATTTTTACTTGCAGCAATCAAATTCTACCGCATGGCTATGCAGATTGTGCCTGACATCGAGTTTAAAATCAACTACAGCCGTCCTCCAGATGCAGACCAGGATGGAAGAAACTAGTAAGCTGCTTCCTATTTATAACTGACTGACTGAGGTTCATAAACTAAATACAAATCTGTAGTGGTTCAGCTTTCTGTGAAGGGTCCACATTTTGGAATACAGTAATTGTCCCTTTAAAAATAGATTTCTCTTTTAATTAAAATTCTGCTTAAATTCATGCTATTACCATAGAGTTCATGTAGTTTACAGAAACTTAACCCTGCCTATTGTAGTCTGTGTAAACTAACAGCTGCCAAAAGTTAATTTTCCAACATTTCTTTTGGTTACCTCATAAAAATACAAAAGCAGCTTCTTCATCTCTGTAATAAGCAAAGTTTGGTGCCTTTTGGCAGCAGGTTTTTTGGTGGTGGTACTTATTACCACATCATAACTAAAGGGTGACCCAACAGCAAACAGGATTATTGCTTGTTTCTGGAATCATAATGTGTAGGCCTGTGAGACGGACAGTGACATCCTTACTTCTGAACACATCCTGTTTTTTTTATTTTATCAGCATGCAGGACAATGATGGTGATGGTGAGATTGAAGATCTACTTAGCTACTTGGAGCAGGAGCTCACTCTGGAAAGCTCCTTTCCAAAGATCTGCATTCCCGAGATGGACAAGACTGATGTGCACATTTCAGGTACAAATAGCTCTATTCAAACAAAAGCATGTTTACCATCATTCCATGCTTGCATTTATTGCAATAAAAAATTGTTTCCTGTTTTATTTGGATGCAGCCTTGCCGCGAGAGGTCCTGATGTACATATTTCGTTGGGTTGTGTCAAGCAATCTGGACATGCGAGCCCTGGAGCAGCTCTCTTTGGTTTGCCGTGGGTTCTACATTTGTGCAAGGTCAACCCCTCTATTACAACAAATTGGATCTGTGACAGCATATTTGTGAACAGCTTAAGCAGTTGGCAATCCAAATAATTGTATGTACCGGTACTTTGTTTTCAGTCTTTGCTAATTTTTATTTTTAATTTTCTTGCAGGGATCCTGGGCTGTGGCATTCAGCTTGTGTGAGAGTGTGGGGACGGAACTGCACCAAGCTTCCACCCTTCAAATCCTGGAGGGACATGTTTCTGCAAAGACCACGAGTCCGTTTTGATGGTAAATAATTACATTTACAAATGTTGGATTATTTGATATGTATATGATGATATTTGTATGATACTTAACTACCATTGTATGTAGACTTTATATGCAAAATAATTTGAGCATTTTGAGACAACTGCTCTTCAGTTTGCTGTTTCAATTTCCCTTTCAGGGTTGGGTTAAAATTTGATTATGGGCCAGATACCAGTTTGCACATGATCCAACTTCTCCTAATTTCTCATTTTTTCTCAAACCAGCCATTCAGTAGAATTTTTTTTCCATTCAAAATGAGAGCCAGGTCATCATGTTACTGCACAAGACTAAATGGTTCATTTAGAGACTGTGATTGGTCAGAAGAAACAAGCCCGTTTCATAAAGTTTGCTAAGTAAACCAATCAGTCCATGGAATACCGGTGCATGATACAAAAGTGTATTTACTGCTCTGTGGTTGTTCCTGTTGTATTTCCTGAGCCATGGAAATGCAAATATAGTTCTGAAGTCCAGCCATGCCATTTACTCAATCTGCTCATTGGATGCTTCTGCAATCTCAGCTGACATGGAGTCAGTCCTCACAGAAAGAGGATCCCCTTGACCTTTGGTTTGATGGACCCAGCAAGCTATACAAAAACGGGAAGAACTTCTCTCTCCAGTCTCTCTCCAATACTGTTTCGAGAGAACAACCTAGGTCTTCCTTGTAACTTCATGTGGGAAGAGAGTTCCAGGTTGTATTGGGGAAACCTCTGGAAAGGAATGCTGGCAACTTTATACTTTGGGGAGATATTGTGGAGTGCAAAATTTTCCATGGGATGACGGGGAGAATCCTCTACTCAGCTCTATCAAACTGCTGAAAGTGATGTGCAGAAATATGATGCATTCTTCCTCAGACACTAAATGCTGACCAGCAACAAGGAAACACCGTCAGGTCACATCCAATTCAGGTTGATGTTGCAGATATACAGTATCAGCTGCTGTCGTCACCTCTGGTGATTGGCCTTCAGTCATTTATGGCCAAAGCTCTCGGTTAGCAAAGATTATTGTGCTAACATTTACTTCCATCATTCTGTCCAGATACCGTCAACCCAGCTCTATTGCCATTCCATAAGTGGCTAAATTCTGCTTATAAAAACAACATGGCCGCATTATGCCACATTATTACTTCTTTGCACATTTGACAAAGATGATTTATGAACTGATGAGTTTTTCATTCGTATTTTCACAGGTGTATATATCAGCAAGACATCATACATTCGTCAAGGAGAGCAATCGCTGGATGCGTTCTACAGGCCTTGGCACAATGTTGAGTACTACAGGTGAATGTTTGACTTGAATGTTTGTGTTTGTGAGTTGTATAAATGTCACCACAAAGGGTTGACTCTGTTGTCACAGGTACCTCCGATTCTTCCCTGATGGCCAGGTCATCATGATGACCACCCCCGAGGACCCTCTGACCATTGTTCCCTGCTTGAATCATCACAATTCCAGGTTCTCCTTTCTCTGGTTCCTCAGCTAGAAAGGATGTTGCAACACAGATTTATTAATTCACAACTTTCACGATTATGATTTTGTTTAATTTTACAGAATAGATTCTGCTCTGTTCGGTCACTTCCGTCTGTCACAGGAGACAGACAATCAAACCAAAGTCTTTGCTGTTTGCAAGAAAAGGGAGGAGGTGAGAAAGACTAAGAAATAACAAGTGATTAAAAAAAGAAATGTATAATGATCATTTAACCATAACCCCGTTAACAATACATGACAGTTTTAGCAGAGGTTTTGTATTTATTTTCATGACAGGTGGGAACCATTCAGATTTATTCCACTTGCAAATGTTTCCCATAGTTGCGCTACTAGTTCTCTTACAGTATTTACTTGTTCCACCACATTTTCATCCTTTCACCTGCAGAAAGTTGTGTTCACGCGTTGTATTGTCATTGTGCTTTAGTGCTGTCAGTCCTGTGGTCATCCCAACAGGCTGTGTTGTGTTTTTTAGGTTACAGTATTTTCCGCACTATAAGGCGCACCTAAAAGCCTATAATTTTCTCATAATCCCGTAGTGCACCTTATATATGGATTAATATTAGTATTGGTATTAGTATTTTTTCTTGGTAGCACTGGTGCTCCCAAATTTAGAAGTTAGTAGCTCCAGCAAAGACTTTAGGAGCACCTACCCAAAAGCAAGACAGTGACGGAGCGATAGAGACCGCTCCATCCATCTCCGTCCAGCGCGCCTCTCTCCTTCGCCCAGGAGAGCAGTCGCAGCTGCGCTCACTGTTTCCTGGCAGGACCGCGGTCCTGCTCAGACCCAGGCACTACCTGGGTGTGGATTAAATAGCGCATTGTGGCGCGCTGTCAATCCAGCTGGACTGGACTGAACCATTTTGGTTATTATTGGATTGTTTTGTATTTTAAAACATCACTAAAAGATGTTTTATGTTGCCCCAAACTCCACCATGCCTTTAGTGAACATTCGTTTGCATTTTTCTCGGTCATGTTGCCCTCAGCTCGGACTTCAGAGGATAATTCTGCGCAAAAGGTCTGTGCTTTGTTTCATAGTGGCTTCATGTTACCACTTTCAATTCATGCTACGTGTTCAGACCATACGAGGTAAAATGGTTTTGAACTGAGGAGGAATAAACAGGAATAAACATAAATTTCGTCCACTCATTGTTAACCAGCGGTTTTCCTCGTTAAGCTCCCTTCGTTTGGAGTTATGCTGTCTCCCTTCTGTGCTCCGCTGTAGCGGTAAACTCACAGCAGTAGCGGCAGCGAGATGTCTCACTTCCTGGTACGCTGCAGTGCAGGGTAGACAAACGATCTGATTGGCTGAACTGAGTGGCGCTATTACCGTATTAACTGGAGGAGCAGCGCCCACCACCTGTAGCCGCGAACTGCAAGTAAAAATGCGCTAAGAAAATCTGTTCTCGTGAATTTATCATGGAGTGGTCACGGGTCCGGACAGAACCATCACGCAATCTGGACCGCGGTCCGCCATTTGGTGACCCCTGCTCTATGGAGAGAGAGAAGAGGAAAAAAAAGGCACCAGATTTTTTTTGCCTAGTTGCACTGGTGCTCCCAAATATATTTAATAGTCGCACTGATAAAAATTTGGGCGCATATGCGACCAAAATGGTTGCAATTTCGAACCCTGAGTTCGCTGTAAAAAGCTGACAGTTTGGCCAGCAGTCATGTCGCACTCGGCCACCAGGGGCACCCTCACAAGGTATTCGGGACTACGCTCCCTAACAACGGTAGTCAAGGGGCGTCGCCGAAGTGGCAGCTCTCACTGACCTGCTGTCTGACCTCAGAGCAGGACCGGTGACCAGCTACAATTACGTAGCAAAACATAAGGAACTTTCAAAAATTCTATCAATAAAGTTTGACTGACTGACTGATAGG
The DNA here is from genome assembly GCA_013358685.1 of Antennarius maculatus. Lineage (NCBI taxonomy): Eukaryota > Metazoa > Chordata > Actinopteri > Lophiiformes > Antennariidae > Antennarius > Antennarius maculatus. The sequence continues at coordinate 9,079,249 of CM023616.1, read as the reverse complement.
GATAACCTATGTACATTAATCTAACATTGAGCTGGAGGAGAAGGAGAAATTCTGGTTGGACTTTAATGAACTAATGCAGAGCATACCGAGAAGTGAGAGTTGTCATTGGAGCAGACTTCAATGGACATGTTGGTGCAGGAAAAAGAGGTGATGGGCAGGTTTGGTATCCAGGAGTCAGATGGTAGAATTTGCAAAAAGGATGGAAATGGCTATAGTGAATACTTTCTTCCAGAAGAGGCAGGAACATAGGGTGACCTATAAGAGGGGTGGTAGGAGCACACAGGTAGACTACATCTTGTGTAGACGGTGTAATCTGAAGGAGATCAGTGACTGCAAAGTAGTGGTAGGTGAGAGTGTAGCCAAACAGCATAGGATGGTGGTGTGTAAGATGACTCTGGTGGTGAGGAAGATGAAGAGGGCAAAGGCAGAGCAGAGGACGAAATGGTAGAAGCTGAAAAAAGAAGTGTGTTGCATGACTTTTTTTAGGAAGGAGTTAAGACAGGCTCTGGGTGGTCAGGAGGTGCTTCCAGATGACTGGACAACTACAGCTAATGTGATCAGGGAGACAGGTAGGAGAGTACTTGGTGTGTCATCTGGAAGGAAAGTAGATAAGGAGACTTGGTGGTGGAATGAGGAGGTACAGGAGTGTATACAGAGAAAGAGGTTAGCTAAGAAGAAGTGGGACACTGAGAGGACTGAGGAGAGTAGACAGGAGTACAGGGAGATGCAGCGTAAGGTGAAGGTAGAGGTAGCAAAGGCCAAACAAGGGGCTTATGATGACTTGTATGCTAGGTTGGACAGGAAGGAGGGAGAGACTGATCTATACAGGTTGACAAGACAGATGGGAAGGACATGCAGCAGGTTAGGGTGATTAAGGATAGGGATGGAAGTCTATTGGCAGGTGCCAGTAGTGTGATGGGAAGATGGAAAGAGTACTTTGAAGAGTTGATGAACGTGGAAAATGAGAGAGAACAAAGACTAGAAGAGGTGACTGCTGTGGACCAGGAAGTAGCAAAGATTAGTCAGGATGAAGTGAGGAGGGCACTGAAGAGGATGAAGAGTGTAAAGGCAGTTGGTCCTGATGATATACCTGTAGAGGTATGGAAGTCTCTAGGAGAGGCAGCGCATCCCGGTCTGACCCAGAACTGGCGTCGGTGTCTTTGGCGAGGATTCGTGAATGAATGAATGAATAAATAAATACATATTTAAACTTTATGACACATAATTAAAGAAACAGATGAACAAATATTTAAGTGCAAAGCATGTTTATCAACGCATCTTCGACGTGGAGCTGTTATACATCAGAAAATAGCCGCTTTTAGCGCCGTTTGTACATGTAGACACTGGTCACATGCTTGACGTCACAGCGGTTTTGGTCCCAGGGACACGCCCCCCGGATAACAAAAGTTGTGGATACAGTGTCCACACGACAACGCAGACCCAGCGTTTTCAAAAAAATCCACCTTGGCCAGCGTTTTCAAAAAGTTGCGTTTTCGTTCCGGATATCTGCGTTGTCGTGTGGACAGAAGGTGTAAACGCAACAAAAAAGTTGCGTTTTCAAAAAGTTCCGTCATCGTCATGAATGCGCTAGCTAGTGGACGGATAGCTCAACTACAGCCACTATTTTTTAAAATCTATTTTAATTTTTTTAATTATGTGCGCCTTATAATCCAGTGCACCTTATATATGGAATAAATGATAAAACACTTCATTAAAGGTGCGCCTTATAATCCAGTGCGCCTTATAGTGCAGAAAATACTGTATTTGGGTTAGTTACAGGTCATGGACAATGTTGTGCAGAGGGACAGATGTGACTTCTCTCATGCGTAGGATGCTATTATCTAAGCTAACATGTACTTACATTAGAAAAAAATCTTTTGCTCATAACTCACTGAAAATATAAATTATAGAGCAAATTAAAGATCATCTGCAGAAGTATTAAATGTCAACTCTGCAGTAAACAGAGGTGTTTATGGTTTATTTTTAACAGAAAGTGACTGAAATTCCGAGGAATCGGTACTACAGGCAGAACCAAACTCCGGAGGCTGAGCACACCTTCCACGTGGGGCTGCATCTCTCCTCTGGTGGGGTTCATCGATTCAATAAACTTGCGTGGTTCCACCACTCCTGCCACATTACGTACAAGTAAGAGACATGATTGTAAATAATATTCGAGGAAAAGATAAATCAGTTCTTTGTGTAGTTAAAATGTCATCTTGATTATATTTTTAGGCAGACTGGGGAAACGGTTGTCACAGCGTTTGACCTGAAAAGGAAGTACACACCCTTCCACTTTGTCCGTGTGAAGAGCTACACAGCTTTCTGTGAGCAGCCTCTTTGAGCAGCCGACAGACCTGCACATCGTCTCACAGCAGACGTTCCTTCTCCGTTGTAACACAGTACATACTCCTCTGTGCTGCAGCCAGATGATTTTGGTGATGGTGGCAGTTTAATTATCCTTTGTGTGTCAAACACACAAGCTTGTTATGTTAGAAATTTATCTGAGAGAATAATACTTATTTTATATCAGAAATGATAATATGCCAAGAGCTAAAATCAAAAGCAACCTTTCCCACCTATTCGAAGCAATGAATGTTTGTGCTGTTCTTAATTCATTGTGCACTTTCTCCTTCTAATAAATATGCACACATAGGCTGCTGTATTTGTTTCAGTGTGAATGCTGAATGATTGTATGTTTTTTAATGTACTGAATAAAAGGGGATTTGGTATACAGTATGTAGAAACCAAATGAAATATTAGCCTGGGTGTTGATGTGAATCGCTCAGGTTATTTTTGACAGGCTTTTTTCATGATTCCTTTTTAGTTTTAATTGTCAACATTGTATAATTCGACATTGTCTTACATTACACACACACACATACACACACAAACACACTTATCTATAATATATTAAAGAATGTCACTGTAAATCAGTCATAAATTACTGAAAAGCTCTCTGTTTCAAGAGGGATATGCTCACCCCCCAAAAATCCTTCATCATTGGTTCGCTATTAATAGTTCACCTGAAAAAATATTTTCCTTTTATCCCTGTAAAAAGGATAAAAGGAAAATTCTTAACTTCACATTGATATATATACTAAAAATATATATCAATGTGAAGTTAAAAGTTTTTTGTAATTAGAACTAGACACTCAAATTTCTGTTCATAACCGCTGGACCATAAAAATCTTTACAGGAGTGAAATTTCCTGAATATTCTAAATTAAGCATTCTGTATTACCAGATGTGGAATATTACTCAGGTCCAGATGGGGCATTGAAGGGTAGAAGATAATGTGTGGATCTCATTGTGTGATTTAAGTCGTTCCATTGCAGGATTTGACATAAATTCAGAGGTAAAATGCTCTACATGTTAGCTTGAAACAGATAAACACATCACACATGTCTTGAGAGAGCAACAGATTGTTTTTTTTTCAGATTTTATGAATTGTCTAATTCATTCACGCTGTACTGCTGACATCACAGAGAAGGCTTGACAGCATCACACCACCCTCTGTCTCCCTCTGGTCGTGGCCTCCGAAAAGCAGTTAGTACCACATTGTTTGTATAGTCAATAGCCAGCAGATACACCACCAAAGCTCTGCAACACAAACACAAATCTAAAAGTTTTTGTATGCAACACCGTATTTCAGTCCTTCAAATCTGCACAAAGTGAAGAAGAGGACTACATCAGAGTGATGCCAATGGAAAGGAATTAAAAGAGCAAATAGCTCTCTCAACACACTATCCTCTCTGCAGACAGCACAAACCTAAGCAGCATTCAACATGCAAACAAGTGCTAGTAAGGCCATTATCTTGGCATTCTCTCATCTGTCAGACCATTGACACAAGATTTTTGAAATGTCTGAGGACACCGTCTTACCATTCTAAAGCTCAGTGGGAGAGCTGAGAGACGGAGGAAAAGTGTTTGCTCAGAATGACTTCTTATGTAACTGAGAAAGCTATGCAGGTTGTGACACCTTCGACGCCAGCCTGAAGTCAAACATGTCAGAGAACACCCCCCCCACACACACACACACACAGCAGCCTCAATCCAGTATGAGTTTAAACCAAAGAAGACAGAAAATTACCCAGCGCAGGAGAACCCACAGTATACAATATCTACTGCTTATTGATATAAAAAAATAGTCAATGTTGGAATTAAGTGATTTTTCTTCAAAAGTCAAACAAAGCTTGAATTTACTATTTATATGTATTTGCAGGGGTACGAAATGGCAAAGAACCAATCTATGAGATTTTAGGGATGATCTGGATCCAAAATATTTGCGTATTCACAATGTCTGCAACGCTCGGCCCAAAATCTCACCTTAACATTTCCATAAGATTTCACATTCTGGGACTGGTACCAGCATGTACCAGTCCGACTCTGGAAGCTGTCAATACGTTACATTTTGAAGAATAGTGACATAAAAATGTGTTCTTGAGAACTCACACTAGTTTGAAAAAAACAACAATTTATTTTAAATGATTTACAGTGTCTACATTTCAGATAATATATACACTTTTTCAATTTTATCATGTCATGCAATATCACATGAGCTATCTGTAAATGTGTTTTGCATTTATTTTGTGAATCCTCTTACATTTAGTACCATCATGTTCATGATCGCATGTACAGTAGCAAGAAAATTAAAAAACAATGAATTACAATGAATTTCCTGAGCAGATATGGGTCATGCATGTTAATAGGTTTTGCATTATAGGGGACATGTGTGGATCAGGGTCATCATGCAGAGAAATGTTGCGTTTGTATGTATTATTCAGGTTTTTTTTAATATCGTCTGATGCAGTGAATGTGAATCTAGGTCACCTATACATTGAATCAACTTGTCATGCTCATTCAGTGGTTAAGGGCACACAACACTTCATTACTTTGAATCAGAGTGATAGAGCTGCACAGTGGAGCATAGCAGCAGCGGTGCTGGATAAATAGAGTTTATTAAACAGTTATCGACAATTAAAAAAACAATTAAAGATCTATATAATACTCTAGTGTCTTACAGTTTGTACGGAAAAAGGTCAATAACCACACGATGATCGTTAAAACGGCACCATGCCCTCGCTACTTCACTGAAAGTAAAGTGGCGAGGGAAATTATATCACAATTGATGACATCACATCAATTTGTGATATCATAATTGCCCTTTATTGCACATCACAATTGCAGCACCAGGCTTCCATTTGTGATGTCATAAGTAATTCCCGTAAACCTATTGCATTTTGCAATTCAGCAATTTTGTCAATGAAAGAGAATTTTATAGTAGAATGCTGCGGGCTAATCAGGAAAGCATGAAAATGTGGGTAAGACATGTTTGACTGCAGAGGGCTTCTATATAAGGAACAAAAGGAAAACAGAGATGAATCATTACAACTTTCTTTATTTTCCATAAAACAAACAATTTTCAGGTCGTACCTTTGTTTTTACTTGAGAAAATAACATGTATCCCTTCCTTGTATACAAGATAAACATCTATGGTGTGTAGTCCATTCGACGTAAAAATGAGTCTGGGGCATTTGACAGAAGATAACTGCCACAGGATTTGAACCAGGAACTTTGGTTCATATCAGTCTGAAAAAAGACTAACACAAATGAGGCAGAATGATGACAAAAAGATGAAAGGAAGAAAACATATCACAATCTATATCAGCTGGTCCAGAAGGCACACTATTTAAGTGCTTGAATATAAAAAAAAAAAAAAGACTGCACAGTGTTTGACAGGAAAAAAATTTACTACAGGCAGTTGGGCAAAATTTGTGTTGAGGAAAATCAGTCATAAAAATCATGAGGACATCTGCTCCATAAATATAATTTAGATATATTTGAACTGCTGCTTCCAAGCTCAATATTGAGCTTTAATTTTTTCCATTTCATAGAATCTACCTGGATATTACATATTAAATTTAATATTTAGCACTACATAATACAGCATGATAATACTTGTGATTACCTGATACCTTAATACTAAACAGCAGATGGCTGCAGAAGTTATGGACATTGCCGTCATTGATGTCAATGAATTCAAGCTCTTGATGTTTTTCCTGGAGCTGCATTACATACACGCGGTATCGGTATCCACCCCTCCGTTTTCATGTAGACGAGATGACTGCAATCATCTTGTCTACAGTCGCTTATCTGGCTTGCGGATCACAGTGTTGCTGGAGCCTATCCCAGCTGGCTACAGGCTGGGATAGGGATCTAGTGTGGGATAGGGATCTAGATGGGGATCTAGTGTGGGGTGCCTAAGGGGGCCTGTGTTTAAATTTTACAAATGACGCTCTAACTTAATGTCTGAAACAGAGTTACCTATAAATCCTGCATGTGCAGTAAACTGGATTTAGCTAAATATTTCTTACTCAAGACCCTGTATGTTCTGTAAACATACAGAAAAGCAAAACCTATGTTGATACAACCTGCAGGTAGAATGCTTCACAGGGCGGAATGTACGATTATGTAACAGCCCAGACAAATGTAAGGTAATACAAGTCAGGAGATGCTCTAGTTATACATTACAGACTGTAGTCAGGTATTTTAATTGTTCTGCAGAATATTGATGTGTCATAGAATGTGATTAAAGCTTTAGCTGCCAACACACTCCCGGGAGTTTCATCTTTGGACCTTCTGTGTGTAAAGCATCGTAATGTGTTGGATTGCTGGTAACAGGACAAGACGTCTCAGCTTTCAAGGAGGGGTTTGCATAGAGGGAAAAATATTGTGCAATGTCGGCCATTCTACACTGCTTGTCCTTTATCTATAGTAGATTAACTGAATACTTCAGTACTATGTGCAGGATTGTTTGTGAAAACATGATGTCTCTGCATACAGTACATGTGGCTATGGCTTATTTTTTTATTGAGTGCTAAGCTGTTTGCGATGAGGAGAAACATGTTCTGGCTAGCAGCATTAGTTAATGTGCTAAAGTGACAATACGATGGCAGCTTCTCAAATGTCAATCCACCCTCAGTTTCTTGTGTGGAGGAAACTCCGTCAGTGGCATTCTGTTGGCATGTCCATTTGTTGATGCAGGAGAACCGTTCTGCTGCTTCTTCAGAGAGCTTCTTTGCTTCTTGTACGTCTTGACATAAAGAAAGGCAGAGAGAACATGTAAGTATTATCTTTAAAAAAACTAATTCATGAAAAGACATTTCTATGTTCCCCAGATTTATAGTGCATACAGTGGGAATGTGACGTGAGGTTTTATGTTAGGTCACAGGTCATATACAGTACATCACCAGACTATCATTTAAACACATCAGTCAACAGTTTAAAATGGAAGAAAATGGCTGACCTGAATGTAGAAGTTAGTGAAAAGGACGATGAGCATGAACATGTAACTGATTAGGAAGTACAGCCATCCCATGGGGAAGCCACATGGCCAAATGACTGCGCATACCGTGTGGGATGTGGTTATAAAGAACTGGATCTGTGGAGGAAACATGACACACACAAGCAGACCAACACTGGAGTAAGAAGGTGACCCAGAGAGCATAAAGAAACATAATATTGATCCAAAGGCTTAAATATCCTACAGACAGTAATTAAAGCTAAAGCTGCAGCCCAACATCTGCAGAACAGCATCACCTTATCCATATGAAGCAAACATAACAACTGTCTCGTGCAAAGCACATGCACAAGTAGATTCAAATAGTTCAGGCTTAATACCATACAATTTACTTCAGTAAAATTTTGAGGCATGTCTATAAAAACTGCAATATGGACTCCTAACTAGTCCATATTTCCATGTACTTAATATCTACAGTACATGGCAGTTTTGTCCCAATAGATAATAATAATAATGGATTCGATTTATATAGCGCTTTTCTGGACACTCAAAGAAGCTTTACATTGGATCCATTATTCATTCACTCCTCATTCATACTTGGTGATGGTAAACTACGTGTGTAGCCACAGCTGCCCTTGGGCAGACTGATAGATAGATATACTTTATTGTCCCAAACTGGGAAATTCAGAATAGTAAGAGAACACTGCAAAGTCAAACCATTGTTAAGTAATAATACGTAATAATAATAATGAATGAATGCACATGTAAGAGAAGAGGATGCAGAAGACAGGGTTGGATGGAGGCAATTGATTCGTTGTGGCGACCCCAGAAGGGAAAAGCCGAAAAGAAAAGAAGAAAGAAGAATGAATGAATGCACAGTGCATGAATGTATTATACACTCTGTGTGTAATAACACACAGTTCATTTATCATGAGTCGATGTATTCTCGTAACCAAACATCAACTTTATGCTTTGCTGCACCTGGTATTTCATCCATAAACTGTATGTCAGCGCTTTTTTTGTAATAGTAACAAAAACACTCAGACATCTCAGCCAAGTCATTCTACAGCCCACTGTGAAATCAAAGTGGATAAGGTGTAAAAATGACTTTTAGTTCATGGTAAAAAGGTGATTTTTTTAAGCTCAACATGTGCAGCTTGATGTGCAAACATACTTAACCCATTTTAGTATTGTATCTAACTGCAACACTGCGAAATAGGAAGCACTTGTTTTATTAACGTTAAGATGTGAAACAGATGGGGTATAAATTATGGTGATTTTCATTTTTATTACCGAGCATTCCCAAAAGGCCACTCGCTACCTATGAACAAAGTGAGCATGTCGCTTAGTGAGCAGATGATCCTGTCCATTTAAAAATTACAACTGAAGCCGGCATCAACTGGTGTGAGGAATGTGTTTGTGCAGCAATAACTAACAGAGAAAAACTTAATAAGTGAGTAAGTTTACGGCAGAGCATAAAACTTATTGTGTTAGTTCATTTTAGAACAAACTATAAAATTTATCAAATATACTAATTTGCCTCATAAAGTATAACATTTAAGTTTAATTCGAAAAATGCAATGTTAAATGTTTTGTGACACTAGGAAGTTTTTGGTCCATGCTGAAACTGTGAATGGTGTTTATACAGAAGTCTCTCAGACCAGCTTACGTGAAATCTAAGAAATATTTGCTTTCAGTTTGCAAACATATAACCAAGTATAAAGCTGTACAATGTTTACTTTCACTTGTATAATATTTTTCATGCTGTTGAAAATTCATGCTGCTGAAAATATCTGTTCAGCTGCTACTGACATAAATGTGTTTGCATTGTTTTTACTGAAGTACAATTCTTCCACTACTGTGAATAAACTGCAGGATGAACCAACCAGCTGTAACTGCGTGATGTATTTCTTCCACCAAAGGTACGGCCGAATTGCTGGAACCGCTGAGAGGCCATAATAAGAATACATGACGACATGGACGAAGCAGTTTATGGCTGCGCCGAAGTATGCTGATGAAACACAGAAGACAGACACAAACATGTTCACCATTTCACCGGCATTCAGGAGTATGGTAAGCATCCAGGCAGTTAAAAAACAATATCTTCATCTGCTCTGCTTAGGAGAGTCACCACAAAGCTCAAGTGTCTCCTATGACGTATTTATGGATCAGGCATTTTATATTTTAATTTAAAATTAAATGCCACAGTAATATTAACAGGACAGTTACATTACTGCAGACTGTTGTGACATTTACACTCTACTTAAATGGAAAAGAACAAAAAAGCAAGCTGCACAGTGCATCAGTGTTCAGGTCAATAGCGTTACGCTGTGCCCTTTAAGGCCCTGTCAGGAAAACAGACTAATGGGTTTAACACCAGGGCACTTGAATTATTTAGCTTGCCTTGAGGCCAAACTTGTTATTGGAAAGATTTGAGCCTCTGAAGAGTAAAGTTGGGTCAGAAACACTCACCGTGACCACAGGGTATCCAGTTCATCACAAACCACCAGATATTCAGCATGCTAGCATGGTGGTAGACGTGAAGAAATGTAATCTGGTGATTATTCTTTCTCAGTATGAAGAAAAAGGTGTCCATGAGCTCGATGACTTTGGAGAAGTAGTACCACCACAGGGCATTTATGATCTGAAAGATAAAATGATTTTGATATAATGAAAAATGACAAAAGACACAAACTGTGAGAATTTCCAGAATTTACAATGCGGTGTAGAAATTAAACACGGTGCAAAGTTTCCTTCACATATACACACATCATAGAGTTGATAAGGAGATATCTTTGCTGAAGGTCCATAAAGGTTCAGGGTAAATCATAAAGCAATTCAACCATCCATCACACTAACACAAAGGTAATACTTTTTACTTAACAACTGCAGAACTGAAATGCCAGACACATTTCCTCCACTGAAGTGTAATCAGAGTGATGTGAGTTGGTTGAATTGAGTTTCTGCATCGTAACTGCTGGGACACAGGTACATTCATCCATAGAACTGAGAGCAACACGTTATAGAAACATCACTTTTTGGGTGATTTTGTTCACCAACTATTTTTTAACTTTATGGTTTATTGTAGAATATAACATAATCAGGGATTCTTGAACTTTGTAATGAAATCACGTAGTGATCAAATAAAACTAAAACTACAATAACCATAAAAAGGTTGTACAGCGTAAATCCAACCCACCTTGGTGTCCGCCTCTGGGGCGCTGTGAGTGTTCTGGCAGTACATGTTGTAACCACCGTGCCATGCAGATGTTATAAGCTGAAGAATAAGCAGTGGAGATGAACGATGAATGGGTATCTGAGCAAATGTTAAAAGCAATATCTACACGTACAGATACTTCAATTCCCAAAGGAAAAGGAAAACTGAAACTCCAAATACATCTAACTGTAAAAATATGACTTCCATAAGCTCTAAACACAATCTGGATCTGTCTGGATTTTGTTCCTCAGCTGCTGAAGCTTTTAATAAATATTTAATCCAATTGAAAGTAAAACAAAACAACAAAACTGTGCTATAAAATATAATGGATAACATGTTGGACAAATAAAATAGAAATAACTAACTATTCCAAGTAAACATATCTGAAAGCAGCGACACTTTAATGAATAAACAGATATAAGTAGATGTATAGCTGAATGCTGATTCAGCAAATCAAAATAGATACAAAGTATGTGTGTGTATGTGTGTGTGTGCGCGCGTGTGTGCGTAAACTACAAGAAAGGCCGTCATCTCAGAGCCAGCAATCCACCTCCAGCGTACATATTTTAAGTTATTTTTCAAGCTCTTAATATTTTTAACAATGAAATCATTCTAACTCTACATCTACAGCAGCATTACTAATCAAAAATTAATCACAACAAATCTTAATAACAATAATTATATAATGAATATCTGTGCCCAGCAGTGTTGACAAAAAATAAACCTGCCAGCACTTTGATTCAAATCTGTTGCTGTTCCTGCCTGGAGCTGACCTTGTGACCACACCACACGTCTGCTGGAACTTAGCACAACACTGGCTCATACCCAAGAAACTGTAATGGATGGGAAGGAAAGTAAAGATACATCACATGTGCACAAAAACATTTTGTTCCCGTGCTCACTTGCAAACAAAACACCAGATGTATTCATTATGATTAAGTGAAGTCTGGGTATGCTTGTGCAAATGCAGCACAAACTGCCACCTTGCAAAGTAAGATTTCAGTTTCATTGTTTGTTTTTTTTCCCCCCTTGGTGTCTGCTGTATTAATTACATCCCACTTCAAAGCGGTGACTTATTGTAATTGTCAGTGTTTGTGTGTTCGTCCATTCGTCCGTCCGTTCATTCGTCCGTTAGTTAGTCCATCAAATATCTTCGGAAACGTTGCAGATAGAAAGACAAAACAAAAAGCACATTACTCAGCTGGCAAAGGGGATGAAAATGAGATAATGACCTTGACCTTGAGAAAACTAGGTCAAGGTCAAATTTCAACTTTTCTACACTCAGGAACTGGATAAGATAAGAAAGACAAGGGAGAAGGCCAGTGTGAGTAAGACCATAGATCGAAGCTAGTACTTTGATCAATTACAGTACGTCAGAGCACTAGCTTTGATCTTTGACCTGTGAAGTAGGTCAGGGTAAAATTTTGAATTCAGGGATGTCGCGGGATGTTGCAGTCGGTGACTGCCTTGTTAAACTTCTGCAGTCAGCTGTTTATAAAAGTCAGCTTCCTGGCAAACAAGAGGGGGCTGGAGGACGGACTGGGCCTGTCATGCTGTCAGACGTCCAGCTGGTGTCCTTCTCTCTCGTGTCTACTCCAGCTAGGGATGCTGAGAGTCACAGGCCTCGTCTAATCAGAGTTAAACAGCACATGACACGACCCTTTTCTGTTACACAATTAGATGAAAATCACTGTCTACTTCTCTGATAAATATAAAGCCACAGCCTTGATAACGCAGCAGAGAGATATTAAGAAGAAAATCGACACGATACAGCAAAAGCACTATTTCATGTTACATAAGAAAGATAATTATTTAATCAGTGGAAGTGCTGATAGCGAGTTTGTCTGAATGGAGCTAGGCTGGCAGTTTCATCTTGTTTCCAGAATTTATGCTAAGATTACTTGTTGAACTGAAATTCACTTTAATTCATGGTTAGAAGTTCAGTATTTCACTGAAGCCATTTATCACAGCTTAGCACAAACACTGGAAGCAGTTAAACAAGTTAAAGCAAGATACCACAGTATTAGCTTCAAATTAACGGAGCTTAAAACTTTTACAGACATTTTGTATTATTTGAATGTTGCTCAGTTGGTAAATAATAAACTTAATTTCTTCTTCCAGGGAGGTCAGGCTTTGACTTTGTGGCTTTTTTTGTTTTTGTTTAGGAGGATTAGACAAAAAAATACATGATGTATTTATCACACACACACACACACACACACACACACACACACACACACACACACACACACACACACACACACACACACACCTCCTTTGTCAGTAACGTGACATTATAGTGGCTGCTTTGTCCTGCTTTCTCGTTGCTGATTAGTCTGTTTACCTCATAGAACATGTAGAAGGACAAGCATGTGAGGCCCAAATTGTAGAACACCATGACACCTCTGCAGGAGTATGGCTGCCTGTGCTTCATGTACTTGGGCCCCATCCACACAATCAGAAGGTACATGGTGGTGAGAGCAAAGGTTGGTAGGTAGTTGTCGAGCAGCAGCCATCCTTGCACCCGCTTGTCTGAAAAATGGAGATAAAAAGGACGGATTTTATCACTACTGTGGTCTAGTGATAACAGCCGATTCATTTGAAAAGTGAAATCGGTGGCAGCAGTGCACACTGAGGAATGTTTACTTAACATGTGGAGAGGTTAGCAGCAAGAAGGGGAAAAACCCGAAAAGAATTCTTGTGCAAGTCCATGCATTCAAGTACAGCATTCAATTTTGGACTTGGCTCAGTGTTTTAGGTAATGTTTACCTTTGTTGTATGTAGCACCGTAACTTTTGCAGTAACTGCAGGAAATGCACCACTTTGGAAGAGATCAAATTGAAAAGAAGAGCAAAACTAAACATGTAATTCAGCCTCCAAGATGAAAATATAACGTTTCTTACCTCTGGGACCAAATAACTCAAAGTAAGTGTTCAGGTTATGATTGATGGTCTCCATTTGTCACCTGAAAATACAGAGCAAAGTGAAAATAAACTGCAACCCTTTACGTGGCAGGAAATCTTGTAACAGAAACACGACATTGTATAAAATTGACCTGTGTAGGTCATTTAAGGGGGTTGAAGAGATGCGACACCTCCCTTTCTGACAAAACGACCCACACGTACCACGCTTCCTTTTACCTGCCATCCCTCACCATCTGGCAGATGACCCCCCCCACACACACACACACACACACACATCTCTACTCAGGCACAGTGGGTGTGGGGCGATTTTCATTCAGATGGACGGAGGTAATGAGGATGAGGGATATTTATTAACACTAATGTGCCGCAGGACCCTTCAAACAGAGAAACCTTTTTCTTTCATTAAAAGCAAACATAATTTAGAATTTAACGATAGATTTAATGGCTTTTCATAGTCAGATCATTTAATTTATTTGCACTAACGCCTGGATGTGTGGACAAGGAATATTTTCTTACATGTTACGACTCTTTAAAAATGTCTTTAAAAATGTATTAAGACAATTTGCCAAGAAGTTGCTTCTGCATCCAGAGACAAAGCATCAAACAGAACGTGGACTTAAGTCTCGACATGTTTGCCGCTTCTCTTGTGAGATCATTTGGTTCTGGTGGTGAACTGCAGTTGATTGCTCTCCAACATAAACACACTAATTATGATTAAATATGATTTTTACTAACAACATTGGACTTGGACAAAGATATTTGCTAATTTGGTAATTGTTATGGAGCACAGCCGTTATTATTTTCCATAGATTCAATACATTTCTTTTAATCCATATATAACTGGATTTATTTAATCATAAATCTCATCCCTGCTGCTCAACAGTAAAGCTAACAGAAAAAACACACACTTGTAAAGGGTTTTCCGTGTGTCCCAGCTCAACAAATTGTGTTATGGTTAGCTGCTACAAATAGTGTATTACCGGTAGTTGACTTTGTCCCTAATCTTATGAAAATATGGCTTATTCTGATCAACCGAGTATGGAAATATCCACACTCTGATTACCACAGATTTGGAAGGCAGCAGCAAAGCACAATAATCTGCAAGGGCATCATCAGGAGAGCCTGTCAGAGAGACAGCACTGAGAACAACTAGAAGGCACGCCGCTAATTACACTGCGAAATAAAACTGACCAATCAGATCACATGTCTCTGACACAAAAACTCCTTAATTCATTCATTCATTTTGTGTAACTGCTTATTCTCTGTAGCTCAGGGATGTCTGACTAACCTTCCTACCTGAGGTGGGGGGCAACCCTAACCCTAAACCCCCACCCTGACTCCAACCCTAAGTCACCAGTACATCACAGAACAACGTACAAAGACAATCATTCTCAGTAAGAGTCACATTTGCAGTCAACTATTTCAGTTTCAGTAATTTATGTCAGCAATCCAGCCTCCGACAGAAGGAACCAGTAACTAACTAGTCAGTTGTTGTATCATTGCACTCTGTGCTGATGATGCTGTCCTGATGATGTTGTTTTACTTACGTCTTCTTCACGACAAAATAGGTATTTCCTTGGAAACCTCCTTATGTGAAACTACAGGTTAAACATCAGATGTTCATGTTTCATCAACCAATTCATGACATGCTTTATGCTACATAACAATCTATCTTTGTCCAGGTATAATTTTCTAAGTACCACATCTCTGAAGCCTGACCTTCAGATATATGCTTTAATCCCCCACATCTGGATCATGATCTGATCTGTCCACTGGTGAAACATCAGGATTTGTCCATGCCTGGATATTTTTATTTTGAATGGGTTATTATTATTTCTTCAGGGAGACAGGTTCTTATATTTGCAAAATGTTACAAAAAGAGGCCCTAACTAACAACAGTGAGAAAGTAAAAAATTTATACTTATATATTCAGAAGCTGCACTCCTGCTTCATCAACATCCACCATAACATGCCTCAAATCAACTATTTATTGTGTTACCTGGAATGTTCATTAGATAGATATAGATAGACAGACAGACAGACAGACAGACAGACAGACAGATCGATAGATAGATAGATATTGAGAATAACTATTACTGAATAGTGAATAATATTGTTTATATTCACCAGAAGTAACTATAAATAGTCTCTACACGTCATAAATTATTAAATCACAGTCAATCCTGCATCAGCAACCAAAGCAGTATTTAAAAGTTTAACCAGGAGGAACATTAAGAACTCTAATGTGCTGGCGCCTCATCCGGTGTGTACCCTGCATCTCCCTCACAGCCAGCTGAGATAGGCTCCAAAAGCGACCGGAACCCATGCTTCGGATATGGCTGAAGACGAATGAATGAACGAACGAACGAATGAGTGAATGAATGAATGAATGAATGAATGCATGAATGAACGAACTTTGTGTATCATGAAAAGTCATGAAAACAAAAGTAATCAGGCTACTTTAAAATAGTACCAAAAGCAGCCTGTTTATACAGAATTTGTGTTACGACGATCATTCGTAATGGTAATGAGGACGTTGTACTCTCCTTAATCTGCGTGCTGCCGCTCATTTTTGCCACATTAATGTAAATTTTGCAGTAATTTTCCACGGGAAGTCCACGCGCAACATAAAATGCACTTTCCACACCGTATCCAGCGGTGTTCCAAACAGCAGCACCCCGCCCGATCCAAGCACGGGATGTGCGCGATGTGTCGATGACTGTTCTGTTATTGTATAGTCATATAATTACCAAACGGAAAATTCCATGAAGGAAAATAACTATACATAAATTATATATAAACATCTATAGAATTCCGCCCAGCAGAGGCTGAGGTGAACATCACGCAGTGCGCGCAGCTACATTCGTTGAGTGGAAGCGTTAGCGCGTCTTACCTGGAATCCACGGAGCTGCCGCACACGGGGGAGGGAACTGCTGCTTGTGGCGAGGAGATGAGGGGACTGGCCACCTTATTGGAGGCGAGGAGACACGGAGACGGTCCAACCCGGTTTGTCTGGGCGGTCTGAGCTCAATGTGCAGGATTGTCGCTCGGTGGAAAAAAGTGGGAGGAACGCGCAAACATGTCCGATGACCTGCATCGGAGCTGCATGCGTTGTAACGACACACACACACACACACACACACACACACACACACACACACACACACACACACACACACACACACACACACACACACACACACACACACACACACACACACACACACACACACACACACACGCACTGATGTGTGACAACCAGGCAGCGGAAAAGTGACTCCTAATAAAAATAAGTGTGATATTTAATCACACTGTAGAATCCAGAACCTGAGTCATTCGAATGTTTTTGAATGACTTTAGAAAAGTTCAAACCGCCCCCCCCCCACCCCCACCCCCGTTCACGTCAGGCCGTTATGACTGATAGCTCAGAAATATGTCGACGAATCTGACGACATTCCGCTGCGATTATTATCAGGTTTAATCAACCTGCTAAACCTGAAGGTTGTCTCCAGGTCTGGGTTCGGGCTCAGATTGTCTATAAATAGCTGCGCGTTGAGAGACGCAGTCGGTGGATGTGCGTCCTGTTGGGGAAGTGATGACACTACCTTGTGTTTACTGTTGTGTTTAGATCAAAGATTCAAAGACAGTAAAGAAAAAATTGCGTCAACCCCCAGAAGTCGAACAGATGTTTGTGTGTGCAGTGCACAGTTAAATTTATTTATTTTTGTTTGTTTTATAGCCGTGACTCTGTGAGGGAGGCTAGAAACGGGCAGAGAATTGTGCTGAGAAAATTCTGGCACATATGACATTCATCATGAAGCATTTCATCATCATCATCATCATCATCATCATCATCATCATCAGTGTAACGCTGCAGACATTACACCAGTTCTCTCCGCTGACACCAGCAGTGAAATCGAACAGATGAGGTGAAGACCACAGGTTAAGATGGACACAAACGTCACAACGCAACATGACAGAAATATATACACAACAATATTAAGCACTTCAAAAATGTATTGAACCTGTATTTGGCTCAATGTTACATACAGTATATTTACATCTCCATTCTTTATGATCCTGCGATTCTTATTTAAGTTCTATTATAATTAACTAATATTCTGATGTTTCTATTGGGCCTATTTAATTTTATATACAGTACACTCTCTTTTAGGTTAAAAAAAACCTCAAGTATTCCTTATATTCCATTAACATTACTAAATTTACACAATCAAATGTACACAAGTATACAATCATCAACTAAAGTCAACACTAGATCATAAAGTTCAGTAAGTAAAACAAGAGTAATCAGTCTGTTTGTCTGTCAGTCTGTCGGTCCCAAACCACCTGGAGCTTTAAACAGACATCAACATGTCTGTGGATATTCCCAAGCATTTTGCATCTCATCCAAGATTCATCTTCCTGTCAACGTTCAGGTGACTTCCCTGAAACATAATGTAGTCTGTGTGATGATCATTTCCAACCATATTTTCCAGCCACTGAAAAAGAAGCACTGGAATCTTCTACTTCTTCTTCTTCATTTGAGGACTTACAATCAGGTTTTCCACTGTGGTCCAAACAAAGGCATGGCACACAATTGGAATGGGCAAACCATGGTGTCAACAGAAGAATAAAAAATGATCCTTTTGGATCAAACAAACAACCAAACTTTTGATTTTTTTAGCATGCATCCTTTGTATAGCTGCGCACCTTAATAATGTTCCACTGTGATGTCAAGTATTCCACATTGTGAAAACTAAAGTGAATGTAAACTTTTTAAAGTGAAAAGGATATCTAAGGGCTCCTGCTAACCAGCGACATGCTTCTAGCACTCCTCCTACAAGTTTGCATGTCAAATTTGGAGAGATTCAAGAGGGTTTTTTTTTATAATATGTTAAACGTCTGTTCTGAGCCTGGTAGGTTCTGCTGCTGTTGATTCCTTAATATAATTTAATACATGATTTATAATTATAACCACTGTTGGGCTCTGCTACATTTCTGAGTGAACATTCTTGAGATGTCAAGTATACTTGAGGAAACGTTATATAATGGATCACCTCTTTTCAAAGACAATGGTCGACAAGCGACATGTGTCTGTACAGTACATTCCATTTCAAAGCACAGCCGATTCACCCACTGAGGGCGGTACTGACACATGACGTGACTGCACGGTGTTATGATGGGTTAATTTTGTTTGCCTAGTCTGTTTTTGCAAAATAATCATCAATATTCCAGTTCACCTACATTACATGACACACTTTTGCACTGTAAACTTGAAAAACTAATGTTGATTTTAAGTAATAAAATCAACATTTCATTACAAAATTGATTTGTACTTTGATAAACTGAAAATATTTTTTAAAAAAGACAGAGATGAAAATAACTTAATATTGGTAATGAGCCAGCTGACTCACTGCCATACAGCTATGGTTTAAACAGAGCAGAGACACTATTGTTACCAGTAACATGCTTCAAATACAAGCCAGTGTCGGTGCTACAGCCTGCTTCTCCTCAGGATTACATGGACAGAACTGCTGTGTGTCATCAACTCTGTAGAAGGTAGATATTTTTATTTTAAACACAGCCAACCTCTCTTAGTTACATATTGGAGTTTATTAAGATTTATTTTTGATTATATATGTTGGAGAGGTCAGTGATCCCTGTTTAAATGTTCTCCCGATGCCTGGGTGGGTTCCTCCTGGGTGCTCCAGGTTCATCATGTGGTCCAAAAACATGCAGTACATGGGTTTATATTCTCAGCTAGCTGGCACATTTTATTTTTCTTGTTCATGTTTGTTACAGAAGAAAAGCCAATTAAAAATACTTGGCCAAAACAATGCAAAACCCAACCAAACAAAAACATGCAATTTACCGCTAGCTGAATTAGTGAGACGAGCTTTCTCATCAACACATCCAGGTGTTACTCCATGGTGGGCCCTCATATTTATCATTCATGTTGTAGTACAGACTATCCTTGCTTTATGTAGTAGTAGTGTGTAGTCAGATCTATATGGAGTGCACAACAACCATTTAAGACCACCATCTAGTGGCTGAAAATGTAACCGGTACTGTATGTTAGACTCTTCACTAAACTAGAGTGTTTGGAATTAGATTGTCTACAACTCCCTTTGTGTACATATTTTTCAACTGCAGAACCTCCAGTTGTTTTTGAATCATTGATGTGACCGTGTTGGACCTACAGACAGGAATGTCTGCGTATTAGTTTCTCCAAATTTTCCTATCTAAACTGCATGAAAATTGGTGCAGGCATTAACTAATTTATTTTTCCTCTGGCACCATTGAGCAAAATTTTAATAAAAAATACTAAATAACTCAGCATTTGTCAATGAAAAATATTAAAATCCTGTTTGTTCTCATTTGCCTCAACCAAAACTGTTTATTTCATTTAGCTTTATTTTTGCACATTAGCTCAATTATAATTTGAGACAAGTCCAAGGCGTCCTTGTACAAAAGAACAGGTTCACAGAGCCGTTAGCCTGGCTGCAAACTTTTCCTTATTACAAAACCAATTCAAAAGGCACTTTCATATTTCAACAGCTAGATGATGTGGTAATGGAAATCTATTCAGAAAAATTTGAGGACTTGTTTGACTCAATTAGAGCTTGCTTGACAATTTCACTCAAATATCTATAGAAATTAAATCCATTCCCGTGGGTCACTTTGATAAAAGGCGTAACATGAAAAACATGAAAAGCAGTTGAAAGGAAGCCGACACACTGCTGTACAGATTTACTGTGATAAAGCGTCCAGTATAAAATGCTGAACCATTTCCGACTCAATACTATGCTATCTTTCAGGTCCCGTTATATAGTCAGCAGAACAAAGCACATAGGCAAACAAGAAATGCAAAGAAAAAACTACTTAACATGAGAAACCTCATATCCAAAAAAACAAACCAACCGTAGAAACCCATATTAATCATTTGAAGAGCAGCACAGTATTTACACCACACAGAATTAAAAGTAGACTACTGTGCAACTCAGTTACATTTACATTCTCACACAGATAGGCTTAATTTCAAGACAAAAATAAATACATATTTGATTTCTCTTACATTACCTTTTTAATGTCTTAGCCTTAATAAAATAGTTTTGTCATAAAAATCTGGTACAGTATATTTACATACATTTGATGCAAGTGTGTTTCTTACAACACACACATGCAGTTCTGCATTTTCTTAAAATTGGACCATGTTCATTCTGTGCCACACCGTTAGTCTTTCTTCACATGCGCGGTTGTCTAACATGCCTGTAACATTCTCATTTGGACCTGTTGAGCTGATTGACAATCAGCTCTGGACAGTCCTCTTGGCCTTTGGCGATCTTGTCACACTTCTTGAACAGGTCGTAGGTGATTTTGTCAGTGACGACGCTGTCCTGCTTATACTGGGGGTGATTTGCAACAAACTCCCTCATCCACTTGGCCATGGTCATCAGTTCGCCTGTTTAAGATTAACAAAATAAACAGTTCCAGCCCAGCTTTCAACTCACTTAAAGCGTTAATCTGCTCTTTTTTTTTTGCCGACACCATAAATTCTGATGGACGCTTACCTGAGGCACGCTTCTTGATGAGCTTCAGATAATTCAAAATGGCACATCTGGTGTCCACATCAACTTCCATGTTCTCTAGATAACAGTTAATGATGGGCATGAGGCCCTGGAATACTCCCTCCTGGTGAAAGAGAAAACAGCGTTACTGCATGAATTCAAGTAACAAGAGTCTGCTGCCATGTTCGTAACCTTGAGGGTACTTTTAAAAATATCTGTGATTTAACCTCAAAAACAACTCATCACCAAATCCCATTACTTCACCGCTTATAAATATGCACATTTGTTTTGGTTTGTTAAGATACCTTTAAACTAAACCGACTGGCTCTGTGATTTTAAGTGGAAGTACAGTAACCGCCTTTTTGTTGCCATTCAAATTTAAAAAAAAAAAAAAAAAAAAAAAAAATCACAATTCTATTTCCAATTTGTTTTCACAATTAATAATAAAAATAATTTATATCCTATATCAACCAGTAACGCAGGATTGTATTTCGATTACTGGCTTCACTTCAAGCTGCTTTAAGGAGTTAAATTCTTTGCTGTCCTTTTTGTGATGTGATCAGAAACCTAAGCCAATGAAAACTTTCACAGCTGCGACAATGAGGGTCTCACTGCCACAAGTTTATCAATACATTCGCATTTGCGCTTGCCTAGCTTCACATCATTGCGGGTTTTTCATAGGTAGATATCATACGCATATTCTATTGGCTGACAGCATCTGAAGTGGACTGCGTTCCACATATTAAAGAAACACTTTAAAGCGCTTTAAACAATCTACAAGAGTGTAAGAAAAGGTAATACAGATATAAGGTGGTTCAATATCAGTATGTCACTATATCACGGAATTTCATTTTTAGCGGCGAGTAACGAGGGATCACTGTAGTACTTTTCCGAGAATGCTGGATATCTTCCTGCATGAGGTTCAGGTAACTTTAGCTAAGACTTGTTCACGTGGGGTCTGTGCTTACTATGATCTGCTGACACAGTTACACACCGAGCCACGGTGATCACAAATTAATGAACCAACAATCACCTTTCCATTGATGATGGTGTCGATGCTCATCAGTGTGTACTCCTCATTAGTACTGTCAGTCTCCACGCCTTTGGAAGCAGAAGCAGTACCATCAAGCACCGGGTTGCAGCCTGTTTATTGGCAACACAGACACATCAGCTACTACTTCAGAGTCATTCACTGGAAGTCTCAGCATGAAATGCTTCTTTTCCTCACCAGTAAAGATGTCCTTTCTGAAGTAAAACATGCCCTCCTGAACAGCGTTTCTTTTCTGTGCAACTTTCATGTTTTCATCAACCTAATGAAAAATAAGTGCATCAGATGTCTAACTTTATTAATCTCCTAACAGCCGACTAAAGGTTGGAAGTGTTTTACTTTTTACTTTTGACAAAGGGATCAGGAAGTCCAGTTTGTAGGATAAGATCACCCTGGTAAGCAGGACAATGAAGACCACGTATGCAGCATTTTCAAAGTCGGTGAGCTGCACCTGAGGGGAAAAAACAAATGTAACAAAGACTATAACCAAGGCAGTCACAAACTGCAACATCCCGCGACACCCCTGAATTCAAGATTTTACCCTGACCTACTTGCATAGATCAAAGATCAAAGCTGGTGCTCTGAACAACTTTCATAGATCAAAGTAGCAGCTTTGATCTACAGTTTTACTCACACTGGCCTTCTCCCTCGTCTTTCCATCTTATCCGGTTCCTGAGTATACAAAAGTTGAAATTTGACCTCTGCCTATGTAGTTTTCTCAAGGTCATCATCTCATTTTCATCCCCTTTGTTGCCCGAGTAATGTGCTTTTTGTTTCATCTTTCTATTTGTAACAGTTGCAAAGACATTTGGTGGATGGACAAACAAATGGACGAACACACGAACACTGACAATTACAATACACCACCGCCTTGAAGCGGGATGTAAAAAGGTCACCCCCAAGGCATTTCTGTATTTCATGTCTCATGAAATCAAATAGTCAAAGTCAACTTTACTGTCAAATGTACCATATATGCACGACATACAGTACAGATGAAATTACAGTCCTCTCATACCCACAGCCAGTAAAAAAATATGAATGAACCGCTCTAGCGGGAAAGAGAGGAGCCGCTGCTTGTGCACGTGCCGCCATCCTATCCTGTCTCAAATAGGTTTGTCGCAGTGAAACCCAGAAGAACTCTCCAGAGCAAGCATAAGCGACAGTGGCGAGGAAAAACTCCCTCACTGAGGAAGAAACTCTGGGCTGGACCTAGACTCTTGAGGGCGGTCATCCACCTTGACCGGTTGGGTGAAAAAGAAATTCACTGATAACAAACTAGCTGTGAGTTAAGGGAAAGTACAGTTGTTACCTCCATGGGGCGAAACTCAACTCTCCAGCCAATGTCAGAGTTTGGAGGTGGGGGTTTGAACCTCATGGTCTGCCAGTTGGTCGACTGCAGGTTCTGTAAGAACACAAATTTCAATAAATGTAAGCCTGTGTCATCTTTTCATACAAGGCTGGCTTTTATGTAAAGGTTTGTAGAAAAACTGACCTCAAAGTGATCCGATTCCTTTTCATCATCCAAGTTTAATTTCTCCTTGAAGACATTGAGTGGGTCTCTGATGAAGAGGTGTGCTATGTGTTGGGCCAAGAGCTTGTCGATTCCTACGGATTACATTTTTATGGTTATTTTCGGCTGCACAAGCATCAAGAATGTAACTATTTCTAAACTTATATTTCATATTTTTCTGCTTTTATGTTTTCAAACGAATACCGGCATCAAGCAGCCGCTTGTAGATCTGTTCATCTTTCGTCAGATCGATATCGTTGTACTTCTCGCCGCAGCAAGACAAGTAGCTGTCAATGGAATCATATCTCGACTTGAAGATCCTGTATTTGTTGTTTTTCAGTGGCTGCAATGAAAAGATTTTAAACCGTCTAAAAACCTGAGCACAACCATTTTCACAAAGATTTTTTGTTTTTTGTTTGAGGAAAGTTTCAGGGGAAAATTAGTAAAAGTAACTAAGTAAACTGATTCTGGTCTGCAGTGGTATCAATATTAGTCAACACAACAGCTGCAAAAATTGAATTAAACAACTAAAAACGACAAGTCCACACAGTTCAACTTCCCCCAGAATGAGGGAATAAATTAGCTCCAAATTAGACATTGAACAAATCAGAATCCGACCAAAAAATTTGGAATTTTTTCGTCTTAGAAGTCAAACAAAATTTGGAAGTCAAACACGAAACAAATGCCTTTTTGGGGCGACGGTGGCTCAGTGGGATCCCGGGTTGTCCAATGATTTAAAATTGGCGGTTCAATTCCGCTCCCGCCGAGTCATTTGTCATTGTGTCCCTGGGCAAGACACTTTACCCTCCTTGCCTCCAGTGGGACACTCGCTGGTGTGTGAATGTGTGTCATTGTTCCGGTGGTGGTCGGAGGGGCCGTAGGCGCAGTTTGGCAGCCACGCCTCCGTCAGTCTGCTCCAGGGCAGCTGCGGCTCCATACGTAGTTTACCATCACCAAGTACGAATGAGGAGTGAATGAATAATGGATCCAATGTAAAGAGTCTATGAGTGTCCAGAAAAGCGCTATACAAATCTAATCCATTATTACTATTGTTATTATTATTATTATTTCTCGCCGCCAAGCGCTAGAAAGGGGGAGAAAAGATGAGAGAAAACGTGACGGTAATGTGCTTTTTATTTTCGTTTACTGTATACAATGGCAAATAACTAGGATGGTTTAATATAGTTCCAACTTGTTCACACATGCTTTGTAGCTGTGAAGGTGTGCATTTCAGGTTTGAGTCCACATAACCTGCACACAAACAATAGAAGCAGCACAACCTTTAACAGAGTTCACTTGATGTGAAAGTAGGTGACAGATTATTCCTTTACTGAGAGAGTGGGTCATCAAAGAGAAGTTAGAGTATCAGTATGATACTCAGTCATAATATAAATCATCAGTCTGGATTTATATTAAATGCGAATCTGTTTGTATGATTTTGCTGTTACTGAACCTTTATCAAATTTTATTTGATTTACAGGCAAACCTCGGTTTCCGACCACAATTCGTTCCGGAAGGCCGTCCATATACCGATTTGTTCGAATTCCAAATACATTTTTCCTATTACAAATAATGTAAATGGTCTTGATCTGTTCCAAGACGCTAGAAAACTACCTTTTTTCAACATGTTATCTCATAATGTCATTTATTTATCAAATTGTATAGTAATGAAACATCAAAGAAATGTAAAAGAAAGAAGCAAACACGAGAAAGAAAGAAAGGAAAAAAAAAAACATCGACGTAATCAGGTTAGCCTAAGGTGCGAGTTACCGTTGTCTTTTGGACAGAAGTTTACGGTACCGTAACTCGTACCATAGGCAATCAAACGCAAATTAAGTAAAAAAAAGTACTGAATTACATTATTTGTAATGGGAAAAATGTATTTGGAATTCGAACAAATTGGTATTTGGACGGCCTTCCGGAACGAATTGTGGTCGGAAACCGAGGTTGCTTGTAAACCAAATAAAATTTGATAAAGGTTCAGTAACAGCAAAATCATACAAACAGATTCGCATTTAATATAAATCCAGACTAACTTCATACTGATACTCCAACTTCTCTTTTAGACCCACTCTCTCAGTAAAAGAATAATCTGTCACCTACTTTCATGTCAAGTGAACTCTGTTAAAGGTTGTGCTGCTTCTATTGTTTGTGTGCAGGTTATGTGGACTCACCCTGAAATGCACACCTTCACAGCTACAAAGCATGTATGAACAAGTTGGAACTATATTATACCATCCTATTTATTTGCCATTGTACATTTTGATCTCACTACATCAGTCGGATTTGTTGGAGAACCAGTTTTGGTTCAATGGAGCAGACACGCTCACAAATCAATGACAGCAGCAAAAAACATTTTTGTCTAGCTAAAGCCTTCCAGTTCTGCTGCTCACCTCAAGTCCCCGCTCTTCCGGAGTCCTGTCGTCTACTGAGGCAGAGATAACGCCCCAACGGCAATCAATGTCTGACACAAAACCTCTGTAGAAGGGGGAAGCTGCACTCAGTGCCATCTGCAAAGACCCACAACATTTACAAATGTAAACAACAAGAATAAAAAAAAATGTACATATATCATTTATTTTTACCACGATTTGTAATATTTTTTTATTCTAGACCTAATTTTGACATTATTGCCAAACTCTGCCTAGTGAGTTTAAAAATATTTGACTCAATCATTAGATTAGTTATTCAACAGCCATGCTGAAGAAAAGAGGTCATTTTAATGAATGACAAGAAACACATTTATCTCCTTACCACCATTGGGCAGACTGGTGCCAGTTGGTCATAAAGATATCTTGCCTCATTGATGCTGCAAGCTTGGAATGTCACCTGCAAAGACATCATCAAAAGGCCGATGTGCATTTATAAATCACTTATTGCTTGTTAAGTTGTGCAGTCAATCAAAAGACAGAATGCATAGCGTCGCTTAACACAAGAGGTGTTTGAGCTTTTTTGCCGAGTGGGTCAGTTTGTTCAGGACCTGCAGACAGCAGTTGCCCATGCCAAAGCCCATGGCATCCATATAGATGTGATCAGGTAGAGCCGCCCTCGCTGCTTCGCCATCATCCTCAGGAAACGTCTCCACAAACGGAGATGGAGTGAACTTGTCTTTGAAGACTGAGACACAAAGAGGAATGCAGACATTGTTACTTCCTTCGGTCTACCAGCTACTGAAAACACAAAAAACAACTGATTGGCTACTCCTCTGGCAGGGGGTCTCATGTATCACATGTCAATGAAACCACTCTGCCTTGATACATCTGACTCATTCATAAATGAATTAACATTTTATATACAGTATTATAAAATTTATACAAATGCATGATCAACTGTCTAAGAAAATGAACATGCTGATATGATACGGGTCCATGTTGATAAAAGCAGTGCACTTTTCCCAGGTGTGATTGTTAGCAGGTGAGCTAACACAGATGGACGTTCAAGGTCTGTGACTCCTGCGTTGTGTAACCGCTCTGCCCCCGACACACTGCTGCTATCGACTGATTTGAAGACAGATTTTCAGACTACAAATTCTAGTTTTTCCCTCAAAATGGGAATGGAGGACAAGAATTTAAGAACACAGGATTTTGTAAACGGCAAAGTGACACCACTTGAGCAAAAACGGTAGAAGTTAACATAGAACATAGTAGTTATATAAAGACACACAAAGGTATTGATTAGTCTTCTTTACCATTATTACCATCTCGATGCATTATACTTAGATGTGAAGACAGGCATACATTTTTTTGAACACAGTTTTAGTTTACAGACAGATGGATTGAGTGACAACGACACGTAAAAACACTCATCACTTTCATTTCAGACTTACTTGGGACATTAATGGCTACTTTCTCTCCTCTTCTGTGGCGTATGTTTCTGGTTAGGGAGCTGAAAAAAAAAAAGGATTCATGCACAGTGACACTAAAAACAAATAAGTGCAGATATACCGAAAAGACAAGCAAAGACAATCAAAACTTTTCAAAATCTTATTAACTGAAAGCAGTTTTTAAAAGTGGCCACCAGGTCAATTTTAAATGAAAGATTTTTAATGCTTCATTTGTTTGTTTATGTACTGTATTGAATATCTCACTGCATTTATTTGCTTATGTGTTGAATGTCTCATTGTAACCCCAGTCAATACTACAACAATTTAAGGTGTTGTATCCATGAAACCCACCTGAATCTTGGGTGTTTGCTGATGGCTTCGTCTGGATAAAACAAGGACTTTGAAACTCCTTTTTCAACAGGGTTTGGCTGGCACTCTGGTTTACTGAAACTTGGGCAACCTAACCTAAACAAAAAACAAAAGCATAAATAACGAATACAAGGCTTCTACAAGGGCAGTCAGCACTGCAAAAAAAAAAAAAAAAAAAAAAAAAAAAAAAAAATCCAATCTATTCTTTCCTGAATTCAAATAACATTAGAAATTGCATTTTCATAAATCTTAAAATGTTAAATTTAAGAGTCTTGAATGACAATAATACAAAAAACCCTCGTAGTACAATACTAGAGAACAACAGAACTTCATGAAGTCGATTCTCAATATAAATATAAAGTATCTCAATATACACCGAAGTACCTTGGAAATGAGGTGATGGTGCAGAGGGATTCGTTCTGGTTCAGGACGGACGACGCTTCTCGTCGTCTCTTCCCCATGTTAGCCTCTACAGTGTTGAACTCAGACATTGTCCCGCCGTACGGCTGCCCTGGAGTTCCTTCAATCATATATCTGGCGTACTCTGGTCTCCAAAGTGTGGGGTGGCTGCAAAGGAAAAAAAAACCAAACAAAAAACAAGCATTAGTAAAACTCCTGCTTTTACAGGTCAGCAAGGAGAAAAGCCATCAAGAAAACACCTTCGTTTCAGTATTGAGACAACCTTTCTCCTTAAATAAACCGACTACATGCCCACTTATCTTTTGTCAGCCATAATCATTGCAAGTCAAACGAATGCAACGTATTTGCGCTCCAGAGTGAGCCATTTGGTGTGCGCAGCAGAGAGGCAATAATGAGGATTGCGCCGGCTGTACTATTGTCACTGCCACTGGTATTTCCCTGAGTGAAGTTGGATGCACAGATTTACACCAATGTCATTGACTGCAGGAGAGCACAACACATAGGAGCCTCAGAAAACACTCTTTACACTGCAGGCAGAGAATTCCTCCTCCAAAATAACTCACTCCATGAAAACATAGAAATGTCCTCAGGATAGGTTCAGATGCGACTTATTACTGACAAACATTCCAATATCTCCATTAACAGTGACATTTTAAAAATCCCCACCTATATATTTGAATAAGCTC
Organism: Antennarius maculatus; assembly: GCA_013358685.1. Lineage (NCBI taxonomy): Eukaryota > Metazoa > Chordata > Actinopteri > Lophiiformes > Antennariidae > Antennarius > Antennarius maculatus. Next base: position 9,050,385 of record CM023616.1, on the reverse strand, counting down.
ACTTGAAAAGTCTCACGCTGTCACCAATTCCACCCACTATCTGCCAATCAAGCGCCCAACCAATGACGGTGCATCTGCCAGAAAGAATCACTTGAACAATATGGCGTAAGGCATCTGCTATGTTGGGAGAAGAAATAACAAGACATGGACTTCCCAGTTAACATAATTTAAGAGTGTCAGAACTGTTCCAACAATTTTCAGGTTTTTGAGCAGAACGTCTAAACAGCAGGAACGAGACAGAAAATTGCATCAATTTCTGAGTGAAACTAGCTGGCTAGTACAAACAGTCTGTCCAGCTATGGTTTCCGTTTGGAATGGGACAATCCATGTAGTAACTACATACAGTTCTGTTCATGTCGTCAGCTAACAGAACTATCACTTCTCTAAAATTTCTTTTCCACTTGCTCTTTTGCCAGGTGCTTTTTCCTTTAACGTTAGCTCCTTTCCCAATCTCACCATTAGTTATCTTTCTTTCTCCAGTTAGCCTGCTAACATTCATCTACAGCTTAGCAATGCCCGCCCAGCACAATCCATGATTTGCCAACACAAAGTCGTTATGTCACCTAGTTGACTTTTGACTACGTAGGGTGTGCTTGGTTTATAATACCAATACATTTCTTTTCATGTGTTTGGTATGAAGTCTGATATTATTGTTTTATCGTGGAATTTTCACGAGTTCCCGCCAATAATAAATAGAATGCAATAACAGTTTTTTTAATGCATAAACACAGTTTACACTGAACTCAGATGATTTCATTATTAACATACAGGACCAGAGGATTTCATAATGCACCAACAAGCCCCAACATGTCACTAAGTGAGTTTAAACACCCTGCACACACATATTGAGGTAGAAATCAATAATAACGTAACCAGAACAAACTGATGAAACAGCAGCGACCTGAGACCGATGTAGCACACGGAGGAGAATAACTTTTGCAAGACAACAGTCTCCCGATGTCTGTAAAACTACATCATGACACTGATGATGGATTTAAAACCGTCTTCTCACCACTCTAAGATCAAATAAAAATAAAATACATTAAATAATTTCATCTCTAGAAGCAGCAGGAACAGGGACCAAAGTATGTCTGTGAAGGCATCCTGTGCTTCAGCATGTCAGTGATTGAAGTTACATGTGTGTTTGCAATCTGCCCTTCTTCTGCATTATCAATAAAATCTATCTCATCTGCAGCGGTCCCTGTTCGCTCGTGTTTGATGCCTGCTTCGAGATGCCCGTCTTTAGAGAATAAGTGCATGGGTATAGCAACATAAGATTCCATGGCAATGACATATCCATGCATCACGTCACAGCTACAGCACCTGTCCTGTTTAGTGAGTAATAGTTCAGCTCTGGTGTCACTGCAGAGTATAGTGATCACTGAGATCCAACCTGCAAGTTTGATGCCAACTTAATGTCACCACTTGCATGACTGTTTGCTGATTTGCAGGAACTTCAAAATGTTTTTTTTCCTTTGTTTGTCGTGTTTTAAAAAAATACAGTCAGAATACAGTTATGTTTTCAAACATAATCCGTTCCAAGAGGCTGTTCGAAAAGCGAGTTGTTCGAAATCCGAAACTATTTTTCCCATTATAATTAATATAAATAATTTTAATCCGTTCCAAGTCTAAAAAACAACTTTTTCTAATTTTTTTTTTGCTAATTTGCACCATAAACTGCACTGTATGCTGTTTACCGTAAATAAAAAAGGGTAGAAATAGACACTGTTTTATTTTAATAAAATATATCCTATCGAACTTTGAACACAAATGCGCTACGGAGGAAGCACCCTGGGCAGTTCGCTCCGCTCCCAAGTGAGTTGCGTTCAGGTACCCTCGGCTTCTTTTGGTTTGGTCGAGAGTCGAATTTTGGTCGAGTTCAGAGACGTAAAATTCTCGGCTTTTCTGGTTGAAAACTGGTTTGGTCGAGAACAGAAGCATTCGAAAACCGAGGGTTGACTGTATTTCAGTATAAAAGTACAAAATATTCAGTATAAAATATTTCAGTATAAAAGACCACACCGTCATCTCAAGTGGTTCCTATCAAAGTTCTTTTTAATAGTTAACATTGTTATTGACTAACATTTAGAAAATCAATATGTAAAATTTGTGAATTCATTCACAATCATCAATGCTGATTTAAATATAGGAAGATGTACCAAAAAAAGAAAAAAACAATCGGGTTAGAGTTGAAAAGACAAACAAGAACATAAGCATCCCGATTAGACTCTAATGGCACGAACCTAAAACAAACAAGATCAAATAATAAGAAGAATCTCTCCCAACCTGAAGGATGAGTACAGAGAGGAGACTTGTTACTGCTGTGTGCGTGTACAAAGCACGAAGGACGTTTATGCTGTCATCACATGGTCCGGTGGGCCGACCAGTTTCAATCTGGTACTATGCAAATTCAGTGTTGGCAAATGAGATGAGGCAGCGAGACAAGGAAGTGCGACCTGCCTCAAACCGTGTGGGTGAGATTCCAATATAGAAACATTTGACTTGTGACACCATTAAGTCAGACATCAAAAACATTTCAGTGGGTGTAGCTCACAAACACTACATCCAAAGAATGTTAGGGAAAACCTAAGACTAGAAGAGTGCATTTAATGCATAAACAGATCTCTCAACGCCTGTTGGTTTTGATGGGCATGGATGTCCTGCAAAAGAGTGTTTACCTCGCTGAACCTGGATTTACAGAGCCGACATTCACCTCTGTGATATTCATTGAGATCTTGTAATATATTTTGCTATAGCTGAAGACTTACTTAGGGTTTGTCTTTTCGCCCTGCTCTTGGAGAGTTTCCAATACATCTTCAGCATTTAGTACAAGTCGAACCTTTTCATTCTCGTCGTCCAATTCCACCAACATGTACTCAACCTAAAAATGATCAGAAACAAAGCAGAAACATTTGCGACCAAAATTATACGATACGGACATTTTCAAGATCAGCCCTAGGCATCACCACATCAACTCTAATTCATCAGCATGTTTCCTTGACTTTGACTCTGCTGCTCGGTAATCCCCTGTCTGAACGAGGGCTTAATCTGTAACAACAGCATTCCACGTTAGAAATGAAAACAAATCGCTCAGGCTGTGGCTCTCTGAAGATTGGTGGACTGGTGGTATGCAAAGACTTGAAACCAAAACTAGTTTTGGTGCTATCAGTGTTGTGATCCAATACTTACAAGAAGTATTACAAGAACATCTATGATATGCACTATGCATATCATAGTGCACATTTTTACAAATGTAAAAATGTGCACTATGATATGAACTGGAAAAAAATCTGAAAATGTTTCAACAGGCAAGCCTGCTTTAAGGGGAAAAAATAGAAAACTGCTGATTTACACAGATCCACACTTTTTTTCTGGAGTTAGAATAAATCAAGTCCATCCTTTGGTTTCTTACCTCATCGCCCCATTTCAGCACATCTTTCTGCCGCTCTTTCAACTTGTTGTAGATGTTGAGGAACTGAATGATGCCGTGTTCCCTCACATGATCTGCGTACTTCTTGGCTTCCTCCCAGGCCATAGGAGACCCCAGAGACAGTAAACCCATTGCACGGACAGACTGGAAGTGGAAACTGACTGCTGCTCTTTTTGATTGCTTTTCAGAAGTTACCCGACTATCGTTTGCTAGCTGGCTTGTTTGATTCGCATTCAGCTGGCGTGAAGCTTCGTTTCAAACGAACAACGGAACCGGTGACGCGACGGTCCGGGGAGAGAGAGCAGCGCCTCTTGGTGCTATTTAGCGGCGTGAACTGTCGGTAACCTTATCTGAACATCCAGAGGAAGCAGGCCCCTGCTCATCACTTGCTAATGTATGCTTAGCTTGGTGAAGCACACCGAGAGCTGGTTCGGCTGCTCTCCAGGAAACAAGCCCAACGAGTTAGAGGTGGTTTCCGGCCGCGGACGAGTCTGTTGACGCGCAGCTCTGTGATGGAGCGACTACAAGCTGAGTCCGACTGTCGCTGTTGCAAACACAACCCTGCCTGGAATGAGTTGTTCTGAGTTTTATACTAACGTCCTCTCGGCGCTACGCACGTGACCAGAGAGGCGAACGGGGTGACGTATGCATGACTCAGCAACCTCTGCTGCTCAGCTCCACCCACTCGTCCCTCGTAAAGAGTTCATATCAATGAAACGGACAGAGCGATTTTTAATGGCAGTTTGAACAGCAGCCCAGCAAACAAGACGAGGCTACACCCTCTCAGCAAATAAATTAATACGGTACGTTTTATTTCTTTATTGAGCGTAGAGCAGAAGATAATGTAATATAACAATATTATTATTATTGTTATTATTATTATTAATCCCATGTACCATCTAGAAAAGTCGCAAATTACTAATTTATGTGACAGGGTAAGTGGAGTTACACTAAAAAGAGGCAAAAAAATCTATTTCAGAATGCTAAAAATGAGAACGGATACATTTATATATATTTTAATTTTACTTCCTGTCTTCAGTTTATTTGTGCAAATTTCTGTTTTCCATATTCCTGCTTTCAAATTTTTGATTTTTAGAGGTTTTATTTTATGCTTTCAAATGACTATTTCACAAGCTCCATTTTTAATGAATCAGTATCTGATGTTCTTTTCTAGTCTACCCTTTTCTGTTTCATCTCTTCACCACAAGTATTAAGGCATAGCATCTACATAAACTCCAGTGTGTGTTTGAGATGGTTTATGCATACAAAAAAAATTGACATTGTAAGCAAAACTTCAAAATGACACCCCTTATGGTAGAGTCCAGAATATATCAATATACTAATATTTTTCATCATTCAGTGTTGCGTCTCCTCAACACAAGTTATCACGTTTTTTTTTTCACCATTTTTTTTTCACTGTTTCACTGTACAGTCAGTGTAGGTTTACTGTCTTCAGTTTTCCACATTACATTAGCGTGTATCCCAAATATTTGACCAGCATTAGTTCCCAAAAATATTGTGACACAAATTATTCTCTCATGTCCATGTCCATGTCCATGTCCATGTCCATGTTCCATGTCCCCCGTGGGGACATGGAACATGTACAAGGCTGGCAAGGCAGCAACCATTGCCAAGGAAATGGAGCACTACAATTCCTCACTCCTGGGCCTGGCAGAAACAAGATGAACGAGGTCAGGTGAGGTCAGGTTGACAAGTGACCAGTCCATTATCTATTCTGGACATTATCTATCCTTGGACAGGCAGCAAGTCATACAATGGGAGTGGTCATCATGATGACGAAAGGCACAAGAGGCTCTAACTGCATGGAACCCATCAGAGACCAAAATGAGAGCTACAAGACGGTAATGAGTAAACATGCAGTGGGAACTTTGAACGCAAATGACAAAATGTTTGCAGAAACTTGCGTTAATAATAATCCAGTGATTGCAGACAGTGTATTTCCACAGAAGAAAATAGACAAACAATATGGGTGTCACCAGGTTACAGAAAACCAAATCGACCACACGTGCATCAACAAAAAGTTCAGAAGAGCGATTGAAGATGTAAGAACAAGATGGGGACAAATGCAGCCTCAGATCACTATCTCCTAGTGGGGAAAGTCAAGCTAAGGCTGAAGAGATATCAGCAAGCAAAGGGTCAAAGATCAAAATACAACATTGACTACCTGAGCAATGCTCAAGTGACGAAACAGTTCAAGGATATTCTCACAAAGAAAAGCGACTTACAGCTCAGAAAAATGGAAGAATGTTCAACAAATGAAGAGTGGGACCACCTAAAAGCTGCTTGGAGCTCAACATGCAAAAGACCCTGGGGAGAAGAGTCCAAAACCACAAAGAATAGATAACACCAGAAACTCTCAACATAATCCAGCAGAGGTGGAAGACAAAGGAGAAAATAAACAATGAAAGTACAAGACTGGATAAAACAAAGGCTCAAAAGAACTACAACCATTTCCACAAAAACTTGTGTCAGAACATCAGGAGGGATAAGAGATCGCAGGTGACGAGGCTAGCTAAGGAGGCAGAACTTGCAGACTCTCAAAGAAACATGAAGAACTCTACAACATCACAAAGAATTGTCTGGGACAAGTTGATGATGGACAGGAATGGTCAACTACTCTCAAACCCGGAAGAGCAGCTTGAGAGATGGGTAGAGCACTTTCGAGAGGCCCTAAATAGACCAACACTAACAGAGAGGCTTCATTCCACAGACCAGGCCACATTCCCTAAACATCAGGCATGACAGACACAGCACAAACTGAAATACAGTAATTCCTCGTTATTTTCCGTTAATGCGTTCCAGGACCACCTGTGAAAAACAAAATTCCATGATATAGCAAAGAACTTTTTATTTTATTATTTACAGTAATTTAAACGTTCATGGACCCTCCCCATACTAAATCACCTTATATCTATTACCTTTTCCCACATTACAGACTGTTTAAAACACTTTTGTATGAAAGAAAAGTGTTTCTTTAATACATGGAAGTGCGCTTCTGTGTGAGTCTTGGAACGCAGTGCACTTCAGGATGTTGTCAGCCAATAGCATGCACGTACGGTATCACTTGACTACCTACTAAAAATCTGTGATGTAGTGAAGCCGTGCATCTTGAAATATGAATAAGCGAGGGATTACTCTACTGCAAAAGCTGCAATAAAACACGTGAAAACAGGAAAGGCTGCTGGCCCTGTCCATATTCCACTTGAAGGCCTTAAATATGATGTAAAAACATCTACAGACATGATCTGTAGCTTCTTTAGGAGGATTTGGAAATACGAAAAGACATCCACAGAGTGGGCAGAGGGACACATAGTGAAAGTACCCTCTGAAAGATGACCTCACAGAGAACAACAAGACAAAGTCAACAATGTGAATCTGTGGAAAAGAACAAGCCAAGAGCTACTACTTTTGCACAGATTGTGCACTGTGAAGCTGTTACCTTTTAGCCGTAAACAGTAGGCTTACATGACTGAATAGTCTCTCACAGGTGGTAGACACCAGCAGGGCTGTGGAGCAAAAGAATTCAACAGGTCCATTCCTACAGCTGATGAACAGGAAAGATACCTCTCTAACTCATCTGTTTTTGACTTTCCCGCACCCATGGATACAAAGAAGTCATCTTCATCAGAGGGACTAGTATGCTAGTATGGCAGTGACGTGCGGTGAGGTTCATGGCTGGTGAGGCACTGATTTCATCATAATTAGATTTACAAACATATGAACCTACACTGTAGCTTATTCACCTAATTATCAACAGTGAGTGGGTTATTTTTAAAGCCTCAGAGCAGAATTATTTACACGTACAAACTGTAACACACAAATAAGCACATTTGATTTAAAAAATGTTATATTGTTGCCTACATGTTTCTTTATATGTTATGTTTACTTATAAATGAAGTCCATGCACCCCTCCTTCTGAACCTAAGCAGTGAAAAATATTTGAGTTTAGATATGTAATCCTCCATTTTTATAATAAGGCAAGGCGAGCGGAAAACCAATGAATGGCTGCACTTGACTCGCTGACTATAGATTGTAGATTGCTGTCACTTCTTCTGTGGCCGAGGAAGAAGAATCCTCGGCCAAATCCCTGGGATCACCAGCGCCCCCTACCAATGAGGCACGACAGCATCGTGCCTCACGTAGGGCCTTGTCCCAGTGGTTTCAGGACCACTCAATTCAAGAAAGACGTTTTACACATACAGTTGTTGACAGAAAAACACTGTACATTATATACATTATCTAAATTATGGAAATTTACTTCATATAGCAAATATATTTGAACATTTTAATAGTGACATATAGAGAGATAGCATTATGGTCTCGCTGTATAGCATACCAGCATAGCGAGTCGAGTCACTGCGCAATCCATGGTGAGGCTCGGCTGGCTCGTGCCTCATTGCAGGTCTCTGCTCAGTATTTCAGCGGTAAATGTGAAAATTCAGGGATTTTGAGTAAAAATAACCTAAAATTGGTGATGTTAAATCGAAAATAACTTTATATTACGCATCACTTGATAAATATAACCATTTAATTTATTTCTTCCATTTTTAATTTTTTGTCTCTGATGATGGCAAGTGAGGCCGTAATCCTCATCCAGCTCCAAGTCAGTAACCAAGTAGCTTCTGACTCAGTCAAGGCCCATAGCAAGATGAATTTTTTCAGAAAAATTAGGTTTGCACATTTTTCTTTACCAATTTAGCATATAGACTGCCAAGCTGCTGTTTTTTATATTAAAACCCTCAATTTTTAAAACTCATGCTTATCATAATTTTTCAGTTTTTGTTAACAAAATAAAGCTGAAATCCTCACAATCTCAACAAAAAATGTGGTTAAATCTGTATTTGTCTGAAAATATCGATTAAAATATATGTTCTTATAGATGTTCTTAAATATGTTCGTATCATAGCGAAGCTGTTCTCCAAAAGTACTGATTTACACTCGAATTGATTCACAAGTACATTTACCAGCTTTTAAGATGTCCTATAATCCAGGAAGTTCTGAACTTTGGCAATAAAATTGCTGCAGCAATCAAGTCAGATTCTGCATTTTTCCAAAGTGCTTGTTAATCTCACCCCGCGAGGAATCAGTGAGGGCCACACACTGTGCATGATGACTCCAACTACATCAGCTTGTTTTGCAATTGGTGAAGTGTTGACAGCAGGAAGCCCCTATGCACCAATGATTTCCCTTGGAGGATATTAAGGACCATGGAAACAGGCTTCATTACAGCAGCATACTCAGTCAAAAATGCCATTTCAGCTGTATTGAGCCTGGAAAAGATGAAAAGTTCATAACGAGCTTTTAGCAGCTTCTGATACATATGATTATTGCTCATTGTGTGTTCAATAAACATTCAACTTCAATAACAAAACAAAACAGAGACTGCAACATCTCGCGACTTACCCTGACCTACTTTCAGGGTAGGTCAGGGTACCCTGAAAGTAGTACCTGACTTGTGCATAGACTACTGTTGTGCATATGGAAAAGGGCTATGTGAGTAAGACCATAGATCAAAGCTAGTGCATAGGTAGATCAAAGCACTAGCTTTGATCTAGGGGGGTCTTACTCACACTGGCCTTCTCCCTCGTCTTTCTATCATATCTGGTTCCTGAGTGTACAAAAGTTTAAATTTGAACTTGAAGTACTTCTCTCAAGGTTGAAGTGGGATGTAATAAATAAGAAAACTACATTTCATTATATTGAGCCAATGAAAAATGGATTAACATACATTATCCAAAATTGTTAAAATCAATCCACTGGACGTTAAGAAAGTTCCTTGAAGATGTTTCACCTCTCATCCAAGAGGCTGAAGAAGCATACATTAATCAGCAATGCTGACATCTGTTTAATTACTGTTCAATAAACAATGTAAATTCTGCCAACTTATGTCTTTATCCACAGTGCCATGCATACATTGTGGTTTGCTTTTTTCCTTGCTCCTTTTGTATTTTTATTCCAAAGAGCATTGCATTTTTCAAACACTGCCACAGGCAACTACCTGTTTCACTGGTAGTTCCTGTAGCAGTGGTGTCAATGGTTGACATAAAATTTATGAGATGTCATTCGCACCTCCAGTGTTTAGAATGCTGGTACTCAACTCATGTCATGATTCAAAATGGCGGAAATGTCTTGATAGTCCACTTCCAAATCATTTTCATCCTCTGACCCATCATCCTGTCCCTCTCCTCCTGTCAGTTAATGACCTTATCATTTTTGTACTGTTCACCATATAATCAAATGGCCTTCTGAATTTTCCCTTGGCTCACTCTTTTATTGTTGTCTGTGTCCAAAGATGGGGGAAAAAGAAAAGGGGGAAAAAATCATGACTTACCTCAATGTGTTTTCTCAAATTCAACGAAGATTTTTTTGTAAGCTGAAAAGTCCACTTGTTTGGGGAGACACAGATGGCAACGCATTCTATGCAGATAGTCCTCAACTTACGGAACTTTTACTTACAAATATTCAGAGATACAAACAAAGGTGTCATATACTGTATTTGGCTCGTGCTTCATTCCTGCTGCCCTGTTTCTGTGCTCTGACAGCATTAAGGGTACGATGTGCCATTCTTATAAAAGGTATTTCATGGCTGTGTCTCATTTCTATTTCACTGCCAACGCTTTGGGTTGATAGATCACTCAAGAATAAAGAATCACTCAATCATTAACCTATAGCATTTAACATTTAACGATCTGGGAAGGACACAATAGCTACTGTTCTGCTGAGTTAATCACATGTCCTGTAAGTATAAATCACATTGTAATAACCCTCCGCAAAGAGCTGAAGTGTTTGTGGTTTTCTTGTCATAATGTTTGAGTGTAAACTAGAGGCAGCCTTATCAGCTACAAGTAGCTGCGCCATTTTTCCCTTTAGGCCAGTGGGCCTCAGGAAACGCCAAAGGAATATTTACATTTGCTTATTTTGTAGGTTTAATATTTGTGCAATAACGATCACAACAACCCCAATATTACGTAAATATACATAGTTAGAAGCCAAAGGTTTCAAAATGACTCAACCTGCCTTATACTTGATGGAATAATCAATGTCAATTTTACTTGTTTCTCCTGTTTCACAAATACAGTGGACAACATGCCAGTCTGCTGAAGCTAAATCTTATCTGATTCCCATCAAGCCATATGTCAACATTATCCATGCTTACTACTACAGTGTTATTAACCTGTTAAAGGCTATAAAATACCCACAATATTATGACAAATAAATGACCATCATGCAGAGTAGCTTACACATCGTCCCTTTAATTTAAAAACAAACAAACAAAAGACACAAGTAATCAGGGAATTCATGAGTACTGACCTCCAGGAAAGCCCCAAATTTAATTATGCTTTCACTTCTTATTTTTCCTTTTTTTTTTTTTTAATGTTTTTGATTTCTTTCACATCGCTCTACCTTCATCCTTCCAACATCCTCACAGCAGAATCTTGACAGTGTTTATGATGACAAAACATACAACACCAGATACTGTACACAAGACACATGGAGAGAAATTGTATCCTTGTGTGTTTGAACACACCTACTCCCGGCAGGTGGCCCCAACACATTCCAACTTGCAGTTTTTGCCTCTTATAATTCTGTTCAAGTATCTAAGAATCACAGTAGCTATCATGACAATAAACAAGACTGCAACATAACCCTTCCCTGGCTTAAATGATAAAAAAAAAAAGTTATGTCCAGTTTTCTTCTATGATAAAACATAATTTCAACTTAGTGATGCAAGTTATAGTTAGAAACCATAAATAATATATAAATACATTTAAAGGCATAAGAATTCTCCTTTAAAATACAGTATTAGCACTGGCTTCAGTTTGTTGTGTTGCGTCAAATTATTTGCCTCTGCATTTTAGAATTTGCTCATTTTAAAAAAGTTGATCCCTATTTTCACTGATCTTCTTAGCCCTGAATGAGAAATTATTAGTAGATTTTATAACCTGCATTTGTGTTACAGAATGGCTGGAGGCCTCTGGTATGTGAACCACATAACTCTTATTATCTAATCCCTTATATGCTGACTGGTGCAGAGGACACTGAACTGGCTCTGGACTCTCGTGTTTTCCTTGTAGGTATGGTGACGACACAGCAGGAAATGCCAACAGTAGCTTCTGGCAATTCGTCCTCCTCAGTCCATTCATTTAGATCAGGGTTGTAAATCTGAATGCATTTCTTGTACTTCTTCTCGCCCTCGTTCCACCCTCCTAGGAGATACACTTTGTTGTTCAAAGTGGAAACACCAGCCGTGCTCACTCCTGTGTGAAGAGGCGCACAGTAGCTCCACTGCCCATTGTGAGGGTTGAAAGATTCGACAGCAAGGACATCCACCCGCTCACCACGACCTCCCAACTGACTACCGCCGATGACGTAGGCTCGATCTCCCACAGTGGCAGCACAATGCCAACCTCGAGGTGTGCTCAGACTGCTCTTATCCTGCCAGGTGTCAGTGGAGGGATCATATGAGCATACAGCTCTGGAGTAGGCATTGTTGATATAACCACCTGATACGAGGATCTTGCCATCTACGATGGAGCTTCCATGACAGCAGCGTGGCACCTCCATGGGAGCTTTCATTTGCCACTGATTGGAGGAGGGTACATAGCACTCCAAAGACGCTTGAACACCATCGGCATTTCGCCCTCCAATGGCAAACAACAGCCCGTTGAAGACATTAAGACTGAAGTGGGTGCGTCTCTGGATCATGTTGCTCAAGTGAATCCAGGTGTTGAAGCGTGGGTCATATCTAAAGAATGTGGAAGGGGAAGAATTACCATTCATTATATTATTCTATAGACAAAACAGTCTGAGAGATGCTAAAGTGATGATTAGTTCTTACCTGCAGAAATTACTAACAGCATGCTTAGCCTGGTTCCTTGCATCATTCTGGTCTTCACCACCTGCCACATATAGGAACCCATCCAGGACAGCCACACACTGATTAAAACTCTTTGCTGGCATTTCTGTCAACTTATTCCACACATTATCAGCATCCCTGTAGAGGACATCTTTGCTTAGAGATTTCTCTGTCAAGGCAGGGCGTCCACCAACTGTGAGAATCACCTTGAGGCCACCGCGTACCTTTGTTCTGCGTGACTGAAGGATGTTCTGTTGGTATGGCAGCAGATGGTAATTCATGGCATCAACAAGGAGACGGTGGCACTCGGAGTCTTGCATCATTCTAGGCACACTCTGGACATGATTTACCAGATCTTGGGCAGAGACAGTGCCAAAGCGAATGTGAGTGAGAAGATCTGCAGAATACTTCAACCGCTTTTCGTCAAAATCCAACCACTTCATTGCAATCTGGAAGGCTGTGATCTCAGAAGGAAGATGCAGGGAATCATCTGCGAGGAACTCACTGATCTGCTCATAGGTGAGTTTCAAGAACTGCTCCATTTCAGAGAACTCAATGAAATTCTCTCGCATGAACTTCTGAGCTGCTTCCTTGGTTTCTTTAAGGTCGTAGGCATCAGCGATATTGGCCACATACATGCAATTTTCCACACTGAGCTCCTGCATGAGGAAATCACTGCACATCTTCACTAAGGTGCCAATCTGCAGTAGCATGGCTGCAGCGATGGTGCTGCCAATGCTGTACAGCGACAGGGTCAGCTTTCCAGAGTAAGCGTATGTGATTGCTGTGGCGAGGCCAACCGGAGACAGCTCGTTCAGGTCAATTTTTTGGAGGGACGAATCCTTCTTCAATATGTTTCTAATGTACTCACTGCAAGAGGCCATTACAACTTTGTGGACATCAAATGACTTTGACTTAGTGGCTACTGTTAAATCGCAGAGGAAGTTATCCTGTCTCATGTTGCTCAGACCCTCCAGGAGGTTTGGGGCATACACAGAATCATTGACTTCAGTTGAAATGCAGCTGAAGCCATTTCCTCCTTCTAAGAGTGTGTTTAACCCATTGATCTTGTTGATGGGGCTGTCTTCAACCATTATGGTCATTTCATTAATGTCTCCTTTGCTCTTTTTGGTTGTCTTGTTCTTTTTGGGTGCCATGGCCGTAGCAGCAGAACACAGCCCAAACCCTCTGAAAATACAAATAAAATATATCAGAACAGAAACTTCATATAAAGAAAACAGATATGATGTGCCACAGACCTGGTTTACACTAAAAAACATTATTGATGACAGAAAATATTTCAAATTTCACCTTATTTTGTTGAAAAAATGATTTCAACCTGTGTCATGTGTTGCTTGTGTTAAACTGTGTGTTTGCTTCGTTACTGAGGTCCTATTATTGTGTCTACATTTTGTTTACCCATAACTAAGTAATGTCAGGTTCCTAAACTTTTAAGTTGTTGGATAAAACTAGAAACAAATTTATACAATTAACATTTTGTGGAATTTACACATAACTAGACACTAGCAACCTTGACAACATGCGAGGTTCCAGGTATTGCTGTTGAGGCGAGCGCGTCAACATGCCTTTCTTTGCATCTGTCACAGTTTATCAGCTGTATGTCCAGGAATAGCAACGCTGGACGGCTCACCCATGACGTACCTTTTATAGACTTTGAGACATGAGCACCAGGCCTCATGTCTTCTGAGTGTTTAAGTTCAAATTGGGCAAAATATTTTTATTTTTGTCACTTTTTTATTATCTTTAAAACCTCAAATAACAAAATTCACAAGAATTAGTTTTCCTTGTAAAGTCACTGCTCATATTATAAACCCACAACACCAAAACACTGCTCTTTTAGTCATCAGGAATGACTATGTTGAAATTAAACAATTCCCCTCGCCAACGGAAAGCAAATAGCGTTAAATTTATTTGGTGTTTTATGTCTATTTAGGCAAGAGAACAGCACATTTTTCATTTGAAAGGATTGAACAAGAGCTGAAGCATTACACAAAATGAGCCTCTTCATTTCTAATATAGCAGACTCCAAGCATGGCATATCCCCACTTACCTGAGAAATGAAGTTGAGGCAGGGGAAGAAGGAACTTGTGCCTCCGGTTAGCGGAGCTGGAGAGAACAGTCGTCACCCCAACTCAAAGACACATGCAGTTAACTCCTCCTCTTGGGAAGTTGGTGCCAATCAAGTATTGTGCAATGCGTGTGGACACAGAACCTTGCTACCAGCATATTGTGCCAAAACAGCTTTCAATAAGTAAATAATTTGTCAACATATGGCAGTCTCAATATGAATGTTACATGAACAATTATGTTCAACCATTGTTTAGTGTACAAAAAAAAAAAAAATCAGCATTGACGCAAAAAACATCTCATTTTAGTGTCATGAAGGAAATTCTAAAATCCTATACCTACAGACTCCTCAAATTAATAAATACAACACCTTAAATTAATTGTGGACGTGATACAATAGACAATCGAAGTCAGGAGAATTGAACAAGTTCACTTCTTCACTCTGGCGATGTAAGAAAGATTCAGTGTGACTCCACTCTGTCAATCAAATATATTATCTCTGTTTTTGGCTGAAGTAAAATCTTCCTTTTCTCAAATATTCACCTAGCAAGTACTCAGAATTGTTGGTTGAATTTGGGCACCCTCTTTTGGTAAACATCATCATATCAACAAAAACAATTTATTTTAAACCATCCATTCAGAGGCCTAATAGTTTTGAAGGAGAGACCTGCAGGCACCCACATAGATTTTGAGATATCACATATCTCAAAATCTACATATCCACATACTGTAGATATCAACACAGTACTTCACTGCCAGTATTCTTCCTGTCTGATTGTTCATATGATTACTAAAAAAGCTGAATACTTTGGATGACATGGGGGAAAAAAACAGTTGATTTTGGTGGTGATCCAAAATCTTAAATCTGGATCCAGATTTTTTTTTAAAAAAAGGATTATTTCTAATAATGATATACATTACAAGCCTTCATGAAACTTTCAAACTAGCTGCAAGTGTTTAAACTCGGTTAGACTCCTATCTCCAAGTTACTGAGCTAAATCCTGAAGAAAACTGCCATCAGGGAGATTTGCCTCGATTACATTTATTATTGCATAAATGTGCGCCTAAAGTAAACGGTTAGGTTTTCATGGTCCGGGAGTCTGGATGGAGGTCTGCAATTTCAGAGTCATGTCTAATATACCCATTTCCAAATCATGTAAGCCCCATCAGGTCTATGATCGGTTCCACCCATTATATTGGTGTCATCAAGCGGCGAGATTCCCGGTGTGCGTCGACGGGCGCATGTGAGTCGCTGTGATGGCCGGTAGCTCCGAGGTGGTGAAGAAAGTCATGCGTTTCAAACTCCAGCTCACAGACACGTCAGAGTCTGTTACGGTAGTTAAAGTATTTATTTTTAAATAAACATGCGCACAGTACACGAGCAGAGGTAAACGTCAGCGTTCCAGACAGGCGTGAGGTCTGCGCGTCTTTCGATGAACTGTGATCGTCTCCATTCTGAAGGCTGTGGGAACATGTGGAGATCAAATTAAATCGGCAAAGTAGATGCTTTTCCATTTTTGTAATGCCACTATTTTCCAAACATTTTATAAAGGTAATCTTGTGGCGCGAACAGAGGCTGATCGTGCGTAATTTGGAACTGCAGTCCGCGATATACGCTTTGCTACCTTCCAGCATGCGAAACACTTTCTTGCGGAGGACAGGCTGTTTGAAATGGGAGGTTCCACTCGTCTATATTTGGAAAGTCCTCCAGTTGTTCATCTTATGGCTGCTGTCCATCATCAGTGGATATTTGGCTCTATGCAGCCTCGGTTCAGTCGCTTATATAAGGATGACTTTTTAAATTAGGTAATATATTGATACTCAGGTTAAATCCAGATAAATATAAATACGATGGTGAAAAGCATCTACAAACAATCATTCAATTAGACGGTAAGGGTGCCCATGGGCATTATCCATTTATAGTTTGCAGTAAAAGGAGCAGCCTAGGTGGGTGTGAGGGGTTCCATACATAGCTTTTGCTCAGAATGCACACTCAGCAACTGTTCTGATCCAAAACCAGGACTACCATACATGGCATGTTAAGTGTCCTTCAGCTAACTTCACCGTTTTTTGTGCACTTTTGTCTGAAACAGGCAGGAAAACCACATTGAAGCATATTTTATGTATTTACTCTTTCAGGTTCTAAAGATTTTGCAGAAACTCAAAGATCTGGATATTACATTAGATATTCTTGCGGTGAGTTTATGTAGAAAATATCTGACTACAAATTTGCAGAAGTTTGACTTGAATGAACTGAACTGACACATGTTTCTATTAAATAAATTAGGAAACTGGAATAGGCAAAACGGTTAACTCTCTGCGTAGGCATGAACAGGCTGGAGAATTTGCAAAATTGCTCATTAGAAGTTGGAAAACATTAGTCCCTAAAGAAGTCACAAGGTAAAATTAATTCACTGATACAGTTTTAATTAGCGATGTAATGTTTGATGCAGTGTGCTTGATATTTATGTGTATGTGTTTGACAACTTGATCTTGATCTACAATTCAGCCAAACAGGAGATGGAGGTGTGTCAGATAATTTATCCGTCAAAGACCTACTGGATGACCAAAACTGTAAAGGAAGATTGATAAAAGTGGATTTAAACAGTAATTGCTTATCATGTGATACCAAGAGTCAAGACTCGACAGGTACGGCCCTCTTGAGAACAGGAAACGGGAAAGCTGATTCAGAGAAACGATGTGAAGAACAGAACCGACACAATCAGGATAAAAATCAAGAAAAAAGTCCTCATGGAAAACACAATGTCTCTCAGAAAGTAATCTCAAAGAAGAAAATGGAACTTCATGAGGATAAGATGGACAATTCAGTTGTTTCCATGAAGAACAATATGAAGTCGGAAGAAAGTCTTGACTTGATTGCAGATGGAAACGCAGAGGATACTGAACATAATTCCAGTTTGGACCCTAGAGAAAAGATTAGGAGCAGCTCTGACTTTGGAAGATTGGGCTCAGAGAAAGAGTCAAATAAGAAACCAAAGGCCTCAAAAGAATCTTTCAAAGAAAGCAAAGATACTCCTTCTCTCGAGTCCAATGACAAATACTCAAAAACCTTGAAACAGTCCAATGTGAGAGATGACCAATCATCAGGAATGTCAGAGGTCCAAAACAGAAAAAGGAAAAAGACAGATGAAGACAAGCATGCCAGTCTGAAGTCCAATAGTGAATCTGAAAAGAAGGGACACTCAAAACACAAACACAAAAAGATTAAAATGAAGCACAAAGACAAGGAGAGTGATGGTTTCTCTGAGCAGCCCACCACTTCGTTTGAATCATGCTTGAACTATGACATAAACGTCTTCAGGAGAAAAAGATCTGGAATGAAGAAAGTCAAAACTGACAATAAAGGAGCAATAAAAGATCTTGGGGCGAAAGCTCTAAAGTCACCTATCAGCAATATAAACACTAAATCTTCAGAAGGGGTAAAATTCATTATGACCTTTAAAGGTTTATCTTTAATAGAGCAGGTGATGAGTGATTGGTATCCACTAATCTATTGTATTTTGATAGTTTAAGAAGTTTGTTATGGATCTGATGAACATTCCTTCAACTGCTGTTCTTCCTGAATATGAAAAAACATCTAGTGTTGAGTACTTGGAGAGGAAAGGTATTTTCAATCTATCAACTGAGCTGTATTTTTAAACTGATGATCTCATTGTTAACTTTTTTCTTCTGTCTTAAAGTTGAGAAGGATTCAGATTTCTGTGAAATCGCTGCAGGCTTTACTGGTCAGCGACTGAACAGGAAAATGCAAGTGTACTCTGGTGCTAAGACCATCTTCCTCCCAACCATGATGAGTCTGTACCAACAGTGCATCCGAACATTGCAGAATAACATTAGTTGTGAGTAAAAGCCCAGATTGTATGGTTCTGATGACTCTGCTAGCTTAATGGGTTTATATTCAGGTACAAGGATGTCTTCTCAGTGCTTTATGAGACTGGTGGAGTACCGTTTGAAATCCTGGAGCCGGTGCTGGAGAGGTGTACCCCAGAGCAGCTGCTACGCATTGAAGACTACAACCCAGTAAGAATATGAACAGACTCAGTGCGCATACCTGTTTAGCTCTGTGTTTGCTCTGTTGGCTTCCTAAGTGGATGGAACTCAAATATATACTGAAATTAATGACAGTTTCACAAGCGGCTGTTTTAGTTCAAGTGTTTTAACATAGAACTTGACCTTTGGTTATGGACATGGTGGAAGAACAGTTCACCATGCCTACATTTGTTATTGACCTCAAATGATGATTATTAGCCTAACATTGGAGTACATGTAGATTCCTTGCATTTCAGAAGTGTTTGCACATTACAGGCGAAGATTGATTCACAGGAATAATTTGAATTACTGAATTACTCTATTTTGGGAAGTATCAATGAAATAAGGAAATAATGTAGCCGCAAGAGGGCACAAGCCAGTGTCTTATTGTGCCGGTCCCAAGCCCGGATAAATACAGAGGGTTGCGTCAGGAAGGGCATCCGGCGTAAAACTTTTGCCAAATCAAAGATGCGAATCAAACATATGACTTCCATACCGGATCGGTCGAGGCCCGGGTTAACAACGACCGCCATCGGCGCTGTTGACCTACAGGGCACCGGTGGAAATTGGATTACTGTTGGTCGAAGAAGGAGAGGAGGAAAGTGCGTTCGCACGAAGAAAGAGAAAAGGAGCGCCAAGAGTATAGGACTAAGAGTAGGGACGTTGAATGTTGGAACTATGACAGGAAAAGGTAGAGAGTTGGTCGACATGATGCAGAGGAGGAAGGTAGACATACTGTGTGTCCAGGAGACCAGGTGGAAAGGTAGCAAGGCTAGAAGTTTAGGAGCAGGGTTCAAGTTGTTCTATCATGGTGTAGATAGGAAGAGAAATGGAGTAGGAGTTATCTTGAAGGAGGAGTTTGTTAGGAATGTCCTGGAGGTAAAAAGAGTGTCGGATAGAGTGATGAGTCTGAAGCTAGAAATAGAAGGTGTGATGTTCAATGTTGTTAGTGGGTATGCCCCACAGGTAGGATGTGAGCTGGAGGAGAAGGATAAATTCTGGTTGGACTTTGATGAAGTGATGCAGAGCATACCTAGAAGTGAGAGAGTTGTCATCGGTGCAGACTTCAATGGACATGTTGGTGCAGGTAACAGAGGTGATGAGGAAGTGATGGGCAGGTTTGGTATCCAGGAGAGGAACACAGAAGGACAGATGGTAGTTGACTTTGCAAAAAGGATGGAAATGGCTGTAGTGAATACTTTTTTCCAGAAGAGGCAGGAACATAGGGTGACCTATAAGAGTGGTGGTAGGAGCACACAGGTAGACTACATCTTGTGTAGACGATGTAACCTGAAGGAGATCAGTGACTGCAAAGTAGTGGTAGGCGAGAGTGTAGCCAAACAGCATAGAATGGTGGTGTGTAGGATGACTCTGGTGGTGAGGAAGATGAAGAGGACAAAGACAGAGCAGAAGACGAAATGGTGGAAGCTAAAAAAGCAAGAGTGTTGCATGACCTTTAGGAAGGAGTTAAGACAGGCTCTGGGTGGTCAGGAGGTGCTTCCAGATGACTGGACAACTACAGCTAATGTGATCAGGGAGACAGGTAGGAGAGTATTTGGTGTGTCATCTGGAAGGAAAGTAGATAAGGAGACTTGGTGGTGGAATGAGGAGGTACAGGAGTGTATACAAAGAAAGAGGTTAGCTAAGAAGAAGTGGGACACTGAGAGGACTGAGGAGAGTAGACAGGAGTACAGGGAGATACAGCGTAAGGTGAAGGTAGAGGTAGCAAAGGCCAAACAAGAAGCTTATGATGACTTGTATGCTAGGTTGGACAGTAAGGAGGGAGAGACTGATCTATACAGGCTGGCAAGACAGAGAGATAGAGATGGGAAGGACGTGCAGCAGGTTAGGGTGATTAAGGATAGGGATGGAAGTCTATTGACAGGTGCCAGCAGTGTGATGGGAAGATGGAAAGAGTACTTTGAGGAGTTGATGAACGTGGAAAATGAGAGAGAACAAAGACTAGAAGAGGTGACTGTTGTGGACCAGGATGTAGCAAAGATTAGCCAGGATGAAGTGAGGAGAGCACTGAAGAGGATGAAGAGTGGAAAGGCAGTCGGTCCTGATGATATACCTGTAGAGGTTTGGAAGTGTCTAGGAGAGGTGGCAGTAGAGTTTCTGACTGGGTTGTTCAACAGGATCTTAGATAGTGAGAAGATGCCTGAGGAGTGGAGGAGAAGTGTGCTGGTGCCCATTTTTAAGAACAAGGGAGATGTGCAGAGTTGTGGCAACTACAGAGGAATAAAGCTGATGAGCCATACAATGAAGTTATGGGAAAGAGTAGTGGAAGCTAGACTAAGGGCAGAAGTGAGCATTTGTGAGCAGCAGTATGGTTTCATGCCAAAAAAGAGTACTACAGATGCAGTATTTGCTTTGAGGATGTTGATAGAGAAGTACAGAGAAGGCCAGAGGGAGCTGCATTGTGTTTTTGTAGATCTGGAGAAAGCTTATGACAGGGTGCCCAGAGAGGAACTGTGGTATTGTATGAGGAAGTCTGGAGTGGCAGAGAAGTATGTTAGAGCGGTGCAGGACATGTATGAGGACTGTAAGACAGTGGTGAGGTGTGCTGTAGGTGTGACAGAGGAGTTCAAGGTGGAGGTGGGACTGCATCAGGGATCAGCTCTGAGCCCCTTCTTGTTCGCTATGGTGATGGACAGGCTGACAGACGAGGTTAGACAGGAATCTCCATGGACTATGATGTTTGCAGATGACATTGTGATCTGCAGTGAGAGTAGGGACGAGGTGGAGGAGAAGCTAGAGAGGTGGAGGTTTGCCCTGGAAAGGAGAGGAATGAAGGTTAGCCGCAGTAAGACAGAGTACATGTGTGTGAATGAGAGGGACCCAAGTGGAAGAGTGAGGTTACAGGGAGAAGAGATCAAGAAGGTGGAGGATTTTAAGTACTTGGGGTCAACAGTCCAGAGCAATGGAGAGTGGGGAAAAGAGGTGAAGAAGCGTGTCCAGGCAGGATGGAATGGGTGGAGGAAAGTGTCAGGTGTGATGTGTGATAGAAGAGTTTCAGCTAAAATGAAAGGAAAGGTGTACAAAACTGTGGTGAGACCAGCAATGTTGTTTGGCCTAGAGACAGTGTCACTGAGGAAAAGACAGGAGACAGAGCTGGAGGTAGCAGAGATGAAGATGCTGAGGTTCTCTCTGGGAGTGACCAGGAAGGATAGGATCAGGAATGAGTACATCAGAGGGACAGCACATGTTAGAGGTTTTGGAGATAAAGTCAGAGAGGCCAGACTGAGATGGTTTGGACATGTCCAGAGGAGAGATAGTGAATATATTGGTAGAAGGATGCTGAGTTTTGAACTGCCAGGCAGGAGGCCTAGAGGAAGACCAAAGAGGAGGTTTATGGATGTAGTGAAAGAGGACATGAAGGTAGTTGGTGTGAGAGAAGAGGATGCAAAGGACAGGGTTAGATGGAGGCGGTTGATTCGCTGTGGCGACCCCTGAAGGGAAAAGCCAAAAAGGAAAAGAAGAAGAAGATCAATGAAATAAGGAAATCTCTTGTTCTTCCCCCTGCATTTTTAAAAATGTGACATTTTGGAGAAATTAGTGTACTCATTTTTAAATGAAATTAAATTTGTGTTGCTAGAAATGGTGTGTGATTGTTAGCCAGTATGCATTCTAATTATTCAACATAAATCTGTTAAAAACTATATATGCAAGTATAGTATTTTCTGCACTATAAGGCGCACTGGACTATAAGGCGCAACTTCAAAGAATGGCGTATTTCAAACCTTTTTCATATATAAGGCTCACAAGATTATAAGGCGTACTGTCAGTTTTTCAGAAAATTAAGGGCGTTTAGGTGTACCTTATAGTGCGGAAAATACTGTACATAATCTGTCAGGCACCATATGACCAATACAGGTCAATTTCAACTCCTCAGTTTACAGGAGCGTGGGAACCATGATACCGCCACATTTTTTGCAAGTGTGGACCAATTTTTAATAATGTTTTTAAAACCAGTTTTTAAATTTATTTTTCTTCTGAATCCAATGATGTATATTTTTGGATGGGCTTTAATAGAGCTATTAATAAGATTTCAGTGGCCACTGAGTGTATGTCAGGGTTTTTTTTTAAATAGCATTTGGGGTCTACTAACCATATTGTGAGTAGAGATGGGAATAATTTTTATTACAGTTGGGAAAAGAATATTTTGTTTCAGCACACAAATGTGTATCTGTGGCTTGGCTTTACAGATCTACATTGGAGTAACTGACCACCTATGGGGGAAGCACTGTGAGAGGGACTTCAAACACTCCAGCCTTCAGGAATATGAGTCATGGAAAGAGATGTACATCAGGCTGTCTGAGGAGAGGGAGAGGAAACTCCAAAGACTGACTAAAACCATTGTTTCTGCACATTCTAAAAAACCAAAAGGTGTTGACTGTTTGCTGAACTTCAGGATAACTTGAGTAGTACTGCCTTTGTCTTGATCTGTCGACACTGCAAAGTGAATGTTTAACATTGCATACATCAATAAATATTGTTTACCCTTTATTACGTTTTGAACATTTTTTTTAGGTCGGCAAGTGAAGATGGCATTTATTCACACTGTTGCCAAGCCACCAAGAGACGTACGCATTCAGCAGGAAATTCATGGTACTGCTGTTCAGCAACCTCACCTCAAGTGCAGGTTGGTCTCAACGTCCTAAACGTGACAAATATGGTTTTATGAATCGTGTTCATTCCTAAATTATACTTCTGTTCATATGCATTTCTGCAAAATTTGCTTCTGGCAACAAATGACGTACAGGAAAGTCTTGTTCTTGCCTTCTGTCAAGATCAAATAATAATCTCTTAGTGAAATGGTTTTTCATTGGCTTGAGCCCCTCATAGAATTTACAACATGATGAACAAATGGGTTGTATTGTGGTTCATATTTTTATGAATCTTTGTCAAGTTTTGTGACATGGAGCTACTTCACTATAATGGAAATTTGGTTCTTTAATGTGAACTTTGTTCATTTATGGTGATCACATCATACCCTGTACTATTGTATTTTCTATTATCAGTGTCAAGATTCAGGACAACAGGTTGAGGCCAAGTTGTAATGATCCCAGCAGGTCCATTACTATCACCTCAGGAGGAGGCAATACACAAGACCCTCGCAAAAAAACAAGTGAGTTGACAAAATAGTTGCAGCAAAATGTTAAGCTTGCTACAGTTGCCCAAACTCATCAAAGTGGCCTGCTCAGATATTTTATTTATTATTCAGTCATGTCTTTCACAAGTTAGTGAAATTTGCTACATACGTATGCTCTAGATCTGTCATCCTGATTTACATTTCTAAATTAACTTTTGACCTGTTTTGTCCACACAGGAGTTGCTCCAATGATGGCAAAGTCCTTAAAGGCATTCAAGAAACATCTGGGACGTAGATAAGCACTTGTGTAGGATCCTTCTATTTATAATGTGGGTTGTGGTGAAAGTGCACTCTCATTCATCAACAAAGGAAACCAAAGACTGCTTCCATTTGAAAATTGTCTTTTGTAATTTACATTCCTCAATTGTTTTCTGTTGAACTGTGACCTGTAAATCACTATTAAATGGACAATGAAATGGCAAAATTTTGGATTGGATTAGGTTGTGAATTAATGGGGGTTGGCTCCCTCTAGAGGAGAAGTATTGTATTTTTCCTGTATAATTGCTGTGAACTCATTATTCATGAAACATTACGGTATTTTGTAAATATATATTAATGTTACACTCAAACACTGAACTGAACAGCTGAAATTTTTTAATGTGTGTTTTACTTATTTTTTGTTGAAAAAAATAAGTAAAATAATAAAAAATATTGTTCGTATTCCCCTGGTTTTGTACTAAATGATTGAAGCTGACAACCTGTTCCACTTTATGAAAAGGAAGTGGCTCTTTGGAAGACATATTACATATATGTGGACTATAGTCAACGACTGTAACATTCTAACAATTGAGTTGCAAAAATGGGAAGTTCTGGAACTGCTCTACCCTTCAGCATCACATGTTTCAGCCTGTTAAGACTACTGATCAATCATGTTTCATGTATTGCTTCAAAGTCAGCTGTTTTAATATGGATGATAAATGTGTTATCATCCATAACACATGTGTTGTAGCTCCTAAAAACGCTTAGGAGCTACAAGGCAGCTTATTTCTTATGCAATGGGTGATGAGGAAAAGAACTAGACTTACATAGTCACAATTTGCTATTTCAAATATGAACCCTTAAGCCTTCCATGAAGGGCCTAACCCCCCACCATAGTAGTACACTGGTCTGTCCGGTCTGTTAGGTAGGAAGCAAATAAACCTGTCTCTGGAACTGGAAACAAGAGGACAAAACAAGTACTTGGCAAGGATTCTTCTTCTTTCGGCTTTTCCCTTCAGGGGTTGCCACAGCGAATCAGTTGCCTCCAACTCTAACCCGGTCTTCTGCATCCTTTTGTCTCACACCAATTACCTTCATGTCCTCTTTCACTACATCCATAAACCTCCTCTTTGGTTTTCCTCTAGGCCTCCTGCCTGGCAGTTCAAAACTCAGCATCCTTATACCAATATATTCAGTATCCCTCCTCTGGACATGTCCAAACCATCTCAGTCTGGCCTCTCTGACTTTATCTCCAAAACCTCTAACATGTGCTCTCCCTCTGATGTACTCATTCCTGATCCTATCCTTCCTTGTCACTCCCAAAGAGAACCTCAACATCTTCATCTCTGCTACCTCCAGCTCTGTCTCCTGTCTTTTCCTCAGTGACACTGTCTCTAGACCAAACAACATCACTGGTCTCACCACAGTTTTGTACACCTTTCATTTTAGATGAAACTGTTCTATCACACATCACACCTGACACTTTCCTCTACCTGCTCCATCCTGCCTGTACACGCTTCTTCACCTCTTTTCCACACTCTCCGTTGCTCTGGACTGTTGACCCTAAGTACTTAAAATCCTCCACCTCCTCCACCTTCTTGATCTCCTTGTAACTTCACTATTCCACTTGGGTCCCTCTCATCCACACAAATGTGACCTTCATTCCTCTCCTTTCCAGGAAAAACCTCCAGCTCTCTAGCTTCTCCTCCACCTGTTCCCTGCTCTCACTGCAGATCACAATGTCATCTGCAAACATCATAGTCCATGGAGATTCCTGTCTGACCTCGTCTGTCAGCCTGTCCATCACCATAGCAAACAAGAAGGGGCTCAGAGCTGATCCCTGTATGGTGCAGTCCCAACTCCACCTTGAACTCCTCTGTCACACCTACAGCACACCTCACTACTGTTTTACAGTCCTCATACATGTCCTGCACCACTCTCACATACTTCTCTGCCACTCCAGACTTCCTCATACAATACCACAGTTCCTCTCTGGGCACCCTGTCGTAAGCTTTCTCCAGATCTACAAAAACACAATGCAGCTCCGTTTGGTCTTCTCTGTACTTCTCTATCAACATCCTCAAAGCAAATACTGCATCTGTAGTACTCTTTTTTTGGCATGAAACCGTACTGCTGCTCACAAATGCTCACTTCTGCCCTTAGTTTACCTTCCACTACTCTTTCCCATAACTTCAATGTATGGCTCATCAGCTTTATTCCTCTGTAGTTGCCACAACTCTCCACATCTCCCTTGTTCTTAAAAATGGGCACCAGCACACTTTTCCTCCAACCCAGTCAAAACTCTATTGCTCCCTCTCCTAGACACTTCCAAACCTCCTACAGGTATATCATCAGGACCAACTGCCTTTAAACTCTTCATCCTCTTCAATACCCTCCTCACTTCATCCTGGCTAATTTTTGCTACTTCCTGGTCCACAGCAGTCACCTCTTCTAGTCTTTGTTCTCTCTCATTTTCCACGTTCATCAACTCTTCAAAGTACTCTTTCCATCTTCCCATCACACTACTGGCACCTGTCCATAGACTTCCATCCCTATCTTTAATCACCCTAACCTGCTGCACGTCCTTCCCATCTCTGTCTCTCTGTCTTGCCAACCAGTATAGATCAGTCTCTCCCTCCTTACTGTCCAACCTAGCATACAAGTCATCATAAACCCCTTGTTTGGCCTTTGCTACCTCTACCTTCACCTTACGCTGCATCTCCCTGTACTCCTGTCTACTCTCCTCAGTCCTCTCAGTGTCCCGCTTCTTCTTAGCTAACCTCTGTCTCTATATACACTCCTGTACCTCTCATTCCACCACCAAGTCTCCTTATCTACTTTCCTTCCAGATGGCACACCAAGTACTCTCCTACCTGTCTCCCTGATCACATTAGCTGTAGTTGTTCAGTCATCTGGAAGCAACTCCTGACCACCCAGAGCCTGTCTTAACTCCTTCCTAAAAGTCATGCAACACTCCTCCTTTTTCAGCTTCCACCGTTTCGTCTTCTGCTCTGCCTTTGCCCTCTTCATCTTCCTCACCACCAGAGTCATCCTACACACCACCATCCCATGTTGTTTGGCTACACTCTCGCCTACCACTACTTTGCAGTCACTGATCTCCTTCAGATTACACCGTCTGCACAAGATGTAGTCTACCTGTGTGCTCCTACCACCACTCTTATAGGTCACCCTATGTTCCTGCCTCTTCTGTAAGAAAGTATTCACCATAGCCATTTCCATCCTTTTTGCAAAGTCAACTACCATCTGTTCTTTTGCATTCCTCTCCTGGATACCAAACCTGCCCATCACCTTCTCGTCACCCCTGTTTCCCGCACCAACATGTCAATTGAAGTCTGCACCAATGACAGCTCTCTCACTTCTAGTTATGCTCTGCATCACATCATCAAAGTCCAGCCAGAATTTCTCCTCCTCCTCCAGCTCACATCCTACCTGTGGTGCATACCCATTAACAACACTCAACATCACACCTTCAGTTTCTAACTTCAGACTCATCTATCTAACACTCTTTTTACCTCCAGGACATTCCTAACAAACTCCTCCTTCAAGATCACTCCTACTCCATTTCTTTTCCTATCTACACCATGATCGAACAACTTAAGTACTTGGCAAGGATTACATATATAAAATATAAGTAAAAGGATACTTTAAAGTTTTAGTTCAAATGTTGCAAACACTGCTGCAGAGAACTACTCAAGCAACAGGTTTTGCTTCCATAATATTAGACAAATCTAACATATTATCTACACTCCATAATGAAAATTTAAATTTCCCATTGGATAGAATGGCTTCAATCACTTTTATGTCATTAACTATAAACACTGCATATGCACATTTTGATATGCTGTGGATGTTGCCTATCTGAAATCGAACAACTATTAACCATTTCACACTGCTGCTAAATTAATTTAAAAGCTGTCATATTTCACAATCTGGAAAGATTTTTGTTTAATAACAAATTATGGGACATCAATTGACAATTGAATTTTTTTTTGTTCCAATTCATTTTTAGGAATACAAATAATTTATGATAAATTTTATATGAATTAATGCTCAGATACAAATACCTATGACTGAACAAACAAAAGACTAAAAAAAGTAGAGGAATCTTAAGGAGCAGCCTGAAATGAGTTCCGGTTTTCTACAGAACTTATGACACGCTCTCAAACAAGACAAAATGGGGATGCACTAAGAAACCTCCATTTTGAGCTGTGCTAAATAAATAAACTAAAACAAATTAAATAAAGTAAACTATTAAACAGTTTATTTTGTGTAAAAACTGTAGTGTTTCTCCCCACCTGAGCCGCCCACACAAAGCCGCCGGCCCTCAGAGCCATCATGGCGGCCCTGAGCGGGACGGGCCCGTCCGAGGGGGGAGGAGCGCTCCGGAATGATGACGTAGATTGGAATGAGGGAGTGAATGTTCCGGGTCACAAACTGGACGGGAGAGGAAATTAACTCCGGGACGAAGAGGAAAAAAACCCCGAAAATGCCTCACTCTTCCCCCACGGAGATGTAGTCTGTGTTTTTAGGCTAAAAGAGGGGCTTCAAAAGCGACGGCGGTCGAAACGAGAAAGAGACCGAGATAAAAACAGGTGCGTGCAAACTAACCTAAGTGAGACAACGACGGAGATTAAATTCCCATGTTGGTGGCGACATAACCAACGTTAGCTGGAGGACGACTCGCGTACAGGAGGAGTTTCGGTGTTTGCCAGCGACTTTCGCTTTGTGTTTGACGGCTAAACAAGTCCAGGGCTGTCCCGCCGTAGCAATCTGTTGCATCCCCATCTAGCCTCCCCGTTTGTTTATAGCACGGGTACGAGCTCCATCCGCACCCCCCGTGATGTTTCACTGTATTCCACTGTGGCGGTGCAACCGTCATGTCGAGATGATCGATAAACGCCACTGCTCCCTGCTGTATGTGCCCGATGAGATTTACCGCTATGGACGGAGTTTGGAGGAGCTGCTGCTGGATGCCAACCAACTCCGAGACTTGCCCAAGGTAAGATTCCTCTCATTGGGTTTAATTGCAGGGCACTTTAGCGTATTTTGGGAACATGAAGCTAAAACCTAGAGTTAAATAGTTTCTGACAGGAGAGATGCTAACTGAGCTGATCTGTGACCCGGGGACAACAATTACGCAAGATCAGCATAGCAGGCAGGCGACCTGTGTAGGTGGAATTTTCCCTTGAATCACACCTCCCACCACAGGTTAACTAAACACATGAGTCAGAGTCTGGGTTTAAATCATAAACAGAGTCCAAAATGTCTCAGGCAGGTGGTACCAAGCTGAACTAAGAAACACACATGACTTTAAAAAGGCTGATGCCGTCAGTGTGGTCCTGCAGAAAACATCAAGTGGGTTTAATTTAATAATCTTCAGTCAATTAATGTAACAAAAATTTTTCATACATATTGATGATATGGGATCGTGTGGTGCAAACTTTATTGTAGTGGAGTGACATTAATTGACATTAATGTTTTCATATTACATTAGTACAGTATTTTCCGTACTATAAAGCGCACGTAAAAGCCTTTAATTTTCTCAAAAACCGACGCCTTATAGTCCAGTGCGCCTTATAGTGCGGAAAATACTGTAATGGTGAAAACATTTTTAAGCTCGCAGTAGCTCGATTTTTCAAATAAAATAACTGTTTCATTCTATTAGACTGTAAATGTTCAAATGTAATTTCCAGGTGAAGTTTGATAACCAAAAGAGCAGACTATTGATAAAAAGTCCAATGAGTTGATCGAACCACAGCTCTTATTATTTATGGACCAACAACGCTTACGAACAAAGCCCTAGAGTATTTTCTGCAAAAGTTTCAGTCAAACAACTTTTTGTGGTTGTCTTTCATCAACTCTTAAAATAAAGAAAATTAAATATTTGCTCAAAATGTGACAGAAGAACAGCAATGCATATTACATACATATAATTTATGTATCCATGCATACCTAAGAGAAGACCAAAAACACATACCAACACATAGCTTGAATTTTTCAAGCTGTAGTCATTTGTGCAGTCGTCCTTCAGGTAAATCACAATTGGATTGTCTGAAAACTGCTGACTCTGACGGGAGGACTTGTTTACATCTACTAGGAAACCGTTGAAGAGAGCTGCCTGCTTCTTTATAAATGACAAGTTAGGTGAGGCGAAAATGCACTGCGTGGGCTTCTTTCTTGTGACTCCAGTGATCTGGATTAAGTGACATAAGAGCTCAAGTATTTGCATGTATATTCTAATAAACCAGCATAGTCTATCAGTCCCTAGTGAAAGTCCCAGGGTTACCTGTGATGTTGCTCTGACATACAGCTTAGCACTGCCAATAAGCAACAGGTCTTTGTGTTTCATTCCTTGAATTTTTCTCAAGCCGTTATTATAGTAGAAGTTGCACTCTCTGGTGCTTCAGAGAGTGTATTTTTGAACCCGAGTAAAATGTGTGAGGTGTTTTCTTTCCCAGTGTCCTCTTTTAAAATGCAAGCAGTGCATTTAGTAATGTATTAGGTTAACAGCCAGGGAGAGTAAGGAATAAGGCTTAGAATCTGCCCTGACTTCTTGTGTCACATGCAAAGCTCACTGGATTTAAGGACCATTTTTTACTTAACAACCTTAACTTTTGTTTCATTCGCAGGTATGCAGGTTTCAGAACTGTTACTCCACCAGCAATACAAATGGTCCCATTTATTCTTGAATGTTTTGAATAATTTAAGTTGCGTAGATAATTGAGTGCTTGATCTTAATACAAAATACAGGGACACTTGTTAAGATGTAGATAGGTGAAAAAAAAGAGAGGTGAAAGAAGATGTTTGGGCTTTCCCCATCCAGAGCGCTTTGATTGGACAGAAGTAATGCGAGCAGCCTCCTGTGTCTGTGTCATAGGTTGTCCACACAGGAAAACAGGTAGTCTGATAACAAAGACGGCTTTATGGGTTTTGTTGAAGCTTCACTAATACATATGCTAGTGTTTTCTGTTGAAGCTGCTATGAATCATTGTGCTGAAATGCTACATACGAATGACTCATGAACCGATGCACATTTCGCACCTGACAAACTCCGTATAGTAAGCCCTCTTTCCATTGTCTATGCCTAAACAATGTGATTAAATGGTGTGCTGTCATGACAAGAGGCCAACACTGACAGTTTTTGAATGTCCACACTCAGTTCAGAAATATTTTAAGTATGTTTAGAAGAGAGAGGGGTGGATTTATTTTACATGGTGACAAGAAAAAAATGTACTGTATATTGTGCTTGTTGGTATTCATCTAATGATATCAATGCTTGCTGAGTGAGCTGAAGAAATGTCCACTTGGATAAACCTCAGTCCAGTTCAGCGCATGCTGTGTGGCCTCAACATGTTCCTCAGAGGCTGCTAACGCAGACCGCCAACCACGTATTTCTGATTGTATTGACAGTAATGTAGCACAGCAGAGACAAAGTAATGACGCTGACTGTTAAGCAGCAGGCAGATAAAGACATGCACGAGGCAGTCATACCAGCAGGATGAAAGAAAAAAAAGGTGTGCATTTGCAGTGACAAGATGAGGCAAGTTGAACTTGAGCAGTTACAGTATTTTCAGCTCAAAAATTCTAATTCATCAAAGCCTGACCCAAACGTTTGTAGTACACTTTATAAGTAGGTGAGCGTTCTGCCTGCAGCTTGTTTGATTTGTTGAAACTTATTCATACACCAATTACACCAACTTGCGTCTTTGTTTATTTAAAGGTTCCATTTAGTAATTGGCCCTCGTGATACACGCAATTGGTATGGGCAATAAACAGTAGTGTTGACTTCCTTAACAGCAGTCAAACTGGGACCAGCAGGATTAGAAGAAAAGTAATGCTCATTCCCTTTGCAAATTCTCCTACCTGTTTGTCTGGTTTAAAAATGTGTGTTGTTTTCATTCTCCCCACCTTCAGTGAAACTGAGGGTGTGAGGTTGTGGTGACTGTGTTGGAGCTTTGAATGACTGACATACTGAAAACATTGTAAGTGTGTAATGTGTTGTAGTTACCCTATAGTCTTTTCTGATGTAAAAATGCCAAATATTCTTTGGTTGCAGCCTATTTAATCAGACGATTAATCATTTTGTATTTAGTAATTTGTGTTGCCTGAAAATTACAAGGAGCCTGTTTACATTGATTTTCCTTATGGGAAAGTTTAGCATAAACTTGGTAAACAATTTATTTGCAAGTTGAAACACGCCCCCCCCCCACACACACACACCCTTGTTCTTGTTCTTGGTCTGATGTAGGCATGCAACGCTCTGCTTGCACACATATGGTAGGATAGATGGTGGCAGAATAGCAATTGTTATATATGTATATAATGTGTATAGTCCCCTTTCTATCATACAAAGCAATTATATTTTATTGAAATCAAAGTGTGATCATGATTGCCTCACAATAAAGAAGATTCATCATTCGATTCCTTTCTGTGCACATTTTGTACGTTAGCCATGCAAACACGCAATCATGTCTTCAAGAAAATGGATGGCAAATGTGATCACGATGCCTTCATTTTTCATGGTATCTGTGAATTCTTGAGTGTTGATTGAACAAAACAGTGCATGTCAACTCAAGGTCTGGGAGACCAAAATTAAATTAAAAAAAAAGTCAACAGTCTGTTGGTGATATAATTTATTTCTGAAGCCTCCTTTTTTTTTAGCACGAGGGGATGTCTGTAATTAACACCATTCAGTTGTTTCGAACATTACACAAAACAAGACAACATGAATGAAGGGAGGCAGCACAAAGGTCTTGGAGGCAGAAAGGTGGAAGGTATGTGTCATGTGTGAAGTGGTTAAGCTAGTGGTGCTATGAAGCGCAGAGCAGGAAGCAAGGGGCTAAACTGAATTTAGAACTCAGACTTGTTTTTTTTTTAACCATATTAAATGTAACTGCAGTTGGACACACTGTTGATTCAGATGAGCTTAGTTCTTGATTTTTATCTTTATGGTGGGATTTTTTCTTTTTTCATTATCATTTTGACATTAATATGTGAATGACTAATGAAATGAAAGAACTTGTAGCTATGCAAATACACTCTGTTTGATTTTGCCAGGACTAAAGGGATAAGCCATCCAGTGTTGGCTCTCTCTGATGTTATATAAGAATTCTTGTTATTATCCCATAAACTCCCTTTTTTGTTGTGTGATCTGAATACATTAAAAGCTTTTGTTGATGACTTGTGGTGTCATTAACCATGCACTCACTTCCCACAAACCACCCTCAGCTCCTGCTTTCTCTGTGACAAATAGTCTTTAAAGTGAAACTGAAGATTCAAACATTTACTCGGACTCAGAATTGCTGATCTATTCCTGACCCAGTCTGTTTTGTTTTTTTGATTGTCACACATGGTAAAGCCTTTGGGTGGAGAGCTGTGACACTAACAGGAAGAACAGGTTTGCTGTCTCCATGCTAATGCAGGTCTCACACAGCTTATTACCGGTACCATGTTTATATAGAAGAATGAATTCTACATTGTCTTTCTTAACATTCTGTTGGTGTTAGTTGTTATCAGGAAGATTAGAAACATCAAAAAACATTTGTGTGAAAGTGCTTTTGTTTTCACAAGGTTTTCAATATTTGACACTGACGGTTTTATACCTGTGATCGCTGTGTTATGCAAAGAGCAAATAGCTGCAGTAGAAAGTAGAAAAACTTGATAAGAACATTCATTGTCTGAATTGAATTTGTACTCGATTCCTCATTTGTCGGACTTGATGTTTGTTCTTTATAAGTAAACAAGTCTCTACTTGTTAAAACGCCCATGGCAATCTAATCACAAGACACCTCTGAATTATGCACTTGTGATTGAGAGACTGCACTGACATTATGTGCTTCTGAGTAAGAAACGTGTGAAAGTGAAATGAAAGTGTTTTGGACACAAAACCATCGTTGGTCGTTTTGACTTACGGCTTTGTTTGCATGATGAATTGACGGATTACAACCACCTTAAAACTTTGGGTGGAGTTAGACTTTTGGACTCTTGGGCTTTTTTATTGTCCACATGTTATTGAAACGGGATCTGTATCTGGGTATGGTGTGCAGATAATGAGCAGCTGGATCATTAGTTCTTATTTTCAAAAATGCAAACACATCATAAATATGACACTCAAACCTAGCTGACATTATCAGGATCTTATGTGCAGGTGGTTGATCTGACATTGAAACAGCATTATGATTGAACCATATGCTGCTCTTGTGTTTTTCCTCCCCAGCCACATCCAACACACACAGAATGAGAAAGCTATACACCATGTGGTGCAGCTTCAAGGCAATACTATTAAATATTATTATTTCACAAGAAATCATTGCATGCTGGGAGTGTTCTGTGTGTTGAACTGTGTGGGTTGTCTGTACATCAAACACATTGATAGAATGAATCTTTCAAATCATCTCCTTGAGATCCAGACAAAACAATATATCATGGCACTCAAGCTCAAAAAGCTAATAAAACAGGGAGCCAGAAGGGGTATGGTTCTAGCTTCGCCTTGCCTTCCATCTAATAGTTTGGCCTTTTCGAACTGATACTTTTGAACTAACTAACAATCACTTTCAAATTCATGCGCTACCCAAATCACTTAGGCCTTTGTCAGTGTGCCTGCAAAAAAAAGGTTTGACAACTCCTCAGTTTCAACAGTGACACAACAGTGATCACATAATAAGTTTACCGTAATCGCAGTAGAAAAGTAGAAAGCCTCTATGCAACCCATTGCCTGAAGTACGCAGCCATTGTGTTACACTGTTGTATGTTGCATGAGGATAGAGACAATAGTTTTTTTAAATCAAATTATTGACGTCATTCAGGGTTTTTGATGTACTGAACATCCAGAGCACAATAGCACACAGCGTATTTAACAACTAACTAACTAGAATACTTGAGCTGTTGATAAATGTATGTTTTTGTCAACTGTATTCAAAGATTCCTCATTGCCAGCTTCCTTCTAACCGGCAGAGAAAGTGAATGCCAGGAGTGAAATTCAGGAGGGGTGCCTTTGCTGCTTTTGTTGAAACGTTAGACGAACCTGAAACATTATTGTTATGGAACTGCTTTACCACCACACAGGCAAGTTTCTGCCCACACTCGTTAGGGGCCTGTTGTAATTGCTTTTGCCTACGAAATACGCCTCTCAGAAATTGACAGGGAAAACCCGCGGCTTGAAATATAGTCTGTGGAAAAAGAGCACTTGAGAGTGCTTTTCTGTGAATAAGAGTAAACCTGCTGTCATACATCCATGTTGAAGCCTTTTGTATATGACTCACAGTGAGGACATTAAATATCACATTAATTTTAAAAAACGTCTTTCTACCAAAACAGGATGTTATGTCAGCAAAACTGTGGTTAAAATTTTTCTTTATGCTAAAAATTTAGCAATTCATCAAAAGTAGAAGATAAGATCAATGATAAATATAGCTAACAAAAATACTCATGTCCACTGCAGAAATAACAGTAATCCTGTTTCCCCTTGAAATGACAATGAATGTGTTCCAAATTGTTGTTTTTTATTTTCATGTGAAACACTTACAACAAAGCGATCACAAGACCCCAAGATACTTAAACTCCTCTACTTGAGGTAGGACCTCAACCGTTCGCCTTGCAGGTAACCATGATATTTTTGGAGTTAATCGCGACGTGGATTGCATCATTTCTTATGGCTGCCAAGCTATGTTGGGCGGCGGTGACGTATGACGCCCACGTGACCACTGAATGCGGAAGCTGCTGCTGCACAGCTTTTAAGGTTTTCTGACCAAAGGGATGATGCTACACATAAAAAATGTTTTCTTCTATTTTTCATAATGATGAATAACATATATGTCACTTAAAATAAACTTTACTGTCCCTTCAATCATTTTGCATGAACCAAGGTTAGTTATTCACAAAGAGTCGAGATGATGTTTTGCAGACTGGCAAAGTAAAATCCTCACTCAGACATCACCAAGTAGTAGTTGACGTGAAACCTGTTACTGTGGTACCTCTACTTACGAAATTACTTGGTTCTGGAAGAAATTACGTCAGTAGAAAATTTCATAAGTAGAGACACGTTTTCCATGCAAATGCCCTAATTCGTTCCACGCCCCCAAAAATTCAGACATAAATGTTTTATAAAGCATATAAATGCATCAAAACATGTAACAAATACATGTTACAATTAGATTATTGCACAATAAATGAGAGTTGTGCATAATGTCAAAAACAAAGAATAGAGTAAAGAATAAAAATGATGGTCATTTACCTTTTAACTGCTGTCCTCATTGTTTTTTGCCCTCTTTGGTTCATGCGCTCTTGCCTCACCATGCTGAACAACGGAGTGAATTCCAGTTCTCTTTTTGAACTTCTCCAACCACCCACACGATGCCTTAAACTCCTTAAACTTCCTTTTGTTTTAATAACGTGGCGATTGTAGATGCATTATGGCCATATTCTTTGGCGAGATCAACCAAACGCATCCCTTTTTCATGCTTTTCTATTATCTCTTGCTTGTTTGTATGGACAAAAAAACTCTTTTCTTCTTGTTTTCTTTTTCTCTTTTCTCCGTCACTTTCTTGGGGTCCATAGTGAATACTCAAAAAGTTAATATATTTGCGTAAAACTGTCAGAACACCTCATGGGTCGAGGGCCGAATGACGAGGACGCTGCATAGACACCTATGTAGCTACACACAGAGGTCCCTCTTAGCCAATGGGATGCCAGGAAGATGCTAGGTTATAGCCAATGGTAGAGCAGCTATAAGAATGTTGCATTTAGGAACCTTTGGGAGCTGCGAGTAGCAGCCCACACTGTATTTTTACCTTTCGTAACTGGAAATTTCTTTCGTAACTAGAGGCAATATTTTCCTGTTGAGGCGTTTCGTAAATAGAAAATTTCATATGTAGAGACATTCGTAAGTAGAGGTACCACTGTATATATTTGAACTATAAATGTGTTTCTTTTCACCTTTTAGCCATTCTTCCAGCTTGTGAAACTAAGAAAACTTGGCCTGAGTGACAATGAGATCCAGAGACTTCCACCAGAAATAGCCAACTTCATGCAGCTGGTAGAACTGGATGTCTCCCGAAATGGTAAGTGGACGCAATGTTGTACCAATGCGACATTTAAGTAAACCAAAATATTTTATTACACCCCTTTGTTACAAACTGTGTTTTATTCCTGTTTTTATGTGTAATTTTTTCAAGGCACATGAGGATACATTATTCATTTTTTCAAGTTAAAAATGATGTCCAACAAATAGAAACTTTTGTTGAGTCGTGATTAAGGTTTAGATTTTTTACATGACAAAAATTTAGTCAACTTTGCTTTGTATTTTCTACTAATAATAACACAACTAATGAATCATCTAACAAGTTTATGCTGCACTACATTTACTGCAAAATGTATTATGAATGAATGTGTTAAGTTGTGCTTCATCAGTGTTTTGTTTGTGTTGTTTATGACTGCAGCACCTCAATTTTGCAAAGTTTTGACCATGAAGTGATTACTGTTTTGTCTCTTTTTCTTATTCAGATATTATGGAACTTCCAGAAAGCATTTCATACTGCAAAGCCCTCCAAGTAGCAGATTTTAGTGGAAATCCATTAACAAGGTATACAAGTCTTAATTATGTTTTAATAAAAAAAAAAAAAAAAAAAAAGCTGAAATTGTGATTGCATTTTATTTTCAGCCTTAAATCTCTGGGAATATTTAACACTCAATGTGGATTTTTCACATATGGAATTTACAGTTATGTATGATGTGAATGATTTAATCAGTGTAAATAATTATTTTTCAAGTTATATTTTTATATATTTATTTTTTATTACCATATTTATGGACTGTAGAATTACACTGATCTATGTTCCAGTCCAAATTGTTTCATGGTTTCATAACTGATAGCTGAGGATGCGAATGCAGTACTGCAGGCCACTAGAAGTTGTTTGAATACTTGAGTTGAATGAATGGAAGAAATTACCCATACATCTCTAGTTTTAAAGGTCCCATATTATACTCTTTCTAATAAATTTCACATGGCTGTCAGACATCCAACCACAGTTTTTGAAATGTACTGTCACAAACTGATCTGTGATCTGGAATTTCTGCTGTCTAAAAGTCGCTCAAATGAGCTCTACTGAGAACAGACTGCTTCTGGCCTGCACCATTAAATACTAATGATCTCCGTCTGTCAACTCCCCGCCTTTATACGAGAGGATGTGGCTAACAGTAGCATGGGCTAATGTGTGGAGTACGTTGTACAGTGGATGCATTGCTATGGATCGCTAGGACGCCGGGGACACACCGGACGCAAACACATGTGCATATACCTATCGGCATGTTACTCACACAGACACACAGCTGAGGGGCAGAGGTGTTTGTCGACCGTCACTTTAACATGAAACTCGTTTCAGATACCGTTGCAGACCGTTGTTGCTGAAGCAAGCTGAAGTGAAGTAGTTTGCACACATAAACAAACTTGTAGGCAACATAGCCAGCACGTTGTCATTAAAAATGAAACATAACCAGGGTTTCTTCTTTGGCTGGGACAGAATAGAAGCAGTTGTGTTGATTTGGACAACCAACAATTGAGCAACTTGCATGTCTATGCGTCTAGCTTGAGTGTTGACACTGCAACGCACTGTGACCTTACCACTGGACACACTGAACTTCAGCTCGTTGCTGGATGCTCTCTTGTCTGGGTAGAGGGACATGTTTTCGCACAGATGGGGTTGGGTTATACAAATTTCTCCTTTCGTCGTGTCATGAAGGGAGTTGAGTCTGATCAGCATGTTTGAGCACCATTTCATGAGTTTGTGGTCATTTCATGAGTGGATACAGAACCTTTTTGTTTTCCAATTTCTAGGAGCTGGTAGATTCAGAGAGGACCACTACACACTGTATATATACGTAGGGACTGGAAAAACGTGTTTTTCATAATATGACCTGTGTAAAGAAATCTTGATAGTGTCAGCAAATGGTACTTGCACTAACTAGTTGTCCTCATTAGCTATTTTATAAATAGTCTTGTCATTTTGAGGTTGGTTGCAGGTTCCAATTTGAGTGTAGCATATAGCTTCATTGTTCCTGACCCCAAATACCAGTGGATTACTGGTCAGGTTTTAATCCTTTATTGGGTACTCATTTAAATACATTCAACCTTAGAATCCCATTGGATGACATAACAAAACCTTATTTCTGTTGTAACAAAATTTTTTAATGTCATGTCAAAAGATGACAAAAAATATTCCTCTGCTCAACTGTTAACAATAAAATGTTAACAGTTGATTGCTTACTTGATACATGTGGAAGACTGATTTCAAGGCTTTGTAAATAAAACACATTTCATTAGGGCACATGGGTTACGGTGTATGATATGGTTTACATACATTGTAGTCTGACAAAGCTACATTTCTCCAGGATGTTCAGAGTTGGGGTAGTTGTGGTCACATTTCGACCTCAGAGGAAGCAAAGTGTGGCCACAACTACCATCTAAGTAATCCCTTCTGGTCAGTCTGCAGCAAACAGAATCATGGGTGGAATAACACTTGTGTGCAAGTGGTTTGCATGTCTCCATTCAGAAGCTAAGAAAACTGCTGAAAACATATTGTGTTTGTTTAATTGGAATAATTGTAGTTAAATCATGAGTAAGATCTAAAAGCGTTCACATTTTACCTCAAGAAAGTAGTGCGTCCCTGGTATGTGCTCCAAAAATAATTTATGCATCCCAACGTGATGTTTATGCATCCCAGAAGTAAAAACAGAATATGTGGTAGAAGCTGTATGCAAGGATTTAGTTTTGCCAATAGTACAACATTAATACTTAACTGTTAATTTGACTGATTTTATTAATAATGATGTCATAACTGTTTAAGTAAAAAGAAAAAAAAAAGAAAAATTATAAGTATATTAGTTTTATCAAAATATTAATGCCTGGTAGTCATTTAAAATAAAGTTTTATAAATAAAGAAAGATGTAATAGTTTTTTTTCACTTTTACTTTTCTCTCAATAGTTTTTTTTCCTTGAATTCACCAGCAGCAAGCTGACAGAACCTTCTCCACACAAATTTCAGTAATATCTGTCAGTAATTCCTGTCTCTTTTTCTTCAATAACTTTGTTTTGTAAGTTTGATTGTTTTTCATTCAAGAAAGCACTCATTGTCACTTGGTTTTTCTCCAACTTTTGCATCTTTTTCAGAGGCACGGTGATCATCAATCAATCAATCAACTTTTATTTGTACAGCGCTTAATCACATCAGCAGACATTTTCAAAGTGCTTTAACAGATAGAGAAACCCAACAGGACTTAACAGGGTCTCAGTAACTCCTCGCTGTCACTGCAGTGTGTAAAACACACAGATGTTGTGTTGCTGTTTGGTCGATTATAATAAAACTGAATCACTCAGTTGAGTCTCGTGACGAGGAACGCGTGCGAAAAACTCACACGAGATCAAAACATAATGGCAATTTCCGGGTTTGAAATTTAAGTTGAGAAATGGAAAAATTGTGAATATTTTTGTTGAATGGAGCTGCGTTTTTCCCCAATATTATATCGCGAAAAAAGGTAGCATAGATTTTTTTTTAATTGTAAGTATTTAAAGCTTGCGTCCCAGGGACACACGATCATCAGACAACGTGTTTCCCTGTCCAAATATGTGAGTCAAAGACGCAAAGACACACGTAAACGAGAACATGGGCATTCACATATACAATGCCTTGCGAAAGTATTGGCACCCCAAAAAGTTTTTGACATTTTGCCACATTTCAGGCTTCAAACAAAGATAAGAAACTGAAAATATTTTTCAAGAATCAACAACGTGTGAGACACAATCATGAAGGGGAACCAAATTTATTTAACATTTTATATTGTGTTTACAAATAAAAAACTGAAAAGTAGGATGTGCAAATGTGAGACCAAATGACACACAGGTGCACTCTGTTTGTCATTGTTGTCATTTAGGTCAACATTGGATCATTCAGAAGTCATCAGGGAACTTCTGGAGTCGTTTAGTTGAGCTGAGAGAACAGGGGGCCAATACTTTTGCACATTCTGCTTTTCAGTTTTTTATTTGTAAACACAATATAAAATGTTGAATAAATTTTGTTCCACTTCATGATTATGTCTCACATGTTGTTGATTCATGAAAGGTATTTTCAGTTTGTTATCTTTAAGTTTGAAGCCTGAAATGTGGCAAAATTTCAAAAAGTTCTTGTGGGAGGCCAATACTTTCGCAAGGCACTGTATCTGTACAGAAAGTGGCCAACCTCACTTCCTTAAGAGTTTATGGCTGAACTCTTGCTTAACATTCCTGACAGTAGTCTAAGTAGAAATAAATCAACATAGGCATCCCATTAGAAAGGAATATTGATGTTAGCCAAATGTTGGTCCAGTTATCACCAAGTTATGGTTACATTTTTACCAATCATTTAAAGCATTCTATATGTACCTTATGCAGGGTTGTCACACTGTGGCTCCTCTCCTTTTTCCAGGTTACCTGAAACTTTTCCAGAGCTGCGGAATTTAACTTGCCTTTCCATCAATGATATTTCATTGCAAGTCCTTCCAGACAACATAGGAAAGTAAGTAAACCATACAGTGTTACATCACACCTGCCTTCACATGGCTAAACATTGACAGAAAAGCATTTCACATAGTTTCATATTGGAGGCAAATACAAAAGTTTTCATTCAGAAGTGACTAATATCTATATCGATCAAATGGTGAAAAGTAATGTTGTGAGTTTTACAAAGATGATTATTCTTACATTGCCTTAGCTGCTCTACTGTAAGCAAGTATGATTTTGCCTTTCATATCAATTTCTGCTCTGGGTCTGAACCAAACAAACAAAATAATGTCTCCTGACAGGATTGGTAGGTAAGAGCATCTCTGTAAAACCACAATGCTTTATTTATAATGTGAATTAGGAATTGCACTCGACCAAAGTTTGACAATGATTTATCCTGATGTAGGAATCACAGGAGGATATGTCTGCTCTTCCATGCATAATCATCTGTTGCCCACCTGACAAATTTCAGTGTTAAATAAAGTCAACTGGACTTGGAGGAAAAGCTTGAAGTCCTTTCAAAAACAAGAACACATGTGTAGTCTGTGTCATGATTGTAATGTTTTGTCCAGCAAAACATTAGACCACAACCCTTTCTTTATAAAAGGGTTGTGGTGGGATGGCACATATTCTGCCACAGTGAAAGGTCATATCTTCCTGTCTTTATCCTGAGAGCTCTCCCTTATTGTTGGCTCGTAATTGAATTTAATAACAGAAGTATATGCTTTTTGCTCAAATTTTCATAAGGGACATTTTCAGTAGAATGCTAGAATGAAGGATGGATTTAAAGGGATAAATTAAAGGGATAAATTTACTGTGTCTAAGTCAAAAAGCATTCGGTTTTTCTCCTCTGATTATAGTTTCTTGTAGCACTTAGTGTTATGAATGCATTAGAAAATTCACAGAAATGTTAAAGAATATAGATGCCACAGTGTTCCGTAGACATTGCTCACCCTTGACACTTGTGCTGATATCCGGCAGTCCACAGTGAATTATTGTTGCGGGTTTGGATGGTATACTTCAAAATTGCTGCTAAAATAGTTGAAACTACAATGCAGAAAAATGCTATGAATTAAGGATTACTGCTGAACTGTCCAGGGATAATGCACAGAGTGCCTGACTGGTTTATGCAAGAAATTATTCTTCTTGCTCCTTTCGCAGTTGTAGGTCAAGATTGTTGACATTTAAATAACATTGTTACGACAGACTAGTATAACGTTTTACTCCTACATTATGAAGACTTGTGATGGACCTAGATTTGAGTTTTATATGAGACAGGAAACCAGCAGATTTTTGGATGAAGTCCTGCATTATCATGGATTATAGATGTCTGTACCCTGATGATTTTCC
Source organism: Antennarius maculatus (assembly GCA_013358685.1). Taxonomy (NCBI): domain Eukaryota; kingdom Metazoa; phylum Chordata; class Actinopteri; order Lophiiformes; family Antennariidae; genus Antennarius; species Antennarius maculatus. The sequence goes on along the minus strand of CM023616.1, from coordinate 9,007,688 downwards.
TGCATGGGATAAAATAGTTTGTAACTGAGTTGTATGTAGAGAATTTGTCGGGTTGTATCATATTCTGTAACATGATAAAACTCACTGTTAGAGCATCAGACTGAGCTTTGAAATTTTTGCTTACTTTGAATCAAATGTTCTTCCGGATGTGTCATTAATTATGCGTTTGATTGATGATCTGTCCTTTCTGCAAGTCATGTCTTTCTCTAACAATTTTCAGTGTTGTTCTTGTCTTGTATCGAATATATTCCAGTGTTTCATAAAATAATTTATTTAGAAAACTTCCAAAGCTTGTAATTTATAGACTACTTATTCAAACATAACAACAATTTGTCATACTGTTTAAAGTGTTTATCAATTTGGGAAAAAGCTGGAACTTATACAGTAATGATTGATTAACGTTAGCTGGATTTTGCAATCGTTCTGGAAAAGTTTTGCCAGAGAAGTACAAGAGATCTCCTAACACTTTTTTGCTCATGGTACAGCATGTGCCTCACATGTGTCTCATATTTATCTTACATAAAGCAGTCGAGTCCTGCTCTTTGTCAAAGGAAGAAGGTAATGAAAAGCATAACAGAGTTGGAAGCAGGGATAAGACTTTCAGGGGGTTAAATGACATCAGTGGTTTATCTTCTGAGATTAGTGTGTCGTCTGTGGAGGAAAAATCCCTTTCACAGAAACCTGAGGCACTCAGTGTCTGTCATTTCATTTCTGATTCAGGTGTTTGCTGTAAAACAACACAAGAGTCACAAAAAGAGTATTTGTGTTGTTGCATTTTAGGTCATATAGGTTGATTCATACATAGTAGCTTTGTTTGTTTTGTTGTGTAGTCTCAGAATGTTGTAAAGATGTTGATCTGCTGGTCCATCACAAACACAAACATGTGCTGTTAGATGACTGACTTAATTACATTTTGTCAAAGTTTACTTTAATGGGCAAACTGTCTGCCCTGCATAGAAAAGATTATTTAAGGCTGAACTATTTGTTGCATTTGTGTTTTTATTTATAGTGTCTACTGATAAAAAATAATAACAGAATGGACATTGCCCTGCATAAATTGGCTGTTGTAAAAATTCTCCATTCCCTGTGTATATGTACAGTACTGAGGTGTATCTAAACAGCTCTACAGCACGATAACCCTGTACTTTGGTCGATGATGCTGTGTAGACATTTTGCTGTTGATTGAAAGTATGCGGCTCTTGTTTGTGCTTCATGCTGTGATTTCACAGCCTTGATAAGACAGACACACCTCAGAAGCACTTCCTGTTCCCAGATATCTGATTACAAGAGATTTTGCATCCTTAATTTTACCCACCATACACAGAGCATTGTGGTTAGTTAACAGACAAGCATTTGAGGAAGTAAAAAATATTCACAATACTAATGAAGAAGCTGCAATGTTTTTCTGGCATTTTCAACAACACAAAGTTATTTGTTTTTCCTGTCGTTGCAGCCTCTCTAATTTGGCATCATTAGAACTCAGAGAAAATCTACTGACATTCCTACCAGAGTAAGTATTCACAGTCACAAGATGAATGTACTGTCTGTGTATATACATATACTCCTCTAATGTGTATGTGTGTGTTTGTGTGTTTGTGTGTTTGTGTGTTTGTGTGTGTGTGTGTGTGTGTGTGTGTGTGTGTGTGTGTGTGTGTGTGTAAGTACAGACAAAGAGGCTGTGCAACTGATCGACAACTTTGTGCTGAGTTTAAAAAGTTGTAGAACATGCATCAAATCTCTGACAAGCATCTCTCATCCGCAGGTCGCTATCTTTGCTTCATAGACTTGAAGAACTCGACCTTGGAAATAATGAATTGTACAGTTTGGTAAGTTGTGTTTTCTTTCTTAGTGTTATATATATATTATAGAACAGAACTACCTGTTGTAAATTCTGAATGTTTCGATACCCCCCCCCCGAGTTTATCTACAATACTACCAGAAACTTCCTATTTTCTTGTTCTTGTTGTGTCTTAAGTAGTTTAGCTTTTCTAGAGAACTGAGTTCACTTGATCTCACACACGAGTGCCCGACCTCCTGCTTTGAGTTTTGGTTATAAAACAATATTATGAGTACATTCAGATGACAGATGATTTAGTGTGACATTAAACAAAGTCAGACTCCCAAGAAAATAGCCCTTTACGTGATTTATTTTATTTCTAGCTTCTTCTTCACTCATGTACTGTATATTGAATCGAATGAATATTTACAAAATTGGAAGTTTTACGGTTCTATTTTCACTTTTGACAATTATTTAGTTTTAGGTCTATATTGACAGTTACTTAAACTTATTATATGCTGCAGAGAGTATAGGTCAGTTATACACTGTATCTTCCATTTAGGCTAGTAAAGTCTTTGACTTGACCTTTGATTAGCTGCAGGCTCAATGCCCATTGGTGCACACAATGTATTTGAATTGCACATTGTCAGAAGTCTCTAACAGTGCATCTGTTTTCTCTTTCTGTTTCTCATTGCCCACATCACTCACTCACACACAGCCAGAGTCGATCGGCTGTCTCGTCAGCTTAAAGGACTTGTGGTTGGATGGAAACCAGTTGGCCGAAATTCCTGCAGTAAGCTAATCCTACACTGTCGTTCCTGTATTTGAGATGAGGTTATGGTCTGTACCACCATTGAATTTAAACATTTTGGTTTCAGTGTAAAATAATGAACAAGATGCACAAAAAAGTATAAGACTTGTCAAATACACAGCAATGATCACACATACTGTATTATTGTATTGTTGTCACATTAGTGTTTGCATATCGTAATTTCTGCTTTGAACTTCAGGAGATGGGGAGTATGAAAAGCCTGTTGTGTTTGGATGTCTCAGAAAACAAAATTGAGCGAGTTCCAGAGGAGTTGGGTTGCTTGGTGTCCCTCACTGATCTTCTGGTGTCTCAGAACCTCATTGATTTCCTACCAGAAAGCATTGGTAAACATGTGGATTCTGCATATTTCAATCAGCTTGTTTGTATGCTTTTACATTAAAACTGGCTGCCACGATTAATCGAAAGTCATGACTATGTCAGCTATTGAAATTGTTGACAACTAATGGAATATGCACCTTTTTTTTCTTCTTAAAAGTCTTTGTTTTTCTCTCAAAACTGCTGCTGCACTTTCCACTGCCACTTCTAACTTTCTGTCCCTGACTCACATGGGCAGTAGTGGTAATTGGTGTCAGCCGTTATGTCACACAAAGTATACCCGAAGGGCTATGCTATCATGGCTATCTGGCAGCAACAGAGCTCAAATGTGTGGAAGCATTTTAAGAAAACAAAAGAGAAAAGTGTGCAATACAATATCTGCAAGACACATCTTGCCTTCCATGACAGCACATTAGTTGACAAATCGAAAAAATAATCGGTGATTAGTTAACTATCAAAATAATTGTTTGTGGCTGCCTTAGTTAAAACCATGGAAGGTAAGATGTAAGTACATTTTGTGAGCCAGGATACTTAGGTGTGTGTATTATTTGCCCTTTAAGCAAGTAACACTTTCACAAGACAACAAATGTTTCATCAGACTACTGATCAATATCTGAACAACTTCTATTTTGTAACTTTATTGTCAAGCAAAAACTGGAAAATTACTTTAATCTCACAAGATATAATGAACACAGTTGATCACGATAAATATTTATTTTAATGAATGTGTTTTTTTGTTTGTATTTGCAGGAAAACTCCGGAAACTTTCCATATTGAAAGCTGATCAGAATAGGTTAGCTTACCTTCCAGAGAGCATTGGTAACTGTGAAAGCCTTACAGAACTTGTGCTCACAGAGAACCAACTACAGGTAGGTGTGCAGCGACATCTCTCTAGTTGCTTTGGCAGTTATTTTAGGTAGTCTGACTTGGATGGCTCGTGGTAACCGCTGTAGGCAAGGCCAACGTGAGGCCTGTCCAAATACAAGTATTTCAATTGCATGAATGCAATCATTTTGAAGGCAGCAGCTCATTACATAATGGTTGGGTATAGGTTTTCTAATCATTTCAAATTAAATCACATTCTTATCGATGTGTTGGCTGCATCAACACAGCATACAAGAATTTACTAGTTTGAGTTCAGAATCAAAAACTCCTCCTATAATTATGGTTGCTTTAAATACATAACATATTAGAGGTAGTTATGTTTGCAAAGATTTAGTGCCAATAGTTCAAAACACTTAATTGAGGGCTCAGGTTAAGTTTGTGTATGTTCAGCCTAAACGGAAGAGGGACGACTTGATTCACAAGTCACATCAGTAGGTCAGGATAAGTTAGTACGGATGCGCTCACTTACCACTAGATCGGAGAAAGAAAGGCTAAAAGGCTAGGCTATTTCAATGTAGGAGAGGCACATCTTTTTCTCTGTATGACAGCAATAATCTCTACTGATAATCAAAGTAGTATGGGGAAATCTATTCAATATAGGACTTCCAAACACTCAGAGTAAAATGGAGTGATTCAGATTGTCTTTGTCTTTTATAAGCTTCCTATTATGGCTGATGCTGTGTGACTAATTCCTGTTTGGATTGTTTCATTGTTACAGAGTTTGCCGAGGAGTATTGGAAAGTTAAAGCGGCTTTCCAACCTGAACTGTGACAGAAACCAGCTAACATCATTACCTAAGGAGGTAAACTTTTCATATATTGACCTACATAATTTCAGGAGTTTATAGTTTGTGAAAGCAATTGATGCACCTTACAGAGAGGATGCACATTAAAAGTTCATGAAGTTCAGAATTAACTTAACAAAAAATTTAATTGTAACAATCTTGCAGCCAAAATGTAAGAATAATGTTCCAAGTCAGCTAGACTTCATCAGGCCTTTTAATTTATTTGATGAAATTATCACTGTTTCCACTAATTGGTTTATTCCCAAGTCAGATGCTATAATTGATATACTCAATGCTTCAACTAGAATGCGTTAACTGGTATTGATCCTCCCAGAGGTCCTCACAGGTATTTGAAATTCCTCGTCAGGTTTCAAGACTCATATCATTGCAATGAGGATCCTGTAAGCTGCCACATGCATCTGTTCTTCTTGAATAATGCATGGATGTTTGTATAAGCGGCACGGTGGGCGGCACGGCGGACCCAGGTTCGAGTCCCGCTCTGTACGGAGTTCGTATGTTCTCCCTGTGTCTGCGTGGGTTCTCTCCGGGTTCTCCGGCTTCCTCCCACCTCCAAAAGCATGCGCTTCAGGTTGATTGGCCGGTCCCAAATTGCCCGTAGGAGTGAGTGTGTGTGTGTGTGGTTGTATGTCTTTGTGTGTGGCTCCGCGGTGCACTGGCGTTGTGCCCGGAGTGTCCCCCGCCTCACGCCCTGAGACTGCTGGGATGGGCACTGGTTCCCCCGCGACCTGCGTAAGCGGATTAAGCGGGTTAAGAAAATGAATGACTGACTGACTGACTGTTTGTATGAAATGCAAATGTACCATATCATGATCACCTCTCTATCTATTAGCATAAAATAGCAGCATTGATTGCGACTTGATATCCTTACACAGAGATTGAAAAGACGTGCTGTATTATTTTCAATCACCCAGTCATGTGTAATGGCACTTCACCAAACTCCATATTCAACCTGGGACACTAGAAAGTCTGACATTCTTCATCAAGGTATGAAGTTTGGGAAAAACAAAGCCTGTTGCTGTGAGAAAAGGAGATTACAGTTGCAAAACTGCAGGAGAGCAAAGCAGGGAAAGTGCAGCCAGCAAGAGGGAGACTGCACAACTTAAACGCCCAATATAAATCACTCTGACAAAACGCTCGGCACAGCGTGAGTCATGTATAAAAACAGGAGATACCACGGATAAAAAGGAGTAAAAGCACAAGGAGAAGTGTAAAAAACAACCCAAAGCTGGAACTCGAAGAACAAGCGTGGAAACATCCCTCTTTACAAATGTTTCTTTTCTGCAAATGCCAATGTAACCTAGTTAACCTCAAGCTACATAGCTACTAGCATGCTAATGTTAAGTAGCTGATTCTAGGAGAATGTTTGCTAACTGTGCTAAGGCACCACACTTTAAGGTCTCATAACCATGTGACACACACATTTGGGGCTTTCGCAAATTTCATGGGTCAGTAGAGACTCTTCTGTGATACTGCAGTAGCAACGATTCCATTCTCTGCCAGTAGGGGGCGCAAGTTCAGTTGAATAGGTGGTTCAGATCAGTAGGTGGTTCGGTTTGGATTAGAGTGGCAATTCTGAACTGAAATTTAACAATTACTATACCAAACACCTGGCACATTTTAGTGCAAACTCCTGCAACAATGCTAAATTTGACAGATATTTTTATTACATATTTTTGTATACAGCCATCGAGATTCAGATTTGTTCAAACCTTCTGAAGTTCATTCACGGTTGAACCAACAGCACTCTCACTTGTGCTGTCTCACTTCACTCCGGTTGCTCATTCTTTTCCTCAGTACGTCTATTGTGTTTGTTCGTGCCGTTGTTTTCTAGCCTCTTGTCTGTTGAAGTGACGGCACGCCTGTTTAAAGCTTCATCTGAAGACTCTTTGGCTGCCGTACAATGCCCCTGTGTCTTAACCATGCAAAGACTGCAGTGTTTGCATAGAAATAAAATTTGGTCTACACAATGAATCGATGGCGATGGTGTAACCGTTTTCTCGACCCCACAATGGATGGCATCTCTAACCATCACAGTGTAACCATGACCCAACAATTGATTTGAGCTTTTCTCACCTACTTAACCTTTGGCCTAGTTTTTTTTTATTCTATTCAATATCGATTTGTTCTTGATGACATTTACTGGCTTAGGTTTGTCTTTACCTACGCAGAAGCAGATTTAATAGTTACTCTTGAACATTTAACATTTACTACCCTTCCGTTCTTGAAATTCAAATTATTTGTGTGACTGATAATGGGAACCTTTAAACAGAATGAGACTTAAACTGAGTCAGTGTCCCACTGAGGTCTGTGCAGATGACTAGATTAGAGCTGCAGTTTAGCAGGACAATCAACTTTCTGTTTGTCCAGCGTCTAGGCCTAATTGTACCTAATTTTAGGTCTTTCTGCCAAATCGTATTGACATTTTAGCTGCTCTGCCACTGAAATCACTAATTTAGGGACAAAGTGGCCAAATGCTGACTGAGTTATTTCCTTTTGTCGGGTTTGTTTAAAGAAAACCATTATTTCTGTGTATATTCGCACAATACAGTTTCATATGTCACAGGACCGACACACAACTAAATCATGTCGTGACCTCTGTTCTCCAGATTGGTGGGTGCAGCGGTCTGAATGTCTTCTGTGTACGAGAGAACAGACTAACGAGGATACCGGCAGATCTGTCACAAGCCACAGAGCTGCATGTGTTCGATGTCTCTGGAAACAGGTTTGTGTAACAACACACCCAAACCGTCTCGTCATCTCCCAGTGATGGACATTATTAAAAAAAAAAAAATTGTTCTTTCAGTGACTTGAAGACTTAATTTTTCATGCTTATGCATTTTTTATGAAGTACATATTTCTAATCTCAGATATTTTGGTGATGTCTTGACCATTCTTGTCTTGATGTTTTGACCATATTTCTCATCCTTGGTTCATTCATTTGGCCGTGTTTCTTTGGCTGTACCCATTTTAGTCTAACATTTGTCTTCAGACAAATGTTAGACTAAAGGCAGCAGGAAGGTTTTCTGCCTTAGACACATACAATCATCCTCAGCTCTGGAGAGTGTCTTCTATTCACGTCACTGTCAAAACAACAGCCAATTTTGGGACACTAACGTAACGCAATGACTAACCCAAAAAATATCAACCTGTTGTTATCTTCTTATTTCTTTAGTGCAGTCACCGATTTATATTGGTTTTTTTTTTCAGGCTTGTCCACTTACCGATGTCACTAACCACACTCCGACTGAAGGCCTTGTGGCTCTCAGAAAACCAGTCGCAGCCTCTCCTTACCTTCCAGACTGATTTTGATCCCGACACAGGCGAGAAGGTGCTCACTTGTGTATTGCTGCCTCAACAGCCATATGAATCCGACAATAAAGGTAATTTAAAGTGGAAGACATTACAATCAAGTTTTGAATAACATTGTACAAACCATCTGATTTATCAGATTTATACTATGTAGACATTTTTAATCCAAGCAAAACAGTGTCAAATTTATCCTTCCATTATGAAACAGCCCCAGTCCTGTGACATTTGAGTAATCATCAGTTCTAAGAGTGTCACAGACTATGTAGTGCCCCGTGGTTTTTGATGGCATTATCACATGATCTAGTCATTGAAGCACACTGTGTTCTGCGTGCCTTCATCCTTTCCTGCAGTATCTGTCAATTATGAGGTTGTGTAAGAGATCACAGCGCCTGTAACAGATCAGGGCCTATCCTGCCCCTGGAGGCCCTCCTTAGTTATGTTTTTCAGAAATGCGGTGGATTGGACAGCTAAAGAGGCTTAGCAGCGGCTGGCCTGCTGCCATTAAAGGCTCACCACTGGGTGTAGCGATGCTGCGGAGAGCCGGCTCTGTCTCTGCCTGATACAACCGTTCATTGTCGTGTTTGATTGTTGTCTTAGCTGTTTACTACAGCTCTATGCTTCTATGTAAGATTTTTGATTCAATGTAAAATGATTATTGTTTGCTTTTCAAGGAGGTGGGGGGGGTCTGGAAAATTGTGTTGCTCTGAGCCTATAGTCTTTAAGCTCCGACTTAAATTTTTTTATAGTACTTTATTTATCCCCGCAGGGAAATCATTTTTCCACTTTTTGTTTTTTCTGTTCTAACACATGTATATATGTACAGGTCTGTGCACACACAAGGGGGCCTGTAGGCATGCAAATAGAGAGAGGGTGATGGTAGAGCGGCGGGCAGCTACGTTGTGTCACGCCCAAAGAGCAAGTTGTTCGGGGATGGAGCCTTGCTCAAGGGCACTTCGGCAGTGCTCTGGAGGTGAACTGAAACCTCTTCACTGCCAGTTCACACTCCAAGGTTTTTGGTCAACATGGGTCTTGAACTGGCCACCCTCCGGTCCCCAGCCCAAGACTAAGTGGACTGAACTATTTGAAACTGTGATCTGGTGGTTTCTTCAGTTGGAAGTTTCCAGAAAAGCAATCATAAGAATGAAAATGATTTTCATCTTTCGAAAAATTTTCTTAAAGTTAGGAAGTCCTCGTTATTATTTTGGTAAATGCATAGATTCAAGTAATGTGTTGTCTCTGCAGGCTCTGATAATCTTGCCCGCTGTGGAGCCTTGGAGAGCTTGGTGAATGACATGGCCGATGACACGTGGGACAACAAAGCAGTGAACAGGATCAGTTCCATTCACTTCTTGGACGATGATGAGGATGATGATGATGATGAAAAGGTGAGACCAACAGGCTGAATGTTGATGTCAGTCAGATTTAACCACTAATAAAGTATAAAGAAAATTTTATTTAATTTTAATTTGACAGCTTTTTTCCTTGTTTTGTGGGGAAAAAAAGAATAACCACTGATTTTTTTTTATTCATTACGTTATTGCATATAAATTCTTTTTGTTTGCCAGATGTAAACTACTAACTACCTCTTGAGCTGCAGATTTAAGAACTAAACCACAAATGTGAATCTGTTTCTGTCACACAGGGGACACTGCTTCGCCGGGCCACGCCTCACCCCGGTGAGCTGAAAACCATGAAAAAAGCAGCTGAGAACCTTCGCAACGACCTGAACGCTGCCAAAGGCCTGGACTCCAACAAAAATGAGGTCAATAACGCTGCAGACAGAGTGACCACGTCTGTGTGACCTTTTACCTCAGAAATGTCTTTTACCTCCTGTGTCCCGCCATGTTGTCCTGCACAAATCCCACTGCCCCTGTTTTTCTTTTACCTACAAACCCCGATGTGGCCTACCCCTCCTGTGATTAAACCCCGGGATGCCTGTAACCTTTTTTCATTTCCTGCCTTGTGGAGAATGTGTTTGACTCAGACTGTAAGGGCTGCAGTGCCTTCCTGTTTTGAAATAAGGTCCACAGCAATAATCTGCACAGATGCTCCTTTTAAAAAGTTCTTTTTTAAAATATGTAACTCTTTTTAAAGGCTCTTTTTTTAAAACTATATAATAGGTAGTTGCACTATTATAAGTCTTTATAATATGGTCCAGCCTTCGTAAATGTATTATATATGTGTTGTATATCTATTTTTAAAACACTGGGTGAATACTTCTTTTTACATTTTGGGCTAAAACAGGAGTTTTTATGGACCTACTGATTAAGGGTTATTGTATAGTCTCTTGTGAATATTGAAACTTTTATATTTTTGGCAGCTCACGTGTAAATAGAAAATGTATAGCAAATTATGTAATCAGTTGCAAACCTTTAAAACTTTTTCCTTTTCTCTTTTAATCAAAGCAACAAAACACAGTCACTAATGTCTTATTCAAGCCATATAATTGTCATTGGATCATGAGGCAGCCTTGAATCCTATTAAACATCTAAATTAATTATTGGCTAATAAATACTGTAGATGTAATAATGTATGGATTTAAGTGCTGCACATCAAACTTAAACTTTTCATCTGCAGTGTAATTTTGCAGAGATGAAATGCTGTCTTATTTATATGTGCTGTGCTACACTGCTTTGCAACCTTTTTTAAATAGATGCCAAACCAGCCTTTTAACTTTTCTCTCCCTTTAACTAAGAGTACTGTATGATCAGACGTATGGTGAAGTTCTTACCACAAGGTTGGCATCCTTTTGAAACAGTTGTCAAAAGTTCCACTTTGATGCACTTCTCAGCATTTCTCAAATTCTTTTACATGGTACATAAGGAATGGATTATTTTGTTTTTAAGATGATTGAAAATGTGGACCAGAGAAATTGGTTCAAGTGTTGGTTTTTAATGTTTCTGATTTTTGATCAAACTGCACAAATCTGATCTCAGATGGACGCTGTGCCTCGAGATTTTGATGACCTTTTAACCACTGATCAATAAAATGAGTGCAACACTAAACAACATGTTTTTCTCCTTTTTAATTTGATTTTATTAGCCTTAAATGTAAAGAAAATGTCAGATTTGTTCTAATGTTATGAAATGTACCATTTCAAAAACATAAATTTGTGGACTTCATTATTCATTATTTCTAAAAATAATTTATTACACTAACGCTAGACTTAAGCTGCTTTACAGATAATAATGCAGTGAGTCCATTTCCTGAACCTCTGTTGCTCATGTTTTCTGGACAGAAGTGCATGATGTTTCTTTAATACTCTGCAAGAATGTGCCATAAACAACCTGTTTGACCCTGCATGTGTTGCATGTTGTACAGATGCTGCCCTGTGTAATTATAACCCTGATTTCAACTTGTGATGTTGTGTGAGGCATAAACATTGCAGTGATTCCCAAATTCTTTTTGATGGCTTAAAATCAAGTCAAAAGTGATATACGTATTTGATGTTCAAACTGATAAATGTTTGAGTTTTGTAAATGTGTACGCAAAGGTTAAGGACATGCAGTGTTTTGTCTCTTTGCATACGTAGTTTTGTCTTTGGTGGTGAATGGCTGAGCCTTTGAAGGACGCCCCTTTCATTCTCAGATACTGTCGCCCGTCATCAACATAGAATCATCCAATCAGCTGTTCTTCAACAACAATCAATGTTCCCAGCCTTTTGTTGCCCGTGTTCCAACTAAAAATGTGTTTTTCATTATAGGACCTGTTTAAATGTTGATGTTGTTGACATCACTGCCAGAATATACATTTACTTAAACAATAAAGTTCATCAGTTTGAAATTTTAACTATCTTGCTTGTGTTCAGTATGCAATGTATTTGTAAAACAGGATAACATCCCTTCTTTATCTAGTGTTCCAGCCAGTGAATGGATCAATGCTTTTTTGTGCCCAAATGACCTAAAAAAATAACAACTAAGGAACACAATATAATGATGCAGTTTCTCAGTTTTCGGCTCTAGTGCTTTTGTTCATGGCAGGTGCACTGTTATTCTTTTTTCTATATTTTGAGAGCTGATTAAGGGTATTGGTTATCAATTTGGCCTTGTTTGATTTAATTATAGGTTACAACTGTTCACATTTATCTATGTTGTGATGCTTTAAGTGGCCTAGTGCTGTGGGCTCTTATTCACTTAGACTACAACGCATTTCAAGCATGGTGTTGACCTGAACTTTCCGAATCTTCATTTGCTTCTTTATCAAGATGCAACCAAACAGGTTGGAGAGAGATAGGACAAAATAAGCCTTGGTGATGCAGAGCATTTTCAGTTACATTTTAGAACGTTCAAAACAATTGTACCAGGTTTGTGTTGCTCAAATGCATGCTTTGAGCAGGATTTTATCTCACAGGCTTTCAGCAATGGGTGCTGTCTTTTATCTCCAGGAGTGTAGCAATCCTCATACTAACCAGTCCCTCAGGACCAGTAGCCAAAAGTGGGCCATCCCAGGCTTCAGCTGGGTTGCCAACAAAGTGTGGCAGACAGCAGGGCCTCAAGTATTCCCAGAGAGCGACAGTGTGTGTGGTCACTGCTCCAGTGCAGACAAGTATACAGAAGAAAATGAGGGACTTGAGGAGGTCTGTTTTCCAAATCAGGTATCTCAGTCCACTCATGTTGTTTATCTTTACTGATTTATATGCAAAGTTTTTTATTATATCTTGTGAATGAACCCAGAAGGAAATAGTTTCATTTGATGCATCTAACAGGTAAACAGTCAAAATCAGTGCATCATTTCTTATCACCAGGATCTGGGTCAGCAATTAGACTCCAACACCTCACCATGTCCATTCTGCCAGCAGAGAGATCACACCGGCGAGGGCAGGAAATTTCAGCACCAAACTGTACTTATTGCGGGGTCTGACGTCCATGCAGGACCCATCCACAACATAAAGATCTCCTCTATCGCAGAGCGTGCCAAGTCTTCTTTGACAACAGTGAAGACATTTCCTCAGGAACCAATCATCTCCCAAGTGCCATTAAGAGTAAATGCAGTGTCTCTCACATATCAAAATATCTGCAGAGCCACACTGAGCACTGCAGACCGCTGCACAGATTGGAGGAAATCACTAATCTAATATTTGTTCGCTACTAAGCCCTTAATTGCATATAAATCCAAGCTTTTTATTTTTGATGAAACAATTTCCTCTTAGTTACAGATTAGATCGTCTGGCCAAAGGGGGACTTTGGGAATCAGCATTGCGGGTGGGAAGGGCTCTCTGCCTTTCAAAAACCATGATGAGGTAAGTGCTGGTTCAGAAGAGCTGGTTACTTTTTTGAGCACATTTTATTGCAGCGTTCATCAAGCCTGAGTGTTTTATTATTTCTTTTCCAGGGCATTTTTATCTCAAGAGTCATTAAAGGCGGTGCGTCAGAAAAGGCGGGGATCCATGTTGGTGACAGATTGCTGGAGGTAGGCAGGAATTATGTATATATTTAAATAATAACGGTTGTCTCAACTCACGGATTGTTACTCATTAAACCCAGCATGTGAGTCACACACATGGACTACAGTACATAATGGTTGTAACACATACCTGAAACACATGATTTTGTTCCTGCTGGTGTTCCTCTTCTGACCATAGGAGGGCATCATAAGACTAGCACAGAACAGTCAGCAGGGACTTTCTACACTGCTAGAACCAAAACTGAGAAACAAGCAAATCGGTAACCAGAGTTCCTGATTTTTCCTTAGATTCACACCAAGCTGATTAAAAACTATCAGTTGACAGAGCACTCTATAATTAGAGAACCTTTGCTGCTCTCTGACCTCTGACCGCTGGGCCTATTTTCATTGGTCTTTGGAGTATAATGTGATCTCACTCCGTCCAGGTCAACAGCCTTAATATGCAGGGGGCGACCCACCAGGAGGCGGTCAGCGCCCTGAGAAAAGCTGGTAGCTGCATCAAGTTAAAAGTGTTGAGAGAGAGGCTGTGTGACCCGGAAGGGCCTCGGAATCAGCATGACACATCGGAACGACAGCTGTACAGCCGGGACATCAGGGAGCAGGGCAGAAAAGAGCTGATGATGGAGAAGGCAGAAGGCTGTTTGTCCAGGAAGATTGAGGCAGTCGTCTGCAATGGCAACGGCATTGTGGGTGGTTTTGTCTTTCGCAGTACAAGCAGAAATCTTAAATGTCACCTTTGCTTTGCAACATAAGTCAAGCCTAAAATGGATTAAAAAAAAACCCAAAACTCCTGTCAGCCAGTCTTTCACACTCTTTTGTCTTTATCTTGCTTTTGTCTTTTTGCGTTTCAGTCTGAGTTGGAAAGTAAATCAGAGGCAGAGGACTTCAGCAACAGTCATTCACTCCAAGGGAGGAAACATACAATGGCTGTAAGCATATTTACGCATGTTTTCAGCATATTTCTTATTCCCTACTGCTTTCCCCCTTTTTCTATCCTGCCCTGAAACACCTTATTTTGCCCGTTTTTAAAATTCAAAAGAAAAACACTTGAGATTTCTGACCTGATTTTTTTTTTTAGATTTTATCACATAGGCACTACACTACCTGATGACTTTTCTTTTTTTCTTTCTCCCTGTTCTTGTTTCATATCCTGCTCTGTCAATCATCTGACAGATCCCGCGGATAATCCTCACTCATCCCTCAACCTCAGATGAAGATGTGGAACTCTTGACACAAAGCCTCAGCAGAGAGCCTCCACATGACTTTGACATTTATGACAGCCATGTCTGCGTCGACAACTCCTTCTGCCCACCATGACAACAGGGGTGCATCCACCTGCACAGACCATCATTGCCCACAGCTTGTGTTTCTATGGAATGGAATGAACTCACTGATATTACTGATTTATGATTAAAACATATTCTAACTGTTGGAATGTGTTTTTTTATTGTGACTGTGAAGCTTTTATGTCTGTCAAATTTATATTGCTGCTAATAGTATTTTGTGATATTAAAGTCATTTAAAGAATGGACAACTGTAAGATGTTGAATTTATTAGGAAAATAATAGTTTTGCCTGCACAAAAACAGATATTGTCAAGCGTGAATGGATCAGCTTACCCAAAATACATGTCCAACTTCCTTTTTGTACGACTACAATGTAAGCTAGGGGAGTGCTGGTTTGTCATAGCCTGAGATAACGTGAAGGCCCCTGTACTGAGATAAAATCACACATGACAGAAGAACAGAAGTCACAGCAAGGAGTCAAAATAGTGAGGAGTCCCGAGACAGGCTGAGAGTTTCTTACATTTTCATTCACCTCCTGTATAAGCTGAGCTAACACTCTTAATAGACTGCTTCATGAGAAGAATAGGGATGTCAGTCTCACATCCAAAGGCTAGACTTTTTTCTCAATAAAGTGCAAAAATATCATTCCAGGAGAATTGTCGTTGTTCTAAAGAAGACTTAAATCCAGACTCACAGTTGAACAAACGATAAGATAAACATACAGTATGAAATGTATAAAGCATTCGAGTCAAATAGCCATGAAAACACATTTTGATCAACCGTTATTAACAGAATTCAGAAGGGTGAAAGTTTGTCAGACATCAAGACTGTTGTTTGTGACTGTATATAAACTGCGTGATCAGTTTTGCTGTGAAATATTTCTTGTCAGATGGGTGATAATAGTCTGGGGATGAAACCTGACGGAAACGAACACCCAATGTGCAAGATTGAGACACAAAAGAAATACTTCAGGTCAAGTCAAGGTGCACACAGATATGAATAGCTCAGTAATAAAAGTGTGTGTGTGTGTCACGTCTGAAGAAGAGTAATGCAAATGGATTGCATGTTCTGTTATGTTTACATGGGCATTCATTCATCCATCCGTCCATCCATATTGCTATACTTAGTACACTAGTATTCTCACATACTAACGTATTTGATGCTTGACTCACCACGGAAATTATAATATGATCTTTCAACACAGTCTAATTGAGACTTACTGACTTTGACAAAAAAAATCTCCAAAAACACCTCATCAGTATTAATATGGCTATAGTGACAGGTATGTACAAAGTGGACAAAGGCTAGATGGTAGAATTAAAAAAATAAGTGTTGACATCCTGATATATGAAGCAATTCATCTCAAGACAAAAAGGCAAAGCAAAGACACTTCAATGTGCTTCAAAATAGTCTTTTCTGTTTTTTTAATCCTTAATAAATATTTTGTTGCTTATTGTGAAAAACTATATTTTTGTATTCATGGCTTTTGCACCCAAACTAATTATAATCACAATTCCACTCAATGGCTTGCATTAAATAGAGATTCATCTTTGCATTCGCTTATGGATCAATGCCAGACTAAAAATGGATTTCAAAAGATTTCCTTGACTCTAAAATCTATGTAACATGATACAGGCCAGGAATCAGGACACATTTGTAATTCATGAGTTATTGCAAATAAACCTGCCTGTAGAGTGTTACTGTATTTGTCATTCTTGTCCAAATCTTTCTTGACAATCTCCAAACCAGAAGGTCACGTGTCAGTGTAGGTGCATGTTTAGTCTGATTGTGATTTGTACGTGTGTGGCTGCCACAAAGAGGAGGGGGAGGGCAGCTAGGTGAAAATAGACAAGAGCAGCTGTGACAGTAACGAAGAATGCAGTGTACTTATGGGATTAGCATCCACTCTGAAGGTCTCCTTTCACTTACTGTTATGTGAACAGAGATGTCAATGCAGCAGTAAACAAACAAGTAAATTGATTTGTTTCATTTCTGGCAACGGATGTCTGTCACATTGCTCCGTTGGCATACAGAGGTTCTTCTGATATGCAGACTTCACCAGTTTACTATGCATGTATTAAACCCTGCTTTTTAACTACTGTTTTAATGTCATGGAATATTTTCACCAGTAATGGAGAACACTCAAGACTATTTTAAAATGTAATTGCTCTCCTCACACAGAACGCTTGTGCTCAGCTGCAGGTTCCCAGAGATCACCGTAATTGCATTTTCTATCTTGTATAATCACAGCGGCTTCAACACAGACTGAGAGCCCTTCAAAGACCTGTGCTAAATGTGCTTTAATGAATGCTTAATTGTAATGAAATAATGATCATCATTTCTGGTGAACAAAATGCTTGACTCATGAATTCTTTATTTGCTAGGGCAACACTTCCACCCGCAAATCCAAAAAAAGCGGGGATTCTGTATAATATTGTGCTCATTTGTTAACACTTATGTGGCACATTAAATACTACACTGATAATACATTTTGTTGTACACCATAAACCTTATAAATATATAAAAATATATTGTTAATAGAAATAGATAGATATACTTTATTGATCCCAAACTGGGAAATATATGCTTATCCTTAATATTATATATTATTCAATAAATACTTTATATTTTACAGTGTCAATTTTTTTAATACATTTTTGTATTCATGTACTGTATTACTCAGACAACCTGAGCACCCTAAGATGTATTCTGGTTATTGTTGATATACCTGATGGATGAATATGCAACTTGGCTTCTTCCACAGGGATGAAAGACGAGATAAGAAAAATCGGACTTGCCCGCAACGTAGCTGTGTTGGCTGCAGCTCCCCGTGTGAACATTGTTGCTGGTGCCTAGCAGGCTGACTGCTGTCTGCAAGCTATTTGTGGCTATTATGTGTCTATAAAAGGAAATCTGCAGGCTGATACACACTCACACATACACAACAGTAATACTCTTTGAACTTCAATAGACAAACTGAAGTGTACATATTGCTTTTTGTTTCTGTATTGGGAGATGATTTTGTGAAACTTGTACGCAACCAATATTTTCAAGGGGCAAGCCATGTTAAGCAAAAATGGACAATTTGAATAAGACTTCAGGAAAGGTAAGAAATTTTTTAGTTTTCTCTTGGAAAAGTTGAAATATTTCTTCGACATCAACTAATTTTGCTGACCTGCCTTTACATTTCACCAACATTTCAACTTTTACTTTAAAATCACAATTAAAGTATTATATATTTACACCTCAACATTCAATCCTACTGCAAGAATTAAACTAACTAAAAATTTGCACGTAATCTGTTAACATGATTAATCCCCTCATTGTGCCCAGACCCCCTGGTGCCACCCCCCAACTTTTCCCACATACACACAGACACGTTATACATAAAGATACGTTATACTTCCTGTGATATTCACATTATTAATAGTGAGCAAAATGTTTTTAAATGATTGCAAAAACTGGAAGTCATAATAATGAACAGATTTCCATCTTGCATTTTATAATATTGTATGTTTTTAAATATATCCTGATTCTTATTACTCTTTAAAACATTCTTATTACCTCGTTTTAATGTCACACGGATAGCATGATGAAAAATGTATTCATCATTAAGGTACGTGGATGATTATGAATCATTATGGAGAATAGGCTTTTTTTTAATCACTGGGTTTTTCTCTGTCTCTATGTTGCTCCTGAAGCCACATACATTCCTACAAATAAATAGAAACAATGTGTTGTTGTTGTTTTTGTCCCTGTGTACAAGACTTTGATAACATTTGTTTACAGTCTGGGAAGATAACCCAGCTTACTCTCCAGCAGCTGTGAGTGGGCTATATTTGAACGCTGTATCTACTTTAGAAGGAGGGGCTGTGTTTTTGCCTGTAATTAAAGTCATTACTTCATGAAACACTTTTCCTGTGGGGCAGCATGCACTTTTCATGTTTTAACATCTGTACAGATTTGCAGCTGTGATTGTCAGCACAAACAGAAACATGGGAGCACAATATTAATAAGTTTAGAGAGCATGGAGTCCTGCCTACGTTTCATATAGATTCATCTGCAGGTGAAACAGTAAAGCATTAAGGAACACAAACTCAGAGGACAACTCATAGTTATTTCAGTTATAGAAGTTATTTCACAACTCATAGACATATTCCAACCTTTCTTATAAAATTTCTTGCACTCATTCAGCAGTTTCTTTCCTCAAAGCATATTCCTCACTTAATGTTGGGTTTGTATTTAAGATGCTCCATAGAGGGTGGTCTTCCTCAGGAAATGATTTAGTACTTGTCGTTTTCACTCTTGGGGATGGTTTCCAACATGGCACAAGAAAAAAACAACATGAGTTATAGCACGCAAACAGTGAGGTGACATGTGGCACAGTGAACCACTGAATGCTGGAATGTGATCTATGAGGACAACATGACCTCGGTAACACTCTCTGCAATCAAGCATTCAAGGGGGCTCTGACGGGCAAGAAGGAAAAGCTCATATTAGCCTTTCACAGTATAAACTTACTCTGCTGTGGCTACAGAGGAAAGAGCAAACAAGGAGGTTACATAAGATCACAAACACATTTATGAGATGGCACCTGGTTATTTTAGTCAAGTTATTCATTCTGTTTTTTTTTATTAATAGATGATTACAGACCTGCTGGTGTCTCTAACATAAATATCTTGACCCTTTGAAGTAAAAATGGATTTCCTCAGACTCAGAAAATAGCAAGTTGGGTTTAAGGAAGGTGGTACAAGTGTCAATATGTAATGCTGAATTTGCAATTCTATCGGGCAAGGCAATGCAAGATAGGTTTATTTTTCTGTGGCTTGTGTGGCAAGGGCAGTCCACCAAACATACGGCCAGTGGTGGTCTCAGTTCCCACAAGTCAACACGCTGAAGTACCCTTGAGCAAGATACCCCCTGGGCAGCATGATGTACAACTTCAAATAAGAGGGGGGGGGGGGGGCATTTAATGGTCTGAAAATGATTACATTGATAGATAGATAGATAGATAGATAGATAGATAGATAGATAGATAGATAGATAGATAGATAGATAGATAGATAGATAGTTTGATAGATAGTTCAATAGACAGAGATATAGACGAATAGATATGTGCATATTTATTTCTGATTTAAAGATTTAACCATGTTTTCAAATGAATGTTTCTTAGCTGGTTTGTTTGCCAGCAGAATTACTGTATACAAATCCACTTAATATTTTTCCATGTAATTTCATTTATATTTATAGCTACTACAACTACTACTACTAACTACCGCTACTACTACTACTAATAATGATGATAACAACACTTTATTTGGTACTATTTGGATTATTTTGGAGTAGCAGCACACTATTTTTTAAAATATTTTTCCTGTATTATTGTATTTTTGAGGATGCTGTGTGGAACTACATTTATCTCACACATGGATTTCCCTGACTGCTTGTCTCTCAGTGTCACTTCGCAATTATTTGAAGTTAGTTAATGTTGAATGTGTTAGTGATTCAAATTTGGCCACTAAAGTTGGCAATGCGCATTTTCAGGCCTCGAGGAATAAATGGGGAAAGTGTGTTATTTGAATGAACTGTTCTTTTCATATTTGGAGGATGTCAGACAGACAAATTTCCTGCTCTCTTGTTGATAATGAATGCATTTGTATGTTTTGAATCCTCCAGTTTTATATCTTTTAAATGACCTTACAACAGTGTGAACAAAAGAAGTTTGAGTTGAGGAACTACTGTGCTTCTGAATATGAATTGTCCTCACATATCCATACAGCAAAACTACCTTGAAACCTACTATATATGTGAATAATAACATATACACATCATTTCAGGAGCACGCCAGAGATTCATAGCGCTATTCTTTGCTACTCAGTTCAAGCTTGGGAAATGGAAATATAGAGATGTCACAATGGAATGTTTTGCAGCTTTCAAGATCTTTAAAATAGTGAAGTCATATGTGGCATGAAGCCACAACAATGTCTCTCGACTTCTTCGTACATTTGCAGTATGAGACCTTGGAGAAAACAAAAAAATCCCACGTGTGGGAGAGAGATGCTCAATGCTACCTTTTCAAACATAGGATTTCAAAACCAAAGATAACATTTCACTTGTTAAGCTGCCGAGATGCCCTCGGCACCCCCACAATTTATCCATTATTTCCATGTAGACAGGCTCTTTGTGTTTTTGCGTGTGTGCCCTCCAGCCTGCATGTAATACATTTAGTGTAAAAAGAATTTCCCAAAGGGATTAATAAAGTATCTAAAAAATGATGTGGACAATCAATAAGAGATTATAATATTCAAAACATGACAATAGAAGCAGCTAGCTCAAAGAAAACAAAAATTTAAAGCGAGAGAGCGACTAGTGTTGTTACCATGTTTTACGGGAAAGCTTTGCTTCATGTGTTCATGAAATGTCACACTGGATCGGTTACATGTCACTCCTCTTTTTTTTTTTTTTTTTTGAGGAAAGCAGGAATGCTATCAGGCCTTCTGAACATTTCAACTGCTAAGCTAAAAATTGTAAAGTTCTTGTCTCCTGCATTTCAAAAATGTTCCATGTTGATACAGGTTGAAGACATTGCTGTACAAATCATTCTCACACGGATCTGTCAGGATTTTGAAAATATCATGACTTTAAGAGTTGGTGGTCTAACTTTATTAAATTAGTACCACACACTCACACCACTTGTACTAGAGCGTGACTGTTCAACTTAAACTGTGAATAAAGTGGGGCTGTGTTTCACACTGTCTGAGCAGCTGTAGACAAGATGATTGTCTCATCTACTTGAGTGTGTGTGTGATTTTTGAAGTATTGTGGGGAATACCGATGAGAACATGAAGGATCTGTATGATTCTTGATGGGAACTTGATGTTTAGTTGTACCTTACTGACCTGATCATTTATACGTTTTAATAGGAAGACATCTTTCTTTCTGGGAATCATGCTGTTCAACAATCAACAATTTTATCTCTATTTTTTGCTTTTCAGGGTCATATAGGAGCGTCATCTCAGCCTTCCATTTTCACATTTTTGCCGCGGGTGCAGAAATTACCAGCTGAAACCATTATTACTGAAGGAGAAAGATCCGGAGCACTAACGGTAAATGCAGAAAAGGTATAAAAGCAGCACACACACTACTTGTTTTTATTGTGATTGCTGCTTTCATCAAAAGGTGTTACACAGTTGGTTTAGCTAATGCATGTTCCCTTGAATCACCAGAAGAAATCTGTGTCTGCACTCTGTAATAGTCATTTTTCACCCCTTCGTAATTTCCAGGGACTTCATTTGACTCACCATTAATAGGAATACAACCAGTCTGCGTACCTAAAGCTCCACTAATAAAACTTCTCTTAGTTTATCATTAAATTTTCCGCAATTTCGAATCGCGTGGCAACCTATTAAATTTTGACAAAGAATCCCAAAAAATATGTTCACCTTTCTCCTGTTCACAAGTGATGAGGTATGATCGTTCCTGGTCTTACCTTCAATTTAATGTCACAGACAGGCTGCTGTTTATCTCAATTTCCATGAACGTTATCATTTAGCAGATTTTGGAGCCTTAACTTGCAACACACTTTAACAACTCTTCCAAGTGGAGAAATAAAATATCTTGGAATTTGCATAAAACTCTCAACACAAATCACTGATGACATAAACTAGAGTCGTTCTTCTGAACAGAAAAGGACAGATGCATCAGCTGAAAAAAACATTTTATTCTGCTGCTTTCAGGTCTAGTTAAAATGATTTTAGTTTGTCATATGCTATGTCAGTGTGAATCACTAATGTTATAACTCTATAACTCTTTCCAAATGCTCACTGGGTGCCGTTAAGAGAAAAATTGGTGCAACATAAACAAGACCCGGTGTTGTAGGAAGGTGTTGCAGGTGTCAAATTCAGAACAAGTTCAAATTTATAAATAATAATAAAGTTCTCTACCCTAACTTTCTTGGAATTGGGGTTGGTTAGATTTCTTAAAGCATAAAAACTGCAAATGTTCAACCTGGGGCACACGTGGTGTTGAAGAAGCAACATCACAGCAATACTGCAGCTCCCAGCCACTCGGATGACTGCTTTAGCTCGCTGGCAGGCTGCATGAGACTTCAAAGGTCCTCTCAGTAGGGGGTGGCACCAGGAGTTTCTCAAATTCTTCCATATTATAATCTAGAGGGGTGGCAGCACTATTAACCATCAACATATGACTGCTCAGAAGGAAAACTGATTTAGCATACATAGGGATACACTGACGTCTAACATGCTCAATGTTGGATTGTATGTATTGCAGAATATATAGTATATGCTCTCATATTTCATTCACAATTCCATGCTATCTTCATTTTTCAGTCATTGGATTTCTTTCAGGCTATTTATTTTAAAAGCCAGAATTAGTTTTGGTGGTGTACATAGGTATGGTGTAACTACTGGTGAGAAAGGGGAGTACATAATGCAGGGGTAATCACACTTTTTCAGCATGCAAGCTACTTATAAAATGTCCAAGTCAAAATGCTCAAAAATTGTTCATTCATTCATTCATTCATTCATTCATTCATTCATTCATTCATTCATTTTCAATACAAGCTTCTTCTGGTGTCACGGGTCGCGGGGTTTCCGGACTGGGGTCGTGAGACAGGGTGTACTCCGGGGATGATGCCGGAAAGAAGAGATGTTGCATCTTTCCTTTTAAAGCATTAACTATTTAGTAATTAATTGAGTCATCTGCTTCAACAAATCCCTCTTCTACCATCTCTCCGTCTCTGAAGGATTTTTTGTTACCTTTAGTTACCTTTGTTACCTTTCTCTTTCTCCCCCTTGAACTACCACCTCAGTCTGAGTGCCCGAATGATCCCAGGAGCTATGTTTTCATGGGTTTTATTCTCCTGCTAGGGTCTCTTTGGCAAACAGGTCTTGGGTGATGGGCCAGACTAAGAGCAGTTTCAAAGCCACTGTGAATACGAAAATATCATGGACCGTGACACTGCAAAACTTTGCTGGGCTCAGCCCGAAAGGACGACTTGGGCCCAACCTCTGTTGGACTCACCGCCCGCCGAGGAAACCATGGGGGAAGGGTGCAGTGAGGATTGGGTGGCAGTCGTCAGCACGGGGCTCGACGAACCAATCCGTAGACAAAGAGTCTAGCTCTAGGGACATGGAATGCCACCTCGCTGGGGGGAAAGGAGCCGGAGTTTGTGAGGGAGGATGAGAGGTACCGACTAGATATAGTTGGGCTCACCTCCACACAAAGCTTGGGCTCTGGAACCAAAACCCTTTAGAGGGGCTGGACTCTTCACTTTTCTGGTGTTGCCCAGGAGAGAGGCTGGTGTGGACTTGCTTATAGCCTCACAGCTCAGCCATCACATATCAGCGCTCACCCTGGTGAACGAGAGGACCGTGTCCCTGCGCCTTCGGGTTGAGGACAGATGTCTCACTGTTGTTTCAGCCTACGGGCCAAAACAACAGTGAGACAGGTTAGAAAGGTTTAGTCCATTTCTAAAGCTATGAAACTCTAGGATTCTTACTGCAACCTTAGTCCTAATTTGCTCCTCTGCTGATAAGCAGAGACTAGTAGCAGCACAGGATGTTTTTTTCCTCCCAGTGTTTCTGAGTCTGTGACACACTCCTTTTGTGTCAGGTGTTCTGTTTCAGGCCCATTGGAAGAGAGAAAAACTTCTTTACAGTAATTTATAGTGTTATTATTAGCTCTTTGGCACATTTACACATGAATGATAGGAGGTGTGTTCTGTGATGAAGTATCATCAATATCATGATGCCAGAGCACAGGCAGTGGAGGATTACCTGTGATACCGAGCTCATTAATTCACCATTACCATTAATGACTGATAAAAGGTAGCACAATAGAGTATTCAGTCTCCTCACCTAATTATCTTCTTGTTTCTAATTAGACAACCACTTTATCTTCCTTCTTAGTGCAATAGTTGTGATTAAATTAATTAAACATAACAAATTCTTAGCAATATGGTGCAAATTAGCAGTTCCTGCATGACCCCAGGCTTACAACATGCACTTTGAATCACTATCACTATAACATAATGGCAACAGATATACCGTAATTTTGATTGTTTTGGAAAACATTGAATCAGGTGGTTTGAGCCATTGTAATCTGGCAGCATTGCTTAACCTTTTTTAGTGACACTTTCATTTATTCATTCATATTTCGTCTTATGCACTTCTTTTGCTTTTGCGGGTCATAGGGTTTAATGGAGCCTATCCCAGCAGATATATGGGTGGGAGGCGGGGGACACTCCAGGCACAATGCACCACCGAATGAATTAAAAAAAAAAAAAAAGACTTATTTTGAAACATGTATTTTAAAACATGCCCTCTGCATTCCCTTGATACATGCACACACTATGAGTATGAGAGAATGAGGTGAATATGACTTACTTATAAGGAGACAATGAATATACCCACTCTATTCCGTTAGGGACGGACGGGAGGCAGACATGGAGCTTCTTTCTGTTCCAAGATTGGCAATAGTTGTGCCTGTGGGGAAATTCTTTTCTGATTTAGAACTGGGAAACAAATTCGATATTGCATAAGGATGCTTCAACATGTAGACATGGCTTGAACCACCAACTGTCCAATAAGTGATGAAGGATCCATCTCTTGAGCTGCAAACCAATACATCACAGAGGATGGTTGCAGAATAATAATGAAGCTATTGACAGCTCCTCCTCCTCCCCCCTTCCTTCCCCTCACCTCCTCCTCCTCCTCCTCCTCCTCCTCCTCCTCCTCCTCCTCCACCTCCTCCAATGATATACAAAACCTGTCTACATTCATACTTTATATGTTTACTTTTAATTTTCGATCATCCCTGGTCTCCACCAGTTGCTGCTATCCCACCAGTGGTAGGTCTCTAGGTCTCTTTCTCTAAATCCTTCACTCACCTCATCGTCATGATGGCATTGATTTGTCAAGCTCCTAAAATAATAAACATCCTTGCTGGCCAGTTATGGATGATTTGTGGTCAGATGTTTTTTAAATTTGCTCAGAAACGATTTGATAGCTCATGTCAGCCACAAATGACAGGTGACTGGGATCATTCTTTATTCGGTCTTTTCTCGGCATTCATGCTGGCCTCTATTAACCTCACTGTTAAGCTACCTGACGATGAAGAAGATTTCTCAGAATCAGTGTTGTCTGATCCTGGATATTTTTTGAAAAGCTAGGTTAGCCTGTGAGTCTCACTCAACACTTGGGACACATAGTGGGTACTAATATGTGGTGAGTCGGCCAACCATATGCCAGTTTACTCCTCACACTGGTGTAGTTAAAGGGGGAGAGGGCATGCAAAAAAGATTTAAGTGACACATGTGGCTAGAAATGATTTGCATTTTAAAGATAAATGATCGGTTTTGGAATATTTGAGTTCAACAATAATTCAACATGTTTTTAATGGCATGTCTAACTGGGAGGTACTGAGTGAGAAACCAGACACAATGTTATCATGGATCCTCAGACATGTCACATGGTTCAATCATGACACACAGTATGTGAGGACATTATTGACATAAGGTGCCATTTATGTTAAATTTAGTCCCAGGAACATATGTAATTCCTGTAGCCTTTCAATTATTTGATTATTGTTATCTTCACTAAGGAAAAAAGAGCAGCTGTGAGAAAATAATAGAGCTCATCTCAAACACAGGGATGTCATTTTCATGTGGTGCCAAAGGCTATGTGTATAATTGGCTCACAGTTATGTGGGAGTTCATATTGGTAATGTTGAATGCCATAAGCAGCTTCCCCTTAGTGCCAGGTAAATACAACACATCATTTACTGGGATATTCCTTTCAGTAGATTTATAATAATCCAGGCATTTGAATCACATCCAGTAGACTATAGAAACGTGACATCGCCGTCACACCACTTTCCAACACTAGTTGA
Organism: Antennarius maculatus; assembly: GCA_013358685.1. NCBI lineage: Eukaryota > Metazoa > Chordata > Actinopteri > Lophiiformes > Antennariidae > Antennarius > Antennarius maculatus. The sequence goes on along the minus strand of CM023616.1, from coordinate 8,981,167 downwards.
AAATTTCCAGTGATTATTTACTGTGAGTAAAAAAAGTGGAGTGAAAGTTAATTAGTTTCAAAATTATGATAATCCCATCTATTGCCATCGACTGTAGCTCAAGTATATACTCTAATTTACACTGAGCTGGCAGGATCAGTAAATACCGCATTCAAAAACACCCTGAGTTTTAATTTTGAACTGAACTGAATAAAACTGAGTCACTGTTTGTTAACCAGTGTACACATGTGGTGCTGGATTATGTTTCCCTAATCTACATCAACCAATTGATGCCAGTATCTTAATTTTAAATACCCAAACATGAGAGAGCTTCTCAAAGCTTCAGCGCAACAATTTTAACTCGTAATTTTTTTAAAGCAGTTGGAAGTAAAGTAAAATAGAGCCTCTAATATGTTTGACAAACATGCCAAAAATAAATAATCGGAAGTATGTTTCTTGAGCAGTTAAAGATATATTCATTCTGTTGTTTAACTAATATAAAGTAACCCATAAAATTTTTATATTTTCACCTTAATTTGATGAATGAAGGAATTAGGGTCAGGGGATCTAGGGCTTATTGTTGGACTGTAATGCCTTTATTAGGAGACAATACAACACAACTGGATCCCTTAGTAACACTACTCATCCCAGAAACAATTAGTTGACTTTATCCTATATTAAGGAAATCATTGTTGCAATTGCACGTCAATAATTTGTAATAATTGTATCAGAGTAAAATCGTGTGTTTGAGACAGTACATCTACCTTTTGTCCTTATGTTGTTCAACAACTATGACCTTTCAATTTGAACCAGTTTTAGTTGACTCAAACAAAAAACATATGACCTGTTTTGAGGATGTTAAATTTGTTTTGACTGTGGCAAATGTCGCAGTGATGGCCGTCTTCTGGTTTGGACTTCTCTAACAAACTAGTAGTTGATGGTATTTAATTCTCTCCATTCAAAAAAAATTTACGGGCGCAATTTGTAAGATATGAAAAGAATGTAAGTTTTAAACTCCCAAAATCTGGCATCAAATGAGAACAGATGAAGAAACAACTATGCTGATTCTTTGCTAAAGACGTACTGTGTTGTAGTTACATGTGTCAGCGTTAGCATGCTAACCGGCTAGCCCCTCCAGCCCTTCTTACATCTGATAATCCCTTTGTGCCTCTTGATGCAGTAGCCCAATAGCTACATGTAGTCTCGGATGGGAGATGTCTTCCACAAGTTCTACTTACATTTGGAGCTACAACTCAGACCTTATTTTACAAGTTGCCCCTTTAAATATCTGTGCATACACACACCCCTCAGCACATGAATCATGTCCTGCACAAATGTCAGCTGGACATGTGTGTGCACATGTGAATTATACGTACGTGTGGGGCATGTGATGTGTTGCAACCAAGCACACCCCTGAGCTCAGACAGGCTGACTGAAGTTCATCTCGGGTTTACTCGGGTTTCACTTGCTCAGTTCCTCCTAAACATTTGCTTCACTTTCTCTTGACAGGACGTTGCTGTGTCTCATGAGGAGACAACAGGGGACATGATGTCAGACAGGGGGATTTTCAAAGTAGAGAAAGTCTTTATCAAGGATTTTGTGGAGGGAGGAGCAGGAAACACGATCCAGATGGGTACAAAACTTCGAGTAAGTACAACATGTGACTAATAGCTTGGACATATTGAGATAAAAATATGCTTCTGTGTGTGCTCACCAGAGTGTAGTATACCCTCTGTATCCAAGCAGGGTAAATATACACTCCTCAAATAGACATAAGTGTGTGGTGAGTCTTTCACCAAGAGATAAAAAATACTTGAATGTCAAAAGAGGACATTTATTTCCATTCAGGCAGTGCTTTTTTCATTCTCAGCTAACAGAACATGGTACAAGTTGAAAATTGCAGGCTAAACATTTGTCTTTATATGTAATGTGAAGTGAAAGTCATATAAAGTGCAGTCACACTTCACATGTCATTTTATTAACTGGTTTTGCTGTTTTTCAGCTAAAACCCTCACTGGATGACGTGGGCTGCATCGTCTGTCCTTCAGCTCATTCTGAACGTAACCTCAACAAAATAGCTGCTTCTACGGAAACAGCTGTTGATAAAGGCAGGGACATTTCCCAATGGCAGCGTCATGACGCTGCTGGACTGGATGAGGTTAGCTCTGGTTTCTTTGCCAATGAAGTGTCTGTATCAGAGGACAGAATTTGCCCATCAAACTCTGCAAACATATTTCCCACCCCGGCTTCGTCCAGAGAGTCCATCCTCTCCGAAAGTTCAGACAAAGAGAAGAGCTGGTCCGCTGTGCCCCTTTCCTCTGTGACCTCTCCCGCCTCTTTCAGCCGCACTGTTTCCCCCTGCTCTTCTGTTCTCTCTGGGATCTTCACCCCCACAGTTCTCCAGCTCAAGAAGCACTTCCTGGCACCTGGCTCCAGTCTGATTCACACCCCTCAAACCTGTTTCTCATCCTGTGAGAGCCTGTTTTCCTCTGTGTGTCCCCAGTCCCCCCCACCTCGACACCGGCACCGGCCTCCCCTCACTCGGCTCTCTCTCCTCACCGCCATCCTGAGAAAAGGACGCCTCCCTGTTTTGTCCCCTGCGTTGCAGAGGCCTTACACCCCCTGCTGGCCTGTCAATCCTGTGACCCTGTCATTCTGTAACGCCTGCTCAGCAGCTTCCAGCGTGGCCTCCATCCCCCTGGAGTTTTCCTCAACCTTCTCTTCATCAGTGTCTATAGATAGTCAGAGTCAGATTCACAGAGAACCGAACAGATGTGTTACTTCTCCTCCTCCTGTCCACTTTAATGAACGCAACAGAGCATGGCCGCAAACTCAGGTGCAAAAGCGTTCGGAGCAGATTTGCTCCGGCAGCCTGCCTCAGTGGGGGCAAGTTATTTCACCCCCGAGAGTGAAGAGAAGCCTCTTAACCCGAGCTCCTCTACCTATTTTTTGCTCAAACTTTGACTCAATTTCTCCATCAAAACATGAAGAAATAGACTGTTCGTCTCCCCAAAAACTGCAGCGTAGTCACATTTCCATTTCCAAGACCCCTGAGCTCCATCTTAGCAACACTCATACACACTTCACTCCTGAAAATAACCTCAATAATCACAAGTCCCTATCCTCTAAACCTATTTATGAGCCAGAGACCCGTGCTCCCCTGAAACAGAGTCAAATGCCAAATTCATCTCTCTCTAAGCTTCAATCACTGTCTCAACAGCTGAGATCTTCATCTCTATGCCGTCCTCAGCTTCAGCCTTCGCGTCCACTCAGTGTCACACACTCAGCATCACCTCCTCCTCCTCCCCCCATTCAACAGAACACAGGACGGTGTGAGACAGGGAGGAGCTGTCCTGTCCCTCATAATTCCTCCACATCAGAGAGTTTTTACAAAGACTTCTGTCTGTCTCCACCCCAATGCACACCCATTGTTTACCCTGCCTGGCCTTCGCCCACCAGTCCACCCCCGCCTACGCCCTCTCCTGCTCCACCAAACAGAGACCTCATCCCTTCGCCTTCTCTCTCGCTATGCTCCTCACCCTCCCCAAGGCCAGGGAGTGGAATATCAGACTGCAGTGACAGGGCGGGTAAAAAAAGAAAGGTAGTCACTCCGCTTGCCACATGCATGGCTTGTTTCACCCCAGGCTCTTATTTAATATACTTCCTGTGACATACTGTTCTCTCACGCTAAGCAGTTAAAAACAGATTTCACTCACTTGATAGTTAGATATCAAGCGGTGTACCCTTTGTGGTGCTGTTTTTAGATATGTTTGTGTTTGTCTTTGCCATTTTATGGTTTGACGTAGGTGTAGATCTTTCCTGTTCAGACACGTCAATCACACTCAACATCCATGGATTTTAATAATAAACATGTATAAAAAGTTGAGGCAATTGGGACCCCATCAGCTTTTGAGTTCTGGGTCAGATATGTCTGTAAGTTAAACAATGTTGTTCAAATTCTTAGAATTTGATATCAGAATCGAGGAAATGTGAGTGAGTGTGGGACGTAGTCATCCCTTTTTTACATCATTGTCATTGAGGAAAAACTGAAATTATTGGTGTTACAAGATCAGTGAAACATCTGAGCAGTGATGCAGTGATGTGGTTCCAATGCAGACACACTTCAGCACTATTCATCCCTTGGGCATCGAGAGTGTGATGGACTGTTTTGCATGATTTATAGTCTGTAGCAGGGTTCAACAAAGCATGCCTAAATCAAAATATAAGGAATTACTATTAATAACATCAAACTGGGTAAAAAGCTGAAATTTGAATTCTGAATTATTTGTATTCATTGTTGGTTTGTGTTTTTCTACAAACTTTAGAACCACAAGATAAAGTTAAGCTACAAGTCTCTAGCTGCAATTCCCACAAACAGCCTGTTACTAGATCAACAGGTGAGTTCTCTCTAATCTCTTCTTCAGTTGAAGAAGTCTCTTGGATGAGAGACGAAACATCTTCAAGAACTTTCTTAACATCCAGTGGATTGACTTAAACAGCTTTTGGATAACCATGACCTGGATGACTGAGAACCTACACAGACTTCTCTCTAATCCCAATAATTCACTCAAAGATCCTGCTAAGTATTTGGCCAAATGAAGCTTTACGGGGAGTTTGATACAAACTTTCCTCTTTTGTTATGTAAGGCATCTAAAATATGAAAACAGTGTGAATGTCAATTGCAATAAAGGTATCGTATTAAAATAGGGGATATTTTTTTCAAAGTTGTTAAGTCCTCAGTCATCTGAGAATTACATTTTGAAAAAGCAAAAAAAATTACTGATATATATATATATATATATATATATATATATATATATATATATATATATATATATATATATATATATATATATATATATATATATATAATAGTACTCGCAGGCATTCTTTCTTTCTATACCTTGGTAAAGGACAAATCATGGCACCTTGCAGTACATAGCGTATTTACTGGAGAAATCAGTGTGCATGAGCATGAATCAGAGGGTTTATGCTGGTGTCCTGCTGTTTTATCAAGAAATCAGGTTCTTAGCGCGGAGCTCACGCTGTCCACTTTGACCTGCATCCACAGGCAATAGATGAGCAAGTAGAGAGAGGAGGAAGCCTCAACGTGGGCAGTACACCGGGTGGATGTGCTGCGGACACCCATGCTGAGGTACCCCAAGCAACACTACTGGTTTTCTGTGAGCTTCACAAAACAGGCAGCTAACATAAATGATGCTGTACTTCCTGCAGATGTGCTCACCTGCTCAGCTCCGGCAACAGTCAGAGGAACTTTATGCAGTTATTGATGAGATATTGGCAAATTCTCTTCCAACAGTGAGTACACCATGTGAAAGCAAACATGAACAAATGTTGGTTTACACTCATAAAAGGATTTAATTGCAATGTGTTTGCATATTTTGTGCCTACCAGTCACTCCACTCGTCCAGGTCATCGACTCCCAACACTGGTCTGCAGGTAAAGTGTGTTTCATTAGCACAAAGTAACACGTATAACAAACTAATAAATAATTTATTATCCACCTACAATTTAGTTTGGAGAAATAGTTTAAACGTTATTTCCTGACAAAAAGATGAGAGTGAACTATGGAGTTGCAGCAGGAGACAGTTAACTAAATATTGAAAAAAAGAATAGATTTTGGCGCAAAGATTAATTCTGACTTTTGATGTAGACTAATCTGAACAATATTCTACTGTGCAACTGTAAATCAGTAGCAAAACTATGTATTGTGAACATAAATGTGAATGAGTGGTCATCATGAAGAGTGTGAACTGCGGTTCTTGGTTGATTCTGTTGCATCCAATATACCCATGAAAAGTTCCTTCTTCTCCCTTCGACTTTTCCCATTAGGAGTCGTCACAGCATGTCATCCTTTTCGATGTCAGTCTGTCTTCTGCATCCTCCTCTTTACCACCAACTGCCCTCATGTCTTCCCTCGCTACATCCATCCACCTTCTCTTTGGTCTTCCTCTTGCCCTCTTGCTTCATCCTCAACACCTTATTATAAATATACTCAGGATCTCTCCTCTGGACGTGTCCAAACCATCAAAGTTTTCTCTTACTGACTTTGTCTCCGATCCAATCCAACCTGGTCATTCCTAAAGAGAACCTCAACATCTTAATATCTGTGAAAATAAAATTAGTTTTTGAATTGATTCATTTCCCAATTCTAGTTTCTTGGTTCTTTTAGGAACTTTTGATGGTTCCATTTTTAAAATACTGCATGGATAATTTTCTGTCATTTCATCTTTTATTTTGTTTGAAACTGTTGCTCTGTGACAGGTCTGACTGTCTTTTACTTTCTGCAGAACAACTCATTTCACAAATCCTTGGGGCGTGAAACCAAATATGTGAGTATCAGACAGATTGTGTTGTCGGTTAAGAGATCATAGCGTTTCATCCCCTCAGGAGAAAAGTGAAGACTCTCTCTGCTACTCAATATTTAAACATCATCCCAGATATGTTTGTTGAATGTTCTATTCTACTGAATCAGAATAGGTGTGTATGCCATGTCACTTATGAACAAACTATGCAGTATATGATTGATAATTATGTGATGCTGAAAATATTTCAATGGAATGCTTATAGTTGTTTTCTCTTTTTTATGCAAAAATGTATTTTAATTAAATATCATATGCACTTAAACTTAGAATTTTTCCAAAGATATAGATTGATTATTTTGTATTTTTTCCTTCCCTTGACAGAAGCATTCCTTCTTTTATCAATATTTCAGTTCTCAGGTAGACCAACCCTAACCCTAACTATGTTGATACTTGGAATATATATTCAGGCTTCATTATGCAGCTTGTACCCGTCCACTGGCATGGAAAGAAACCTTGTGGAATCTACAAAGGTACAATCCATTTATTTGATAAGGTTTAGTCTCCTGCAAAAAAGGATAAAATGAGCAATTAATTCTTATCTGTTGTCAAATTATAATTCTCTTTGTCCAGACAAAGCCTGGGGTTATTCGTCCAATGACGGCCATTCCAACACTGATGGTGGAGGATAAGGAAGAATTTCACCCAAATCCTGGCTGGCAGTGTGAAGTCAAGGAAACATTTACTGATAAGAAGAAGGTATTCATATGGTCTCTGTATTCTTTCCTTAATGTACATGGACGGGTTTGGATTCCGGACAATATTTTAAACTCTCTATGTCTTTCATAGAACTCTTTTTTTCCCAAATAGATCTGAACTCATGTCTTAGTAACAGAGAACATTCTATTCATAGTATGAGAACTGGCAGGCTTATTGGAAACACTATGAAAAATTCTACACTATTGTATGAATAAAAGAAAACTTGTTTCTCATGCATTTACATTGTCAACATGTAATAACCCTATTCTTCTACTTGAAGGTTATTTTTATTAATTTATTTATGTAGTTTACTTAGCGTTATTAAACATCTATTTTTATCCTATTAACCTCATTTTTATACATTTTTGCTTTATTAATATATACTGCAGAGCCTGTAAAATAAGTACAAACACTTTCCAGGTTGTGTTGCTTCTTGGATGATGCCCTCAAGAGGGTTGACGTATGTCCACCACCAAAATCCTTTAAACAGTGGGAGTTCTCTGGTTTCTGACTTTTGAGCAATATGAATATTTGCTCAAAAGCAATTAAAAAGTATAGATCCCACTCACAGCCATGTTTCTAATCATATTTTTATTGACTTAAGTGTGTGAGTTTTTTTGGTCTCCAGAGTTGACGCTGTGCATACTTAACATATCCCCTATGTATTAGAACATATTTCTGGTTCTCTGTGGAATAGATATACAGTATAATATTGGCAGTATTTCTCAAGCAATTTTTCAAAATTGCTTGAGAGATGTAGAAATGCAAAGATTATCACTGGTTGGACTTTTCGCTCGAACTCACAGAAGCGTTAACATGTAGTAATTATATTTATTTATTTGGTCAATGGTACATTTGTTAATCTGCAAAACGAAATGAATGATTTAGTGTTACTTTAGAATTTGCTACAGAAAAAATGATGATGGGTAGTGTTCTTTTGAGCCAAATCACACTGGATGTCCTTTTCAACTACCCAGTGTGGTTAAGTGGACTTTTTTTTTTTTTAGCCATCACTGCACTTGTTTTATCTGATTCTAATTCCGCACCACATGGTTCTTCTCGTTAGCCAGCCTTATCCAATCCTCTGAGGGGACAATTTACTTTGCTTGACAGGTTGCTTAGGTTGTTGTCCATTTTTAAAATCAGGGCACTTCAGAACTCTGCTTCTGCTCAGCGTGCCTCTTGCATTTGAATGGAGTTGTCAGAAAAGATTTCTCTTTTTGTCTTTTGTCGAGCAACTTGCTGAGATTTGTATAACATATTGAATCAGATGTCCCTTTCAAGCCTTTAACAAATAACAGGTTCACTATAACGATTAATATGTTGCTTTAGCTCATACATCTAAGTTACGTCAGTTTTTATTTGTCACCTATTTATCACACTGTGAGGTCAAAAAAGAAGTCTGATATCCTGAGATCATTATTATCACAGGTATTATGAAACTATAATTATGAAATCATTACAGACCTGCTGGCATATTTACATACCGGTACATACATATTTAAGTCTCGCTCATCGCTTTAACATGTGACCAATTAAATGTCAAGGTCAAAATGAGTGGAAACCAAGAAGCAAGAAAAATAATTCATGATATTCACAGACATAGTGAGACCATTACAAAACCAGTGACTTCCAGCAATCTCCCACAGCAGAAGAACAGTCAATGGCAGCATTTCAAATGCTGAGACCATTTCTGTACTTGTATTTTCCAACATTTTTCTATACAAATAATAAAAAAGCAACAACAACAGTAAAAAAGAAGAATCATTTTTACCTGTGTACATATGTCTGTTTTGACTAAACACTTTAATTATTTTTGGAATAAAAAAAGGATTAATATAATTATGTCTGACTAAACTGTCGAGGAATTTCCGGTCAATATCCAACTTCACATGTATGTAGTTAATCAATGAAATAACATGACATACTGAATGGAGACAATCTGCTTCAACCACAGAGACATAGTATTATTCAGCTAGCCACATATTGAGATAAGGGGAGAAACATAAATATGTGATGGACAAAGTACAGAGAGATAAACTAAAGCTTCAGTTTACCCCTAAAGGGATGGTTAACACAAATTTAATTAGGACTGGAAAATGTATGTCCAAGGACACAGATGCCCCGCTACTGGAAAAAATCAGTTTGTAATGATTCTGACTGACCAACAGAAAATTGCTCAACTGTGCCTAAAAGGTAAAAATGAGCAAAAATATAGAAAGCAATTATCAGATACTTACCTTCAGGGCTCTTACGAAAGATTGTGGCATTTCATTATATGCTGTGCAGCGAGTTATGTTCAAATGGATGAACCATTGGACATATAAAAAAAACCCCGACAATTCCTTCATTATAATTTTCTATTTCTTTTTTTTTTTTTTTTTTAGTTCTGCAACATTTCTTTGGTTTGTTCATCTGATTGTAGGCAAAATAACAGAAAAGTACTGGTCATATTATTGTCAGACATGATGGAAAGTTGTGGATAAGATAAGATAAGATAAGATAAGATAAGATAAGATAAGATAAGATAAGATAAGATAAGATAAGATAAGATAAGATAAGATAACATGAGATAAGATATACCTTCATTTGTCCCACAATGTGGAAATTTCCACTGTTACAGCAGCAGTATCAGAGATAGTCAGAGAAATGGAAGAGTAGAATAGACATTCATTCAAAACAAGATCCATAATAAGAATCACAGGAGGTAGAGAAGTAATAATACAAATATTAAGAAATAAAGAAGTAATGTACAAAATTAGAAATTTGTCATTTATAATTTACAGTTTTACTCCATTACCTGTATACAGATTTACACTGGAAGTTTGATTTGTGTGTGCATGTAGTCTACTGGGAGCCATGCTGGTTGTAAAGCTGGTTGTAAAGTTGTGGCATGAGAAACAACAAAGATCCACACATTATTCTAACCTGGTGGTCACATTTAAACCTGCAGTTAACCTCGCAGCTTAAAGGTAACTACCCAAAGGTTTGTGTGCAAAGACATCACAAATAATAACGACAGAACCAAATACAACCACTCACAGGGGGTCTGTCACACACCTAGTGGGTCTTCAGTGATGATTCAGAGGTGACACATAATTTCAACTACACACAATCTTATTCAAACACAGCTCAAATTCTTATAGAAGCTCTATAAATACACTGATGAAGTTGACATACTTCTAGATTTGCAGAGGAGTGGGCTGTCACTCTTGATGGAGATACACTGTGCACTTTTTCTCATCATTATTATTAATCTAATTGTTTGTACTTTCTGATTACTGGTGTAAAATTCAGAGTGAACAACATCTAAATATGAAAACTTAAGTGATGTAATGGAATACTAAACATCCCCTGCCTCCAGTATAGCAGTTACACTGGAAAGGTAAAATGTATTTTAGGCTCTGACCTGAATGAAACAAGATAAACGATGATGTGGGTGTTTGTGCTTTTTCTACAGAAAAGACAAGGCAGTGGCATTCTGAACATTAGACATTATGTTCTATATGATCTTTATTTGAAAATTAAATGCCACGTCTGTTTTGTGTGTCAGATTTGTGTTATTAAGACATCTCGCATGTGATGAAGTATTAGACAAAGACATAAACTTGGGTATTTGAGCCTTCATATATAGTTGGTTGCTCATGTAGAAGGGGTTCACATGCACATTAATACAGATGACTGAATAAGTGAATGAGGGGCAGGTGGCTATAATCACCAATGCAGAAAGATAATTACCATTTATGGAAAAATACTCCATGAATATGCATCCCTGTGCAAACCCCAAGCAAGCTCAGAAAGTAATCTTTTAAAGTTAATTTGTCTTGAAAGTTTAGATCTAATTATGATGGAAATATTCCTAATAAACTCTATTTCGATTGTGGATTTTATACAAGATGTACTTCACATAAAAAAAATAATATTCATAGGGAGGGTTAGAAATCTAATACCTAAATGATTATGACAGAAAAAAAATAATGCCACAACCTGCACACTCAGAGACTGAATGTGGTTTAAATAACCTCTTGGTTCCAGTGGATAGTTTCTTTCAGGACCCTGATAAAAGGTGTGTTCCACTGTCACACATTGTCACATAATCACATTCTGATGAATGATACTTTTGATGATAGCAGTCCATCTATATTTCAAAGGTTGACAAATCAAGTTTTTCTAACTTGTTAATGAGATGATTTGAATCTTAGCTGGATGTGAAATAACTTTTTCCAACTGAATTCCTCTTTTGTTATTGTGCTAGTAAGATTTGGATTTTGTCCTCATTTGTCATTCGAAAATAATTGCCAATCATTTATCTATTGGCAAGAGATAGGTATCCACCTCTAGCTGCAGTGTCATTTAGTTTAGCATTTATATACTATGGAAACATATATTTTGCTTTCTAAGGATGTCACTAATTGCCAACACGTATAGTTTGAATATTAATGGGTATGTAAATCAATGCATTACTGCTGGAAACTGCACAAGCCTAATTACTGCAGCCCCTTTAATGTCAATTCAGGAAGCTAGAATCATCGTGTCTTTTCTTTTTCAGATGGAGACAGGAAAAGATTTTTATACATGTTCCAAACACCAAATATTGAGGGAGGAGGAGAGGAAGCCTGGAGAAAAAACCCTGTTCTCACAATGTGACCTGCAGATCACAGAGTCGGATGAACACTTCACTCATCCTGTAACAGCTGTTCCAACTTCTTTCAGGCCAACCGACGAGCAGACAGAACGTTTTCAGACTCATATTTAATATTTATCTGTAAAGCATCAGGCTATAATGGTAATTCTATTTTTTTCATTGAAGAATAATTTGGTAAAACAGCCAGGATTTCACGAGCTTTACAGAGATGAAAGAAAACGCACGCTGTTTACAATTCACTAATCCCAATTTTTTTTTCATCGATATAATAGCTGTTGCTGGCAGAACTTATTTACTGTAGCCAGATGGCTAACTGAGCTACTCAGCTCAGTGGTTTGATTTGACTTTGTAATGTCTCATTTATTTTGACTGAAACCAAAATTCCTGTGAACTGGGTGTTTATAAAAATACTTAATGGCAAGCTATGCTACATTATGCTAAGAGACTGAGGCTTTGGGTCCGTTCATTGTTTTAACTCCTGCAGAGATATTTGTGTAGAATCTGTGTCATCCTGGACAAGGAAAATGAAAAAAAGCAATGTATTGATGTATTGAAAGAGTTTCGAGAATGTCTATCGAAAAAAAAAGAAAGAAAACAAATCTCCAAGTGCACCAAGAAGTGAAGCTAGAGCACAATTGTATGTGACATGTTCAACACACAGTCAGAGCTCCAGAGAACACCTGCACATGTGAACTGCTTCACGTAACATGTTGGAGAAGGCACTTGAAGGTGTCATCAGAGGCTGGTGGGCGGAAGATGTATGATGTCACAGGCAGTGAAATGGCACCAATCATGGGCATTTTCAAAGAAGATCTGTCCAGAAAGGCATTCATCACGATGCAGCTGCTCTTCAACTAAGACAGTAATAGGTGCATGTAAAAGCTGAAAGTCAGCCGGTAGGCTTTCCCAGTTCCACAGAGATGGCAATCGAGACGCATGTGGAGATAGATTATCAGCTGGTGTTGTTACAATTGGAGAGTTACGTGTAGACAATATGTGTTTTTAAAGAATGTTTCAATGGAAGATAAATTGGGGCAAAAAAACCCCCACAGAACAACAAGCAGTAACATTTTTACTGAATAAAGCTTATGACTTTGAATGTGTTTTATATGCTCCAGTATTCACATGAACAATTTACTCAATGAATCCTTGCAGTATCGGATACAAGTCTGCCAAACTATGTAAGTCCTTTAATTTTAGAGGAAATACAATGATTTTAGGGGAAAGTAATATCTAATAAAGTACATCTTCTCCCCTAATTGTCATCTTCTCCCCTAAGTTGTATATATTTCTGCTAAATTTGCATTTCTATAACAATAATAAAATGTAAATGTTATATAATGTCTGATTAACGCCACTAAATACATTAGTCTATTTTATGATGTCGAAGAGCTTGTGTGTGGTTTTCTTTTCACTGCTGCTGGCTGGTGATCATTCACACCTGATTAGAACTCCTCACTAAAAGCCTACTGAGCTTTAGAAAAGCTGACGGACGACCAAGAGTTGAATGGGTGCAGGTGACTAAAGCACTCAGAGCCCCCAGTACCTGTCCTAGATCTCACAGTAATGATGTTCATTTTAGGAATGTGCTCATCGTCAGAGCAAAGATGAAGCAGTTCTAAAAATATCTTGAATGGGAGGTAATTAGCTACATTTTGGTGCTGATTATGTCAAGACGGCCAGGACAAGGATGGGATTATTAATTAATTGCAGTCAGAGTTAAGGACAACTGTTGTCCAACAGTGCCACTCTTCTAATTTCACCCACTTTTTATGTTCTAAAAACACCTTGAATTTAAGGTTCATCCCACACATGCAGGGCAAGAGATTTGGTTGCTTTTGAAGGTTGTCATTCATCTCAGGCATGGCTCTCCAAAGGTTGCCCAAAGGCATAAATCAGATGGACTGAACTCGTAAAAAGTTCTTTGAAGACGTCTCACCTCAGTTCTCAGAATTGAAGAAGCCTCTTGGATGAGAAGTGAAACATCTTCAAGGAACTTTCGACAAGTCCTGTTGATTTGATTTAATGCCTTTGGATAAGAGCTGTGGTTCAAAGTTGAACACAAAGCATTTCATTATCACCACCGATTTCTCTCATTAAAGTAAAATATTATTTATACTGGCAAAAGGAAGGGAAACTTAATGAGAGCTGGGACCTGCGGTTAGGAGGAGGTCTGTTGAGAAGGAAGAGAGGTCCCTCCACAACAAAAATAAACAAACAAAATGCCAACCACCCAGAAATGGGATATACACAGTTATGAAGAAACACAGCTCCCTGAAAAAAAAAAAGGGGGGGGGGGTACGACCACAGTTAATCACCACTGCCACTAGCCACCAGCAATGGAAAAGGGGTAAAACAAATAACTCACACAAATTATTAAATAACTGAATCATAATAAGTCAGAATGGATAAATAAATTGTCTAATTTGTCAAAAGTACCAAAGTTCTATCAAATAAATATATAAATTGTACAAATGATCATGAATAAGGAAGGTGTATGAAAGAGACAAAACAGAGAGAATACTGTATCTGTCCTCATTGTTACTGAACGATGATAGAGTTTCATTTGAACCATTCTGAACTGCACTGGATGTGGGACCTGTCAGGTGGGACATAACCTTTAGAAATGACACAAAGAAAAGGAGATAGGTCAAGCAGTGACACCTAAAGTGCTGTATTGTGTTTATGTCATATTAGCTAATGTTACTGAAGTCCGACTTTTGCACTTGCTTTTTGGCATTTAAACATTTGACATAAAATTTGTGTGAGACAAGTGGCTTGAAGGAATGCTTGAATAGATGTATGTATGTATGTATGTATGTATGTATGTATGTATGTATGTATGTATGTATGTATCTATCTATCTATCTATCTATCCATCCATCCATCCGTCCATCCATCCATCCATCCACCCACCCACCCACCCATCGATCCATCCATCCATCCATCCATCCATCCATCCATCCACCCACCCACCCACCCATCGATCCATCCATCCATCCATCCATCCATCCATCCATCCATCCATCCATCCATCCATCCATCCATCCATCCATCCATCCATAAATGGAACTTGTTGCTAAATTTTTCTGTGTGAGTTCATGTTTGTCATTTCAGTGTGAGGGCTGTAAATTCAAAAATTCTGGATTAACCAATCTGGTACGTTATTATTAAAATGTTAATGTCACACCATTCTACATACGTGTGAAGTTTGAGAAGTTTTTAGAAGTAATACTCATTACCACTAGATGTCACACTAAAAGTCTAGGCCATAACTTGCAGCCTTGAAGAATGAACAAAAGTGATCAGGATCCTCACTGTTCCAGAATCCATTGTGAAGGAAAGGTCTTTTACATCAGCACTTATCTATTTTGGTTGTACTCTAAAAAGAAATGTGGCAAATGCGCTGATAATTATTCTGAGTGAAGGCTGCCTGGCTCGACAAATTCATTTGCTATAGAAGGTATTAGCTCTCTCAAGAATGTTATAGATCCATGTGTATACTCAATTGTATAGTCAACTTGTAAATAACTTACTCCTCTTCACCCTAATTGAATATGTTTAGTCAATAGCGAAACATGCCAATGGATGCCATGTACTGTATGAAACCACTATAAGAAGCCAACTGTTCATCTTCTCTTTAAGACACTCTTCGCTGATTCGTTCTTTTCTCCATTTGTAATTACAACATAACTTCACATTACCCCTATCAATGTTTTGCTAATAGGGGTAACATTTGTCATTCAAATGTAATTACAGTGTTTTGGTGTTCAGATGTGAGTTTCTTACTGGAAAGCTTCCACAGCAAAATACATTTGTACTTTTTCAAGTAATTCCAATGAAAGGCGAATCAGTGCTGGAAAACATGATCTCTTGTAGATCTGTGTAGGTGATAAGAAGAAATAAGTTATATACTGCTGCAAGTATTCAACTAAAATAATAATCTGAGCAGCAAACATATTTTGTTTTTACAGACCACTTCATTTATCTTAGGTCTATTATTTAAAGTGAATAGGACTGCAATATTTTTGATTACAGGTGTGGAAAATTACATAGCATTCGCCTAAATTTATCTGTCAAAATGAAAAGTCATAGTTTCTCATCTGCTTTATACGCACTAGCACAATATTACACAAAATACAGCATCAGTAGTTTACACATTGAAGTACACAAAAGGTAAAGGTTATTTGAAATTGATATTTATTGCTTCTTGTTTCCTATCTTACATTCAGTTTGGAAAATAAATGGGAAACAATATGCATGTGAACAATAGTTTATATCTATTAAGTCAGAAAATGCATTTGAATGTCAACAAGCTGCCTCATGATGAGGTGTGACCCTCAATCATTCAGGTTTCTCCAATCCAAGGAAAACTACGGGGCATCAGATGTGACCAAATCAGATGTGTCTGTCTGAGAATGCGTCCTATCAGTCGACGTGTTCACACTCGTTATTGGGTCATACTGTGATGATTCATTGCCTATTGACTATTGCCTATAAACATGTTTGCTTTTTCTGAAGACTTTCAGTCAATGATTCATTAAGTCAGATCGGTCCACATGAATGAAAGTAGCTTGCTTTCCTTTACATGTCATATTAACGCTATCATCTGTCCTCATCACACACTACATTTAACACTGTGCTGATAAATTACAAATTATTTTATTATGAGACACATTTTAAAAATCAAAGCATTGACAACAGATTTAATAACAACTTTAAATGCAGTAAAACCCTTCTGGATGTGCTGACGTAGCAGGAGGAAACTACGCTCCATGCAAAGGCTTGAACGTAGGGTACATAGCGATTATGCTCCTGGTCAGCAGTTATGGAGACTGCCAGCTTCTCCCTCACACAGAGTGTGAGGTTTTGTGTGTCTGCATGTGGTTGAACCTGTTTGGTGGAGGTGCAACCACGCTGCTGTCTTGTGCTTTTAAACATCACAACACTGTGGGTCAGCCATAGACTTTATTGTTGGTGGAACAACTGAACGTATCGCACACACACATTCTTATCAGAGCGCTGGCTGCTGTTATGTGAGCATTGGTTATATTTAATACTTTCTTTTCATAGATCTTAGTTTTTCTGTTGCTCATTGCTGAAAATATATCTTACAGTTTTGTGCGTCTGGCTTGACTCTGTTTCCGGTGCTGCAGCTGCTGTTTGCTTCCAGTCACGGATGTGGTCTAGGAGCTGGGAGTTGACTCCCTCCTGGCGGTAACATGGTTTGTGGTTACATACAGTATATTTATTAGTTGTTTTTTTTAAATTACAGTGTGGTTAATTTGTTAGAGTTCCCACGGATGGGAATCCATTATTCTTTGGCTCTCTGGTCATAGTAGAACTGCCTACCCTCAGCTCCCTAGTTTTTTGTAATATACATTAAATACTACCCTAAAACTATTGGAGGAAGAGACGGTGAGCGTGGCGAGAATGTGACGGCAGGGTCAAATCTGTAAGGCTCATGCTCAGGGTGTCGGCAAATCTGATTTAGTTCACCCTTTAATATTCAGGATCATAAGAACAAGCAACAGGATCCAGGATTTCTTACACTAATTGCATATATACAGTACAAATCAGTATGACTCGGTTTGATCCTGGTAGCTCCATCTTTTGAAATGGATGAGTTTTTTGTTGCCTTTGAATGAACATTTCTGATTCAAAAGATTTGAAATAACTGTACACACACTGTTCATTAAAGCTCCAGCAGTCCCCGTGTATGCCAGATTAAGGAGCTGTCATCCACCAATTTTAGACCCTTATACAGACCGCACTTTTAAAAATGTTTGTATCCATGGCAACGGCTAGACAGCCAATTGCATTGCACTCCCACTTTGTGGTCTTGAACTCTATTGCCCTTGTAAACACAGGTATGCACATGCAGTGTGCATCTGCATTCGCATCAAAGCAGATAAAACACCTGGCTACAGTGATGCTGGCAGCGTGTAGCTTTTCCTCTCACGGTCAAATGAACATCAACTTATAGGGACGATAAAAATACTAGCGGAAGGGCAGAACATGATGTAAACATCTTATAATTTAAACATATTCACATCTATAAAATTAATAAAATTTTATAGAGTTATGTTATAAACATGATTTCATGACCATGACTATAATAATGCAAGACTCAAACATTACAATTGCATTATAATTGACTGGACTGCTTTAAGAAATCCTTTGGAGTATGGTGGATGTTTATATTCGGTGTAATATTCACTTAGAAGCATTGTATAAACCCAAAGTCCAGCAACTGTGCTGAACAATTTGAAGTACAGTACATCACTGAGCATCGCACGCAAGTTAATTTTTGTCTTCCTCATTTTTCTAGTCTGGATGGATCTGCACAATTCTTTAGAGAATTCTAGCATGTTTAGACTGAAATTCAAAATAACAAAATACTGTACATATTAAACAATCTGATCCATTTTCTTTTTCCCCTGTTTGTCTCGTCTTCTTTCTGTTTCTTTTGTGTCTTTGATAAAGCAAACTTTTCAAATAACCAGGTTTATTCCGGTTAGTCTGGTTTACAGATAGAGAAGAGCAAATATTAAATTAAAAAAAAAATCTAATTCATCTAATTTAACCTGTCTGTCTGTCTGCCTGTCTGTCAGTCAATGTTTTAATGGTGAGCTATGAGTGGATGAAACCCCTTTAGCCCTGATTGATTTGTCAGGTTCATTCCAATCAGGTTATGGATTTTAATCCTGGCTTTTCTGAGTACGCTTTATGGAACAGGCCCCAGGATCCCCTCCTGCTGACGCACCCGTGCTCGCACATCTGATTTTCTTGTCATGTTCGTCAGACCATCCCCACACCTATGTGTACATAATGTCAGGAAACACACCACATAATATTGCTTCTGGAATCTTCTGCAGTTACCATGGAACCCAGAGTAACTCTTCTGACTTGTGCCTCAGGTCCATCCCACGCCTGTCTACCTGGTTTCCTGTGTCTCTCATGTCACATGCTCTGCCTCTTATGTCTTGACACAGCCTGTTCTGCTACAGTCACTCCAACTCATTACTTAACCCTTCTTCACATAAGTCAACAGTAAACAGACTTTCAGAACTGTGGGAACAATTCTGTGTCTGTGAATCTAGCATATAAAGTAAACCAGACATGGGAACATCCATATACATATGCAGGCCAGGTATACTTCTAACTGTGACTGACAAAAAATACACATGTTCGTGTTACCTTTGCTCTCAGATTCTAACTTTATTGTAGTTCCTGTCTTTTATAGCTGAAATTGATGTCACTATTGCCTTTCTTTGAAAAAAGTTTAACTATTTAGACAGATTTCTGCAGAGAACTGGGTGTGGGGTAATGAATGTGAAGCTTTTTTCTTTTGCACATGAAATTAAGTATCATAAGGGGCTGAAAAAGTCACTTGGTGCCAGATGCTAAATGTTACCAATGGTACTCATCTATTAATCAAAAGGGTACACTCAGACAAAGGCAGGAATGGGTAAACAAAAATGAAAGGTTAATGAAAGTCAAACAGGAAATAAAAAATGAAGACACATGAACCATGACACTGTCATACCCAGAGTTCAGCTGTGGCTTGAATGAAGGCTAAGGATCACAAATCATGCAGGCATCAAAAATCGTGACATGGCATGTACTAACCTCTGTGAATCATTATTGTGGATTTATTTAAACTTTGATTAGTGACTTCATGAGCAGGTGAGGTCAGAAAGTTGTAATGAACTCTGAGCCCCAATCATCCACCAATGGAATCAATTTGTAACTTAAGTTGTTGTGAAATGACAACAAAACATGTTGACAGGTAAGTCTTCTTTCAGATTTTAGTTCTTTGATGTCATGAAGGAGCATTGGATTGATTACTGAGGTGTAGCATCTTTTGTTAAGGTGGCAGAAGAGTTAGTGTAAAGCACTTTAACCACATATGAACATACTGGCATTTTAACCTTCATCCCTCACATGTAGTAGCCCTGTTGAGGCACTTAGATACTCCTAAGTGTAAATATGTAGGCCTCCAATTGAAAGGAATTCTCGGGAACCAAGCCAGAGAAGCAACACAAGGAGACTGATGAGAAAATCCTCCTATGAAAACAGCAATTGTGTTTTTGGCGTAATATTTTGTTTAGTTAATATAAAGTGTTTTCAAAGGTCTCAAAAGCGAGTTTGACACTAAAATTGTTTTAACTGTGTCTGAATCCAAAAATCATTGTTTGTACAAAACATTCCCACTTGGTATTGAAGCCCTTCTTGCATTGACAACTGTGCCTTTATTTGAAATCACATTTATTTACTGCGATTGGACTACTTGCCCTTATATATTAGTGTGTACTGGAAACAATTGGCTGCTTCTATTATATGTTCACTTCTGTTCATTTCGTGCCTGTGTGCATCCATGTGAGTACTGTATAATTTTTGTGTGTTTGTTAATGAGGGAGCAAATGAAGCAAGTGTGCATGTATGTGTGGCGTGTGTGTGTGTGTGTGTGTGTGTGTGTGTGTGTGTGTGTGTGTGTGTGTGTGTGTGTATATATATATGTATATATACACACACACACACACACATATATACATATATATACATATATATGTATATATATATGTATTTCTTTTGTTACAATTAATTCACTCTTGTTTTACAGTTTTCATTTATGAATAGTCATCCAGGTATCGTCATACTAATTTGGCAGATCCCCCTCTGTTCATTAATTTAATATTTATATTTGTCACCTGCACTAACTTGCCTTATAATAGATAAAAAATATCAGATAACCTAAGAACTGATAACAATACTCCAAGTTCATCCAAAAGATCCTTCAGTGTACAAATTTACATAAAAATGCTATGAATTATTCCAAAAATGGAATACAACAAAAGGTAGTTTCAGAACATTAGTGTAACATGTTGATTTTCACCGGTTTCAGCTTTCATACTTTCCTGAACAAGTTAAACAATTGGGAAATGGGCAGCTACCATGCTGCCTGATTCTAAACTAATCAATATTTCCACAAAGAGGTAAAGCTGGAGTTCTGGCCTTGAAGCTAATAGCTGTTCACACATATAAAGTGGACTTGGCCTTGAATTACGAGTGAGAGTGATCTGATTTTGTTTGCATTCTATCTCTGAGGTTAACCTGAAGTTTATTCATCATAGACAAACAGCCACTTTCCCATATATTAGCTGCGAGCGACTGAGCAATAGCAGAGAGTTTGTGTTGGCCACTGAGCAGCCAGCACTAACCAGATCATTGCTCTCAGTCATCTATTACTTCTCATCCACATAGCCACTTTATTTACAATGCACAACAATAAAACAAACAATATTATTTATTAACTATAGTTATCACAGAAAAACGGATAGCCAACTGAATACAATATCTCACTGTATTTTTTATTATGGATCAATTTTGTTAAATTTTTGTAAATTAATTATTCTGATTATTTGCTCAGTAAAAGTTTTGTATTATTATTGTACAATAAATCAGCTGTGTTATGCAAATGACAAGGACATCAACCAAAAAAAAAAAAAAAAAATCCCCAAAATTATACCCTATAAAAAGACAGAAAGAATAAGAAGAAAATGACATCTGCAGGTGTGCTGTAAGTGGGTCAGAGTGAAATGGCATTGGCATGCTGTGGGTGTGACAGTCCTCCAGACCAGTCCCCAGGGTGGTGAACACTCACATTCCACAGAAGCACACCTACACTGTCATTACTTTACCAAAGGAACAATGGACCGCCCACACCCAGGCAGCAAAAACCGCAGACACATCTGTCTGCGTCGCCTCAGAATCAGGATCAGAACTGTTATTGCCACAACAACAGAGAAGCCTGACATCCGTAGTAGGCCTGTGTAAGGTTAGATCAAAAGACATTCCATGACTCCAACAACCCCACATTGGTTGTGATGGGGTACTGTCTCTGGACCCCAGGGCCTGTCTGACGAAGGTCTGGGCTAGTCAGCAGCAGCGACATGTACTGTAAGTCTAACTGGAGAGTGGGCCGCCGTCCCACAGGGCGACAGGCTCCAGAGGTTGTACCAGAACATGGGGAGGAGGATCATTCCTGTCATCAGTGCTGCTAGGATACAATAATTACTGACTGTGGGAAAAATTGCGTAATCAACAGTCACCTGACAAATTTATGATGATCGCATGTTTGCTGTTGGTTCTTGTCTTTTTGATGTTGTTCCAAAATAATTAACAAAATCCATGTTTTTCCTCTCATTAAACCCAAAGTACAAAAGCAGCCATTACAATAACAAACCCAACTATATTTAAATTACAATTCTCTGCTTAAAAAGTTTATAATCTTGAAAATGTAAATACCTGGTTATGGTTAGAAAACAAAGAAATCAGCTGTGTTTCTGATTAAATATTATCATACTAATTAACTGTTATGCAGAAATCAGTGCCAAACAGATGACCACCAGTGTTTGGACTAGTGGAAACGTGACAACACAATGACGTGTCACCAGTTACCAGAAGCCAAGCTTAGCCTGAGGCTCCAGTCTGAATGCGTCGAGCAGAGATTAGGTGTCACAAACGGGACATATGAGTTTCTGTGAGGACGCTCCAGGAGCAGAAACTCCCTCAGAGTTTAGGCCAATGTTATAGAGATCTATACTCACCCAGATTCAAGACACAGCCTAACAATAGCGCAGATATCTTCTGCTTCATACCTCCTGGTGGAGCCTTTGGAAGTGTCTTTCAAAATTTCAGCCTTTATAATTCATATTAAAATAGTTCTTTAGAATGCTAATGATAGAGTGATTAATTTGAAAGATACTGGCCAATGCTATCTACATCACTTTGACAAATTAATTTTGTTTCATAAAAACATTTTGCCTTAGTTATCACACTATTATTGTCATACAAATGTGATTTAATTTCCTGATTTCCCCCTTGGTGACTTCCAGGAGACAATGCTACTCATATATTGCTGACATATATTCAGGTAAAGAACTAAGGACCAACTAAATGATTACAAGAAAATAAAAAAGAGAAAAACTGATTCAGGTGAACTGAAAAATAGTGTTTTTATAAAACCACATTTATAAAACCACAACCACAGCAGCAGTTAAAAGTAGGAATTGGTTAACTTTAACTTTTCTTAATTTAACTTCTCTTAATTTGGCGAATTGTTTTTCTTGTCCTTCTGACTGAACAAAGGAATAGTGTATGTTTTTACCCTGTGTGCTAAACGAAACTAAACTAAACTAAACCAGACTAGACTAGACTAGACTAGACTATACTAAACTATACTAAACTAAACTAAACTAAACTAAACTAAACTAAACTAAACTAAACTAAACTAAACTAAACTAAACTAAACTAAAACATTAAATAATTTTGGGATTATCAAAGTATTCTTCACATCTGTAGCATCATAGTGATAAACTGGACTGATTTTCTGCTCTAACTCTAACAGAGCAGGAAATAAAGAAACATATCTAACAAATGTCAAAATATTTCTTTGAGCATTCTTTGTTACAAAAATGTTTGTGCTCCTGAAAAGGCAGCTGTCGCAGGCTGGATTAACGGCTTTGGTTGTGGGGCATGTGTGTGAACACGTGTGTGTGTATGTTTTTGTGTGTGTGTGCTATATATACAGTGAAAGGCCAGGTGATCTTGTCACATGTTGGTTTGGGCTTCTGGACAGTTACATACAAACCTGTACTGATCTGAGACATGCCTTGAGGCCAGCCAGAGATCCACTGAAGCTAAATGACATCTAGTCAGTCACAATGCTGCTCCACACGCCTAATTAATACTGCTGTAGCAGTTTAATTATAAAAGAAACACACACGCAAGCATGCAAGCATACAAACACACACACTTCACGCACGCACACACACACACACACACACACACACACACAGACACACACACACACACACACACACACACACACACAATTCCATCCTCTATTAATCTATTGTAGTTTTCTGTGCTTATATAACTACGTATTTCACCCTAAACTTCCATCGTTTTACCTTTTTACCTTTTACCTGTCAAAATTATGTTGAGTGTTGAAATATTTCTGTGTGAGTATGTGTGCTATATAAGCACCATGGGAGAAGGTCATGTAGTTGCTGGTAGAGTCTTTAACCCCTGAGGGAATCCTTGTCCAGCTGTGGTTCATGGACATTGCAGCACCAGCCTGAACACACACACACACACACACACACACGCACATATATATGTACAGTATTGTATATGCATATTGTTAGTTTGAAATGTAAGTAGGCTTTGAAGCTAAATAAAAATTTGTGTTAATGAAGACTGTATTTAAATTTAAATGGATTTTTTTGTGCCGTGTCTACATGCATGTGTTTCGTGAGCTGGCTTCTCAGGAAAAACTGATGTAAAAGTAAAGATTATTTGTATTCATCGAAAGTTTATGTCTTTTGTTATCTTGATTTTCATCGTGAACTTTGTCCCTGAAGGCAGGAGGGGAGTGGCTAATTCTCTCAAACAGGTTTCTGACTGCCTGTGAGCAAGTTTCAAGCCAGACCACTTTGCATGTCAAAACTGGAATCCACACCCTCTTTCTGCAGACTGTTCATCATGTTGAGACACCTCCTTGTCTTTGTTTCCCAGCTGGTTTGTATAGTAGCTCTCTAATACTGACCTAAGCACATGAGCACACATAAATCTAAGAGGGATATTCTGGGAGTACTGAAGAGGAGTTTCAGAATATTCACAATCTTCATGTAAGTTTGTGTTATGGAACATCTGATAACGCTTAACGTTAACATAGCTAATATCTTGGTGTGACTTTGATAGACCTGAGAAACATTTAGCAAACAGCTGTGGTGATGTTGGCATATCAAACTTCGTACAACCTTGTGTTATTTGTTCAAGATGGTTGAATGGTATGTTAAATACAAATGATTTAGCTGCTTACCATCTTTACTTTTCAATTTACTGATTCTATATAAGTAAGGTCAAAATGTTCAGTTAAATGTATGAATTGGAAATTCACCTTTAATGGAAATGTCACAGAAGGTAGACATTTAAAATAACTCCAAAATAAAGAAATTGCTTTCATGAATATGTAAATCTAAAAAATCCTTTGTAAGTGTATGCAGTGTAGGTTAGCTTTCATCCACTGAGGACTGAGGATTGATAATTAATGTGTTGTATGTACGTATTTACAGTGAGTTAACACACTTGGATGTGTGTGTGTGTAACAGCCAAAGCTTTAGGTTGACAGCTGTGATTTTACCTGGTGTGTGCATTTTGATTCTACTATTGGTTGCGACAGACTTTAGTCCACTATCATGCAATCACTAAAGACACGAAATACAAACATAGCATGTTTATCCATTTTATTTTTCTACACCAAACCTTTAAGACACACTACAGGTGCAACAACAATTTGTTCTGTGGGTGTGAGCTGCCAGTCAACCTAAATACTGATGGCGAACAGGTTCAACATCCAACAACTATGAGTCACTTTTTATTAAATGGCTTGTTTGAAGCTCATGTCATTACTTAAAACAAAGAATAAAAAATAAAAAAGACAGGACATTGTAAAATTATTTTGCAGATGGATGTATGAATATACAATAGCATGTTTGAGCCTTCAAACATGTTGCAAAAACAACAAGTATAAAAAAACAGAACACAGGTACAAAAAAATAAGACAATGATAGACGTTTATTTACAATGAGCCGACAAGAGTGTAGGAATGTATTGTGCAGCAGAGGGCTTGATAGCAGCAGTTTCAACAAATACATTGCACATGATTGGGAAAAACGTTCCAACAGCGTATCGTCAGTTACTTTCGGAGTTGTGTGTTCAGTTCTCTGATCAAACTTGAGTAAAACCTACTGGCCAGTCTCGTAGTTCAGGCTTTGATG
Organism: Antennarius maculatus; assembly: GCA_013358685.1. Taxonomy (NCBI): domain Eukaryota; kingdom Metazoa; phylum Chordata; class Actinopteri; order Lophiiformes; family Antennariidae; genus Antennarius; species Antennarius maculatus. The sequence continues at coordinate 8,955,611 of CM023616.1, read as the reverse complement.
AACTGGTACCTCTTCCCTGAGGGCAGCCGAGAGAACAGGCTGTGGCCGGAGTGTGAACGGTCACCGGTGATGCTTGTGGCCCTGGGCCGACATCTGGTGTTGTAGATGTCTGACAGAGAGGATAGCTGTACACCTACGATCTTCTGTGCTGACTTCCTGACCCTTTCCAGAACCTTCTATTCAGCCTGAGAGCCGCTCTTAAACCACAGATTGACTGTAATATAATCATAATATCGAAATTCAGATTCACAGGTTTGTTATTTTGAGATGTTATCAACTACATCATGATTGCCCACTGCAGGGGACAACCAGTCAGAGAAGAGCAACAGTTTTTACTGTGACACACATGAACTGCCCCAGTCAGTTGTTCTCAGACGTCTGCCCAACATCACTGTAAATGTCACACACCAATATGATAAAGACAAAAATGGACTCCTACTGTTGTAAGACCATCGTATTCAACAAATAGCATTGTGTGCACTTGTCTCACAAACACAAACTCTCAGTTATACCAAGTCCAAAAATAAAAATAATAATAATTTACAAGAGCATTTCTGATGGTCTTCATACAGCTGCATTGTAATGAAGTATAACTTTGTAAAAGTCTAACTTACAAAGAACTGGGTATTGTGTAAGTGGAGGCAGTCAAGAAAAGTGATAGTCAGCCTCATAAAGTCACCAAAGAAAACACATGGTAAAAGAAAAAATGAATATGGATGAGAAACTCACTGAAATGGGTGAGTAGAACCAAACCTGAGTTTAATGAAGAACCTAAAAATTCAGACACGACATGAGTGATTATTATTACAAAAGAAATAAGGAAAAAGAGACAGCAAATATAGGTGAAGTGGCAGAACAGTATTATTTTACTAAAAATACTCATCTAATGCAGCACTAAAATACACGCTTGAAGTTCAGAGTGCAACTGTAAATAAATAGCCATGTTTATGTCCGATATTCTGTGTTCGTAAGTGTGGTGGGACGTCTGATACCACTCGTTTTAATTTTAGACAAGATTTCAACAATGTCTGTAGGGCATTTTTTTGACATCCCTTCATTCTATAAGTTATTAGCCTGTTCGACATTCCAATCCAGTTGATACGATGCGAGTGGTACGGTGTCTGAGAGCTTAGTAAATTTTAGGATCAACTATGTCTGCTTTTCTGCTCAACTTTTCAAAGTGACCGACTTGTGCTTATGAAGTTCAGACCCCTTCAGGAAATTCTTGTTGAAAATTCCATGACGTTAACTGATGGTAATGACACCTGACATACAAGGCAGAATGACATTATATTCATTAACAAGAAAAAAAGCCCTCCCCCACTCTGCTAAAAATGTCCAGTGTTCATTTTGCTGTGCATTTTTTCCTTGCCTTTTTGAGACTGTAATTTAATTTTTGTTTTTTATTTTTTAATTTTATATACTGAATTGATTCCCGAAGGGAAATTAGTGGCACTTTAGTTAGTAACATGCATAGATATAGATACATATTTATATATTAGTGTATGCAGGCCCTGAACACACACACACACACACACACACACACACACACACACACACACACACACACACACACACACACACACACACACACACACACACACACACACACACACACACAAACACACAAGGTAGCTCCCGCTTTGGTGCGCCCAAATGAGCAACCTGAAAGGGGAACGGTGCCTTGCTCAAGGGCGCTTCAGCAGTGCTCCAGAGATGAGCTGGCAGGTGCGGGAATCGAACCGCTGATCTCAGAACATTGGACGACCCGCTCTACCGCCTGCTCTGCCACTGAGCCACTGCTGACCCTTCTTTTTTTTTTTTTTTTTAGTTTTGACGCAATACTCAACAACAAGCTTTTCACTCGCAAATATTTGTGTCAAATGCACATGGGCATGAGATGAACATACTGTTTTACTCAAGTTAAGCAAACACACCTACACACAAACACAAAATCTGATATGAACGTGAGGGCCACATGAAACCGGCCAAAGAGTTGCATGCGGCTCAAGAGCCAGGGGTTGGCGAGGCCTGGTCTACTGCCTTTAAAGTCTGGGATTCTGTATTACTGAGGAGCTGTTTAGTAAACTTCAACCTTTTCATTTCTAGTTTTGATCCTCTTTTTCAGTGATGTGTTCTTCTCATTGTAAAAGATCACAATTTGTTTCATTTAGAACAACCATAAAGAGCAGGAGTGAGGTTGTATTTCAATCATTAACAGCTGAACTTTCCAATGTATTGTATCATTGACTCTGATTATCTATGACAGGTCCAACTAAACAACCTCGAACGATGGAGTCTCCAGAACTTTCTCTGCTGTCATCCCTGAGGGGAGAGTTGATACCAGAGGATTACATCCCACCCCATTATAAGGAGTCTTATCGCCTGGCAGTCAATTGTCTAGTGAAGAGTGGCAAAGAAAGCTACCAGGAGTTCCTAAAAGGAGAGCGTATCGGGAGCTTCTTATCAGAAGAAGAGATCTGCTTCATCTCTGAAAATGTAGAACAGCTCTCACCTCAAGATGATGAAGAAGAAATCAGGAGACCAATAGACAGTCAGTCATCCTCGGGGACATACTGGCCCATGTACTCGGATGTGGACGCACCAGATTTGGATTTAGGATGGCCAGGAGTCATGCCAGACACTCTGCAGACAAATATAGATTTGCTCTTTCATCCTCCAAGACAAAACAGCCCCACCATCAAAGAGGTGGTACGAAAGAATATTCAAGAAGCGAGACAGGTGATCAAAACCTTTTGCATTCAGACAGAAAAAGCATTTCCCAGAGCCGAAAACTGGCTCAGTTATTCTCTTTCTTCATGGGAATAAGTTTACAGTATATCCTTTCAGTAACATCATTTCTTTCTCAAGGCAATTTACAGCATAAGGAGTGCCTTTTGCAGGAGAACAAATCTGGTTCTGCAACTTGAGAACACTAAACATCAGTTTATTAAAAAAAAAGTCACATCAGTCTCACAATGCATCTGTTAGTCTTCAAACAAAGGCATGATGAATCATAAATGTGCTCAGACTAAGGTTCACATATGAAAATTACCCTGCAGCCTTGCAGCACTGGCTTTGAGAATTAAATAAAAATATCTTTAACATATCACACAGAGTAAATAGAAACCCTTTCTCAAAACCTCATAATTATGTCAGGGCAGTCCGAGGTAAATTGTACAGAAATTAAAATTAAATGCACTGGTGTACTTTGATATATTTGGCACATTAACAGTAACAAATGCTTTTCATCACGGTGGCGCCGTCTCCTCACAGCAAGAAGACTCTGGGTTCATGTTCTTTCAGTGTGACGTTTGTATATTCTCCTAATGCCTGCATGAACAATTTTAACTAATATTTCCAACTAACTGCAGTATTTGCTCAGTCTGTCTCTACTCTTAACTCAGTATTTATTTATGTAGTGTCTTTGTCATATATTTCTTTCTGTTAGACTTATTTATATGTTACAGGTTTCAGAGGTGTAAACTCATTAAAGTATGATAGCCACTCTAGTCTGTGCCATGCTGAGCTTATCATTTGTTCCCTTTGACCTTGCAGGTCATTGCCATCGTGATGGATATGTTCACTGATGTTGACATATTCAAAGAAGTTGTTGATGCCTCCTTACGAGGAGTCACAGTCTACATTCTTCTGGATTCTTACCATTTGAAAAGTTTCCTCACAATGGCTGAAAATCAGGGTGTGAAAGTTCAACAAATGCGAGTAAGTTAGTCTTTTAAACTGTTCATTTAATTCTCTCTTCTTTTCATGTCAGTCAGGTGACCTTTGTTATCAAGGTGACAATAATGAAGAAGAAAGATCCCACTTGGGGAAACTATTTTTTCCACTCATACACGGTTTATTGACATGCATATATATACAGTATTTGTGCAGGCCCCTGACACAGACACAACCACACACAAAGGGCCTGCATGCAGTTATTAGAGTGGGACCTAGAGTGACGGGCAGCTTCGACCAGGTGCACCCCCAAAATAAGCAGTTTAGAATTATACTGTATATAAATAAGTATTTCTGTATGAATACATCAACACATCCTGTATGCATACATCATACACATCCTGGTATCAACAAGGAGTTGATACCAGGATGTGTATTTTCAAAGTAGGGATTAGGAGCAATGGGCATTTATGACTTTGATTTGTTGTAACTTTAAAAACAAACAAACAAAAAAAACATGCAAACATAAAAGTAATTACCATCCATTTTTATCAATTTGAAAACATTTGAACAGCATTTTGAGAAGACAGATTATAGATTGTACATCTAATTCTCGGCCACTTTCTGAATTATATGGTGAATTCATCTGAAAACAGAAAATAAAAGAATGAGTCAAAGTGTTTCCAGGAGGCTTTGTGTAGAATGAGGCTTCACACTCTGTAGTTTGTAGCTCAAGAAGTAATACAAGTGAGGTGGTCATATTTCACAACTAGTCAAAAAAGCGCAGTGGCATGATGCAACTGCATCGACATATTCTCTCTGGTTGATGGATCATCTAGAAACAATTCTGTTTAATTTTTTTTCCTGACAAGTGCTGGTTGGTATTTTGTGTGGTTCTGTCCTCAGTCGTTTATTTGCAGGACTTGTTTTGTAAATGTGTTTCTAAATTGAAGATGTTTTCTGAAGTGTCTTTTCATTATTTCCCCCAGAGAGATTATATTTTCACACATGCTATTTTATTTGTTAATTTATTACCTCAAATTTACAGAATTGGCAAAAGAAATGGTGGCAGGATGGGTTTTGAACAAATTTATTAATATTTATGGTGTGGGCATCTATGAGCGTGCTCAGCTTAGTGCAGATCCAAATAAATTTGCATCCATCAGATTTTGATATCTTCGTAGGAGGCAGTCTGCCAAAATAATTTTACTTAGAGGGTTATCTATGAATTTGTTTTTGTTAAGGCTTCATTGAATTTCAGGTTAGACTGTGGCAAAGTTTTACTTTCTATGGGCATTTCAGTGAGAGGCTCGGTGACCATGAGCGAGTAGAACAGAAGAAAAGGTTAGGGGTTACATTCAAGGAATACACTTTAAGCCATATGTACACAGCTGGCTGCTGATAAATATATGGGGGTGATTCTCTCTTCACCACATCCAAAATTGTAAATTTGACCAGCTAAATGTAGTAAAACAGATGACTGACTATGTGACAAACTGGGTCATAACAACACAATTAGTGAGTCTAATAGTTGCACTGTTTTGTTTAATTATGATTCTTTTAAACTGGTTTCAAGTTGCAGAAATCTCTCAGCCATCACACGTCAGAACCAGTGCTCCACTGGGGTTCAGAATAATGGCCGGATGGAATAGTGTGGCTGAGCAAACATGGAGATTCATATTTAATGGCTGATTTCACACTCAATGACAACTTTTGTTATAAATAACTTTTGCTATAAATTTGCCTGTGACTCTAATTTAATGCATACAAATGACTGACTGGTAATCAAGCATGCTGAAGGGCATATTTCAAAGACTGGATGAGCCTGTTTCTTTGTCTTTGTTCAAAAATAACTGATAATCTGGCAAATCCTACAAATGTACACTAACCTGCAAAAACATGGGGGGGGGAGAACAACCAAACAGGCTACGGACAAACGAAACATTTCAAATTCTTAGAATGATGTTTTAAGAAGTTTATAAGATGAGTGACCTTTTTGCCGTCTGTTACAAGCCATATCAGTGAGAAATCCTGTCTCAATGTGATTTTCTTATCCATGCTTTTACCACAGAACATGAGGGTTCGAACGGTGAAAGGTCCAACTTATCTCTGCCGAACAGGAGCCAAATTTCACGGGGCAATGCAGCAAAGGTTTCTATTGGTTGACTGCCACACAGCAATTTATGGCTCGTACAGGTAAATAAAACCGCTGTCTGAACAAATACAGGTGTGGTTGAGACCACTGATGCGTAAATTCTCAAAGCAATGAGAATTGACGCATCATTTTATTTACTGTCACTCTCCTCTGAATTGCTGCCATCATTCAATACTGATGCTGTTTGTGACTCTGGTTAAGAGTAAGAAAAACAAATTTCTAGATGGTGAGGTGACAGCTACTGAAAGGAAAACAATATTTTCTTGTTCAAAGAGTTCTTTTTTTAAATCTGTTTGTGTTTTAGGTTCATTTGTGTAGGTCAATACCCCAGTTAGATAGTTAGATGAAATCCCAATCGTCTGACATTGCATAGAGATCTCTTTGTTTCCTCCTTATTCCACCGATAAACATTTGAGTTTTTGGTTGCAGCTTCACTTGGTCGTTTGAGAAGATCAATCTGAGCATGGTGCAGGTCATCACAGGACATCTGGTGAAATCCTACGATGAGGAGTTTCGAACACTGTTTGCCTGTTCCAGTCTTCCTGCTCAACTGTACCCCCTGGAGGGTTTGTTTGAACAGAATGACCCTCATGGACGACAAATGTTGCCAAAAACTTATTCTTCCCAAAGAATTGACAGGAAGAATGAGCTGAGGCATACGTTGGACACAGTCTATAGGAAAACGTGTGAAAGGAGAGGCATGAGAGACCTCAACGACGGGCATCTTGAAGAGGAAGCAAACATGTATGGACCCTTGATTGGGAATGAGATCAGTACTCAGGATCACATCCCACAATATCAGTCTGCAGACGCAATGGGATTCTGGAAAAGGCACAGCTATGCTGGAGAGAGACGAGATGGATATTCATCACAGGATTACAGGCCAAGAGCAAGCAACTGGAATATTGCTACAGAAATAGGACATGTAACAAACAATTACTCTATGGACAATTATTTACAAGTTCCATTGAAAAACAGAGGTCAAAATTTACATCAGACTTATAATGGCAACCACAAACACGTTCTGTCTATGCAGCAGAACATGCCAAAAATGGAGAATACATCCAAGTCATTCATGCGCACATTAAGGATTGAGTCTTACCTCCAACGAGCTGACACCCCATTTCAAGATTCTTGTGACTATTTAGACCAGTTTGATCCACAGGATAAAGTTAGCTCCTTCATGCAAGGAAGAATGCGATCGTCTCTTGTTTTGAGGTCCACAATACCGGAACAAATGGAGGTTAACACCTACATTAATGACTCCTCGATTGGTGTTACATCTTCTGCAGTGCCAAACACTCCAGTGCACTATGCATCCATGCAGTGGAATCCAGCAGCAAATGACAATAGAATGAACTATGAAGACTTCATGTCAAAAAGGAAAAGTCTGCAGATTCTGGATGACTACCAAAATAACGAAAGCTATGGTTCAGGAAGGAACTCATTCCAACCAGGATATGGTAGCTTAGGCAGAGTTAAAGGTGGTCAGATGACCAAAAGGACAGACATCTGGACAGAGAGTTGGCTGAAAAGGCAAAGCATGGCTGATGAAAGACCAAAACATGACGTGTCAGGTCATATGTACAGAGCTTTAGGAGGGACACCAATAAACAGAAGCACAACAGGTATCAGTGCACCGAATGGAGGATATGGGTCAAATCTCAATGAAGATCAGCGGTCTGTCTCTCAATATGATGTCAAGGATATCACAGGCACAAAGAGTCCTCGTGCTCCTAATTGGCAAAAGCCTCCAACCAGAACCGTGTCTGCAGCTGCCATTCATGCAAACAGCAAGGAATTAACAGCAAAATCCAACAATATGGGTGCTCACTATTTTCTGAAGAAGAGTTCAAAGAAACTTAAGTCTTTATTGAACATACCAGAGAAAAAAGAGGATTCGATTGGAACTTTGGAGTCAAGAAGCAGTGTAGACAATGTAATAGCTGACGAGGAAGTAATAACATATGGACAAGAACACTTTCATCAAAGAACAAAACACTCTTTCCGGTCTACCTCTGACCATCAGAGGAACCAACTAGATGATGACCATTTAAAATATTCAAATCCAAGATTCAGAGTGGAGGAGAATCAAAATCCACCACAGATCTCTCCCCTGAAGGTGACGGCACAGAAAAGACCTCCTGCTCTTGACAGGAACTCACGGGCCGGCCTTGACATGGGTAGCTGGAGAAAAGATAGAAGGCCAGAGAATCGCATCTACAGTAGATATGAGCCTTTTTGTTCGGTGGACATGAAACACTCTATGAAACCTGCATTCATCCCCCAGGAGAAAGGTGAAAGCCTTTCTGGAGTTGAGGCAGGTGTTGAACACAACCTCACCCGAGCGGCACATGGACAGCATGAAAATAAATTGGAGAAATTCTTTCACAAAGTGGGAAACTTCATACACAAGGGCAAATAGTGATATCTGTGTTTGCACATGTTTTAATACACATAAAACACGCTGTCATGCACATTTGATTGACAATATTTCATCATCTCCTTCAGAAAAGACCTTTGCTTGTTTACATTTTGATCTGAGCTTATTTGAATTTTAACAATATAGTGCAATCTAAAGAGAGATATGGTTAACATGAAGGAGAGCACAAGACCTTCATGCAGTATAATAGAATCTTACAACACTGCCTTCATGTCAGTGCCTTGACATGTGTCATCCACTATCATCAGCCTAAAGCTGTTGATTCCTATTCTAATATTGCAGAGGCACTTAAGTACATGTTATTTTCAAAAGATCACATGTGTAGACAATTTATTCTTGCAAAAGTATGTGTGAGAAATGCCACAATTTTGTTACTACATTCAGAACATGTCTGAATTTTGAATTGAAGGTATTGATACATTTGTCAACATGCAAACACTTGTCAGGGAAACACACCATCTCCCATACCTGTATCTACATAAATGATTTTTTCCTGCTGTTAATCCTGCTGCTCAAGTAACCCGAAATGTCTTTTCAGTATTCCAGCTTTTACTCCTTGTAACTTTTCTGCCACATAATGCCTGCAGCAAGAGAGAGAAAATCTCATTTTTGTTAGTCACACCAAGCAATACATATTCTCTGCATCACAGGACTGCTTTCACAACAACACTTAAGATATTCATGCATCTAGTATTGTTCCATAGAATGTGAAAAAAGAGCGTTATTATTTATTGTAGTAAAGCAAAATACCTGGAGCTGATTTTCAAGCTCAGTGCAGGAAACTACATGTTCAAAGCCTAACATCTAGTGGATGCATTTGTTTTTGACATGAGTCTCATACTACATTGGCTCTGAAGCGTAGTAATTAAGTAATATTAGTTTTTTGTATGAAAATCCAGAATCCACCTTTTTATTCCCAAAACTTGATAAAGGATGTGAGGAGGACACAGGAGTGGGATGCGCATGTCTGTCACATTTCATTTTTTGAGCACACTTCAAAACCAGTTTAACATTTTTTCACATGCATGAATCATAACTTGAAGAAGTGAATTTAAGTATTGAGCGTCATTTGTGATTTTATTTCTCCAATGTCATGGCTCCAGTTTGAATGAATGCTTATTGCAATGTATTTGTCCTCTTCAGAGCAAATTCTCAGCTATCATTTTGTTTTTGTGCAAAACGTTTTACACACAACAGCTAAGTACCGAAGTGGGGCCTTTAGCCATTTATGACCTTATATTTTTTGTTATGCTTCCATGGCAACAAGTCAACTATACATTCCTTTGTGAGTGGGATTTGTCTCAAGTGACCATTTTTGGTTCAGTATTTTTTCATAAAACATTAAGTAGATATTTTTAACATACTAGACAGTGCATTTTTTAATTTATTTTTGAAAGTATAATTGTCTCAGGTATACAATTCATGCAATTAACAGGGACCTCACAATGTTTTTTTTTTTTTTTTAAATGTCTTTGCTCAGTGAAATGAGCCCATGATAGGCAAGCATTTCAGGCCTGTTCACATAAATAATGATTGGAGGGTGTGGATATCTATCTCTTAACGTGAAACTGCATGAAATAAATATTGATAAGCAACATATGATCCAACACATATTTGTTTTTGACTCCAGTCTTTTCTATGAGGTCATTACTGTAATTACAGTAATTAAGAGAACGGAGTCAAATGAAGGTGGTAAATGAAATTATTTTTTTCTCTCTGTCCCATGTTGTCCATGTAACATTATTTTTTGCTTCCTCTTTGGTTTTTATCTATCCTGTGTCTCTTTGCCATGAGACATTTTAAAGAAAGTTTGGATAAAAAAACAGTAACAATTCAAATAAAATTTGTATTTATAAATCATTTATTTTAAGAAAAATGGTTTGGCTAGTGACTATTGTCAGTCACTGTAATGGTTTTTAAAAAAGAAAAGTTAGAGTGTTTGTCAATAAAGAATAAAAAATTACTTTTTTGCCTTGGTACTTTACCGGCAATTGAAAGCCCTTTTTGATTTTGAAACTTATCAAAAAAAGTCAACAGAGAAATACGTTTTAATATGTTTTGTACTATTAAATACAGTACAACCTAATAGAAAATATACAGTGCAAATCAAACAATTAATTAATTTTCAATTACAATCTTGTCATCAACATCTTCTTATCTGAATCCGGGTCTGGGGTTACGAGAGGTAGGGTCCGTCCTGGTTAAGTCGCAGTTCATCAAAGGGCCATGCAAAATGATGCACACCCATTCAAGCTCACACTCATGTGGAAATTTTTTAGTGACTAATTCACTTAAGTCATGGGGAGAAAATGCAAACTTCACATAGCATCAAAGTAGAAATGGTAAATGGCCTGTAATTATATTGCCATTTTTCATTTGGAGTAATTTAGAGCACTTTAGAACACAATTCAGCATTCACACGTGGTGGTACTTTACAGGTACTCATTTATTTAAAGATATAACAATGCAAAAGCACAACCTGGTGTTATTTTTTTATTTTTATTTTTTTTAGATTTCTTCTCTTTCCTGTCATGCCACACTCAGCAGCCCATCATCTGTAAGTCCTAACATTCTAAATCATTATAGTGAATGACACAGGATATACTGTATTTTTCCTTTTTAAATCCACGTTTGCACACTACATCTGATTTGCAGATGCATCCCTTGGGGATAAATACATTCACTGTAATCTCAGCATCCCAGGGAGTCTGGCGACAACCTAACTGAAGGGATGAGCCATTGCAATGTGATGGAAAATGTGTGATGATCAATCAACACAAAACCTTTGGTTTACAATAAGGATGGACAAACTGTTGAATTATGTTTCAACATCAACTTCCCAAAGAAAATGAGCAACTTCTCTCACTGCAGTGATTGAATGACAGGATTACTCAAGGCCATAAGCCATATGCAGGAGATTGCTCTGGAGCACTGGTACCCGGTCCCTGCTGAAATAATTCCTAACGAATCTTATCCATTCCTTTCATCTCTGGATCAGAAAGAAATAATAAAACACCTAAAAAATAATGAATATCAAGTGATGTAACGCAGTCAGAAGATGTCTTCCTTCTCCTCCTCCTTCTCCTCCTCCTCCTCTCCTGTTTTTCCTATGCTCTCTCTACAATGGTGGCGTTATGTTCATTACAAAATGTGACAATGAGCATCTTCCCCCGCCTGATATTGTGCCCATCAAATCTGGAAGTGCCATTGGGTGCCTGGTTCAACTATCCATCACCACCAACTCACCGTTTCCTGCTTGTCTATAGGCCTCTAGTGTGTGTGTGTGTGTGTGTGTCTGTTTGCGTGTGTGTGTGTGTGTGTGAGCGAGAGAGAGACAAAGAGCAAAAGAGAGAGAGAGATTTTTTGATTTTGATTTTTAACATCATGTTTATTCTAGTACTGTCAGGCGATTAAGAAAATTAATCTAATTAAATACAGCATTTGTAATTAATTAATCTAATTATTCGCATTTTAATCTCATACCTGCTAAAGGCCCCCCAAATAAAGAATTTGAATTCTAGGACATTACAAAATTGTAGTGCACGACTAATCAATAGAATGACTAGTCATGCACTACAATACATGACTAATACAAGAGCTACTTGTATCAGGAGGTGTCTCAGAGAAAGAGAGAGAGAGTCATTTTAATTATGACCCAGAATGTGAAATCAAAACAGACTGCGATAAATTATTGCTGTAAAAACATATAGTATGGAAGCGACTCGTGGCTCATTGAGACACTTAAGTAAATGTCTGGACCACAATTGCTAATAAACACGGTGTCAAGTCCTGCTAGCTGCACTGGCCCCACAGCATAACCAAAATGAATTAAAGGCAAAACACAGCTTGACTAGCAACCTGCATATCAAGTTTGCAGCAGATGAATGCTTTTCATGAAAGACAGTTTCCGCGCATTGTATTATAATTCCTTATGTAATATATAACTTGAGTATATTTGTGAATATGAGTAACGTATGTATGTATGTGTATACACACACTGTATATGACTGGAGAACCACTACTTGTTTTGAAGTATGAATTATTTTTTCCATAACGCTATGGTTACTGCATTACAAATACACATGCAGTGAAAACACCACAGAGCAGGATGTGACATTCATGCTCATAGATATGACCTTCCTGTCACCTTGATGAAACCCTATTAATACTGCGATAAACAGTTTCTTCCCACGACATTTAGACTTTTCGTTCGCATATTGTGAAATGTCTTGTCATGTACCTGGTTTAGTAATTACTCCTACCCACATGTATCAATGACTACATGTGCAACTTGGTTGTAGCGCATGTGTAAAAGCTGTGGGTGTAGGTTAACCTGGAGCCACAATAGTTGATTCAGGATACTGGTGTTGTTACTGTAGAAATAAAATACTGCCTTTTTGTTATCACCTCCTATTTGCTGGACTTAGAGTGCTGGACTCATGTTATCTACAATCAGCCTTCACATTTAAACAGCAAACACAACAGACTAACCAAAGTGAATATATAGATTTATATCTTTTTAAGACAATAATCCTCAGAAAACAAAATTCTTAGAGAAATAATCGGAAAACAATTATATTGTCATCAAAAGAAGGTTAAATATATTATGGGGGAGATGAAGGGGATAAAAAGGGAACTCTATCATTAGTTTGTTTTATTATACAATCAGTAAGCTTAGAATGTTTGTTTGTATTCATGCCAGACACTAAATTAAAGATGCTATTTGACAAATGCCAAAGAAAAGATTTTAGTGATTAACAAATTTTAGCTGTTTGAAAACAAAACAGGGTTATATATAGACAAGCAGGTCTTTATTCTCAAAGGTTTTGTTTTTTGTTTTGTAACAGAAAAACAAGACAAAAAAAAAAACTGTCATTGATGGTAACTTTAGGAAAACAAGAAGTCATGTCTTTGTGTGTGTGTGTGTGTGTGTGTGTGTGTGTGTGTGTGCGCGCGTGTGTGTGTGTGCGCTCCACGTAACTTTTTCCCTTCAATTTTGTCATTGATCCATATTGACATCAACTCTCAGTGCAGTTTTGTCTTGTTTGTTGTCTCACTGCAGGCTTCCACAACTTTTATCATCATATTTTCTTCACTTTCTCCATCTTTTTAAACCCATCATCTGATTTTATTGACAAGTTTTGACTGAACAAGCCCAGACCAAACACAATTTTATTATTGTCACACTTTAATCCAGTTCTTTTTGCAGTGACAGATAATTCAGCTAGATCAAGGCAGGTCAATGACACTTCTGAAATGGACTCAAGTCCTTGGCTCCTTTATGAATCCATTTCAGGCAATCTAAAGAGTTCTGCACTGAATCGAAATGACAGCGCGTCTTTTGACAGCAGCAATTTCTCACCACATTTTCTGTGCTGTTCTTGCATGACCCTCCTTTATACGTGCGTAAAGCAGAAGAAATACGCGTCACTGTTACGTGGTCAGCGAAGCGTGTATTCATGACACCGCAGTACTGCGTCCTCACCGGCATTCGGCTCAACAACCTGCGGTCGCTGCTGACACAGGCTCAACGGCACGAACACAGCATTCGCACAAACACCAGCAAGGATGTCTGGGAACACTGGGAATTTAGATTGCGAGCAGTGTTTATCTCCAGCACATGATACCAACAGCTCTGAGTTCCACCAGCACTCCACTGTGGACGACGACGAACTTCTGAGATACATCTGGAGAGAGTACTTACACCCTAAGCAGTACGAATGGGTCCTGATCGTGGCTTACATTGTTGTGTTTATCGTTTCACTCGTGGGAAACTCGCTCGGTAAGCTGCAGCTCTCTCTGTGATAACGTGGTCATTTTTTCCACTCGCGCATAATAGTGGTACAACTTTTTCGAGAACGAAAGAATAAAACATGCTTATGCGTTAAGAAATTAAAGTATTGGGCATATCAGTTTCTTTTCTTGTTACATACACAGATTTACAATATATTGTAGCACAGTTTTGAAAAATTAATTTTTTCACAATTTTCAACAATTTGTTCTTCATTTCCTGTCTATCTTCATTAGTATATTTAATTTCCATGTAGAGTTACCAGAATATAAGCTGTTGGAGAAATCCACTTTAAAAAAAATGCAGGGAGGCTGCCAGTGACCATGCTGTTGCTTCTCATGATTTTTTCTGCTGTACCTTCAAATGCTTTGCTTTGTTAGAAAATACATTGTTATGTGTCCAACATAGAATTCTGTCTCCACCAGCAATGCCCCGCAAAAGCTTCAATATAACACACACTACAGCCACTTGCTCCTTTTTCACTTGCAGTTTGATCTAATGCATCCTCAACACTCAGATTTGTGCACCAAGATTTTTTCCTCCTTCTCGTCTCTGAAGCTGTTTCCTCTTTACAAAATTTGTGACAATCAGTATCACGGATATCTGGTGTCTCAGCAAACCTGAGCAAAACAAAATTATCTCTGTGCATGTGAGGAAAGGGAGCACACACCTGTGGACAGTCTATATATAACCAAAACGAAAAACAGTAATTACCTTCAAGCCGTGACCGATACTGAAAGGATAACAGGGAAATTCATCCCTGTGGTTTATGTACATCTGAGTTTAAAGCAAAAATGTGTCATTTAGCTGGTCTAATAAGAATCGTGTTAGAAGTGAGAGAGTTGTCATTGGTGCAGACTTCAATGGACATGTTGGTGGAAGAAAAAGAGGTGATGAGGAGGTGATGGGCAGGTTTGGTATCCAGGAGAGGAATGTAGGACAGATGGTGGTTGACTTTGCAAAAAGGTTGGAAACGGCTATAGTGAATACTAGGGATGAGCGAATACACCACTATTTGTATCTGTATCTGTATCTGTATCTGTTCAACCAACCAGATTATCTGTATCCGTATCTGTATTCGGAATGGGCGGGGCTTAAACCGGAAGTGGGTGTGGTTTGGCCAAAATGGGTGGGGCTTAAATCACTGCATTGTTTTAAGTCTAAAAATTATATGGATACAAAAGTAAGAGAACTATTTACAGAAATTTTTTATGGAACTGAGTCAGAACATGAACATTCTTAAGTCTATGAATGAATATTTACCGAAGAGCCTCAGAATTGAGATTCAACGCTTTTGATCACAAAAGTAAAGGAACTATATACAGTATAGAACGAGTAAACACAAAGTGCATTAATGAAGTGCATGCAATAGAAAAAGTAATTAACTACAAAGTATGCATGAACAAGAATTGTCATACTCAACAAAACTTTTTATTTTTTTTTCTTCTTTTTCATTTTAATTTCTTTCTAGTACTTTTGTTTTTCAATTACGGTCAACCCTCGGTTTTCGAACTTTGAACACGAATGCGCTACGGAGGAAGCATCCTGAGAAGTTTGCTCGGCTCCCAAGTGAGTCGCGTTCAGGAACGCTCGGCTTCTTTTGGTTTGGTCGAGAGCCGAGTTTTGGTCGACTTCAGAGATGTAAAATTCTCGGATTTTCTGGTCGAAAACCAATTTGGTCGAGAACAGAAGCGTTCGAGGTTTGACTGTATTTATTTTTAGTTCCTAATGCTATTGCCATTTTTTTTTCACATAAAGTTAAACAATATTGATTATGGTGTGTGTGTATGTGTGTGTGTGTGTGCGCTCTCACGCGCTATATCTCAGTTAAAATATTAAGTATAGACATTGTTAATTTGAACAGAGTTTAGAACAGGTAAAAAAAAAAGACTTTAACTACCGAGGCGGTGATTAAGTGCCCACATACGTGCAACAACAAAAACAAAAAAAACCAAGAAGTTCACCACAGAACCAAACACCAAAATAGAGGCAAGCTGAAGAAAATCTAATAAGAAGGACGTGAGCAACAGTGAAGCCACGAACAGAGAGATCAGTAACTGCGTGTACCGGAGACAGAGAGTGAGACAGGGAAACTCCGCTCTAACTGCAGTGAGTAGGGAGGGGCGGGACGTATGTGTGACTGGCCAATCACAGAGCGTGAAAACAGTCCGGCTGATTTTCCTTCAGTTCGATCACGAGTATTAACGGCTTTATTCGTATTCGTACTCGCACTCGTCAAAATGCATTATCCGCACCGGATACTCGTATGAAACGAGTATCCGGCTCAACCCTACTGGACAACTACAGGTAATGTGATCAGGGAGACAGGTAGGAGAGTACTTGGTGTGCCATCTGGAAGGAAAGTAGATAAGGAGAGTTGGTGGTGGAATGAGGAGGTACAGGAGTGCATACAGAGAAAGAGGTTGGCGAAGAAGAAGTGGGACACTGAGAAGACTGAGGAGAGTAGACAGAAGTACAGAGAGATGCAGAGTGAGGTGAAGGTAGAGGTAGCAAAGGCCAAACAAGGGGCTTATGATGAATTGTATGCTAGGTTGGACAGTAAGGAGGGAGAGACTGATCTATACTGGTTGGCAAGACAGAGAGACAGAGATGGGAAGGACGTGATTAAAGATAGGGATGGAAGTCTATTGACAGGTGCCAGTAATGTGATGGGAAGATGGAAAGAGTACTTTGAAGAGTTGATGAACGTGGAAAATGAGAGAGAACAAAGACTAGAAGAGGTGACTGTTGTGGACCAGGAATTAGCAAAGATTAGTCAGAATGAAGTGAGGAGGGCATTGAAGAAGATGAAGAGTGGAAAGGCAGTTGGTCCTGATGATATACCTGTAGAGGTTTGGAAGTGTCTAGGAGAGGTGGCAGTAGAGTTCCTGACTGGTTGTTCAACAGGATCGTAGATAGCGAGAAGATGCCTGAGGAATGGAGGAGAAGTGTGTTAGTGCCCATTTTTAAGAACAAGGGAGACGTGCAGAGTTGTGGCAATTACAGAGGAATAAAGCTGATGAGCCATACAATGAAGTTATGGGAAGGAGTAGCGGAAGCTAGACTAAGGGCAGAAGTGAGCATTTGATAGAGAAGTACAGAGAAGGCCAAACGGAGCTTCTTTATGTTTTTGTAGATCTAAAGAAAGCTTATGACAGGGTGCCCACAGAGGAACTGCAGTATTGTATGAGGAAGTCTGGAGTGTCAGAGAAGTATGTTAGAGCGGTGCAGGACATGTATGAGGACTGTAAGACAGTGGTGAGGTGTGCTGTAGGTGTGACAGAGGAGTTCAAGGTGGAGGTGGGACTGCATCAGGGATCAGCTCTGAGCCTCTTCTTGTTCGCTATGGTGATGGACAGGATGACAGATGAGGTTAGACAGGAATCTGCATGGACTATGATGTTTGCAGATGGCATTGTGATCTGCAGTGAGAGCAGGGAACAGGTGGAGGAGAAGCTAGAGAGGTGGAGGTTTGCCCTGGAAAGGAGAGGAATTAAGGTTAGCCGCAGTAAGACAGAGTACATGTGTGTGAATGAGAGGGACCCAAGTGGAAGAGTGAGGTTACAGGGAGAGAAGATCAAGAAGGTGGAGGATTTTAAGTACTTAGGATCAACAGTCCAGTGCAATGGAGAGTGTGGAGAAAAGTGTCAGGTGTGATGTGTGATAGAAGAGTTTCAGCTAAAATGAAAGGAAAGGTGTACAAAACTGTGGTGAGACCAGAGATGTTGTTTGGTCTAGAGACAGTGTTACTGAGGAAAAGACAGGAGACAGAGCTGGAGGTAGCAGAGATGAAGATGCTGAGGTTCTCTCTGGGAGTGACCAGGATGGATAGGATCAGGAATGAGTACATCAGAGGGACAGCACATGTTAGAGGTTTTGGAGATAAAGTCAGAGAGGCCAGACTGAGATGATTTGGACATGTCCAGAGGAGAGATAGTGAATATATTGGTAGATGGATGCTGAGTTTTGAATTGCCAGGCAGGAGGCCTAGAGGAAGACCAAAGAGGAGGTTTATGGATGTAGTGAAAGAGGACAAGAAGGTAGTTGTGTGAGAGAAGAGGATGCAGAAGACAGGGTTAGATGGAGGCAACTGATTCGCTGTGGTGACCCCTGAAGGGCAAAGCTGAAACGAAAAGAAGAGGATGTTCTGAGTTCTTAAAAAACTTGTTCTGTAAATATTTTCTTTACTATTTGAATGAAAAGCATTGAATCTCAATTCTGAGGATGTTTTGCAAATATTCATTCATACACTTAAGAATATTCATGTTCTGAATTCATAAAAAACTTGTTCTGTAAATAGTTCTCTTACTTTTGTGATCAAAAACATTGATTTGAATCTCAATTTTGAGGCTGTTCTGTAAATAGTTTTAAAATAAACAATAAATATAGCAACTTCCTATCAATCCATATCAATTTCAGACTTAAAATCATGTACTGATTTAAGCCCCACCCATTTCCGGTCAAACCACACCAGTTTAAGCAACGCCCATTCCAAGTACAGACACGGATACAGATAATTTAGATGGTTGAACAGATACAGATACACTTAGTGGTGTACTCGCTCATCCCTAGTTAAAAGCAAATAATATCATGGTACTGTACAATAAATAAGAATAAATACCGTACATAATAGGTAACATTAGGTAACAACCCCTGTAATCTACAAAGCAGAAGAAGACAAGGCGGCAACGTTTCTCTACTATATTAGAAACTAAAATGTATTTATTAGTATATCTGAACACTTGTAACATAAGGCTATGGTAGGTTTTGTTTCCAATTTTTTTTTTTTACATCAGACAGATTTGTTAGCACTGTTCTTGGAAGTTCTCTTTTGGTTCTATTCTTTTGTTTATTTGAGTAGCATCTATCGGCCCTGTGTTGATATTTCTGTCAAGCATCCCTCTTTGTATGGCTCAGAAATAATTCTCAGTCGATTCAATGTCTTTACTTCAACCCTTATTTCAACCTTTCACATATGGGTTTTCATGTTGCTTCCCTCCTCCCTAGTGTGTATGTGTGCGTGTGCGTGCGTGCGTGCGTGTATGTGTATTTGACTTATTTTAAATGTGAAGAAGCTTATCTAAAATCTACTTTTTCTATTTAAGTTCCTTGTAATTGGTCTGGATCTGCTCACAAGAGCAATAATGTGATTACGAAAGAATAGAAGAATCTACAAATTCTAAAACAGGTATACTTCAGGTGGCTCTTCAGTCTGGTACTGCAGTTATTCCTGGAAAATTCTTGCATAATTTCTTAGAGGAAATAAAGAGATGTTCTGTCTCTAAGGTGAGGCATTCAGTAAAGCATCCTTTCAGAATGGCCAAAAATCCTGCATGTCTTTCCAACTGGCCGGGCTCCTCCACAGAGCTTCACTTAAGTAGCTTTTGTATGATTTTTTAAAAAAATGAAAATGCTACGTACTGCTAAGAAAAATCTGGATCTGTTCTGTCCTGTATCCAGTTTCACAGCAATGTCATGGGTTCTTTCTGGGCCTGTATGCTGTCCTTCCTCTGAAGTTTCACTTAAAGCTGTCCAATAGATTTAAATAATCCTGTTGACAAACCAACCAACCAAACAATCAACAAATTAATATACTGTGGAAGTATAATTGGCAGCAGCATTGTGCTGTGCATATTATTATTGATTGTAAGCTATCTACAATTTCCCTAAATAAAATGAAGTTAATGTGGTCTGTTTGTTTTCCTGTGGCCCTACTCTGAAATGCTTTTATGTTTGTGAATTTGCACGACTGCTTTTCCTGGGCATGAATTGTCCTCAGTGGTTTGAAATGATATGAAATTGGAAGCCGGGTCTGGACTGAACATTGAGAGGGACTTGATTAAAGTGGCGCAACATAGGAAGGATAAAAACAATAATTTAGGGTCAATCATCTTGTCTATCATTCACTATTATATCAGAAATAGAGGACAAAAAAGATGAGGCCTCAGCCATGTGGTGGATCTTTAAAGTTTTTTCATATTTCACTAGAGAAAATCTTTTTGGCATTCTCAGTCAGACATCTTCCGTAGACAGCATCAATGACATGTTAATGTGAAGGACTTTATAAATAATCAAAGACAGTTCTCCTAGGACATTTCCAATGCATACCATGGGGCCCAAATGGTGATGGTTTTCATTGTATAACAAATGGTAATATGAAGACCAAGTACAGAACTCCATGAATAAATTATATAATGAAAAATAATAGAAATATGTCTGCAGAAACACTGAATGTTTTAAACTTTAAATTTGATTTTTCTGAATCGACTATTCTGACTCTAATTGTTAAATTTAAGTGCAATTCAAATTCACATTAATAAATTTCTATGTGAAAGCAGACCTACATATAACAGTATTACCATTCTTACCACGGCTTTCCCTCAGGCAGGGGAGTGCCATCATGTGCGATGGCTGGACTGGACTTGATCTGTAGCTTTTGGGTTAAGTAATGCATTGAATAGTTGTATTGTGATATTTTACTTTTACAGCACTAATACCATATTTGTTGAGGTTAATTGGAAGCAATGAATGATGTATCTGTTAGGTTGGTCGCTGCGATTTCGGGTATAGATAATATAATAGTTCAAAAATGTTCTTAAATCTGACATTTTTACTGTGAACGTCCAAGTTTTTAACTCAGCTGTAACTTTTTAATCACTGAGCTATCTCATCATGATACCACCTGTCAATGGGTGAAACATGTATTATGATAGTAACAAGCATTTTGTCCCCAAGTTACAGTCTTTTTCAGTCGCTAGCAAGCGCTTACCCATACTTCAAATACTTTTTCTAAACTCTTTTGACACAGACTTACACCTAGAAAGCACAATTGGCCAAATGGTTAATTTTCTTCTCAAAAACACATATTGTTAAATAAACACTAACTCTTCATTTCAAAATAGAATACATCTTTTTCTGTACACACTTTACCAAAACACTGGAATGTAGCCGCAAGAGGGCACAAGCCAGTGTCTTATTGTGCCGGTCCCAAGCCCGGATAAATACAGAGGGTTGCGTCAGGAAGGGCATCCGGCGTAAAACTTTTGCCAAATCAAAGATGCGAATCAAAGCTATGACTTCCATACCGGATTGGTCGAGGCCCGGGTTAACAACGACCGCCATCGGCGCTGTTGACCTACAGGGCGCCGGTGGAAATTGGATTACTGTTGGTCGAAGAAGGAGAGGAGGAAAGTGCGTTCGCACGAAGAAAGAGAAGAGGAGCGCCAAGAGTATAGGACTAAGAGTAGGGACGTTGAATGTTGGAACTATGACAGGAAAAGGTAGAGAGTTGGTCGACATGATGCAGAGGAGGAAGGTAGACATACTGTGTGTCCAGGAGACCAGGTGGAAAGGTAGCAAGGCTAGAAGTTTAGGAGCAGGGTTCAAGTTGTTCTATCATGGTGTAGATGGGAAGAGAAATGGAGTAGGAGTTATCTTGAAGGAGGAGTTTGTTAGGAATGTCCTGGAGGTAAAAAGAGTGTCGGATAGAGTGATGAGTCTGAAGCTAGAAATCGAAGGTGTGATGCTCAATGTTGTTAGTGGGTATGCCCCACAGGTAGGATGTGAGCTGGAGGAGAAGGAGAAATTCTGGTTGGACTTTGATGAAGTGATGCAGAGCATACCTAGAAGTGAGAGAGTTGTCATTGGTGCAGACTTCAATGGACATGTTGGTGCAGGTAACAGAGGTGATGAGGAAGTGATGGGCAGGTTTGGTATCCAGGAGAGGAACGCAGAAGGACAGATGGTAGTTGACTTTGCAAAAAGGATGGAAATGGCTGTAGTGAATACTTTCTTCCAGAAGAGGCAGGAACATAGGGTGACCTATAAGAGTGGTGGTAGGAGCACACAGGTAGACTACATCTTGTGTAGACGATGCCAAACAGCATAGGATGGTGGTGTGTAGGATGACTCTGGTGGTGAGGAAGATGAAGAGGGCAAAGGCAGAGCAGAGGACGAAATGGTGGAAGATAAAAAAGGGAGGGTATTGCATGACCTTTAGGAAGGAGTTAAGACAGGCTCTGGGTGGTCAGGAGGTGCTTCCAGATGACTGGACAACTACAGCTAATGTGATCAGGGAGACAGGTAGGAGAGTATTTGGTGTGTCATCTGGAAGCAAAGTAGATAAGGAGACTAGGTGGTGGAATGAGGAGGTACAGGAGTGTATACAAAGAAAGAGGTTAGCTAAGAAGAAGTGGGACACTGAGAGGACTGAGGAGAGTAGACAGGAGTACAGGGAGATGCAGCGTAAGGTGAAGGTAGAGGTAGCAAAGGCCAAACAAGAAGCTTATGATGACTTGTATGCTCGGTTGGACGGTAAGGAGGGAGAGACTGATCTATACAGGCTGGCAAGACAGAGAGATAGAGATGGGAAGGACGTGCAGCAGGTTAGGGTAATTAAGGATAGGGATGGAAGTCTATTGACAGGTGCCAGCAGTGTGATGGGAAGATGGAAAGAGTACTTTGAAGAGTTGATCAACGTGGAAAATGAGAGAGAACAAAGACTAGAAGAGATGACTGTTGTGGACCAGGATGTAGCAAAGATTAGCCAGGATGAAGTGAGGAGAGCACTGAAGAGGATGAAGAGTGGAAAGGCAGTCGGTCCTGATGATATACCTGTAGAGGTTTGGAAGTGTCTAGGAGAGGTGGCAGTAGAGTTTCTGACTGGGTTGTTCAGCAGGATCTTAGATAGTGAGAAGATGCCTGAGGAGTGGAGGAGAAGTGTGCTGGTGCCCATTTTTAAGAACAAGGGAGATGTGCAGAGTTGTGGCAACTACAGAGGAATAAAGCTGATGAGCCATACAATGAAGTTATGGGAAAGAGTAGTGGAAGCTAGACTAAGGGCAGAAGTGAGCATTTGTGAGCAGCAGTATGGTTTCATGCCAAAAAAGAGTACTACAGATGCAGTATTTGCTTTGAGGATGTTGATAGAGAAGTACAGAGAAGGCCAGACGGAGCTGCATTGTGTTTTTGTAGATATAGAGAAATCTTATGACAGGGTGCCCAGAGAGGAACTGTGGTATTGTATGAGGAAGTCTGGAGTGTCAGAGAAGTATGTTAGAGCGGTGCAGGACATGTATGAGGACTGTAAGACAGTGGTGAGGTGTGCTGTAGGTGTGACAGAGGAGTTCAAGGTGGAGGTGGGACTGCATCAGGGATCAGCTCTGAGCCCCTTCTTGTTCGCGATGGTGATGGACAGGCTGACAGACGAGGTTAGACAGGAATCTCCATGGACTATGATGTTTGCAGATGACATTGTGATCTGCAGTGAGAGTAGGGAAGAGGTGGAGGAGAAGCTAGAGAGGTGGAGGTTTGTCCTGGAAAGGAGAGGGATGAAGGTTAGCCGCAGTAAGACAGAGTACATGTGTGTGAATGAGAGGGACTCAAGTGGAAGAGTGAGGTTACAGGGAGAAGAGATCAAGAAGGTGGAGGATTTTAAGTACTTAGGGTCAACAGTCCAGAGCAATGGAGAGTGTGGAAAAGAGGTGAAGAAACGTGTACAGGCAGGATGGAATGGGTGGAGAAAAGTGTCAGGTGTGATGTGTGATAGAAGAGTTTCAGCTAAAATGAAAGGAAAGGTGTACAAAACTGTGGTGAGACCAGCGATGTTGTTTGGTCTAGAGACAGTGTCACTGAGGAAAAGACAGGAGGCAGAGCTGGAGGTAGCAGAGATGAAGATGCTGAGGTTCTCTTTGGGAGTGACCAGGAAGGATAGGATCAGGAATGAGTACATCAGAGGGACAGCACATGTTAGAGGTTTTGGAGATAAAATCATAGAGGCCAGACTGAGATGGTTTGGACATGTCCAGAGGAGAGATAGTGAATATATTTGTAGAAGGATGCTGAGTTTTGAACTGCCAGGCAGGAGGCCTAGAGGAAGACCAAAGAGGAGGTTTATGGATGTAGTGAAAGAGGACATGAAGGTAGTTGTGTTAGAGAAGAGGATGCAAAGGACAGGGTTAGATGGAGGCAATTGATTCGCTGTGGCGACCCCTGAAGGGAAAAGCCGAAAGGAAAAGAAGAGACTTTACCAAAACACTGGATATTCGACTGAAAATGAAAGTACTATGTCAAACATTAATTCTTGTTTTCACTTCCTAAGGTACATGCAGTCAATCAAAGTACACCAGGTTTCAAAATACTGGATATTGTTGACATTTGAAAAATTGCATGTTTCAGTTTTACTGGTATTTGCCTGCAAAATGTACACAAAATGTCTTGGTTGGGAACTTTATGTCCACATGCAATGTTCACATTCAAAAGCATTCCAGTAAAGAGCAAATCAGTTTTTTCCCTTTACAGTTTATTACAGGAGGTACAGTAAAAATACTGTTTACAATATGATAGAAAAGAAAAAGCTTACAGTGAACAAAATAGCCATGAAACACACAAGAGCATTTTGAACAAAAAAAAAAACAACAACAGCAAAACTCCCCGAAAAAAAAAGGGGGTCTCTAATCTCTACAATCTCTGATATCATCCAAGGCGATGCCTGGGATAGAACCTCTTGGTATGCCGGATCCACCCTTAGCAGTGATCAGCTGTGTGTCAATGGGGGGGCAGTGACTCAGTGGTAGAGCGGGTCGTTCAGTGTTCCAAGATCGGCAGTTCGATTCTCACTCCCGCCCAAAAATACCCGGAGTGTGCACCGCTGCACTGCTGAGGTGCCCTTGAGCAAGGCGCCGTTGCTCATTTGGGCGTACCATAAAGGAGCCGCGCGCCACTCTACCTCCCCCTGCATGCGTACAGGCCCCCTATGTGCGTTTGCTTGTTCAGGGCCCGTACACACTAATATCTGCACATATGAATTACTAACACTGATATCTGATATCATTGCAGAAGCAGAGGTTTTTTTGTACTGTATTTAAGGTTTGGAATATTGTTGTTGCTATTGTGGGATGTTGTGTGTTAACATTTGTAAATAATAAAAAAACAGTCCATAATTTTGTTGGGAGGTATAGCTTGTCTGTTAGGAAAATGAAAGGATTGTGGTAATATGTTCACTGACTGCATATTGTGTGAAAGCAACATGAAATGTGTGAATGGTATGGCCACAAAAGACCGATGCTGTGCTAATTGTGTTTAGAGTTTTGAAAATGTGACTGCTGTTTGGACAAACGCTTGTTAGCGACTAAAAAAACTAATGTGCTGAAAACAGGAAGAATTGACAAACATAAGAATTTGAGCAGTTTTCACAAAAGGGAATCCAATTATAGACAACCAGTAAATGGCGCTCGAGGCCCCCTGATGGGAGTGAAGGCCAGGACCTGTTGTACAATCCAACTAAGGATGAACTGCAACAAAAATAACTGAAAAAGGTCATGTTAATGCTTCCGTTTGAAAACAGTTAGAACATGCAGTGTGTCACAGCTGGTTACATACAGGGCAGGCTGTGATTGTCATGGTTTGCTGTAGGACCCAAATGTGCAGACGTCAGGTAAAAGGAAAAAGATTTGACAACGAATGTGATGAGATGATGGACCAGATGATCAGGCTGAGCAAGTGAATCGGCAGGATATGAGAAGTCAAGGCAAGCAGGCGGCTGGAATGATAATAGGCAAACAGGCAGACCTGGAACATGGAGAGAACAGAGTTATCAAAAAAGTCAAGGTGCGAGTTTAAGAGACCCAAGGTGCAGATACTGACAAGCAGTACAAACGAACTGGCGATGAATGGTGGGAAGCTGGTCCTCATGAAGGTCTGGAGATTGGTGATTAGCAACAGGTGGGTGGAGACTAGGAGGATCTTAGAAGAGGGAGAGAGAGAGAAGCAACTGCAAGTCCACTAGTGGAAGCACCTGCAAAGGGAAAATATTATCAGACCTGGACCATGAAGCATTACAGTTTTTTTCAGTCGCTTGCAAACAGCAGTCACATTTTCAAAACTCTAAACACAATTATCACAGCATCGGTCTTTTGTGGCCATACCATTCACACATTTCATGTTGCCTTTCACACAATATGTAGTCAATGAACATATTACCACAATGCTTTCATTTTCTTAACAGACAAGCTATACCTCCCAACAAAATTATGGACTGTTTTTTTATTATTTACAAAGGTTAAGACACAACATCCCACAATACAACAACAATATTCTAAACCTTAGATACAGTATAAAAACCTCTGCTTCTGCAATGATATCAGTTCAAAAACAATATATCGCAGCTGATAAACAATTGAATATTTTTTTAAAATTTTTAATATTTTTCTTATTTTATATACTCAATTAATCCTGAAAGGGAAATTAGTGGCACACTCTAGTGTTAGTAATTCAATTCATATTAGTGTCTACAGTCCCTGAACACACACTCACACACACAGGGGTCCTATACACATGGGGGGGGAGGGGGGTTGAGTGGCGGGCAGCTCCTTTATGGTGCGCCCAAATGAGCAACTTGTAAGGGGGACGGCGCCTTGCTCAAGGGTGCGTCGGCAGTGCTCCGGCGGTGAGCTGACACCTCCCACTGTCAGCTCACACTCTGGGTATTTTTGGGTGGGAGCGGGAATTGAACCACCAATCTTGGAACATTGGATGACCATTTGGTCAATTGTGCTTTCTAGGTGTGAGTCTGTGTTAAGAGTTTAGAAAAAGTATTTGAAGTATGGGTAAGCGCTTGCTAGCGACTGACAAAAACTGCAAAATAGAATGGAATAAAATTATTTCTATGCACACTGCGCTGTCAGTGTCAGCTTTCAAATCTGGAGGGATGAATTTATTATGACAGAAAAAAATTGTGTCAGAAAAGGAACAAATATACTGTGACTGTTCAAATGGTAGTTATTAAAACTGAAAATTAAACAGTAAAAGTAAAGGAAAATTCAAATTCAATTGTAGCATTAAATAAGAAACGCACTTCAATCTGACAAACACCGCCGTTGTCTCCTATAAGTTGATCTTTCATTGCTGAGAATGCTACTACTCCAGAAGTTTTCAGAAGTGTACATATTTAAAGTGTGGAAATTCTTGTCATTGTTACATTTCAAAATTCCTGTCATTTTGTAAATTTGCAGTGAAGCACAAGTTACATCCTCTAAGGTGTATGAATTATTCAAGCCTTTTGAAACTAAAAGTGTCTCCCAACTGCAGTCCATGTGTATTTCAAAAATTCCAACTTTGAGACAGCGGTCTATTCCATATTCAGGGTGCGATGTGTTGGGGGGGGTTTACACCTCTTCCTCTGCTGAACGAATCTTATGCTCGGGGGACAACTCGAGCTAATAATAATTCATAATTTAAAAAATATTAAATAACAGGCAGGTTGTGACAGAGTTGCCTTTAATTACCCCTTGGGGACAAATAAAGTTTTTGAATTCAAATAATGTTGCATTTTACAGATTGTTAGCCAAATCCTCCAGCAATATTGATCAGCCTTTCCGTGGTCCTGAAGCCTCAGTAGACAATCTTCATCATCGAGGCACAGAAAATTAAGTGTTCCATGTCTTTTTAAGTTTGTATTAAATATGAAAGTTCAACTGGTTGGAATTTAGACTCATGAGGCCTACCATTGACAAAAAGACCCCTCCCCCCCATTCTTTTGGCAATCGCACCCTGTAGATATTAAACATTTGTATATGTACTGTATATTTACATAATTTTTGCTTAGTTGGTTTTTGATTGTACGCTATTTTCAGTTTGTTTTTCAGTATGGAAAAACCGTCATATGCACACAGTGACCAACTATTTCATAGTGAATCTCTCCTTGGCTGATGTGTTGGTCACCATCATCTGCCTGCCTGCGAGTCTGGTGGTGGACATCACAGAGACATGGTTCTTTGGAAACACACTATGTAAAATTGTACCATATTTACAGGTAAGATATCAGCTACGACACCTGCTCTTTATAGATGATGTTAGAAATCACAGTCTGATGACAAGTACACACTGGTCTTATCAATTCAAGCCTGCTTTGACATTTATATTTCTCTCTTTGTGCATGAGGGTGAAATTATATCCCATTAGATGTACACTGTGAGAGACCTTCTGATGTTTGCCATGGTGGCTTTTCCAAGTGGGTGTTTTGCGTGCTCAATTTTTAAATTACTGTGTAAAGCAGAATTGTCCCCATTGTGTCATTTTGAACATTTTAATATATTAAATCAAAAGTCCTACATCCTACGCACTGAACTAAACTATTGCAGTGTAAGTTTTAGCTCACCATAGTGATGCTAGTCGACAATTAAGTGAGAGTATCATTTCTATCTACCTACCTACCTATCTACCAATCTATCTATCTATCTATCTATCTGTCTGTCTGTCTGTCTGTCTGTCTGTCTGTCTGTCTGTCTGTCTGTCTGTCCGTCCGTCCGTCCGTCCGTCCGTCCGTCCGTCCGTCCGTCCGTCCGTCCATCCATCCATCCATCCATCTGTTGGGTATAATTTCAGTTTTCTGTGAATTTCAACAAATCTTGTGTCAATTTTAAGTTTGAGAGCAAGAACCACAATGGGAAGTGAACCTACATTACAGCATACATTTGGGCAGCAGTATACTACGTTATTAATAGATGAAATGCGGTTAAGGCTGTCCTGTCAGGTAATAACTTTTAATTGGGTAATCTGGTGAGTCATGTTTGACCCCTTTGACAGAAGTAATTGATCTACAGAGGTCATCTGGTATCCCACTGGCATCCTGAAGTCAAACATTTCAAAGTGATGGAGCTGAGTGTTTATGTCAAATTAAAAATTAACGCAATGGTTTATTCCTCCATCTATTAATTTGGTTGCACTGCTGTAGATGCAATGGATTTTATTTGCTGCATGTAGAAACATCTGTGACCCACTGAAACAGAATGAGACCAACTTCAACACGTGTCAACATGTCACATCCCATGTTGGATCCATTTCACAGATGCATAATTAAAGTTTTGCTACATACGACTGAGCTCAGCTTTCTACAGATTCTCCTTGAGACCAAGGCAGCTATGTAATTCATGTCATGATGAAAGAAGACTTGCTCTGCCTAGACCCCTGCACATCTACCCCAGACTCCCTGTCAAGTTTCTCTTCACATTGCTGGTTGATTATGATTCCATTACTTTTCAACATTATCTCTTTTATTCATGGGACTTTCACAAATGTTCATGCCTATAGTTGGAGAACTGTTGAAAGAAACTTTTGTTCCAGTGAGTGAAAGAATTATTATTCTCAATACAACTCCAACTCCATTGCTTAGGGATGACTCCAAGCAATGTCCTCGCCTGCTGATACACTGTGAAAAAAAGTATATTTGAAATATGAAGTTTACTGAATTTCATTAATTTTATTATATTAAGTGGATCCACAAAATTATTCTACTGATATAACGTGAATGGTCTCATTATGTTTTTGGTGACTCTCTAATATTAGCTCAGTCTAGAGTCACAGTTTTAGCATGTTTATGGACTGCGGGAGGGAGACAAGAGGAAGACAGACAGCAAAGCTTCTAGATCCAATTAAGTTCAAATAAAGTGCAAAATCACCATGTCATGGTCATGATACACTCAAATTACATTAAATAAAATCTAAGTACACTCCTAAATTAAAATATACTTCTTCCCCATCTCCCAAAACTAAATCAATATCTAAACCACATGAATGAGTCATGAGCCACAGCTGCAAACTATGAATGAGGTGAAACAGCCATGCCACCGTATTGTCAGCATTCTGACCACTACTATTGCTATGTTCTTCTCAAACTGTTTTTTTCTTCCCTTTTCTTCCAGACTATCTCTGTTTCTGTGTCAGTGCTAACATTGAGCTGCATTGCACAAGACCGTTGGTATGCTATCTGCCACCCATTGACATTCAAGAGCACAGCCAAGAGGGCTCGCAAGAGCATTGTTGCCATCTGGGTTGTGTCGTGCATTATCATGATTCCTCAAGCTATTGTGATGGAATGCAGCAGCCTGCTGCCGGAACTGACAAACAAGACCAGTCTTTTTACTGTGTGCGATGAGCATTGGGCAGGTGAGTGTAACTGGAAAGGCCTTGGCTACAAAACAATAATATAAAACAAAACAAAAAGTTATAGTGCCACCTTGAAAATATCACCCACTGAAAACACCAAGAGTTATACATAATTCTATTGCCATAAAACTTTAAAAGACCAGGGTTTTTTCATGTCAACACATAAAGAAAATTAAGGAAAAAAATAAGTGATGCTTTGTTAGAAAAATATATTTATTCTCTTTCTTCAGTAAAGGAATCACTTCTGATAGCATTAATTACAATGACAATAAAAGTGGAGAAAGAAAGACTAGGCTTTAGTGATTTAAAGATAAGATGGATACTGAGAAAAATAAAAGATCAAATAATAGGCATGGCACTGGGAGTTAGAATGCTACCCACGCACACCTGTGACCAAACCGGCAGTGAAGCAGAGGTTTGTACATGTTGCTGTAGGATGTAAAATCAGACACTACAGAGGAGTCTTACTATAAAAAAATTCTTTCTCAACCAGGGTATGCTAAAATCAAGCAAACAAAAGGAAATACAACAGAAATTAAAAACCAAAAAATCTAATGCTAATGTACTGTCATTGTCAGCCTAACAGACTGACAATGAGCTTTTTAAAAGAATAGAATAAAGCAGCTCCCTATCAGAGTATTAGCATCATCATGCAGTGGTATCTTCGGGGAACTGAGGTCAGTCATAGCACAAAGATGAGACAGTTTGATGATGGCCTCCTCTCTTTTTTGAAAAGATTTATGGTCTTCTCCCTACTTGTCTAGTTTGTGGTATGAAATTGTCAAAACAAACAATGATTTTGAGAAAACTTAAGACGGCTGACAACAAACCATCAACAGCCACTAAGAGTGTGGAGTGATTTCTTTTTCTTATTTTTGCTAGACAAGTTAATACAACTGACAAGAGCAAGGTGACGAGGTGCAAAAGTGTCAAAGACAGACTTTTCACAGCTGGCAATGACCCAGCTGACAGACAAAATACAAAAAAAGTAAAAGTGTAAAAAAGAAGAAATCACAAACAAAGTTAAAAAATATAAAGAATAAAAAGAACAATCTAAGCTTTGTGAAGAAGACTATGAGGCCACTGGCCATCAAAGAGATGAAGAGGACATGTTTTAATGACATCTTGGATTCAGGTGGCTCAAAATTGTGGATACTTTGAAGGATGTGTAACTGAGAAAAGGTGAAAGAGTCTGACACTGAATGACTAAAGGACAAACAAGACACATTTCCATTAGTAGACAACAGGTGTTTTGACACATCTGAAACAGATTTCTTACTTCATGGACACATTAAGGGCAAGATTGGTGAAAAGAAGATTTCAAAACAATATTGAAACTGTAGCTGCAGTTTTTAGGTAGGTTTGGAGAATGAACCTTTTTCCCTGAAATCACAGCAAGGCTCTAACACAACTGTTCTTAACAACAGAATTCTTGTAAACAATGGATTAAGAGTACACCCCACATTGTAGCAGAAGTAATGGGCCTCTTTTCAGCTGCCAACATTATTACAGATTCCCATTGTTGACTTTTTTCTGCCTGCTGTGAACTGCTTGCCCCTTGCAAGAGTGTGTATCTTATCATTACATTACCAAATTATTTTCTTGGCCAACAACTGCTTACTCTTAGTCATCAATATGTTTTTAAACTTAGTAAAAATTAGCATCTCCTGGAATGATCTCACAAATCCGCAAAGGGTTCTCAGTATTTCATAAGGTGTGTTCAGTTGTCATTCCATCTCTGACATCAAATTCACTCTGGTGCATCAAGTCATTCAAAAGAAGTATGAGCTGAAACAAAATCAATTGTAGAGCAGGATGTATGTTTCAGCGCAAGTGATTGTAGCTGTGTATGGATGTATTCCTGTTTTAACTTCATATCATGGATTCAAACTGTCTGAAAAGACGTTGTCCAAGCCACCTTTGGATTCAGATATGTCGAGAAAGAAAGTTGAAAACAGAGAAGTTAATGAGGTGAGTGAGGCTGTGCATTTAGGTTTTTTTATGACCTGCTGAGATAGAAAATAAACAAGGATAGAATAGAATCATCTCCTCTTGACTTGTGTGTGAGTGTGAGTGTGTGTGTGTTTGTGAGTGTGTGTGTGTGTGTGTGTGTGAGTTTAACAGGAATCATAGAAACACAGTTCACATGTCTCAGTGAACATTGATCCTCGGTCAGACTAGTTTCTAATGAAAACTAAAAAGGTTTTAATCTCACTCTCTCTCTCTCTCTCTCTCTCATACACACACACACACACACACACACACACACACACACACACACACACACACACACACACACACACACACACACACACACACACACACACACACACACACACAATCGAGAGGGAACTTACACCTTTTTCTGATAGTCTGAGAAATATTTTTGAAACAACTCTTTTCAGACTGATTTCAATGCAACTCTTCCCAGTGTCATCAGCTGATTGCTTCATTTTATGTTGGATATTTTTTACAAAGTTATTATCAAAGACTCAGTATGGAACATTTTATGAACAAATTAACCACATTATTAATGTAAATGTGCTCTAAGAGAGTGCAAAGATGATTTCATACCAGCACCACCAAGGGTATAAATGAATGATCACCAGCCAAACTGATTTGAATGAAATTATGACAATATCTTTTTTTTAAAAACTTTTTCAACAGCTGAGATCTACCCAAAGGTGTACCATACCTGTTTTTTCATTGTCACATACTTTGCACCGCTTTGTCTCATGGTCCTGGCATATATCCAGATATGCCACAAGCTATGGTTTCAACAGGTCTGTATTCCTGCTTTTCACTGTACGTTTTTGTAGCTCCTCTCATCAAGCTATTTTTAGACAGCCAGCTGATGTTTCTTCAGATTATTTAAATACTCTGATGTATGCACATATACAATCAACAGATACCTGGAAGCACATCAGTGGTGCAGAGGAAGTGGAGGACCATACAGTGTTCAGCTTCATCTTCTGGACAGGGACAACCTGTGAGAGTCAGGACCAGCACAGTTTGCGCTGAGATAAAGCAGGTCAAAGCCCGTCGCAAGACCGCTCGCATGTTGATGGTCGTCCTCTTTGTTTTTGCCCTGTGCTACCTGCCGATCAGTGTCCTCAATGTCATGAAAAGGTAAGTGGGCTTTCAAGTTCTTGTATTTCAAAGACAAAAACAAGGAGCAAAATCCACCATTGAGAGTACATGGGAGCTGATAAACAGGCTCCCATATTTTACATTTTATTTTTTATATGAAGTCCAACTATTTATTTACTTCCACTAATCCTGAATTTAAGACAGTATTTAAATTTAAATGAAAATATAAACACAACTGATGCTTTACTTTACTTGCAGAGTCTTTGGGGCTTTCAAGAACACAAATGACAGAGAGACAGTATATGCATGGTTCACTTTCTCGCACTGGCTCATATATGCCAACAGTGCAGCAAATCCCATCATCTACAATTTCCTCAGTGGTAAGTTATTAACCTGTCTGGATCGCTTCCACCAGCTGACTGGGATCATTACTACCCTCCAGTGGACAGATTGGCATCAACACAGCAGCTAGCTTTAAAGATGTATATGCATTCTGAGAGTCAATAAAATGGATTTCTAATAAAATTGTAGATAGATAGATAGATAGATAGATATTTTATCTCAAACTGGGAAATTTAGAAGGTCATAATACAATTGTAAGATTAAAAATTAATATTAAGACTAAAGGTTTGAATGTATTATTTTCATTTCTTTACAGGGAAGTTTCGTGAGGAGTTCAAAGCAGCCTTTTCTTGCCACTGTCACGGCCAAACACAGAACCGACCAACAAGGACGAGGACCGGAGCAAGCACAGAGAGCCGGAAATCTGTGTCAACTCAAGTTATCAACATAGACAATGCGTCACGTATGTCAGACCAGGTGGCATAGTCATATAATCCATGTGGGAAGTTCTGTTTATTAAAAAATATCTATGAAGAAAACTGACCTTTGAATGGAAAGAAATGTGTTATTGATTTGTTATACAAGGACACTCAATGTGAAGCTTTAGAGTTATTTATGTTGTTTCCTCAGGCCCTCTGGTCAATGGAGAGACGATACATGTCAGGTGAAACATAATGAACATCCATCAAACTGTTCAATTTGTGTGTGTGTGTGTGTGTGTGTGTGTGTGTGTGTGTGTGTGTGTGTGTGTGTGTGTGTGTGTGTGTGTGTGTGTGTGTGTGTGTGTGTGTAAGGTTTGACAATGCAGCAGCAGCATCTTTCCCATTATACAAAGTGCCACAATTTTTCTTTTACATTTCAGTAATCAGAAAAAAAGGAGCAGTCGACAACAGATGTAATTTTAAAAACAGGAGAGAGGTGAGACCCTGTCAGAAGAGAATACTGGAGTTTTACAATCCAAGAGACACAAAAAAGAATGTAATAAAAAATATATCAGAACCACACTTTAAAATGTCCAAGCAGTACACTGACATACAGAGGCAACTGTGATGAAACTAAATAACATACATGAAAAATACAAAACACAAGACAGTTGAGAAAACGTCCTCATCCGTGGGGAAGACATATAAACATCCATTAAACACTGATGAGTTTTAAACACAACACAACACATGAAATGAAATATATGCAAATACAGGGAGAGAGAGAGAGTTTTTGTTGCTTTTTAAGATCACGTTTATTCATAAAAGCCAAATTACAAGATAATCACTTTGACATAAAATCGAAAAGAGACGTAACATCTAAAAAAAGGTAGGTTTTTAAAAAGTACTGTGTGTTTCCTTAACAAATAAAACATCTAACCTTTTAACATTTATCAAACTAAAAACAGAGGCTCTTGTCTCCATGTCCCCTGCGCCGTTCGCATTCGATGTGCTTAAAACACAATTTTTTTAAAAAAAGCAGACAAAATTTTAAAACAACTAATCCTTCTCAACAGAGAGAGAGAGGGAGAAAGAGAGAGAGAGAGAGAGGGATGCTTCAGTTTCTTCTTTTTATGACTCATGGTGTAATTGACGGAGGGGGTTGCAATGTAGATCCCGAAGCCTACGCACAACATGAATTAGTAAGACCTACATTAGGTTTTATCGATTATACTAATGTCGGTTATGTTCTACAATAATCCTTGTTTTCCTCCTCTTCAATGTCAAAATGGCTGCTATGAAAAAAAAAACTCTATTAAGTTATGTACTTTCACAAAAATACATTATTATTCAGCAATCTCCTGTCTGAATTATACAATAAAACAACTCTCCTCTCATGAAAGGTGGTATTTTATTCAGGTGCTGATAATGTTAGATTATGTATATGCAGTATGTAAGGAGTAACTTATTATCAGTGTTCTGAATACTGTGTATCTTCTTTTCTTTCGGCTTTTCCCTTCAGGGTCGCCACGGCGAATCAGTTGCCCCCATCTAACCCTGTCTTCTGCATCCTCTTCTCTCACACCAACTACCTTCATGTCCTCTTTCACTACATCCATAAACCTCCTCTTTGGTCTTCCTCTAAGCCTCCTGCCTGGCAGTTCAAAACTCAGCATCCTTCTACCAATATATTCACTATCTCTCCTCTGGACATGTCTAAACCATCTCAGTCTGGCCTCTGACTTTATTTCCAAAATAAATAGTCTGTTGTACTCATTCCTGATCCTATCCTTCCTGGTCACTCCCAGAGAGAACCTCAGCATCTTCATCTCTGCTACCTCCAGCTCTGTCTCCTGTCTTTTTCTCAGTGACACTGTCTCTAGACCAAACAACATTGCTGGTCTCGCCACAGTTTTGTACACCTTTCCTTTCATTTTAGCTGAAACTCTTCTATCACACATCACACCTGACACTTTAAAATGTACAGTATAAAATGTACAGAATATAGTCCATCTGCTCTGTTCAAATCCCCCAGACAGATTGTTCCAGCACAAAGAACCACACTTCAATACTTGGACACATACTTCATTAATACAAGGCTTGCTGTTTTTCCTCACCAGCCTTTCAATCACTGCCCCCCCCAAAACCACCACCACACACACAGACACACACACAGACACACACACACACACACACACACACACACACTGCACGGCCAGATGATTCAGGAGACTCTCTTAAATGTGTTATCTGAATCTGTTGTGATAAAACAAATAATTGAATTACAGTATTGTGGGTGGTACAGTGGTGCAAAGGGTAGCTCTTTTGTCTCACAGTGTTTATTAACAGTCAAGGTTCTGAGTTTTATTACTTTCTGTGTTGAGTTTGTGCTTTCTCTCTGTGTCTGTCTGGGTTCTCTCTGGGCTCTCCAACTTCCTCTCACCTCCAAAACCATGAAGCATGTGAGAATTGATCACATCAAATTGTCCGTAGGTGTGACATGACTAGTTTTTTGTCTTTTGTGTGGTCTCGCAATGAGCTGGCATCTCATCTGGGGTGTACCCCCTCTTTCGTTCATAGCCATGATGGATGGATGGATGGTTTAGTTGTTCCTTGGACAAAAATCTTTACAGTCTATTTTTTTAGCTACAGAACTCGCTTGCTGCAGGATCTGCCCTTTAGGGAGCGAGTTGTGTTGTAATCTCTTTGTTCTTTTGTGCTACAGTTAAAACAATTTTTTACTTATGGAGTAAAATGTGATGTGCCCAGGTCTGAGTTATGCTGTACCTGATATGTTTGTAGTGTGGCTAAGAGAAGAGTTTCAGCTGTTAATGTTACATATTGATACTGGTTCATGTGTCTTAAACTGAGTCTGTGACTGGGGGCAGTAGGTAGTGCTGTTGCCTCATGGCTAAATAGGGCTAAATCGTCCATATATGCTTTAATATTTGGCCCTGCAATCAGGTGGTGTCTCATCAAGTATATACCCAACGTCTTGCCCATAGAAGCTGGGATGGATTTCAGCATAACCCGCGACAAGACATCTCAGGCAGAATTACTTTGAATTTCATTGTAAGATATCCTCATTTATGTCCATTCATTCTTATGTCGTGAAAGAGGACAATGAAGGTAGTTGGTGTGAGAGAAGAGGATGCAGAAGACAGGGTTAGATGGAGGCAACTGATTCGCTGTGGCGACCCCTGAAGGGAAAAGCTGAAAGGAAAAGAAGAAAGAAGAAGATGTCCATTCATTCTTATAAATTGGTCAAGTTTATCAGAATTCCTTCTCTGTTGGATACAAAAAATGAGATGTTGGATTATTTTTACAAAAGATATAGTTTAAAAAAACATTGTTACGTAGTGTAATGTGTATGTGATAACTTTCCGCATTGATGTGCACCTTATTTGTCTTTCTGTTTAATATCCTTGTGCAAACATTTGGTCAATATTTATTGATTGTTGCTGATTATCACATACTGTATGTTAGTTTGACGTTGTCATTATTTTGGAAGAGTGAGTTTTAGAATGTTTATCGTTAAGTGTAAAACCACTTATGATTAATTACATCTGCCCAGGATGCAACCAGGATGCTTCTTTTCAAGTGCTTTGAAGCACGATGCCGTATTGTGAGGATTTTTTTTAGCCATTCTGGAAAAATTCTTAAGCTATTATTTCATATTTTCTTGAATTGAATTTAAAGAGGATTTTCAGTATTTTCACCCCTTTGACAGTGTTTGTATAATTTTGACTGTCTGTAATCACAGCCTCTTTGTGCCTGTTCTTTTTATCATTTTCTTGTTTTACACTCAAGCTTTATTATTAATTTTTTATTTTGTGCCTTTAAATATAATTACTCAGTGAATGTGTTTAAACTATTCTTTGGCTGTCACTGTGTTTGTTATTTGTATTTATTGACAGTATGATATGATATTTTTGTGACAGTTAAATACACTTAAATCAATAGATCACGGTGAACTCTAAATAACAAGATATATAAGTTTTACAGTACTTTGTTACAGTCAAAAGCTGCTGAATTTTATCAACTGGAAAAACACCATCTGAACCTCTGGGTAAACTGAAGTTAATGGATGATGTATCTTATTTATTTTTATTATTTTGTTTATTTGTGTGGTTTTCTATTCAATCATTCATTTGAAAAAAAGCTTAATGCGATTTTGCCTTGATTCAAGGTTAAAGTTTCTGTTGTAGTGTGCTTTAAAACTGTTTATTCACTCTGAACATTTTCATTAATAAAGTAGCCATCTATACTGCAAATTTTCTGCTGTTTCAGTCTGTCAACAGAAAGATTCTATGTAAAAGTAGAACTTCAAATAATAGCATAGGCTAAAAACAGTAGGACCAATGGCCATTAGTATTTTGGTTCACCATAAAAAGAGTTTATCAACAGGAGACTGTTAATAAACGCTTAAAATATTATTATTCCAAACACTTGCTAATTCATTCACAATGAAGTCACACACTACATGCAGATAAAACATATTTGGTTTGTTCTCTACTCGCTTGTGTAATTTTATTCCGTTGATCACAGCCCTGCTTCCAATAAATCTGTTGTGTCTTGTTGACTGTGGGTGGTGTATCCCGGTCAGTGTTGACACCATGCAGAGAGACCTTAGCTGCAGGAGAGCCTCAGTTATCACATCGAGCTTCACAATATCCAACATGCCACTGATTCAGCTGGAAGCCACACTCATGTTTGGTGAGTAAAATACTATTAAAATCTCAGCTTTTGTCAGTAAAATTTGAGTTCTTTGTCATGTTGTTGATGTTATCAGTGATGTCAATCTTTAAACTAGAACATATGACATGTAATGCTTAATCTAAGTGCAATCAACCAAAAAAATCTTTGTTTTTTTAATTTTATTTGCAAGTTTAGAACTAAATCTCTTTAAATTATATATTGATGAAGTAATAATTTCAACGTGTCTTTCAGGGATTGTTCTTCCTTGGATTGCCAGCATTAGCAAGTCTTCTCCTTTTCCCGATTGTTTGGTTCCCATGGATACTTTCATGTCAAATTTATGCAAGAATAGGCAGGCATTTTACGACGGCATCTCTTGGGGTAAATAAAAATTACATAAGTTTAAATTTCTTCAATGGTTGATTGGAGGATTGGAGCATAGTCCTCTTCTTCATGATTTAAGACATTTTCTTTAGTGACTAAGAGCATGAGGTTATATAATTTAATTATACCTTTGCAGTTTGGCTTAAATGTGATAACCTAGCCAATAGCCTGGAGCAAAGTTTATATAGCTAACTAAATGATAATAATAAAAAAAAAAAAAAGCTGTCAGCTGGCTTTTTATATAGGCCTAAGTCTGCGGTGAAATTGAATCCACTAGTGGAACAAAGACTTCAATTGGCTGTGGAAATTCCTGTTTTTCTGCTTCCCCCTTGTGTTTGTGTTATTTAAGATGAAGGGTGCCAAATAAAAGGCTCCGAGGTCTGTAACATGACCATCCAGACAGCAATGGACCAATTCCCCTCCCTGCAAGGATGTGTGTGTTCCTGGGAGGAGGAGCTTTGTGATTCCATACAAACACTGGTCGCACAATGCCACCGAAAGCCAGGTGCAGTATTCTCAGTAGTCTCTGAGATAAGCAATTGAAATTACATTATTGTTTACCAAAGGTGACCAGGTGTATCATGTGAATTATCATTTCTGTTATGATCAACAGACTGTGCTTCATAAGCATTTGCTAAAGAATCCGTTTATGTATTTAATTATTTTACAGTGGCTCAGAAGAGGAGGAGAACAGTGATGGACTGGCAATCAAGCAGCTTAATTGGCTATGGCAATTATTTTTTTATGATTAAACTGGTGTTTAATATTATAATTAAAATGCTCTTGTCTGCAATCACAAAACTCACTCACTACATTTTTTTTGCAGTGCACAGTGGTGGTGGATCCTGCTTAGACCGAATGGCAGTTTGTGTCAGCGATGCAGTTTGTAACAAGTACCTTGTACATGTCCTTCAGACATGTACAGAAGATCATTGTGACGATGACCTCTGTCAGAAAGTAACCCAGCAGTTCTTTGACTTCATGCCACACAATGTGGCAGAGATGTTTTTCATGTGTGAGTGTGAGGCTTCAAATAAAAACTGCATGCAGATCAAAGCTGCTCTACATAGTCGCACATGTGGGCACAAGACCTGGATCTGCCAGGATACATTCAAGCAGTGTGTTGAAGACAGTACCTGCAGGTACGTAGTTTTATGTTGAATTGCAGCTTGTCTGACATGACAGTAGTGCCATAGAGGAAATTATTGTAACTTTCTGTAATAGTATCATACAGCAACATGTTAATTTTCCCTTAATGACCAAAGGTTTACATTGAAAATTTTAGCATTAAGATTTTCAACAATGTTTATGGGCCTGCAGTCATTGGCGATTCATTTGAAGAATGCTTTTTTTTTTAGCTTAGTAGCTGTCCATATTGTTCCATGAATGTGATGTTTACTACAGGTTTCAGCGCTAAGCCCAGGTGATAATGCATGCAGGAATTACTAGAAGTCGAACCTGGTTATTTGGAAACGTTTTGTCAACGTTAATCACTGGTGATATAAACTTCAATCTTTTCTTGTAATAGTAGTTATGAATTGAGTTACAATTTTAGCCTAAGTGCATTGTGATGCATAGATGTTAATCTCGAAGCACTCCTCATGTTCTGTGCAGCTGAATAGGGAATTAGAAAACCAATTACAGCAACATATGGTGCTTTTAGAATACAGGCTAGAAGTATGAAATCATTTGTAACTCACTGCAATTTGATTGTGGGTCTAAAACATCTTCCTCAAGCCTTTTTGTGATCAGATTTTGATTTACAAATACAGAAAGTCACAACAGTTTCTGATGAAAGCAAGGGTATTAATCATTAAAACACAAATTTAAACATGAAAAGCCATACTTGGACCCTCAGTGACAATTATAATGATAGAACATGGTCACCTCATTTGAGAATGTTAGATCAATATCATTCACTTATAAGAACTGTTACTCTAATGCATCGGACAGATTTGTGTTTACTTGAGGTAACACTTGTTGTGTTGTTGGCGACATTCATATTATTATACATCTTTCTCCCTCTCTCATTCACCAGAGATATGTTAAAAACTCTTCGAAACAAATGCTGGAGCCCTGATGAAGCACAGTGCAGTGAGAGTGGTTTCCTAAAAGATGAATGTTTCAGCCAAATGGATCCAGCTCTTATCCTCGGTGCAAAGACTGAATGTAAAAAGGCTTTCATGACCACTCTGGGCTCATCACTTCACTACCCGTGTACTTGTCAAGGAGTGCACCATGATGATCTAGTGACGTGCAACATTATTCGTGATATATTTCATAACAGATCACATTTCAGTAAGTACATGTTTGATGAAGTTTCCTAATTCAATGTCTTTATTGGAGGAAAAACTCAAAGCATTATATTTTTGTTTCAGCAATGTCTTGGAAAAGCAGCAGTGGTCTTTCTATGCCACCTGAAACCAATGAATCTGAACAAGGTCACTCTTGGTCACACGGTAAGTTTCCAAGCACCTCACGGCCAAGTAGTGACTCTAAACAGGACACTGGCCATAGGTGTGATTGTGAATGAACAGTTTGTGTCAACACTGTGATCAATTTGTGATGTTTTCATACAAGTCTCTGTAAAAATGTCCCTTGAAGAAAAGAGAGTATTGCTACTAAATAAATAGATGAACATCAGTACATGTTTTAACACAACAATGTTGATTTATTTTGTCTCCTCAGATTATATACTCTATGCTTTTGCAGCTTCGCTCTTTGTTGGAGTTGTTGTATTAATACCTCTGGCTGTTGTCAGTAAAATATGGTAAGTACATAAACAGGAAGCCAATTGAAGAGACATAATTTTTGGATTAAATTATAATACTTGAATTTCTTTTGTTACGCAGGATGCTGAGAAGAAGAGAGAGAAACAAAATTCCACTTCCACAGAAGAGTAATTGCGTTGTTATTCTCTGATCTTTTTAATTGTGTCATTAACATTACTCATTTCTTAAATAGATTTTAGATGCTATGTTGTTTATGATGTAACTTAATTTTTTTTCACTATGTTGATAGGAATTCCTAGCAAAAGCTAGATACATACTACAAATATTGCTGTCTTGAAATATTGTGAGTATTGGATTTGGGTTAATGAGCTTTCAGGTGGATGATTTTGTCTTGAACAACACAACATGAACCTGTCTCTTTGCAGTGCTTTCAGAATCAATCAGAGTTTGCCTGGTTTCTGTCTCATAGGCATTGCCTTGAGCAATCTTTCAATCCTGTAAAATAGTATCTGCTCCGGCTGAGACATCTGAATTTATCATCTGCAATGCTATTGTGAGTTATTGGTTTTCTACGTCTCTGTTATTCCACAAATAAATTTCACCTTGAACACCTTGAAGTGCTGTATATTCATGCAGAAACTGACTATACTAGTTGATTGTAGTATATTGGCTTTGTAAATGCATTTGACATCCTGTGCTCATTAGTTTATTTTGCAAGCATTGTGTTTGTATGTATGAAATGTATGTATGTTTTGAATTCTGAACATCACAATACTGGGATAAGACAGATATGTGTGGAGGAAAATAAAATGACGCAACGCAATTAAATGTCAATGGGTAAAGGTGTATCTTATGGCAAAGCTTGAATGGTTATCAATTAATAGACTGATGAGAAATAATATGGAACCACAAGTATAAGAAGCACAAGGCAGCTGATGAGGGAACTCTGCTTCCATCACTCACGTTTCAGTCTGTGCATCTCAGCTCCGTCTGCCACAGCATCTCCACTGCAACGTTTGACAAGGGTAAAATTTGAAGGGTGAATACGAGACAATTACATAGAAACATTTTAGAAGTTAAGAAACAATGCAGTCGCCTGAATAAAAACGTGCAATGTAAAAATATATGAAATTTCAATTCTAAATTGCTTGTTTGTATTTAACTAAAGCTGAAAATTCATCAAATCCACCAGAAATAAGGGGAGAAGTTGGATGCCGTAGTTCAGGTTTATCTTCATCCTGCTCTCTATAATGTTAGTTTGCTGTTGTTGTATGACAGGGGAGAATGTATTTCTCCTGCACTTTGTCTTTTGAGGATAATTCTCATGCTAAACAGACTTGAAGTTGCACACCTTGGGTCAATGAAAGGCCTCTTTAAATCTTGTGCACACTCGTTTGAACATAATATGCTGTATACATGAGATTGAAACAAACTTTGTATTAAATGTTGATTGCAGTGGAGTTTAAATGATTTGAGAGAGTGAATAAATGGCAGTTACAGAGAGCATCAGATATTGTGATCTCATTATTTCTGTACAACAACTTTATTTTATTTTTCAAATATTACAGGAAGAAAAAATGAGGCTAGAGGCTAGACAGGCTTCACAGCTTCAGCTTGTTAGAGTCATTGTTTCAAAAACGTGTAGAAGGAGGTTGCAGTCTAAAATCTGTATAAACCCCAAAGAAGTCAGATATAAATATATGAGATACTTTAGATCCATGTTTTTCCATCTTCTGAAATCAGTCACAAAATTTTGTTTCTTTCCTTTTAACTCACATTTCCTCCTTTGTCTTTTTTGAACCTTCTCTAAATCACTTCTTGTCACTCTGTGGTACTGAGGATGTTGTACTTACTCTCGCTCAAGAGTTTCCCAGGAGGATTTCAGAGCTACTGAGATCTTTGCCCTGAATATTCCTTCCACGAGATGATGTAAGAGCTGAGGATATTCTTTGAAGCTTTAACCAGATAAATGGTTTATCTGTGTATAAGTGTCTGCATGACTAAACCAGAAGTCAGAGTGTGATAGTCACCATTAAACTGAACCAGCATCATTACATCTTGCTTCAAAGCGGTGATGTTTTGTAATTGTCAGTGTTCGTGTGTTCGTCCATTCATCCATTTGTTTATCCGTTCGTTCATTCGTTCGTTAGTATGTTATAGAATGTTTGTAGTTTTCAGACTTTTTTGCAAGTGTGCTCAGATTGGACCACAGTGAGTACAGTATGCCATTTCCATATTTTAATCTATTTAGGAAGTCAATCAATCCTAGCATGGACAGCCTATCAGCTTTTACTCTACATTGTAGTTACGGAATTTGTGTTAGGATCAATAAAATATCTATCCATCCATCCATCCATCCATCCATCCATCCATCCATCCATCCATCCATCCATCCATCCATCCATCCATCCATCCATCCATCCATCCATCCATCCCTCCATCCATCCGTCTATCCGTCTATCTGTCTATGTCTGTCAGTCTGTCTGTCTATCTATCTATCAATTATTGAGAG
Organism: Antennarius maculatus; assembly: GCA_013358685.1. Taxonomy (NCBI): domain Eukaryota; kingdom Metazoa; phylum Chordata; class Actinopteri; order Lophiiformes; family Antennariidae; genus Antennarius; species Antennarius maculatus. The sequence continues at coordinate 8,911,422 of CM023616.1, read as the reverse complement.
ATTACACAATTACTACATTTTGCCACATTAGCATTTTCTTTTTTGTTCCTTTTTACTACACTAGGATAATTTTATTCCTATATAACATGAACAGTTTTTTTTCAAGAGCAATGTTCTATTCTTTTTCCATCCTGCTGTACAGAAAATTCAATTAAAACTCATTGACACTCATTTTCCTTTCATGTTTCATTTTATTATTTTTATAGAAAGCACAATAAGAGGTACTCAGACAGGACAGACATGAAAAACGCATTAATGTTTGCCCAAACAATCACTGTCCTCCTACAGAGTAGCTTATGTCGTGGTTACATGTTAAGATATTAAAACTCTTCCCAGGGTTGCATGTCTATGATTTCTGGTGAACCTGAGGGCAAAGAAACTTCAAAGATGTATTATAAATATGTTTTGTTCGTGTTTTACAAGTGTCATCTTTCTAAATGCAAGTATTAAACAAGATCTGACTGCATAGAACCAGTCTTTGGAGAATTATATTCTCCAAAGAGAACAAGTAGGTCCCTTTCCGGTTTGTCTTTCCTTTATTTTCCACTCGTTATCATCCAGGTGTTTGTGTGGCAAATTACTGAACCTTTAAAAATGTCAGCATGTATGCATAATTCAAGCCGTCAATCAGATTATCCATCTACCCTTTTTCTGTAGCTGCTGGAGATCTGCAGCCTATTCCAGCTGACACCAGCAAAGAGGTAGTGAACACTCAAAACAAGACGCTGTTTCTCAATCTGAATGTTTTTCACAAAATATTCTTTTTAAAATTATCCTCTGCCTCTTGTTATCATAAAGCCAATACAATTCTTCCTGCCTTATTTGTAATGAGAATCTACATGGAGTAGAAAAATCAGTAAACTAAAATATCTTACAAAAAAGTAGGACCCAGTCTGTGATAATGATCCCTTCAGTCTGAGAAGACTCCGCAAAGAAAGGGAAGAAAGCTTGAAAGAACTGTTTTTGGAAACACAGCTCAATGATGGAATGTTCTGATAATTGCCAGTGTTGTACATCTGACAATTTCACATAATGACAACTTACATGAAAAACAACAGCATAGAGGCAACGATGCCAAAGGCAGCAGCAACACAGTAAGCACTTGAAAGAGAACGGAGTCAAATATGTTAAAACATATCTCTGCAGGAATACATCATAGCATCCCACTTCTTGCCTGAGCGACTTTAGACTTTGTCTTGCAGTCTAAAGCCTTGCAGATGAAATCTCCAGCCTCAATAACTCTGTCCAGATTTACACCCTGAATAGATATAGACAGACAGACAGATAGATAGATAGATAGATGTTGTTATAAAAATACAAAGAGTGGAAGGTTGTCTTTACAATAATGAGTATGTAACAAGTCAAAGGCAGTGCTATCCATGAACATGCAGGTAATGTAAAACTCAGCTGCAGTGACAAACTTTCACCAGCAGGGGTAGGAATTGTTCTTGAGAAAGACCATGCAACACTTGAGGGTTCTGTAAATTCTGTAAAACCACCATACATTGTAAAATAAAATATCACAGAGTGGTTTGATAGCAAAGTGATCTGTTTATGTGAATGAGCTCTGAAAGACGGTTCATCTGTTGAGATTACAGAGACATAAATAAACCAGGTCTGTCGAAATGCTCTACGGAAACATGCTTACAGTTTCAATGGCCATGCCATGGAGCATGTACAGAACATCCTCTGTGGAAACATTGCCGGATGAACCCTGAGCGTATGGGCAACCTCCCAGGCCGGCTACTGCAGAGTCCACCACACAGACCCCCATCTGCAAGGTAACACAACAGAGTCATTCAGGACCTCAACACAGGCTTCACCTCAGGTAAAACTCAGGAACAAAGATCCTTGTTCTGCTGGATTGTTCTACCCGCTGCAGCACTCCCTGCCAGAGCTGCGGTCGAGTTTTACAGCTGTTCAGGAGAACTGTGGGTTTATGTCTCAAAGATGAGTGGGCACGGAATGTCCCACAGTATGGCTTAGTCATCCTCTTTGTCAGTTCAAACCACAAGCATCACCTAATTATGACATTGTTTATATGCTGGGAACATTAGAAATGCTGAACAGAACATTTCATATGTTTCTGATTCTCCTGGTTACTCATGTTTTTACAGCGCTGCTCTGTTCTTAAACTGTGGGGATTCACTTTTTTGCCACATTGACAAGACGTTTTTTCCTCGGTGAGATGGTGTTCTCTTACCATACACTGTGCCAACAATACAGGAATTGTGCTCCTTTGCTGCAAATCCTGATTAACGTCATAAATCATTTCACTATGGACACTAGTTGAAAATGTTACTGTTCACTGAAGATCTTTGTGCACAAACGTGTAAAAACACCTTTAAACTTTGTTCACTTTGTTTACATGTTTCACTCACTGGCTTACACTCAACATTATATTTTGTGAGAAACATTTTACTGCCTGCAAAACAAAAGTCTGGCCTCCATATGAAAATTAACGATGTGTTTTGAGTTGTTTTTTCTGAAGTGTGATGCTTTTGGACACTTTAATATCCGTAAAACTGGAAAGCTCACAAAATAGTTGAAAATGCTGCTTGAAAAATATTGTTTCATTTATTTTGTTTTGATGTCGATCGTGCAAGAAAAGTTCATTTTAATAAATATATTTTACAGTCTCTCTGATGCACGTGTTGCTAAAGAGACAAAGGCGTTCTTGCCATGAGAATGACCTCTCGCTAGCATAAGCTTTGTTTTCACATCAAGAAATGATGATGCCAGACCTTCAGTTTTTCTGAGTAATTATGGACTAACGTCTCAGGATGTTTTCCACATGTACTGGGATCATCACGAGAATATTAAAGATGTTTTCCAGCTTCTGTGGCAGAGCCAGATGTCAGAGCATCCCACAGTTAGATAAAATTACTCAGTGATCCTCTCAGTGGCATCAGGTCATAAAGGACATTCACCCTGTGGAGCAAATCCATGTGGGGTAAATTATAAGAATCTCCTTGTTTAGTTTTTTTTTTTTTTTAAAACAATGTTAGTAATATGTTGCTTTTCCTTCAGACGAGAGCTACTTCTTTCAGTGGTCGTCTCAACCAGTCATAATTGCTGTTTGTGTTGGCAAGTTAGGGAAGGAGATGGGATAGGAGATCTACTCCAGCATGCTCACTGCATAAGATTTCCAGACCTTGGTTTAAGCCAGAGCAGGATATTGTGCTAGGCAGAATTTTTTAGTATAAACACAGAGTTGTAATCTGCCATGCCAATCCTCTCGCCTTCAGCTACTAACCGTGTAAGGCCACGGGTCTTTAAAATACAGTTTCCGAGAGGAACGAAACGGACCCTTCAACAGCATGCCTTGTTCCTCCGGACACTAATTGTGCAGAAACTGGCGGTCAGCAGCTTTGGCGTGCCAAAGCTCAGTTAGGTTCACACTGCCCAGAAACCAGATGTGCACTCGATGTTAAAAAGCCATATTCAGTGCGATGTGGCCATGTAATAACAATGCATTCCTCAGTAAAGACACAGTGCATTTTCGAACTTGCATAATGTGGGATAAGCTTGTTGTCATTCTACACTCTGAGTGGACGAGGCTGAAGATGGATGTGCTCCCATTGTGGTTTTATAACTGCGTCACAGAGAGAGATATAAAGTGCGTATTCACTGAAGGATATGAAGCAGCAATGCTTTATCCACTGTTACATAAACTGGGGATGCTAAAAGAAGCTGTCACAGATCCACTGCTGACACATGTATCACCTCTTTCCAAGAACATGTAAATAAGGTTGCCGCTGGAGAGCAAAGCCACAATAACGGTGGTGGGCTGGGGTGGGGGGGCTTGGAGGCGCAGCAAGGAAACAGCCCAAACACACAATATAAAGACCATAGAAATAGTTTTACCTCAAAATTCTGTTTAACATAAAGAAATTTGTACTGTATAATCAGGCTGTCCAACTTCAACCTCAACCTCAAGAATAACTATATTTCATGTATGCAGAACAATCAATAAATCATGACAATCTGATCACATTATACTTTATTTAAACCGACAAAAGGAAATTTGCTTGATTTGATGTCAAAATAGCATGCCAAATAAACTGGTATAATAACTTTTACAAATGAAGACAGTGTGCTTTGTGACGAGTCTGTTCCTGCGTGCCCATGTTTTTGTCTATTGTGTTTTAAATCTATGGCCAGTATGTTGTGTGATCTTATGTGTCCTTTGATGCCTCCTTTTTTTATGTGCTACAACAGTCTGACCATAATATTAAACCATTTTTGAAACACATTTAAACAACAACAACCTTATCCATGGTAAATATGTTGATAAGTGCAAAGATTGTAACCAGCAAAAGCAGGGCTCAACCAAGATACTAATGTCCTGAGCATGCATGGATGCACACTGCAAAGTTGATCTTGTAATAACATTGTATGGTATGTTTTATTTTTATTTTTGCTTCATTCCTTTGTTTACAGAAAATACGTGTAATATCTTTATAAATTTTTTTGTTAGTGACAAAGGCGCTCATAATATGATAATTTTATGCACACCATATTGGCATTGCTAATAGTTATTTAAATAAAGGTGGACGGGAGTTGCTGTAACACTACACTGGTCTGAAGCTCTTGGAGCATTACAGAATAAAGCATTACCAACTTTACCAACTCAACATGGTTGAATATTTCATCATAGACCAACACATGAAAACATTGAGGATGAGTGTTATTGTCAGCAGAGAGGTCGAGTGTGAGCACAAACCGGCTGTACTGTATTCCCCAGCTGCAACTGTACACAATGGGCCAAAATTGCAGGTGAAAATAAATAATTTTCCTTGCCAAGCCTGTGAAACCTTAGTCCATACATTGTCATTCTGTGACCTGCCAGGAGTAGGTTTTAACAAAGCCCCCACCAGACCTCAAGAAAAAAAGGTACAAAGACTGAGGAATGTCTTTATAAGGAACAAAAGAGGTGACTCAGGGCTGTCAGCACAGGGAATTCATTTCTCTCCCAGTTGGTGGTGTGGACTTCTGGCACACAGTAATGAAAAGCTATGATAAAATCTTTCATTTCCATCTTGTTTATGGGTGTGCAAATGGTAGGCTAAATATTCCCGGCTGCTTTTATATTCTGTGGTCACGGTGCAGCTGTGATGAATCATTCTATATATGATCCACAGAGGAATTTCACTGTCCTTATGCACTTTTTTAGTCTTCCATCCAAAGCAAAATTTTTAAAGTATTTGCTATTTAACTTCTTAAATAGCAAACGTTACTGAGCTTTGCTCCACGAAAATGTATTTTTGCTTTTTATGAGAAAACCAAAAAATGAAAAAAAATAAAAATCTACAATCCCTTCATTAAAGGTGAATTGTTTCTTTACCTTTGTCCAATACTGCATAGACACACCTGTGCTAAAACTTTATTGTCAACTGAAAAATATGGCAATTTTCTAAGGTAAAATAACAGGCTTACTTTTCAATTTAAAGAACTGGAATCTCAAGAAATGAAAGTAAAATGCACTTATTACCCATTTTAACATTGAGATGCTGAATATATACAAACTTTTATTTCCCAAAATTATATGTCAGTTTTTCATTCAGTGATGCTGTCAATGAATGATAGTAGCTCATTAATTTAGCATAGATTTATTCGAAATGTGACTAGATATTTAAGTGGTAATCAAATTTCGAGCGTTGGGTTTGCAGCTGCAGCAGCATTCATCACGTGCTCTGCATCGAGCGAATGAAAGGATCATTTTGCACTGGCCTTTAAGCTCAGCATTGTCAGAGAGTTCAACAGGCAAGCGACAGATGAGTTAGGAGCCCCCCAGGGCCTTTCTATCCACCTAGCTCTCAGTTGCTTTGTCCAACAGACACTGAATAGGTGAGCCTTTGTGCTGACCCCCTCACATCTGTTGACCCACCCAGCCCCCAATGAGCGTCTCCTCAGTGATGACAATGTGCTCCAGAGAACTGATACAATATTGGCTCTTTTTATGTCTGGATTTATGTCGGTTTTACACTTGCTACGGGCAAAGTGGTGAAAAACATCCTCTTCCACAGGGGTGCACAGTTCTGAGCTGTGTGGAAACGTGTTACTGTATATTAACCTGTTTCCTCTCCACCACACATTCATACCATGATGGAAGGGCCCGTTGGAAATATCTTATGTTCATTAACATTCCGGGATTTTTTTTTTTTCCTCGCTGGGCAGTCTGTGAATCATCTTCTTTTGTGGGAAAGGTTAGATCATGTTTCTTAATGCCCTCCTTCCCTGTTAACTGATGGCTGCTGGTTTTCTCTTTGCTCCACTTCAAGCTTATACATTAGTTTGTACATTGTCAGTACTCACTTAGATAGAAGATACATTCATAGTGATGTTAAATGACATGTGGGTCATAGAATTGTGGTGGATAAAAATGTATTATATTGTTGATTTTTTTGAACGCTCTTAATAATCTATTTAATGGCATCGTAACAAAGTAAGTCACCCAAATGAAGGCTTTGATGATAATTTCTTTCTGACGCTTCATTCCAGAGGAAATTAAAAAGGCAGTCACTTTTCTCTTCGATGAAGAAAAGATGCTGTCTTTAATGTACGGTAACATGGGCTTTGAACGTTGTCTGAAAAAGATGGATTGGGAGAAGCTCAGTATGTGATTATCCCCAGCAGGAATAATAATTTAAAGGATCAGGAAAGACTTGTGATCTCTAAAATGTTGGCAGTTACTTAAGGAAGTTAAAAGATATCCTGGAACAAGGATCCCCACCAAGACTTTACTTTCACATCTGGTTGCTCCTCTTCATGTCATCATGATGAACAGCACTGATTTACGTAAAGATGTGTCATTTATCCATAATCGACCTGAGGTGCTGAACAAGAGTGATTGCATTACTCAAAAAGGTGAAGGATGTGCGTGTGAAGAAAAAAGGTACACAGAGTCAAATCCTTGGGGAAAATGAAGCTCTGAAACAGTTTATCTGGAGAGGATGTGCAGATGAAGAGGATGTTGCATCATTGTCTCATCTTGCAAACAGGACAGCCTGGACCTCCAACTCTGATTTAAGTTGGTCTTTTCTCCTGCAGGCTTTTGGACTTCTTTGAGAGAAAGTGCTTCTCACATCAAGTAGACGAAGATCGGGATGTTTTCCTCCATATGAAAGCAGCATGGCTCACACCTTCACATTAATCACAGCTCTTCATTCTCTTTGGGGAGACCTGGTGATTGTTCATCCCTACTCAGGTATCCCACATTACTTCATCAAAGATATCTGTTCTGTGTCTTCCAGATCAGGACATTTTCATGCTGCTTCCACATCATTTTCCATGATGCATGGCTGCCTCCACCCAACTTTTAGAGCTGCTGCCCTTTATTTGAAGAACTTCCAGAAACGCCCCTGTGCTCCAAGAACAATTCTTGTCAAGAGTAAGATGGAACAGCCTTGTAAGTGGGAGCAGCTTCTACTTCATCTTTTCCACAACTTCTTTAAAAAACGTGAAGAAAAATCTCTATTTCTTTGTTGGTGTTTTAAACAAAGGTGACATTATCCACCTAGCATTGTTATCCAGTTTGTTTCTGTTGCATGTTTTTGTTTATATGAATCACTTAAATCAAATTATTCATGTAGAAGTCAGTAATTTATTGAACCTTTTTAGGTAGTCTAGCTTTTAAAATGACTCTTTATTAAATAAATGTCACAACCATAACATTGATGAACTGTGTTTGATACGTGGTTTGTCTGATGTCTCACTTCTACTTACCTGGAGTGCAGTCAGGATGTTGGGCAGTGCTTGTCCATATGTGTCATGGCAGTGAACCGCTATCGCACTGATGGGAACCTCCTTCATCACACTCTGCAGCATTGTAGTCATGGAACCTGGTGTACCAACGCCGATGGTGTCCCCCAAGGAAATCTCATAACAGCCCATTTCATATAACCTTTTCGCCAACTGAAGTAAATGGAAAGTATGCTAAATAGAAGCAAATTACCCACGTAGACATGACAGTACACATTTTATCAGCAATCATTTTGAGCTGTAGACACTAAACATGTGCGAGGAATTGACACTGGACTGAGTTCATGTAAAGATTTTGCATCTGTCCTCAGAGAAGCAGACAAGCTGCTGAGATACTATTCATTTTGTTATTTGAAAACAAGTACTGATTATTTCAGTAAATCTGTGAAGATAATGCAAACAGAGAAGGTTTAACTCACCTCAGCCACTTTGGTGGGATCAGTGTGTCCCTCATGAGGGCATCCAAGGGCACAAGAGATGTATCTGAAAGAGGACAAAGCTTGTTCTTCTGTTTGTAGGTGAGATGTAAAACACATCCGAACACATCTACATGATATTGGTTAAGACATAAGAGATACATAAAAAATATATTGATTAAATGGCTACATTTGTTTATCATGTAGTTGTAAACAAAGATGACTCTAAGCAAGCATTTACCTAGGTACTTCTGTCTTTTTTACAGGAATGAAAAAAACTATAACTTGTAAAAATCATGATTAATGACTTTTTGTTTGTTTGCTTCAATATCCAGCTGGACTTGTAATTTAGTAATGCATGGGTGTAACCTGGTGAACATCTAATGATCTTTGAAAAAATAAAATTATAGATTCTATGTTGTCTCCTTCTTGTATTTTTAGTTGCTTTGTTCTAATTTGGATTGAAAACATTCTTTTTTTGTTAGAACAAATTAGGGCAAAACGTGTGCTAAGGAGCATAAAACAGAAACAAAACGCAAGACATGTTTTTTCATTAACTGCAAGCAAAAAATTTTGACTACTAAATATTAAATACCAACCCACGCACTGCAATCTGCTTCTTTTTGGCAGTGTTAATGACCTCCTCAAACCTCAGCAGGCTTTCATCGATAGAGCAGTTAATGTTTTTCTTACTGAAGGTTTCAGATGCTGAACCAAAAACCGCCACCTCAGTAGCACCAGCTGCAACCTTTAAAAGAAAGGAAAAATGAATTTGTAAAACAATTCTAAAGGCTACGTAGGTGTCGCCCTTACATAAGAGCAGAAATTATGTGGCAAACAGGATTATAGTGCCAACAATTAAGACAACTTGGCAAGCATGGGCAGAAGCCACTTTATAGCAGAAATCCCTGTGGATTTGACAGTTACTACTCACAGCATCGTGGAAACCTTGTATGTTAGGTGTCAAAACAGGGTACTGAACATGGGGGGCTCTCTGGATCCCTCTGAGAACATCAGTGTGGTCTGCCATCTAAAAGATGAGGAAGAAACACGTGATGTCGAAAAACAAACCTTGAATCATGCTGCACATGTTCTCACCTGCATTCAGGCAGCAGGGGTTTCATTAAGGGTATATTAACTGTTTCATGTCACATTTTTTGTGACATGTTCATGTTTTTCCTTGTTCAATAAGAAAATAGTGCCGCAGGAATATCTTAACGTCAAGAACATCTGTTGGTCAATGTTAAGAGAAACCTCGTGGCTAATGCCAATAAGAAAAAGAGTCATTCTTGCATTTACTGTACACTGAGATTACCTGTGGAACCCACTTTGAAGAGACAAAGCTGGTGGCTTCGATCACAGACAGGCCTGTCTCTGACAGCATATCTATCAGCTGGATTTTCACTCTCGTTGGAACGATTTCCTACAGAAAAACTAAAATTAAAGCCACTCAAGATGAAAGATACAATATGCACATTTTGACTATATTACACAGCCTATAAATCACATCAATATTAATTTACATGCTGCCTGTTTCTCCAGTAAAGAAGAGTTTGTGCCTTGGTAAACAAAATTATTTCTACAGCCAGTGAAATCTGTAAAACTATCGGCAATGATGAAAATGATGAAATGGTGCCAGGCTAGCACATTTAAGAGGTCATGTCATCTTTCCTGTTCAAATGTGAAGAAAATGTGCAACACATGTTTCTGACCATTATAGTACACAACCCATATGTTATGGATTCTTTTAGGTATGAAACATACAGAAACAATTTGGAGTTTCCAGTGAGATCATGTAGAGTAATACAAAACAAGGGCGCGTATAAATATTAATGAGGTATTTGACTGAAACATGTGACTGCATACCTTTTCATTTTGAAGTCCATCTCTCGGTCCAACTTCAACTATTTTAACAAATTTTGGATACTGATGTCCTGTAATGGGCTGAAGGAACAGAAAGAATAAAAACATTTGCATTTGCCCAGTGTGACAGTGAACACAAACTGTAAGTCATACTTATGGTGTTTGACATTCACACACATTATTTAAAGTAACACTGACTATCTACCTTGAAGGCCGATCTAAGGCTATCATAGCAATAGAAGGAACATTTTTTGGTATATTTATATGTAATATAAAACAAGTCACAACCTGTATAGATAAGATGAAATGAGATGAGATGAGATGAGATGAGATGAGATGAGATGAGATGAGATGAGATGAGATACAATACGACTGATTTTTTTTTCATTCATTCATCTTCAGTGTTCCCTTCTTCCGCTGGGATGGTTCGTGGGATTGCTGGAGCTGATTCCAGCTGATTTGGGGCGTGAGTCAGGGTGCACTCCAGGTGAGATGCCAGTGCACTGCAGAGCCACATGAAGGCAGGCAAACACGCACGCACACACTCACACCTACGGGCAATGTGGCCAATTCACCTGCAGCGTATGATTGTGGAGGTGGGATGAAGCTGGAGAACCTGGGGAGAACATGCAAACTCCTCACAGAGTGAGACTAGAACCCGTAAGCGCCTTGTTGTGCAGCAACAGCACTACCCATAACCCCACTGCCCTGCTTCAGATTTGGTCCAGTGAAAATATGTAGTTTAATGAATTCAAATATTACTCATACCTAAAACTATCAACAATTCCCAAATGTAATACATGTATTAAAACATGTAGAAAAAAAATGACTGGAATTAATGGCTGGTTGTCTATGTGAGACCAGACAGTCACATCCACGACACTAATGTGCTACACACTACTGACTTAGGACTAGCATTAGCAGAACATGGGCACCTCCGGATCCGGGCAACAAACTTGACATTATTAACACCTAATCAGAATTTATTTTATTCCCTTACTGCTGGACACAAACTTCACAAACAAGGGAGATGTGCAGAGTTGTGGCAACTACAGAGGAATAAAGCTCATGAGCCATACAATGAAGTTTTGGGGAAGAGTAGTGGAAGCTAGACTAAGGGCAAAAGTGAGCATTTGTGAGCAGCAGTATGGTTTCATGGCAAAAAAGAGTACTACAGATGCAGTATTTGCTTTGAGGATGTTGATAGAGAAGTACAGAGAAGGCCAGAGGGAGCTGCATTGTGTTTTTGTAGATCTGGAGAAAGTTTATGACAGGGTGCCCAGAGAGGAACTGTGGTATTGTATGAGGAAGTTTGGAGTGGCAGAGAAGTATGTTAGAGCGGTGCAGGACATGTATGAGGACTGTAAGTCAGTGGTGAGGTGTGCTGTAGGTATGACAGAGGAGTTCAAGGTGGAGGTGGGACTGCATCAGGGATCAGCTCTGAGCCCCTTCTTGTTCACGATGGTGATGGACAGGCTGACAGACGAGGTTAGACAGGAATCTCCATGGACTATGATGTTTGCAGATGACATTGTGATCTGCAGTGAGAGCAGGGAACAGGTGGAGGAGAAGCTAGAGAGGTGGAGGTTTGTCCTGGAAAGGAGAGGAATGAAGGTTAGCCGCAGTACATGTGTGTGAATGAGAGGGACCCAAGTGGAAGAGTGAGGTTACAGGGAGAAGAGATCAAGAAGGTGGAGGATTTTAAGTACTTAGGGTCAACAGTCCAGAGCAATGGAGAGTGGGGAAAAGAGGTGAAGAAACGTGTACAGGCAGGATGGAACGGGTGGAGAAAAGTGTCAGGTGTTATGTGTGATAGAAGAGTTTCAGCTAAAATGAAAGGAAAGGTGTACAAAACTGTGGTGAGACCAGCGATGTTGTTCGGTCTAGAGACAGTGTCACTGAGGAAAAGACAGAAGACAGAGCTGGAGGTAGCAGAGATGAAGATGTTGAGGTTCTCTCTGGGAGTGACCAGGAAGGATAGGATCAGGAATGAGTACATCAGAGGGAGAGCACATGTTAGAGGTTTTGGAGATAAAGTCAGAGAGGCCAGACTGAGATGGTTTGGACATGTCCAGAGGAGAGATAGTGAATATATTGGTAGAAGGATGCTGAGTTTTGAACTGCCAGGCAGGAGGCCTACAGGAAGACCAAAGAGGAGGTTTATGGATGTAGTGAAAGAGGACATGAAGGTAGTTGGTGTGAGAGAAGAGGATGCAGAAGACAGGGTTCGATGGAGGCAACTGATTTGCTGTGACCCCTGAAGGGAAAAGCCGAAAGGAAAAGAAGAAGACTTCTGGACACAAACTTCACCTCGGGGATGAACCAGTCCTTATCCAGAGAGATGAGGGTGTACTCCTGCAGATGAGCTCGGGATACAGTGCGCCCTAATTTTTTGCGGTTAATACATTCCAGGAACCACACGCAATTAATGAATTCCGTCATCGAGCAATGAACTATTTATTATTTACAGCAATTGAAACATTTATGACCCTTCCCATACTGATATTAAACCACCTTCTATCTGTATTACCTTTTCCCACACTCTGATAGACTGTTTAAAGCACTTTTGTGTCTCACGTAAGTCCGAGACTTGCAGAACCGAGCGCATTTCCGGATGCCGTCAGCCAATAGAATACACGTACGGTATCATGTGACTGCTTACCAAAAACCCGCAATGAGGTGAAGTCACGAGCATTGATGGGTGAATACACAAGGGCTCACTGTATATCACTCCTGTCAATCACTCCCATCATGACGTCACGATGGGAGTGATGGGATCCAAAACAAGTCATTTTTTTGGACTCTTAGGCGACTTTATAGGTGTATAGTTGTACAGGAAACATTTGTTTTCCTGATTTTAGGAGGTTGTAAGGTTAGGGAGGACCACTATGTGAAAAAATGTGTTTTTCATAATAGGACCCCTTCAAATATTCTATTAGTGAATAACATTTACACTTGAAGTGCCACAAAGAGCACTAAACAAATCAAATTTGTTTTGCTAAAGGACTTTTCTATGATTTATTTTACTTAACCACAAAATCAATCCATGGAAGGTCTAATAGATTTGTGCAACACACAGGGCACATTAGATGTGTGTCTTCTGTCACAGTCAATTCAGAAATAGAAATGACCATTCTTGCTTCAAGAAAATTCCACACATCCATAAGAGAGTAAATATGTAAAAGGAGAGCAGCTTTTCAACAGGAGAGGATCATTACGTAAGCAGCGTGCAGCATCCGATTTGTCATCAGTGGCTGTGCTGCAGCCTTTCTGTCATGAAGGAGTCATGTGGCAGAGCATGTGCATCAGATTAGAAACAAGAGAGACTACACCCACCGTTTCCTCCAGCAGCCAGCGTCTCAGCCACGGGTAGTCCTGGATGAGCTGCTCATAGGCCAGGCAGTGCTTCACAGTACTGGGTACGTTACCCATCCCAGTGGATGCTCTTCAAACCGCTGCCCCTCGTTGTCCTCTGAGATGAACCTGCATGCACCGGTGCCGACTGAAGTATCCGATGATTAAACGAATGCAGGCCCAGACAATGAAGGCCCTTACATCATGAGGAGTCGGAGGAGAGGATGCCTGCACGGGGAAAAGGATGATTCAGCAGTTGCTATGACAGCCACGTCCCTGCGAAGGCGGGGTCAGAAACAGAGAGGCATGGAGGGGGGAGGGGAGGGGGAGAGAAGGAGCAAATGGTGTGAAGCAAAGTGGCAAATGGAATGACATGGATAGTTACCACTGCCCTGAGAATGGGAATCCTTGTGAAAGCATTGTAAAGATTACACAAGAACGTCAAACAACACAAGTAAAAAAAGGGAAGTTCATGAAATTGTAAACTGACTTCAAATAACAGAAATAAATATAATGTCACATGCTTTGCTCACATCTGCAATAAAAGCTTCAATCCGAACAGCTAAATTAGATTCATATCTGACTCCTGGCTCAAGTGAGAATTGAAAGATTCAGAGTAAAAATAAAAAATCTGCTTTGATTGATCTCTTGTGAACTAAACAGTGCAGTTGTTTCCATTGCCAAATGTGACACCGCTGCCAATGTCAACTGCATGGTGTAATAAAATCCCTTGTTAAGCCAGAGCAACATTTACCAGAGAAAGAGGCATTCTTCTGAACCCAGATGTTAACAATAGAGGGGGCTTAATGAAGTCCTAGCATTCAACCATCTCACTACGCTAAACTGCTCTGTGATGAGAGACCTCTCTCTCTCTCTCTCTCTCCCTCTCGGGGGAGATCAGCCCTCAAAAAGCTGATTTTGTAGCTGACTTCAAGGTTGATGCCTACCAGTTGCCACTCACTAAAATCTGAAATGTTCCTTTGGAGCACATAAAAATCATAGACGAATGTTGTGTTTTTAAAGTTTAAATTCTGAAGCACAGATTTTCAAATCTAATTTTCAACTCGCATCACTTCTACTACTTTTTTTTACACTAAACAAATTCATTATCGCCCCTTATTCCTGCCAAATAAAAAAAGAATTAATAAAGCAACCACTGTTGTGGTTTTCTAAGCCTGAAAATAAATTTTCATGCATTTGAAATAATGTCAGGGTGTTAGTGGTTTACAAGGCTTTAAACTCTTTTCAGATGTTTGTAAAAAAATTTTTTAAATAATCAGCATGGAAATACTGTAATGAAAACCACTTTTTTCTAGAGTGCTAAATTTGTTCATACAATTTATAGAAAATGTTGACTTCCAACGCTCACAGGTCTACGTATGCATACTGTATGCCGAATCTTTCAAATAAATGTGTTAGGGAGCTACTCTGAATTTAATAAATCCTCGTAATAACATAGAAAGTAGAGAAATCTGTGGTCAATTTCATCATAATAACACATGCCTCTCTTCATTTGTATTTGCTGTCTATTGCCGGATTTCTCATTGACAACTGTATAAATCAATTAACCCCAACCAGGCTTTCAATATTTCTTCTTTCAAGAAATCTCATCAGCTTTGGTTCTTCTTGACAAATACCAGCTGGAGAGGGTCACTATAAAGCACTGGCCTTCAGGGGCTTTACTGCTTTCAAGGATCAATGCAAAGCAGGTGACTGGAAACTTGAAAGTTGAAGATGGTGAAAAAGAAAAAACATACAGATTGACAGTTACATAGAATTATAATATATTCCTTCATCTGATGTCTGATGTATGAAAATGAAAAATAGCTTTTTTTCATAGAGGAATATTAAAATATGTTAAATGTTTTGACATAACATCTATATGTGAAACATCTGCAAGAACTTGTAATACATCTGTAGAACTGACATTTATATAACAGAAAAATAACACAAAAAGATCAGAATAGCACTTGACATAATTGGATCTTGAAACCAATTGAAACCATGAATTAAACCAATTTTGATAAGGTAAATTTTTATGGATTAGAATGATCTTGAATTATCAAATTTGCTTTGTGATGGGCAGTCAAACCAATTTGTACATCACGGCAGCAGTTCGAGTTCATTGCTCGGTAAAATTTGTCTGGACCTGAGAATCTTTTTGTAAGCACACAACAGCTCTTTGCCATGGTGGATGTGCTTTATGTAGACTTCAAGCTGAAGGCTTACCTTTGTTACTGTGGTGAGTTCAGCCCGCTGTGACATCACACGCACAGCCTCCACACTCTACACTTGTGTAGATTGGGCAAACAGATATGTCTTGACAGGAAAAAGGATGTCTCTACACTAGTTTTTAAGATGCCTCCTGAGAACAATATATTTTACACATGAGGATTTTGGAGACCAAGCAGAAGATGAATGCCTCAAAATATTAAATAAACATCAAACAGTGCAAATGTCACAACATAACTGGAAAAAGGTTGCATATAAAGAAAGAGGCTGTTTTCTTTTCTCTTTTTTTTTACGTTAAGAAAGAAACAGATGTGAAGCACAGCCCTTTATGGAGTACAGGTTTCAGCGTGGCATGAAAGAGGTTTTAAGTTCTGAGATATATAGTGAAAACAAAGTTTAAAAAAACAGGAACCAGATTAAATCAATTTTCATCCTCTATCCGTCTTCAGTTTCTACTTTGTAGATTTAACTGAGGTGTAACAACAAAAGGGTGTTGAGCAAATAGCCCATTTATATTATTTCACTGAAAGCAACAATTATTGTCTTTTCTCAGAAAAGATGGTCTGATGTATAGTTGAAATAATTACACCCAATCATGCAGTAAAATACTGTCTGATCATATATAATTGAAGCTGGCTCATGAATGTGGCATACTGCAAAGAATAAATACGTAGATGCAGTGAAAACCATTCCTGACTTTTTGTCAGAAAGACATCATCACGCCTTCTTGCCTCCAGTATATTATTATGGATGTAGGAAAAGAAAAAAAATGACCACATACACTTTTCTTGAAATAAAATGTAACACCTTCATAAAAATAGCAGCCTACCTTACAGTTCCTTCAGGAAGGCAAGCTTGTCTGAGCCAACTTTCCACAGCTGCCCTCAGAGACAGCATGTGTGTTAAAGATTATCCTCACAGTAATCACACCACAGAGCGCCCTGTGGCTTTTAGGTTTGTGTCCGCGATGATCATCTTACTGTTATAAAATGCTACTTCTGCGGCGGAGCACATGCAGCTCAAAGTGACTGAGACTCACCCACCTGTAAATCTCCATTTCTATATAATCAATTAGCTTGTGGGCCATAATTTAGCTTTTTCCCAGATTACTCACACTGCTTTGTCCCAGATTACATTTAACAAGAGTGTACAGAGATTTCTCTCATCTGAAATTAAATTTCACAGCATAATTTGGAACAGCGAGAAAACACATGAACCGGGTTAAGTGGTTGCTGTTGACAACTCTTTGTTGTTTTCATGGTGGTATGGGAGGATGACAGGACTGATAAATATCAACTGGCTAAAATCAATAGCATTTTGGTGTGGTGCTATAATTGACGCTAGTGTCAACACAATTCTTTTTTTATGTTTCACATGCTAACACTTTATTATACAGTGTGAATTTACTGTAATTAAAACCAGCAGCCGTACAAGAAGTCAATCCTGACATAAATAGGAGCTGCCAGAAAATGTTGAGGTTTATATTGTGACAAAATATACAAAAGTGATGCTGACAACAAACACCAAACACAGAATGGAAAATCTGCGTCCCACCCTTCCAATCCTTTTTCATGACACTCTATATGGCACACTGTATGTTTTAGACTGAAGGCACCAGAGGAATAACGACAGAGATATAATTACTGATATATTTCTGAGCAATTCAAAATTCACCTTGATAAACCATCTACCCAATTAGTGAAATACTGTATGTGCCTTTATCTTTCTTTCATCACCTCACTTCCAATTCTGCTGAGGAGAAGGTGAAGTATAAAGACAAGTACTGTATAACTTTTTGTCTCTTCTTTGTCTTAGGTGCAATGGAAATGATGATTAACTCTGAGTCATAAACAAGCTATTTCAGATCAATTTCTTTTTTCAGAAACGTGTCTGAAGATTTCGTCTGAAGAAAATATCTGAAGAAAAAAAAAATGTCTGAAGATTTTCATGAAGAGTTAAGCGTTTCAGAAGGAACTGTGTTTTGTTCTCTCTTTCTTTCCTTAAATGTGTCCAGATATTTACAAATTCTTGCCGATGGAATCGGTTTTCACAGTGTATTTAAAAACTGGTTTAAAAAGCTTTATGAAAGCATTAGATGATCAATGATGATCAGATGATCAATGATGTCAGATGATCAATCTGACATGCTTAGCTAGAAATAACAGTCATTATCCAGCGCATCTGCTTTGTTTCGTATTTGTGTTTGTAGGATTTTATATGTTCTTTGACATAAACTGCTCAAACAATGGATGAGGGGAAATACATAATTACCCTGCATGAAGATGAGAGTGGACTTTGTCGGCATATCATCAATAAGTTTTAATAAAACAACAACAGCAACAACAGCAACAAAGTCCAATTAGGCTTTTTCAGATGGCTCTTTCAGTTATCTTAGACCATGAAACAATATTCAATATTATTATTATTATTATTATTATTATTATTATTATTATTACAATATTACTTGCTTATAATTTAAAATCCACATATCAAATAAAAGATCTGAAAACATATAGTATACTTGGTTTAAATACACAGGTGCCACCACTAATGGTAATGGAAAGTGACACAAGTAGTCCTTTGTAATGCTGAGAGCCCCTCTCCCCTCTGTGTCCAGCTCATGTGCATATGTGAATAACCAGTAAACATCACTGTGTTTCTGCGTTGCCCTCTGTCGGGACACATTCCCCTTCGTCCTGCCGCAGCCTTGTCATACCAAACAGCATGTAAAAATGTGACCATATGTTCTCTCTTCTCAAGAAGGACTGATTGAGCCATATAGAAGTCAAAGCCCACCCACAGAATACAAATAAGGAGAACCACATGTGGGGAGATGAATTAGGTAAACTGCACAACATTTTTATTAGATACAGTTTCACCTCACTTGTGGATGGACTGCAAGGTGACACTTTGAAAATAAACTTTGAGCCACAGAGAGAAAAGACCCCTAACAGAGGGTTAGCCGATCAAACACGGAGTGATGAATAACTATTATGTTATCAAAATAAGCTTCATGTCAGTCGTTTAATACCTTACTTTTGTGTATGAGTAATTGAATACATCACTAATATTCAAAATCACAAATATATGATTCAACTAGAAATTAAACTTTGGTCAAAAGACTGACTAAATGTTTATTCTAGTGTTTACAATGTCAAAAATTACACAAAATGATTAATACATAATATATATGTATGTATCTAAATATAAGCTATTGGAGATTTATTATGAATTACAATGGGTGTTCTACAGCTTCAGAAGCCATGAAGAGATTTGGCTCAGATGTGTTTTACTGTATTATAGAAAAGCATTTCTCCATATTTCTTAACAATTTTGTTGTAAGGTTTCATTTGTTAATTTACTTTGAGTGTTGGACAGTAACAGACTATTTAATGTGGATGACAGTTCTAATCTCTGGGGGCATGAACAGCTCAGAAAAAAACAGCGCTCACTACGTCAGCGTTCGGTTTGAGTTTCGGGGCATTTTGTCAACGTATTTCCTGCTTGTGATGGTTTAGATTACATAAAAATGAACCACCAAGCATTTGCAACTTTTGACGTACAGCCAGTGCGGGGCTGCTAAAAGCTTCAATATGATCGCCCCTCACTAAATATATATTTCACAGAACAAAAGAACGTGCTCTTTTAAGATGACTAAATGGACATGGCTGTTTTCTCTATTAGGTTAAGAGAATAAACATGTTTTTGGCAGAAAACAACATCGTATCAGCACCTGGGAACAGATGCTGACATTATGTAACTGTGTTTTTATATAAAACCAACAGAGTGTTGTGACATTCAGGTGAGATGCATGAATAATTCACACAAAATCCTTCATGAAAAGTAAACTGTAATGGGTTTTGACCTGATCGGATGAACATCAGCTGGGTTGTTTTTGACTGCAGAGAAGGGACCAATGTATAATCCTGTATGCTAATTGCTCCCCATTGTTTTCATGTGGTCTGGACTTTTCTGTCGAGATGGCAGCATAGTCCTTGCAGAACTTAAATAGGACCTTATTCATAGCAACTCCTGCTTCACAGAAAAGGAAGACGTGTTGCTGCATTGGAAAGAATCCATGATATTAAACAGTAGATGGGACTGTGAAGTGCTAGGCGTAATCATGCCAGGCAACAGGCCGCAGGAATGCAAATCGCCCCTCAAGCCAAGAGTTAAGTTAGCAGGTGGCCTCTTCTATTCACTGAATGTCAACACTCCTTTTAGATTGAGCCCACATAACATCTGGGCAGGTCAGCCACTGCTTTTAATTAAGTGAAATACAGTCATTCAATGTTCTGCCATGTCAGAGGAAAAAAAGTTATAAAAGTGGGAGGGTAGGGGGAAAGTGCAACAGTACATATCCTGTGTTTGGTGAGGGTCAACACAGTTGTGTAAATAAATATTAATCCTTAACCTAATCCTTAGATTTCCACGACCACTGAAAATATCTGCGTGACCAGAGCACTTCTCTGGAAATCACATGTTCTCCCATATTTTTCTGTGAATTCTACTTGAATCCTGACAGAGGAGGAAAAGTTACACTCGCACAGTTTATATTACGGTGTCCAGTTTGTTTCCAGGGGCGAAACTCAACATGCACATTTTTTAAATGCAGAATGTACACAATGAGAGATGTGCCATATACGTTATATAAATCGTGTGCTAGATGGTCTCTTTCCTGATAATCAAGAGGGGATTGCTTACAAAGTGATACCTCTCTCTGCTGGAAGCCTCATGATGATCACCCTTTTGGGCTGCGTTTGGAGGTCACACCACTCCTTTTTACTGCTGGCACTGTATCACTAGCATTACCCGTCCCCCAGAGCATGTCAACAGGCTCCATGGGTGGATCCGTGGTTTATATCATAGTTGTCAAACATTTATAAATCTGAGACGGTAGTCCAGCAACAGTGTGTAAAACATCTGCACAACTCCAAACAGGAATACAAAGGGACAACTTGAATTTGAAAAGGCTGGAGGAGTTGCAGCTGGAGGAGAGGAAGAAGCTCAGAGATGGAACACACTTCTGCATATGGTTTAGGCTGAATGGAGAACAAAAATTGTGAGGTCGGATAAAGGCAAAAGATTTTCTTTTCCAAGTGGTACATTTATTAAAATACAAAACTCCACATGAAGATAGGTTTTCCCCCCAAATGTGAGCTCAAAAGTTGTGGGAAGCAAAGAAATTTGCATATGACAAAATCACACAAGAATGACAGTGTTTAAAGAAGAGCTTGGGCATAATCTCCTCCTGAGGACAAACTCTCCTAAAAAATAATGCAGAAAAGCTGGTATGCAAAGAGGCCAATCAGTGTCAGCGCTGAAAGAAAGACCTTCAAAAATTCCCAGTGAAGCCATTTGATTTATAAAAATTCTTGCAGTTTTTGACATCTTCCTCATTGTCTTTATATTAATTTGTGATTCTGCCTGTAACCATCGCTTATTGGTTCACTCAAGAAAATGAATGGAAGAAGAGAGTTTGCTTCTATAATTCTATATTTGATTTACATAACTAGCGTTTTGTAAATGAAAATGAGAAGTGGGGACAGCAATCTTCTGCACCATGATGACTCCAGTGAATACTTATGCCATAAAAGTTATCATACAGTTGTAACTAAGACAGAGTATATGCCAAAGGACGAGAAAGTTAAATGATGACAAGTGTAAAGTAAAATCAACATTATGACCTAATCATTTAAATATCACAATATTCAGTGCTATTTTAAAAAAGGAAATAAATAATTAGATAATAAAACTTTATATACATAATACTGTACATCACAGCACACCTGCAGCAGATGAGTTTTCCAGCGATTCCCGAACCAGATACCATAAATTAAAGTTACCCCCGGTCACTAATGGCAACCGCAAGACCTAACTACCATATTTCTATACTTCTTGAGGATAACATTTGAGCTGTCATCAAAGTAAAGTACTGATATTGCGTTTAGCTTGGTTGGGGCACAGCATGGCTTTGGCACATTGTCAGGAAACATTAGATGGACCTAAAAATGAAAACATAAGGCAGGGTTAAAAGAGGTGAAGCAGCAGTCAGCTTCAGATTCATTATACCTGCTGCAAACCCTGTACTAGCTTGCAATGTGAAATTTACTTCTACACACAGAAATATACATGAAATGCAATCTAGGATACTTACCAGGGTTTGTACAATTGCATGATTTGTTGCATTCATATGCGCGTTGAGTGGGAAAGAGCATTCACCATCGCAGTAAAACGCAGCGTAGCCCTCAGGTGCAATGATCCAGTCCTTCAAAAATATATCTTTCTTTATTTATGACTCTTATCATTTCACTTTTAAATCTTCATTATGAGGACACCACATGAAGACCACATGAAATAATTAATCTCACCTGCCAGCCCAAATCTCGAAAACTGACGTAAAGTTCGTGCTTCTTGCAGGCTTGCTTCTGTTCACTTGTGTTATAATCTATAAAAAATAAAAACCAAAAGCTATTAACTAGAACAGAAATTAATTATTTAACCTCTACAGTGTCTTTTGAGCAGCAGCTGCCCCTATTGATTTAATAAATTACAAATACTAATTATAAATAATTTCTTATTAATAATTTTATTTAATAAAGTACTTCATTAACATGCTTTTCTTTCAGCTCCCCATGATGCTCTGCTGTTTACAGCTACATTTACATCTCATTCCTTTAAACAAGGTGATTTTCTTCGAGTGCTTTGATTTTCCTGGATTGCTCTGCATTTTTACAGAATCTATTTATTTATTTATTTAATATACTGATCTGATCCCTGAAGGGAAATTAAGAGCACACTCTAGTTAGCAAATACTTCAGACGCATGCATATGTGTTAGTTTGTGCAGGCCCCTGTAGCGCACGCACACACACAGGGGGCCTGTAAGCATGCAGGGGAAGGTACAGTGGCAGACAGGACTTTTGTGGAGCGCCCCAAATGAGCAATTTGTAAAGGGGATGGCGCCTTGCTCAAGGGTAGATTGGCAATGCCCCGGAGGTGAGCTGACGGCTCCCACTGTCAGCTCCCACTTTGCGTGGTTTTTTTTGGGCAGGAGCGGGAATTGAACCACCGATCTCAGGAACATTGGACGACCCGCCCTACCACCCGCTTTACCACTGAGCCACTGCCGCCCCCAGTGGGGTGTCAGGAGCGGGATATCAAAGTTACGTCAAGGTTTTACAATGAAGCATTAACTGGACTTCCGACTTTTGTTTTGAGACTGGCACCAAAGAAGAAGAAATTTGCCAGTTAAATAGAGTATACATGCATTTTCTTGTATGTGAATTTAAATGTACGACCAGAAACAACAATAAGAAACAACTGGCTCATGTTTGAAAATATTTCATTTTTAAATTTCCATGGAAATCTGCTAAGTAACTGTGGAGATAATCCACAGATAATAATATTATATGACAAATGAAACAATGGGTGAAAAAAAAATTAATCAGATCTAAATACGTGATGAGAAGATAAAGTAAATTAGGAAAGAAAAGATAGTGGCATCTTAAACAACACAGATGTGTACATGCCTCCAGTTTTTGGCGCCCTTGATGACTCTTGCTGATTGGTGGATTTATTGCGATTGTGGTTCTTTTTCTTCCCACCAGTTGCTCTGACTGAGCGAAGCAACACCCCACTGGCCTTGAAGAACGCAACCAGGAACGGCTGCTTGGACTGAGGTCCGTTCCTCCCAACAATCCCAGCAGATTTTAAGTTGATGCTTCGCCCTGTAATGAAACAGAAGCTAGATAACATTTTTTTAAAATAAAGTCAAAGAACTTATGGGCTTTGTGTCATTCTATGCTCTCAAAGGATTTCAAGCAACTTTTGCAACATCTAGAGACTCATAATTTTTCGGCTTTTAATTTTCCTTTTCTGAGGATTTATGGTCATTCATTGGTGAATGTAAATATTACATAAGTTGGTGGCGATTAATCAAAAAGACATTTTTAATTGCCTCAAAAGAACTTTCTGACCTTTTCTTGATTACACGTCTGAGTTCAATCTGGATAAAAAATGTAAAACTCATGGAAAACTTGCCATCAACATTCTCCACACAGAGCTGCAGGCCCAGGTTCTGCTGTGGGTTCATCACCCAGAGGTTACTGGTGGCCGTGATGTCAAACACCAGCCAGCCGCCATTTGAAGCCTGGACCTTTTTGGAATCAAGCAAGAATGTTTCTGCATCTCTAATGGCACGAGAAAACAGAAGAACACACAAAAGAGCTATTTTATTCTTTATGGCAATGTTGCTTTTTGTTTTATGTCATTTCAGCGCAGACTTGATCAAACAGATGTTAAGCTGAATGCGGATACTTTTCTTCTGAATTATAAATGAGATACAAATGTGCTGTAGTGAGTTAAGCTTTGGAACAGTCGATGCACCTTTACACTGCTCAGCTCTAATAGGACACAAATAAGAATCCATGTGCTTCTTAGAGGGCATTTAGACTACATCCAAGATTTCTTAACTAGTTAGACTGGAACAGATAAATAACAAATCACTGACTGGTCACAAATGGATGCTTTGGCTCAAATTTTGCTGCAGAAGGTAGTTTTTTTTTCCTCTTCATTGTTTCATCCTCTGGAAACCAAACATTTTTTCCTAATATAACTTTGGTATTGACAACCTGTTATTTAGTGTATTAAAAGTCATTTTGTCATTTTTATTTCAGAATTAATAAAAATAAACTGTAGATGTAGATTTTCTACCTTGAGACAAACTAAACAGTTGGGTTTAGGGTAAGCAAAAGGGGTGCCAGGTTTTCTGCTTTTGCAAAGGCAAAATATTGTGAATCATGTACATCAGTGCTTGTTCTTTTGACATAAGGTATCAATCAGCCCAAAGTAAAAAAAAAAAAAAAATCTCTGCATCACAATTTGCATTTAATTCCTTTCAAGTGGCAGAACGGATAAGGCAGCGTCTGTTCAGTTTTTGTGGTTACACGGTGCTGGTCGGAGGGAACAAAGATTTTCCATGTGGCCCCAATACTCCAGGAATTATTCATGTGTTTATTACAGAAGTAATAAAACTCAACCTCATGTGGAATTCCGCATGAGCACTAATATTTATGAGTGACACACTGCTGAACTTCCTCTTTGAAATGGACAGCATTAAGCATATATCCTGTGATAATTTTGTTTGTCGAGGTAAGTAATCACTTCTCCCATTGCCATAACCAAGGGGAAAATCTTTATCTCACCCCTTCATCTGTCATTACTGGATGTACTGTTCCAGAGCGAGTGAGTTAGGGTGAGTGTATGTCAGAAAAGAATGAACTCTGCTTTTCAGGTAAGTCTGTGTCCTGCAAACTGTTCATATGCCACGATTCCCCCCATTAAGAACCAGTAGCAAAGTTCAGCAGCAGTGCAGGATGTTTGCCATGTTGATATAATGGAGTGAAAGGAGGTCAGGTTGGTGCGTGGCTGTCTGACTTTATAGGGGTTTTTCCCCACTAGTACTGTGAAGATATGAAGTCATGTTTTGAAGAGGTCCCTGTTTTGTTAGTCTCTTTTTCTAACCATGCACAAAAAGACAAATGTCTCCCCATTCGACGGTTAGAGGCAGTACAGAATGTTTTTTGGCAGTACCAAAAAAATGTTGAAGGAAACAACTGGCAGGCAAACATGTATAAATACTGAAGGTTTTAATCTAACCTGAAAATCTACAAAAAAAAAAAAAAGTATTTTAAAAGAGAAGATATATTAAATATACTGTAGTATGTGTGTGTTTGTGTGGTTTGATGAGATACAATATAATTTAAGGGACCTTAAGGGACACCTGTATCTCAAAGTCACTCTCATTCTCAGATTTTCAAACATTATTTAGAGATTGACAGGATGTGACACAACATTCAGAAAAAATTGTTAAAACCTGGTATCCTCTTTGACTTGAAAGTCATGCATTTATTTGTGCATTAAAATGGTAAATTGCAGGTAAATGGCAACATTATGGTTTGAATTTCAGTAATGATACCACAATTTGTAAAAACATCAGCATCATTATTTGGGACAAATGTTTTGATTAGGGATGAGCGAGTACACCACTATCTGTATCTGTTTCTGTTCAAACAACTAGATTATCTGTATCCTATCTGTACTCGGAATGGGCGGGGCTTAAACCGGAAATCAGTGTGGTTTGATCGGAAATGGGTGGGGCTTAAATCGCTACATTATTTTTTGTCTAAAATTGATATGGATTGATCAGAAGTTGCTATATTAATTGTTTATTTTAAAACTATTTACAGAACAGCCTCGAAATTGAGATTCAAATTAATGTTTTTCAGAAATCAGAAATCAGAAAAGGTTTTATTGCCAAGTACAATAAAAATGACTGTCGAGGAACTTGACGCGGTGTCAGTGCATTGAAGGTGGAAGAGAATAATTTTTGATCACAAAAGTAAGAGAATTTTCTCAAAAGTAAGAGAACTATTTTTTTCTTCTTTTTCAGTTGAATTTTTTTATAATCAAACTGGGTTTTTAGCACCTAATGTTCTTGCCATTTTTTTCACATAAAGTTAAACAATGTTGATTGCGGTGAGTGTGTGTGTGTGTGTGTGTGTGTGTGTGTGTGTGTGTGTGTGTGTGTGTGTGTGTGTGTATGGTGCATGTCTCAGTTAAAATATTTATAAAATATAGAATTATTAATTTGAACAGAGTTTAGAACAAACAAGTAAAAAAAGACGAGTGTAGGCAGTGGTTAAATGCACGCGTACGTGCAACAAAAAAACAACAACAAGAAAGTTCACCAGGTAACCAAACACCGAAATAGAGGCAAGCTGAAGAAAACCTAAGAAAGACGTGAGGAACAGTGAAGTCACCAACAAAGAGATGAGTAATTGTCTACGTGTGCCGGAGAGTGGGACAGGGACAAACTCTGCTCTAACTGCAGTCTGTAGGGAGGGGCGGGAAGTATGTGTGACTGGCCAATCACAGAGCGTGAAAACAGTCAGTATGATTTTCCTTCAGTTCGATCACGAGTGTTAATGGGTTTTATTCGTATCGTACTCGTATTGGTCATAAATGCGTTATCCGTCCCGGATACTCGTATGAAACGAGTATCCGGCTCAACCCTAGTTTTGATGTTCCAGTTCATGAACTTGTGTGAAAGTCACAGGATGACATTTGTCAGTCATCATCAGCTGAGAGTTAATGTAGCGGAAAAGGCAGGATGTTTCAGAAGTAAATAAGTTGCTAGAGGCACTACAATAAAATTAATAAAAAAATACCACAAAGAATCCACTAAGATTTTCACAGGCCTAACATCTGAAGAACAAGAAATGCTATATCAGACTCTAAGCATTGAAATAAAAATGTTTCATGTGATTGTGTGGTGAAGACCTACTTTTATTAATTATTTACTTATACTAACCTTGTTTATTTCTTTAAATCAGTCAAAACTTTCTCTTTCTGAGGAACTGATCAAAAACACTATTTGGGTTGACAGCAACAGAATTTCCTTCAATGTTTTTTCTGTTGTCACGGTGAGATAAAGCACAACTATTAATGAGTTGATTTAAAACTTTCAAGGTTTATTTAGAATATTTTTAATTCAGCTAAACAACTCTAAAATTGAATTGACTTAAAAAAGAAATCAACTAAAAAACAATTAGAAATTGACCACAATTGTAATATTTGACAAAGTAGTCACAAAGAATAGCAAAATGATTCTTAGTGGTGAATACATGATTGCTCTCTTCATTTTCTGGGCATACTGTATTATGTCAAAGTATACATTTTTACAATACATATCACATCACAGTAACACATTTTTCACAATTTGCACTACATTTATTGTAGTACAAACACTAACTGCAACGCCAAACCTTGATAGTCACTAATTTTAACCATCTGAGATTAAAGTTGTTGTATTTACGTACTAAAACCACAACCTCATTTTAATTGATGCACAACAAATAACCAAATGGAAGCCATTAGCAGAGTGTATTTGTGTCTATTCCCTCTGATTCACTGAAGGAAAGTACTAAAGAAGGTGTACATCTTTACAAACTACTAGTACTCCAGTACTGTGCCTTTTTTCTCTTTTAAGTTGGGGGGACATTTAGGCCAGATTTTTTTAATATTAGAAAAGACTCGTTCTTTTCTGTAAAGCTAAACTAAAACACACTATTCCTTGTGAAAATGTGTGTGAAAACTAAACTGAGCTGTCTTCCCCTTTAAGATGGCAGAGTCCATTGACTTGGACCTTTTCAAAGCCCAGGAGGGCCATATCTCCCCTTCAATCACCCACACACATTTTTGGCAACCAAATGTGGGCCCACTTTTAAGTACACCCTTGTGTATTCAGCTATGTCATGGTTTAAACTTCCGGAATATTGTTAAGACAGGCAGGTGGTGGGCATAACAGTGACAAGGGAGCACCAGAGAGAGCCCCTCCCCCACTAACATGGCCCCTCATGATTTCGTCTGGGACACGTCCAGCTTGGCAGGGAACACAAGACGGGTGATAACTGATGGACCTTCCCGGTTTCGTAAGTGGCCGGCTCGCTAATGGACTTCTCTTTATCCAAGAACTATATTTGTGAGGCAGACATGGTGCGAATGAAGGAGAGCAGAGGCAGAGATAGAAAGGCGTTCTAAGCCAGTGGAAAGTTTCAGCAACGCAAACAAAAGCTACTGGACCTTTGAACTGTGTAATAACATAGCTGCAACATATTGGTTTAGCTTTTACATTTATTAGAGAGGAGTAGAACCTACTTTTCTTTTCTCCCCCTCTTTTGTGCCTGCTTTGTGTTTCTCAGCAGTTCACATGACGGCGAGCAGGCTTGATGCCGGTCCTCAGGCTACACTTTTTAGTTTGTTGAATGGATATGAATTTATATTTAAATTCCTCTAATGATATGAGGTCAGATTAATTTTCTGCCAAGTGCCAAAAGTCACATTCTGGTTGTGCTCAATAAAGAGATGCATTCTTTAACTGATAGTATAAGAAGTAATGGTTCTATTTGTTTGGGAAAAGTAGTAATATGACCCTTACAAGCAGTAACATTCAGAAGCACTCATATTTTGAGTTAAGAATGAGCACCAAAATGTAGTCATCAGACCCATGTCAGACTGCATATGACAAATATGAAGCAGCATTTAAAGTAGTACTTACTTGTTTTGATATTCCTTAATGACCTGATATATGGAAACCTTCAGTGTGATATTGTCGTAGCGGGAATGACTGCGATCCTTATAAATCCGAAACTCTGCAGCTGTGACCGCCTCTCCATCCGGTATCTGAGTCAGATCGAAACGGAACTCCTTGTAGTGTCTTCGTTGGTGAGAAAAATCTTTATCTTTCTCAACTGGGAAAGAAAATATTTCATGATGAACTTTATATTTACATGTAGGAAGACTTATCAAAAGCTACTGTTTCAACTTCTTAACTGCTGTATGTCGCAGAGAAAACACGGTGGCATAAACTCCCAGAAAAAAAGAGTAATTTATCACATCTTCTTTTACATTCCAGTTCCAATCCAAACATTTTGACTACCAACAAAAGCACTTTCCAGTTCATTAAATCAGTCAACTGAATACAGGTAGCAGTTCCCAGACAGGCCCTCTACTGTGTGCTGAACTGCATTCTCTGGCCATGATGAATGGGCTGTCAGTTAAGAAAAACAGGCTGATTTCAATTAAAGACACTTTCGGCTGCTTCTCAAGTGAGAGAAAAGACCAGACAGGATTCTTAAACCTCATGTGAGCATCTACTCTGACCTAATTTCTGACCTTATGCTGACCTCCTATAGGTATCATACAATGCTCAAAGAGTGCTTGGCAAACCTTAACCTTCAATATTTCCAATTTAATGGGCAACATACATATTTTTTAAAGCCTGACATTTTTGAGAATGGTTAAAAACATAAATTATGTTCTGCATCTTCCTGTGTGGAAATAAATCAGGGATACATCTTGATTTTTCAAGGTGCTGTGTTGCGCCCTTGTCTGGTTGCCACCAGGCAGACGCATGTGGTCGAAGTCAGCGTATTTCCTGAAGGTGATATCATGCAGTGCATTTCCCCGATATTTTATCAAAAGAGAAGGCCTGCGGTTACTTAGCACAAACAGGTCAGAGGTCAGGTCTGACTTTTACCCACTGAGTGTCTTCCATTATATTAGCCACAGGCAGTAATGTGAAGCAGAAGCGCCACTGGAACCAGAGAGAATTTAACTTTCAAATGGATAAAAATTAAACAACAATGACTTCGGTCCAAAGGTGAACCATGTGCATGTTCTCGATCAGGACCATGTTTTTTGCATGGATTCATAAATAACTGATTCATCGTTATACCCTCTTCTACAATTCTGTGTATGGATTTTCAGTCGCTGATGTCTTGGCTTCGGTGAAAGAAGAAAGGAAGAGCATATTAAACTGCATGAAATGCCGCATTTGTAAAACAGTTGAGGTCAAGGAGCCATATTTAGGAGTACTGTAATAAAGACAGAGCCTCATTGAACACTTCACTGACAGTCCTTAGAATGAGAGCAGAGCTTTCAAGGCTGACAGTGTACATGCCCTGCTATAGTGGTAAGTGGAAACAGATGGGCTCAGAGCAAGGTGAGGGATTCTACTTCCAGGCAACACAAATTCACTTTAAGCTCCATGTTTAGCTGTAAATTTAATACCACAGAATCCTCAACACCAATTGTAAGTAATGCTTATTTATAGGGATTCTATCGTGTCATTAGATTCTGCCATCTTACATCATGTTTTATTTTGTAATACCTTTTCATACGATATATTTAATGTTTTAATTCTAATCAAAGAAGAAGAAATGGTGCAAATAAAACAATATTAAGAATAAAGTTACTGCTTTCCCTTCAGGGAGAACCTTGAGATACACAGGCATCAGTCAGTATCACTCCCCTTTTAACAACAGGAAATAATTCAGACCAATTTTCTCAAGGTCAGACAGTCATCTGATAAGTTGCTCTGAACTGCTGGGTTAAGGGTCGAGGCTACTGAACAAATGCAGTCACTATACAGGTCAGCTGCTTTTTAATAGAAAGCAGCACAAATTGATAAGGTCAAAATGTTGGGCCTAATTCTGTTAAATGTATAATATTTGACACACAGCTTCAACTACTGAGCTGTTCAGATGATGACTGGTACCTTAAACGAAGCTCACTCACATTTTCACCGCTGAATGAGAGGAAGTCAAACTGGTGTTCAGCACAAACTGGGCCTGTAGACTTCTTTTTAACGTGACTCAGTTTATTAAAAAACAGCAACAAAAAAACTACATATGTCAGATTATTTTGATAAAACTAACCGCAGGCTCTGATATCAACTGAACAGCAGATGTAATATGATTTAATTTACTTCAGCACAAAGCCTGAAGAACAAGAATTTCATGCTGACTTGTGGCGGCAGTCTATTGTTTGTGGTGGACTGATAAAAAAAATTACACTTGATGTAAGTAATTATGGATAAAGATAAAATTAAGTCCTTTCCTATATTTTCCTTACAGAGGAGGCTCTGATGTTATAGATAAACTCATGAAGCTTTTACATTTTAATATTTGTCAACCTCAGAGTTTCCGCTTTAAAAAGAATTTAAATCAAGCATCGCTCACATTCCAATTTCTTTTGATCCGTTGTCTGATACTGAATAAAACCTGATGCAGATTAATTTCACTTACCTAAATTAACGAAGCTCATCACCATGTCGGCATCATTGAGAAAGCTGGTGTCGTGCGCAGAGGTGAACGCGGGGCTGTGGCCTAAAAGTGGGGCCGCGCGGTAAGGCTGAGCCACACGGGAATACCCGGCATGCTGTGGGCTGTAATAACCTTTTCTGGAGTGCCCTTGAGCCTTGGCACTGGAGCTCTTGCCCGCGTTCTGGTGCGCGCCCTCCTCCTCCTCCACGGCCATGGCGTTGTAAAGGTCGAGCATGAAGAGCGGCGCAGAGGACGCCTGCTTCCCCGGAGAAAAAGGTCGAGGACGGTGAGGCAATCCCAGGATGGAGAGGATCTCTCTCTGGATCTCTCTGCGTTCGTGATTGCGCAACCTCCTGTAAATAAAACTTGAGTGCACATGGTTGTCACTGAAGCCGCAATGAGCGCAGGACAAAAAACTCAAGCAGCTCCATGCGAGTCCAAGTATAGCACGGTTCAAAGGTGTAAGCGCTGTCATCTTGACAAATAGTTCACTGCGGGGTGTGAAGATGAACTACATCGCACTCTGTGAGAGAAATTAATTCATTCATGCATCTGCCAATTAGGAATCAGACTTTCCATACTAGACAGATCGAGTACCACAACTTTCAAGGTGGTAGTTTCTTTTTTTTTTTGTCTTCTTTTTTTTTTTTTTTTTTTTTTTTTTTTTTACCAGTCAGCTCTGCTGCAGAAAAGTCGTCGCTCCTATCCTGTGACCAAAGTTTCTCCAGCTGTATTTTCTCCACCAGGGTCCATCTAAAGTCTCTGCGTACACCAAGTATTTATGGACATATGACCCCCGTCCCTCACCTTACTCCTCTGTGATGCACAAACGCGTAGGTACGCCCATAACGTCGATGGATAACCCGAACTGATCCTCAGTGGATGAATGGCTTTCAACAGCGTTCGGCATTAACAAGGAGAAGCTCTCCACGCATTCCCCGGCTCACATTTTACTGTTTCCCCCCTTCCAGAGTGTGTCGGGGCTCGTTGCCCTCTGAGTCCATCCCACGCTCAACTTCTCTTTTTTTTTTTTTTTTTTTTTTGCATCCACCTCTAGCGGCCGCAATAAAACTTCAGCCCCGTCCCATGATGAATGTGGCGACTCGGGAGCGTAAAATGAGACACTTGAAATTTGAGAACCCAACTTAACATGTGAAAGAATAATGACAGAGACTTTTAATCATGTTATTGTAGTCTGGGTGTTTATAGGAGAGGGCTGCAGCTACATTCAGCACCAACAACAAGCATCCTGTTTTTGAGGACAGAAACATGATATGGAATGCTATTAAAATGACTTTATTGAATATTTCGGCACACTAATTGTAATGTTCTGCCCTTAAAACTATACGATAGTGGGCAGATCTCATATGCAGCGAAACAAAACGGATTCTGATCTTTTTGTAAATATTTTGTTTTTATGTTTGGGTTAGGGTAAGAAGTTCGATGAGCTATTAAATCCTACAAGTCCTTTTTAAATCGAACCTGAAATCTTTATTCTTAATGAAAGTAAACGAATTCCAGTCAGTTAAATGTATTTAGAAAAAAATGGAATTCAGTAAAAAATATCCACATATTTCCTGTTTGCGCATGTGCAGACGCAAACTGCCACTTTATTCTGGAAGCTGATGTTTGTTTTTTTAAATCCCATTTTTTAAATCCCTTCCTGTGTGTAGTTTGCTCGTGGCTTCACCGTGTCCACGATTTACCTGTGAATTCCTCGGTTTCTTCCTCAGGCCACAAATATGCAATACAGGTGACTTAAAATTTAACAAATGTAAATATAGTTTAACACTACCAAAAAAGCACATTTAACTAAAAATGATTTTAAGATAACTTAATGTACTATAATAATACATATAATAATATAAAAAAATATGCTTCTGGATCTTTGTCATGTTATTTCCTGCAGCTACTTGACGTAATAAAATATTTAAATTCGTCACTTTTTTCAGTGTGGAAAAGGAGAGGGAAAAAAACAACTTAGAACAAGACAAAGTATATTACAAATTCAGTAATGAGCGATGCAGACATGCTGCAGGTTTCTATGGTCAACAGTAATTTCCATCTTCATTATTATTAAAGCTGGCTTTGAATGGACAATTTCATTAGAAGCTTCTGACAGAAAGTTCCGTTCTCAGAGAAGTATTAAGCAAACATTATGCTGAGCTAAGTACACTGGGATAATTAAAGACATAAATACTGTGAGGTTTCCATGTGGTGAATGCCTGCGGTCCCAACTGTTGAAAAAGAAGCGATCTTCCATGTAAAGACGCTCCAGGACGCACTGGGATGCGACCACATAGCGCCATCTAGTGTACACAGCGAAAACACTTCTGTTTACAGTTCAGGTCTCCTGCACACACACACGCACACACACACACACACACACACACACACACACACACACACACACACACACACACACACACACACACACACACACACACACACACACACACACATACACACACACACACACACTGCCAGAAGCTCACTGATTCCAAGTTTCACAGTGTTGTGTGCTTTGATGAAGGCCCTGGTGGTAATCTGTTTTTTCTTTCCATGGCCATCATACACATTCTTTTTGATGCTCACAACACACACCACACTTCAAAACGTCAAACATTCTCCAGGCAGAAGATGAGATTGATGTGATGGAATTCCTGAAATGAACTCAAAAGTCCAAAATACAGAACAATCTAAGTAAACCAATGGTTTAGATGTTTTAATTCTGGCAAAAAAAAGGGAAAGATTCATATAAAAGTCTCTTTAAGGAAAGTTGTTTATGACATGTCATTCCTGAAATACACAGTTATGACCCTTTTCATAAATAACAATATACGAGCTGCAACAGGAATAAAAAATAATCCCCAGGAACAGAATGACTTCAAATTTCATGATAAAATGTTAATATCTTCTTAGATGATGGAACATTTTGCTTACTTGTTGGAAAAAAAAAAGGAATTCTATTGTAAAGGGGGGTAAAGTATTGTTTTAACTTGGGTGATATATGATTGATTGGTCCAAAAGCATTTCAGAAGTGCCTGACAGTCAGACTGATAGCTTACAGCAGCTCATGATCAGCTGCAAGACATCAAACTCACAGTCTTGTACTGAAATGGGTCAATTTTAGATGTAATGTTTGGTGAAATAACTAAATTTCAAAAATAATTATTTATCTTTTCTATTTAACTGAGCATACAGCACTCAATTAAATGCAGTCAAAATGTATAGAATGACATGCAATGCAGCAACATCAAGGGACAATATGGGGAAATGTGTCACCCACACTGACTAGAGAGAGAGAGAGAGATCTAGAAATGTTGTTCAAGGTGTTCAGATGAGAATATTTAACATCAGCTATTATTTCTCTTTATACAATTTAAATCTCAAATCAAGTAACATGAATAATGATACTAAATGTGATGGAATGTATTTGAGTTGATCACATATTCGGTCTTTCACGACAGAGAAGCTGTAACGATGAGATCTTCCTGAGAATGGTTTGCTCCTCATCAGCTCCAGACTGGAGCCTGCACTGACGCTGCATTGTGTCAATAGCTTGGCCCTTTGCTGTACGGATCCCGCCTCATCATGCTACCGTAGCACAGCGATGGATCACACACCCCAGGCTGACCAGGGATGCCAGGATTACCACTCTTCCCCTCTGCTCCATCTAAACCAGGGGGTCCAGTCTTACCTGGAGGACCTGGTTCACTGTACCCCTGGGGACCCATTGGACCTGTGGCGATAAAAATACTAAGCCATGATCAGCTCAACGTAACTGCATTTAGTAAGAAATAGTATGAGCATACACATGCCTTTGATAAGAAATGTGAAAGATGAGTGAAACAGACTAATTGCACATATTTTTACCTGGAGGCCCTGGTGGCCCTTGTTCTCCAAGGATGGTTCGACCAGGGCTCCCCTTCTCACCATTCAAACCTGGTTCTCCTACAAACACAAGAGTACTTGCTAAAGTGTCCTGAAAGCAGCTTTAATAATATATTCTATACTCAGATGCTGGTTTTACCTTTAGGCCCATTGATTCCAAGCCGACCAGGGCGACCAGGATGACCCGGCTGTCCCCTGGGGCCACTAATTCCAGGAAGACCCACGAGTCCCTGGGGCCCAATTGGACCTGGAAGACCAGGAGATCCAGGCCGGCTTTGACATCTGGTGCAGCTGCTCTGCTGGTTGCCAAGCAACAATAGAGGCAGCTCAGCTAGGGTGATTGAAAATGAAAGGATTTCAGATGTGAGATGAAAACTCACAGGATCCTATTGTCAGGAAGTCCATTATAATACTCACCATGAAGAATCTCTCTGCAGATTAGCCGAATGTGATTGTCTGACATTTCGCTCGCCTGGATTAGAAAGTGATGGAAGGTTTTCAGTGAGTGTAGACTCTAGTGTGTTGTCAGTGTCAGACACAACATTATAATAAAATATCTATAACAGTAAAGTAAAAAAAAAATACATACGGATTTCCCTTCAGGTCCAGCTGGGCCAGGTAGGCCTGTGTCCCCCCTCAACCCACGAGGACCAGGTGGGCCCAACTGACCGGACGGTCCAGGATGTCCTGCTTTACCTTCTTGACCTCTTTGTCCCGGTTCCCCTGTTGACCCTTTCTGGCAAAAAATATCACCCCAGTGTTAGCAACACACACAACAATTCAGGCTGGATGGAGGTAGAATGATTAATGCATTTAGCTTAACATACCTCTCCCTTTAGTCCCATTGAGCCAGTGGAGCCCTGCCAGTGGAAGACAGGATAAGTCATTATACTAAAAGATATTGGGACAACACCTCCAAAAAGTCCGCACAACCTTTAAAGGTGTTGTTTTATGATAGTAGAAAAACATTTTTTAGACCTAAAATGCACATGCAGATGCTCGGGAACACGTAAATCTAGAAGATATTGGGGTTTAATGTGGAAAAGTCTTGATGGAAGCCTGACTCATGACCACTGAGTGTTCATCAAGATGTTGGAGCACCACCTGTTGGCCAAATAGCAGCACGTTTTACAGCATCACAGGTGGATATATCATCATGTGTCAAATTGGGTTAATGGGCTCCCGCCTGGGTCAAAAACTGTGATGATTTATGTCAAAAAGGTTTTCAACATCTTAACATGATAATCTTGACAGGGTAAAGACAATTTTTTTGACTAAAAAAAAAATAAATAGAAGATACATAGCGGTTAATAAGAAATCAGTGTGTTACAATAAAATAATAAAAGAGAAAATATACGATACAAACACGATCGTGACCTTGCTGGGTCACTGGTCTGCTGGATCTTATCTCATCCTGCTACGGGTGACAGGCGGGGTACACCCTGGACGAGATGCCAGCTCATCATGGGGCCACACAAAAGACAACACAAACAAACAACGATGCACGCTCACACTCACGCCTACAATCAATATGGAGTGATCAATTCATCTAAGCTACAAGTTTTTGGAGGTGGGAGGAAGCCAGAGAACCCTGAGAGAACCCACAAAGACCTTGGGAGAAAATATAAACTCCACACAGAAAGGAATTGAACCTGGAACCTTCTTGCTGTGAGGCGCCCCAGCTTAATGTTAGCATTATACGCTTATCATGGAAACTCACAGGTTTGCCAAGCGGCCCAAGCTCTCCTTTTACGCCTGCCATTCCCTGGTGAGAAAATAGATTTCAAGTCATGGATAGATACTATAATTATGTAACACATAGTAATATAGGAGGGCAGAGTAAAACATCCATTCCAAATGTGGTAATTAAGTCACAGTAGTATTGTTGGTTTTCAACAATATTTTAGATACAACATGTTAACAGTCTTTTGATGATTGATTGCAGTTCATGATCATGAAATCTTTCATATAAAGGGTCAATCTTGGAGAATCAGCAAAATGGCAAACATTAAGTTAAACTGTCAAAAAGATAAAATGTAATTTAGTCATAGCTTTAATAATCCATTATTTTACAGATGGAGAACCAATAAACAGTAATTACTGTGTGTCACTCTAATGTTTTAATCAAACTGTGGTAGTGATGTTCTTGGAATTAAAATCCACATTAATTAGACATCTAACAGGATTACTAATATTATCAATACTATTATTATGTTTAATTTAGGCAGATTGACTTTAATCTCTGCAATTAAGTTATTATTTAATCTAAGCATAACAGAGATCAGTATTATCACAGAGAGGTCTAGAGGTCTAGAGAGGGATGATGTAATCTCAAATCTCACCTTCTCTCCTCGTTCGCCTGGATGTCCACTTTGTCCCTTATAAGAAGTGAAAAGTGGATTAAAACTCGATAGCACTCAGCTCTGAGATTGATTGACCACTGACAACTGATAACTAGATATCACAATACATATACTGTAGCTATTATTTATTGTTATATACAGTTATTGTAATTTAGTAGAGAACATAAGATATACTTTTTTATCACCATAATGGAAAAGGTTTGAACATGATGGAAGGGAGAGTTGTGGCAGTGTAAGGTCACCTTGCTGCCCTTCAGGCCTGGCATGCCTGGGTATCCTGGCTGACCTAGTTGTCCTGGTTCCCCTGGTCTCCCCTTTAATAGAATCCAGTTGAACTTTGATAATTAAGTATTGGAACACACTTTACTGAAATCCTATTGCAAGTAAAACATCCCAAAATGCTTTATATTTTTGATGAAGATAGTACAGCGTTACGTGGTTTATCAGAAATAAAGTAATCTCTCTGGATTATTTCAGTGGGAACACACCTCAGAGCCTGGTGTCCCTTGTATCCCTGGACTTCCATCTTCTCCTTTATTTCCCTTGACAAAGAAATAAAACTTGAAATAACATCTTGACCACATCTTATCACTGTTTGGAACATTTTAAAGAGGTTTGGGTGCATTAAAGCTCTGTGATTTATTTTGTCTAATCATCATTTCTTTACTAGTTGAGCGAGGCTCTTTAGATGCAGTCAAAGTATCATCCCTAATGTAGTTTTTTCACTTATGTACTATACATAATACCAATACATACTGTCTTGCTGAAGGCAAAATACTTGGATATAGTGTCCATCCAGACTACTAACGTCTTTGGTAGTCTGGCACTGCAATATCCATGTTTAAGTTATCACCATTATTTTGGTGAACGGATCATTATTTATGCGGAGGTACATTTTTGGAGCCTACAGAGATCAAATGAAGCAGTGCTGGTGATCTGTGCACCCACTTCTTCTCTGTGGTAACAGAGGATTGAGATTCAACTTAGTCGAACTGGTGACACTGAGCACTGCAGCCTGCCGTGCATCATTCATAATACGACACAGGGCTTGAGGATGTGCTACCGTGTTGTAGGATCAGCCATTAGTCAGTAGCTGTTTCACAGTCCTCCACTGTGCTGATTTAAATAATTTGCTTTGTCTGTGTCTAGTCAGTTTCAAATGCAGGTTATTGATCTGCTTCGTTGATTTGTTGAAGTAACAGTTGAGCTAGTATGCTCACAACTGTAATATTTATGATGAAATGTCATGAAATGGGATGAGATAGGATGAGATAGGATGAGATGGGATGAGATGAGGTTAGATGTACCTTTATTAATTCCACATGGAAGAAAACACAATTTGACAGTACAAGGATAGAGGTAGCAGTGTAAAATACAAAGAATAAAACTGCAATAATATGCAGAAAATACTAAATTAAAAAAAAGGGATTTCCTAACAGGGACAAAAGATTACCTTGGGTCCAATGGGTCCTTTAAAACCAGGAGAACCAGGTAAACCCAAGTCACCCTACATGAGAGAAAGGAATGGCTTTTGTGACTTTTAAGGCTCAGTGTTACCATGAGGCAGCAGTCACCAATTTTCCAACATCTGTTAACTGACTGGTGATCCAGCTGATCCTTTGAAGCCTTTGACTCCAGGTAAACCAGTTTCACCCTTAAAAAAGAGAAGAATGATTCACAGCAACTGAACTGTTTGGTTTGCATTTATTTCAGGAATACGTTCTTTGAGCTGCAGTTCACCTTTTGTCCCACTGGGCCAGCAATTCCTGGCAGTCCAGGCATGCCCTAGGAGGGAAAGTATAATAATAATAATAATAATAATAATAATAATAATAATAATAATAATAATAATAATAATAATAATAATAATAATGATGATGCAAAAAAGTAAAAGAAAAACATGATATGAATTATTTCTGCTGTAATTTTTTACTTGTCAATCCAGCCCAGAATATAAGAATAAATATGCACTAGTGTGGCATACAGGAGTTCTGCAATATTTAAAAGAAATTGCATTTTTAATGAAACTACATGTTCAAATGCAGTTTTTGAAAAGCGATTGCCAAAACAGGTTCCAGTTAACTTTGTCTCACAGTGAAATAATTGCTTTATTGTGTCAGTAATAATTCAGCTAATTGCCCAATAACAGAACTAATGAAACTCACACAATGCACCTATAAATGTCTGGAGCTACCTCCTCATTGTTCTCGCTGCAGTCATAAACAATGAAAAAAAAAAAAAAGAAAAAGGTTATTTGAATTAATTTCCTTCCTTCCTACCCAGAAGAACTCAGTGCTACCTACATCTTTATATAATTTATG
Source organism: Antennarius maculatus (assembly GCA_013358685.1). Lineage (NCBI taxonomy): Eukaryota > Metazoa > Chordata > Actinopteri > Lophiiformes > Antennariidae > Antennarius > Antennarius maculatus. The sequence continues at coordinate 8,871,548 of CM023616.1, read as the reverse complement.
AAAATATACATCACCTTTGAGGTGTCGCTAAGTCTGTTCTGTTCTAGTTGGGAAACATGTCTTACAGTCTTGTGGTGCAACTGACTCATTGTTTGCACTCCCATCACAAACCTTTGGACAACACTTAGAATCATGACCAGTGGAGTGGATGTCCAGTTGAAACACATTCCTCCTGAATTAGATTTGTTACTGCTTTTCCTCAACAAGTTACATTTACTTCCATGATATAGTCAGAGCCTGAATGTTACGTAATAGGGTTATACTGGGATGACCGATCTACCCTTTTTGCTGCTGGCAATGAACTCTCTACTTCTAAATGCATGTTAATACACAGAGATATTACCTACTATTGTAGTTTATGTGTCACTCAAACACAATAAACTTAACATCATTGCCGATTTTTGGTAGGCAGTCATGTGATACTGTACGCGCATTCTATTGGCTGACGGTATCCGGTATTGCACTATGTCTCGTGAGTCTCAGACTTACGTCAGACACAAACGTGCTTTAAACAGTCTATTAGAGTGTGGGAAAAAGGTAATACAGATAGAAGGTGGCTTAATATTAGTTTGGGAAGGGTTCATAAACGTTAAAAATTACCGTAAATAATAAGATAAATAGTTTGTCGCTCTATCATGTGTGGTTCCAGGAACACATTACCCACAAAGAATGAGGCCGCACTGTGTATATATATACATGCGGCTGGGTGGGAATCAAACCGCCTATCTTGGAACCCGGTCTACCACTGAGCCACTGCCACCCCAATTTACACAAAACCCTCAAGTTTTTGGACTAGATGAAAAGAGGTAAGAAAAGAGCGATGGCTCAAACATCCTGTGAATACCAAATACCAATTATGAGCAGTGAGCCGTGATGGTGTTTATGACTCACAGGCTGGCCTTCCCTCCCATCAACACCTGGAGTACCTCTGGCCCCAGCGTCTCCCTTAATGTGTTGGAAAAACAAAACAGTGTTAATGGCTGTGTTGATTCTCACTAATTAATTATAGACTAAAATACACAGATGTTTTGAATGTAGGATAATCTGATGAGTATTTTATTAAATTAATCAGGTAATCATTTAGCCTATACTTAATTCTTGCAAATTTGTTTTTTAAATGTTCATTTCAGTTTTTCACAACCCCAAACCCAAAAGAATCTTCCATCCATCTGTGAAAAATGCTACCCACTACACCACTGAGCCACCTCGAATTTACTGTAAAAGAATTATAAAGAAAAAGAATCAATACTTAGATTGAAGAGGCTTCAACAACAAAATAAATGCTGTTTTTTTTGCTTGAAAATGTACTGAATCAACTATCTCCACCAAGCAGCTCACTTTTTAAAACCATGTTTATCATTCTAGCCGATTATCGAGGTATTTGTCATTTTTTAAAATGCTTTGGCCAGATAATTGCTAATAAAATAATTGTCCTATTGATTAATAGATGTTATTTCATCAAAATTTCTAGTGCTGAGCTTTACTCAGATAAAGTCTCATTTATTTAATGGGTCATGCTGGATTTAGCAGACAGACATCTATATTCAAAGGTGGACAAGGTTCCATTGAGAATGCGCACTTTTAACCAACCTCATTCCTCAGGCTATTATTCTCCTAATCGTGGATGAGTTTTGGATTAAACTCCTCTGTGCTGTCAAAAGAAACAGACCTTTAGACCTGATCTCCCTGGTAACCCATCTTTTCCATCTCTGCTAGGAAGGCCCTGGAATCAGAGAAAATAATGCCACACACTGCAAACATGTTCTCTGGAAGAATTCTGGATAGTTTTTTACATACAGGTTCTCCTGGGTAACCTGGTGCCCCAGCAGGTCCCATGCTTCCTTTGTCTCCCTGGAAAAATCATGCCATCCCATGAAGTATGTTACATGTCTTGAGTTACGATCAACTGAATGGTTATTAAGCTGTGAGGAGCAGCAGTCTTACCACTTTACCAGGCTTTCCAGGTAACCCTATAATTCCTGGGGATCCCATGGAACCCTGACAAAATGAAAAAAAAAAAAAAAAAGGAAATTATCTTTAGGTATGATCTAAAACTGATTCCTAGTCGGTGGTGGAATTTCTGCCCCAAGTTGAGGTGTAAGGATTTTTGACCTAATGTGCTGCAGCCAGGGTGCTAAATCTATGACCAAGAGAACTAACTCAAAATACTGTAACATCATTTCGAAACAAGGATTGTTGCTAGCATAGATAACATGTGATTCCTCAACTCAGGTGTGCAGGATAAGTGTACATCCTCTTTATCATTTGGACAATAAAGAGGATTTCATTCCCGAAGGTGGGCTGTGGATTTATCAATGTACTCCAGTGAGCTTTATGGAGCTACATAAACCACTAAAACAACAGAATGCAAAAATATGCAAGTGATTTTTTTTTTTTAACTTGAATGTAGGCCTATTTTAAAAACATTAAGGACACCAAGAAGGCAAAAGATTATCTTTGTGATATGTTTATGTGTGTATAGACAATTAATAAATCATTGCAATCTTTTGTACCTGTTTTGTTTTACAGTGTTCTAATGTTTTGGTGTTGAAGATAATACTTAAAAAAAGTGTTTGTTCAAAGCCGATTAATGATTTTGTGAACATAACTCAGTATCACGGATAGTGAAAACAGAGATGTTTCTAATTTGTGGTTTTTCCAGCCTTTTGTGTCCTTGAATTAAGCACTTCTGACTTAAATTAGCAGGCGTGGTTTCGATCTCTATGTCCAAGCCAGGAAAATGAGACTATACCCATGGGTGGTCTTACAATATGGGAACAATTTCGAAGAAGTGGATGTAAGTGTGTTTAGATCCAAAGAAAATCTTACTCTCAATGAGATGAGGATCCCATCCAACTCTGAGAGATGATCAAGAAACTGTCTGTTGGTTAGTCTTTTGGAGCTCAAACAAAAAGTTGAAGTTTAGATTGTGGAGGGGCCAAATGCATCAGAGCTCCTTACTGTTGTATTCATGGCTGGCAATGTTGTTCATTCAGTCAGTAAGTCAGTCAATAATTTTAATCCAGACTGAAATATCTCAACACTTATTGTATGTGTGGCTAAAAAATGTTATAAATGCTATTGCCGTTCCCAGAGGAGGAAATCTGCCAGTTATGGTGATCTTCTGACTTTTCCATTTTCAACACCAGCAGGTTGACATTTCGGCTTTGGGGAAAAATACACATGAAGAAGATTGGCACGAAGCTTTGAAAAGATGTTGATATTTAGCTCCAAAAGAGTTGTAATAGTCCTGGTGATCCTCCAAGTCTGCATCCACAATAGTCAAACTTTTGCTCGATCATAAACTTTATAAAATCATATGCTTTGGATATTTATTGCTGTTACTCATTATGATTTTTGATCTGTGGCGGTTTAACATGACTCAGTTGTAGGAGTTACTATTGACTGGTGTTAGTGTGTTTTCTGCTCAGTGCTGTAAATATTTTCCCCATTTTTTGAACATGTTTGACCAATGGTTTTATGAACAGTTTTACATGCAGGTTTTGCCACATCTACTTTTATTTACCAAAGAAAAAGGGATGTAAACTCACTCTCATCTCAAGGTTCAGGATTCCTCTTTTTTTTTTTTTTTTTTTTTTAATTTTATTAACTGTATTAATCTTCGAAGGGAAATTTCCGATCAACACACAGGTTAGTAGTTGCATGTATATATGTATAGTGTGAACAGGCCCGTAACACACACACACACACACACACACAAAAGGGGCCTGTGGGCATGCAGGTGATGGGGAGGTAGAGCGGCAGGCAGCGCCTTCATGGTGTGCCTCCAAAGAGTAATCTGTAAAAGGGACAGCGCCTCGCTCAAGGGCGCCTCAGCAGTGCTTGGGAGGTGAGCTGAAGCCTCCCCCTGTGAGCTCACACTCCTGGGCGGACGGGATCAGGAAGGGTGATCGTCGATTTTGGAACACTGGACGACCCGCTCTACCACTGAGCCACTGCCGCCCTAATATGCCTGACAGGTTAAAAAAAATAATGTGACACATCCTAGTCAATGAATTAAACTGTAATGATGACACAGGATGACTCACATCAGGTGAGCACCTGTCTGGAGAGAGCTGAGACAACAATTTGTCATATCACTGAGGTGATGCAACCTAGAGAGGATGCATCACCTCGTCGTTCCTCAAAATGGCACAATTGCAAATGTTACCCAGATGAATGTTAAAGTGACCAGAGCAATAAGAACGTTTGGGTTAAAACTGTAGATCTGTCAGGTCTTTGCTTGAATCTACTGTGATTGGGATCTTAATAGCAGCAAATCTGTTTTACCCAATTCTGCTCCTTGATTCATAGTTTTCATGGAAATGAAAAAAAAATTCCATACTCAGACAAAATGATTTGAACACGTGGTCAGGATCTGTCTCTCTTGGGATTCACTGCCCTGATTTACCAGACCAGAAATTCTCTTTTGTGACTGATAAATTACATTCGGGGAAACAAGTTGTCTTTTTTTTGCTCTAAAGAGACTGCTTAAAGACTTTCTGACCTTGGTGAGTTTTTATTTTGTTTCTAATAATACGCAGCTAGAAGGATCCAGTTTGGCATGCACAACAAAACACAAAGATAATCAACTTCCAGCTCTGAAATGAAACGATCAGTTATCTCAGAGTAAAAAAAAAACTTCAGTTAAGCTGCACTCTCCCAAAACATGTTTTGTCTAGCACAACCATAGCTACTGGTGCATTAAATCATTTACATGTTCCTTGTACATCCTTTAACAAACTGTGGTGGACATCCATCTTGCTTGGAGATCATGAAACATGTTTTCCAGAGATTAGAGATTCTCATTCTCATTCTCAACTTTAAGTTGCCTTTAAGGTAGCATTAGCACTTGTATGACTTCTAGCCCGTAGGACCAAAGTCAACGCAGTCAGTGGATTGTTTTGTGAATAATTTGGAGCTTTGAATGTGTGTTTGTTTGAGGGAAACAAAAAGGCACGTCTGGCTCCTTCAAAGTGAGATTTTGAGCTTTTTCAGATAGCAACAGAACAAAAGTAAAAAATATGAACATATCTATAGAATCTTTGGTAGCCTTCATTCTCTCTCTGTCCTCTGGTCCCCCTGTATAAAAGCTGTATGTTTTCACTTTCCTTGGGGAACTGGCTTCATGTTTATAACATATGGTTTATAGAATGGCTGATGCCACAATTCTCAAACAGCTCCAGCTGATGTGTTTAGCAGGGATTTCCTCTTAATTCTACATTTGATCTCATAAAGATTTAACTTTACAATTCAATGTGTGCTTTTAACACTCTCTTGTTTTTTTATACATATATCTCTGTAGCTGTGGTCAAACAGTGATCCATTATCTATGCCCAGATTACCTTTTAAATAAGTCATATTGTCTAATCTGGATGTATTAATATGAAACAACATTGCAGTCACTATGTATGAATAATAAACTTCACCACCTTCTCTCCTGGTTGTCCAGGTAGTCCCAGTAATCCAGTCATGCCTGTGTCACCCTGAAAAAAAACAACAATCAAACAGATTTACATTACACAAGTACTGAGCGGACACTAATGCTACAGCACAATAATGAATGTTATTAAACCTTCTTACCGGAACCCCAGGCCTTCCTTGCTCTCCTTTGTACCCAACAGGTCCACGAGGCCCCTGATAGGAGCATGAGAGGAAACCAGCTTTTCATTTTCTCCTGTTGTTCATTTTAATGTGCATGAAATTGAGGTGAAAGTTACCTCTACTCCAGGAGGTCCTGGTACCCCCGGACGTCCTCTAATACCAGGGATACCCTATAGATTCACAAAGAAAGGAAACATAGGGGTGAACATTTGAATCAACTGTGAGCATGTAATTTAGGTGATTGTAGGCTGCTGGGATTCTTTAACTCAGACTTTTCACGAGACTGTAGCACATGTGGTTCACTTTTAGAGAATCACTGTACTGCCACCAGTGGGAGTAATCAATGTTTTTTGTTTTTTACCCAGTGGAAAAATAAATAAGCATGTTTACCACTGTTATAGTTTTGAGGCAGTCCTGACCACACCAAATTAACAAGCAGACATTTCTATGACTTAATGGTTTTTTTGGCATTTTCTCAGTTGCTTATTTTCGAGGCCTATGACAGGGTTGTTGGCATTTGTATATTATGTTTGTATATTAAACTATGTAGTACTCACAGGCTTACCATCAGCACCGACAGGTCCGGGCCAGCCAGCTTTCCCAGGGATTCCTTGTTCTCCCTAAGGGAAGTGGAATAAAGTCTTTTAAATCAAGCTTAACTAAATAAGTTGTTAGCACATGTTGGAAGTTGAGCGACTCCTTGTGAATTAATTAAATTTAAATCTGTTAACAATATCTTTTCTCATGTGTAGACTGTTTTAATTTATCTTCAGTTCATGCTGTGCAAGCTCAGTTTGTTTACTATAAGATACACTTTGTGGGCCAACAATAAACATCTGCAAGCCAGTGATGATTCCAGCACGATGGATCTGTTATGTAGCAAAAGCAGTAAAAGCTCAGTGGGGATCTTATAAACACAAACATCCCTGGACCCATCTAGATTTCATTAAAAACAGTTTTCTTCCTAAGGCAGTATCTCTCCACGGTCCATGTGGAAAGCTTTTATGACCGGAGCTACTATTAATTGGATGACATCCTGTGATCAATGTAGGTAGAGATGTCAGTGTTGTCCCTTCATCCTAACCAGTTCTACTCAGTAGAAACATGTGCTTTAACCACTGACTTATTGATAAACTGATCCAAAACAAAGAGAAGCATTTACTGTAATTGGAAAATGATCCATTTCCCTAAAGCTGAGCTGTACAGAAGATGTCTCTACACGGAATCCATTTAATTATGCACCATTCCTTGGTATAAATCCATCCATCTATTTTCTTGTACAAGAGACCTACAGGTGACACCCTGGATGAGATGCCAGCTCATATGAAAGACAAAAACCGCATATGCACACACTTAAGTGAGCAATTCACCTCAGCTGCATGTTTTTGGAGGTGGGAGGAAGCCGGAGAACCCAGAGAGAACCCATGCAGACACAAGGAGAGCATAGAAACTCTGCACAGAATCAAACTTGGAACTTTCTTGCTGTTGGGGGACAGCGCTACCGAATGTGCCACTGTGCCGCCCCCTGAGTGTAAACATAAACCAAAATTATTGAATATTGATTTGATATTGACACTGTAAGGTATGAAGACTGGGAGCTGGACAAGGAGAAGTCATAAGACAAACCAGAAGCAGACTCCCTTTCATGTCTCAAATCTTAGTGTGTGTTCGTAGGATGGTTTTCCTTGTGGAATTGTTTGCTGCTTGTCATGTAAAGCAATATATGTATACATGACCGAGAACAAAGCAAAAATATACCAAAAAAATTTTGCTGGACATTACTGACCTTTATTCCTGAAGGTCCAGAGGGTCCAGGAGGACATACACAAGGTTGTGGAGTAGCTTCAGTGTAATCAGGACTGTTGGAGCACTGAAATGAACAAAAATAAGCTCTAAAAGACATTAGACAAAAAACCAGGCGCCGACAGCACAAAGGAAAAGAAAAGCTGTTCAATCACTTAGTTTACAAACACAATAGTTAACAGTAAATTCATTTATTCATTCATTCATTCATTCATTCATCATCTACTGCTTCATCCGCTGTTTCGGGTCAAGGGGACCTGGAGCCTATCCCAACTGACTGATGGCGTGAGGCGGGGAACTCCGGGCGCGCCCGGGGGGAACTCCGGGCGCGACGCCAGTGCACCGCAGAGCCACACAGAGACAGACAAACACTCATGCACACACTCATATTCTACGGGCAATTTGGGACTGGCCAAATAACCTGAAGCGCATATTTTTGGAGGTGGGAGGAAGCCGGTGAACCCGGAGAGAGCCCACACAGACACAGGGAGAACATACAAACTCCACACAGAGCGGGACGCAAACCCAGGACCGCCTTGCTGTGCGGCAACAGCGCTACCCACTGAGCCACTGTACCGCCTACAGTAAATTTATTATTTAAATGATAACAGGGCACAATTCTCTGGTTACTGCGCTCTACTTTTCCATCAGTCTAAACAATCTTGGATCTTTGGGATGTTACCTTGGCTTGACGTCAGCACCTCCTGATTAGCAGTCATTTAAAGACACTATCTAACACTCATTATCATTACTACAGCCAATAAACTTCATATAAATTTCTAAAATCATTTATAATTGATTAATCATATAAAGTTCTAAAATAACATTGCTTTACGTAAAAATGAATTGCTGTTAAAAGTTAATAAATATTTTATTAGAAAAATACTCGCCCAACACACAGAATGTACAAAATGTAAGCTTGATATCCTCCTGTTTTAAAAAAAGATACTGCATTATTTTATCGAGAGAAATGTCTGATCTTCCACAGAAATATTCAAAATGAAAACTGATGAATGAACTTTGAGAATCAACTGCTAATCATCCACTGAATGGCATGCAGAGATAAGAGCAGTGGTGTTACCTGGTAATTTATTTCATCTAATCTCGTCACTATTATTTGAAATTAATTGGCATGAAATTAAGGATGTTTATCTGGTGGGGTAATTAATTTGTAAACCATCAAAAAAAGCTTCACACACATTTAGAACCAGCAGGCAATAAAAAAAGGTAAAAGCAAAAAGCCCTAAGCTGCAACTACTTGTTAAAACAGTGACTTAAATGGAACACACTGCAGCATATAGAAAGGAGTCAACTCGTGAACAAACTCTGCATGTTAGAGCAGAAACAGATGGAGCTGAATAAGGTGAGAAGTAGGTGTGAAGAAGTTGTCTTTATTGCTTTTGGACTGAAAGAAAAAATGCACAGCCAAGCAGACTGGTATACTCACAACTCCTGGTATTTCACAAGCAGTCTCTCGGTTGTTCTGCTCTGGATCGCAGTAAATCCGAAGTTTCTGTATTTCAAACTAAGAATTTAAGAGAATGTCTTGTTTAAAATTGATTAGCTACTGTTGAAAATTCCAAACAAGTTTTGAAACAGTAATTGTAACGATGGAATCATTTTGCAACACTTTGTTCAGTTTTATCAGTGGCAAAGTTTTGCCACAAGTGGATTAAAATGGGTCGAGGGAGTGCTCTGCTCCAATGGTGAACTGTTCTATCATTTCACGCTTTTCTGATAATGGCCCATAGAAGTTTTCAATTCAGTTATAATGTCAACAGATGTGATTTGGTACAAAATAATTTCATACTGAGCTGTATTTCATGCTAATGTCCAATCTTGTAATGGATGAATGACATTAATTCTTCCTTCTCTTTGAAGGATTATTTTTTTTTTAGAATACACAAGTCGTATGAGTGATTAAGTATCTATTTCTTTATAGCTATTTAAAATCACAGAGAAAATTGCAACATAGTGTAATTGTGATTTATTACAAACACATAAACCCATAGGCATACTTGGCACAAAATGTGCCAAATGAAACAAATAATTAAGATTAATGAGATTTTGTAGACAAACTTTTACTATGGGTTTACATTCCATAGGGTCCAGCATGTCTGTCAAGAGGCTCTAATAAACTTTGCAGTGCTGGTGTTTTTGCTGTTTAAAATGATACAAGTTCACCCTTTGCTGAAGTACATTTAAAGACAATTATAATTACAAAAGTGCTTTCTAGTCAAGCTGATGTGCGAAGAAGCAATAACAAGCACTTCATTAAAATAGATTTGTTGATGTTAATAAACTTACTGGCGCTGTTGTTTCCTTCCTGACGTATTTCCCAACCTGGGTTTTTCCATTTATAAAAATCCCAACGGGTGGCTCCAAGGACTGGGTCTCAATTTCCAGGTCATCAACAAAAAGAGTGGCATCCTCTTCGGTGACTAGCAGTCTTAGCTGGTGCCATTTCTCATCAAACAGCTTGTCGTTTCATACACAAAGAAGAATAACCAGTCATTAATTCATTTGTTGAAAAATGTTGGCAGCATGCTGATGAAGACATGAGAAACAAACCAGCAGATATTACTGTAATGGGGCGGCGGTGGCTCAGTGGTAGAGCGGGCGTCCTACGATCAGAAATCGGCGGTTCGATTTCCGTTCCTGCCCAGCCATCCTCGGAGTGTGAACTGACAGTGGGAGGTGTCAGCTCACCTCCCGAGGCGCCCTTGAGCAAGGACCTGTCCCCTTACAAGCTGTTCAATTTGGGCGCACCATAAAGTCGCTGCCCGTCACTCTGCCTCCCCTATACTAATCGCATGCTTACAGGCCCCTAGTGTATTGTGTGTTTGTTTACACATATATGTAAAGCCTGAGTGTAAAAATAATATTCCCGTCAGGGATTAATAAAGTTAAGTTTAATCTTTAATTCTAAATTAATCTTTTGTCCTTTAAAACATGAAACAGGAGTAACAGATAATCAAATACTAAATGATCAAGATTTTGAGTCATTATTTTAAGTATGGAGACAATTTAAATGCAATAAAATTCCATCAAAGTTTTATTATCGTACATGGTGAAAAGAGCTATAAGGGAAGTGGTGACTGTTTTAATAAATGTACTCCACATTCATTACCTCTGTTATAACATATGCTTTAAATAGCTCAGTTAAACCTAATGGCCTTGAGAGAATTACGGGAGCCATATTTAAAAAGTAGAATTACACATATCTTTGCCAAGGCCGGTCACCTCACCTCTACACATCTGGAGATTTGTTTTTGCATAATGAAGGAAAATGTTTGAAAGTACCTTTTTATATCATGCTTCTTAAACAAAGACAAAGCTACTGTACTGGTATTTACAAAAAGCTTGATTGTTTCCTTGTTTTGTTCATCGTCTATCCCTAGCGTAAATCAATGCAGTGCTTTTTGTGTAAAATTATAGGTGTAATTTTAGGATTCACCCCTTTATTCAAACCCAGACCAAAATGGAATGGGTTGTCTCCTTGCCCATTCCCTGTCCTTCAACCACGTTACATGGAAATCCACTGGGTAGTCCTTGTGTACTATTTTAAAGAAAATAACACCTCAAGAGTCAAAGGTCCACCAAGGCAGCTGAGTTTCCCTATTATGTCATTGCACCAATAAGCAAAGATCCTATGATAGTTTGTAGACTGTGAAGGCCAAGCTAGAATGTTCCAGGGCTTATCCTGAACCCAAGCCTTCTGCTCCAGACATACTGCTGAGCCATAAGTCCCTGAAGTTACAGTTTTGTTTCATCCTTCCATGAAAAGCATCCCAAGACATCTGCATCTCATCTACATGGTTTTAATCATACAGAAGCCAAATCATTTTGTGCTTTCAAGTCAGCAGTGATGTATGTCTCTCAGTTTGGCATGGAGCCCCTTATACTGTATAACTTGAGGCCTTAACAGAAAAACCTCTGGGACTACTGCTAAAGTAATTCTCCTGTATAAGGTTGGCACACAACAAAATCCGATTTGTCAATGTGTTCCTGTATGAGGAAGGACATTCTGGTGGTTGAATGATGTTGAAGGTGCAGTACAGGAAAACAGAAAAAAAAAATCAAATGATGTGTATTGATGTATTTAATCTGGTCATACTTTAGTTATGTAGTCAGTAGTTTACTCTACCCAACAACATTTTAACAGACAGCACTTAATGCAATGAAACTTAATTGGCATTAGACACAACACATAGTTGTATTTACCCTTGTTGTCTGATGTGAAAATGAAACCGTTTGAGTTCCACTTGGTGCTTCGCTGGTTGTCGTGAACTTGACTGTGCGGTCCAGTCCATTTAGAGTCACTGCCATCTGAGGTTCTCCATCACGTGTCTGTATTCTCCACATGTCCCATTCCTCAAGTGCTACTGATCCCTCATACCTCAGTGTGGCAACAAAAACATATGCTGGAGGCAGCCCATCAGGAAAAAGCGTCCTAGGTGACCAAAATTAAAGGTTGTAGAAGTGTGAATACAGGCATGATAAGGGTTCAGAGAAAATAAAAACAGGATTTTTACCGTGTTGCTGCACTTAAATCGACATGAGATGTCACTTCATAGGCTTTAATCCCATGAAACGTCCCCTTTGTCTTCTTGGCTTTTTTACCCAAATTTAGATGTAGCAGGATATCAAAACCCTTCTCATCCCGGGAATCTGTAGAAATTCTTGCTGGACAAACAATCTCTGCAGCCGACAAATACAAAGAAATGAAGAAAAAAAAACCCCACAGGGACAAATAGAATGACAGGAGAGAAATGTTTGGCCTCTTAATATTCAAGTAAAATGACCTCCAGCTGTTCAGGGCAGCAGTTACTCACCTTCACATAATTTCTGCCGTATGACCTGTATGATCCTGGAAATGGCTTTGTAGTCCACGACAGAAAACACATAAGTTGAAAATGGTTTGTTAGCAATGTCCCTCAGCTCAGCCTCTTCTGTCTCTGACCCAACACCAATTGCAAACAGAATTACTCCTTTTTTCCGTGCTGCCTCTGCTGCTTTCAAAACCTCATCTTGAGACTTTCCATCTGTAAGGACAACAGCAATTCTGGAAATGCCTGACGGGCCACGCTCAGAGAGGCCAAAGAGTTTTTCTGTAGCAAACTTGATGGCTGCCCCTGTCCTTGTGTTTCCCCCCATGTATTCGATGGACTCCATCGCCTTGATGAGGTCTTTGTTGGAGGAGAACTTTCCCAGAGGTATTTCCAAAACAGGGTCATCACTGTACTGCACAACTCCAACCTGGGTGAACTTCTGTCCAATGTTGAAACTTGTCGTTATGTTAACAAGCCATCGCTTTACTATCTCAAAATTGACATCTTCAACACTCCAAGAGCCATCTAGAATGAACACTAAATCACACGGTGCAGTTCTACAACCTGAAGCAGACGGAAAACAAACAACTTGCATAAAACTCAGCTGATAAAATCCATTTATAACAAATTAAATTACTTTTCCAAATTAATTTCACAGTTTTTAATTGGACGACACACATAACAAAGCATGAATAAATAAAGACAGAAGCACTCTTACTTCGCAAGTCTTCATCCTGAGCTTCACTAAACAAATGGAGAAAGAGGAGGCACAGGCATCTTAACACACAATGCAAGGATGTGGCTTTGTTATCCATCATGCATTGGGACCAGTTTCCAATAGTGCACCTAGTGGAAAAGAGAAAACACGCTATCTATTGGAGGGAATCAAAAAAGATAATCAGGCATTTATGGCATGTTTTCGAGTCTTAGTCTAACCTTGACAATGTCTGAGGATCACCATTGCTTGTTTCATTACTGGGATAACCTGTTTCCAATTTTCCTGCATTCACCCAAAGGTTTTGAGATGAAACCTTTACCATATATCTCCCTACCTGCCTTTGGTGCTGGTTCTACTGTCAGATTCTGCAAAATATTAATGAGCCCAGACAATAAATGATTCCACTACTGTGTACACATTTGTAATGGCAGCATTTGTGCATTGAGGTCTGTTGAGATAATGAAACACAACTCCTTAAAGCATTGTGACTGTTTATCATTGAAGTCTGAGAGCAGGAAGTCAAACATTTCCTTCAGCAAGTTATTTTGAATGGATTGTGTTATTCAGTAGTTCAACAACTGGTAGATCTGACATTGTCCCATATGAATTATAGCGTACTGTACACTACCAATATATGAGGACAAACAAGGTATGACAATATTATAAACTGACAACCAGGGAAGAATCTACTACTCTTGATGTTACTATAGACGCCATGCAAGTGGGGCCTGTTTGCATATTTTGAACTGTAGATAGATATATACTTTATTGATCCTGGAAGAAATTCAGTATATCATCTGTTCACAATAAATACATAAATTCATTTCCTACATAGTTTCCTGCTAATGTGGCTTTATGCTCAGCCCTCCTACATCCTCCAAGTATTTTGTCTTTCTAATTCTGTTGCACATGCTTCCCTACAACTCTTTTCCTTTCAAGCCTCATCTACAACATCCTCACATGATGCTGTCAACTCTACTAAATAAATAATATACTGAACCTCCAACCGCAACTGCCCTCAAAGTGCTGCTCACTGTTTCCTGTGGGATTATCAGTTTCCCTAAATCTGCTATTTGCCAACCAACACCCCCTTGGCCCATAGTCAGTTCCTGTGCCTGAAAAGCTTCACTTCTATGCTTTTCCTCCTCATGGACATAATCAATCTTAATTCTTTCCTATCCATCACCAGATGAAGTACAGTACTTTAAACTAGTTGCAGTCAGAAGCTGCTAAACCACTTACAGTTGTTTTGTCACCTGGTGTGTCATTCTTGCCCAGTGATTATTTTACACTCTGGTGAGTTGGCAGTTATGAGAGGATAAAACCTTACATTTGTTGACACTCATTTTTAACTTGTTTCCACTCATTCACACTTTGAATTCTGTGTTTTAAGTTACTCTATGAGCCAGCCCTGCAGCACTGCCTCCCTTGTGCTGACATTTCCACTGAAACCATATGACTGATAGTCTTAATCCATCACAACTGCACTGCGTCCTTCTTTATAACTTCTCACTCTACACCTGCACTAAGGTTAAAGGTAAATTGTGGTTATATTTTAGGCTAAATGATTCCTAAACTACTGGCTGCATTTCCATGATGTTTGATACAGACATCCTACCAAATCATGATCCCCTTACTTTGCATCCATATTATCAGTTTTTGTTGATAACCAGAAGGTACATAACTCATATGTTCTGCATCACATCACGTGACTTAGTCAGTATGGAATCAGTGATGGAATAATATTAGCAACAAGGTGAAACATTGAGAGGAAAAATATTTGTCAATATTTAGTTTAAAGATTTCATGTGTATGGACATTTTCTAATTCGTGCCGAAAGTATTTCCTGCAGCTTCTTTTACTGTAATTTTAAATATGTAACAGATAGAAAACGCTGATATTCAATTGAAAAAATTTGTTGTGAATAAATATCAAACATGTTATGTTCAGCTTAAAAAGAAGAACTTGATGTAGGACATAAATAGAAAGGAGCTGAATTTACAGGTATCTGTTTCTGCTCATGACTAATAAAGGTCAAACAAGGGGTGACTTTGTTGTAACCTTTGACCTCTAAAATGCTTTTTTTACTGCACTGCAGTCAAAAGGAGGTACTACTCTCTTGTCCTGTTAGAGAGCTGGAAGAGATTGCTGGAAAACTGCAGGCAGGCTGCAGTCAGGATGACCTTCCTCTATTGATTTTCCCAAAACTGAGCATTTCTACACCTCTGCTCGCAACCCACGAAATTCCTTTACACTATCAGACAGTGAAATTACTGGAGTGGACTGGGACTAAACATATGCAGTTAAAGAGAGGGGAGAGAACTGCTATCCAAAGAACAAAAGAAATGCAATAATACAAGGTTTTTGTTATAATGTTTTGAGCAGGAATTAGTGTGAAATACAGCAGAATGGATAGGCGCTTTTTGATTTTCAGGTTGCTATCAGTCCCCAGTGCTCTCAGATGTTACTGTGGCAGCACAGACACACATTTTTGATTAATAAATGACAGAACTGTAACAGAGCTGTGCATAAATGCTGAACAAAATGTACATCAAAAGTCTGGGTAAAGCCTGTGTTTTGTGATAACTCTTTGACAAGTACTTCATAGAAAGCTATGATTCACATTATTGTAGTCCCAGCTGGATGAGCTGTTCAGGAAGCTGCTGAACAAATTACTTCTCACTACTTCACACTGATCAACACTGAGTCATCACACAGATTCTGACCGGTCTCATATTCTATACATGTTGGATGTTATTTAGTTAACAGCAACTACAAAACCTGTTTAAGTCAAATTAATCACATAGATTATTTCTCTCTTTGCTTTGTGACTGTAAATTATGTAACTTCCCTTGAACTGTTAAAGTTCTAAAGCTCTAAGTATACTCAAAACCTAACAAAACACACTTGGTTTTCAGGGCGAACAGTTGCCAAGATCTGGGCAATTTTCCCTGCCAAGTTCTACAAGCAGTATCAGAAAGGAAAGATTTATCAGTGACTTTCTGTAGAAATCTCTTGAACCTATCTTAATAGTTTAACCATGCCTGGTAAATGCTACTTCATATGAATCACCTTCTGCCAACATATTTCCAGACAAATTTCTCCTTGAATCACGAAGACTATGTTCTTAATTTACATGCACTTCTTACATCTGTACAAACTCCATGACTACAATTTATACAATGCTGCAACACAGTGTCCAGTTAGCTGCACAGATTCAAGGGATATGAAAATAGTATCCCTTCTTTTACGACAAGTCAAAGTGGCCAGGAAAATTTTGAAAATGATTCCACTCATTCTTTGCATGGCAGCAGAATAAACAAGGGACTGATAGCTGAGCTTAATGTCTTCAATATGTACCTGTGGTTGCACAAAGTCAAGACCCCTTCATAAATAATGAGAAAAAAAAAACATTTGTACTATGGACAATAAACAAAAGCAAATTCTATCAGTTGCCACACTGAAAGCAATGCAATAATCTAAAATCATCCCAAGAAGTATATTTTAAAGATTTTTAAAAAATGACAGTAGATTACAATATCGCTATCTACCCAAAAAGAAATATGTCAAGTGAATAAGACTCTTCATGCATTAAAATAAATATATATTAGTGACTGAAAATGACAAAATCATAATTTTAAGATATACAATAGTTTGAAACACAAACATGAAACAAAATGATCAAAATGTTACCAGTATGTGTCCAAATCCTTGTGTGAATCCTGTTATTCCTGATCAATATTGTTCAAAGCTCTGGGTTAAAACAAACATTTCAGGAGAAGCGCACGTTTCTCTGCTCAGTGAAAGCCCGCCCTTTTCAGCAGCAGTGTGTCTGTCCAGTTTCTAGCCTTCTTCCTCTCCAACCCCCCACCCCTGACTCCAAGCTTTTACTGGCCTGCAGCCACCTTCAATCATCATGGGTGGAAAGAGGAGAAGATAAGGAGAGCATGAAACAGTGAAGTGCCAGCCCATCTCTGACAGTCCAAAAGAAAAAAAAAAAGTCAGGCCACAGGTTCCAGGAGCTGAGGTTTGGATCATGCGAGGGGTTGTTAGGGGTAGAGAACATGGTGTTTTCTGGATGGAGACACAGTACCACCTCAGTCAAAACGTTTTAGAATAATGTGTGTTCATGGTGGCTTCAGCAGGTCCTCATACACCAGTTAAGTTCTACAGAAGCTCACTCCTTTATCAATTTCTCTTTGTCACTCAAACAAGGTGTGAAAAGCTGCTGCTGGTTTTTTTGTTTGTTTGTTTGTTTGTTATTTTTGCTGCACAAACAGATGGAAGTCATTAGGAATGGAAAATTCAGTCTATTGTGTGTAAAGCAGGAAGATATCACTTTTATTCACTTGTAAGAGATTTATCATGTACTGTTTGCACGTGTGAAGTTTTCTGAGATCCATCCTGTACTTCAATTTTTCATTTTTTAAAATCATAGTAGAAAAACAAGAAGAAATTTATATACAACAGAAGAACTTATATACGACATAATAATAATCTCATAAAACCATGCATGTATATAAAATACAAGCTTTGTGCTGCTTACATGTGAATGCATCAGCATTAATTATGTAATACTGTAAAATTAGCCATAGAATTACCTTGCACTTGACATTAAGAACAGAGACGCCTGTTGAAACTCATCACACTCTGGCAGATCAGGCAGGAGATGCTGAAATGCTGTTCAGTGTACAGAAAAACAAACTCTAACCAACAGGAGATGCACAAGAAAGGTAAACTTTATGTTCTCACTGTGTTTTCACTACAAGAAGAAACTTAGTTTGCCTTCTGAGGCCAATATTGGTTGATTAACATGACTGTGATAGGACACAATAGAAAATGTGACATTGACTAGACAAATAAGTTTGACTAGTCAAAATATGTTTGGATGGATTAGGCCTAAAGGCTCTTATTACATTATTGGCTTCAACACTTATGTTTGACCATGAATTTTGTATCGTTTCAATCAAAAATCTGCATTTGATTTACTCACAAAACAAAAAAAAAGCTAAAGTTATTATTTACAATCAAATTCAAAGCTGACTAACTTTAGTCTAAACCTTGTTTAGATTCTCTGATAAGGGAGCAGTTCAGTTCTTCAACATGAATTTTCAATCTCAAGCCATTTCATTTGTATCCTAGTATTAAAACTGTGGCCTCAAGAAGTAAAACTAGGCGGTGTTTTATAAAACAAAACATACGACGTTAAGGTTCTTTAAAAGATTTTTGCATTGACTTTTTACCAAATGCTCAGAATGGAAGTGGTTTGCCAGAGCCCAGAATAATTAAAATGTTGTGGGTGAAACCAGTCTGAAGACTGTTTAAGGTAAGTTAATGATATGGTTTGTTAGTGGTTTGCACAAATGAAAAAGCAACCATTGAAACAATAAGGAAGGTAAACCTTGTATCAGCCATAAATTGAGCACTTCACTTCACCTGCTGCTGAAGCATGTTAAATATGCTGAAAAGTTGTGAAGATTAGTTTAATGAAATCCACAGTTGGACCTAACTGCATTAGTGCTCTGCTCATTTTTACGTCTACAAATCACAGTAAAACATTTAGCTTATTACTCACATCAACTAGAATTTACAGTCTGGCAATTGCTCTCTAAGTTTTTTAATAAATTCCTGAGGCTCACATAAAACTCTAATAACCAAATTCTCTGCCATCACTTTGAAGCTCATTTGTGCCAGGTCGTTTCAATCAGCTCACTTGTATTAAGCCATATTTATCATGATGATGATGATGATGATAGTTTACCATAGACATAAATAATGAACATGCCAAAGGCAACTGGTTTAGCCCAGAGAGAAACTTCAGAGTATAATTATGCATTACTAATAGTTTCCAAAGGTGATCACAGCATCCAGGGCAGCACGGCGGACCGTCACAAAGGAGGTGGATGATGACGATCAGCAGTTGATGGCACTTTTGGAGGAAACAACCATGAATTAGAAAACAGGACAGCCTTACGCAATGGTGTGGAAGGGTTTCTCCATTACATGTGAGATGTGAAGAAATTATTGTTTCTGTAGTCCTCCATTTTTTACTGGGCCCCTTTCCAAATATGCATTGAACAGGAAGGAGACAAATTCCCCAAAAGGATTTTGGCCTACCTTCAATAAAGATAGAGCTCATGTCTCATGCCCTCAATTTCTCCATTCCAATTGACCCAGTTGGATAGTAGCACAGGCCAGGAAGCAAATCAGCTCTGTGTTGTTGTGAAGCAACAGCACTACAGCAGCCTCTGCCGAGCCATCACAGCGGAAACATTGCGGTTTGTCTTACTGTTTGTTCCCATCACTACAACAACAGCTGAATGAGAGCAAGCACGGGTTTTAGGTCATTTACTTTCCTGTTAACTGAGATTCATGGTCTGTTTCGTCCGTTGAGGACTTTTTTTGTGTTTTGAACGCAGATTGCAATCAGGAATCATTACAGGTATAAGATTTAAAAGTGCGTAATTCTGATTTCAGCATAACTTGTATCTGTGGTGCGAATGTTACGTGGTAAAAACGTCCACAAATTGATTGAAGTGATGCTATGTTCAAAGACAGTGACCTCTTTATCCTCCCTAGTGAAAGGTCATCATTGGGTCC
The DNA here is from genome assembly GCA_013358685.1 of Antennarius maculatus. Classification (NCBI taxonomy): domain Eukaryota; kingdom Metazoa; phylum Chordata; class Actinopteri; order Lophiiformes; family Antennariidae; genus Antennarius; species Antennarius maculatus. The sequence goes on along the minus strand of CM023616.1, from coordinate 8,851,991 downwards.
AGGCATAAAAAATGATTTGGAGCCTTCTGCAGATTTTGAAATTGTAGATTCCTCAGCTTTTTTGAAATTATGCTGTGTAGAATAAAGCAAATGAAAATAAATTTATTATTAAGTTTTGAGCTTTTTTGAGGCAAATATCAGCAGGATTTCACAGGCATTTTGACTGCAAATGCAAAACATCTTCATTAAATTTTGATTATATAATCCTGCAATGCAGAATGTGACCACTACGCTGTGCGAAGGCCACCTGTGCAAGCTCCCCCCATCTGGATCCCTGGAACCCGATTGGTGGAGGTCATCAACGTAATTTGGCTCATCAATTTATTTTATGTCAACAACCATATAAACTCTCTGCCATCCACACTCTGTGTGTGTGTGTGTGTGTGTGTGCGTGTGTGTGTGTGTGTGTGTGTGTGTGTGTGTGCGTGTGTGTGTGTGTGTCTGTGTGTGTGTGTGCGCGCGTGTGTGTGTGTGCGTGTGTGCTTCCACCTTTTGTCCATAAAATGTAACGTAATTAAAACACACTTGAGTTTGATCAATGCTTCTTTTTCACAAAATGCCTACTGTTATTATTTGTGAAATATTTTTTTAAAATATGATGCTCTTTTTTAGCAATTGCAATTTGCATTTACATCTGTGGTACCAATTTCTTTTTTCAAAAAATGATATTAAAATTCTGAAATTCATTGATGTAGCATGACCTTAGTACATGAGCCTGAATCATACTTTCACACAAGAACCTAAATAAATACCAACATCTTTTATTTTTATTTTAAGGAATAAGTGTTAGACAACTAATTTTGAAAATCACTTTAAATAAAACAATGAAAGATGGTTTTTATACAAATATAATTTGTTGACATTCTCCCTCATATCACATAGATGTTGGTGTCTCTTGTAACCTGTTCCAGTTTTTTAACTGAGATTCATATTTACATGAAATGTCAATATATTTCTAGAAACACATTAATAAAAACAATCTCTCAGGTTTTCTCTGCTTTAAGCTCAATATTAATTTGATTTTTTTTTTCTTTATGGGCGGTTTCTCGACCTCCGTGGTGCTGACTGAGGAGTCCCGCTGGTGGAGTTCAGCTGAGCACACCCAGAGGTGACGCATACACCTGGAGGCCCTCTGAGACCCCCGTGGCCCCTGAGTCCAGGCCGACCAACATGTCCCCTCTCACCCTGCTTCCCGGGTTGGCCATTGAATGCTCTACCAAGACGTCCACGCTGACCTGAAAAGTGATTCAATAATTAGGTAGACTCTCCTCTAATCCTGGCTATGGAAAGGATGCACAGTCCCAGATGTGAACCCAAATTAAAACTTCCAAAAATAATTCACCCTTTGGTCCCTGATCTCCAGTATATCCAGGTAGACCGTGACCCATGGCACCTTTATCGCCTTGCTCTCCTCTGTCACCTGTGAGCCAGACACACACACACATGTGAACACACTAGTGTCTCAGAAGGAATGACAACAGATGGGTCAAAATGCGATTCCTCCAGGAGTTACAAAACTGGAGCGCACACGGTTCTTGTTGATAAAAGACCATGTGTGTTACTGAGATCATTGGTAAGTAAATGTTGAAAACACCTTGTAAATATTCTTGAATTTCATTGGCTTGGCAGGAGTGCATGGATGTGAAATCATTCTCAGGCCTTCACTCATAAAGTAGAACTAATAATATATATGTTAGCCTACCAAATGGGGAACACTGTTTGATTTCGCTGCTTCATGATGACAGAAGCTGAAGTGAATTGTGATTAAAAGTGATTTAAAAGTGATTCATGACGATTTCATTCAACACTTCTTCAAAGCTACACAATTTTTATAGCAAGACATTATATTGTACTTCTGTCATCACTTTATTGCCAGGAAAGATGTCACCCATAAAAAACAAAAGCATCCCACGATACGTCAGAGGTTAAACTTCGTCACCCAGCTGACAGATGTTATTAGGATTATAAACTCCTGAAGTCTGCAGTAATCTCTGATGCTGGTAGATCTTCTTTATATCTCCACTTTCTGTTAGAACTTGTAACTGGACACATTGCTATGAAATCGCCGGTTGGTTTTAGTTTACTCTTAACTCAGTCACATAAACTATCACACTGTAAATTCAAGTCAGTGATGTGTCAGTGAACGTAAATTCATATGTTTAAATACGTCGTAAATTTAAATTATTATTCTGAATCATGCATGTATTTGTTATATTCATAGATACTTACATACCAGTGACGTGTGGTCAGGTGAGGCTGTGCCTCACCTGCCATCATATAAGAAAAAAATTGAAAATGGAAAAAATAAATCAAATGGTAATATTTATCCAGTGATATGTATTACATAGTTATTTTCCATTTAGCGCCACCAATTTTACACTATTTTTACTCAAAATCGCTGAATTTTCACATTTACTGCTGAAATATGGAGCAGAGACCTGCGGTGAGACACCAGCCAGCCGAGCCTCACCATGGATTACGCAATGACTCGACTAGCCGTGCTGGTAGCTATACAGTGAGACCGTAATGCTATCTCTCTATATGTCGTTATTAAAATGTTCAAACACGTTTATTCTATGTACTAAATTTCCATAATTTAGCTAATGTATATAATGTACAGTGTTTTCTTGTCAACAACTGCATGTGTGTAACGTTTTTCGGGATTTGAGTGGTCCTGAAACTGCTGGGAAAAAGCACTAAGTGAGGCATGCAGTTCTTGTGCCTCATGGTAGGGGGCGCTGGTGATCCTAGGGATTCAGCCAAGGGTTCTTCTTCCTCGGCCGTAGAAGAAGTGACAGCAAATTACAATCTATAGTCAGTCATTCATTGGTTTTCCGCTCGCCTTGCCTTACTATAAAAATGGAGGATTGCATATCTCATCTTGAAAATGTTTCGATGCTTTTGTTCAGAAAGAGCAGCACATGGACTTCATTTATAAGTAAAGATAACATTAAAAAACGTGTAGGTAGCAACATAACAAGTTTTTTTAATCATCTGTGCTTATTTGTGTGTTACAGTTTGTATGTATAAATAATTCTGTTATGAGACTTTAAAAATAACCCACTCACAGTTACTTATTAAATGGTGAATAAGCTCCACTGTAGGTTCATATGTTTGTAAACACCTTCATCCGATTATGATGAAGTCAGTGCCTCACCGCAAGTCACTGTTACATAAATGCATACATACATGCATACATACATACATACATACATACATACATACATACATACATACATACATACATACATACATACATACATACATACATACATACATACATACATACATACATACATACATACATACATGCATACATACATAGATTGATTGATTAGGAGTCGGGAGTGTTTCTCACACCTGTTTCTCCTTTGCGGCCCAGGTCTCCGGCCTCTCCGTAGAATCCTGGTGGGCCCACCTCTCCATCATCACCATTATTTCCAGGGTCACCCTGACCACACCATCAATAGGGAAATGCATTCATAATGTTTTGTGTTTTCAGTGCATGTATAAATATTACACTAGATGTTAAATTAAGATGATAAATCATCTGTCAGCACAAAAACTGAGAAAGATTTATCTGGCTGGTCATTCAACACTGTGTTGGTAAAATATTGTGCCGTGCTGGAACTTTGTTCTTAGCTTTCCATTAAATGCCACAACATGAGGCTTACTGGCCATATAGTGGAATATATTTATATAGTCATGGCTTAAAGAGTATTTATCAGCCTGAGAGTCACTATGATCAAAGTACGTAGTAGTGGAACATGAATCGAGTCTATACTGCATAATAATGTGGAAAAGGTTTTCCGATCCAAGGATAGCCTTGATACTCTCCAAAAACCATTCAACACAGGCCAAGTGTCTAGCCTGTGACTCCATATTTGTCCTCATGGAGACGTGGAAAATCTTGATGTTTTCACTCCAAGCTTTTCTGCTAAATACTTCACCACTCTTTGTCCACCCCAGACCCTCAAAATGTGTTTGCATTTTACTCAAGCAGGGAGGAAAAAAAGAACAATATATGGAGCATCTGGAGCACTATAGTCGCGAAAGGTCTAAAGGAGGTGTAATCTACAGAAATTACATTAAATCCCATAAGTTTTCATGTAAGTAACTAAAATGTAAATCTCACAGGAGGTCCGGGGGGTCCTTTCTGTCCAGGGGGCCCTGGGGCCCCCATGGGCACATCCCCATAGAGAGGACAGACTGCAGCGCAAGTCCTCTTCACTGAGTTGGCAAAAGTGGACATCTGCTCCAGGACCACTTTCTGACAAACCGCAATCACATGTTGAGGGGAGAGGGTGGGGCCCTGTGTGAAATATTAATACAACACCAATCAAAAAGGCTGGCTGGACTGTGGGACACAAGACACTAAAAGACAGGACAGGATGAGATAATTTCTTGTGGATTAGAAGTGAAACTTTGCTGTGAGTCATGACAAAATACAGGCTCATGTGAAATTGATTACATGTAATATTAACACCAAAGTAGTTGCAAGATTACTTCAACGTCATTATTTATAGATTACATGCCAGTCGTAATAGACAATAAGAATAGTGATTTTCATCAGCTGTATATTACTTACAGGGGGACCTGGGGGGCCTTGAAAACCATCAGGTCCTCCTTCACCTCGAACCCCCTTGTCTCCAATACTGCCCGAGCGTCCAGGTGAACCTGCAGGGCCACGTTTCCCCCGTCCTCCCCGAAGACCCTGCAGACCCCTGTCTCCAAGCTACAGAGCCGATTAGCAACATCGGATACAGATTACAACGTTCTGCTTTTGGGGAAATTATTCAAGTTGTGTAATTAGTCCAAAACATCCAATCTGTAAATGTTAAAGTAAAAAAAAAAATCCTGGATCTGGGTTAATAAATTTATTCAGTCCAAACCAAGTTTCACATCAAACTATACTTATTGTGTTTTAGCTGACAAACCCCTGAACAAGCACAGATCAAAGTTCAGGATGCTTTCACCTGGTGGATGTGATGAAATATATGCAACGTAACTAGAGAGTCATGTGAAGGTAAGTAACCAGAAGAAATTCTACTTAATTCTTCTTCAACCAAAAACTTTATCTCAGTTCACTTTACTTACAAATCCATAAGTCTAAAAAATTACTATAGCATCATTGTTAAGGTCATTCAACAATATTTAGTCATAAAGTTATAGCAACAGATTAGCTCACCTTTCCTTTTGGACCTTTAATTCCTTTGGCCCCCTTAAAAAATGAAGTCATATTAAAAAAAGAACATTGGGAAAATACGATGATGAGAGGTGAACATGAGATGTTCCAGGCAGTACCTGTCCACCTTTAGGTCCTTGGACTCCCTGGATTCCAGTGTCACCCTGAACAAGGAACATTTATAATGAGTAGTGATTAGAGGCTAAAAAAATATTTCTTATGTGATTTCTCGTGTGGGACTCAGGCAGGTTATTTTATGGTATTGTTTGTTATCTGATTCTAATTTTCACTTGTGGATCATGTCTTGATGGTGAGTATCTTTCTCCCTTTTCATTTGGTCTTTATTTTCTGCAGATGAATGGTGTCTAACTTCTTTCTAGTCGAGGAATTCAAACACATCACTACAAAAACATGTAATATTAGAGAAATAGAATTGGTCGCATAGTTTATGAAGGATTAAGCATACTGTAAAATATACGTTTTAATGCTTTAATGTTTAGAATATTTCTTTACCTTCGGTCCTGGTTTTCCAGGTATGCCAATGTGTCCCTGTGAAGAATTGAGAGTTTAATGATTTGGAGAAAGTTAAGTCATATTTGAAGAGTTAAAGAAATTCAACGTAGGGTCTTACAGTAGGTCCAGGTGGGCCAATAAATCCAGGTCTTCCAGGTTTCCCTGCAGAACCTTTGTACCCTCTTGGGCCCTCGGGAATAAAACATTTATTAAACTGACCTAAAGTACGGCTTTATTTTTTCGTACTTCTCCTTAAGGATGACTAACTATTTGTACTTAATGATTATCTGCACAGCATCTGAAAAGGTATACTTACAGTTCGGCCTTGGGGACCCATTTCCCCTGCTGGCCCAAAGGTGCCTTTCTCTCCCTTTAAGAAACACAAACCACATAATCAGAATATTCGGCCAAATAAAAGGACAAAAAACAAAACAAAAAAGATGGTCACCTATATGAACAAAACCATACAAAACCTTTACCTTCATTCCACTTTGTCCAACCTTTCCACTGGGACCTTGTGATCCTTGATAAGCCTGTGAGGAATAGATGATATAATTACCATAATGTATGAGTGCTGCTTCTAAAGTTTGTCACAAAGCAATAATTTAAGGCATCAAAGGATACCTCTATTCCTGGATCACCATCCCTGCCTGGTAATCCTGGATCGCCAATAATGCCCTGAGGGAACGCTACCATTATTATTAAACAGACAGATTACTCTCACAATGTAAATGAAGGCTCGGGTGTGAGTTGCTGGGCATGTCAGCAGAGTCACCTTTTGTCCGATTGGGCCAGCCCTGCCTATTGGTCCTGGAATCCCCTAGTTCACGTTTAAAGGAAACATATCCATCAAAAAAATCACTCATTTTGAAAAATCAGTCATTATTTTTTTTTGTCCTTGATTAATTTCTCATACATACAGGTTTCCCCTTCTCTCCAGGAGTTCCCCTCAATCCAGGATCTCCCACAATTCCCTGTGAAATGATTATTTAAATCAATGGGTCAACATGGTGCACCAGGAAGTCATCCTCCATGTGCAGCAAAATAAGTGAAGTAGACTTTCACTGTGGTTCACTCTTCAATGAGTCACTAGATTATGTTGATATAGTTCAGGTCCTCAGATCTGAGCCACATTCCAGCCACAGGAAATAATGTTGTTTATAGAGATGGCACATAACTGCAAAACATAGCTCTATTCCATTGTTTTACCACATTAAAAATGATTTACTGCCTTTCCACACTCTAATGAGAGGATTTGAAGCCAGTCCTTATGCATTATGGAACAGGGAATCCCACAACAACCCACCTGCTTTCCTCTGGGCCCAGCATGGCCTTCAACACCAGCAGACCCTTTTTCTCCCTATAAATAAAGGCACGGGGTTTTAAAATCACAATATGAACAATAAAACAATAAAAAAAATGATGAAATATGTTTACCTTAATTCCAGGAAATCCTGGAATCCCTTCATATCCTATTTCTCCTTTCGCACCCTTCAAGGAGAACAAGATGCTAGCTATAATGTACTTTATCATCATTTTAATCACTTACCATGCCCAAATAGGATTGGATAACTTACAAGTTCTCCTGGGTTCCCAGTCTCTCCGATGTTTCCTGGTGGCCCAATAACTCCCTATAATCACAGTCAAATTACCAACATTAATCCTACAGGATTATCTATAAAGCTACAAAACGTGAGGAACAAATTGCACGTAAATCTAATGAAAAGTTTGTAACAGCATTAGCTGGCAGTCTTTTTCCTCATTAAACAGATCATGTTGAAACTGAAACCCAGGAGAAGAGTTTACCTTGAAGCCCGCAGCCCCTGTCAGTCCTTTGAGGCCAGTTGGACCTCTGTCCCCCTGTGAACATAACATCTCCAATCAGAATTTGACCATTGCATTAAAGAAAAGGATGAGTGAGTGTGTGATAAATTACCACTTGGCCCCAGAGTCCTCTCATTCCTTTCTCGCCTTTGATTCCTTCTTCACCCTGAGGATGTGTTTGTGTGTTAGGTTTCATTAATGTGTTTCTGTAATGAGACACACCATGAGTGAATACCTGACAGGGCATAACAAGGCAGATCTTACCTTTGGGCCTGGTTCACCAGTGTTGCCATAGTCCCCTGTGTTTCCCCTGATCCCCTACAAGATAAGTTTGACTGAATAAAACGCAACATGCATTTCACTCAAGCTGTTTTTTGGAGAATGATTTTAAAAATATAAGTAAAATGAGTAAAGAATGTAGGTATTTTTTGTTCCACTGATTTCCAGGAGCCCAGAGCTGGCATCGCATTGCATCAATGCAACCGCCCCCCCCCCCCCCTTTTTTTTTTTTTCGTTCATTTCTTTTTCCTGTATAGAATCACAGAATGGTTGGAGCCTATCCCAGATGACATTGGAAAGGAGATTATGTACGGCCTGGGAAAGTCGTTAATGTTTTACACATGAAAGACAAACAACCAATGACACTAATATTCATGCCGGTGGGAAATTCATCATCATCATCAATTCACTTATACTGCATTGCCTGTTCATGGTGATAGGAGGAAGCTGTGGAACCCAGAAGGGACACACACAGACATGGAGATAACATGCAAACTCTAAACAGAAATGTCCAGGACCTCCTTACTGAAAGGCCTGTCCCTAACCCACTACTGTACACCACTGTGCTAGAAGTCATTGTGCCAGAATAGTCCAGAAGTAATCTAGAATATGAACTACTTAACAACCTTTGTCAAAATGTTTAACCTAGATGTTTATTGGACATAAAGTGACAAAACACCTTAATCTCTTTCTTAGGTCAACTAGTAGGCCTTTTTTAAAATTCTTCCACGTCACTTTTCCCTTATGACACAGGAATAGCGAAGCTGATTAGCAGCAGATCAAATAAGGCAAAGCTATCAGCTATTGATATAATCCCAGTATTCCTTGGTCAAAAATGAGCGCTGATATTACCTTTGAACAGAGATGTTTTCAGCTATTTCCAGTCTCTGCTAAGCTAACCATCACCTAGCTATAGCTGTACCACAGATAAGACAGTTGTATCAATAATCTCAGCAAGAAAGCAAATGAAACTGTTAAGGTACTCCTTTGATCTAAACTGTAAAAATCATGTGATAAGGAGAGTTCATTTAAGTTGAACATGCTATAAATGTCATATTAGTCACATCAGCGGAAAATGTATTCAGCGAGATTTGGGAAAAGTTAGTCATAAAGACGACACCCACCCTTTGGTATTAGGAGGAAAGTGTTTTCCATTTGGCTGTATTTGATTGAGTCAACAAACAGATTAAACAAGTCCAGGATGCCTTGGAGCGCTCCATTTATGTAACACTGTTGTTAAGCCGTCAGCTGGCTGCAGGTTAACCTCAGAGATGGCCGACAGTATGGCGAGAAGCATGACCGTGAACTTTACAGCGTGTTTAAGGCGGTATAGCCCTGAAGAGCAAAGGACCACCCACTGCACGACATAGACAGTTCATCTCTGTGCCAGGAAATGCCCTCCTCAGATGCCAGCAGGGGAGGAGATAAACATGTTGGGGTTCTGTGATTCACAAGCTGGCAGGAGTTAAAAACACTGATGATTTATGCAAGACAGATGTGTACCCCAGAGGAGCTACAGCTGCAACGTAGCACATCAATGTGTAGCATGTAGGGAAATGTGCTCTGAATGTACGAGGGCCTGCAGGCGTGCATGTGTTCAGGCAACAGGGGAGATTTCTCTAAAGTCCGGAGGGCACAGTAGCTGCCAAGCCATTACTTTGATATAAAACAAGCCTCCTGCTTTACACAAATGTTTTCCAGCTCTCAGATCCAACGTAACAAAACAGCGACTAACAAGTGTTAAATTGAACATGGAAGTAATGACGTCAGCATCTTCCTAAAGAATGCTAAGTGTGCGTGTTCTGTCACTGCTGCATGAGAATCTGGTTCCTCCTTCACTTGAATTTTAAGGAAATTTTTATTCAGTGGTCAAATGGAGAATGAATTAGCCTTGTCCACACAAGTTAAACCATGCATTAAACACAACATCTGAGACACTTTAGACAACAGACTAGCACATAAATGCCACTCACACCACTCCACACAAGGGGATGGTTGTTGCCAAATTCCCTGGTTTTCCTGTGTGTGTGGGATTCATTACATTTAATTCTGCGGCTTCCAAAGGGAAACACAAGCCCATTTTAATTCCTGTGATCTTTTGTTAACTTGAGCCTAATCCTGGATTTTACACCAGCACAGTTGTGTTTTAAACTCTAAATGGATAATTAAGAAAGACAATGACAAACTTATTGTCACTTTTATATGGAATTGTGTTTGTCTTGCCCTCCTCCCAAATCCTTTGCAAAGAGGCCATAAGTTTTCAAGTAAATAAAAACTTCTGTTTCTAGATCTGTTTCCATCCTGTTGGGTCTCAGTTGAATGGCCATTAACCCTTTCCACAACTTTATTGCTGTCTTATGAATCAAAATTTACAAAGTTTGTAACCTGCAAATGTGTTTAGCTCTGTTTTGAGCTCCTAGAGACTGTGAACAGTGAAAATATATCTCGTAAACACTGGAATATTCATACTATAACAATAATATTGAATTCAATTTTTGTATAACTAAGAGATGTATTGCATTTTAAAATACCCAGTTTCCGTGTCTTCCTGGTTCTCCACCACCTCCTGTAAGACCTCTGTGACCCTGAAGAAGATTTAAGAAAAAGTCAACACAGAATGCAAGTTGTCTTGTTGATAGATTTCTTTTTTTCTTGTACAGCAACTTTAACCTTTGGGCCAGGAGGTCCCTGGATGCCTGGCTGTCCATGCATACATTTGCAAGATGCTCTTTCAGCGGTGAGACCGATTTCCGCATACCCTCCACACTGTCATTGACAGAGAGGTGAGACAAAACTACACAGTTCCTTAACAAATAGAGAGACTACCCTATCCTGAATGGAAGCTGACTCACCACACCAGAGAGCTCGCAGCAGTCCTCTGTGTAAGCCTTCTCTGGGTCACATGACATCTCCATTTGCTGGAGGTCCACCTGCGGAGATGAGACATAATATGACGGGTTGAAGTTGTGTACCAAATCAAAGTCGATGCATGAAAACACAAACCACTGACATACCGACACAGAGCGACCCCCTGCAGCCCGCTTAACAATGGAGGTGTAGCCTTGGAGTATGGTCGGTCTCGGCTCATCAATGGGCTCCACGCTCACCTCCTCGCAGTCTATCAGCAGCTTCACCCGGCTGCCCCTCACACTCAGAGCCAGTTTGTGCCACCCCCCATCAAACAGTTTCTCCACACCATGAAAGGTCCTCAGCATCTGGCTCACATGGGGCCCGGTGTAGAAGAAGTCTAAAGAACGCGTATCACCCTGGAAACGCAGGCCGACCTGCTCTCGTCCCTTGGGGTCGCTAACTTGCCACAGGTCCCATGACTTCCTGGCCGTGTCTTTTGTTAATTTAAAAGTTGCAATGATGGAGTAGTCAGAAGGAAGTCCATCCGTATACACGTCACTTTGTTACAGGAACAAAAGAGTTTAACACAATTAATAGGCAGATACAGAGATAAAAATACCATATATCAATTTCATATCAGTATGTGGAACACTTCTTATAGCAGACTTGTCATCTTTTATTTAAAAAAGAATGTTATCAATCAAACCACTGCATTTGTGATGAGAAACCACTCAAGGTCTAAAGTCATTCTGACAGCTCCATGATGACTCGTGCATAAACATATTATAAATACAATATAGTATAGTATAGTAAGATTTATCACATTTACAATCTAATTTAGCCTGCTAGCATGCTAATGCAATCCATCTAAAAGTGGTGAGACCTGTCATTGTGCACAGAGCTCACACTCAGGTTGTTAAAGACCTTATTACTAAACAGGAGCTTCATGATGAAAACTTGGGCTAACACCCCTGGAGAACGTTTTTTTACAGACCTCCACTGATTTAATTTCTTGCCTGACTGTAGGAATAAACTTCACTGTAGGGTGGGGTGGTGATGCAAAACTGCTTTTCAGCCTGATTTTCAGTTGCCAGAAACTGAAAGTGGAAACGGCAGATTTTCCCTCCAAGTGTTTCTAGGTGGGTTCATTGTTGACACCATCATCGCAAAGACACTCACTTTTCTCAGAGTAGCAACGATGAGCAACACAGAACGAACACATAATGACATAGACAGTCAGCATTTATTTGTTCCTAGTGACACATGGTGAAATCAAGGTTTATGTGGAAGCTGTCTTCTGGTGGTGTCACTATTCTGTGGTGAAATCAATGATGATATCATATGACAAAAAAAGTTTGATTTCAGTCTATTTTCAGTGGTGTATCACCGATATTTGCGTGATGGTATTCTATTGTTCCTCTAACCACACCAACAGTGATGTCACAATGTACAAAACTATATTGGAAAACACAACCATGTCCCTGCAGCCAGGAGAGAAATAAAACATATGGAAACTATCACAAGATGTTCAGTTCAGAAACACTTTTTCCAGGTTCCATCTTCATAGAAATGACACGGTTTCAGGGTGTAGTGCCATACCTCATGCTCCTCCGGAGATGAATAGAGGGGTTGACACGGTAGGCCACCGCTTCGGGTTCAGAACCAACCACTTTCCTAACGCCTCTGGACTCAGACACACGAAACTCCTCCAGCAGGTCAAAACCTCAGAGACACAGAACCTCGCTTGTTACTTAACTTCATCATCCAAAGTTAAGTAACAACTTAACACCTTATGCCATTGCTGATATCATTGAAGATTTGTGAGTCCCTTTAATAAGTAATACTATACCTTCAATGAGGTCATCTTTGAAATCCACAGATATTAATAACCTGTGAATGTCTCTTGCCGGTCAAATAGGCTACTGGATTCTAAATGCTGTAAGTGGTGCTACAGTTTGAATGAGACCAGGTTAACAGTTGTGCCTCTTAAGTCATGCACAAACTCATTGCAGAACTTATATCCATTCAGCTTATACTCATTTTATTTTATCAAGGTTCTCGATCTTTCTGATTTGTGGACTACGTGGAATCGCCTGCTGTCAGTCAAATTTTCAGTCTAGTGAGATTTCACATATGTGTTGCCGCTGTTTATCAATTGACCATAAATACGGCACTGCACATACAGTGTCTGCTGATGGTTTCAAGTGTGACGTCATAGGTAAAAACATTGTGTTGACTGGTAGTTTGTGCTAATAAAAAGTTCCAAGGCTTAAAATACTCATGTGCGTAGCTTAAACGCAGGATGACCTGTTCGACCCTACAGTGTCCACAAAAGCTGTGAGCGCAGGAATGAGGAAAACAGCGAACAATGAAAAAACATCTGCTACTCTCAATACAACCATCTGAGTTGCAGAGTTCAATTCAGACGTTAAAGAGCAGAGAACAAGTTCGATATGTGTTATGATTTGTCCAAGTTTATTTATCCAGAGAACTGCTCCCTGCATACATAACATTTCCACCCAGTTTGTGAATGTTGATCAATAGATATTTTATATTTTTATCCATTAAATTTACAATAAATGTATGTAACTTACTTGGCAGCTTTTGACACTGGATCAGTCCAAAGATGGCAACTGCTGCTGCGAACAGCAGCATGTCTTTATAGGCTGCCATTGTCAAGCATTTGGACTCAAGGGCCTGTAATATAATAATAAATCAAATAAACAATTCTATAAATTACCATACATGTGTATATAGTAGGCTGCTTCACGGTGTAGAGAAATTGTGATTTTCTTTTATGGATGCTTTAGATCTACTTTATGGGCTTTAAATCAACTCAAACCTGATTAAAATATACTTTTAAGGTATTTCAGATATCGACTTTCTTAATTTGTTAATATTAACGTGATCCAGTTTGTTGTGTTTGCTAATCATATTGGATGATAAAATTACCCTTCAATCAAAGCAATATTAAAAAATTATCCATTATATTGATAATTGCATAAAATAATTACACTGATAAATGATAAATGATAAATGGTCTATTTGAAAAAAAAAACAATAACTCACATATTATTTAAAAACAGAGTCCCAGGGCTCCTGCGGATGGATAATTCCAGTTCCTGGTGTGAGGATATATTCCACTCTAAACTGCCATCCCGGGGCTGGAGCTGAACAGGAGAACCATTCAGACTAGAAGCTCAGAGGATCCTGACCCTTGAGCTCCACTCCACCATTGGCCCCCAGGGGATCTGCCTCATCTCAAAGGAAGAGTTACACCTACATTACAAGTCCAGTAAGCTAAATCAGCATTTAAAGAAGATGTAGTTTTAACACATTAGGGATTGTGGGATGTTGAAAGCTTTTAAAATGAGAGTATCACAGTATTTTTGATTGATGATAACTTGCTCGACACTGTTCTTTAAGTATTTGTTACTGTGCAGAGTTGTTCTGTCTTTTCATATAACCACTCATTATGCAAAATAGAAAAAAGCTTTATGGACATTTTTGTCAATGTAATCTGAAATTTCTTCAAAAGGCACTCATACAGGTTTTAGTATATCTTCATTCAAGACAGTGTTTCATCATTTGCTGAGTCTCTGAGGGGAGATGGGGAATGTCACAGCTCTGCTCAAGATGCACTGCAAACATTCCACACAGACTGGACCCCATCTACAATCTAACCCACGGAACTGGATCAACTGGGCTATAAGGAGGCTGTGGGAAAAGACTTAGGTATAACACACATGTATAGTAGATGGGTAGTTCAATGAATGGAGTCAGAAAAAGGATTAGAAAATATCTAAAAAGTATTTTTTTTAAATGTATTCTTCTTTTCTTTCGCCACAGTGAATCAGTTGCCTCCATCTAAGCCTGTCCTCTGCATCCTCTTCTCTCACATCAACTACCTTCATGTCCTCTTTCACTTCAGCATCTTCATCTCTGCTACCTCCAGCTCTGTCTCCTGTCTTTTCCTTAGTTACACTGTCTCTAGACCAAACAACATCACTGGTCTCACCACAGTTTTGTACACCTTTCCTTTCATTTTAGCTGAAACTCTTCTATCACACATCACACCTGACACTTTTTCTCCACCCGTTCCATCCTGCCTGTACACGCTTCTTCACCTCGTTTCCGCACTCTCCATTGCTCTGCACTGTTGACCCTAAGTACTTAACACTCAGTACATTTGCAACCAATGACAATGCTGTTGTTTTAGGTGTTTGGTATGAACACCAAAAAAAGTATGATTTAATCAAGATTTACCTCATGATGACGATGATGATGATGATGATGAGTAATCAAAGCTGTACTTCGGTAGGAAGAGTTCAAATGCACAAAGTGGGACATGATGACAGCGCTGGAGGTCAAACCAGTGGGTCACTGTTATCATCTCTACTAGTCAAAGTTCAACGTATGAGATCAACTGTTCTGTGTAAGATAATTTACATCTTGAACAAGAGTAGATTTGGTTGTGTCTGTATAGAAAATAAAAAAGATGTTTTTTCGTCCATAACTCTTACTGATGTGACACCCATTGATTTTAAAGGTTGGAGGTCGGTGTCCAGGGTCAGGAAAGTGGTATTGGTATTTTATGATTTGACATGAAGCAGATCAAAGTGAAGTGACATCATTAACATGCGATGAGCAATGTCCTGTGTGCCACAGCTCAGAAGTCTGAATGCTGGTGGAAATAGCTCAGGTGGCCTGGAAAAAAACGAATGTTCAAGATTGTGTTCAGGTTTCAGTGGCGATGGTGTGCTCATGTGACTCAGACCATCTATAAGAAAATTCACGGAAACCCATCCAATAGTTGACCAACTCACAGACCCACCCCATCATTGTGTCGTCATGACAATTCAGTCTTCGCTCTTTTGTCTGGTGGTTTTCTGCAAGCAGATTTATTACAAAGTAATGTTACAGTAACAATTTCAGCTCTACCGAAATTAATCATACATTGACATAGATGCACAAAAAAATGTTGACATGTAGGTCAATGGGCACGCCGCTACGAAGTGGTCAAACATGGACTGTAGCTGCTCACAAACAAACAGGACTGGAAAGCTTCATGATTACAAGGTTTCTGCTACTATCCTTAAAGGTTTCTGCAGTGCTTACTGGGGTTCATTGTAGAATATTGCATTGCCCTTTAAATGCATATTGGCAGTATATTATAGCACTTAAATAGTTATTGGTGTGCCTAAAAAGGTACCATAATGCAACGACAACTCAAAACATCAGCAAACATAAGGTACAGTTCATTAGCGCTCCATTCTGCCTGATACCCTTCATTAGTGTGTTTAGAAATGTTAGCTAGACCCAGGGTTTCTAATTTTCCTTCAACAGGTTTTCCTTTAATAAAATAAAAACAATTTGACATTTTTCACCAAAAAATAAATACATTAAAAACAAACACACAAGGCCACTGACATTCCATTCTTACATAATTTTAAACCATATTGCCTCTCAACAGAATATTTTACATCTTTGCAAGGATTTAAATAGCACAACATATTTGCAGTCTTAAGTTAGATATCTCCAGTGTCCATCATGTTAAGGGTTCAACTAGATCTTGGGTTCTTCGCGTCAAGGCAGATAGATGACTATCGCTTGGATCCCTTTGCCAGTTTGCTCGTGGGAGTGGTTCGTCTCTGAGGAGTGGGGATCTTTGAGGGTTTGCGTCCATGTTGACGGGACGCAGACCGTGGCGTCACTCGGGTTGAGTCGCCAACCGTCTCAGACGCGTCTGAGCAGACAGACTGAATGTCGGAGATGTCAAAGTCGGAGGCGTCACTTCCTCTGCGACTGCTCCCTCTGCTTCCTGCTTTGCTTCCAGGTTGGCTGGAATTTTTTCTTGACTCTAGAGGAGATAAAATAAAATTAAGAATAATAATATAAATAATGAAACACTAGTTATTCAACCCCTACAACTGAGCAGGGCAAAAGGCGTGTTTTGGCACAGTTAGATTCAATTGCTGATTGCAAATACAAGTTTCACAGTGCATTATTACATCCAAATAAATACTGACATATAACCATTAACCAGCATATCTTCTCTAAAAACACAATAAATTAATAGTCAAATCTAATAATTTAAATGCTACCCTAATCATCAATAAATTATTGTTTTTTTCAACTTTTTGGTTCTGGCTGGAAGAATTTATTCGACAAATGATATTCTGGAAAGATTATTGTAATATTTTATTTCTAGTTTAATATTTGTTGTCTATATGTAATATATTTTTGCCCAACATTTACTTGAAATGTTACTGAAATATAAAGTTATGCACATGAAAAAAAGATGCTACTTTTCAGACCTCAAGTATATTCTGGTATTGGCACACTGTGATGTACTAAGTAAACGTCTTGTCATCAGCATCAAGAGTCACGGCAGAACAATGAGAATCACTAAAGTATAAGACCACTGTGTTCATCCTGCATCATCACAACCCTGACTCTGACCTCAGACACCTTCAATGAAGTCTGAGCAGCATCGCCTGTTGTTTTACCCGTCAATTTCTGCAGATAGCTTTTAATGGCATGTTCTTTTTTTTAAGCATATGAAAGGAAAATGTATTCTTCAATTGTGGCTAAAATCAGAAACTTTGTAGAAAACCCTTTCATAGTAGAAGAAGAATGTTTCCGAAGTGAATCTCTACTGACCGCCTATCGTTTGTGTTCGTGCTTTCAGTACAGCAGCGCTGATCAGCGTCCCCTCCTCAGCGGACTGAAATCCTTTGCCTGACAAGTACCCAGGGAGACGCAACTTGCTGCCTTGAACTGGTGTTCCCTACAGAAGACAGAACTTTGCTTTTATTTGTAATCAGTGGTAGTTAGACAGGGTTTAGGAAAACTGTCATCACCACAGAACAAACGAGAAAGCACCAAAAAGCACAGTTGAAAATGTTAATGCATAAAGCTTAGTTTAGCAAATAAATCTGGAATTTGTTTAAGAAGCAGTTATTATTTAAAGCATGTCAGCCTTTAGTAACTCACACACACACACACACACACACACACACACACACACACACACACACACACATACACACACACACACACACAATCATACATTCATAGATAACATTTAATGTTGCCATAGACGCACTGACAACATTATATGCTGCATTGTGAGACAAGAACAAAATATTCAACCCATTAGGAATCAGACAAGTTTAGACCCAACTGAAATTTTGTACATCTGACAGGTGTTTTATGCCTTTTTTCATGAATGTACACAAAGTATAATATATATAGACAAATGTACTTGATCTAGTATAATAACAATAGAGATATAAACACACAGAGATATATCTGTGTGTTTATATCTGTGTGTTTATATCCTCTACTGTGTGTAGAATGAGTTTATATCTCTATTGTACAATTATTATGTAAATAATTGTACGGTAGCTTTCAGCTGGGTCATAAATGTTCCACATCAGATCATTTGCTATACCTCTGAGGATGAACCTGGGCTCCCAAAGGAGTCCGATGATTTAAGAGGAGGGCAGGGTTTGATGTTTGTAAGCCAGGGTTTATCATAATTGCGGGTTATATGTTGAGGAGTCTGGGAAATAATGGTAAATTAAAAAAAAAACACAGATATGGATTCACAAATCAAAAACTAAAAGAATCACTAGATGTATAGAGAGAAAAGGCAAAAGAAGAATGATATCAAATAATTTAACGTGGGTGGAAAATCAGGGAGGGGAATGATCAAACTACAACGTGACGGACAGCTGGAAGAAAAGCGGACTCTCCCGGTAGAGTGGAGCGCCTCACCTTGACTGTAGTAGGTGCAGCTGGGATTGGTGGAACCGGACAGCTCTGACTGGAGACAGATCTGTTTGGAGAAGCTCCTCTGGATGACGGCCGAGATCTTCGGCCTCTGTAGCGGAAGCTCGCCATTACCTGAGTTGTTCCCTCTGGGAGGATGAACTTCTCTCGTAGCTCAATGTTGGTCCTGCCTTTAGCTGAGAAATGAGACTCTAAATGAGCAAGACTGCATAAAAACAACTGATTATGTCAACATAACTTTCATGTTAATGATGATTTGAGCTAACAATTTCATTTCCACATGGAATCCATAACTTCTTAATAATTTCCAAAGAAATAACTATGTGATTTAGTACTAATCAGAGGTGAAATACAACTTTCTTTTGCTCCATTTAAATCATACATTTTCTAATAAAGGTACAGTTGTGTTGTCTTCTAAAAGTCTTTAGGTTATATAAACAAAGAATGACTAACAATCACATATTTCCTCTGTTTCCCTATCAATTAGTACCAATTTATAATTATTGTATTTCTAAATGAATTATTAGGAAATTATGAGTGAAACATACTTCCTAAATAAAGTATAACAGTTATATTTAGAAAAAATATATAACATTTCAATTTAATGAAATTTCAAGTTGGGTTCAAATCTCAAATGAACAATAATATTCATGCAGTTTACGTGTCATGAAGTCATTAGTGTCATTTGCTTGGACTGCCAAACAAAAGATTCAATGAACCAGAAAGTGCTTAATCACTCCCACACCAACACGGCCCACATCAGAAAATCAACCAAACAACATAAAAATTAACTCCACACAATAATCCATACACGCCTTGCACAATCTGTGTTTAAAAAATGAAACAGCTCTCGCGCAGTTTTAATCACAAAGTCACACTATTAAACAAAGTAAAGACCAATATATGTTGTGTCCTGTCGAGTGAGTTGTACGCTGACAATGTCACCATCAACCTCAAGGACATAAAATTGCTAATGAAGCTGCGTTCAGAGCTGCTCTTACATGCTGCGAGAAAAAAAAAAAAAAACTTGATAAAAAAAAAGTATCTCAAATGAAAGTGACAGCAGATAATGTGCTCACACAAACAACTGCATGCATGAAAACCAGCTGCAGGTGAGAGACGGTTGATTATGAGTGGAGCTGGTCGGTGAGGATGCCATTCACGATGTGCACTCACACACACAGCTACAGTAGTACACACCCGGGACCAACACAAAGCAGCACACACTCGGATGTGCAGACACACATACCACTGATGGGTTCATGGAGCAAGGTGAGAAAGTGTGATATTTGCCAACCTATAGGAGACTGAGTAATTGAAGAGTTTGATTCCGAGCGCAACATTTTGCTCCCGTGGTGATGAACTAGAAGAAATAATATCATATTCAGCAGGAGGAGGGTTCAGCAGGGAAAACAGGAAATCTATCATCGACAACAGCAGAAACATCAGTCCCTAAAGGCTTTGACACTATGTGAGGGCTCAGGATGACATTGTACCATTTTGGTGGCAGCTTACTGATCAAAAATTTTATTTACTTGTTTATGATTTATAACTAACAGTTCCTCAGCCTTATCAATTCTCCAAACACCAAAATATATTGGTTCACTCCATTTTTGCCCAAAGTTTTTTTCCCAGGAAAGTTAATCAAGTGCTTGCTGTTAAGTGAAAATGTCATCAAGAATAAATTAAACCACAGAAATACACAACTAAACTACTAACACAATTCAACTATTGAATAAATCACTACTGTCTCACAAAAAGGAAAATAGATTCAAAAAGAGTTGCAGCTTCCACTTCCACTCATTTAAATTACAGTCAAATACTCTAAAGCTTTTATTGGGTCTAGAAGTGAGGAAATACTACTAATCTCTTTTCATTCAGTTTCTGTTTATATATCCATAATACAATTTTCATTAATAATAAGTCACTTGGTCCAGAATTAGACAATCAAATTGAACTTGATAGATCTCTTAGTAATTTCTCATTATAAAATATTCCAACCTTTGATAAACTAATGCTAATCCACAGTTTTCATTAAGTTTTGACCCTACACTGTGTTCTGGTGGTTAGCGTCTGATCTCACCTCGACAGGGGTCATTCTTTACCAGAAACTCATCCAGAGCCATCCAGCCTCCCCCCACTCGCACCATCACAGTGCTGCGTAGAATGCGTACCAGACGAAGCTGCTGTGAGTCTCCAAACTGCGGCGGAGGAGAAAAAAAGGAAGGAAATGTGTGAAAGCACCAATCTGAGAAAAAGCAGCCGCTCGCTAAAGGATACAACCTGTGCAACACAGGAAATCAGACTGGTTTGGAGTTTCAAATTAATTTCACTGAATTGATGTGTTTCTTAAATTTCTGTTGACTAGGATCTTTCATGTAGATAATTTAGAAACAAAGACAGATGCTTTGTGTCCACTTCAGGACTGATTTCCTTTAAAAGTTGCACAGATTGATACAGAAAAGACTAAAAATACACTTTTTTAGTTTTCATTTTAAAAGACATAAACTACCCAAAGGTCACTCCAACTGGCTTTTCCATCAGTGTCAGCTGGTGAGCATGAATGATTTTACTATTGAAAAGTGACTGTAATTGTTCTTTTACAGCTGGGTGATTTCACACATGATTTTCACCTTATTGCTGTGTTAAATTTGTTTGCCACTGTTGTTTTTATAAATAATGCATATCAGTGTATGAATATAATTCAGACCTCTAAGAAAAAGAGAAAAAACAGAGGTCAGGACTGAGTTGAGTGTTAAATTCAAAGCTATGCGTTATACACAGCATAACCAGAATGTTAGCTTAACATCAGTGGACACTTCTTAAATGTGAATAAATTTATTCCCAACAGTGTCTTGTAGTATGTTGAATAGCCTGTGAAAAAAAACACATGAACTGTAGGAAAATGATCACACCACTAGGAGGCAGACATGCTTAATAATTGACCTTCGTCTCAATGACCACAAATAAAAACGTTCAGGCCGTTATGGAGGCAAATGGTTGAAGGTTAACGAGGTGACAGAAGACGGACGCAGCCAGTTGGGTGTGACCGAGAGTATTAACACACAAACAAAATTAACACGGGACGATCACAGCCGCATGCTTTCTGTCAAAAAATAATTTCACATGATGATCAAGCGGATGAACAGCAGTCTCCTGCAATCCAACACTTTGCTGGACTATCTACAACTATGACTCAAAATACTCAGGATGCACTGACATTGATGCAGATCTGACGCAGCTAGCTCCAGTGACACATGAGGGATGGGTCAGATCACTGCTGGCTAATCCACCATGGTGACACGCAGACATGACCAAACACTGATGACCCTCAGATTAGGTACCCGTTATCTTATGGTATCCATTCAGCTGCCAAGAATCTTTCACTGTATGATTATCAATGATTAATGCCACTGGTGATTTTAGTGACCAAAACATTAAAGGTGATGATGATCACAAGACACATTTTAAGAATAACCATTTACCAGAATACAGCTTTCCAAAACTGCAACGTGTAGGTGAGGGGTAAGATTTTGATTTTCCCTGTTTGCTATTGTCTCATCGCCGATTAAGGAGTCATGTAAGCAGTGAACCAGACCAAACTGTCAAAAGAATTATTTCAATTCATTTGTTGTGTGATACATCAATATAACTAGTTCATAGATTAACACTAATGTGCCTTTTCTCTTTAACTAACACCTCCCCTTGTTAATACAGTAAGCTGCGAAAGCTTACGGTATTAACATCAACATGCAATTGTTCAATAAAAAATGAACTGAGACAGTAAAATGAAAAGTGTTCATTGAAAACGTTAAGGTTGCCCGATTATAAAAATGAATTAATAAACAGGGTCAGTTACACCAATGAACAAATGTTGACGTAAATCATTCCCGTGATACTGAAGCGTCAAATGCAAGCACACAGAAAGCATTATATTCCGAACTGCCCAGCAGATGAATCTATGTCTGTGGATCAATAATAACATGAGCTGAAATGGTGCTGGCACTTTATATTATAGTTTTCTGAAACTCAAAAGCAGACATATTTAACATTTGGTGTTAATTTTATCTTTAAAAAAAACAAAAACAAAAACAAACTAATCCAAAAATTCTATTAATTTTAAACACATCTCATTAGGAAATTGCTTTAGTGTTCCGATCATTTCCAGCTATTGTGAAACTGTTGAGGTAAAACAAATCTCAGGCCTGTGTTCCTTGTGGATTAAACCAGGACACCCATTTCTACTTCTGAGTTTCAGTCTGAAAGCATCAGCCAGGAATCCTGGCAGAGTGTGTTAACTGGAAAATAAATGACAGTAAATGAAAAGGATTTGATAAAGACAGGACAGAAGCATCAGAACAGGGTGAAACTTTCATATGTACCTGGTTTCCAAGGTAGAACTGGTGACATGAAGAACAATAAAAATATAGAGTTAGAGTGTTCAAAAGGAGTTGACTTTTGCTGATATTCTTTTCATTTCCTACCTTCTACGTGATCGTACCATGAAAAAACATTGTATAGTTAAAGTAACGCATGTATTTGCTAGGACATTGTTGAAATCATCTTACCCGGTATTTGTTGGCACCGATTTGCTCCACTTGGAATCGTTTGGGACATTTACATTTTGCTACTTGTCGTGTAACCTGTAAAAATAGACTTCATTATATGACAGCTCCCTTAACAAATGTCTAGATTTAGTCATTCTTGTTGAGACATCACCTCATCTTCAATTTTATCAGCATCCGTGAGTGGTTTATAAGCATCCTTATTGGGATGAAGAGCTGCCACAAATTCATAGTAGTCAATATAGCCGTCACCATCTCGATCAAATATGTCTGCCACGGCGCTCATTTCCAGACGACTCGTAGGGAATTCTGTTGCAGAGTTGTTGTCAGAAAAGTGTTAGAAGTGAAGTTTTCTCTTGACGGTATGTATTTTTATGTAAGTCACCGTGTTGAATGCTTACTGGAGGACAGAATGCCTTCTATAAACTCCTGCCGTGTCACCTTCCCATCTTGATCTTTATCGATGCGGCGGAAGAAGTCCATGACGCGAGACTTTTTATGGTTCATCCAGCGCATGTAGCGCTTGCGCCACACATCAAAATCAAAGTTGGCAAATTCCTTCAACTGCAAATTAAACACAAGCAAAATACAAAGGATGAGTTGAACAACCATTCTTTCACTTTCTATAACTACTTATCCTGCATTGGGTTGTGGGGACTACACCCCATCCCAGCTGACATTTGGCAGAGTGGGGTACATCCTGGTGAGGCAGTACGTCACACAACTTGTCAAAGGATCAGGATCACACTAAGCGATCGAGCCAATTCAGAGTCTGTAATTAACTATTATTAAATTTAATATGCAATAGTGGTGAACTGTCGACATGCAAACTCACTCAAACTCACAGGAATACCCTCTGTCACGGTTCAAACCACAAACCAAGAACAAGAAAAGCTCACATTTGTCGAAAAATCGTGTCTGCAATAAAACCGGATACACAGGATGGTGCTTTATTACCTCCTCCAGTCTGTCCATGGCATCATTGAGTTTCCGCCTTCTGTCCAAAGCCAGCAGCCACACATGCTGCCACTTTGTGACCAGCAGATTAACACGGGGATTCTTGGTTTCAATGGGAGCTTGTGTTGCTGACGGGTACATGGTTTGAGTGGGAGAACGCTTTCCTGTGAGAAAAAGACAAAAAACCTTACTGTGTAAATCAGGAAGAATAGAAGAATGACATCATTCCAGGTGTTGAAATGGACAAGACGAGGATGTCACGTCACCCTGCGGTGAGTCAACAATGGCCAGATGGCTCGGGTCATATTTCACCAGGACTGTTTGTGGGATACATACTTCCAGGTCTTCCTTTGCCGAACACTGGGATCTGAGACTGATTCGGAGGCTCCATGATCGCCTTCCTTTTGTGTGTCTTGGTGATTTTGTCAACATCTGGTTGCTTCATGGTCATTTCCTCCATGAAAGCCTGCAGGGAAAACAGTAAGTACATTTACAATCAGCTACTGTAAGATACAGAACACACTACCAGTACGACTTTGATAAGATATAAAAACAGTGACAGTACAGTTTGCTCATCTAAAGAAAAAGCACTAGCTCTACTTTACCTGGTGTTCTGCTATGAGACTTTTAACCTCCTCAATCTCCTGCGGCAGAGACTCCTTGTCCTTATCGTTGAGGTTGCTCTCTGCCCACTGCAGCCATGTCAGCAGATTCTCCAGCAACTCCTGAGTGGCTAACAGCTCACTAAGGGCCGTAGCCAGTCTCTGCTGGTGCTGCCTGGCCCAGGCTTGCACCTGTAACAATAACGTCACTAAAGTCACTCATATTATACATTGACAGATGAAATGCTTGTTATATCCTGAGATGCGTGGAAGGGTAACTTCATTTTTGTAGCTAGAAGCATCCAAACTGTGTTGTCCAGTCGTACATGTAGGAACGACAGAGCTGACGAAAATGTATGAAAAGCTGCGGCTGTGAACTGACCTCCTCAAATCGAGCTTTAATGATGGTGTTCCAGTGTTTGATGGTTGTGATCGAGTCAGGATGGCAGATAGTCAGTATCGCCTCCCCCATACCGGTTGCTTTACTCAGAGCCACTCGCTTTTCCTCCTGCTTCTTCATGAACTCCTTAAAGGACACAAACGGAAAACAGTTTATATGTAAAATGGGAATGTTAAAAAAATGAAGTATTGCTCAATATTGGAGCAAGACAAAAGCAATATCAAGACGATGAAGTCATACTTAAGAAAAATGATGTTTTTTATAGTCTATTTCTGACTTAAAACTGACAGGAATGTTGTAGAATTACTTGGATCTTATTTGTTAAATCAACCAAAAGCTGTCAAAATATAACCATAAATTTTGAGTTGTGCTCAAAATAATGGAACATAAATATCTGTACTGCTCACCTTGTGTTGATCAATAAGCTCTTGAAGAGCCTCCTCATCATCAGGAAGGCTGCCATGAAAACGCAGGCTTTGCTCGGCCTCTGCCAACCATTCCAGAAGGATGTGAACACTGGAGTGAAATTCCTCAGCCTGAGCCAGAAATACACATCAGTCAGACTCAGACAGTTTACCACCTATCGGCTGCAGCGTCTCTACAGTACCTGACACAAGGCCTGTTCCAGACGGGCCTGTTTGGACACTGATAGGTTGCACACCGTCTCCCAGCGAGTGCCCAGCTCCTGCATCTGGACTTTAACCCAGGAAGAATCATCGTGGCTGCTATCGATGAGCTCCCTGGCAGAGCGTTTCAGAGCCTGGACGCTCACCGTCCTCTTTCCCAGTTCTTTCTGGAAAACCTACAGAGACCAGAAAGCAAAAACTACAGTCAGACAGTTTATACTTTACCTAAAATGACAAGCTGACCACCTGTTATCTGATGTTTGTGATGTGTTTCAAATTGTAAAAAAAATGAGTTATGAAGATCTGTGTGTGATATTAAAAACCACTTACGATTTCAATGAAAAAGTACAAGACGGAATTTTACTTGTTGATTACAAAGCCCATTCAGTACAACAGGGTCACATTTCACTGTTGCTGATGCAGTGCAGTTATTATTAATGATGACAGTGGGATTAAGCAAACATGATAGTATCAGTTTTCCAGATGTCCTTACTAGACTGAAAACTCTTAGTCGAAAAACCCCCCCACAAAGGCCGTCCTTCTGTTGTTTGAATAGATAGTCCATATAAGGTGTGGCTCAAGTGTCATTTGTTTCCCATTGTGACAAGAAACAATGAATGAAGAAAGGAGAGCCAGTGTCGATGCAGCACTGGCTCGATGAGAACCTTTATATTTACTTTTGAAGCTGGGTTTCCATTACAACACATCAGACCGGTGCTCAGCTAAGATCAACAAAGCAGGACAATCTGGAGCTTGGTGTTGTTTCATACCTTGTGGTTATCTATCAGGTTGAGAACCAGGTCTATGTCTCCGTGCACAGGCTGATCCTCAGCCAGCTGAGGCTCCACTCTGTAAAGCCAGTCAATGAGAGCCTGGAGAGCGTCTGTAAACTGGCCAGAGAACAACAGGGCTTCCTCCAGTTTGTTTTGTCTGCAGAAGAGCCCAGATAACAGTAAATGAAGATGTTGGATGGTGAATACTCTGATTAGAATCTCATTAGGGCAAGATAGAATAAAACAAACGGGGACATGCTTCTTTACCTTTCAACTGACTTGCCACAAACAGTGTCCCATCTGTCCCTCAGCTCACTCAGCATGTCGTCCAGCTTCTGATTATCATCCTGGAGGGAGGTCTTTTCTTTCAGGGCGCGCCCCGTTCGAGCAGTGGTGTCGTACACAGAGTGCTTGCTGCCCAGAGCTTTTTGGAACTCCTGTGAATGAGAAACATTGACAACATTTTAAGTCCATTTCATTTTCAATAATCTACTGAGGTAGGATGGTTTTATCTGTCATGGTTACAGGGAACCAGCTCAGGGGATTTTATTTCTTCCTACTGTTGTCATGTCAGATCTTATCTTAATCTGTGTGTATGTGTGTTTTGTAATTAATAACACAGTCAGGGCAGAACAAAAAGGGGGTTAAAACTCAAGAGCTACTGCTGCTCAGAGATTAAAAGTATCCAAAAGCAATGTCACCCCTAATACATTTGGTCCATCCTGGGATTATGATAGGATTAGCACAACATTCCCACATCACACCACAGAAAGACAAGACAGGACTGGCACTATAAAGCAAGCAAATGCTCGACTAATGTATTCTGTACCTACTGTAACATCCTATGTAAAGCTTTCTCTGCTGGATTGCTTCTAATTATATACATTACACATTAAAAACTGCGTTTTAACAGCTGTCTAGATGCTGTTTCTATTAAATAAAAGCAACTCTGCTGAAGGGATTTAATTTTTATTCTGGGTAATGATACGTTGTTGCTTGGTCACCTTATGTTGCGCCAGCTGCATCTTGATTTTGTCTGGCTCATTAGCAATTTCCACTTCTGAGTCAAGAGTCTTGTCAGAGTCGTCCAACCACTCCATCAGTTTATTCCAAGTTTCATGAAACTGACGAGTGACAAGGATAGAAAGACAAAAACACACAAAAAAATGATTTAATGCAGGGTCTTTTTAAATGTAATATAAGGTTTTCAAGCCCAAAAAACACAAATAAGGCTAAACAACAATGGAAATGTTTTCTACGTTGCAGACTGAATATGAAACAGGCTTCAAGTTTTATTTCTAGAGCTTTTCACCAATAATGAAAAGTTGAACTAGCATTGAAATAGTGCATAATTCAAACTTGATACAAAATAGAAACTAGAATGGTACCTGTTTGGCCCTCTTCCTGGCGTCATCCAGCAGACGACCTCGTTCCACAGACCGCTGCACCAGCTTCTCCCAGCGGCCTTGAACACTGAGCAGCAGGTTCTTGATCAGGACCACATCCTGTTTCTGGCTGAAGTATTTCAGATGGGTTCCTGTTTTGTCCAGTTCAATGATGTGGTCTCTGTGGGAGTTCACCTCCGTCACAAACATCTGTCCAACAACAGCAGAGCGGAGAGAGGATCCAGGTTTAGGCAAATTTTTATGTCTCCAAAAAGGGAGGACAGGTCTTTCACTTAACAACAGGGGCAATACATCTCATATTTTATTTCTCATCAGCACTTCTTTTTTCTTCAGGGATTTGTTAACTATCAGTCCAAACATCACCTTATGCTCATCAATCTGAAACATGATGGTCTCCATTATGAGCGACGCAGGGGAAACCATGTTTAGCGTCTGCTCTGCTTGGGTTAGCCAATTGATGAAGTCCTGCAGAGAGTTGTGGAAATCCGTGGCAAGGGTCAACGCTTCCTCCAGTTTGACCTGGAGACACAACAGACCATCAGTTCCACAACAGACCTGTTGGGCTTTCATCATACGCATTACAATGTTCAATGCTGAAAAGAAAAGATTTGGTTGCGTGTAAACAACACATGGAAGGGAGGGGAAACAATTGGACTTTAGTTGTGTCAATACAGGACTTCTATTTATACAGAGGAAGATACTATCTGTGGAGAAGCTGATGATGATGATGAGGTTTTAATTGAATGAATGAAACAAACCACGGCAGAAAATCATTCATTTTGCTACAGGCACAGGCTCATCATATGACCATAAACGTTAATGACATTACAGGGAGAGCAGCATTACATTGCTGTGGAGTGTTTTGGCCAGCAGCTATGATTTTGTGCAGCTCTAACATTTAGCAGACTTCTGGGAACAGGACCAAAGTGAACAAAAAAAAAAAAAATCTATGACAACGAGCAGCCAGAATGAGGAGCGCCTCGTCTGGAGTGAGCAGTCAGGGACAAATGATTTAGCTTCTCGCCATGTAGAATGTTGTTTACTTATCATGGCCACAACATTGATTAAAAGGCTCTTCAAAAAGATTCCCCATAGAAAAGCAGAGTGACTGATGAGTCTTTGTTTTGGCTCACATGTGAGTTAAAGCTCATAAGACAAGACCGCTGTTGTTCCACGCTGACTCAGACAGCCACCGGCCCGCTGTGATCTACAGTGTAACCACATCCTGTGTTTCCCTGCCAGCACTCGGTCTTGACACCATTCATTATCAGCACTGGGATTAGAGGCTTATAACCACATAGCTCAAGTGTATCTCAGCCTCTCATCGGGAACCGAAGCTGCGAACTGTCGCGCTGAAAGACGAGTCAGTCTGCCGTTCAAAAACCTTCACCAACATACCTTTTTCTCTGTCACCTTCCCCTGCACGGCTTCCCATTTGTCCTTCAGGTTAGCGAGATCCTGCTCCGTGTTGCTATCTGGACCCTCAGGTGTAATGGCGAGTAGTTGGTGACCCTTGTTCATCAGCTCCTCATACAATTCCTCCTTAGCCTCAAAGGCAGAACACAACTCCTGCAAGACACAGTAGCATGAGGAGAAATTATGATCCAGCAGGATAAATTACAGCTCTGCTGGACGACAGAGTAAAAGCCTGCGTTGTTCAATATTTTACCCAAAATCGGTGATCGAGCATGTCAGAGCATACTAAAAGCGTTTCTTTATTTATCTGATAAAAGTGATTTATTAGGGACTTTTTTCTATTTAGTATCTTGAGTTTCTTGATTAAGAAAAAAAGCAAAACAAAGAAGAAAACATTCTTGGATTCGTTAAAATCTGTCATAGTAGAATCAATTTGAAACACATTTTTGTCATTGTCTGTTGTGTATTTTGTAGCGTCATTTAATTTTCACACTTCAGATAAAACACAGCGATGACACAGTCTATACCTTCCAAGCCTGCCATCTGCATACAGCCTTTCATATTGTTAAACACATACCAGATGGGCGTTAAGCTGCTCCCGGGCCGTGTCTGGTAAGCCTCCCACAGCCTTTGATGCCAACAGCTGACGTTCTGTGTCTTTCAGCCATTGCTGCATATCTTCAATCTCACCATGGAAACCCTGGGCCTAGAACACAAAACAACCTGAGTCAGGACAAAAGGTGTCACAGAGACCCATTGTTGGCAACCTATGGCTCACACAACAGGATGTCTGAGTTATTAATTCCTTGGATTCCTTTTACTACCCAAACATCCATGTGAAGTATCAATTAAAAAGCCTGAATGGTCATGAAAAAAAGCCTTTGATCACTAAAGTTATCTGTTATTATAAATTAAAAACAACATTACAGAATTCGGTGGATTTTTTTCGCATTATAAAAGTAAGACTTAAATTTGAAAAATTGGCACATTTAAAGCTTTTACATGACTTTAAATGTCAGTTACAGATAGACTCTGTAGAATTTGGGGTCATTCTGACTTTGGCACTATATTGTCTCTCTCCTAGGAAAAAATAATCAATCACAGCTTACTTAAAAATAAATATAACCTGAGCAGGAAAATAATTATTATACCTGAAGCAGAGCACTTTCCAGCTGTTGCTTCCTCTGCGCCGTCTTCTCCAGGATAGCTTTCCACCGATGGTTCAGGTTGTCCAGTTTGCCCTGCAGACTAGAAGCCTCTTCTCCAGCGCTGGACTCCACCAGATTGTTTCCAGCTTTGTTGACCGTCTCCACTGTGGCCTTGTGAGCCAACACGTCGTTTTGGAGAACCTGAAGAGATCAAGCAGGCAGGAAAGGCGGTGAGATGTTGGCTGTACAGATGGCTCTGTATCACAACGTATTTAGACATTATAAAACAGTAAGATAACTCTATGGAGTCAACATGTAACGTACGTGATGTTTGGCGAGCTCTATCTCAACGGCTTTGGGGTCTCCCCCAGCCTTCTTCTGCTCACCCAGCAGCTCCTCGGTGTGGCTCATCCAGGCCAGCAGCTCATCCAGGGCGTGCTGGAACTGGCCCAGTGCAAGAAGACCTCTTTCCAGTTTGTGCTGGATTAATGAAACATTAACCCATTAGATATTGTGTAAGTGAAAACACTTGAACTGCATATAACACGACTCATTCCAGACTGATCTATTGTTGTGCATGTTGTTTAACCAATAAGGTGCTGTAGAGTTTTATTACTAGGTAATAAACAGAGGGAATGTTTTCCTTCTTACACATAAACTAGACATCTGTTTTTTTAATCACCACTCTTCAGCTTTTCCTTCATGTTTCCTTGTTCTGACCTGTCGACTGATGACCTTCTCGTCTAGGTTGTCCCAGAGCATCTTGAGCTCAGATACCGGCTCCTGGATGGCGAGACGATCAGCCTCCTCTGTCACCTTCTTCAGCAGGAGGCCTGCTTGGTGGTTCAGGCGCTCCATCTCGATCTGCAGCTGGTACGCCTCTCCCTTAAACTCCTGAAAAATACAGGCACACAGCACAGGGTTACACCCAGTCAGCTAGCAAAGAAACAAATCCGAACAGTCAGTCTATCTGACCCCGTTAACTAGACATGTCTTTGTGTGGCTACTTTATGAAACTGACTATTTCAGAGCCTTTGTACCTGCATGAAACAGACACACTGACCAGTATATGAATCAACACAAAGACAGGTGGTACATGAAAAAGCTTGTGAAGGCTGCAATAAAACTACAAAGTAAATTAAGTCAAATTTGCCAGAGCACAAGTGAATCATCTTGTGAGAAATGTCTGCTTTTGTGTTCTTAAATGCAAATACAACACTGTACCTTCAGCTCTCCAATCTGCTGCTTGACAGTTTCCAGGTCTGTGCCCACAGGGGACATTGAATCCAGTTTGCTCTCTAGAATATCCACCCAGTCGAACATACCCTGAGTACAAGGTGGGAGGCCATTGTTACAGACAGAAAACAAAGCTTGTTTCACAGGGAGTCGTGTTTCACATATAGTGTTGTGTTTATAAAATCTTACAGGTGGAAAATAGGAAAACCACCACGTTCAAAATAAAAAGCTAGTTGTGAAATTAAATACTTAAATCTAACTCCTACAGCAAATTAAAGCAGCCATGAACTGCTCTTCCTTTTATAGAAGACTATACTGATTCAAAGTCTGAGCTAAATAAAGCAAAGCACTGTGGTTGGAGTTTATTCCTTGAGACCAAACAGGTCTCCCATTAAAAGCTGCATCACTTCAATCAAGTGCATTAACTAGCCGCTGTAATCTGTGGTTTCATCTGAAGGCCTTATAAACTCTCTGAATCACTGTCTGACTTTCAAACACATATAAAAGCCTCAAAGAACAAATACAGTATATTCTGCAGTGATTTTATATAATAAAGACAAATTAAGACAGGAATGAAATTCTGATGTGTGAAAAACATCAGGATTTTGAATGTAACCAAAAATCTCAAGACTTGAAAACATTTTTTCTATGCAGCAGTTAAAAAGCAGATAACAATTTCAGATTGTGGAATGACACAATGGAGCAGCAATCAAATACCTGAAGGCCATCCTGAAACTGCACAGCAGCCTGCATGGCTTCTTCCAGTCGCTCTACTCTCTCCCTCCAAGTCTTATTGAGATATTCCCATGCTGAATTCACCTGGAAAAAGAACAAAATGACTTCACCACAATCCATTTGCAGACAAAAAATAAAACAAAAAAATAGAGCAGAAGCTCAAACTTTTTTAGCAAGGAAAAGAACTTTCCAAAGATGGATTTGAATTTTATCTGTTACCTCATCAATACTTTTCTTTATCACAGGTTTATCAGGTTCTCCACAGGCAGTCATGAGCTCTGCACCCTGGTTTTGAACTACATCAAGCTCTTCCTGCAGCCCATCGATCTCCTCCTTAAATCCCTGTGGGGATAAAAAGCAGCTTATAAAGCAAATGCAAGTCATTACTCTTGATTATCCACTGGCTTCTGCAATTACTTCTTCCTGACCTCCACAAACTCCTGCTGCTGTTTGACAACTGAAGGATCGACTCCAGGCTCCTCCAGGTCTCTCAGCAGGTCTTGGCTGTCCTTGATAGTGGCAATAAGAGCACAGTGATCACACCAGAACTTGTCGGCTAGGTCCATCACATCCAGCAGCTTCGCCTCCCGTTCCTCCAGTAAGGTGTGGATGTCGCTCCAGAGGAACACCATCTGGTCCAGTTTGTCCTGTACAGCTGATAGGGAAGAAAACAATTGGAAACAATTGGAAAAATAAAATTCCAAACATGACACTAGAGCATTTCATCCACAGTTGCATGCGTTGTGAACACATCTCCCTCTTTAAAGGTTTAATGAGTTTAATGAGTTTAGTCTCTGTCTGCAGCTTGGATGTTCCCTTTCACCCAACAAAAGAATGGCATTCCCATTAAAACCACACCTGGACAAAAGCTTTTAAAATCAAGTGAACAAAATCTTTTTCCGAAAAGTCAAACTAAGATCTTCAGCCAAGTATTTTTAAAATGCTCTGAAAGGGGAATAATTAAAAAACATCGTAACACAGTTACACAAAGAGATTTGTTTTCTGGTTGTTGCTTTGTTACTTTGCTTGGCTGTTTGCAGAATTACAGAAATCCTGCTGGACTCATTGTCATGGATCTTGTTTGAATGGTGTAACCTGGGCCCACCATTAAATTTTGGACCAAATCCACATCACCAGGCTGAAACAGCTTCTGTTTTGTCATCTTTCTTTGAATGAGATGGATTTGGTTGCTTGATGAACCCTCCCCCCACTGAGAACAGCAGAGGGTGAGCTAGTCATTGAATGGAGGGAGGGAGTAGTCTGAACAACAATAAAACACTGAATCAGAAAAAAATTCTGATTGTTTGCTTTCATTTTAATGAGCTGTAAAATACTTATAAAGTTCCCACACCTCCATGCAGCCAAAGATGAGACCATATTGCTGGATTTTGCATGAATTCAATCTGGTGTTTAAAGTAATTTGTTTTTTATTCTTATTTTTTGATTTGTAAGTTATAATAAAGTAGCCTTTTGGCCTTGGTAGAGATTTGAGCTCTGTAAGTGCACTTCTAGCTGTCTCCTTTATTTTCCCAAGGGCCTTTTGTAGAATAAATATAAAACTAATAGCTACTCAATTTAAGAAAATAAAGGCTATAGCATTGATGATGCGCTAGGCCTCATACCTTTGGCAGATATGTCCTTATCCGTTCCTTCCGACCGTGCGATCATCTCCTCACCACGCTGCCTCAGTGTCTCATAAGAAGGCTGCAGTTTCTCTAAATCCACAGAGACAGCCTTATTTTCTGTAATCTGCTCCTTGATCTTGTCCACTTCCACAGAGATGGATGGTGGCTGGCGTAAACGTTCAGCGATCCGATCCAGGGATTCAAACATCGGGTCAATTTTATCATGGAACTGATGGAGAAATGCAGAGAATTGGAATCATTTTGTGGTTATACTTCATCACTGAAGAGAAATGAGTGCACAAGAAACAACTCTGCAAAGCGTATTTGTGAAATCTATTTCTAGACCTAACCATCTGTGAGAAATGTAGAGCAATTCATTGATCAAATTAAATTTATGCATTGTTAGCTTTGTGTTAATATTGATAAAATATATTTGACTGACACAATAAGATATTTGCTAGGGAATTGTCTGTATTTTCTGACAGTTTATGGACTAGATAATGATGATTCACTCTAATAGTTAACAAAAAAATTGCAAAATCATCAATATTGATCTGTATTTAGACAAAGTCCACAGGCCAACAGTGCCAGGGGCGAGGGGTTACTTTGCTTTATTATGACACAGGAAACAGAACATTTCCTAAAACACCTGTTGAGCTGCTCCTCACCTGGGTGGATTTAGAGATGGCCTCATCCAGAGTAGCAGCTCTCTGCTTGACATCGGTCTTCAGCTTGGAGTAAAGGTGGTCTGAAGTTGTATACTTCTCTCTGATGGGCACACCCTCCACTGGGCTGAGTTCGAGTAACTGAGGGCCGGTCTTGTTCATCTTGTCAATGTGGGGCTTGTGCTCGGCAATCAGCTCTCGCATTTGCTGGAGAGGATGTGACATGCTTAGTTTTCACAGCTTATAGAGGAAGTTCTTAAACAGAACAAGAGCTTCTCTCAGATTCTTACCCTGAGCTCTTCTTGCTGCTGCCTGAGAGCGTCATACTCGATGGCAGGTGGAGGCAACTGGCTGAAGGTGCTCAAGGTTTCCTGAAGCCAGGGCCACATCTCCTCATACGTCTCCCAGAACTGACTGGCCAGAGATTGGGCTCGCTCCAGCTGCAGACAGCGCTCTGAGTTCAGCTGACTGACGGTGCCATACTTCTCCAGGAGAGTCTGAGTCTTAGTCTGATTGAAGACCAAGAAGATCTTTTAGCTTTCGAGCACATTTGCATTACTGGCTTAATTTAAATTTCAATGACATTATTCCCACCTTGAGGATTTCTTTCTCCTCTGGGTTTTTGCTGTTCATGATCACTTTCCCTGTTTTTATGATGTCATCTACAGCATCTTTGTGCCTCATGATGTCCATGGAGAAAATCTAGGAAACCGGTAGAGTGAGTTTGGACTTGACAAAACAATCCTTGATGTTGACTGTATTTTGTTTAAATGGAGGCTTGTGTATATCCACATACAAGCACAGACACAGCACAACACGCTAACCTTCTGTGCTTGGAGCTGGGCTGTGGTTTGATCCTGCTCCAGCCTGATGTCACCCATCGACAGCAACTTCCCCTCAGCTTCAGTCAACCAACAGAGTTCATTATCTGCTGCCTGTTCAAACTGGAAACACACACACACACACACACACACACACATTTTTGTGAACACCTGTAAATTAAAGTACAATAGATAGCTAGACAGACAGACAGACAGACAGACAGATAAAGCTGTTTCTGTGGATCACCTGCTGTGACTTGAGCAGATCAGCGTTGATCTGCTCGACATGCTGAGTGACGGCGTCACAGACAGCTCTGTATCTTTCGTTATCCTCAGTCACTATGTTGTCTAGACCCTCGCGAGTGTGCCAGGGGATCAGATCTAGAAGAGAGCTGCTCAATTCATTTAGTTTGTCCACCATAGGTTTCTGGTCTTTGGTCTCCTTCAGCAAAGCCTGGGAAGATTTCGCAACATTTAGAAAGTGCCAAACAATCAGCTCACTGATTGAGATAGTATTTAGTGTTGAAGATTCAATTTGGTATTTTTTATGTCCTGAAGGCAGGTTTACCTTCTGCCTGTTTTGTGCCTGGAGGAGCTGCTCTCCCTTGGGCTCCTGATCGGCAAACGCAGCAGTCTCAGACTCAACTCCATCGAGCCAAGAGCTCAGGTCCTCATGGGTGTGATGCAGCTTTGTAGAAAGATCCAAGACTCGCTCCAGTTTCTTTAAAATGTTGTTACTCATCGTGGTGATTTCAGCATACTTTGTCTTTATTCCATCCAGTTTGCCTTGGATAACAATTACCTCATCACCTATGAATAGAAAGCATTTTATCATAAATTAATTCTAAGGCACTATAAGTGCTGTTGCTTCCAGCTCAAGTTTCATGTCGGCAGCTTTCTGCAGAAAATTTACCAGTGATCTCAGATTTTTTTTTTAATCGTGTCATAATATAAAAACAGTTTTCAGATTAAAGTACTTTTAAATTTTGGGAATGAATTCATTAATACTTAATTCTTGCAGTGTCAGGAGCTGATTGGCTTAGCTTAGAATAAAGACTGGAAAATTGGTGAAACAGTAAACTGTAAAAATATCTGCCTACAAAAAACTTTAAAAGTCAGCAATTTACATTTTAAATTTTTGTGTGTGCATAAAATTTGGTGTGTCCATCCATACATAGCAATGTTGGACAAATTCCGTTTTAAAGGGATTGTGTGCAATTTCTTCCCCAAGCTATCTATCTTTCTGGGAGTCATCCTTGGTCCCCATTGTAACAAGACAGGAATTGGCAATTTTATGATCTAACTAAATAATGCAAATAAAGAAATTTCATGATGTCAAATTGTTTCTTTAAATGAGATGACAGATGGAAAAATTGAACACAATTGATTACAGAGGGTGAAGTGCGGTACTGTGAAGTCAGACTTGCCTGTTGTTTGCTTCAGAAGCTCCATCCCATTAGAGAGCGCTTGGTCAACATTCTTCTTCCTCAACTCAACATCACTTTGCAGAACCTGCAAGAAAAACAATCTTACAAATTCAATATCTACAGAAAAAAACGACTGACCCACAAATGATTAAAAACAACTGAAACATGACTGATGCAACTTAAACAAACATGACAATAAAGCTTGGCCTGAGGAGCAGTACCCGTTGTTCTGCCAGCTGCTTTTCAAGAACATCTATTTTGTAGTCATCTACAGTCAATTCATTTAGTCTTGTATGCGCCTCATTCAGCCAGTTCATAAGGGCCACTTCATCCTCTCCAAACAGTTTGGCGTTCGCCAGAGCCTGCTGCAGCATCTCAGCTTTCCTCCTGCATCGCTCCTGGAGTTCTATATAACTGGCCTGCGTGGCATCCAGCCTGGACTGAACAAACTCCTTGTCATCCACCGAGCTCACAGCTCTGAGCATCTGGCCCAGACTAACAGCCTGAAACAGGTCTTTACTGTGATTCATTATCTCCTCCTCTAAGGCCTGATCACAGGGAATGGAACACAAACCAAAGACACACAAAAAAAGAAAAATGAAGAGAAATGAACACAGGATGAGAAATAATAATAATAATGAGCACAACAAAATAAAAATACCAAGCTAAAACAATAAAATGAAATCCAGCTGAGCATTACTGGTTTTGCTACGCAGACATCCAAAAGCACAAGTAAAAATGTAAAATGGGTGATAGACATTACCTTATGCTGAGAGATCTGATCTTTAAGCTTAGAGGTCTCAGTGCCGATGGTTTCAGAGTTGATCAGGTATTTTTCTGTGGCTCCGAGCCACTCGCTCAGGGGTTCCAGTGTTTCATGGAACTGCTGAGTGACCACTAAGATGCTCTCTAGTTGTTTGTGCCTTATAAATATGTACACATAATTAGAGCAGTGAATTAGAAATAAATTCATGGACATATTGACAAGTTCATTCCAACTAGACCTATTGAAAATATGTGTTTATTTGGTGATGTCGGCCATATATAAATAATGTTCTATGGGAATATTTTATTTGCACGTTAACTCTGGATAATTTTGAATCTGTAGGAAAGCAGTGTGGGAGCTTTAAATTAGTCACTAATCAAATCTCAGAGAACACAAACTTGTGCCAAAGTAAGCTACTTTGGTGGAAGTTTGCCAAATAGTTATATTTTTTTGTTCAGGCATTCTGGGAACTATCAAAGAAGTGCAACTACTTCCTCCAAAAGACTTTTATCTTATTCCCCATCTGGTTTGTTAAAATGCTGATATGGAAAAAGTTCCTTTATTTGGATCCATTGTATTCAGTTGATAATTTGCAATTTAGTTAAGAAGCCTAAAATGAGATCCAAGATGTTTTCTTCCATGGAGACCTTACAAAATGTAAAGCTTTTTTTTATTGATGAAAAAAAGCTTTGCGCTTTATGTTCATGCACATAAGGAAAGCCTGAGGAAAGCCTGATCTCCCTCTTACTGGATCCCACTAAAAGGTTAATGTCTTTTATGATCATCCAAACAAATAAACAGACCAATAGAAAACATAACCTCCAAGGCAGTGGTAAAAGTTCAAATAGAATGTGGAAATCACAAAGTTTTGTAAAGAAATCTTAATATTAATACTCCGAACATAATATTTCATACTGAAGCATGGAATTGTGGGGACGTGTGACACCGCTGGAGTTTATACAGACCTGCTTTCAGCCTTCTTGAGCAGAGCGCCCCACCTCTGCCCCAGGCATTCAATTTCTTTAGCAACCTTCTCGTTATCCACGGACTCTGCCAGTTCTGCAACCTTCCCTCCCTCCTTTTTTATCAGCTCCACCGTTGGCTTTCGATCATCCAGCAGTCTCTGTAAGAGCTGTCAAAGGCGAACAAAAGACAAGAATTATTAGGTGGCCTTAATGTGTTCTAACCAGGAGCACTGCTTGGTGTTGAAAAACTATAAATCTTATCAGCACAAATTAAATGTCCAATAAACTGAAACCTATTGTACTACAATGGTGTTTCACAAAGGGTGTCAATTAAATAAGGAGAATGGTAAAACTCATAAAGCTGTGTGTTTTTCTCCTGCTTAAGTGGGAAGCTTGAAACAGAACTATTGTGTGCTTTTACACGATGATCATTGTGTTTGTCTGTGGTACCAGCTTACTTTCTGCTCTTGTATCTGTGCCTTGACCACTTTGAACTCTGCAGATGGAGGTTTTTGACTGGCCATAAGCTCCTCTGTGTCAGTCAACCAACTTAGCAGTGACTCCAGAGCATCCTGGAACCTCCCACAATGCAACAGGGCTTTATGCAGCTGGGCTGAGCGGTCAGAAATCTGCAAAGAACAAGGTAGATATAGATGTCACCTGTTTTAGGGTTACATTCAATATCCAGTAATACTATAACAAGTAGCAAAAAGGGCTGTTCTGTGAGGAGTTTGCATGTTAAAATAAATTAACGAGTTATTATACTCTTAATATCACTTTATTTTTAAGAACAACTAATCAGATCAGCACTACAAAACATTTGACCTTTTTATTAAGGGTATTCCACTTTGTATTGACTTCCTCCAGGTC
Organism: Antennarius maculatus; assembly: GCA_013358685.1. NCBI lineage: Eukaryota > Metazoa > Chordata > Actinopteri > Lophiiformes > Antennariidae > Antennarius > Antennarius maculatus. The sequence continues at coordinate 8,812,540 of CM023616.1, read as the reverse complement.
CTCCTCAAGCTTCTTGGTGCTGGTGCCTTTGGCAGCGGTTTGGATCAGGCCCTGGCCAAGGGAGTTGATGTCTTGAAGCTGCGTCTGCAATGGATCAATGTCCTGTTTCTGGAAAGCCTAAAAACAGGTGGAAAAAATCAGAATAAATAGTTTGTTAGTGCTCAAATTACAGTATGGACATTCTCAGTTTGGGTTCATGGAACCTACAGGATACTAGCTGAACTGTAAAGACCAGATTTATTCATTATGCGGTTGACCTATGAGAATGTTTCTGAAAAAGTTCATATATGTACATGTATTCGATTCAGAGACATGACTCCATGAACATCACCACTGGTTTAATGTCATAATCCAGCTGACCTGACACACAGACTTCCTGCTTGAAGCAGTTAAAACTTGTGTTTAAGAAAAATGCGTGAAAAGCACCAGCTATGGGAAATTACTCTAAAAATGTATATCAAACGGAAATGTGAAAGAACACTAACAAACAAATCAGAAACGGAAGGACAGTTTGGGGCACCTGTTGGGGGAAATAACCCATAGGGTCCATTTCAGGACATGCAGCGATGGCATTCAGTAAGGCCTCGATCTCCTGCTCTCCTACATGCTGAAATGTCTGTAAACTTTGAGACAGGCAGGCCTCCACTGACTGAAGGAACTCCTCCAGTTCCTCGGTGTTGTACTTAGATGCTGTGCAAGGTTGTGTTATCAGGTGCCTCTCTTTCGGTAGAGATATGGCACTTCCATACGTCTCGGGCTGTGTCACCACCACACTAACCAACTCACAGTTATCTTGAGGAGACACATCCTCTAACAGTTCAGCAGTGGATAGCTCATCATAGTCTGTTAAAGTCCTAGAACGCCAGCCACCACTGTCATTTTGAGTCCTTGATGCTGACCCCAAGGATGACCTCCCTGTGGAGAATCCATTGGTGAATGTATCCTTTTCATTTAGATTGACTAAAGCAGGTTGTGTTTTTCGTGGCTCTTTGACCAAGCTTCCACTGTGGTAAAGAGACAGGTTGTCCCTCGCAGGTGAGAGAAGGAATTCCTCCTGTCCTGAGCTGAGTGACCGTCCTGTTCTCAGGTCCCCGGACATGTGCATTGCCTCCGATGACGAAAGGCTCCTTGTCCCGGGGCCAGTTCTTTTGTGTGATCTATGACCATTTTGATCCCTCTCCACGGTTGGGCTGTACAGACCTGAGTCCTCTTCAGATGTTAAAGAGCTGGTGATACTCTGCCCTCTCCTGCCAATGATCAACCCTGACCTCTCAGCACTGCCTGAACACAAAGTTCCACTACGACTCGTGTACTCATCAAAATTAGTGGGGGCAAAAGTTCTCCATGACCGCCTATGATGTGAGTGATCCTTCCTCTCTCCTCCATGGAGACGTGACCTTGGCAGCACTGTATCAGTCACCCTGGTTATGTGCCCATTGAGCTTAAGTCCATCAAAGACCACACGCTCATCCAGCAATGTCGGTTTGCGGTTCCGTAGCTCAAAAGAACTGGAAGCAGAGAGAGCTCCATTTCCACACACGCTGCTAAAGTCTAACGTCCGGTGAGTGTAAGGCAGGGTGCCTGTGAAGTGCCTGGAGGAGAGGCTGCCTTTGGAGCCTGAGTCTATCTGTTCATTGAGCCGGACAGTATCATAAATGGATCTCTGGGGCACATAGCAGTCATCGATATTCAAGTCCTCCTCCTCCCCTTTCCCCACACAAGAAGGGTTTTGTCTGAGGCAATCTGGTCTACTCAGTGGTTTGCCCATGCTAAAAAAAACTGTTGTTACTCACAACAAAGAAAAGATTAAGGATGCAGTGCAGACTCTTGAGGTATATGTTCCATTGGTGCAAAATAAGTCATTGAAACAGGAAACCAAGTGAGAAGTGCAAAGTCATGTTTTTCTCCTCTTTTAAAGAAAAGTTATCAAATAAATACTAATGGTTTCCATTATTCTTTTAAATATAAAAAATACAGTTACTCATGGAGAATATCTGTTGAAAATTATGGACGTAGTTTATCTAGATCAGGACAAAAAAGGGTTTAAAAATACAAATATTTCAAACAATATAAAAATCCTAACAAACGCTAGGACTGTAGAGCAGCTTCATACAAAGAATTACAAAGGAAAATTAAAATTTTCCGTACAATCACTTATCCCAAAAATATTAGTCTAATCTCTTTGTCATGTATTCCCAAAATTTAATCACTATAACTCCAGTCCAAAGTGCTTCTTTTTCCCTTAATCCTCACAGCAGCCACGTGAGCTAAAGAAAAATCCTCAGTGCAAAGTAACAACATCCAGAAATAAATCCAAAAGGCTCCACAAAAACTGTAGGTAGTTCTGAGGAGGAGAGCTGGTACTCCTGGATAAACAAAAAAGCCTGCCCTTTCTCTCTCCTCGCTCCCTTGCAATGACAGACACCCTCCTGGCAGAGGGTTTCATGCCCCGCCCCCGCTCATTATTCAGACAACATCTGCCACAACTCCATTTGTGTTCAGAGCCGCTCCTGCACATGTTGATTGGTGGACACATGACCCGTATTTTTTTCACTTTCTAATTCCCCCTTATGTCAGCATGGCCCACATGACTTCACTTCTAAGCCATCCTCTACACATCGTGACACGTTCACTCACTTTTTGACTTCCCTTTTCCATTCAGTGACTGAGCGAATGGGGAGGGGGAAGCGATACGCAGCAGCTTCTCAACCTTTGTGCGATGACATCACACTATGCTGAAATAGATAAACATTTTCACTTTTTTCACTCTTTTTCTTCTTCTTGTGGATGGTTGCTGTGGACCCTGCAAATATTCTTTATTACAGTGGAATGCTGAGGGAGGCACAGGTCCCAGGTAATCTAACACCGAGGACACTGCCAAGTGCATTAAGCCACTTTTTATGTTCAGTGAGCGAGTAGAAGAAGAGGATAGGAAAAGGAGATAATGAAAGGAATTTATTTTTGTCTCCTGGATTGTCGACACCACATTCGCTTGGTAAGAAGCTGAATAACCCCAATTTCTTTGTCCAGTCCTGCACGCATGAAAGAAGTTGTATGGCAGATTCTGGCAGAGATAAATTAGCAGCTGAGATCTCGTGGAAGAAAAATGAGCTGCTGAAACACAGATGCTTCTTAAATATCAATTAAATTCAGACACTCCTTCATTATACTCTTAATTAATTATTTGATGAAAAAAGAAATAATGACGAGCACAATTTCACACAGCCCACAATGACATATTTAAGTAACAAAACCCCCAAAATAAGATATTCCATTTATAGTACAGAAGACAAAGAAATCCCACAAACAAAAAACTTTTCTAGAGACGTTTTTAGGTTCTGTGGAGGATTATTATTTCAAAAGTAGGCATAAGTCAGAAACAAAGATTTGAAACCTTGAGCGAATAGAAAACACAACAACCCTACCCCTAACCCTCAGCCTGAAAGCTAAACAATGTATACACTCTTTGTAAAGAAAGTGTCATGTTGAAGTCTCAATTTTCTCTTTAAGAAGTAGGAAGGTATCATTTCAGCTTAGCAGTGAGAAGCAGCACGGCGAGGTCACAACACTTTTCACTGTCATCAACCTGAACAAAATGGGTTAACACCGTGATTCAGTCGGTGGAAATTCCTTCATGAATTGTAAGAGCAACTGATGTAATGTCTCAACAGCGAGAAAAGACGCCCACACCAACCCCCAGTGGAGTTGAGTCACCGGAGCTGCCCTTTAGGGCTCTTGTGAGGATACACAGTACATACACCAGGACGTCCTCAGTCCAGTCCTACTACCTCAGTGAAGCTGCTACGGATCTCATGTGAAAAACAAGAGTAAACACATGAAGTCAGACACACTTTCAAAATTTGACCTAAAATGGTAACAGCACTTGAAAGAGAGGATTCCAAGTGCTGTCTTTCTCTGTTTATTTCTTTTGCACCAGCTGGCCTTGAAGCCCTCTTCCTTCCAGTAACAAGAGCCAAATCCACTAAACATAAAACAGAATATGACACAATCATCTCGTGTTTTCACGCTCCAAATGAATAGAAAAAGAATCAACTGAAGTTCCAGCACTGCTTTGCTATTGCTATTGGTAGAGAAGGAGCACAAAGGGGATTTTCCGGGAACAGCTGGTGCCGTATCCGTGCCCTCTCAACCCGGATTGGTGGTGGGACAAAGAGGGTGAAAACATGCACCATGACAACGCCGCTCAGCAACACTTTGACTCCATCACTGAGTCAGTCACTACTTTAGTAGTTACCCATGTAACACAACTTGAGGTTGGGATGCAGCAAAAAAAAAAGAAAGAAAATTAAAAATCCCCTGACCTACATCTTCAGACAGATCTCTCTCACTTATCTATTCATGTCAGTTTACTTTGTTTGATAGTAGTTTAATACTGTACAAAAAGCAGTGTTACATCCTTGATAAATATAGGTTAATCTCCTTTTTGAAATCTCCAAAGGAATTTATAGGGTTTACAATATTTTACATCTGCCTGCTGTTTTGTTAATGGCTGCCCTTTGTTTTATCCCTAAATGATACAAACAAATATGATCATCGAAAGTCAATCAGAGCAGACCAATAGAACAATTAGAATGCATCTGTGGATTGTTGCATCAGCTGTACAGCAATCTCCAAAAACTTTTTTAAACTATACTAACATAATTTCAAAAAATTAAAATATTGTCAACATGTTTAAACTAGGTTTAGCATGTTGAGTATAGGTTAATGTGTAAATAAACAGCAGTATTAAAAAAGAAATACCTGACGGTATTAAGAGATCATGACCCAACTTTATTACTGGAGCCATTGAATGAAATAACCACCTGTCTGTGAAAGTCCTTCCCTCCTGTCACTTTATATGACCGAAGCTCTTTTGTTAACAGCAGAATGACAGTGCATGAATAACAACTACAGTATTTACTGTAGATTTTTGTAATGACAGAAATATTAGTATTTCCTAAAACCAATAGGGGATGTGTATATCTTAAGTCTAAATTAATTACCAGTTACAATAAAGACAGCACTTATTAATAAGTGCCAAAGGCAGAATTTGTCCCACTGGTCACAAGTTTTTCCATAGAAATGTTTTTTTTTTTTTACCAAACTATTAAAAACTGAATAAAACTTTTATTTCTGCTAGACTTATCCAACGTGACAGTTAAGGCTTCCTCAGATGAGTTTTACTTTTATTCATTATTAACAAATCCTTGGTGAACAAGCAATTCACGCATTCTTACATTTCTTGACATTGAGATGAAAAAAAATAAACTTTTATTTGTTAATTTATCCTAAAAATGTTCTTACTATCACCAAAAGTTTTCAGAGTATGTCAAATCCCTTTATCACCTTTACATTAATGTACTGACTTTCTGTCTATATTAGACAAAAGGTTAGTTGATTAATCAATCAGTTGGTTGGCAAATCTCAACGTAGTGGTAAGTTGAGAATGACAGTTTTTTTGACATTCAGATAAATTAAACTATTTATTTTTTGAGTTTTGAAAATGCTTTGAACAAATCCCTAACACAAATCAATGTTTTCAAACTGCTTTCTGATGTTATAAAGGCCAAACAATCAATCAATATTCAGTAGGGTAATCAATTAACTTTCTAATCTATATATATATATATATACACACACACACACACACACACACACACACACACACACACACACACACACACACAGTATATATGTTATTATAATTTATGCAAAAACGATCAAAGCGTAAGAACAATCTATAGTCGGTAAACTTCACTGGATCAAATGACAAATGCTAATAAATATTATTATTTACAGAATAACGGGGAATGAATTCTGAAAATTTAGAAGAACAATAAATTTGGTCCCATTGCTCTACAAGGCAGATCAAACAGTTCATTTGTCACAGCAGTAACTCAAACCCATTCCCTGAGAGCATGAACCAAAACAACACAACATAAAGCAAACTGTTAGCATTATTAAAGTTCAGGTCATGGAATTCAACGGATCAATTTTAGATTTAGGATACTGTACCTTAAAGGCCTCTAGCTGTTGCTTGATGACATCTGTCTCCATGCCAACTACTTCCTGAGATGCCTCCTTGGCCACGACTCTGCAGAGTTTATCTTCGGCCTGTTCAAGCTGACCATACAACTCCTCCAGTTTGGTGAGAGTTCTCTGCACCTGTACCTCCCTGCCTTTAGCCCTATCCAACAGTTTACCACACTGTTTACTCAGAGCATCCAGATCTCTCTTTAGGCCTAACAGGTCGGGTGAGGTTTCAGTCTGTAGCATCTCTTTACAGCTGTCTCCTGCATTGGATGTGTTGGCCATCAGCTCTTTCAGCTTAGCCACAAAGCTCTGAATGCTGTCTTGTTGTACTTTAAGCGTGACCAAGTCAAGCTCCACAGGAGCCATGCTGTCCAGTTCATCATCCAGTTCTGTGAAACTGGTAAACATCTCACGGATGTTGTTTTGGAACTGCCCAATACCCTGCAGTTTACCCTCCAACCCTTGACACGTCTCCTCTAGTTTCTTGTTAAGGGCGCTGTAGTCTTTTTCTACACTGTCAGCCTGCAGCAAGAGGTCTGTCACTCCATCAGCAGTCGGCACTTCTGCTACAAGGTCCTTAGCCAAGTCCTTCAGGTGCTCTATTTGGTTCTGAACACCCTCTAGACTCTTTTGTTGGGCTTTCATGTTTGTCAGGTTCTTGCTACTGTGGGCCTGAACTCCTTGTGATTCATAGACATCCACCTGCTTCTTTGCCCCCTCAAGCTGACTCTTAGCCTCCTTGCAGGCATCATTAAATTCCTTAACTGTGTGTGAGATCTTCTCTAGGGACTCCCTTTTGCACAGCAGATTTTCCACTACATTATCCACTCTTTTGCCAATGCTAGCTTGTTCCTCAATGACAGCTTCAGTGTCTATGTTGGCCACCTCAAGAAGGCAATCGGCAGCTGCGTTGAGCTGTTCCATTATCCCTCTATGCTTGTCAACATCCTTTTGGAGAGCTTTTACCTGAGAAAGTGAGCTCTCCACAGTAACTGGATCAACTGTGAGTTTGACTCGACCCTCGCCGGCTTCACTCTCTTGAATCCAAGAGCTGAGCTTTTCTGCTAGCTCCTGATATTTCTTAGATCTTTGCAGAGCAGTCTTGAGTTTGTCAGCCTGTTCCACAGAACTCTTCTTCACATCTTCCCAGTTGGATGACAGTGAAGTAAGTTGACCTTGCAGTGCCAGCTTTTCTGCACCATCAGTGCTCTGCAAAAGCATGTCTGCTTCCCCAATGATTGTGTTATAAGTTTCCTCGTGTTCATTGAGAGCCTTTTGGGATTTACTGTGCTCCTCCAAAGCTTTCTGCAGGGTGTCCACGTTAGCAGAGATGGACTTAGGCTTAGATTGGTCTTGGAGCCTCTCACCCAGCCATGACTGGAAGTCTTTTGAGGTCTGATGGAACTGTTGAGAGCTGGCAAAAGTAGAGTTGAGTTGCTCGATCCGCTTTGCTGCAACAGATAAGGCAATTACTGAGTACAATCTGTGGCAAATTAAAAAATACACAAAAAAGGTAACTCGAAACATTACTATAGATGACATTTCATTCTGCATACAGTAATTTAGCTGTCAGTCCCAGCTGACTTTACCAGATCTCAAACATAAAGTTAGTTCTAAAAAAGTTGTCTAAAATCAAATCCAGACCAGAGTTTGAATACTCCACAAGAGTGATTATAATCACCCTACAACTATGGGGAGTTTCCATAGAATAGATACATTTTACTTAAGTCAACACAAATAGAACATCTCTTTCTTGCCAAACATTACAGCATTAAAATATATGGTTAAGTTAGAGGGCCAACCTGCTTTCTCTTCCAGCTGTTTGAAGGGCCTGCTGATGCTCTGCAGCTGTCTGGCTAAGTCTGCTTTGAGATAGTCCTCAGTCACCATCGCTGTGAGCTCTGCATTGATGGCCTCAGCCTCCTTCAGGCTCTTCCGCTCTTCTCTCAGCAGACCTGATATGTGATGGACATCCTCCAACTGCTTCTTTACAGCGTCAGGCTGGGTGCTGTGGCCATGATGGTTGGTGAGCTGATTCTCAAGCTGAGTGGCTGTCTGACTGAGGCCCCTGAGTAACTCTTGAAACTTCCCTGTTTTAACCATGGCTTTGTCAATCAGGCTGTCTCTCTGGTCTAACTGCCCTATGAGGTCTTGCCACTGCTGGCTGACAGTGGAAAGCTGTTCTCTCACCATCTTTCCCCCTGACGGTTCCTGATTCAGGAGGGCAGAGGCAGCTTCCTCCAGTTGCTCATACTGAGGTTTACGGCTCTTAAATTCATTCTGGAGGATCTGTAGGGTAAAAACCATTTACGATAAACATCCTGTCAGAAACTGGTAGGAAATATGGTTTTCAGAAAGTTAACTCGAAACAGCCTGCAGCATTCTTACCTGAACCTGCTGTTTCTGCATTTTGAGCATGTTAAGGTCTATCGAAAGGGGTCCGAGGACACTCATCATCAATTCTTTCTCTAGAAGCCACTGACCAAGTTGTTGCCCAGTGGTTTGGAAAATATCCAGATTCTTATTGGACTCTTCCAAATGCTGCTTCCTCTCCTCCACAGTGCCAATGATATCAGCCCAAGCAGAGTCTGAGCAGGAAACATGAACAAACACATCGGTGAGCATTAGTCAGCAGAAAAGGTGACTCCTGTCCTGCAGCTCTCTTCATATGCCCCACAATGAAGGACTTGGCACTAAAAATGTGTTGCTGTAACCAGTGAGGGGGACAGCAGGCACTCAGCTGCAGGACTAATATACTTGGAGACATAAATGAGTTGGGGCCATCTGTACACCTTGTGCGTACCTATTTCTGTCAGCATCTGCTTCCACTTTCCTGCCTCAGGGGAGTTTGGATTAGTCTTAATCATGTTGAGGAGTTTCTCTTTGACCTTCTGGACCTGCTCCTGTTTTTGCTTCATATCATCCTCAAACACCTGACAGAGGAAAACAATTACGGTTGCAGAATCCTGAGTGTCATGTTGTCTTATTCAGAGCATAAGAAAGAGTGGGAATTGAATGCCGGTTAAGAACAAGATTAAATGAAACAATTCATCTTGTAAGCAAGAACAACTCTTATATACCTTCTGCTGTTCAAGCTGTGTTTTCACTGAATCCTTCTCTGTGCCTGTGCTGTTCCAGGAAGCTGCAGTCTTTTTCATGTCGCTCAGCCACTCTATCATGTCATCTGTCTCCTTTTTGACCTCTTTGACCTCCTGCACGGAACCACTCAGCTCTGCTGCTCGACACTTCAGCATCTCCCCAAGGCTGGCGTATCCCTCATTAATGAATGACATGTTGTGCTGAATCACCATCAGGTCTGAGGACATGAAGAAGTTATAGAGTCAGGGTGGTGTTATGAGGTTAGGATAACAGCTGCTGGCAACTATTAATACAGTTGGCTTGTGATGCGGTGTGTTCACAACATGACCAAGGAAAGTATTAGAAAAGTTGCAAATGAATTTCAGGCATTCGTGTAAATCTTCAAAATTAAAAAAGTACTCCTACATTTCACAAGTTCTCCCATACATCAACAGTCATGAAGCGTGTCACCGTCTAGTTGCAGTAAACACTACCAACACATTTGGTAGTGAAAACCAAATGTGTTGCCAGCATTTTCATATCATAATGAAAACAGAGAGATTTAGATAAGGGTGCCAAATACGATGAGAAATTATGGAGACTCATTATTTATGGAGTTCTGTTGAGGCATCTAAAAACCAAACTCTATATGTCTTGGTTCCTGTATCTTTGTTACTGTTAAACTGAACACGCTACTGCAGTAAACCTCAGAAGCTAGTATTTGTGTCTCAGCAACGCATTACAAACCAACCTGAACAGCGTGTCCAAAACATTTCATTTCAACAGCATCATATCATCTTATTACCTTTATTTGTTAGGTAGGAATGAGTCCCAGGACCACCACCATTAGTAAGAGCTGATGCAAAGACATGAGACAAAGTTGTGAAGGACAGCCAAACTACTTAGGAAATCATGTAAATAATTTCTACCGGTTAGGGATTACACTATGTTTAGAGCTGCACATATATACATCATGCATCCCATTCAACAGATCGATCCAGACGTGTGCAAACTGTGCTGATGACTACCTGACTTGTTAGGGGTCTTTGTCTTGGCAGGCGATGTGAGGAAGGTGATGAGGCTGCATAGCGTTGATCCTTTACTGTTGAGGTCTTGGACAGCGAGGCCTTTAGATGTCCATTCATCTAATAATTCCTGATGATAGATTAAACATCAACACAAATATCATGTAGGAACATGGCCGTCCTGGCACAACAAAGTAAAATGTGATGTTTGAAAAGTCCTGTAAGAGTAGAATTAGAGTTAGAACTTTTCTACAACATCAGGATCATCTCCCTGCTGGACAAGATTGTGATTCACTTCTGGTTCTGTCCTGCATAAACATATATAGGATCATCCATCTAGCTGGAAGAGAAGATAGGCTGGGATAGAAGGGAGTTTAAGACGGCTTGAGGTATGACCAGTGAAACACACATCTATATGTTGCAAAACACACAGACTCCATGGCTTTCCCACATTACAAGTGCAGTTGCACCTCTTATTTATCTCTCGACTCACAGTAACAATCAGCAGGTCTTTCTCCAGACTCTTCTCACTGCTGCTTGACTGAACGACAGGGACTTTCTCATTGGTCTGCTCAAGCCACTTGGTGAGGGCGCTTGCAGCAGATCTGAACTCACTCAGCTGGTTCTGACAGGACGACACCTCTTCTTCTCTGTAGCAGAGGAGAATCAGTCACATTGTGAATTCATCTTTAAATTACCAGAAGGACGCTGAGATTAGGAAGAGATGTGAGGTTGTAAAAAAAAAAAAAAAGAATACCTAATTTACCCTTATTGTTACAACTTACTTTTCTTTGACAGTGTCTTTGAAGGTGCTGAAAATATTTGTGAGGTTGTCCATCTTGTTCTGGATCAGGGTTTTGTTTCCTTCAGGGCACATTTCAGAGAGTTCCCTGGACAGAGTCTGTAGTTTCTCCAGATCACGGGCATGCTGGGTCATCTCAGTTTTAGTATCCTAAAACATGGTTATATCACTCAGCATTTGCAGTTTAAAAATATATTTACAGTCAAAATTACTTACATTCACATATTTATCAATTTAATGACAAAAAGTAGATTTACCTGCATTAGCTGAGATAATTCACTAAAGGTTTTCCCTGGCCCGTCTGTTTCATGTAGTTCTTGTGAACGCTTAGCAACAAACTGCTGTACTTTATCCGTGACCTCCTCAAACTGTTCCACCTTTTCTTTCAGCTTTTCCAGACGGGAAACTTTTTGCTTATGCTTATCACAGGCATCAGAGAAGCGCTGTGAGAGTGTGTCCATCTTAGAGTGAAGGAGGGCAGCAGCGGACGGATCCGCCGTCTCCACAAACTTCTTCAGCTTGGCTTTCATGGCTGAGATGCTGCTCTGTCGACTTGCTATGTCCTGCTCTAATGCCTTGGAAAAAACACGAAGGATTTAACAAATAAGTAGAGCGAGAGAATAAGAATAAAATTGACAGCATCAAATAATCGATTATAACTGTTAGATGCTGAGCAGATAACAAGGCTTTTGTACATACTGCTTCTTTGCTGAGTATATCTCTGATATATGAGGAATCCAGGGATATTAGTCCTTTCTCTTTCACATCAGCCTCTACTCCCTCCATCCATCCCATCATTTCATCCAAACCATCCTGGACACTCATGGAGCGAGTCAGGGTGATTTGCAGTTTTTCATTTCGATCACTTACAGACTTGGACAAGTTATCGTAGCGCTCAGCTATGTCATCTAAGGAAACAAATCAGGCTGAGCTTAAGTGGGACACATCGTGACATAAACATTAAAAAATCTGAGTCTTATCAAGTATTTACGAGTTTGCTAAGGCTATTACAAAAAAAGCTTTAGAGAATTTTATGCCTAAGTCATGAGACCATTCACTGGGGGAACAGGAGAACAAATGAGACACTGCAAAAGCCATGTTTCACATTAATATCTAGATCATTTCGAACAGAAAATGAATGGTGGGCAGATGGTGTGTTAGCATGCATCCAATGGACATCTTGATTACCTTCTTATAAGTAAGAAGCTGCATGGCTAAAGCTGCATGACTATATTCCCATTATAATCCAATAATTCAGTCAGTGATGGCAAATAACATCACACAAAACCAGCTTCCCGCTTTGACTTTTTTTCCTCACCTACTGTTTCCTGGATTTCATCTGAGTTGCTCAGCAGGTCTCCTTCAGAAGTTATCAAAGACTCAGCTGTTTTTCTTAGCGTGTCAACAGCGGTCTGATGTACTGTCATCTGACTCTGTAGTGCCTGTGGATTAATGATGAAGAACACGTTAGAGAAAATAGAACTGTATCCACGAAAATCATTTTCTGTTCACACTGAGCCATACTTTTATGGAATTCTACCAGTGTGGTGGACTGAAGATAAAAACAACAGACTGATGATGGTCTGGATAAGATTGATGGAAATAATGAGTCATTCCGCAGATATAGTTAGAAGTTTGTACCCACTGCTAGACTTTACAGGAAATTTCAGGATTATGTGCAGTGATTTGTAACCAAAGCCAACAGCAGTGTTCTGGGCTGGTCTACAGGCGCCTCTTATCTGGCATATCACTGCTGAACGTTACTACCTCCCTACAAAGAAATGTTCAGACTAACTGCAGCCAAAAACACAGAGACAGCCTCGTTTCTTTTCCTAATTTACCCTTATTGTTACACGTGGCCCACGTACTCCTGTAGGAGTTCGTGGGCCACAAATAGCCAGAGTTAAACTATGCACATGTGGGTCCGAATTTGAACACTGTGCTAAAAATAACTATGTTATACTTAAGTCAGTGGAAACGCTGTATATGGTAACACAGGTCTATTGTGCTGTGACAGGTTCTACATTTCTTACATCTAATTAAAGCTACTCTTTCTTTCTTTATCCAGGTTATTCATAACTTAAAGTCTATTGCAGTACAAGGATAATTCATTCAGGCTCTGTGAAATTAAAAAAGTATTTCCACCCATTCCTTTTCATAAGATCTCTAGATTAAAAGATAAAAAGGATCACAATCAGAGAAGAATTCATGCTGTTTGATGCTAAGCCTATGCCTGAGTATGACAGCCCATGACTCTTGCCTTGGTCTCCTCCAACTGTTTCTGCAGTGCTTGAGGTTCAGCTGCTATGGCCTCTGATTGCATCTTTCTCGCCTCTTCCTCTGAGCTGTTGAGCCACTTCAAAAGACCGGTGCTTGAGTCATCATATTTCTTGAACTTGTCAACCACATCTTTCAGGTTGTTGCCAAGCTGAGAGCACTGAAACAAAGGAAATTAAATTAAGACATTCATAAACCAGATAATTAGGGTTGATTATATGACTACAAAGGCATATATAATTTAATTTTGTGACAATAAGGTTGTTGTACTGTGCGCATAACCACTGACAAACCAAACAATTCCAAAACATGACTTGGTGGAAGTAATGATATCAATGACCTTTAGGATAAAAAGGACATTTTCAATGTGATTACAAATGATAATGACTCCTGAATGAGGTAAAATCATATATTTCATTGAAGACAAACGTTCCCACCCAGAGGTGAGAATGAGACATTTCAACCTCTCAACCTCCACCAGATCAGCTCCAGACTGAATGAATACCTGTGAATGCAGCTTTTTGTATCTAGTGGCTGCTGAATCCAGCTTCTCCTTGACAGCACAACAGGTTCCTGATGTATCCACGTGCAGCTGAGCATCCTTAACTGCAGGATCGTCCGACCCACATGCTTTAGCCACATCCAACACTTTCTGACCTGAAATGGTGATAAAGCGAAGGTCCCCTTTGTGCGAAATCACATCCTCTGAGAAGCTTTTTTGTCGCTGGAGTTTGTCACTGAGGATATTGAGGGAGCCGGCAGGAGCTCCTAGCTCATCTATCTCCCCCTCCGCCTGGTCTAACCAACTCTCAAACTCCTCACTGTCGCCCCGAAACTTCTTCAGTTCCTCCTGGACACACTGCACCTGCTTCATCTGCTGTTCAGCTCGTGTCAGTGACGCCTCGTAGCGTCCCTTCAGCTCCTGGATGTTCTCCTGCAGTTTCTCCTGCTCTTTTGGAGACAGCATGTTGGCCTGTTTGTCAAGCAACGCCTGAGCTGACTGGGTGGCCATGATCAGATCCTGCTGCTGTGATAGAATCTCCTGATGATGGGCCTGCAGGAGCAATGAAACCATGAGGACAAAATATCCTTATAGGTTATAATCACTGAAATCTTTTTTGTCTTTAGTGTCTGAAGATACCATTCCTTTTCTTGCTTGTTTTATCTGAAATTTTCAATTTACCGGTAGTGACACTCTCTTATTATTATCATTATTATTATTGTTATTATTAATAGTAGTATTAGTATTAGTAATTAGTTATTATTAACTGAAGGAAATTTCATAACATCATACATCTCTTATTCTGGTCTCCCTGAAATTGGTACTCCTCTTTGTACGTCATAACTCTTCTGCCTCCTCCTGATGCCCTCACCCACTGCTGGTGGCAATTAAGATCGAAGCAGATGAGGTGTGAAGACAGTTGGGACGACTCCACTGTGGGAAGGCTGCAGGCCCAGACAGGGTGGGCCCCAGAGCGTATAAGCCTGTGCTTCTCAGCTGTGTGGGATATTTCAGCATCTCTTCAAGACAAGCCTGAGTCTACAGAGGGTCCCTGTGATGTGGACGATGTCTTGCCCATTTTCTGTACTTAAGACACCACGACAAAATGGCAATGCAGGTCGACCATCCTCTAGTGTCTGGAGTTTGTCTCACCTCCAGACAACAGTATGTGTGCCTGCATGGCTCTGTGTTTGACAGTGTGATCAGCAACACTGGGACCCCTACAAGGGACTGTTCTCTCTCTAATTCTCTTTACCCTTTACACCACAGACTTGAACTACAGCACAGATACATGTCATCTCCAGAGGTTTTCAGATGAGACAGTCGTGGTTGGATGTATCAGCAAGGGTGAACTGGAAATTCTTTCTTCAAATACTGATTGTCTTTTAACATTCTGAAGCAGAGCAGCTCAAACTAAAAAATTTTTTTTTCTCCTTGGGGATCAATAAAGTATTATGATTCTAGTTCTAATTCTGATTAGCTTGCTTTTCACACCATTAATCTTTAGATTTAAATATGATGATCCAAAATGGGAATTTTAATAACATGGACACTGTTTTGCAAGAAAGTCAGCACCTTAAAAAATATACAAGTATGACCTGTTCATAGAAAACCAGGTCAACCGTACCTTGACTCTGTCGTACTGCTTATCCAGATCCAGGGATACGTTGTTACCCCCGCTGCTCTCTATGTCGGAATCTGTTTCAGTAGTCTGCATAGCATTTCCATTGGCATCATCATCCTCTCTGATCAGTCTCTCAGATGAAGGTTCTTCTAACAGGTTTCCATTCTCTTTGATTACTGCTTTTTTACTGCTCTCATTTTTGTTCCCTACGTGGGATATCCAATCCAGGAGATCTTCAATTTTGTTCTTACTTTCTTCAAGCCGCTCAACAGCAGCTGCCTAAGAAATATAATTTGTTGACATTAAAATTTCAAATGTGTCAATTATAAACCAGCTAATAATAACAATGCATGACATATATTTTGCAGGCATCACATGTGGAGGTAATCTGACACCTGACCTTTTCACTCTCTTGTTTTATGGCTGTGGTCACAACCTTCTCTAAATCTTTCCTAGACTCCTCGGCCCGCTGGTCAATGAGCTTGGCTTTACTTTTGGCTTCTCCCAACTTTTTCTCGAGCATGGCGATTTGATCTGGCATCAGTTTGTTCCGGTTTTCCTCCAGAAACCTTTCAGTGCTTGAGACGACTTCACCCAAAGCACTGGCATTGGTCAGTACGTCTTTCTGCAGAGCCTTGAGATTTAGACAGACATAAGGAAGAAGGATGTGAGAGGCAATTTTAAAGGAGATGCTTTGAACTCGCACTGTGCTAAAAACTAAAAGACACACACAAAAAAACAGTTCAAACCTGATTCTCCTGTTGATATTGCTGCAGGTCTCTTACACACTCGGCATTTTCAGCCTGTTGCTGATGACCAATCAGGAGGTTTTCCGTCAGAGTCAGATTGTCACACACTTCTTCCAACTTCTCTGTAAACTCCTTGTGTTTTGTCAATAAAGACTGTACAACACATTCAAAAACAACAACAAATTAATACATGGCCATTAAATCCTTTCCAACCCACACCCAACAAAAAAAGCAAAGGAGGTAACATACAATCTTTTCCTTTCATCAAAATAGTGTAAAAGTTTAGTATGCTGTAAACATGCTTTTTGCCACTTTAATCATGAGCTCAAAGGGACATTATGTCCTGTGTGTTAATGAAGGTGTTCCAACAGAAAGGTGCATTTAGTCCACTGTGTCTTGAAGACCTGAAGAATACAACCAACACACAAGTTAGTCTGCAGGAGTGATCAAGCATTTGAACATGCAAAAGTTGACATTTAGGCATTCACAGCAGGTGAATGGTATTAAATAATCAGAATGGAAGCATTTTGAAGACAGACAGATAGAGAGGCGTTTTAGATAGAGAGTTTTAGAGTTAAATTTTCCACATTAAATTAAAAATCCTACTTTTTAAAAAGGCATCTCTTCATGTGAGAGATGACATAACCTGATGTCAGATTCCTATATATGCATCTGTGTAGAACCATACCTAAATCTACCTTTAATAAGTTAAAATAAGTTAACACAAAGTTATCTTTGCATGCAGTTCATGTGCAAACTGCACACTCCACAGCCACTGCTGTGATTGCTTAAATCTGACCAGTAATGTGACATACAGTCATCTGTGCATGCTGTAGGCATTAATCGTCACCTATCATTTTCAGTTTGCAAACCAAACTGTACACAGTTGTTATTTCATTGGATTTTTTACTATATATCTGCAAGCAGACCTTATCCCGGGTTTCCCTTTCGTAGTTGTCCAAAAGGAGATCCAAAGCACTCCTCTGATTTACAAGCCTTTCTGTTTCATCCCTGAACGCTCTCTGAGTGTTGCTGAGGAATCTGAGGAGGTCGCTGCTCTGAGCTGGACTCAGAAACTCAGCGTGCTCAGAAATAAAACAGTGGATGTCAAATGCGACATCCTCTAACTTGAGCTTAGCATCTTTTAGCAGGTTGCTCTCTGTGTCCTGAATGGAAAGATAGAAATATGCTGGCATTTTTATGTAGTCACTGTTAATGTTCATTGTTTTTAATCAGCATTTAAAGGTACCTTGTTCTGCTGAATCAACTGTCTCAGTGTGTTTTCATCACATGTGCAAAAATCCATGTCATTCACCTCAGAATTGTTCTGGATGAGACCCGCGAGGTCATCAAGCTCACTAAGATGTCTTTGGTATGTTGATTCCAAATGTACCTAAAATCACATTTTAAAGAGTAAATAACTGATGAAACTGTGACATTATTGTATTCTCAATACTGCTGATGTGCACTTACCTTTCCTGTTTCCATTGCTTGAGTCAGGGATTGACTCCTTTCTGCACACATTTGGGATAGTGCTTTAAAATGTGTCCCTAACTCCAGACAAGTTGAGGCCAAATCTTGACGGATTTGTATGGGAATGCCCTCGTCCACACAATTTAAGAGCTGCCTGGATTTTTCCATGTCTTCCAATATCTCCCTCTCCAGTGAAGAAAGCTGGTACTCCAAGTTCTGCTTAATAGAGGACAATTGAGTACAAAGGCATGAATACACATGTAGTATTTTCCGCACTATAAGGCGCACCGGATTATAAGGTGCACCTTCAATGAATGGTCTATTTCTTTTTTATGTTATATATTACGTGCACTAGATTATAAAGTGCACTGGATTATAGGGCGCATCTGTTTATAAGGCGCAACTCTATGAATGGCCTGTTTTTACCAGAATAGTGCCCACCACATTATGCGGTGCATAGAATAGAGACTACTGTAGTGGCTGTGGTTGCGTTACGCATCCAATAGATTGAGCTGCGCTGAAGAGATTGCATTCACAACTCTGTAGCTTTTTCTGAAATTTCAAGAGCCAAGTCACGGCTAGCCAAAGGCACCTGGCATGCTAAAACTGATTGCAAATGTGGTTGATCCTAATATAACAGGTAACTGTGGGGTGGGGGTGGGGGGGTAGCTTAGACTTGTGTATTCTGTCTGGGCTGCTGACCAGAAAGGTAACAGCGTGGGGGTTGAGGTTACAGCTGAGCATTCATCTTCAATGAATGGCCTATTATTAATGTTTTTCATATATAAGGCGCACTGGATTATAAGGCGCACTGTCGATTCAGAGAAAATTAAAGGCTTTCAGGTGCGCCTTCCAGTGCGGAAAATACTGTAGATGAAAAAATGATGATGCTGATTGATGTTGGTTTCTAACCTGACATTCCTCCACTTGGATCCATAAATCCTTCATGCTGTTGCTCAAGGGTGCCTGACTTAGGTCTTTTCTGACATCATCTAAAACATCGACATGGTCCTGCAGTCTCCCAACACACTCCAAATAGTCCTGGGTGGAGAACAGCTGTGGGAAAAGAAGAACACGAAGCAGCAGTGTAGGAGATGCTACATGAGTGAAAAACTGGACACGATGAGCTCAACATAAAAGAAATAATAAAAGTACCTTCGTTTTAACTTGCTCAAGTTTGCAAGAATTTGAGCTGGCAGGTTGAGGAGGAGGGTGGTGTCTGTCTGCTGAGTTCCTGTCATCATTTTCTGCTGACCCCTCATCATCTCCCTCTGAGCTCTCCTCCATGATGCTCTCCAATACATGCTGCCTCTGCTGGTGCTCAGCCCCCAGAGCTGTGTTCAGTGTCTCCATCACGTCCTGGAGCACCGAAAGGTCTTGGCTTGAGGAAACACTCTTGATGATCTGCAGCAGTTGTAGCTGCATGTTTGGACCATCAGACCGTTCTATAATGTCACTGACTGCCTGGTCCTGCAGCTTCACTTCTGAATTTTCTTTTCCTTTGTCTTTTAAATTGAGGGTGTTTTGCTTGATCAAATCCATGAGAAGGTCTGGATGAGTGCTCACTTTGAGAATATGCGGTGGGACATTCCCACAGAAACCGTCACTTACTAAATGCTGTGAAGGATTCGGACCTGCAGCTACACTGCTAACATCTTGAGTTTGTAAATCACCGACATTAATCACCTCTGTAATTTCCCGTTGGTTGTCTAAAGATACTTTTACAGCATCTGTCAACACTGATGAAGCTGGAGACAGATTCTGACGATGCTCAAAATTACACCCTTCTAATCTTTCTTCCTCTGGAGGACTAGCAGATTCTAATCCCACTCCCATTACAAGTTCAGAGTGCCATGATGGAGAAACCTTTCCACTAATATCTGCACTTTGCTCATCTCCCGCCTCTGCTGTCTGTAACTCAGAGATCTCTTCCATATCAATGCCACCATTTTGCCTCTCCTGAGGAAGAACATTGCTGCTTGAGACATCATCTGTAGCACAGGGCCCTGAAACTGACAAATTTTGATCAACCAATACAGATACAGATTTAGGACAAACTGTGTTGAATGTATGAGTGTTTCGCTCTGAATCTGCTGCATTAAAACACATGAGACCGATATTTGTCACAGTGGCTTCGTCTGGCGATCTCTCACCAATGAGGTCAACACTAAGATCACTTTGTGAAAGACGCTCTACTCTTTCAAGCAACGTGACTCTGCTGCCATCTTCTGTCATGTTGTTGTCATAGTTACCCTTACTCCTGGAACCTGAGATGACTCCATTTGATACCGGCTCTATGCATGTTGGGTAATCTCTGCATTTTGGGTAATCTGTACTTGCTGCTGACTCAGTATACAAAGGTGACTCAATGTCATTTGTGTCATCCTCCACTCTACTTTCTCCAGTTAACCAATTGCAATGTGACGAAGACGTGTCTAGTTCACTCTCACTAACTATCTGATTCCCTATTTCAGATCCAGCGATGAAGACCTCATCACTGAAGCTGACAGATTTACCGTGGCTAAAAGGAATGCTACATCGAGTTTGACGTTCTTCTATCACATCAGCTTCATCTGTCAACTGATCACTGATGACACTTTGTGAGTCACAGTCTTCAGCCAGTAAAGATGATTTGTCAGCGTGATGAACACATTCAGCAGTAAGCTGACTCTTTTTGGATAATGAGCTCATCTGGGACTCCTGACCACCAGCCGATGAAGGCAAATGATGTGGATAATTGCTCTCTGTGTTTCCTGTTGTCTCACAATCTACCGCTGCATCTCCGCTGTTGCTCTCTCCCTCACTGCTATCGGCCTCCTTATCATTCAGATCAAGTACCGTGACAGAAAACTTCCTCTCATTCAGCTGTGGTGTGTTTTCGTCTGCATTAATGTTAACTAAACCTGCATTATGATCACTAGAGATGGAGTGGATGTGGTTTTTTTCTGGGAAAATGCTGACTTTGGGTGCAGAATTAAATATTCTGTCATCAATCTTTTCTACAGCTGACTCAAACTGCAGTAACTGGCTAGCATTAATGGTGCACCCAGAACTCGATTGCCCCTGCTGTTCCCTTACAGAAAGGACACCATCTGAGGAAATGGAGCCATTAAACTCTTCCTGTTTTAAATGAGACATTAGACCCACCTCATCATCTAAATCACTTCTATTTTCATTCAACTGCGGTTCAACATGATTCAACATTGTCGTCTCAGCAACTGCGACCTTACTGGAAGCAGCCCCCGGGTCATAATGTCTCCCATAGGTAACTTCTAATACACTCCCTTCCTCCACCTGGGCTTGTGGAAGATAAATATCACGGTCTCTGTCAGCGTCATCCTCCACAAAGTCCTCAATGTATAAAAAATCGGATTGCGTTATATCTTTACCTTCTGATTCAGAACAAAGGAACTCAGTGTCAGAGCCTGGTAGTGGTTGATCAGGAGATTTTAGTGGCAAATCAATTTGCCCATTCAGAGAGCATGAGGTGGGAAGTACAGACACACCCGGAACAGTCTGAATATCAAGGTCATAGCTATGAATCTGTCCAGCAGCAACTGACAAAGAAAATCCACAAACATTTTCTTCACATTCCTCTGACTCTGTTGAGTCAGAACCAGCAGCTTTCTCTGTCACGCCAGGTTCTGTGATATCCATGTCAATGCCATTATTAAGAGGTTGGCTTACAGTCATATCGTTTTTATGTGCTTCTTCATCAAAGGAAATTCTTCCATTGACCAAGGAAATAAAATGAGCACTTGGTGTGTATTGCGTGAAGCTGCTCAACTCCTCTGTTTCTTCATTTATTTGTAGCGGGACCTCTAATCCTATCTGTTCTGAAGGCTCACCAATACTTAACGTCAGAGAAGCTACACTTCTCTCTGACTCTTCAGATAATTCTGAATCTTCTAGAAAAAAATGAATATTTTTTCTCAGTTCTTTATCAAGTATTAGGACCCTCTGTCCTGAAACAGGATCTATATAGCTGTTCATCATTAGGTAGGAGATGAATAACTGCATTGTCTCCGTGTGAGTAGGGATACTACCAACTTTCAAACAATCTACATCATGACGGAATCCATCAAGTTTGAGCTTTTTATACATGAGCCATGAAGAAAACTTTTCACTGAGGTGACCAAGATCAGAAAAACAATCAGGGATTTCTATAGATTTCAAAACGTCCGCTGTGTAACTATCAATCAGACCATTTTGAATGGCGGAGCTCATGTCCACCACTTCTGAGTTCTCTGGAATGTAAAAAGCTAAAATCTTTCCCCGTTTACTAAACAGTTTGCTGGTAAAGTGGCCGGTACGGACGTTTTGGCCAGACTGGAATAAGGTGGTTTCCCCAGTGGGAGGCAACACAAGTCCAATAAACTGCTGCTGATGTCCAAGCACAGTGAGTGTGCTGCTGGAGCTCATCAAATCACACTGAACGGCTGCATCCACCAGTAGCACATCGGCACTTTTGACATTCCAAACGTTGCTATTAACATCCTTTGACGCCTCAGCCATAATGTTTTGACCTTCATTGGGGTCACCTACATCTAACAGTCTCTTTATGGCCTCCTGATCAACGTCAGGATAAGACTTCAGACTTTGAATATCCCTCCCTGATGTAAGTGATTTATTTCTGCTGAGGCACTTCAAGATCAATCCACTGACTTTGTTTGGTTCTGCCCCCTGCACAGGCTCTAAGAGTGACTGATCTTCACTAACACCTTGATGGCTCTCTTGCCTGTGAAGAATCTTTACATAAACTGACGCAGGAATCAAACCACACTGGAAAGCCCTCTGCAGGGTCAGTATGTCCCCTGTGTAGGACACCTTCAGTCCACCGCTGACCTGTTCTACCTCAATCATCTTGATGATCAGGTCCTCAGATGCAGGCTTAAGTGCTGCTATTTCACAGAGTGACACAGAAGAGACACTCTCTATGCATCTGCTTGATTCACTTAACTCCGGTAAATGGTTCCTTGTGGATCTGTGTATAAGATCTTGCTTGAACGGATTGTCCCAGTCCAAGCAGACATGCGGCACAGGCTGAGAGGAGTTGGATACCACCGGTTGAGCTTCCTCTTGAATAACAGCAGTCGTCTGATCATTTAGGCTATTCATGTATCCATTCCTAGGCTCTTCATCACTGGATTTAAAATCCTAATGAAAAATGAAATAAAAAAAAAACATTAATGCATGGTTTCAGCATTAAAATCTGTATTATCGTCTTTTGAAAATGCATCTTAAGTTTATAAAAACAGGACAGAGGATGTACTCACCACTAGATAGATACTGGCATGTTAAATGTATAATCTAAATTTGCACAAGTGCAGGACTGCATCGGGGTGCAACAGGAGAGTGACGGACAACACAGTGAAAGCTATCATGCATCTGGGAATGCAGTATCCAGTGTCTTATAAAAGAGGATAGTTAGTGACAACCCTTACTGTTGGAAACAGGTTATGTGGCAAATCGGTCATCTTGTTGACTTTTCAAGACAAGTACATTCAGAAGAAAGCTGAATGCAACAAAGCATGTTTACAGCATACTCAGACCTACTGCTCTTCAATCATAATTATATTGTTTTCTGTCGCTAATGATTCAATGGAAGAGATAGCAGCTTACAATGATCTGTCAGAAAAAGGTTAGTCATGCAGATAAATACTAAGTGGCACTGTTTTCTCACACACTATAAGACGTAAATGCAAACCACTCAAGGGAAGAAACAGCCAAGTGTCCAACCTCGTCTGCAGAGAGAATCTGATCAGAACAGTGTTGGGAGATTTCGCTGTAAGCCTGGTTGAGGGCCTTCAACTGCTCTTGAGCTCTTTCTCTGTCCTCTTCTGTCATTCTGTAATGACGAAACACAAAGAATGAAGCTGACAGTTCTAGCAGTGGACAACTCAATTCAGTGACAGCCACTTGACTCACTTGTCACTGTGTTTGTCCAGCATCATTTGCGTGGCCCTCAATGCTTCTGCAATTTGTTCCTTCTTAGTGACCATTTCTTCGACTGACACCTAGAACATCAAGTAATGGCATATAAGTAATGTCCATCGTGCATTTAGTAATTTAATATTTATCTATTAGACTGGTTCAAAAGGAAGAAATATCCAAATAGAATCCTAGTACGGTGGACATATACGAGAAAATGTATGATTTCTTTCATATGTCATTACATTACATTATAATTTTGTCTCTTTTTTACATTCTGCACTTTTTGACTGTTACATCGAAAAGCTGATAGCATTTTGATTAGTATAATAATCCTCACAAATAAACCAAAGAATAATATGTGGCATCATATGACAATGACAGACACAGAAAGTGCTAGAGAAAAGCAATTTATTTACCTTGGGCTTACTAGAAGGGTCTGTGTTGGCATTGCTATCTATAGGAGCATTCCCATAATTGTTGGGGGTCTGTTTCACATTGGACA
This sequence comes from Antennarius maculatus, assembly GCA_013358685.1. NCBI lineage: Eukaryota > Metazoa > Chordata > Actinopteri > Lophiiformes > Antennariidae > Antennarius > Antennarius maculatus. Next base: position 8,788,541 of record CM023616.1, on the reverse strand, counting down.
TCCAGTGCAATAGTTTGCTAACTTTATCACCATGTTCTCTCTTCTCCTCATCAACAGATCTCTACGATCAGAACAGATGGATTCATGAAAAGACTATTAGATTTGTTTTAAAAAAATGAAGGGGGATCTTGAAAAGCAAATTGTAATTTAAACAAAATCAAGGAACATTGCCTTTGTCATCAACAACCGTAAAACAGAATACGCAACAACTCAAGGTTACTTCACAGCCAAACCAAGCGAACATCAGAATAAAATACGTTCCACAGGCCGCTGTACCGAAAGAAAGCCAGGAATTTTAATGGAATATAACACCCTAGTCTCTCACCTCCTCATCTTCTGTCCTCTTCAGTGTTTCACTGGCAAACTTCACATATTGTGTGATGAGAGTTACAAGAGCAGTGTAACGGGTTCGGAGATCCATGAACTACGTTAAATCAAACGAAGAAAACAAGTATGTCACTGGGATGAAGGCCTGCTTTGTACAGAGCACACATTTCATAGCTGAATCCTAGTCTTACCTCCTGCTGAATGGCATCTGATGAGGTCTGCATCCTCCGTTTCTTGAGTGGAGATTTGTGTTGGGAGTCAATCATTGCTCTGAAGGTCATCAGCTGAAGCTCATAATCCTAAAATGAGATGTAGAGTTCACAGTGTTGTGGGGTTTTTTTTTTATTAATTAGATTTTTGCTGGAAATGGACTGGAAATTATACATACTGTATATTTAATGGAAAAAACTTGTGAATTCAATTCAAATGATGATGAAATTTAATAAAATGGATGAAAATAAATTCGAATAAACTGGCTTACCTTAATAGCAGATGAATACTGCTCTGAATACTTCTGACACTCATCAAGTCTGCCCTGCTTTTGTTCAATTTCTGCAACAATGACCTGAAAAAGGTATTTCAAACATAAACTTCTTAAGCAACATGATACAGCTTTTTTTTACCAATACTGAAGATGTGAAATTTTGTTATACCTTTTGTTTGTTTAACAGCTCAGCAAGTGCCTTACTATCTTCAGGTTTATTTTCTTGGGCCTTTAGCTGTGCTTCTTCCATTTGTCTCACCCATTCATCCAGACTACTGTAGGACTCTCTGTAGTGTTTCAGAGATTTGCTGATACTATCAAGGTCCCGTAGCCTTTGAATTAAATGTGAATAAATAAATTGTGAACAATACTTAGGATGACAAAAAGAATTTTTAAACATCCTGGAAGAAATAATAAGGACAAACCTGCTGTCAATCTGAGACTGTATGTTCTGCCATCTTTCACTCAGCTGATCGGCTTTCTCCTTGTGCCAATCGAGGTCGAAGTCACGCTCGTTATGTACCTTAAACATGCGATCACTGATGACCCGTGCTTTCTGCAGCTCATCCTCCATGTCATGGAACACCTGCTGCTTGTCACTCATCTCTGTCTGCCATTGCTGTAACAAGAAGGATCGATGATTCAAAAGGAACCAAAAAAATTGACAATGTTGCAGAAATGTAGAAACCTGTAATGTATGACCTTAAGTGTTGACATGACTGTCTCAATGGTTTTGACGTTGGAGTTCATAGAATCCTCCTCATAGAGTTTGGATTCGTAGGTCTTCACGAGTGCCTCTCCATCCTGGCTGTACTTCACCACTAAGCTCACAGTTTTCAGCCTGCAAACAGAGGCGAATGTGTTCAGGTACTCTCAATGCAAATACATATAGAGCAAAAAAAAATAACCATTCAATGCCACATCAATTATTTTAGACAGTGAAGGCTTGTCTTACTTATCCATATAAATGGAGGACATGGAGTAAACTTGGCTCATTCTCTCAACAAGAACGGTGAGTTCCGAGGAAAGCGTCGGAAAAGAAGAACCAGCAGCCTGTCTGAGGAACAACTCACACTTCTCCTTCAAACCGTCAAGGTTCTCTTTCAATTTATTTAGATCAGCTGTTTTCTTCTGTGGAGCAACATGTGGAGATGATGTAAACAACAATAACACAGTTTTCCTGTATATACAGTATGTCTAGTAGTTTCTGATGCGTCTACCTCATGTTCTGCGATGCGCTGCAGACTCTGCTTCAAGTCATCCCTTTCCAGAGGTGTGCGGAGTTTCCTGATCAGGTGCTCTTCGTGAGCTTCCACATGCATTCGTAAGTTACGTAGTTCTGAGATGTAATGGTTGTACATTGATTCCTCATGTTCCTCTGTTTACAAAAAAATAGATAAATACAATGACTAAAACTGATCACATAGGGGGATAAAATCTGAATCCATTTTTAAATAGTAATATCAGAAAGGAAGGCTAAACATTCAATGTATAACCTACATACATTCTACTCTAGGTGGCATCATTAGAGCAGAGTAAGGCCAACTAGGAATAACTGCACTGGAATAATCTACAGTATATCACATTGTTTTTAAAACTGGTTTTGGAAATTGGTTTTATCAAGAACTTAACAAAGGGTAAGGGAGATATAAGTAAATGACGACCTACACACTTTGCATTGATCCTTCTTCTCCACTATGACTTAAGTAAAATGACAACATACTGTAATACAACAATGATTCTGTATTTTCCCAGATGTTTCCCTGTTCAGAATTCATAACTGCATATGAATTTCAGTGTTTGCTTCTCCTTCATAGTAAAGCAGACCATCTTCTCAAATCTTTTATCTCGTTCACCGCCGACGCTTTGTACCAATCGATTTCCTTCAGCGGAGTTTCTCCGACGCTCTGCACATTTATCGGTGTTTTCCTTCTGTTCTTGACCGATTGCAATATGCTTTGCTCACAGGTGAGCTCTGACATACGTAAACTTTGTTGCATCATATGCTGCCGCAACTTCTCCATCTTCCTCTGATTCTCCATCCTCTGTCCCCCTAACTGGATCAGGCATCATTACCCTAAATTCCATGATTAGAAGCTTGATTTTCACTGACAACCTCTGCCAGACTGTCACCCAGCCCTCCCCGTTGAAAAACATGAATGACATCCATAGACATCATTAGCAGCCAGAGAGTTAAAAGCATCAACATGATTCCAAAAGGCATTAACTTGTGGCCTAAACGGCTTATGGAGCCGTGTGTTTCCCTCATGGCATTACATTCGTGGTATGCCAACAGCTCTTTGTTGGGAGGGACTGGAGGGGAAACTGAGCCTTACCTCTTTCTGCAGATCGGAGTAGCTCATGGTAGTACTCCTTGCAGGCTTTCACATCTGTTTCTAGCTGGGCACGGTCTGCCACACTGAACACTTCAGATTCTTCACTGTCCTGCAGGAACTCATCAAAATGGGACTGCAGGTTGCTTAAGATCTGCTGATGCTCACCTGGCAACATGGTCTTTATCTGCATGAGATTAAAGAGTAACACTATACATGAACTTTACGTTTGTTTTGGAGTCATCATCAAACTTGAGTCAATTATCACAAATGATCGTCAGTTAGTGTTAAAAACCGTAACTGATGAAAAAAAACTGAAAGGAAATTATTATAGTTAAAACACACCGAGGCCACATTCCAGTTGTGGACTGCTCTTATATCAGCCATTAGATAATGCCAAGACTCTACACTTTTCATGTTGATGTGGGAGTGGTGCCATAGTGCCAAGACATCCTGGTACAACTGCTCAGTTCTGCAGGAAAAGCAAATGAAACAAATCACTCTACCCGAAAAAGTCCAGTTACCCGTTCCAGACTAAACAAATCCAAACACCTCACCTAGTAGCTATGTCAACAGCTTCTTTGTTGGGTGGAGGCACAGTGAAACACACAGAGGGCACCATGGCCTCATTCCCTGCTGTGTTGATGACTTTCCACTTGGCCCGGTGAGAGTTACTAGCCAATACACACTCATCATCTTTATGAATAGTAATCTGAAAGAACAATAATAAAGATGCACCACAGATCTATCATGAGGGAAAACCTGGCATTAAAAGTGTTGTGCAAAGCCTCTGTGCACCTCTATCTGACGATAATCACAGATGGCTTTAACAGGGATGGAGGATCTCACGGGGCTTTCAGGGTTCCTGGGTCTGAGCTGCACAATACTCTTGGCTCTGCCCACTAATCCAGCCACAGTGCTGCGGTACTGTAGGAGCTGTTCTTTTTCATCCTGAAAACACACACACTGCTTCATCAATGCTGTTCACTTGCAAGATGCAAACACACAACAATAGTGTATCTTTCATTTGATTTACCATGGACTCCTGAATGAGATCCTCCAGTCTGTGTGGGCTGCTTGTTTGATCACAGCTGTATTTTCTTTGTATGCCATCTTGCAGATTCTTAAGGTAGTCCATGGACTGTTTGGCATCAGCAAAAAACTGCACCAGAATAAAAAGAGTTAAAAAATTAGATATGACAAACACATGTACTGATTACTTAAAGACAAGCTTCGCCTCACCTCAAAATATTCAGTATTCTCCTTGAGATGCTGTTCCACACATGAGCAAAGCTGTAAAATCCAGCTCCACTGTGTCTGCATGGCAGCCCTGTAGGCCTGGAAGAGAACGCACAACATCCAGGTATAATAACTGGAAAATTAAAGATAAAAATACTCCATCTTGCAAAGGTGAAAAGACAGCTGCTATACCCTAACTACCATACAGACTGTGGGGTTGGGGAAACCAAAAAAGTGTGTACCTCAATAGTCAGTCTTGCAGGATGGTTCTGGAACAGGAGATGATCTGCCTTGTCCTGCACAGACTTGATCACTTCCTCCTTCTCATCCAACTCTCTCATCAGGCCCTATGTGGGAGACATCAATCTGAGTTTGTGGCGTCTGCATGGACGAGTTTGCTTGTTAGCTCAAGTTAGTTCTTAAAATCTTACTGTGTGATAGTCTCTTTTCTTGGAGATGCTGCTGTTGCGATCACTCCAGTCGAAGGCGACCTCCTCTTCCTCCTTCTCATTTAGCCAGATGAGCTCCTGTGTTGCCTGTGACACAAAGTCATGCAGGCTTTCCAGTTGGCTTTGCCGCTCTCTTGAACAGTTCTGAAAGGAGATCACATCCAAGTAAGGCTATGAAAAACATGTAAAGTAGCACAATATTAAACTCAAAACAGATTGCTTACCAGCAGTCTCTCATACTGCTTATCGAGTTTGGCAAGTTTGGCAGAATAAGTTATTTTCAGGGGCATGTTCATCTGAGTCTGAGGGGAAAAAATATTTTTCACAGACATCAGTGTCAAGACAGCCCCATTTCAGAATACCATTTGTATTCTAGATTATGTAGAATTATAAGCAACAGAGGATCTCCGAATTACTTACCTCATATAGTCTGGCTTCTTTAAGACTCATTTGAAATTCTTCAATGACTTTATGTAAAACTTTGTGGTTGTCTAAATGCATTTCCACACTCGGCAAATCCGATCCCCACTCTGAATGATCCAGCTGCAACTTTAAATATTTAGAAAAACATATAAACCCATGGTAAAATCACTTTTAATGCTACTGTACATCACACTGTATATAATCTAATGATGACAACTCACTTGCATGTCTTCTACCCAGTTTAGGAGTTCCTGTACAAATTTCATGTTGTTCTCCTCTTCCGTCATGTTGGGGTCTGCTAGTGAGGATTTCCGTAAGGGTATGCAGGTCTGTATGTGTTTTAAATGCGTAAGGCTGCCTGCGTCCATGCCACCACCACTTCCCATGTAGCTCTGGACTGAAGGGGACTGCTGACCAGGGGTCAAGGCAGGGGTCATAGATGGGGTGAGGCACGGTGTAAGGCTAGAGGTGAATGTGGACCCAGGGGTGTCTAACCCTCCTGGGATCAGTGCAGGAGTAAGGGCTGGTGTCAGGCTTGTGTTGACGCTCTGTGAGAAACCAGAGTTCAAACTTTGTGTGATGCCGGAGATCATCCTTTTGGTCTGTTCTGTTGTCAAAGTGTGACCTTTGCTGTACACGGAGGAACACTCAGCTCTTAGAGCCAAGAGGTCGTCCCGGAGTTTTGATACTCTGTCATAAAAAATAGAACAAAATAATGAGATGTTGAAATATTCTGTGGGTTCTTTTTGCCACAGGATATACTTAACACCTTTGAACAAGTTGATCTGTAAAGGGGAATTTCCCGTCCAGAAGAATCTGGATGTCCACCACTTGTTGTCTGAGGATATTCTCACACTCCAAAAGGTACCCAGCAATCTCAGCTTCATTCAGGAGCTGAATGCCAGACTCAAGACGTTTTGTATCCTTTAAAAAGGAAAGGAAGGGACTCAAAACTCAAGAACCAATACGACAATCTCTGTTTTATTTATTATTACTATAATCAAATCACATTTAGAATTCATAAAACTTACAGACTGCAGGGCAGTTCTTGCCAATGCTAGCTTGTCCTCTCCATTAATGCAGTCCCGCTGAACCCTGTTGGCAATCTGCTGCAACATCTCAAGCCTTCAAAAACAAAATGAAAAAGATGTCAGCTTACAAATGTTATAATTTATAATTTTAGAAGCGGTGTCACCTCACCTGTATCCAAAAGAAATATTGTCATTGAGAAACACAGACCTGTTGATTTGGAAAAGCTCGCTGAGGATAGCGTCACCACCGGAGCAAAAACTCTGCTGCTACCAGCAGAGAATCTGTTCAAATAGGCCATCTTTCTTTACAAAGTAAATCCCCTCTACTACTGTAAATCAATCCAACTATTAATAATCCATAGCATCTTTCTGAAAGGACCCCATTCTTTAACATTCAAACAACTAACTTATGTAACTACTTTCAACTCATTCACATTTGTAGATGTACAGCCAGGTGAGGAGTGTCCAGAAGAAATCTCACTCCTTTAATGTGCTGAAACAGAATGTTTGGACAGTTCCCCTTCATATGAGCGGAGGCTGCAAAAAGTCTGCCCAACTGCTGTGGTAGATATTTCAGTTTTTGACACACGTAACACCAATGTAAATATGTAGCTAAAAAAAGGTCATGAGAGTAGAAAATGGTGGCAAATTCGCTTCAACAATTAGTGAAAGAAATTAGTGAAAGAAATTAAATGTCCAGTAGATGACATGTGAGTCTGTACAGAGATAAGATACCTTGCCAACAAACACTGTAAGGAAAGTTGAGCTCTTTTCCTCGAGAACCTGACTGAACTAAGCAGTCACCCTTTGATTTATCAGTCCGCATCTTCCCTGAAGTGAACCTCAGTGCAGAACAGTAGCTCCACCAAACTCAAACCATTTAACCAAATTATCCACCTAAACCCATTACGCTGAACCAGGTGAACAAAAACATTGAATAACTCACTAGCTGTACATACCTTTCTACTTCAGGCCTCAGGCTCTTCTCTCTTTCCAACATGGCAACAATTAATTTACCCCACTCCTTCTCCACATCATTAGGGTGATGACCCGGGGGTAACTGGATACGTCCAAACTCGATCCACATCTGTCACATGTAGTATAAACAGATTTGTTATCACTGCAGACTGTGAGATGGCAAGCATAAACACAACTGCTATTCCGTTTAACATGTTTACCTCAAGCATTTTGTACAGATTGTTGATCTTTGTCTTCTCATTCTCCTTCAGTGGGATGTCATGCTCTTTAAACTGTAGATACTGTCTGTAAAGTGCCTGCGAAAGGTAACAGATTGCAACAAACAAAAAGCTCTTAATTTTGAACCACCAAGCATCAGAGCAAAAATGAACTAGGACAACTTTTGGTGAGAAGATACGGCACCTCTTTTTAAAAACAACTGCATGAAAGTGCCTTCACTGGTAAAAGCCTTCTCTCACATATAATCAGAAACACTTTAGGCCTCAGCGACAGCGGACAAATGCACACATGGACTAGCTGAAGCAGTTATTATTATGTTATTCTACATCTTATGACATGGTTTGTAGATTTGGAGCTCTCTAAATTGAGGCACATGAACAAAATGAAGCAAAAAACCTTCAATACCTTGATTTCTGCAAGGTTGTTGGGAAATGATCTATCAGACATTATGGCCACATTATGTTTGATCCACTGGCAGAGATATTTGATCATATTCTGATACTCCACCCATTTGATATCAACATCCTGTCAAGAGAAAAAGGATCATCAGTAACAAAGAACAAACTTAATATTGGGTGGAGTTGATGTTTTACTCTTAACTTACATTTGGGCTGATTCCATCGACCCCATCAGGTACTTTGGGGAAGGCATCATAAAGTGAAGAAACATATGTGATGACTGATTTTTCATCTGGAGACTGCACATCCACGTCTGATGGGTGAAGAAGAAACGAAACAGTCACAGAAGCAACACAATGTGCTCCACCACTCCAGTAATATGCCTCAAGCAAAAATCTGAGTTTCACTCATGATTTTCAGTGCATAGCTGTGCTGAGTCTTTTACTGACTGAAAATACAATTAGACAGTCTGATGTCACCTTCTGGGTCCAGGAGTCTGGCCACTCCCAGCTGCTCAGCTGCACAAAAGGCCCGCTCCAAATTTGATCGGTTGGTCTGTGATGACACACGACTTATGTCGACCATGTCTGGCCTGCAGATGAGACAAACAGAGACCAATGAATCAATGGAAGCGAGTCCTGCAAACTACAAAAGAGTGCACAATAGACCACTAAATCCATTATATGTCCATTAAGTTTCACAAAGATTCAGAGTTCTGCAAAAATCCCTGCAGTTCCTGGGGTGTCATAGTACCTGTATTTATGAATGATGGCATTAAATAGCCTCCCGTCCCTCCAGGATGTGGTGAAGTTATCACATCGTACACCTACATAGCCGTCCGTTATCTGCCTGGACCAGAGCAGCAGCCTCTCCTTGGCTGTCATGTCTTCGGACTCGCCTGTCACGTGGATCTCTGAGATCTGTAGACAAATAACAAATGTTGAACAGCAGATGCTCTGACAATAAATGTGCAGCTGTTGACAACTGAAAACATAACTCTCACACTAAATACCTGTGAAATACAGAGATAGTGGAAGTCTATTTGCATAGCTCACTGCTACCTCCACCACAGAAGCATCCCTTAAATCTTTAGCAAGATTGTAATTTTAAACTTTCAGTGCTAGCGCAGAGCAGGATAAAGGATTGATTCAGGGTGCTGTGGCATGTACCAAATATAAAGTGATTTCTTCCACATTTGTTTAATATCAGATGGTTATGATATAGACAAATTTATTAGTTTAGGTTCATAATCAAAGTTTGAATTAGGATTCAATTTAAATAACCTGAAGCTACAGACTACATCTGTTAAAGTAGAACTCCTGATCTAACTGAAAATTTCATGAATAAAGACTTTGTGAGATAAAGACTGGTAACAACAGCAGCAACACCTTGAATCACAATGTATACAAATGTAACAACAGCCAAAACTTTCTCCAGAATAGTAACTGGACTAGACCTTCACCTTCATATCTCAATCAATATTTATTGTACAGAAAACAATCCCTATCCGGATGATTAATAGCTTGTTCACACTTGAAAAGTGATCAGTTCATGCGGGCCAATAATGGAACCATAAACCAGATGTACTCAAATGAACTCATACAAGAAGTTCCTTACATTTAGGAGATTGTGTATGACTGTTACATTAATATTTCATCACAATGCTCTGGGCAAAAAAAAAAAAGACAGTAGATTTTATCAATGAAGGGAGAATCCCTGACAGACAGCATGGAACATAAGGCCCAGTTCAGAAAAGGTATTACAGAGGTTTAACAGGTCGACAACTCTGACCCAAAGATTTATTTGATATTTTCAGACCAGCGCCAACCTGAAGACAACAACTGAATGTCCTACGAGTATGCCAGTATAAATGTTTAGGATGTGACTACGGACAGGACCTTATTTCCAAGCAACATGAAAGAATGACAAAACAATAGGATAGATGTGATAAGAAGAATCACTTTCAATCCACACACAAAAAAGTCTTCATCCAGTAAAGACTGTGGTGCTTTCCAACAAAAACACTAAATGTATTCTATTCAACAAAACCAAAACCCCACAACTGAAACTCAATACAAGACATGAAAGGATAGCTGTGAAAATTTGCACTACTGCTTGTTCTGCATTGTAAGACAAATTCATCAATTATGATCCTCATATTTTTACAAGCACCTTCTGGGGTTGTGCCCATCTTTCACGATTTAAATACCAAAATTATATCAAGCAAAATTATATCAACTAAAATGAATCAAGCGCCTTATTCATTTATGATGACTCATCACTATGCCCATGTGACATGTTCTATGTTTACCTCTTGTTGGGTGGAAATAGACTTGGCAGGCTCTTGAAGATGCCCTACGTCACGAGAGTAGGTTTAGGCCCTCTGTCGCTTCCTCTTGTGTACTTGAGAGCCAGGTATGATCTTGGCAAGTGTTTCTTGTACTCTGAGGTACGTCATGTCCCCTCAGAGTCGGCACCATGTGTCCCACCGCACCAATACTAACAGCCCTCCTTACCTGGCATTGTAGAAGCTTATTCACAGGCTGACCATCCTTGATCGAGGCAGCTTTGGAAGTTTCATTCACACCGTGAAGATTTCCATCTACAGTGGTCCTCTTCCCGCCATCTTCTGTCTTCTTTGTGGATACCTTTGCCAATCTGTAAGGTACTGTCCTGCCTAGTAGCCAATTATCAAGATCTCTCATGGTCAAAACTGGTATCTCTCCAATGTCAATACCACTGTTGAAAACTCCTCTCCTGGATAGATGTCTGTCCAGCTCTGCTGGTTTATCCTGCATAGCTTGGGACTCCTCTTTGTCAGCAACTGGGCCATGTTGGAGCTCTCTGCTCTTGTAGATAGCCTCACTTGTAACAAGCTGTCTTCCAGGACTTTTAGGAGATTCAGCAAGCTGAGAATCTTCCAATTTCCTCTTATTCCTCTGAAAATACCGTTGACCCTTGAGCTCTCTTGATCCAGGGCTCAGTGGAGCTTTCTTAGGGTCAACATAGCATTCCTCTTTCTGACCACGAACACAGCCACAGATGTTTCCCATGGCTGACAGCTATGTAGTCAGTTGCCCATTGACTGCAATGGAGTCCCGGCAGCAAGCTGTGTCAGGTTCCAGTGAGCTCTGCTTGAGCCGAACAAACACTATTCCAGTGACATAAAGTCATCCTAACAAACTACCTCTAGAACACATTCAGTGGTGACAGATGACCTGGCAGCTGGTGATAAAAGTCCATTCAGAGTCGACATTTCTTTCCATTGACTCTTAGAGACTCACAGTAGACTCACTCACATGAGCCGGTCAGACTCTCCCTCTCTCCCTCCCTCTCTCTCTCTGACTCTCCCTGTCCCTCTCTCTCTCTCTCTCTCTCTCTCTCTCTCTCTCTCTCTCTCTCGCTCTCTCTCTCTCTCTCTCACAGGATCTCCACTGACACTTGAATCTTTTTTGACCTTTGAAACATTTCTTTGGCTTTGCTAATCTGGTACAAACACAATAAACACACACACAGAAGTGGCGTTACGTGCTCGTAGCTCTAAGATAGGTGACAATCAAAAACACTTGTGGACAGACCTGTTTCAGGCTTTGTGTGAAATAGCTAACACTTTGACGTCACAGCCAAAGCTGCCAGTGACTTTTCTTTTATTTATGTCTGCAATGATGTGTGACAGGCAGACATGGGGGTGTACCTAATATGCTGTAATAAACTTTAAATCAGCAAGTTTAACTACGTGAACCAGAGCAGTGTCCCAATAAATAGGAACGGCTGGAACATCCACATCCGAGCTGGACAACAAAGTGGTTTCACTTTGTTGTGGAGCTAAAGACCAGTGGTTTACTCAGACAATATTACCTCAACAGATCAAACCACCATAGTTCACAAGAGGCCAAATGCTCTGACCAGGAAGTTGTACATTACAGTACATAAAACTAAAACATCACCTCCAGTTGTGGAAGAATTTATAAAGAATTTTATTTTGAAGCTAAATAAATAAGTAATCAGAATCTGAATCCTTTATTTATTACCTGAAGGGCAAATTGCTTAGTAACATGTGAATGATGAATATAATGCTACTCTACAGCAGAAATAACAGTGTGCACCAGTGAAATTTCCCTGAAGGTCAAAGTCCCCTGACAGCCAGCACAGGTCAAACTGCACAATACCAATAACAAGTACTGGTCAAACTACACAAAGAGGAGTAGGTGTTGACAACAGTACAAAGTCATGGTGATGGTCCATGTTCCAATGTGTTCACAAAGAACGGCAACGTTATGTTATGAAATTACCTTCTTATCTGTACTGATTTAACAAAGGATAGAATCTAACACATAAAAAAGGCTGTGGAAAACCCCAATGAGGCTAGAGTTGAAATCACGACAAACGTTCTCCATATCATCGTTTTTATTTTTTTTTAAACTTATAAGTATGTATATATAAAATATAAAAATATATAAAACCAGCACCAAGAAAAGTTCACAGTGTGTGTTCCCCAACAATCCCTACTCTTCAAACACAAACTGATTCCAGAACCTCAGGCAAAACCAGTTCTCACAAAACACATAATATAAAATAATACACTACTCATACACATCAATCTGCAGCCAGCCATGTTTATATAATCAGGCCAAAGGTGTATCCTTTTGCTAAAACACAATAAATGTCTGACAGTCCTTCAAATTCCAGACAAAAAAGTCCCTACGCTACTGAATCAACCACTCATGGGATTGAGTGAGACCGACAGCAGCAGGTGTTGGCATCATCCAGGACTACCTGTCAGCACGTCTGAGTGCAGGCAAACACCTTTACCCTCATTATCTCAACAGGACATTAGTCACACATACATTCATGATCCTACTCGAGACTATAACTGAATTCATCAGCTGCACGTCTGATGGGACAATGTCACTGAACAGGTAGACAATATATATATATATTCAGGGACTTCAACCGGTTCATGGAAAACGAAAATCAGAAACTTTTGGTATTTTGCCTGGAATAAAAACGAAACCAAAACGTCAATTCATGGTGGAACATAAAACCGGAAATGTTATACCTAATACTGTTTCTGTTCGGAACTAACCAATTGGCAATAACAATCCAAAATCACACAGAGGGACAAATAAAGGTTTATCTTATCTTAATCAGAGAGTGAGAAGGAAAAGGCGAGTGACGTTTGTAAGCTATTGGAGCTCAAGTATGTGTGTGTGTATGTGTGTGTGCGTGCGTGTGTGTGTATGTGTGTGTGTGTGTGTGCGTGTGTGTGTGTGTGCGTGTGTGTGTGTGTGTGTACAAGACAGACAGACAGACAGATATATAGATAGATAGAAATTTTAGTATCTATCTTTAAAATGGTCTTTAAAATAACAATCAAGCTCAAGACAGGTCTTTCAAATTGTGAATACACACTCTAATCTGTTTTACTGATTTACGCACAAATATTCAAAAGATGAAAACAATGTTTTGAAGACAAAAGGAATTGAGTAATTCCAGTAAATATAAGACATGTCTGTATTACTGAAGAGTGAAGTCAACACTAGTAACACAAGCTGGCAGTAGCGTAATCCTTTTTCATTAAAATGACACAACTCTGACACCTTGTGGTCAAAAGTAGAAAATGTAATACACTGAGTAAGAGTAGATGGACACATTCTGATGGACATTTGACCAGTAATAACTGGGGCTGGATCTGCACTAAATATTCCATACTCATCAAGAAATACTAGAGCTTTCAAGGATTCAACAAAGCTGTTGGAACCCATCCTGAATGCAGCCACACATTGGTGATAGTTGGAGGTTTCTATCCCTGGAATTCAGCAGCTGTCAAAAGGGTGATGAATCTGGATTTCTTGTTAAAACTAAACCAAATTGTATAAACTCATGGATACAAACCCCTTAAATAGTCCCATCTTAAATCCATCCCTTTATCTCTTGACCTGTGTTAAATTATATGGTCATTCATCCAACCAAAGACCCATCCTCCAAACAAGTACAGTATCAGAGAAATATGTTCAACAGTTTTTGTGAAATCCTGCCAAAAATCGACCAAAGGACACAGGCGAAAACACAAGGTACACAGTAATTATCCTGAATCCTGTCAGAATTCTTTCTCTTATCTACCACGTTGGTAAAATAATTAAAAACCACATAACGACACTTACCTGAAAGTGCAGAATTATGGTCCAGATCAATCCCAGAGTTAGCTTCGGGTTACCATCTGTGATGTCATCATTCCTGATATTTACAAGTTTGACCTGATGATGAAAACATTTATATTAAATTGGAAGCTGCTTTAGCTAATTTGAATGTCAGCTCAAAATCACCACAAGGTGGCACAACAGTCATATTATGTTAGAGCTCTGTTAGTTGCAGGAAGAATACTGGCTAAGACTCACTGTTTATAACCAGTCAGAAATAGTTAGTCCCTCAGAATGAAAGTTGCTGTCTAAGCTATTTATTCAAGCAGTGAGATAGGTTTATATTTAATAACACTGTAGATGGCATGGATGTGTCTGGTACGTACTGTTGCTACATCATTCGAACATCTAATTTGTGACTGTCTATGAATTCTTTGTCTCATGCATTATGTCACATCTGGCTTCAGCCCAGTAAGGCTGCATTCTTCATCACATCCTGACTGTGACGGGCAAATGGAGGACAGTCACAGTGTTCCGCTGAGAGGATTCAAAGTTAGTGCTCCTTAAATGCTGCTATCACAGTTTGAAATTACTTGCAATGGCTGAACACAAAAAAAAGGGCTTCAAGTCCAAAGCCAGGTGATTCAGAACAGCGTGGGGCTGTTAAGTGGTAATTAAATGTTAAAATGGTGTTTAACTATATATAATTGCCTGGATTTACTGTATGTACTGAATATATAAAAGTATACATATACTGTATATTTATATATCGGTGTACGAATTATTTTCGTCCATGTAAAGTGTGATAGAACAAGAGTTTGACAAGTAGTGCGGCTGTAAATTGATCCATACCTGCCGCCTCTTTAAATAATCTAGTGCTATTTGTACATTCTGGAGTCTGTGGAAGCGCATCCTTCCTCTCTCTCGAGGCTGCAGAAATAGGAAAGAAGACCCATGAGTGGCAATCTGGTTCTTCTCCACATCAGAGGATTTAAATTAAGTTATTAGTAGCCGAGGCAATTTGAGACATGCTTCCACGTTCTTACCCACTGATCTGGTGAAGCAAAGACTTAACAGAACACACAAACACTCCCCTCAAGACGTTGAGACATTTTTCAAAACCCCACCCAAACTGCACATACAGAACATTTTCCAACATTTGGAGAAAGTTAATCTTACCAGATAAACCTTTTCTCCACTGTGCTGTAGACACTAAATGTAAATTTTTAGCCTGTTAACATAACTCATATCAAGAAAGTTGTGATGAATGCTCGAGGTCAGTCAGGAGCCACAGCATGAAGTAGTGAAATGGAAAATGATTTGAAGGCAGGGTGCAACGGCAACAAAAGACTTATGCTGCATTCAGCCCCTTGAGAATGAAACAAAACAACGCAGCAACTTTCCTTAAACCTCCCACAGCTTTAACTCAGTAAATGTCATTCGCATCCGAAGTCCTCTAGGAGCTTCTTAGCAGATTACATAGAAGCAGTATGTGAACGATATGCTGGAGATCACCATGCAGTCAAAAAACTCCAGACATATTTGACTGCATGGAGCAATGATGGTCACAGCTTCATGGCCAATTTACATCACAATTCACTGGTTTTGTATATTTTAAAGACCTTTCATGGTTCAATATGCCAAATTTATTGGCTTGTGTCTTTTTCTTCAGAAATTTACATTCCAAAAAAAGATTTGAGCAAGAAGCCATCTGATTCTTCTGATCACATGGAAATTATACATAGTTTGCCTAATGATATAGATTACATGAGAAACATTAAAAGCCCAAAAGGAAATTAAAACAGTTTAAAAAAAAGTAAATAAGTCACTCGGCACATAATATGAAAAAAAAAACATAAAAGAATACATTAATAGTGAAATTTAAAATCCATTAGAGAATACACACTAAAGGGGGAAATAAATAATCAAACCAATACACTCAGTAAAGAATAAATGAAATTATATTCTTAGACACAAACATTTCCTTTCGTCTTTGTATCTCCACTTCTCTGCTTTGTCTTTTCTTTTTAACCAGCTCTGACTTTCATCCTCTCCTTTAAGTCGCTCTGAGACACTCTGGTTGCTCAGGTAAAACAGTAGAAATTAGGACATATAGGATATAACCCTCAGATTGATCAGAGCGCATCCATGTAGCCTGTTACGTACCAAGGCTACATATTTTTTACTTATTTTTCCCACGCATATATCCAAGAGTGTCACAGATTAAACTCAACATACAGAAACTACATGATGCTAAATGCTGAAATAAAGTAAAGACAGATTCCCATGACACAGGGAGTGGGTGTTGTCCCATAAATGTAACTGACTTTTGGTGCAGACACAGATAATGGGTGGATCCTTGAACACTTTTTAATTTTTTTATATGATATTTATGAATTATCTTCATAATTAATATCAGTTAATGGAACACATTATTTCTATGACACACATGGTCATTCATAAGGATTTAGTTTGTTAAAAACAGTTTGTGGGGTGGGGGTGAGGGGATGTGGGGGGGGGGGGGCACGTACCCCCTTATCATCATCATCCACCGTGTCTCCATGCTGCTCAACTGCACATGCTTCTGTCCCACTCACCAACCGTAATGTCTTCAGAAAATCACGTTCCCTTGGCTTATCACCGATAAGGCAACACATGGGGAAGAAAGGAAGACATGGACACACATGGCAGCCAAATCAAAAGGACGTTAGACAATGGACAGAAACCAATTTAAGAGTGGGGAACAGAAGAGTAGAGGGAGACAGGATGTAAAAAAATAAAATAAAAGGGCACTTAGAGGATGAGAGTTAGTCACGCTGGAGAGGGAGTAACCACTGACGTACCTCTTACAGGAATAAATGCAGGTTTAATACAGTAAGGGACATCAGCACTATTATGGAACTGCATTATCACAGTTCAGAACAAAAGAATGGCATGTTAACAAAGAATAATATGTATAACAAGCAGCACACCAGTGGTCTCTGCCTAAGGCCAGAGTACTGTACAGCTGCCTGCCCTGTGCTGTATGTGAGGGTCTGGATACATGACCTACAGAGCACGGGCCCCAGCAACAAAGGCTTTATAGAAGTTATTTACATATTGCTATTACAAGGCCACATTTTGTTGAAAATAATACATATAATACATTACTCAGCAGCAATAGCACTGGTAATTCTGTTAAAACCACAGTTTGCATTAAATTTGGCACAAAAAAGATGTGTGGTTTCATTATAATACAATAAATGCTTTCAAGTTAGTTTTTCTACACCTATAATATAATAATACCATGTGGTAATATCATAGCTGTAGCATATGATAAATGCAGTGTGGTCCCACATTAATATATGTGAAAGGATTTAGCTGCTTAGGTTCTCAGAAGAATCCCCACACATTGAATCATCAACTTCAAATTAATTTGTCATCATTCAAGTTTAAACAATTTCAAGGAAGCATACTTTCCTCATTTGTGACTTATATTGTTCTGTCGGGAAATATCACACTAATACCTCTAACTATTATATGATCATTATTCAGAGCTGTTCCTCCTGCTGCAGCTCAAAGCGCCCCATCCCTTGCTGTATCAAAAAAACATGGAACTATATACAAAGCAAGGATTACTACACAGTAGTACCTGTTTCATGTTACATACAGCTAG
Organism: Antennarius maculatus; assembly: GCA_013358685.1. Classification (NCBI taxonomy): domain Eukaryota; kingdom Metazoa; phylum Chordata; class Actinopteri; order Lophiiformes; family Antennariidae; genus Antennarius; species Antennarius maculatus. The sequence continues at coordinate 8,770,865 of CM023616.1, read as the reverse complement.
AAGCAAAGCACAACTACTGAATGAATGAATGAATGAATGCATACATTTTTAGATAATCCATAATGGAGGGATAACAAACAATTAAAAGGTGTTCAAAACATGAGTGTTTTTTAAAATACAGTAATGGGTTTTCTGTATGAATGGGGGCTTTTATGAGTGTTTTTAGATATCTGAACATTAACAGCAGATCTTCCTGCAGACCACCAAATTCAAGGATTCCTTTCTACTATCAGCTGCATAAGTGAAAAAGAAGAAAGCTGTGAGACTAAAGGAGGGGAAACAGATTCAGTTTCCTCACTTTCCTTTGTAAGTGTCTAATGATGATTTCATGAGACCGATCTCAACAGAAACTGCTCTGGCAACTTAACGGATTCAGAAACATGCGAGTGTACCAAACATCAATCTACATTGCATAACTCTCACTTTCGTTTTTTTGCATTTAAGTGAATCAAAGCACAAAAGCTACCACAAGTTAAAAACCTTAACTCACCAAAGTGTCTCCAGACAAGACCTCCAGCAGTGATATCAGGTTATGTCCATCTCGTAGATCTTCATAAAGGTCATTGATATGCTTTCGTACCTGAATAAGAAGGTAGAAAGCAAAGTATAAATAACCAACAAACATCAAACATCATCCTACGATGACATAACTTTTCGACAGTTGCTCATCAATATAATAGTAGTTATTGTATTACTTTATTGTGATCTAAACTGGAAGAAATCATCAAACTTTGAGGATTACACAGGTCACACTGACGTCTGCCTGGCATAGATGAACTACCTCAATACATCAGCATATGTTCTGATTCCAGTTGTAGAAAAACTTGTTTGTTACTTTACATCAACCTTGTTTTTGTTTTGTTCCCTCAGAGTTCACTGAATGAACATCTCTCATTGCACACGCTATCGAAGCACTGAACCCCGTGTCCGAGGCTTTCTCCTTCTCTCCTTCCTGTCCTAAATACCACGCCTCTGAAATCCCCTGGCCTCCTGCTGACCTGCTTTCACACAGGGTTTTCAGTGCTGTAATCCCAGATCGCCACCACAGCTGTGGAGCCAAAATAGATCTGAACCCTTATATTAATGGGACAGCAAAGCACATTCCCAACTATTACTCAGCACCAATTTTTTCATTGACCATGTGGTAGCCACCCTCAAAACTTGAAAAAAACAAAACAAAAAAAAAACAATTTATTAACATTAACAAGATTGAGAAAGATAAAGAGAAAACTGTTTATATATATACATTAATACTCCAAAATATATTTCCTCTATGCAGATATCACACCAAATGATAGCAGCCATGTCACGAACAAGCAAAGACCCTTGGACTGTCCAGGACAGATTTGTGACCCATCTTACTCAGACATTGATGATTGGGGCACAAAAACAATAAATATCCCTCAGTAAAGGTAGAAAATACAATACAATCCACCCATGACTTTAGTGGAAATCTGTAGAGTATCTTTAGTTTAATAATACAAATTACAAACAGCTAGAACTTACTGCAGAACACCACTGTGGGCAGTGGAAGTGTTATATGTTCAGTAGGTGTCTTCTCATAAATTATATTAACATTGGATGTGATAAAAGTAGTGCTGTCTCAGGAAATAATCACTCTTGATTCTGGAGTGGACTTGAAGAAACAAGCCTCATACAAACCCCCCCCTAAATTGGGGTGTTTTTTTATTTTATCGTCATGGATTTCTCGTTGGTAAATATGGACTTCTTTGTGAAGATTTTGTCTTTTGAGACATTAAAAAATCATACAAAAAAACTCAAAATTCATCATCAATTTGTTTCTCATTATGTCACCAATTTCATGTTTGAGAATTTCCAGTTTCAGTCACATTTATTGGAGCTTTTTTGTAAAAAAAAAAAAAAAGTTCCTATAAGAAGTACCGGATGCTTCAGTCACAGTTCAATAACTCTGACTGGAGCATGAACACAATTAATTATATATACAGTATATCAGACTGCACAGTAATCTCCGTTAGTATGATTCCTCATTACAAACTCTTAGTAAATGAGACCTGTCAACACTTGTCAGTCTGCTAAACGTTTCCTTAAATTCCACAGACAGACATGGTGCCAAAGTAACCAAATTCAATTGTCAACAGAAGACACCTTCTGCAGCACAGTACATGTCAACTGACTTTAATGAGTGTCGATAATATCTTGGAGGAATGTTAACATGTTACAACCAAACAAGTGTTAAGTGTTGTCACAACCATTTCTTCTATAAAGGATTGTTTATTGAGAAATGGTTACTGACTGCTGCAGATGTTATGTTTGTGTAAATGAATATTGCTTCCATGTAAATGCATCTGATGAATGTGATTTTCAGTCAGTTGTCAAATACAGAAATGTGGTATAAATACATGGACAAAAATAAAAAGCATCCATTTGTTCTTACCTTCATCAGATGCTGATTTATCCATTTCGTGAAGGTCTTCTTTTGCACTCTGTCTCTTTCATCTGGAGATAATACAGAAAAAGACATCCAGTGAATCATCATAGAAGATTAAAAGCTCTTTTCACGAGATGTCAGTAGACAAATCTATTTCTGGTTTGTACTCAGCTTTTATATACAGTAGATGTTAGAAAATATGCCTAATCGCAGGCTTTACAGTCGTTTGCTGTAGCACAGTTGATGTGCAATATTCTTTATGCATAGTTTAGGGATAGTTTCACTTCATGCAAAAAGAGACTTTTAGAGAAATTAGAGACACATGAAAACCACAAGATCCCAGTGCCTAAAAAGATGGTTGTTTCCCACGGGCTGAGACGGCATCACTCTCTCCTTTGTGTTCTTGACTACAGTGTTTTTGCTACCCGTCACCACAGGATACTGAATCCCTTTCAGTTGCAATTTGATTGGAAAGTAATTTTTAAAAAAATATATTATTTACTATGATTTACTATTTTTCTATTCAAAATTATGAGCAATTTCTACTTTTCTCTTCTCCTTTAAATTGTGTTCTATTCTAAGTCAGGCCAAACCATAATTCAGGTCAGTCACCAGAGCTATGACTCATTTCACCGCTTCTACCTCTCCCAGTCTACCAGACTCCTCTCAGTGATCCTCAATGAACAAAAGAAGATCAGATACATCAAAACGCTACCAGTGATCTGCTGGCTAGTTCACGTTTTCTCCAATGCTACATTTTTTGCTGACAGGATTTAACAGTGTATCACTACAACATTGTTCCTTCAATCAATGATAATGAACAGGCACAGACAAAACAAAACTTTCAAGGAGCAGTAAGATTAACACCAACCCATGCAGCACATTCGAGTCACCAGGTGAGCTCTATACTCCCTCTCCGTCTCTAACAGGTACTTCATCCCCTGCACCAGCTCCTGAGGGATTTCACCGGGGTCGTTGTTCAGGTAGACGAATGCCATGTGGACGACTGACTGAGGAAACACTGTCAGTCTGTCAGTCTCCTCCGTTTTCTTGCTTTTCCTGCCTGCCTACCAGCCTCTAGGGTAGCTGTGACTCCGTTTCTCCTGAAGCATCCAGAACGAGTCACGTCAGGTTTTCCGTGGCTGCTCACCATTTTCACTTTCCGCTCAGTTTAGTGTTTATGTTGCAACAGCACTCAAAACCATAGTAGAAATCAGTGTTCCCTTTTAGGATGCAACCAGTTCATTTAAGGTAGAATTTATGTTACCATTTAGCATTCATTTCACATTACTTCTTTACTGCAACATCTATGCATGCACATTTTAAGTTTGTGTGCAACTGATGAGACAATTAGCTTAAAAAAAATCCTTCATGTTTCAACTGGAAAAGTACCAAACAGATGTTATCTTTCAATCAAAATGGTTCAGCTGAGATTTTTTTATATTATTTTCTATTCATTATACTTAATATCACTTAGAAAAAAATAGAATTGAAAAAAAGTGTTCCTGTCCTGACACTGAACTACAGTTGTATTGGCCTGTAAGACAGCTTCTCTCAGTGTGCCACTGTTGCAATAAAAGACAAACTACCCTTCAGAAAGATTAGTTAATTAAGATTGTCTCAGTTATTTATGACATCAAAATACATATGTTAGTGGTATATATGCTGACATTGGCTTGTGGAATATAAATAAAGCAATGGTGCATGCATTTCAAGGATAATTTGGAGCTCTGCATTATTATTCTCTGCAGTCTTTATTCAGTTCATCTAAAAATAGTATCAGTGACAAAGCTGTGGAGAATTGGAATTTGGGTTGGTCTGTCTATAATTTTGCTTGATGTTCTGCACAAAGTTTGACATGAAGCCAAAGATCAGTCACATCAGAGTCTGTAATAGTGGTTATATTAATAATGTAAGTCAGAGAGAAGCATTTATCAGCAGTGTTGTTGTGTCGTTGCTGATGTATCTGCCTCCATCAGCCACAGCAGGAAAACGGTTCCACCTATAATAAGACACTAATTGACTTTACCGTACCAATATCTCTGGTTTTTGGTGCATAATGATTAAACCGCAAGTGACAAATCCATCAAAACAGTATACTTGAACCAGTCGTCAAAGAAACTGTCCAGCAGTACAGGACAGAGCTGAATAAAACAGAGGCCAGTTACAGATGACTGCGCTTCACATATGACACACATGCGAACCCAACAGACTCAACACCGGCCACTGACGGTGTAAAAACCATGTTACAGAGCTTTAATGCCAGCCTTCTAAACAGAAGCAGACACAGAAAGCAGCTGTGAATAGGCTGAGATTGAATATTTGACAGTACACTGCCCTCTAGAGAATTGCATGAGAACAAACATGAAGCATGAACTCCAGTTTGGGGTCAGTCCAAACGAACACTCCCAAATTTAAAATGGTAGCCACTTATTAAGTGGTCACAATTTGAAAGTATTATTAAAGACTGAAAAACCAACACTGGCATCATCATACACATTCTCTATTCTGGAATTCACACACAGATTCTACATATTTCACATGTAAGGCTAATTTAACAACTTCTTCAGTTCAGTAATACAGATTGTACAGTCGCACTGATTGTACAGATGTGTATTTTATTTACTCCCCAATCGTCACAACAGAGTTATTTGTCATTGTCTGTATATAAAATGCATAAAAATGCCTCTCATCCTATGTAACTAAGTTATCACCTCAGCTTAACCTGTTAATGCCACTGTAAAGATAATTGTATCACTTAATGGCATATTGATAACATATCCAAACATTAACACCGAGACACAGAGCTTGAATAAAAATTATTGTTAGGCATTTTCAACATATAATGCAAAGTTCATTGTTATTCATCCATAATAATGCTAAGTGAGGAATAATGAATTTACATTACATCTTGAAATAGGAAGGAAACTTTCTTAAGTTGTGAATATACTCCAAATTGTTGTAAGCACTTCGAAACTTCAAAACTTAATTCTACTGAAAACACTTTCTTAGATTAACGATACTGTTTTGAATCTTGAAAAATATCACACAATTTTCATTTTGTTGATTCTACGTTCTTCCTTCAGTGTCAGGTATATCATAGGTCTGGTACGAGCATTACGTTTAGCAGACATATATGACCTACAATGGTTCAATTTGAAGCCTGTCTGACCGCCTGTTTCTCACATTACACTTGAACTTTGAGACATTCTAAACCTCAGGCTGTATGGATAAAATAGCTGTTGAAGCCTCCTTCAGAAGTACACATTTACATTTACCTTAAACAAATGAAAACCGGTAGTAAAATAATAACTATAATCAACTAAACGATATTGATTAATTTGTTGCAGAGACTATGATCTTATGCAAAAGGGCTGTTTTTGTATTTTTTTAAACAATGGTGACAAACATCATTAGTCTTATGTAAAAGTTATTGTGGCTTAGGTGTTAACCCACAACCAAAAGTCAACCACATGCAGCAGACCAGCAAACAGACATTGAGCTTATTTGTAGACCCCAGCAGAGCACATGAGCAAGGAGTATAAATAGCAACAACCCTAAACCTTGCTGCCCTGTAACTTCAGGCCAAATCGTCTGTGCCACTTAGTTGACAACCTTCACTGCAAAAGTCACTTTGATTAACTTGAATTTAGAGGAAATTTGACTTTTATGTATCTGTGGAAGTGTATTTCCTTGCTTTTGTTTGTTTGTTTCTTTATTTGTTAAAAAACATGATTCATCCATCCAAATATAAACATTTGTTAGTTCAAGAATATTTTTGTGTAGTGTTTAATTCATATACTCAACAAACAGAGATTCAGGACACTGGATGTGGTTCTACATCAACATAAACAATAAATACCAAAATATATCCAACAACTCACAACCAGACTAACAACAATCAACAGCCCTTGACTATTGATTGCTAGATTTTTTTTAAGCTTCTTCAAATGGGCGAAAAAATTTTTTGTTATTTTCTACAAAAAACTTGGTGGGGTTGGTGGCAGTGTTACTCATTGACGTTTTGTTACATCACTACTCTTAAAATATCCTCACATTCTGAGCAGTCAAAAAGTCCAAGCAATCATAATCTTGCCTGTGTAATCCTCTTGACCTCCCATGGAGGGAAATTAAAACAGCAATCCTGACTAAACTGGAAAGGCCTAGAGCTTCCAGCCCATGACAGGAAGTCACTAAACATTCTAGTTCAACACTCACTTCACAAGCAGCTCACTTAGCAAAGGCATGTGTTACCTTTGATTTGTTCTGTGGATGCTGTGTGCTGCATGGCTGTGACACATATTTCAAAATGCATGCCTAAGCTCCTGCCTGTTTTATTTAGCTCAATCAATATCATTGTAATGGATTAACAACATAAATTAAATCAAAAAAACAAAAGAGCAAAGTTTAAACTAAGGATAAATCAGGTCAAAATTAATTAATATAAGGTCATATAATGACATAATAAGAAGTACATACCAATAATAATAATAAATAGTGCCACTATTATTATCTGTATAACTTAAGTGTTGCCAATTGTTTTGTTCACAAAAGTGATGACTCAGCACAAACCTTCCTGTGAACTGAAATACCCGTGTTGTCAACGTGTTATTTGGATAGGAAGTAAACAATAAAGCAAGTACAATAATGTCAGGTGCATTTTTCTCATTCTTTGTAAGTGACAATACTACAGACAGCCGCCTCAAACAGGCAGGGCAGCACCTGAAATATGTGCCTGGAACAGCTCAGTAACTGAAACAGGCTGACAAGCCTTTAAAGTCGTCCTTCCACTCAGTGTTCTTTGTTCACAGGTCAAGAAAAAGGCAAGATAAAACTATGAAAAGCGTACAATAACTGAGCACCTGTGTAAACGTTATTTTCATCTTTTATATTGCTTATTTCAAGAAGATGTTACCAATAAGGAAAAAATGTCAAATACTGGCATTATAACAAATGTTTACCACAAAATTAACAAATGCTTACCATAAAATTTACGAGAACAATTCCAGAATAGCGAGTTCAACTATAAATTAAGAGGAAATACAATATTTTTACAGAAGAAAGCAGGAACTACATTAAAATCATTTCCTGTACTAGTGTCAAACTATGGAACAATTTGGACAAGGAAGTTAGGAGTCTAGGAAACCTGTCTGCCTTTAAAAAAGCGTAAAAAGAATTGACATTGCAAGGTTACTAAATGGATGGAAATGTTGGTTAACTCCTTGATATGGTTATTGGTTCATATGATCACAACATTTTTGTACAGAAACTGTAAGAACACTAACAAGATCAACTTCATTTTGACCATCCATAAGTTTGACCAAACCTTCTGTTCTTCAAAGAATGTCAACGTGACCATACTGTGGGTCACACCAGAGCCACTAAAGGACACTAAACAACTTACGTTCCCTCAAGGAACTGATGAAGACGTGTGAAGACACACACGGTTATAAACAACAATGTGCCACAAAGACTGTCAAAATTTATTGCATGAATTGGTTGAAAACATAGTGATGTCAGAGGTGTTTATTTGATTGAGGGGAGATGGGACTCCAAAAGCCAAATTACTTCTAACCGTCAGCCCTTTTTTTCAGATGTTGTTGATGTTGCAAATGAGATGAAGGTGGTGAAGTCTGCTGTAATGACATATCCAAAAAATAAATAAACTAAATAACTAAGTGCAGTACAGTAATATTACCTACATCGGTAATATTGTGTTTGAGGTTGATGTAACGTAATAATAGATATCATCGTAAGTGAAGTAAAAATATTAGATGACCCTTGATATAAACCAACTGGGAGAAGGAGCACTCAGCAAACTCAAGATGGGGAGGAAGCATTAATGACCTAATGGGACATGCATACACAATTCCAAATAGGAACACACACATACACAGAGCTGCTAACACTCCAGCAGAAGCTCCCACATCTACAACAGCTGCAACTGTCACATGTGAATAAGGATTTGTTCATGGGAGGAAACCTGCCTTTGTCTCCAAACTCTCATTTATATTATGGAGAATTTTATATTTAAATGTTATCATTCAAGCGAATCCCATGAACTTGCTACATTTCCATACATTATAACATATGATAAAATGAAACTAAAAGTTTATGACTCCGGTTACACTCTAGACAACATTCTGGCAAGGGAGATCCACTGGAAGCTCAGAATTACATTAAGAGGCTCTGTTAGGATTTCATTGATTTCCAGACAAAGCCTTCATTGGCTGGATATTTCAGTTATCAAAGTGTAACCATATTAGAATTAATTATCATTTTTGTCACTAAACATAATTAAAATCACATTGTCATTTTGAAAGAGTTTTGGCAAGTAATGTGCCATATTTTCTGTGACATGCAATAGCATTTTGAACAATTGTAAAATTATTTTCTTACAATTTATAGAGAACAAAACCACAAAAATGTTTTAGTTCAATTCTGGGGCTCCGCCACCTTTTTTGCATCATCATCGTCATCGTCAGCAGCAGCAGCAGCAGCAGCAGCAAGAGTGTTGCTTGATAATTGGAGGCATTTTTAAGTTCTTCACCTCCCCTTGTATTTGATTTTGTACTTGAATTCTGTTAGCCATCCATGTCTTACATGGTTCTTCTTTTACTTCTGATTCCTCTGAAGTTACAGCTGATATCAGACAGGTATATGAATACAGCCACTGTTTTCAAACGACACAACAGTTGATACAGACGGAACTACTTGCGTCAAGGTCTCCTGTGAAATGGTGAAGAAAGGAAAGCTGTACTAGTTCAGATATGGGATCACTTCCCACCATTTGCTGCATTCAGAAGAGAAGGGTGGTGCTGCTGGAGAGATAGACAGGAAAGGCTACAGAGTATGAGTCAGGGGTGGGACAGAGGCGTGCAAGATGATCTCATGTTAGACGAGCAAAGCCAAGCTGTGGAATGAGTTTCAGTCATGCTGGCCTTCCTATCACTATGACAGCAGATAAATACAACATTTATGTGCACAGCAGCGAGCCACTGACATACGCAGATACAACTAAACTGAATTAACTGCATTCAGATAAATTAAATGCATTCCAGATGGACATAGCATGCATATCTCACGATAATTGTAAGAATAATAAAAGAACATTAAAAAGATTAAATAAAACACAGATATGTTGCTGTAGCTACAGACTGATGGAGCGGTTGAAGGCTTTCTGAGTGTTTCTTTGGTTTGGACTATGATGCTCATTTTAGGAGAAGTCTATTGATTAGATCAGTGAGTGAACAATATTGTGTTACGGGACATGGAGATTTAGTGTCCAGTATTTTCAACATTTTGATGTTTGCATAAATCTATGAAAATCAAGTACAGTACACAATTATTTTAAAATAAAGAAATTTTCTCATTAATCAATAGAAATCAACTGACATAGTGATCGGAGAAAAGATCAAGGGGAAATCTGTATATGAAAACACAGAAAGTTACCTTTTTTGTGTTCTGAGTAGGTCTAAACAATTGCATATAATTCAGAAGTTAGAGGCATGGCTAGTGAACCATAAACTAGAAAGTTAGTACGTTTTTTTGTGAGGCAACAATGGCTGACAGCGCATCCAAAATTAAGAAAGGAATGTTGATCTGGGAACTGAGTCAGGACATTTTTTTCTTAGTTTGGCTTCAAAATGTTTCAATTTCAGTATAAAAACAAAAACAAAACAAAAAACAGTGCAGCTATTGTCAAGTTAACACATGTACACATCCGTTGACACTGCTGCCACACAACAAAGTGTCTTTTGTAAAGTAGCAGATTCCACAGACCAAGCCTCTATGTGTGTGTGTGTGTATGTGTGTGTGTGTGTGTGTGTGTGTGTGTGTGTGTGTGTGTGTATGTGTGTGTGTGAGCCACTAGGCCATTTGAATGTGATGAGTGGGCTGTCGACATAGAGGGGTTGGGCAGGAGGGTGGACAAAGGCAATGACTGTGCAAAAAACACAAAGCTCCCTCATTAACGAGTTTGATGATGAAAGTAACACTTGAAAATAGTCTGATGGTGATTATCATACACTTCCTTAATATGTCCACAGCTATTTATATTATGGAGACAGATTATTCCATAAAACAGACTGTCGATCCACCCCCAGACAGACCACACCCTCTGAGACTGTCCTATGCTGGATATGGATAACACTTGATAGTCCTGACATAGAATAAACCTCCAGCAGTCAATTTGTTAAATGTCAGAGAACCTGTTCTTTTGTTTTTCAGCGATCGTTTCCATTCGTCATATTAACCGTCACAGAATAGATTCAGTGAGGATCCTTTGATTTCTATTTATTCTTTTCAATGCTGTGTTTCTAAACACCATGGTCAAAATGTGTTTGGCCATAGATGGAAAACTCTAATGCATTTCTAGCTGGAATTCATACTGTATACTAAATCTTGTGAAAATTTATACTGTGTCACATCTTAAGGAGCTGACCAAACCACCAAACATCTAATCCACTGAATCCTGCTTGGTGTCAGAGGCTGATCAACTGTAAGGAAACAAGCAGGCTCTGAGAGAACAGTGTGAACCCTTCCATCCACTGCTGTGTGTCATTAACTGTTCCATGTGTCTAAGAAACCATGTATTTATCTCACTACTCAAATTTACACTCTTTTGTACCTCATGTATTGAAATACATCCCGCCTCAAAAGAATTCCTCCATTTGGTGTACTATTAGTGCTAATGCCACATTAAAGTGGTATTTTCAGTCTGAACTGTTAAATCTGCACGAATGCTCTTAGTCCATTGAGTTAAACGGAGTCGCAAAAATAATTCTGAACTTACATCTGATCTAAATACAGTTCAGGTCATCATGCAAACATATTTGAAGCAGCTTTCTGTGATGTTTGTCATTTTATTTCACAAATGATCACAGTTGTGAAATGTAACACGTAACATGTCCACTCCGCCACACAGCGAGGCCTGTGCAGCTTTTCCTCCAGTTTTTATCTTTTCTCTTGACCTGACAGCCAAACCCGCTCAGAGGGTGTTTGATGACACTGGGATTAACCAGACAACAAGTGACAAGCAGCCTCATAAACCTACAGGAAGGAGTGCATATATTTAAACTTCTACAACTGATTATGAAAATTATCCAAACCTATGTCTTGTTGCCCCAGTGGTTGTTGTTGTGTTTTCTGTTTTCTGCTCTGTTTGTTCAGTTACTGTTGACAATTCTGTTATGAAAATGTGTCTCTTTGATACTCCAGGAATCACATGGAGGGAAGCCTTGGGCTCTGGGCGATTCCATTCACTGCAAATTAAACTTCAGTAACAATAACAGAGATTTTACAGCACTTAGCCAGCACCCTTCAGAAAAATGTATCGTCTTTGGAGGAGCTTTGGAAAAACTTGTAAGGAAACAATATGTGTTTACAATTTGATGTCAATTCAAGTCCAAAAGACAAATTTGTTTGATGGAAGTAAGAGCTAAAGAAACATTTCTCAATCTTTTTGCCCATTCATGTATTATCTCTATTTACTCTGGTGTTACACATACGTCTTATACAAACTAACTTTCAAAAGGTTTTTTCAAAAGAAAATTATGCAAAAGAATTAAGAATCAATCATGTTCATAGCTTCCTGCTCCCCTCTTTGACTGGCCTCTGGAAAATAAATAATAAGAAAGTAAGAAAGTTTTTTCTGCATTGAGACAGGCGTAAACAGCAGATAAACAGGGCTGAGGCTTGCAAAAAGTTTGATTCGCCCACCCAAATCTGATCAAATCTTTGTGTCAGGACAACTCAATAAACACTTGTTTATAGGGAGAGAAGCATTAAGAAAAACAAAAGCAAATTACTTTATATGTAGTCAGTGTGACATACAAGAAACAACACATGACAGAAAATAATGACATTTAAACACACTAAAAAGTATCATTCTTTTGACGCTCTGTCACTGCTATCAGCTTGTAAACTTAAAAAAAAAAAAAGCCTTACCATTCCTTGTTGGGTTCATTGCTGGGAAGTTGAACACACCCCCAAAATAATCCATATATCTATTAAGTAATCAAAGTCTGCTAGTAAGTGAAACAAGAAAAGATGGGAGATGAGCTGGATGTGTGTCACAGCTCCTCTGCCAGCAGACTACAGATTCCTAATGATGATGCATCATGTGATTCCAGTCAGGGCGTTTAAGCCCCCTACCACAGCTGACTGGCCTTCCTGGCTGCAGCACTCAAACAGCTGATAGAACACACTTATGACAGTTCTTCTATATAATTGTGCACACTGCGTGTTATGGCATTATTTTGCATGGGGATGAAACACAAAGAGTTAAATCTTGCTGTCATTTTGAATTGTGCTCCACCACAGCTCCACAGCCCAACCACAGACTGCATGGTTAGCTGGCTGTCAAAGAGACACTGAGTAACACTGACCCCCGCTTGTGATGGATTTTCTACAATTAAGAGATGAACCCAAAAGAACAAACTACATGGAGCGGCATGTGAGCTACAGCCTCACCCTGCTATGCTATTGTCCTCTCTGCCTTGAGACATCCCATAGGTCACACAGTCAATAATAATAGGGTGCTCAACTCACAGCAATGTTGCTTACATCTAAAAATAAATGATCTACACATTTAACTCAATCAAGAGATACCATTTTTCTGCTTACATCATTTAGCAATAAATAAATGTAATCATCTGATCTTGAAATGTTTTCATTTACCAAAACATTATAAATTATTCACTAAAACAATCAAGTCAGTTTACAGAAAGCAATAATAACGCCTTTGTCTTGGTTGCTGAAATTCATGATGTCATGCAGGAAATATTCCCACTTTTCCATTGATGGGATAAAGACATTCAGACCGGCCGGTCGCCGCAAAGAGAGTGGGCAGGCTGTCATTTGTTGAACTGTCAAGCAGCAATTTGTTCAGCAGCAATTCTCCTAGAGCCTAAAACAACATCCCATCAGGACTGATCCTACCTTTATATTTCTCCAAAACATCCTCATAAGCTTGGAGGTACTCCTGTTCGTCGGTGAGCACGTTTGCCTGCGCTCCGTACTGATCCATAACCCGGACTCCACCAACTGGACATTCACCAGCGGACGGGGGCACTGCGAGTGTGGGTCTGCGCCTGTGTGTGCATGTGTGTGTGTGTGTGTGTGTGTGTTTGTGTGCATGTGAATGTGCAGAGGACTCAAGAGTGATCGGAGCTGTTGTTGCACTAAAGGAAACGCCCTACATCCCTCCCTTGTCTGCGGTCCGTCCAATAGGCGACATTTCCTCTCCGGGGTTCACCAGATTGATAGGAAGGCCTGCCGGACGCGTTACGCTGCAAAAAAAAGTCCGAGTGAACCAGACCTACGATCCAACAGTGAGGGTTAAATGTGGTAAAAATGACAGTAAAATATATATTTATTAAAACAAAGCATGAAACGTTCACCAAATGTGACCAAATTATTTCGCATCCACGCCAGGAAGTAAAATAAGAAGTCCAAACTAGACTGAATGAATTGTTCACTTTTTACAGTGTGCATCAACAAACCCTGTCAGGCGTCTCTGTACCGGCTCGTAACACGGACCTTTTTTTTTTTTTTTTTTTTTTACATTGTTTTACATATTTCCCACACTTTCAGACAAATTAGTCAGATAAACAAGATAAGCCTGTTTGAGATTACCTCCAACTCATGAGCTGTCACTGAAGTCACAAACTCCCATAACGACAAGTTCACTGGAAAAGTTCACCGACCTTTACGACGTCACGTAACGCCAAACCATGATTAAAACAAACTTACAAACTTACAAACTTGCACAACTCTCACGAACACTAGATTTCAGTGCGATTGATATAATTCAATCCTTGTTTGGGGGAAAACAAGATGAGGATTCGCGATTTCATCACAACACTTGAAAAAAAAATTATTGTAAAAAATGGATATAAATTCCTGATACATTCGCTGCTTCTATAAAAATGCGCTAATATCAATAATGAGGCTATTTCAAGGGTAATTTTAAGTTCATATTCGTGAAAGGACCAAAAGACCATCACATGTACCACACAAATACACTTCAATATATTATGGGATATCATAATATTACCTCTAACAACTCTCAAATAAAATTGTAGTCCCCAACAAGTCCCTATGAGATCATATGGCCCCTACGTGAGCCCTTTAAGCTAATCAATACCTAATATCCGATAACTGGACAAGGAGACCACCTCTTACCTGCGATCCTGAGCACGGCTCTCTCCGCGGGATCCAGAACGTGGATTTTCCTCTTGGACCGCTCATGTCTAGGCAGGTTCCAGGGTAAAGTGTCCCCGGGTGCCGGCGATGCCGACCCAGATTTACCGCTGTAATCATCCTCATCAGAGAAATCCGCCGAGGAAGACATGGAACCGTGAAGGGAAGGGTTCCCCGAACTGGAGCTCTGTGAGACAAAAGAAAACGGGGATGAAGAAGAAAAAAAAAATCACAACGACTGTGTTGTTTTCATACGGTGCAGAAATACGCGCACAAATCCCATTATTTCTCACCATCGCGGGTCAAAGTGCGTAATGGGAGCGTAAAGGTGTGAGGATGCTCAGGAACACGAGCCACCGGTTCGCAAAGATCCATAACAATGAAAGACTGAGTGAAATAAAGCCAATGCGAAATCAATAGCATCTGGCTCCCCCGCCAGGTCAACTGTACGACTTACCACTGTATACATGGGGACCTGTCAGCTGGAAGAAAAATGATCCTATTTTGCGCGTTATTAGCTTCCACCCTTCAGTCTTCACATTTCGTGCGTCAGAGAGGCGCCACACCCTTGGGGGGAGATGCTCCGGCCGCGGGCTGGTCCCTTATTATCCGAGCATTAAGGATGTGGGTGATGTCAGATCTCCAGAGGGTTGCGCGGATGGTACGATGTGCGCAGCCGAGGCAGAGCTGGAACGTGATGGGAGAGCAGACTGCATGTCTGTCCGCGTCACACCCGGTAGACAACAACAGCAGGATCCACCAGTGACGCCAGCGTTAGAGCGCCATCCTCCACAAAGGTTCGGCGCGGATACAAGTGCATCCAAACCTTGGAGCATATAACGGTTGCCACAGCCTTAACTATAGATTTATGTTAGATCCTAAGAGTAGACGGCCAAGAGGACTTTGTACATGATTACATAACTGCTTACATGGTATGGCGTATTATTGACCGAGGGTACAGTTGAGCTAATTACCCGAGAGGATGGGGAGCCCACAAAAGGGATTGCGCCTGAATTATATGCTGAACCAGATAGACAATCTAACTCAAGGAAGTTGATCAAGCCAATATAATCAAAGAAAAAGTGCACCAATAAATGCATCCTCTCGGGGAGAGATAAATGTGTATTTCTTTCTTGGATATTGTCAGACTTTTATGTTTCTAAATGCCAGCAACTCTTTGCTTACAGAGGAAATTATGGATGAATGACTTTGTTGCAATTTGCAGCTGCACCTTGACACACCTGAGATTGAGCAAGAGTGCTAATCTGAGTAAACACAGCCTGATGGAAAAGGGGTGGGTGGAGCATACCTGCGTGATGACACTTCATTTGTTTGATGATGAAACTATATTTAAAGGGAGAACAAACTGCTTAAAATTTCATAAGACTTAAGACTGGCGTCATCGTCATCTAAAAATTAACCTGAAATTACAGCCTGAAATGGAAATGTCCTGGAGTCAACAGAGCAACTCCTGAAGGTACAAGGCAACAGAAAGCTATGTGTATTTGTGAGGATCTGTTGTCAGTGCTGCTTTCATGTCAAATCTGCAGGCTTGATAAAAGTTTCTATTAATACAGCAGCTTTTTCATCATTACATCACTTTTCATCAGGATAAAACTTGCAGCTTAAAGGGCGGTTTAGTGTTTATTCATAATCCCAAACACTAATGGGGGGATATTTCCAGATTCTGTTCAAAAGAATACCCATTATTATTAAACCTGTTGTTTTTCATTAAATAAAAATATTCACTTGTGTCCATGTTTTTATAAAATAAAACAGCATAAGACACATAACCGCATAAAACACAGGATAGGAAGACCTGACAGATTGGAGGCTCTCTCCCATCAATAACAAACGGCTCATCCTCTTGATTAGGGAACATCTTTTTTTACTTCGTTAATACCTTATGTCCTTTCCACTGTGCTGTTACTGGTAAAAATGATATGACCGGACTGTCAGCAGTTTTTTGTGACTATCGTTTGAACATTTAGTGATCATAGTTAAAAGGCAAAATTTTTATCAAGGAAAGTACTTTTGACAAATGGCGAGTTCCTGTTTTAATAACAGCAAAAGTGGTAAAATAGGTAATTTTACCACTTCTACCAGTTTGTTATTTTGACAAATGTAAGGCACATTTGAACATATATTTGCCTACAATCAAGTGCATTAAATGAAATAAAATCTGAGTACCAAACATGGTGATGATTGATCAAGACTTTCATTAGTAGTAATAGGACTATTATATACAGTATTATTATATTGTGTCATCTTGGAGTTCTTGTTACTCAACACATCTTCAAAAACATGAAACTCATCTGCCTTTATAATCAGGAAATTAATACAAGACGGTATACCTTCTACTCACTGCCAAGTTCACCATCTGACCTGCTTGACAGTATCCACACAGTTTGAAACATTGGGTGGATTTTAGCAACAGATTGTACCAAACATTAGGAGGTATCACAGACAACTGCTACACACAGACTCTTCTCCATGATTGGGTCAGATTAATTTGTGTTACATATTTGCAGACATTTGTAATAAAAACCACAATGTATTTATGTCTGATATCCAGAGTATTACAACACAACTGGATGCAGGGAGTTGCAGCATCATCACACAGGTCCATAGGTTCCTTTGAACAGTCAGTTCAAAACTGCCATGTCAATTTTATACAGCAGTAAGAGCTACAAATGATGTTGTTATAGAGAATCTGTATATTCTGGATACTATAAATGACACACCCAGGAGTACCATCGGTCTTGGTGGTAAAAGTGGGATCTGATATTTGTCTCTGATCAGAACAGCATGACACAAAGAAACACCAGCTCAATCCTCCAGGAGGCTTTCAAATGCTTTCAGCTGAGGCGCTGTTTCTTCAACTCTGAGTTCCTGTTGGTCATATTGCCTTCCAGGAAGAAAGGAATCAATATATGGGTCAGGCATGTTTTCCTCCTCACCTTACCTTTTAACAGCACTATCTGAACTGATAAAAGTATGGGATGGAGAGCATAATGCGGCTTTAAAGCAGTCCAGCCGATTCACAGAGAGACATGACGATGGAGGAAGGAAAATTTAAAGGTGTTGAGTTAACAAAGAGCCAAGCTATTCATATCCAGATCCACAAGAGGAGACATATTCCATACCATTGTGAGAACCTGTTTATAGAATTTGAGCATATTAGCGAGGACAAATTCCAGAATAAAAGTGAGGATGACGGCAAACAAAGGCATAGTGAGCAGATACCACTGAATCTGTTAAAAGGGAAGGACCTGCTGGACATCAGTAAAAAGAAGTTGGGAACTGTTAATATAACATGTTTGTGTGTGCCATGAGATAAAGACTAACTAGTGCAATTGAAGAACTGATTGATCTTAATGAGTCAAATTCTTTATGATCTACTGAGTACATCTTTTTAGCACAAGGTTAAAAAGAAGAAATTTTGCAAAACAGCAAAATACTATAGCAAGTACTATAATTTGGTTCTGCGAGTAATAACGTCAGGTTAACAGGTTGTATTTACTTTATTATTTAAAACTTACTTGAATATCTAATGGAGAAGTATTAAAGCTAAGTTTAGGCCTTCAAAATATCCCTTACAATATCTCTGAGATTCTTCTTGTCACTTGCATTAAACCTTTCATATATTTGGAGAAGTCAGGTATAATCACCTAATATTACTTTTTTAATCTATACTGGCATCTTATAATAGCGGAACAACAAACACAAATACAAGACAAGAAGACACAACAAGCAAAAACAAATATCATTTCACTGGATTCATCAAAAAAACATTAGTAATGAGTAACCATCCTTCAACAGATGGATTGCACCCTAGAAACAAGTAAACAAGTACTTTTCTGTGTCCTTGCCGAATTCTTACCCGGATCAAAAACACACTGCTCTCTCCATGGATGGGCATTAATCAGTGTCACAGTGAAATGGGTACCTACATGTTTGCGAGTGGGGGTGACTTGTACCGACTGGTAAAATTCTGGCAGGAGTCTCTTCTTCACTTTGCGTTTTCTTAGACCAGATGATGATTCTGGTTCGCTCTCAGGAATCTCCCCCAGTTTGGGCTTTTCCTCAGACATACAAACATGTACGCTCCTTCTGGCATGACGTGGACTGTGCCTGAAGCCCTAGGAAACATGGACAGCCATCAAACTCGCAACAAAGTAAGAGTTCCGCAAACAATAGACATTGAAAGCTTGCATCAAAACATGATAATTGTGGTCTCATTCAGGTTTCTTAAGTGAAGGAAGTATTGTGGCTGCATCTTACTTGCCAGAAGTATAAATAAAAGATGATGTATTAAGTGAAATAAAGGAGAAAAACAGACATTTCAGAGTAAACTTTTGATATGTTTCCTTCCCTTAGATAATGTTTTTGGCCCTGAAAAGTAATTTATTGTTGGACTTAATATCAAGGGTTGTTATAGTTGACTGTTCTCCAATGATAAGGGCCAACAACCATTCTGTTGTTGTGTCCTTGAGCATGGTACTGCAGAAGCTACAGTATAAGCCACTGGGGATTCAGTGTCCTGTGGTTCCATAGTCTGACCTGAACATGGAGAAAAGCTTTCTTTTTAGGCAATGGTGTATTAAATCAAGTCTAATCTATAGTAATAAATTTGGGTGGCCTCTAAGGCACTTTTAATAAATACATAATGTTAATGAATGTATCTTGCATGAGTTACAGGTTTAGTTTTCTGTCAAATTTATTGTGCGGCAATCTAGCATTGAAATTATGTCTAGTAAAATTGTTTTTGACTGTTGTACAAAATTTGACAGAAAACGATTTGTATTTGTATTTTTCCGTGTAGTATTTTGATACACAATTGAAAATGTCGCAGTTTTATTTTGAAAGCAAAGGTCGTAAAACGGAAACACGTGGACATCTTCATAATACAGTAACGCATTTCAGCATAAAACATGAAAACAAATATATGAATCATGAAGCAGTGTGGGTTTCTACTGGCTCACTAAACCCCTCCGTCTTCCTCATAACATAATGTGAAGAGTTTCAACCTTCGTTGAAGAGTGAGTCTGCAAAACAAGCTCCATTATTAATTGATAACACATGCGCAATGCGCACTTCATGATCTCTAAATAGACACGCAGTACTAGCAAAGTTCAAAGTAAACGGCTTTAATTGATTACACATAATATATTTACATTCATTTGTAAACTCTTGTGTAGCAGAAGAAATTCTTTACACGTTTTGCTTTCTTTAGCTGTTTGACATGACAGAGGATGACATGACTGATGAAAAAGTTCATCCTACCTCTGAGCGAAAATGATGTGATCGCAGGCCAACTACAGGACAAATAACAGTTGTTAGAATTAGATATTATGGAGGAATTCATGAGATGTTAGATATAGAAAATAAACCTTCATATTCCTATTAGGCCAACTCAAAGCATTTAGCTATAAACTAACAGTCTATACGTCAGTGCCTTGATAAACATCGACGTTCATGCATCTTAGCTTTTTTTTTGGGGGGGGGGGTAGACTACTGACTTTGCCTCTGACAGAAGAAAAATAAAGCAAATGTAACAGACTGACTTCATCTATAGCATGAAGTGTACATGCGTGAGCTGTCGGCTGGCCTGCGCTACTCACCGCGGCTCTTGGCGCGTCCGGAAAGCACAGATTTCATTGGATGCTTTCCATTACGAAGCCTTCGATGCCAGCAGCAGAAAAACAAAATAGTCGCAACAGTACCGAGCAAAAGCAACAATAGTATCAATACGCACTGAATGCTGTACGGCCTTAGCAGGACCAGAAACGCCGCAGCGATCATCATAAGGCGATATGTAGGACGGATCCCTCAGCCTCAAACAGCTGACTCCGCTACGCCGCTGAAAGCTCGACACGAGAAAAGAGACTGATGTATGAGAAGCATAGTAGAGAGAACAGTGCTTTGGTTCAAAGTATACTGCCCCGGCTATTCATATCATTATTGTGAGACACAATGCATGACTCAGCAGAGACGCAAGTTGCATTTATATATTTATTTATTTTCGAACAGGATCAGGGAGAGTCAGCATATTCATCCTCTGCTGCAGTCAGGTGCGCATCAGGATAATGTGACACTAAATACAATACTTGTAGTTATATATAGACTTGTATGTGATACGAGCGTGAATATTGTATTAAGTTTATAGAATATTTGTTGCTCTTTCTCCTGTTATTTGTACAACGTTGCCGGGTTACGTATCATCTTTGTTAATCTCTCAATTCTGTCTGACAGAGTGAAGTTTAACATCCCTGCAGAATGTGGATGAACTAGTTTAATTTAAATAAATTAGAACCTATGCAGTGACACGTTCGGGATGTGGGGGATGACATAAGATGACTCACAACACAGCACATTATGAATTATGATTTTTTTGGATGACAGAGCAAATTTTTTTCTTGATTGTAAAGGGTTATTTTAAAAGGTTTTATTTGTAATCACATAAAGGTTCATTCTCATTATTATTAATATGTAAATGTATTTACTGAAAAGGCAACAATCATGTGCCATTATGACATACACTGAATGTGTCAAAATATATTATGCCTGGTAAAAACTTGCACAATTTGTGTTTACTTATAACACATGTTCAGTGTGTGCCATGTTTTATATGTCCAGACATGTTAATAATTAGATCACATCAACACATTGTTGTTAAAGAGCCCATAATGACAAACGTGCCTCAAGGGCCTTGACGGCATGATTCAGTTCTTGCATGATATGATGATGTGTGATGCAACAAATGTGCAAATTTTACTGTACAGTAAAAGCCAGTAAAAGCCTTGTTTATGAAACACCTGTATACAGATACGTATATGTATAAATGTTTGCAGAAATGAGTCAGAGGTACCTGCAAACATAATGAGTTGTTTTAGGCTATTGTTTGTTTGTATTCTTTTTTACATGAATCTTTTTAAGTCTGACTTTGGACACCTTTACGAGCACTCCTAAATTCGATATGTGTGAGCAGTCACTTTAGAACTCATGACGCTTTTCTCATACAGAACATACCATGCAATGTTTTATCAGCAATGGACATATATGGAGGATTGCAGCAATATTGACAGGAGGACTGGAATGGAAAACATAAATGGATAATGGTTAACAGTCTGCTTGGTGGTCATTATGTCTCTCTGTCTCAGCTTACCTTTATTTGATTGTCATTTTACAACTTGTGTCTTAGAACTTGTACAATTAAATAGTTAAGTGAATAGTGACAATTAGCATCAACCCATGCATACCTATTCATCCACTGTGAATTGTGTGCAAGTTGAGTCTCTTTGGCTTTTTAATTTTAGGAAAACAAAAGTCATAATTGGTATAGCATTATAAGCAAAACTATAAAACTACTTTTCATATAACCTGAATATCTAGCAAATAAAAAATATGACGAATACCATGCCCCCAAGTGTTTTCAGATATGTCGCACCATGCAGTTTATCCCCTAGAGAAATGATGCTTCGTTCCCAGAATGAGTATTAGAGTAAGCAGTGTGACATTTTGTTTGAAGAATACACTGCAAAGAAAGGTATGAACATCTTTTCCCTGCATTTCATTTTTATCATATTGATGATAGCAAAATTCTGGAAAGTGAAGAAGCAACACTGAGTCAGGAGAAAAAGAAAAGCATCGGTGAACTGACTGACAGTGGAAAATGACAAAAAGAACAAGCTTTGGATGAATACAATCCTAAAAAAAGTATGCTTTAGTATTTTTTTGCCATGAAAGACAATGCATGATCTGTTGGATGAAGCAGGCTCTCTTGGCCTAATTATGAGGATGGGCTATGATGGCTCATTTGATTAGATTTGATGATGCACTTCCTCTTGCTTTCTAAGCCTGTGAACTCTCAACATATGGAAACTCAGGAAGAAGTTGAAAAACTGTTGATGCAATTGTTGCACTGTCATTTATTGCAGAAAATAACCCATGGCGTGCAAAATACTGTCATAATCATCCCTTCAACCTTATTATTATTTTCAACCATGTCATGCTGAATTAAATCTCGTATATTGATAGTTTCTTATATATTTTATTCATGATTTAAAAATTTGAGTTAATATTTACTGAATCATGTGTATAGTTCAAAGAAAAATCTGAAATAAAAAATACCAGAGTGAAAACACCATTGATTGTAGAGCAGATTTTTAATTAAAAAATTCACATTAATTAAATTAATTAATTAAATTAATTAAAATCATATTCGCAAAATAAATTTATTATAGAAAAATGTCATCATCGAATAAGTTTTACCAGTCTTCGAACAAATGTGATCAGAAATGTAATCACATGTTCATTACTATTATTGTCATTACTAAACTCCAACGTGTGTCCTTGGCCCATTGGCATACCCCGTATGGAAATTGTACGTTCGTTATCATTTATGTTTTATTTTTCCCCTTCAAGTATTTGGTTCAATGTACTGTACTGTATGATCAAAGTGTCAAAACCTAAATTCAGTATTGCTGAATTTTACTACCCCTGGTGGCCAAAGGTTAAACTACAACATCATTTAAAGACAGAGGAGACCACAGTCTTGCTCCCACCCGTAGGGGGCAGCACTCAAGAGAAGAACTTTACTCCCGAGAGGGGGCGAGGAAGAATTGTTGGACTTTACGGAATGGACTAAATTTGCGAGAAAGACTCTGATACATTGGAGTAAGTCGTTATTTTTATTTCTTCATGCAATTCTTCTATTGGCTTGAAATGTTTTGAATAGATGCCTTGTACTGGATTTTAATACAGCTATATAAAGCATATTTTATAACTACCTGCAACGTAAAGCTGACATGTAAGCTAACCTCAACGTAGCTAGCCACCTGATCTAATGCGATGTCTTCAGGTCAAATCCCATATAAATAACATCGTAGTGCAAAACATTGTAACATTTATGATTTGTTGTTTGTATATGACTAATTTAAGTCACAATTATTATTCTAAAAGGCAGCGAAAACCTATACACGGATTAACAGTAATTGGACATGCTGTTACTGTGACTTGTGTGTCTAGTTGATTGATAACCGATCCCCTCACTGACATGAATGTTAAACGTTTGGGTTGCAGCGCCTAAAGCCTGAAGAATATTTCCTTCCTCAGGTTAATGTCTTCACCAGTTCAGTCGGATGAAGATGAGGTGGAAGAAGTGGAGTTTGTGTCAGTAAGTAATAAATAAACAATCAGTTGAAAAATAATTTCAGTCAAGAATAACTCGATGAATGAAGCATCTCGATATTGGAATGCTGGTGTGTAATTATTCAGTTAGAAATAAGATTTGATCAGGGAAAACATCTATATTAACCTTTGTATTGAGTTTTTGTAATTGTTCTGTTTGATCCAGTTACTGCACAAACACTGATAAATAGAATATTTTTTTCCTGTAAACATTATATACAAAAAGGGTAGAATCACTTTGCTTCAAGCTGTCAGTGATGCTTCCACATGTTATGACTGTAGCTGATGACTATGACACCTATACTGATCAGCCATAATAATATGATCACTGACTGATGAAGGGAATGACACTGTTTATCTCTTTATCATGGCATTTGATAGTGGCTGGGATGTATTAGACTGCAAGTTAACATCTAAGTTAAAGTTAATAAGTTAACATCCTCAAAGTTGTTGTGTTAAAAGCATGAAAAATTGTGGAGTGTAAGGATTTGAGCAAATTTGACAAGAACAAAATTGTAATGGCTAGATGGGTCAGAACACCTCCAAAACTACAGCTCTTCTTTCGTGGACTGTAACTCCTGATCTGCAGTGGTCTGTAGCTTCTGGTCTGCAATGGTCTGTAACTCCTACTCTTCAGTGGTCTGTAGCTAGTGATCCACAGTGGTTTGTTGCTCCTGGTCTGTAAGTCCTGGTCTGCAGTGGTCTGTAACTCCTGGTGTGTAATGGTCTAGCTTCTTGTCTACAATATTCAGTAACTCCTGGTTTGCAGGAGTCCAGTGAAGGAAAAGTGAGAAAGCAACAACTGTGTGTGTGGTCCGATCCAACACACAAGCTACTGTGGCTCATATTGGTGAAGAAGTTAATGCTGGTTCTGATATGAAAGTGCCAGAATACAAAATGAATTGTTTGCCATTCATGGGGCTGCAGGATGTCAGGATGCCCGTACTGACCTGTGTTCAACAACGGCTGTTCACCAATGTGCACAGGCGCATCAGTGGTCCGTGGAGCAAAGGAAGAAGTGGCCTTGTCTGGTGAATCACATCTTCTGTTCATCACATGGATTGCTAAGTGCTTTTGTGTTGCTTACCCGGAGAGCAGATGTCAAAGAGATCCAGCATGTTAAGAAGCCAAACTTGTGGGCAATGTTCTGCTGGGAATCATTGGGTTCTGTCATCGATGTGGACGTTATGTACCGTCTTCCTAGCCATTGTTGCAGACCATGTACACTCATATCCCAGATGGTAGTTTAACTGAGCCGCTATAGGAGGTGCTGGACAAACAGATCTGTTCCATGGAGGCCTCATCTCACAACAAGCAGGCTCTGCTGCTACTTAATGTCTTGGTGGTAGATACCACAACACACCGTCAGGGGTCTTATACCTGGAAGGGTCAGGGGGACCTAAATGATATTTAGGAGGTGGCCTTAATATAATTGCTGATCGGTGTGTCCCCTCATCCTTTGCAGGGCATGTTAGTATTAATAATTAACCTCACAATCTAGGTGTTTTAAATGTCATTAAATGTTCTGTATTTGCTTTAGGAGGGCCCTGTCAAACCAGTATCGGAATGTATTGATCTTACAAGCAATAGTGAGGATGAGGGATGTTCATCAAGCACCGTGAGTGGCTGAAAAGAGCGCTCTTTTTATTTGATAATGTCAATATCAGAGTTTTTTTTCTGACATTGTCACGTCTTTTATCCTCTTGTAGCTGGAAGATAAAATTATCTGCCATAAGGCCAGAGTTACATCCACCCTGGAGAGACTAGCACAGAAGGTGGCTCAAGAGAAACAACAAAGAGCGAATAAATGTAGAGCGTTCAAGGTAAAGTTTCTTCTTTATGCTTCCATCCAAACATTTATATGTAGTCTATTTGGCATCTACACTGGTGACAGACAGGTGAACTTCTATTCATTTTGTTGGCTCTACTTCAAATTAAAATCACTACAAACAACTATAACAAAAAGTGGTGTGATATTATTGATGCATTGTATTTTGCTTGTTAAGTACTCAGCAAAAATGTATTTTTGTGCTTGTCGGTGAATTGTTGTGTTGTAGCTTTGAAGCTGTTAAAACTTTATGAACAATCCTGTAAAAACTTCCTTTCCTCTTGTCCTGTTAGGGGTCGCCACAGTGTGCCATCCTTATTCCATTTAAGATGGATGCTCATATTTGTTTGGCTGTTTTTATACCGGATGCTTTTACTACTACAACCCTCTGCATTTATACATCAGTTTAACATAGAAAGTACAATTAAAGACTATTACATTAATCTGATATTTATTTATCTGGCAAAAAAAGTTTATAGAGATGGTAGGACTTTTTTTTTTCTGTCTGTATGTCTTTTTTAGGAGAGGCAGATCCTTCAAAAAGCTCACGGACAGAGGGAGCTGGCTTTTTGCTCAGGAGCTGGATCTAATCAGGAAGCAAAGCGCTGTGTCGACATGTGGTTAAAGATGCCAGGTACTTCTTCAGTCTCATTCAGAATCCTATTCCATCGTAGCTGACATTGTCACTGTCAACCCAAACCAGCAGACCATCATTTTCTGTTATGTTTCAAATTTTTACCAATACTACTTTGTGCTGCAGCGTGTATTCAATACACTGTTTTTTGTGGTATCTTGAGGTGTTAAACCTGGAGGGGTTAGTTCTGGTTTTAGCAGACGCAAACCAGTTTTTCTTCCTGGAAAATCTTCAACCAGACACGCTTGTCCCGTAATAAGTTGTGGTCGAGTTTTTGACAATGTACCCCTTCTCGATGGGCACCTAAAAAGGTAATCCTATATCCTATAGGTATGATTAGAGCAAATGTGTACAAATATGGGATATTTTATTCTACAGTGTCATTTGTGTAGGTTTGATCACTCTCCTTGTGACCCAACCATCAGCCTAAAAGGATGTCCTTCTGAGTTGTTTGCCTGTGCTGCCTGTGGTCAACACTTTCTAACGAAAGACGAATGGAAGATACATCTTGAGTCCAAGGTTTGTGCGCTTTCCTGACTGTGTTAAGTATCATGACTCCAGAGAAGAAACATGTAGCAACTCTTTTTCTTGTATTACCAGGTGTCCTCCTCCACTCCCGGTAGTCACAGCCTTACCCAGACCTACCAGCGCATCGTGTGTTTTGCCTGTCCTGCCTGCTACCTCTTCTTCAACCTCCGTGATGAGTGTCTTAAACACATGTTGGACAAAAGCCACTTTTCTGAGTCACTTGCCATGAATGGTAAGGTTTATTCAATGTTCTCACCTCTTGTACATCATTATTAAAAGTAGAGAAGTCCAGGTCAAGAACTGATGATTGCAAGGAAGGGGAAAGATAGTTATGAAGCAGTGATGTTGAACAATTTTCTATTTCATCTGTGGAACTGTAGAAACGTCTCACCAGATAAATTGGCACTTATACCATAGTAAACAGAATAGTTATTAAATATAACAACATATTTGTATCTGTATTTTTCTCTTCATCAAGAAACCAGGGAAAGAGCGCTGCCTGTTCCCATCCCACAATACGTGAAGAACCACCTCATCAGTTTGTGCAAGAGTGTAAAGTTCAGAGTTCAATGCTCATTGTGTTACAAAGTACTGACCTCACATCATACAGCTCAGGCTCACTTTAAGTATGTTTTAGGATTTAATCTTTTTAAATGTTCATATATCAGACATTAGATTTGTGTTTGTTTAATTGCACTGATTGTTGCTTTTCTTTTTTTTTTTTTTTGACAGTGTGCAATGCAGACAAGGTTGTGCTGTGGCAAAAGCTGATAAGACAGTAACGGAGGTAATGAAAGAGCTACAAGTACGAGGACAGTGCTCCCTCTGCTGTAAGCTCTTTTTTCAAGAAGCTGATATTGAGAGTCATAAGAGGTCGACCCAACATGACGTGGAAGTCAACCGAACAATGGAGAAAGCGGTACTTCAGCACTGCAGGTTTAAAGGAGCTCAGCAGACATGGGAAGCGTCTGAGGTACAGAGAGAAAAGCAACATTCTTCTCCAAAGAGAAACAGCAAGAGGAGCAACTGCTTAGAATCTCCAGCCAAACGACAGAGACTTGGCGCGAGTCTGAGTGTCAGCAGTCAGAATAATTTGACAGCATGGCGCTGCGAGTGTGGCCTGCAGTTCTTTGAAAAAGCTGCGGCCAGCAAACACCTCCTGGCTGTGAATCAGATTTTCCATCAGTGCGGCGTGTGTGGCAAACACATGGGAGAATCTTCAATTGCCCGATTGCACATGAGTCGCTTTCATGGTGGAGCTCATCTCTCCAACTTCCTCTTCTACTGCCGCAAGTGCAAAGTTGAAATGCCTCAGTATGAAGATGCCTTGTTGCACGTGTCACAAAATCACAGCGGACACACTTACTTCAGCGAACAGGAAGTCAGTGAGGAGGCCTTCACCACTTCTGAGGCAAAGCCATCAACCAGTAAATTAAATTCATTCTCTTTTCCATCCACGGTCCAGCAGGAAACTGTAGAGAAGAGTTCCTTAAAAACAGAGCAGACCTGGATGTGCAGGATGTGCGAGGATGTGTTTGACTTGGAAGATGACGTCCGCAAACACTGCAGTGACGTCAGCAGTCACAGCTATCAGAGATACATGTGTGGACACTGCCCTCAGAAGTTCTTCAAAGAGTCCACCATACGCAGGCACTGTATGAACGAGCACGACGGGCAGATCAAGAGCCACCATTACTGTGGCCTCTGCGACAGCATGCAATTCGAATCCGAGGGTGAATTTTTGGAGCATTATGAAAGAGTTCACAGTAAGGACTACTACTGCATAGATGGGGGAGAAGGCGTTCAGCCTACAGTTACTGAAAGCAGCGGCCAGCCTGTATGTCCATGCATGGGCTCAAAAAAGAGCAGAGAGGAAATGAAAGCTACATACACACAATGCATGAGGGATCTGGCACATGAAGAAAAATGTCAATACCTGTGTCCTCCGTGTGATGTATCAGTGCCCTCCTATGCTCAGATGAAGACACATGTTCACGTAAAACACCCAGCTCTGAACCTGGATAAGACCTTTGAAATAGAATGCAAAATTTGCCAGGAGTGTTTCAGAGATGTACCGAGTTTCCATAAACATTATCACTGTCTGCACTGTTCTCTGGAACCCTGCGTGAGCTCCAGGACTCAGAGCAGAGACACCAAAGCAGAACTTACCTCTGTAAAAGTAATAAATGCCATGGAGATAAATCCACACACCAACGGTAATAAGGCAGTTCTCTATTTTTACTTTTATCAGCTACCTAAATCCTACATTTAATTCTGTTTTGATATTGTAATTTCAGAAATCGATGATGAGACACTGGTGAAATTTTTGAACATGGAGCAGACCAACAAAGAGACTGAAAAACATGATGGTAGGCAACACAAAATATAAATAAACTACTGACTTCCAAACATGCCTGCTCAGACATTTTGTTGCAGGTTGTCCGGCCCCCTTAGGCTTTATTCTATTTGAAATTAAGGGAAGCTGCTCTCCTCCGTAGGAGCCACCCCCACCTCCCACCCGTCCACTTCATGTCCTCATTTCTTCTCCTACAGATTGAAGCCATTTTTCTTGCTTTGATACGCATTTACGGTCCTCTGATGGAGACTGAAACAAACACTGCACTTGTTCATGTAATAAGAAAATAAAACTTTAGAGTTGCATTTTTATGTTTCATTTTTTACTGACATTGCATTTGAATGGAGTAAATGGAATAAACAGTATAGTCATACAGCTTTTGACCAACTAAAGCCCCAGTGATGGAGCAGTGACGTGATGTCACATGTAGACAGCTGCTGTTCCTCTATCTGACATCCTGCATTGTGCTTAACTTTGTCAAATATTTTGTTCATATACTGTTTTTCTCCTCAATTGGTATGTGTTCATGACTAGATTAGGAAGTCCTGGTTTGACTGAGTACAAAACTACTCAGATTGACAGATTTAGTGAAAACAGTAAAATGCATCCAGGGTATGGTGAACTTTAGCCTACAGTGATTTCTCTATTGTGTATCATATCTGTCAGATTACTTTCAGTACTTTTAAATGTTTCCACACACAATGGCTGTAGTAAGATCACAGCACAGAAAATTTGTTCACCTCTTAAGATCTGCATCTGAATGATGTATTTCTTGACCCCGTCAGCCCAGAGTGCTGACTGTCCACAGACATCTGGGATCTCCGCTTCCTCTTGTTCATTGTGTTCTGTTACAGATGATGAAGACAAAATGAATACGATGTCTGAAGAGGCGAGAGAGTCAGCAGGTGATTGTCTTGGGTTTTAAACTGACTCTGAATAAAGAAATCCCAAATTTATTTCAGAACCTTACAGTTTATTTGATATGTTACTCAGTGATTTTGTTTTGAGTCAAATTCACACAGATTATGTTGGCTGTAGTAGTGGTGAAAATTGGGTGCAGTTGTCCTACAAAAGGACCATATTTTATGACCAGACAATATTTCATTTATAATGTAGCACTATGTTAATGTGCATTTTTACACCAGAGTGTAAAATAGCGGTGTCACAGTTTAGACTTGGTGTAACCTGACTCTCCTTCCCTACTCTCTCTTTCCTCCAGAATTAGAAGAAGCTCTTCAAAGAAGTCTTCTGGAGTTTTAAGGACCTAAGGAGATCCATGCTGTCATAACACAATGTTCATCAAACATTATTTTGAGGGGTTTTTTGTAACGGATATTTGTGTTCAGAATAAATTCGATAAATGTTAGCTGATGCTTTGTCTTTGATTTTGTGTATCATCAAGAAAGTGGTTGATTTTCTACAGCTTCTGATGTGTGTGTGTTGACACATTTTCTATAGATGGCCCAGATGCCACTGCAAAATACAACTGCTGACCTTTGAACTTCAGTGCTGATGGCTCTCATGACTCTGGTGTTGCTGTAGACTTGAAGTCTAGTGCTTTGAATGCACCAACAGGTGTCCTTAAAGTGTAGGGCCACCTGTTGTATGGAAAATTCTGTTTCCTTTATGCTGATGTCAAAGTCATTTGTGCACAGTTGATGGACAACAGACAAACAAATACTAAAGCACCTTTTCATTTCTAAGAACTTTCATAATAATATAACTTTTAGAATTTTATTTTTATAGTTATGTTTCAGGAGAACTAATTGAGTGGGTTTAGTATCAGATGATTTTCCAGAGCTGAAATGTGGAAAAGCATTGCCTTTAAAAACAATCTAATCAACAAGTCAGGGTTGTTTAAAGTATTTCATGTTCATTTTTGTTCCTGTGAATCGGATTGCCCAACTAGTGATTTTTACTGTAAAATAAAAGCTTAAAATCTTCACTGGTGGATGACTACGCGTGAAAACATTCCCGTGGAACCTGTTGATGCAGCCAGCGGCCTCTGGGGGGGGGTCTCCTGACCAGACATTGAACCACCCTTCTGGTGTCCTCGGGAAGCTTCTGCGGGGACCGACTGAAGGAAGTTGCAGCCCATGTTAGGTAATGTTTCCCCTGAGCCGCTGAGGAGCCACAGCCGGACCAGTCAAGGCGCTGATCGCACACGGAGCGTGTTCCTCCAACATCGGATCAATAATAGTAATCGATCATCGTTATGGCTCAAGCTAAAATACAAGCGAGAATGACCGAGTCTTCCACTGCCAAATTCAACAGAACGCTGTCCATGGCTGATCGCTCCGGAAGACTTCTGGAAAGTTTGGATCAGCTGGAAGTGAGGTAAGGATCGGGCCTCAAAGGCGTGGGACGTGAATGTACACCGGATGACATCCATGGTAGAACACATACCATTCATACTCATGTAAACGTAAATGAGGGGGAAAGATGTTTATTCACTTCAGAAAATACATACACCGGGTGTCTGAACCTCGGTATCTCCATGGATCGGAGGATGGATCTGTTGTGACGCGTTATTGTCTCCGTTAGGGTGGAGGCTTTACGCGAAGCAGCATCAGCCATGGAGCAGGAGAGAGAGAGCATCCTGGAAATGCTCCAGTCCATCCAGACAGGACAAGAAATGCGAAACATCTGTGCGGGTGAGACTCCACTTGAATTTACAGTGAAAAACATCTGTTCTGGAGTTCGATCCCCGCTGCGATCCGCCTTTCTTCCACTCCACGAAAACAATCTGTTTTGATCCGGTGAGGACGTGCTGTGGATGCTGTACTGGAGCTGGGTGGTGTTGCTCAGGAATCTGATGAGATTTTAAAAGGAATGAAGCAACTTGATATTTTTTGCACCCCACCCAATTGTTTGCATGAGCCCACGGGTCGTCCTCATGGGACTGCATACAAATGCAGATTGAACTGATTCTGTTGAACCTATTTGGGGGTGGGGGACATAACATCTGATCTGTATTAGAACCTTGTCATATATTTGGTCCTGCTAGTATTTTCTTTACACTGTGGAGCATTCAGTTAATTATGTTTATCCACTGGATGAATGACAAAGCAGTTCAAACACAAATTCTTGTTTTATCTGTGTCTTGTTATGTCATCTGAAGTTATGTAATCTGACATAAACCGTAGAGTCAAAAATTAGTTTTCTTTCTGAACTAGAAGTGAACAAAACACTTCTATCAAGGTCCAACAGCCCTTTTGAATTAAATTAAACTCAAATCCAGAAAAGTAGTTTATCTGCATGTACAAATTATTAAAATGAAGGATCTCAAATTTGACACTCAACTAAATTAATTCAGTTTCAGCAACACTTTGGTACCATTCTGTGGATTAGTTCAGTGAAGATTCCCACACATCAAGGTGATGGTAGGTCTATGGGAAATCTTTATTCAGCAGAGATTTGTGCATCATTTATGTATCTATTTTTTAAAATTTTGATCTCATGGCAATTAATTTTCTGTGAGCTCTTTACATTTACTTAGCTCTAGCTCACACTGTGTTTGGTACATTTTATCGTTTTTATCCTAGCTTTCTAGATATTATCAACTAAAACATTTTTTTTAGTTCTGTCCTCACCACAGAGGCAAATTCTAAAAAAAAACAACAAAAAAAAAACTCTGGATCATCTCCAAAAACATTCACTTAGTCAAATCCTTCCATAACTTTTTAGTGATCCTGCTAAGAGCAACCAACGATAGCAAAAACATGACATCACCAGTCGTGTGATGCCAGGAAAACTTCTTCTGCTAGGATGTATTGATAATTGCATTGATTTATTTAATGTTTTCTATCATCCAGGAGAGAAGGAGGAGTTAGAACTAACTGCAAACCGTCTCATGGGCCGTACGCTGTCGGTGGAGATCTCTGTTGGCACCATCAGAAATCCTCAGCAGGAGGAGGCACTACGCAAGGCCACATTCATAATTGATGAACTGGTTAAAAAAATACTGGATGACATGGACAGCGGCCACAAGCGTCTGATGGCTTTGCACGCAGCCTGTGTGACCGAGGCCTCACCTGTCCCTATCGACCAGAAATTTCAGGCTTTAGTGATTGGCTGTGCTCTGGAGGACCAGAAGAAGATCAAGCGGAGGCTGGAGACTTTGCTAAGAAATGTTGAAAATGCTGAGAAGAGCATCAAAATAATGGATCACCAAAAACTAGAGGAACCAAAATCCAATGGCTGTCAATAACATGTGGCAAATGATGTCTTAATGCTACTGACCGTACCACTGTATCATTGGGCTGCTGTGATCTGTCAGACTGTCCCTGCAGCAAACAAGTCCTTAAGGGGCCAAATGTACAGTAAAGAAACAAACCGCATCATCTTCCTGAAAGAACCACATTTTGCCCTCATGTTACTGTTGTTGATTTAATCTATCCACTCAACAGTGTGTTCACATTTGCACAGTAAAAAAAAGATTTAATGCTGAACAATGCAGTGTTTAATAAAAAGGAATCAAATGTAAGTATAAGAAATGTATTTGTCTCAACTTTTAGGTCAGACACTCGGTGAGGATCCTAGATGTGTTTACACTACCTCGATGTGTAGAGGAATCACAAATCACATGGATTTTAGTTCTTTTTTGCACAAAGCTGTTTTATGTCTGCTTGTTTGTCACAATAAAGACCTAAAACATTGTCTTTCAATATGTTGGCCTGAATTATTATAAAAGGCTACAATAACAAAACTGAAGTTTACACAATGAGCCAATGTCGAGTAAACAGTGGCAACATCTAGGTTACGTAGAAACTCTTTCATGATATATTATGTACCATACTTTCCAAAAATCAGTTCAGACATTTTCAGAGACTAAATAACAGCCTTTCATCACAACAAAAATTTGGTTTGAGAAGTTTTCATGTAAATGGTTTTTTAAGAGTCCTTTCATTCACTTTCAGCCAATTGCACTCTTCAGTAATGGAGGATGAATGACATGTGGCTGACTCTGGATTAAGATTTGAGGAACAGCATATCTCTTCCTCCACTGGATCGCAATACGTATTTGAAGATTCTCAGACATTACCGTCTTTCGCTGACACCATTAACAATTGTGAACTTGTTTGTAGTCCCTCTTGTCCTTATACAGTGCCTTGCAAAAATATTGGCCCCCCCAAGACCTTTTTGACATTTTGCCACATTTCAGATATTTGTCTCAAGATGTGCAGAACTTAGAGACATACCCAAAAAGACTTGTGGCCTTGATAGCAGCAAAAGGAGGTTGTACAAAGTATTAACTCAAAGGGGGCCAATACTTTTGCAAATCCTACTTTTCAGTTTATTTGTAAACACAATATAAAATGTTGAATAAATTTGGTTCCACTTCATGATTGTGTCTCACATGATGTTGAATCTTAAAAAATATTTTGTTTATCTTTAAGTTTGAAGCCTGAAATGTGGCAAAATGTCAAAAAGTTCTTTGTGAGCCAATAATTTTGCAAGGCACTGTATCTGACCACTTGCAATCAGATGTTGTTACTACTGTGACTCAACGTTGTTTAATGGATTGTAATGGCAGAAGCAATGTGTCTTTGAAATTAGAAACAAGGACATCCAAGAAAAAAGAGGTTGCTTTATTAATGTTAGATTACCATCAACCCACTCCCAACAAACATAAAATCTTATATTCTGACAGTGAAATCCAACAGTGTTGTTTTTGTCTGATTTCTTTAATGTATCAAATAGTTTGATGAAGTCATGTGCGAAAAAGTGAAATGATAAGACAGATTATTACAACACCTGAGTGGCAGCACATGAGTATGGTAAGTTTTAACTTATGGTTCCTTAAGATTACATCCTCATCTTTGATAAAGTGCACTAAATCCATTCAGTAAAAACAAAAAGGCAAAGTAAACACAAAGTTACAAACATGAGACCGCCTGAGAAATATGTACAGGTTTAGTGTGCGGGCAGTTTAACAGAGTCGCAGAGATTTAAACACTCAGTGGTGGAGCATGTGGACATGGAAAAGGCATTGTGGTGTTGCAAACATGCTTGGACATTCAATGTTGTGGGGAAAAGGCTTGCATGCAGTTACACAGCACTGTTTACATACAGCAAGATGAGAACACTTTCAACGTGACACAATCGCAGTATCAGTGATGACATCTGTACATGTTCAGCACCAGTTGGTATTCTTGAAACAGACATTTGAGTTACTTTAAATACCAGAGACTCGTGAGAATAAAATTCTTTTGAATGTGGGAAATCATTCAATTTCAGATTTAACTACTTTTTTTTCAAAAAGGCAAAATTGTGTTTTGAAAGATTTCCGGCTGTATTCTACATCCACGTAAAGCACTGAATAAACAAACCATTATTAATGTGTCTTTTAACCTAGTTAATTTTATATAAATTGTGGAGTCTATTTTACTGCCTTCCTGATGTGAGAGGAAACAATCATTCTGGGTATTGACGCACACAAAAAATATACGGTACAATCTTCCTATCCTCTGAGAGCAACAGGGACAGACTCCACCATGTTTCAACTTTATGGGCCCATTCCTAAATAAAAGGAGCAGGCTGATATTTCATAAACACTGACTGGATGCTATAGAAGCCAAACACACAGTCACAAACATATTGTAGCATATTTAGTGTTCGAAATGTACAGGAGTCTAAAAATGGATACGGATACCTTCTCAACTTCATGCTGACAGTCAGAAACTCAAAGCTGGGCCAAAGTTCAAGAAAAGCTCAGTGCGATAAACATAGTGCTATAGGTGGTGTGATGTGATGAGAAGTGACGAGTGAACACATGTTTTATGTCACCAAGTCCAGAACATTTCAAAAGTCTTAAAATTCAGTTGTGCAAACAAGTGTTGTGAGCAGACTCTTTTGTGTCAGTTTGGAACTATTAATTGACTTTTGGTTAGAAACAGCAGCACTTTCTACTAATTTAATGTTACATCCATACTGCAGTATTTCACTAAAGCTCAGAAAAAGAGTACATTTTGGCACTATGTCAACACTTCAGTTACAATATCACTCAACACTGTTTGATTCGTACAAAAATTCTTCAGAGAGTGAACTCTGGATTCAATAAAGTTCTTTCCAGGATAAACAGCATAGTTTGAACCATATTCTGTTGACAGTTGGAAAAATATGGTACAAAATAATGTGTCTATCTTCTACAATGCATGCAAACATATTGCACAGTTGAAATGTCAAGGACAGAATAAGTCACTGCATTGTCACTTTTTTAGGGAATCATTAAATTCATAATACAACAAACATGCACTGCAGTTGCAGTTGTTGCTTTTAATTAAGGCAACCACAAGGACGACTCAAGAGTGTACAAATGTTGGTTTTGTAGTGAGATCACTGATGAATAACTGGAGATGAATCAAAGGAAATGTAACCATCAGTATGTGGAAACAACTTAAATTCAAATTAAGAAAAAGGTTTTTATAGGTTTGCAATAGTATTTCCCAGTCAATGAGGTCTTTGGTCTCCAAATGTGTCAACCTCCACAGAATATAACATTGACCAATGTACTCACAGAAATAAGTCAAGTCACCAAATGAAATGATTTATCTAGGGCAGGCTGCAACTTCCGAAAGGGTTTTTACTCTTCTTGGTCCGTTGTTTGTTAGGTCGCAAAGTGATGACTTCTCTGCCATTGCTGGAGCTCTGGCTGCAGACATTACTACTTGTGGTATTAAAAACACCTTGAGGAGAACACAGGTTATGAGTAGTATCACCCATACAGAAGGAAAATGAGGTTTGACATAATAAGTAATGAACAGACTTTTACCTATTTTATTGCTTGTTGAATGGACCACGTCTGTCTCCTCTGCCGTTTGTTGTTTGAGTTGCTGAAGATACTTGTCAGCTAAGTACCTGAAGACTAAAGGTAAGATCAGTAGAAGTTATGATGGAAACATTGAGACTCCTTCACTTTGATTACCCGTCCACACTTTCAATCACTCACCCTCCACGACATTGAGATCCTCTTTTACTGAAGCGCGATAAAATCTCAGCTTCAGCCTTTTGGCCAAAGCTTCTGCCTCCTCACTAAAGTAGAAAAGAAAATACACACATTGCTGTATTAACTGTTTAGTCATAACGGTGTGTGCTGTGTCTTCTTTATATTGCTCACTTCTTTATAACAGTGTCTTCCAGCAGGTCAATCTTGTTCTGCACTAGAACTGTGGGAATGTCTCCGACCTCTGCCTCCACCTTCTCCCTCCAGCTGTCGATTGCTTGAAATGAATCCCTGTCTGTGGTGGAGAAGACTAGCACACATGCTTGGGCACCTGGCATGTGAGACAGGACACTAACTTGTCATTTTATAAAGGTCTTCATTCTATTAAAAACATTTGTTCTATTCTGTGCAAAAAAAAAGTCATTCAAAACCCTGGATCTACTTTGACCACTGCCACTAGACTGTCACAGTCCATGTGAATGCCACATTGCCAGTCAACCATAAAATCTTTGGCACGTAAAAACCTCAGCAGTCAGGCAGGTCAGTGACACAACGCAGCAGTTATGGCCGTCAGTTGTGGGATCTTACCACGGTAGTAGGCCTTGGTGATAGCATCAAACTCCTCCTGCCCAGCGGTGTCCCACAGCATCAGTCGCACCTCCTCATCGTTCACACTACAGTATTGTGGAGACACACTAGAGTCATTTCTCAACAGCATCAATCCCACCATATTATTTTGATTTCTGTTGTGTCCGTAAATGCTTCCCACATCTGCAGCTCAATGCCTGAACCCTGAGCTTTTCTGACATTTTTCTTTGCAGTTTCTTTGAAAATAAGTTCCAGAAACATAGGTGTGCCTGGTCAATGCTGAATAAAGCCTCAAATAAAGATTAATGATAGCTGCAACACAAGCCCTGCAGTAGCAACTTGCTTACAATATCTGCCTTTCCAGAAAGTCTACTCCAATGGTCTTTTTGTAGTCCTTTGTGAAGACACCCTTGCAGTAACGTTGGATCATGCTCGACTTGCCAACAGCTCCATTGCCAACCACGACCACCTTGATGGCCACTTCCATGTCCTCCTCCAACATGGCTGCACGTCAGGTTGATTTTCTCAGTTCCACTCTGGCTGGGGATTTTCAGTAATGTAACAAGAACACATATGCCACCTGTGAATGTGTAGAATAAACGAAACATAATTGTACAACATGTTTCATTTAACCATATGTAGCAGGAAAAGCAATCAGCGCTTCTCAGATCTTCTCTTATGATGTAAAAATCCAAAACAATAGGGCAGTAGTTGCAAATAGGTTTCATCAACTCAATATACTGTACTTGTTGCTTTAGACACCCAAAATTTATACTGTTTGGTTTTGACATTCTGTCTCCTGTTACTTCAGTTTTTCTAGAGAGAAAAGATTGTAAATACAGTATTAACACTAGATGCATACAGTTTAATTTTTGACAAATGACAGGAAACTAAGTGTTTGAATCAAAACCATTTCCAAACTATTACATCTGTTATGACCATCAAAACCCAAATTCAGTCACCGAGAGGAGAGAGAGGGGCTCTGTCTGAGTACAAAGATGAAATATGAGGTATTATTGCAGTTGTGAATGTTTAATTTACCATTTTCATGAAGAACATACATTCTGTGCTGATGGACGATGACTGGACTAGACTAAGATCGAAAATAGCTTTGCTCTGTGTTTCTTACTCTTTGTGGTCAACAGAAATATCAGCAACCCACCTCACACTCTCTGTACCAAGCAAAAGAGAATCTCAGCCAGACACAGGTGATATTTATCAGCCTATCAATTAGACACTGATGCACCAACACACACACACATACAAGCCACACCCACACATACAGGCCACACCCACTACCCCAAGTGAAAACACAGGAAGTACAAGCAAACCTTGGTTTTCTAACACTTTAGACATCGAACAAATCGGAATTCGACCAAAAAATTTGGAATTTTTTTTGTCTTAAAAGTCGAACAAAATTTGGAAGTCGAACATGAACCAAACGCAATAACATCCATCCTCCTCCTCTCCCTCTTCAACATTCACGTATGCCAACTGCTCACCACCACAAAGGTAAATATTCTTATCTTTATTGTTCCTATGCTTTAACTGTAATGTGCTTTTTAATTTTAGTTTACTGTATTCAATAATACAATAATTTCAATTCAATTCAAATTCAATAATTTTCACTTAATTTGTGTTGTCTTTTGAAACTACTGTTCAAAAGACAACGGCAACTCGTACCTTAGGCTAACCTGATTACTTTGATTTTTTTTTTTTTCCTCATGTTTGCTTCTTTCTTTTACATTTCTTTGATATGTTTCATTACTATACAATTTGATATATAAATGACATTATGAAATACCATTATGTTGAAAAAAGGTAGTTTTTTAGCGTCTTGGAACGGATTAAGAGCATTTAGATTATTTGTAATGTGAAACATGTATTTGGAATTCAAACAAATCACTAGTCGAACAGCCTTCCAGAACAAATTGTGGTCGGAAACTGAGATTTGCCTGTAAATCCTTGCCTCCACAGCATCTAACACCAACCTGAAGCAAAATGAGACATTACACTCACGTAAGCTCATACACTTTGTGCATGAAACACCTAAACGGACTTCTGATTGAGAAAGGTGGAAAGTGCAGGTTGCATTTTTTTAAATTTAAAGACATAACTGAAAAATCTTCTCAATCTGGCAGTAACACAAAACGTTTTTCCAACAACCAAATATTTATAAGATACAAATAAATTTAAATGATTAGTTGTTAGATGTGAACTGATACTCATTTTTGTTATTAATAGGAATATTTTTCAATCCTTTTGTTAAATACTTAAAAAAATCTCAAACTACCAGAGCCTATGAAACAACTTCTTCTGTTTGGTTGACAGTCAAATCTCCTGCATTCATTTACAAATCTGAACGGTAAATGAATGCAGCTATAAGGGATGTCTGGTGTGTATTCTAGTGAGGTGCTTCACATGTTTAAGTGACAACTATTATTTGTCTAGAGGTGTCTGTGCTCTCATTGAACTCACTGTTGTAAATTTTACAAGGAATTTGTTTGGAGCAAAAGTGAAATGTGTTTATTCTTTCATTAGTGCTGACAGCAGACTCTTCTACAGTTCTATGTGTGTAGCTGCTCAGTGCAATGCTAAACAACATACTGTGTGAAAGCTGTTCGTAGTCAACACTGACAACCTACTGTGACTGTCTGGATTTGAGTCATACAATATCTGATGCACAAGAAAACACCCTTCATCAACTATAATTGCTACAGTTGTCACAACATGAACTCATGACACATTAAAAAACTATACTCTTTTTAAGTAACATTCGTAGATTTATTGTTATACTCTATTGTTGATTTTTACTTAAATGTGGGAAGTTAACTGTGCATTTCCATAAAATGTATTTGGAAAAAATAACCATAGGATGAAATAAAGCCATGAACACACATTACTAAACTTGTCTCCTCTACAAGAATATGAATGGATGGATGCTTGTACCAGCAATGACATTGTCGGATAATTAATTACTTATATTCTATAAAATGTATGACACATGATGTGACAATACATTCAGACTTCTCATACAATTTCTAAATATTATACCATCTAAGAATAACAGTTTCTGTCTGGTACATAATACATCGTTAACCCTAGGTAGTTCTCTATCACATGGCTACACGGAGTTTTCCTCTGTAGCATTATTTTGGGGGGTTTCTAGCAATTATGATATATTATTATCTCCTCATTAACATTAGTATCCATATGTCAAACACATATGACAGAATCTAAGTCAAATACACCAATTTTGCATAACATGGTGGCAGGGTTTCCTAAGAATTGCAATAACCATATAAAATTAACGTTTGTATCCAAGATATAAGACACTTCTCCTAGACAATATGTCATCTTCACAGATAACTTGCCCAGGCCTCAAAGCAGGTCACAGCTAGAGTCAACATTTTTACAGAAAGAAAAAGAAAATAAGATAATTCCATGAAGTGTAATTTCTGATGACGCTCGAAATAGTGTTTTCAAAGTCTGTGATGGGTGTTACGAGTCAACTTTTTATTCCGTGTTATCTCCTCTTATCAGAATTGGACAAGGTGTGACCTATTGGAATAGATGTTGGAAAATGTTCAGGTGGCAAGTCAGGGGTAACTGCTGTTAAGTGACGAAATAAGTCAGTTTAGTAATTGCCTTACCTGCAAAACCACGTTTCAGCCAACATTAGGTGAGCAAACAAGTTGGCTAACCCACAATCACATAACTCCTGTACAGTGTTCCTTTGCTT
Source organism: Antennarius maculatus (assembly GCA_013358685.1). Classification (NCBI taxonomy): domain Eukaryota; kingdom Metazoa; phylum Chordata; class Actinopteri; order Lophiiformes; family Antennariidae; genus Antennarius; species Antennarius maculatus. The sequence continues at coordinate 8,729,438 of CM023616.1, read as the reverse complement.
TCCTCTGTAGCAACGCAAGACGCTCGTGACTCTGATGCTAAGGTTACTTAGCTATGGTTAGCCGCTTTTCACAGAAAAAAAACCTTGCCCTCCACTCGTTAATGGCGTATAACTTGTGACTGCGCACACCGAATGTTCGCAAGCTCAGACTGACATGTATATTTGATTAACTTCAACAAAATATGTGACAATTCTGGGATGAAAAATACTTGCTACCTTTACGTTCCAGCTAACTACAGTGCCGTACATTGCGCACGAGAGCAGCTAAGTAGGCAAATGGCTCGCTCGCCCATGTCTGTTGCTAGGCTGCAGAGACAGAGACTACAAGATACAAGATAATTACCTGACTTCGACTTCCTGATCCTTTTTTCAAATCTTCCTTTACAACTGTTGAGTCAGAAGACCTAATTTAAAATCCACATTCCTTTAACTTCGGTGAGATATGATTGTATGCTTTTCAAAATATAATATGTGAAGCAACCCACATAAATAAGATGGATATATTTTATAATAAATAATTGATAATGTACTATATTAGAAATCAAATTATACTTAACACTAAATAAAAAGCAACACCAAAGACTGTTACAGATACAAGACATTCATAATGTTGACCATTTATTACAAGACCTTAGACGAAATATTGATCCAAAAATGACACATCAGTTACTGTCAACTTGAATGTTGGTGAATGTTAATCCAAAACACTTCTAAAGGTTTTGGTATAGTATATTAATCTCAAGAAATGAATCCGTATGCAGTATTTTCCGCACTGTAAGGCGCACCCAAAAGCCTTTAATTTTCTCAAAACCGAGAGTACCTTATAATCCAGTGCACCTCATATATGAAAAAAAGTTTTGAAATAGGCCATTCATTGAAGGTGCGTCTTAGAAACCAGTGCGCCCTGTAGTGCGGAAAATACTGTAGTTTGAACAGCATAATCAAAGACTCCATAAATTCCTAAACTGATGGGAAAATACTATTTTCATACATGTTAAGTCAAATGTTCATATAAAGGTAAAAGAACATTATCCGACAAACAACAGCACTTGTAGGATCCATCGTAAAATTTTCTTTGTGACCACTGAGATATGTGAATACAGTATTGCCACTTCTCAATAGCCTTATCTAGTGGCACATGTTTCAATCTCATGAACCTTCTTCAGATGTGTTTGCTATAGGTTTTAACTTTAATACAGTAAATACTGTATTGAAGAAACACAGGGATGTATAAGAAATGGGTTAATTGAGAACATTAGTTAATATTCCACATTTTTAAAAGAAATGAAAAGTCTCGTTCAAACTCCATTTTGGCAGACAGCGGTAAAGCATGAAAATGCTTAGGGTCATCTGTCATTAAATAAAATGAAGAAAGGCGAAGAGGAGTTGAAAGAGAAGAAAAGCTTCGCACTCTGTTATGGCGTTGATAGACCACTGGTTCTGGGTACGTTTGTTTTAATGTTTTTAATGCCCCGTACGTTTATTTTGCAGCAGAGGACCGAAGGCGAGACACGCCGAACAGCAAATCAAGTGCTTCCACCTTATGACAGGTTTTCTCTTCCGGAACTGGCTAAAATCGTCATCGTTTACGCGGGTTTGTTCAACAACCCCAGTTTGTTTGGCGGGACCGAACTAAGAATAAGATCGTCCGTTGTGTAATCGGTAAAAAAACTAGAATACTATCCTTTAACTGTTGTTTTAATACTTGTCTAATGTAGTATGATGTTGCGTTTGCTAGCTAATTGTAAATTAGCTAACGGCATCAACTAAATGGTATAGGTACTCTGTGAGTAGAGGGATATGTTTGTTGACTGGCGTTGAATAACGGTCATTAATTATTAAACTAGCATCACTTTGTGCTACTGAAGCATTTTTTATTGTTTATCACCAGCAACTATGCAGTTTGGTGGTAGAAGAAGGAAGCTGAATATCAATCCTCAGACGGAGCTCTATGGACATGCTCTGCAGTTCTACGTGCAGCCTCCTCTTGAAAACATGTCTCTCAGTGAATTTGAGACATTTGCTGTGGACAGGCTGAAATGTAAGACCATTGTTTCATGCAATTGTGCTGTGTGTAATGTTTTCTCTGCTGTTGCGAAGTACATTTTAAAATTTTGATGTTGGATGTTGTATTTTCTTTATAATTTTTGAATGCTGCTACAGTGTTGAAGACTGTTGAGACTCTGGGAGTGAGCCACGTCAAGCTGTCAGAACAGTACTCCAAGAAGCTGGTCAGTGAGTCCAAAGCTTTGAGCTTTCCCCACAGACTAGAGAATGTGAGTAGACTAAACTCAACGGCCATTATTGATAAACACACACACACACACGTACACAAACACACACACACACACACACACACACACACACTGCTTTATTACCTGTCACAAGTGTTTCCCCATCTTGGCATCATCATGTACCATCACAACTATATTGCATTACAGCCGCATCTGTTCTTTTTAGCCTATTTTCATTGCTGGAAATGGCTAAAAAGTGAAATTTATAATGTAATAAAATTAATCTGTATCAGCTTATGGAAGAGAGACTGACTTTGCTACAGGTGTCGTGAGATTTTACGCACTAAAATATTTACCATTGAGTCAGAGTAAAAGTACATGAAAAAGACCACACAAGACCGTAGTATCACAAAAGGGAGATGTTCACAAAGTGTGATTACTTGCCAAAATAATTCTGAGTTACAAGCTAATTCAAGTCTTGTGAACATGTCAAAGTAAATAAAAATGTATGTCTTTTTGTTTCCAGCCTTAAAAAAAATCATTTTTAATCTGGCATTTTGATACATCACAGTTGAAATCTTAACCATGATGCTACTGAATATATATAGGGAAAGAAAATATACTGAGGATAGAGACAGGGCAAGGAAAAGACAGAAAGACAGAGAGAGAATGTGGCAGATAGGCCAGATAGAATTTCCAGTTCAAGTTGTGCTGTAGTTGCTTAAGTGAGGGCTGGATTTCCAGGCCTTTGGATTTCCTGTCTTCCATAATTGTTCCCCCACCTGTGGAACAGAAGCACAAAGACATAAAATACTCGTGACTAAAGACAGATGTATTTTAAAGTGTTCACTGTGTTTCAGTCTCTTCAGGATGACAAAAGAACTCTGAGCGGACCAAGTGAATACGAAAAACGAAGAAAGGACCACATATCTCACTTCATTCTCAGACTTGCCTACTGCCAAACGTAAGCCTGTAGTTACAATAAAATTTTGGTGCCAGATGAAAAAATATTCAAACCATGAGTGCATTCTGGGCTTAATGATTTTTTCTAAACATCTTTAAGGGAGGACCTGAGAAGATGGTTCATACAGCAGGAAATTGATCTTTTCCGCTTCCGCTTCAGCACCGTGACTTCACAGCAGAAACTTGAATTTCTCCATAGAAATAATCTACAATATGACACAGTAAGTTTTACTATTGTTCACATTTTTCAAAATCTGTTTTCTTTTTAAATATATAAATAGGTTCACTCAAAACAAAAATTCCTTTTTTCTTTTTCCTTTATAACTTGATGCTTGCTCACACATTTGGTGCTTATACTAGTCCGCAGCTTTGAATTGAAAGGTATGTAGACTGACCTGAACCATCTCCCTCACTTGAAAGCATTTATCTAATAAATATATTTCTATACTGACCAGAATGTTGTATGTTGTATGTATTGTATGCCAGAAGTAGTAAGTAGGGATTATAATTATTATGGAAGCATATATTGTGATTTTTGTCAAAAAAATTAATCTTTATTACTAATGAATACTTGATAGTTTATTGTATTGCAATTTTGTAGTCTTATAAGGGATGTGAAATAATTCACTTATACTGTATTTCATAGTTGTGGCACATTTATTAGTTGATAAAAGGAAAAAGAAACAAGAATGTGATGGGTAGGTAAGATTGAATTAAATATAAAATGTCACCAGTGTGTAATTAAACTAAGAAAACTGTAGTCTGCATTACTCTACATTACCATCTTACTGGTTGTGTTCTGTGCAACATGTAATTAAAAATTATGTTCACTAGATGGCGCTGTTTGATCTCTTTAAGAGGACACGAGCCGAACCTTGAATGATGATAAAAATCATCTTTATTTGTTTCTGACACAGTCACACTTCCCCAATCAGATGTGAACAGCAACTGTGTTTAGTTTCTATTTTTTACTGTTTTTCCAAAGTGAAGAAATCACTGACATGTTCATCAGTGAAAGCAAAAGTGATGCATTCATCTGATTATTCATCTTTGTTTTCATTGAGTCCCATCTTTAAGTGTGTTAATGCTGGCACAGTGCTACTTTTCAATGAAACTTTTTCCTCATTATTACTTTTCAGATCAGCACTGAGGAGAAGAAGTCTCTGCACGATAAACTCATCAGCTCGAGTTACAGCGTCAGTGGAATCACTGTGGAGGATCAGGACTTCTACAAAGTCAGTCACTCATTTCTCTCTTCTCTGAGCATGCATTTAATGAGCTGTTGTAACCAGTTTTTACATAGTGGATGGAATTAGTAGAAATATCTATCTCTCTATCTCTCTGTCTGTATAAAATTTTTGAAATACAGTAATGTAATAGTTGATTCCACATTTATAACATTGACAACAAACAGAATTTTTTTTTTACTTATAACTGCTCTCCCTATTTTATGTTTATTGTGTTCCCTTCTCCATTACAAGGTAACTTGGACATTATTGTATTTTGTTTACATTTTTTTCTAAATTCTTTGTTTGACAAATTTTCCAGAAACAAAGAAAATTCTGTACGCTGGATTTTTAAAGTGGCACACTATCACCTTTTCACAAGAAGGTCACAGTGTTCCCGGTGCTGCTTGGGACACCAGTGTGTAACCCTAATGATAACATTGAGGTCATTTCATGTAGGATTTCAAATTTTAAGTAGTAATAATGGGTCATGAATTGAAAGTGTGGATTTTTTTTCAGATCAAGGAAAAAAAAACTTTGATTTTGAATTGTATTATGGGAAAGTTAATATCCAGTGTCTTTAGAACTTGAACCATTGCACTAGGGACTGAAGGGGTGAGTGTTGCATGAAACCTGTCTCATGTGTATCCTGCAGTTTAATGGAAATGCAAATCTAAATTTCAGTACTCGTTTAACATCATTACAAACAGATCAAGCACAGTTTAGTTGATTGCTTAGATGAATTAGACTGACTGCATAATTTGGGTCCAATTTAGAGGCGTCTAAATGTAAGAACCCGGCTCACACACATTGCCTCCACTCTGTCTGATAGTGTAAATGAAGATTGGTTGAAATGACAAAAAAGAGCTTCAGTCATTTTGGAGAGAAAGTGAAATTTTGTGTTTTGTCAGATAGAAACAGATTATCTCCTGATATTAAATGCAAAAGCAAAAATTTGTCTAACTCAGTTTAAATGAATGTACTGGAGAATTAAAATTGCCCCAAATTAGAATTTACTTTACATTTACATAAAAGATTTGGTGATTATAGTCTTGTTCTTTGAGATAATATAAATCATATTCCACTGAACACCATCGGAATAAGTTTAAATCCTTAGATTGCATTTTAAGTAATCAAATTTCTGAGCTGGTGTGGGTCAGAGTGTCTTAATGCTCACCTGCAAGCAGCACATTGTCTACATATACATTAACATCAACACATTTCACTCTTATTTTAAAGGTTCCCTTTCAAGATGCCCTGGATCTACTGAGAACCAGGAAGGTGTATCTCAAAGCCGGCTACGTTTACATCCCTCACCAGGACATTGTCACCATTGTGCTCAATGATTTCAGAACTAGACTTTCTAAGGCTCTTGCAGTAAGTTTCTGCAGCTGTTCATCTTCTTGAAAAGTTCAATAATGATATCAGTGCATTTATACAGACAGTTTTTTTTTTTATGAGAAATTTTTAAAGTTTTGCTTTGCTGTGGGTCACCACGAAGAAACATTTGCATGTACTTTAATGCACATGGGCTAATTGAACAGACTTTTGTTTGAATCTGTTTTGTGTTTCACGGTTAAATACAGTCTAAATACAGCCCCAACCTCCAAAAACAAAGCTGATTTTAAATCAACAACCTTTTATCACACATGTCACATCTTTTTGTAATGTCCACTCCTCGTGCATATAATTTATCTAAATATGTTAAATGCACAAGGAAAAATATTAGTGCAGCCATGGCTGATGCCTGCAGTACCCTGAGGGAAGCTGGAAAAATACAGGGTTCAGACGAGGGGAATAAGTATTCACATATGACATAAAATGTCTGGAGGAAAGACTGGGGACAGCTAATATAAAAGTGTTTGTTGTTGTCCCCACAGGCGTGCCTTTTTTAAAATGCAGAAGAGTGTCTATGAAGGCACAATATCAACAACACTTGAGCATCACAGTGAATGCCCTGAGGAATGTGCAATATGATGTTTAGTAACTAGAGGCATTCTTTATGATACATGTGAGGAGACAGTTCTAACCAGGCAGCAGGAGAATGTGTGTTCAACAACCAGGCAAGACCACTAAATAGTTCGTGAAAACACTTATTAATGAAGCACATGAGATCCACAGTCCACAGAAGAAATAATTAGTTATTCCAGGACAAAAATATGTGTGCTTTGGGAGGAACATTAACATTTTTAATGTGATTTGATCTACATTTAACACAATATCTATTGATATGAAGATTTAAACCAGCTGAGGGAAGGTCTTACAGAGTTTGTTGTGATGTTTGATTTTCACACCCCACTGAAACAAAGGGTCAGAGATCGAGACAAGCTGTGACAGATGTGATTAGTTTTAATGATTTTGTAAAGTTCTTTACAAACATGATTCAGTGAGCACCAAGCAAATCATTTGAGTGATACCTGCATGTAAAGAAATCAGTATAATACTACATTTCTATTATTTTTCACCAAATTACACATCCAAGATCCTACCATTACCTGTGGTCATATGGAGAGGCAGTTTTCAATTTCATGCCTTTTTAATGATACCTTTTCTACTATGTCCCCTCATTGTCCCCAGCGGAGTAGAATAACCATTATAGTAGCTCAAAAACAGTCAAGATGGCACAGTTACAAGAAAAATAGCTCTGGAACACTATTTCGTTCCAACAGCTAGTGGTCCGGATAATTACCTTGAAATGAGAATGGCAGAACTCGACCAAGTTGTTTTAATGTGTTTGTTTTTAAATTTGGAAAATACAACCCTCCCTGTGCCATGATGGAGGACTTGTTTGGGTGTAGATACAGTATGTTGAACAGAATCCATGGCTTTCTATACTATACTGAGAACAAAACACTGTTGTGTAAGTAAGAATCAGAGTGGAGTCTTATGCTACTTCTAGAACGTGGTATGAACTTATGTCTCCAAAATGATAACATATCAAAACATCAGTCAGGTTTTAGGCCCTTGCTGCTGTACACGTATTCTGGGATTAGTAAGCCACATCTGAACCACTCCCAGAAATTATTTTTTTAATTCTGAGAGTCAAGCATAATCAATTTTTTATTTATCGATATTTGTGATCATTTTGAACTGTGTGGTTTAAAAGTACTTTTTGATGTATTTTTGTTACACAAATGTGGATGTTTTGTCATCTCTTTTGCAGCTGACTGCACGCTCTTTACCAGCAGTGCATTCTGATGAACGGCTCCAGCCGCTCCTCAACCACCTCAGGTAAGCAGCAGGATTATTAACGTTACTGCCACTTTGACATGGATTTGACATGGAAAGAGATTTAGCAGGGATTATTTTGGGGACAATGAACATGGGATATTTGAGGATGGACTGATTGAAACCAGAAATGCCCCTTGGAATATCCTTGCACACAAGGTGTTTAATGAACCAATAGAACTAAAGCTGACTGATTTGTCTAAGGTGGCCTCCTGTAGATACCTCCATTTAAAATATTCTACTTTGGCACAATTGGAAGCTAATGTGTGTTGGTACACAAGATGGAGAGAACACCTCTTTTCGTTTAGGAAAAGGAGAAAGGCTCAACACAGTGGGGGTTCATCAGCTTTAAATATCAACATGAATTTATGGGATGAAGAAGTAATCTTTCCAGATTCTCGTAGAACTGGTGGGCTGGTAGTTGTGGTTTGACCAGTATTCTCTATGTGAAAGGGAACCCAGTGTGGAACAGCAAAGTCATCAGTTTTATCATCTTTTAAAATTTGGTACACTGAGGAAACGCACAGCCTCTAAGATTTTATCAAAAAACCCCAAATGAATCAGAGTTGTCACAGCCTTGGTATTTTTTGTTTTAGTCATGCCTATGTGGGGCAGGATTACAGCATCCAGAAAAATGTTGGAAAGATCTCGTTGGAGCAAATTGATTCGGTAAGTATCATCATCCATCGTTGTGAGACGTTAGGTTCAAGCTGACATTTGCTTGGGGATTTATTGCCTCATGCACACACACACACACACACTACGGGCAATTTTGGAACGGCCAGTTAACCTGAAGCGCATGTTTTTGGAGTGATTGGTGTCACGCCTGTAGTTTCCCCCGCCTCACGCCCTTAGTCAGCTGGGATAGGCTCCAGCTCCACACGACCAGCCACAGTGGATAAAGCGGTATAAAGGTGAATGAATGAATGTATTGCCTCATGGGCCAGAATTTAAGATTGTGTGTTAATACTGTACTAGTGGCTAAGTTTATCAGTCATTTAATATAATGATTCTGGTTATGGTTATATTTACAGTGAGTCTCATAGATTTAGAATGCAAGTAGTTACAGTTATAGATATAGTTCTTATATTGCAGATATGTTGTAAGTATAGATGTTATGTTGCATGTTTGACTTCAGCTTGCAGGAAAGTCTTTCCCACTGTGTATGAGGCAACTCCATCAGGCCCTGAGAGAGAACCACCACCTCCGCCATGGTGGTCGTATGCAGTATGGCCTCTTCCTCAAAGGCATCGGCCTCTCGCTGGAGCAAGCACTGCAGTTCTGGAGGTCAGAGTTCATAAGAGGCAAAGTGGATGCGGACAAGGTAATGCTGACACCATGAATGCCATATATGTTATGAAATGTTTTTGTTTTTTCTAATGAATGAATGAACTTTGAATACAAATGAATTCAGTAAATGGCTTTCCTGCTGATGCAGGCTGCTCCGCTCACCCTTCCAATCAGTCGATCGACTAATAGCTTGGCATCAGATTGAGATCCACTTTTTTTACTGTAGCTTCAGTGTTTCAATGTGTATTTTTAGGAGCACTGAATTTTACAAGTGGCGAGAAGGCTTTTCATTTTGCTGGACTGAACTGATGTCTGAAGTGTTGCAGTCAGGCATCATGCAGGTGACATGAGTCAGCAAACAAAGTGTCCTGGCTTGTTGTTTTTTAAGTTACATATCTTGTGATTTTTCAACCATTGATTGCTAGTCAGTGAATTTCTCATTACAGTATTTTCCATGAGTACACTGATCTGCTGAATAGATGTCCTTGAAATTGTTTTTAGGTGTGAAGGATTGTTCAGGACTGAGTGCCATTCTAGTGTATCAGTAGTTATTTTTATTATATATATAGTGTATTATGAGTTCTTCTCATACATTCATGTTCCATGCTGTGGCTGCACTCAGTGTCCTGCCAACTGCACTGTCTGACGAGTTTCAAGTCACTAATAATAACCTAATCAACACTGAAAGCAACTGCTTGACAGACAAAGAGACTGGACCTGCTCTGGAAGACGGGTCCTGTCAAAGATGCCACAAATATCAGCTTCAGTGAGACAAGTGTCCCCAGTCACCCGGGTAAAACACCACCAAACAGCAACAGAAATTCACCCAGTCAAGGTGAAAATGACTGTCCTGTCAATGTGTGCTCCTTACAGATATGTGCTACTTGCCACATCTACATATGAAGGTTAGGGTTGAGGTAGGTCAGTGGATTCACATTAATGTAGTATTTTTAACCAGGGCCACATGAATCTCAGCAGCTTTTAAATACTGTTCATTTAACAAAGCAAGTACCTCCCACTTCACAGCCCACATTAAGATTTAAGTAATTGTTAGTTGCAAAAGGAACAGCAACAGTCTGTATGGATTTGCAAGATTCTGTTACCAGAGGTCTGCATTAATGGCCTCTGGTGCTCCATTTCTGAGGTGACTTGGTTCCCATGGAAGAGCTCACAGAGAAGATGCGATGTGCTGCACAAAACCCAGCACTTGTCCCACAGCATTGGCAGCAGAGCAGTGCTGGGCAGATTGCAGCTTTACAATGATGTATGTGTTAAGTCAAAGACTGCACTTTGTGGCAGGATGCACAAAGTCTGCTCATTAGTATGTAACAGGCAACGAGAAAAAAGATGGGAGGCAGCGATGCTGAAAGGAAGGCTTGCAGGAAGAGGCAATGTAAAATTAGACTAGAGAACATTGATGAAATCTACTTGATTTATCCATTTTTCTTACCACAGAAGTTAGCCTATTCATTTAGAGGGTTGTCTGTTTGAACTACATCTTGTTCTCTTTTTGCCTTGGGGGAGAACAGCTTGTGAACGGTTTATTTAACAAATGCAAACTTCAGATTAATATATATTTGCGTCAACCAGAACCATTAATCAGCTGTTCTTTTAGCATATTTTACAAAGGTGATTCCTGACAGTTTTTTGAAATCCATGGTATTGTCAGTAGATTTGAAAGTAACCTTTAGCTTTCTTTGCTACCCTGATTAAACTGTGACCATCTTAATTTTTTTTGGACTATGGATGTCATTTACTTTGGATTAAGGAATTCACTGGCACTTGTTTTCATAAATAAAACATTAATATTGAATAAAACCAGTTGCTTTTAAATGTAGCTGCAAGAGGACACAAGCCAGAGTGTTATTGTGCCGCTCCCAAGACCGGATAAATACAGAGGGTTGCATCAGGAAGGGCATCCGGCGTAAAACTTTTGCCAAATCAAACATGCGAATCAAACCTATGACTTCCATACCAGATCGGTTGAGGCCCGGGTTAACAACAACAGGAATCTCCATGGACTACGATGTTTGTAGATGGCATTGTGATCTGCAGTGAGAGCAGGGAACAGGTGGAGGAGAAGCTAGAGAGGTGGAGGTTTGTCCTGGAAAGGAGAGAAATGAAGGTTAGCCGCAGTAAGACAGAGTACATGTGTGTGAATGAGAGGGACCCAAGTGGAAGAGTGAGGTTACAGGGAGAAGAGATCAAGAAGGTGGAGGATTTTAAATACTTAGGGTCAACAGAGCAATGGAGAGTGTGGAAAAGAGGTGAAGAAGCGTGCAGAGGCAGGATCGTACGGGAGGAGAAAAGTGTCAGGTGTGATGTGTGATAGAAGAGTTTCAGCTAAAATGAAAAAAAAGGTGTACAAAACTGTGGTGAGACCAGCGATGTTGTTTGGTCTAGAGACAGTGTCACTGAGGAAAAAACAGGAGACAGAGCTGGAGGTAGCAGAGATGAAGATGTTGAGGTTCTCTTTGGGAGTGACCAGGAAGGATAGGATCAGGAATGAGTACATCAGAGGGAGAGCACATGTTAGAGGTTTTGGAGATAAAGTCAGAGAGGCCAGACTGAGATGGTTTGGACATGTCCAGAGTAGAGATAGTGAATATATTGGTAGAAGGATGCTGAGTTTTGAGCTGCCAGGCAGGAGGCCTAGAGGAAGACCAAAGAGGAGGTTTATGGATGTAGTGAAAGAGGACATGAAGGTAGTTGGTGTGAGAGAAGAGGATGCAGAAGACAGGGTTAGATGGAGGCAACTGATTCGCTGTGGCGACCCCTGAAGGGAAAAGCCGAAAGGAAAAGAAGAGAAGAAAATCAGTTGCTTTTAGAATGGATTTACTATTTCAGCAACTTGACAGACTGCATATCACTACACATAGAATGATGGCTGATGCACAATTTTGTAATATTAATTATTGGAACAAAAATTAGACAATTGCACAGATTTGTGAATTTTACCCTTGCTACACACAGACAACCAGCTGTGTGTAGCAAGGGAAATTTGAGGTCCACTTTTGTTCCGTTAAAAATAGATGGTCACAGTCTGGACCAAACAGGATCATAGTTTTGTTGTTTTATAGTGTGGGAAAGCAGGTTTTGGATTATTCTTACCTTATGATAACTTTTTTAACAGTTAAATTTATAGCCATCATTGTCATAAACTAAATAACATTTTCAACAGTTAAAGGTTACACCTACCATTGTCAGTAAGAATATTACAAAATACAAATAGAAGAAGTTAAAAAACTGTTTTGCTAGGTGTGATGCACACTGATGCAATTTTAGTTTTAGCAGTAGCAGGCTTGTCAGAGTGTTTTGGGACTTTGCTGTACTTATTTATCTGTGTTGCCTTTTTGTTGTAGATTATGTGTTAAGGGCCGTATAAATCTGCCTTTTCTTTCTCCAGTGTCTTAACTTGTGTGAACTTGGAGTATTTTGTAGACCCTCATGTTTTGTGTGCAGGTTCTGTAGTGCGGATTAGGAAGCAAAGTATTTTTAATGGTTTTAAATACAAATGCAATTGGAGCTACAAGCATATCAGTTACCATGGACTCAGCCTAAGAAGCCATGCCAAGTTTACACACACGCACACACACGCATATATAATCCCTTTGATTGTGTCCTATTTCTCTGTCTCTATTGCCGCAGGTTTCTGTGAACGTATCCTAGAGTGTGGGGGGATGTTAGCAATCTAGCCCCACAAACTAAGATGTGCAGGAGAAATGCTGTGGCTCTGCTCCTCTAATGCATCTTTTGTGCATGTATTTAGATTTTATGAATTCCCTCTGTACAGAGGTCAGCTGTATTAGAGTACAGTATATTCATGATTACCTGAAGTGTAGGAATGCAGTGGTGATTAAAAGAAACTGAAGCAAATTTTATCCAGATGGCTCATGTTGTGTGAGAAATTGAACAAGTGGAGGAGAAATTGCAAGGTGCAAACTACAGCATCTAATGTGGATGAACAACTGAGAGGAATCTGAATGTAGTTATCAAGGACAACTGAAAATAAGTGACTAAATGGTAAATCAGGTCTCTCTAATCTATTTGCTTCATTTTGCTGGTATAATTATAGTTACTCCTGTCAACTGCTTTTAAATGTTTTAATGAAGCAAGATTACCGTAGCTCTATATTTAGTTGAATTTTTTGTATTATTTGAGTTTTTCCAATATTGTTCAAACCAAGAAAAGTTTCTTTTTCTTTTGTTTTGGTACCTTTGGTCAACCTGTCAGTTCTGGAAGGATTCGGCCTAATGAAAGAATGAAATGTTCCCCAAAGTGATGTCGATAAAATGCGCCAATATTACTTCCACTGTGAACATTTGTGCATTAGTATCGTCAGATATGATTTCTTTGGCAACAGAGATTACTGAAGGGTGTGAAGTGAAAAAAGACAGGCAGAAAATTAGTGTATAAACAAAAAGATGAGAGAGCTCTGAGATCTCCATCAAAGCAGTGGCAGTTTTCCAGTGAAGTTCACATGTGAATACAGTTTGTGGCAGCATTTCAGTCTCCCTGGAACACCTTTTTTAAACAAACTGAGTTTGTAGTGGAGCTAACCTCCACAGGAACATGGTGCCCCCTGCTAGTAGGATGACTGCACCAGCAGCTATTCACCAGTCATCACCCTGCTGAACACCTTGAGCAGGTATTTGTTCATTCAGTCACCTGTTTCCGCTTCATCCACTGCGGCGGGGAGCTGGAGCCTATCCCAGCTGACTGAGGGCGGTAGGTGGGGGAAACTCCGGGCACGACTCCAATGCACCGCGGAGCCACACAGAGACAGACAAGCACGCACCCACACACTCATAACGACAGGTAATTTGAAACGGCCAGCTAACCTGAAGCACATGTTTTTGGAGGTGGGAGGAACCCACGCAGACACTGGAAGAACATGCAAACTCCGCACAGGGCGGGACTAGAACCCGGAACAGCCTTGCTGTGCGGCGACATCGCTACCCACTGCGCCACCGTGCCGTCATCTTGAGGAGGTAGTGAAGCTTCAATAGTTTTGTTTCTTTGAATTTTATTTTGAGTTGAGGACAGCATAGTGACACAGTGAGTCGCACTTTTGCTTCACAGCAAGAAGATTTTTGGTTTGATTCCTTTCTGTGTGGACTTTCTGTGTGGACTTTTGTTTCTTCAAGTTTATTTAATTTTATGTAACCCAGATTCACAGAAAATGTCTCAAAGGGCTTTACAATCTTCACATGAACGATGGAGTCCCCGTGTCTGTGTGGGTTCTCTCATGGGTTCTTTAACGGGTTCTACAGCTTCCTCCCACCTTAAAAAACCTGAAGCTGAGGTGACTTGCAGTCTCTAAATTAGTCTGTATGTGTGAGAGTGAATGTTTGTCTCTCTATTTGTGGCCCTGTGATAAACTGTTGAAGACGAGGCAACTTCTTGAAACTATCATCTTGTTTTCATTGTGATGAATGTATGAATTTAAGATCTTGTGTCTTAAAATCTGTTGTTCATTCATAAGCTTCATCAACACATTCAGTAAGGAGGTCTTACAGCAATGTAAGTAAGACCTCCACAGTTTCACCTGGAAAAGGATGTTCAGTATCTTATCATTTGTAAGCCTTCATAGACCACAGAGGATTTTTTTTGTAATTTGCTAGTGATTTCACATAATATGTAATAAGCATACTTAAATGCCATCAAAGTTTGAAAATTCGTTTTACTAGAGCGGTTGTTAATGAGGAAATGGCTTTCTGGATCCTTAGAAAGTCTACGTGATTAATATTTAATTGATTGTATTTAAGGAAGATTTTGTGGACATTTTAATTGCACTGCAACTTGTCTCTTTAGCAGCTCGAATGGTTTTGTGGCATCATTACTGTGTTATGATGGGTGCAGTCATGATGAGTGTTCTGCCGCTGTTGAATCGTACCGTGTATGTTTTACTGTTTGATTTTTAGAGGACGGACCTTTATAATTCATTCTTTATGGTTGCACATAAGTGCTGTGCATATAAAAAAAGGGTTCATTGTTAAGATTGTGTGGTTTGATCTCCAACAAAGAGTATGAAGGGTTTGTACAGAAGCTGATGTGAAGGCTTGCAGAACTCAGACTCTTAAAGTTTATTGATACGGTTCACTTGTGCCCTTGACTTTAATGTTTTTTGTTTGCTTGTTTTTTAGGTGATCTTACAAAGTTTTTCCCAGCAATTAAAAATCAAGGGACAGAAAGTTTAATTCAGTTTAAAATAGGTGACACTACTGTCATGTTATAAGGCATTGATTTGTTAACTATAAATGCACCCTGTTTGTCAACATTAACTTTGAGCTGTCTTGTAAAAATAAAAGTAACAATGTTATGTGTTCAAATTAAAAAAGTGTATACAAAACTTTAAAAATGATATGGATTTCATTGAGCCAAGAGATTATCATCGTCAATTCATTGTTTTGACTTAATCGTCCAGCATGCAGAATGCCAACAATTGCCGTCACGGTATTCTAAATAGCTGCATCTTATTTTGTTTGACCAAGACAAAGAGAAACATCATACATGTCAAACACTCAGACCCTTAATTTGAGCTGGTTGCTCAGAGGGGTAGCAAAATGGGAAAGGAGAGCAAAACACAAGGTTGCACAGTTGATGTCGTCTTTTTCTGGTGAACCCTGGATAATTATTTGTGAGCCTTGAAAAGGGAAATAAATGAAATCATCTGAGAAGTTTAGGGGTGATGCTTTTCATTGGTCGAAATACCAACAACTCATAGACATTGATGTATGACTGAAGGCTTACCTTTCGGCACCGTTCTCTTTTTTACATAGAACAGTGGAGCACATTGGTAATTTTCCCAGTGAACAATAAATATTGTGCTGCATGCGTAGGAGGATAAAGGTTCACCTGAATCAGTTTCCTTCCTCAGTTTTTTCACTTAAAATATAGTCTTCATATTGTTTAAAGGAGCAGACATTTTTGGAGAAAGATGGTCACGTCACAATATCCGTTCAGCTATCTCAAGTGTGCCATGCCACTACAGCAGGTCTTCTCTAATAGCTCTATATTTCATAGAGGAAAACACCCTCTCAAAGCTGACATGATGTATGACAATGTCTCTTTTCACTCCAACCTTGTCCTGCTTAAACTCTCATCCTCACTAATGCCTTCCCTTTTCCTCTCTTCCTCGTCTTCTCTTCCTGGCTGTAGTTTGACAAAGCATATGCCTACAGCATCCGCCACATGTTTGGCAAAGAAGGCAAGCGAACAGACTACACCCCCTACAGTTGCATGAAGGTGATTTTATCAAACCCACCCAGCCAAGGCGACCATCATGGTGAGTTGACAGCTGTTGGAAGGAACCATTACCCATGTTATAAGCCACCCAGCTGTCATTATCAGGCCTCTTGGTTAAAACACCCGCTGTGGGGATAGTGATGCATCTGATTGTGGACATAATTACCAAACTCTTTATGCATAGGAAATACTTAAACAAACATGCTATTTGCTTATTAACGCATGCATCTACTTGCTTTAAATCATTTCACTAGGATGTCCTTTCCGACACAGCGATCCAGAACTGCTGAAGCAGAAGCTTCAGTTCTACAAGGTGTCCCCCAGTGGAATCAGTCAGGTGGGTGGCGTCCCGTCAGTACCGGGTCTTTAACACCATGATGATCGGCTTCTGAAGTCCTGGAGGTTGCGATTCTCCCCTGATTTCTCAAACTCAAATATAAATTTATTTTGTAAATGGGTTTATACAAAAAAGAAAAGAGTGAGTCTTAGAGGTTGAGTCTCAATAATGTTTCATCTGCAGTTTTTAGATCGTAGCGAAAACAACTTGAAATGAGTTGCAGCACAGATTTGGCACCAAACACTCCAGGACAGATGACACACACCAACCTGTGACTGACTCCTTAAGAAGACACGCATTTATACACACACACAATGTGCTGACACCGGTTTTGTCATGCTGAGCGCAGCCAAACAAGACTAATAGTCTACTGAGAATGTACTTGCATCTGTTCTTTAAGCTAAATGCTAATGTCATCGTGAAATTGGTGATGTTTAGTTGGTGAAATGTTGTCATTATGTGCCGTCTTAGTTTAGTTTGCTGTCAGGCTTACATTTCCAATCAACATTAAAAAGAAAGTACAGCTGATGGGAATGTCACCTGTTTTTCAGGTATTTGATTGTAAACAAAGAGTTGAATATGATGAAAAGTTAGTGGATCACCTAATAAATGTAATTTATTTTTACTTATATTTACGTTTACTTGTTTTTTAATTTGTTAAATGAAATGACACAGGGATGCCAGAGGAATTTAGGATTTTCAAGGGACACAAAGATCCATTAATGTCTAAAAAATATTCAACAAATATTTTTATTCACCGAAGTCAGACACATTGAGGGTTTTTTGTTTTCTGATTTTTGACAGGACGCAATAGTGGTTTACAACTGAAACATTGGATGCGTATTATAAGGCATAAGGATGCTTGACGTGTTTCACTAATTCCCCATGAACCTCACAAAGGACGTGTGATGTCTGCAAAGTTTGCATGAGACAAAATAGGACTGAAGCCCTCAGCACAGCTACTGTTTGCCCTTCATTATCTGTCTTTTTGGCATTTTTTCAAATGTTACTGGTGTGTCATTAAACAAAATAATAAAGACTGAAATATCTGGCAGAGACTAATAAGCATTAAGTGTACTTGTGACAGTATCACAATGGAGATGGCCTTCAGGAATAAGGGGAATAATGAAAGCGTCGAACACAGGCGCATTCATTAGAACAGCCTGTCTCTTAGTCACAAAGACATGAATGGGAGGAGCTCACACAACACTGGATCTGGTACAAGCAGGGCCGAAACTAAGAATACTAAGGATGGAATAAAATACAGCAACTCTTAAAATTAATCTGTAAAAAAAAAAAAAAAATTTGAGATGTACCAGAAAGTAAAATTGATGAGCTGACTCAGATATTTAAATTTAGCCTTTTATGGTTAGAGATTTCAAAAAGGATGTGTTTCCTGTTGTCGTTACGATTGATAAAGAATCTATGTCGATGTAGTTGACTAAACATTTTTGATAAAGATACTGTCACAGTAATAATTTAAAACAAATTCAGTTAATGTGTTGTCTTTTAATCCTCTACATGTTTTTTGGGGTTTTTTTGTAGATCCTGGAGCTGGTTAAAGGGATGCACTACCAGGTGGCCTGCCAGAAATACTTCGAGCTCACACACAACGTAAGTATTCAGATTAATTTGATGGCGATGTAACCGTGGCGATCCTCGTCAACAAATAACAATTGTTGTTTCAAAACAACATTTATTTGTTGTTGTACTTTTACGTGAAACTAAATCTGGGGTGGCCCAGAAGGATATGGATATTTTTCTACACATCTCTCATCTCTAAACTTAAGATATTTCTTCTGATATTACATGTTAACTATGTGTTAATTCGCAGAGATGAATGATGCTAAAAAAGAAATAGATTTTTTTTTCTAAATGAAACAAACTAACGTAAAATATGCCTTTTAAAAAAGTTCTCTTTAAATTCTCTTGACGTGGAATTCGACTCCTACCTTCATGTGTATAGTTTCTTGTATGAAATACACCCACTCTGAGAGGTCTGGGCTATTTCACACTCATATTTTTTAGGTTCATTGTACCACTGAGATTTATTGCGTGCGGTGAATGCTTATTGAATTCAACCTTGCTTAGTTGGAATCCTTGAGTTATCCCATTCAGTCATATTCAAGGTTTCTGCTAAGTGACTAGTAGTAAAACACTGGAAAACCAAGGTCTTAAACTTACAAATTTTGCTTGAGACAATGAATGTATGATTTTCTGTTGGGTTTTGAGGAATGCTAAATGTTGTTTGATTTCATAAAACCACAAGGTGTCTTATTGACATTATTTATTGTCACATTATTATAGCGCTGTAACACACCATCGAAAGGTAAAATGATTTTAAAACCTAAGATATTGTATGTAAGAGTATGGCTGAGAAATCTCAGGAGTTGGAGAGAAAGAACCCTTTCAACCTCTGCAGATTCATTAATGTTTGTGCAAAGCTGTGCAGTCCATGAATAAATGTCTTTAAAGCGCTTTAATTTCTTTTAGCTAATAATTTCTCCTCCAGTGGTTCAAAGGGTAGAGGTAACAGAGTGAAGTGCGTCTTTACTGATCTTAATTTTGGCTTTCAAAACATCAAACAAAATAATATAATTGTCTGAAACTTTTGGAAAAGGTCACAGAAAGAGTTTGAAATTCTTCTGTTAATTGGCTCATGGATTTTTACTCACCATGAGTGATTTTGACATTCTATTTCCTCAAGGGGTATTTCATCTCTACTCCGTTCTCTGAGGAAACAGCGAGCCAGTGACTTAGCGCTCTAATTTGGTTGTGAAAACCTGCTGTCACCATCAATGTTACTAAATGAGTAAATCTTCATGAATTGTTATAATTTCATGTCATTTCCAATGCAGCACATTACAAGACCTCATAAACGCTAAATAACATTGAATCAGTTCACTGCTAACGTGTCTCTCCTGAGAAAAACTAGGCAATTCCTCTCTTGTGTGTTTTTGAGCAGATCGAGGACACAAATTTCTCGCTTAGTCATCCAAACCAGTACTTTATAGAGAGCCAAAAGGTGCTGGGAGGTGCCAAGGAAATAAAGCGAGACATGGAGGCATCACAGGGGTCGCAGGAGAACGCTGCCTCCAGAACATCCACCACCGCTCGAGAACCAGCAGCAAACACCTCCAAGGGTCTGGGGGAGTCCATGGAGGAGCTGGACTCTTTCTTTCAAGATGAATAATTTTTTTTTGTTGTTGTAGAATTTAATGTGTCTCTTGTCTGAATGAGGTGTATATGATACACATATTAAAGTTTCACATCTCCATTATTGATTCGTTGTATTTTCAGCATGATAAGCAGACATTCTTTAAGACATTGAACTGAATTGACCTGTAAGTGAGAACATCTTTAATGTTGTTTAACCCAAGTGTGAAATCCTCTCAGTGGGTCTTTCTTCGCTTTAACTGGGGCTCAACTGGGATTGTTTAGACAAAGTCTCAGAGCACTGTGTTTTGGCAGGAATGTGCTTTTGGGTGTGATGACTAAAACATTTCCCAGCTGTCTCAAAAACAATGTCATTGTATTTGCTGGCAGGAGTTTGGATGAATGGTGGCAGAAGGATGGATGAAAATAAACATTTTCCACAGCTGTATTATGTTGCCCTGGAATATTGCCTCATAGCACACAATGCAGTTTATGCAAAGCATTTTTGGTCAGGAGAAATTTCCTCACTTCTCTTTAACTTAAATCTGATGCATAAATTGGGGTGAAAGTTGGGAGCAGCTGCTGTGACTTTGTTCTTTTGGCGCTTCCACTTTTATTCTTACAGTATGCCTTACAAGATTACTAACTTTTGATCCAATTAGATGCAGCGAACAGGCAGGCCTGAAAGTTATGATTCCAAATGTGTTTCCCAGGAGGTCAAAGAAGATATTGGATGATTGAATGAAAATCCTTCTGTAATTTAATGATTTTTAATTTGGAATCAAATTCTGTCTCCCAGAGGGTGTTACACTTTTTTTTTTTTAATCACATGCTCATTTCCTCTGCAGGCTTTCGGTTTTCAAACTTTCTGACATAATCAGAACACATGGCCCTGCACCAGAGCTGCATGTATTTGGAATTAAATGAGGTCTTAAAATCCAGACATGGTGTTTGACATGGAGAGAATTTATTCGGTTTAATAAGGCAACTGGATAACAGTGCACAGCCGGGCTGCTGTCAGCAAGAGACCCTTGATGTTTAGTGTTGGGTTGAGCTTGACTACATTTGACAAAGCAGGCACTTTCTGAGACTGGACAGGCAGTTCTCCGTGATGGTGTTCCTCTCCAAATGGCTTTACAGTCATTAGTCGTGAACTTGCTTTATCTTGTCTCATTATTTCTCCTCTTCCCGTGTTCATTTCATGGGCCAAAAGGGTTCTATGGGACAAGCTGGTTTATCCAACCAGGAAAGAAATTTAATCCAAGGCCTAACCCCAATGTCTTGAGTCATGAACCCTGTATGATCGCTGACGTACTGGGTGAATTTGTATGCGATGATGGTTTAACAATATCAAATGTTCCATTGCTACTTTACAAATGTTTTGCAATCTGGAGCTCATAAATGCTGCAAACATAATTGTCATGATTGCATTTGCATTGCAACAGCAATTTCAATGTTAGAATCAACCAAAAAAAAAACTACAGGTATGTGTGACAGAGAGGACAATTAAATGTTCAACTGCTTTGTGTTGTGAAAAAGCCCAAAAAACAATCAAAGGAACATTCTTCAGTAGTATTAAATACTCAGCCTTGACTCTATTGTACATCTCTATTCAGAGCATGATTTTTCTCTTTGTCTTCTTCTCAAAGCAATGTCACCCAGGGGACCAAATTTGCATCACTTTGATTTATTTACCAGAGGCAGCGTTGGTTAATTCAAGCATTTGTGTGTTTTGTTTTGTATTCTTACAGAATAGAAAACATCCCATAATGCATGCATCTTGCTCTTTGGCCTCTTTTGATAACTTTCATTCCTCATTTCAGATCTCACAGGCTCTGTATTCACAGTGGAGTATTTCCCCTTTAGTGGGAGGACAAATAGATTATTTTGGGACTTTGGGGGATTCTTGTAAAATTAGCTGTTCCTAATTTGCAAACCTAAGTACATCCTCAGTGCACTGAAGCTGCTGCTGTACATATTTTCCTGTCATGAAAGGTTATAACAGATCACAAACTAAGTATGTACAAAGATTAGGTGACATGTTTCCATCCATCATTTCCCAGCCAAAGAAAGACACATTTTGTTGGACAGTGTTTCGCTTTGATAACAGCACATATTCATTGTGGTAAATCCATTCAGAATTGCGTTAACATGTAGATCTAGTATTGATAATGGGAGAACAGGGCCATGATGTAAAGTCTTCAGCACATCAGAAAAATTGTCAGTGGGTTAAGGTCGGTCACTAAACAAAAACAGCTTTTTGTTTAGTCCCGACTGCTTGAGTTCTCTTCACGTTGTGCATGTGTCAATGCTCTTACCTTCACTATTAAACATACCCATTAGTTCTACGTTGTTTTTGTTTGTTGTTCATTGCAAGTTAATTTCCCCATCATTCATAAACGTTGAATGACCTCCAGTCACAGTTATTCAAGATAATCTGAAAACATCAAGATGGCTGATTCCACAATTCCACATGTAATAGAATGATTACAAGGGCACACTAATGACTGGCCTTCACATCTGGCTACACCATTTGCTCCTAAGGCAGTGCTTCTCAATTATTTTCTGTTACACCCCCCCTAGCAAGAAGAAAAAAAACATTGGGGCCCCCTACTCTCCGCTGCGTTTCTAAAAATCATTTTTCTATAAAATTGTTATAAGTACACCTCTGCATAGCATTGTATCCTCATTAACATTAAAGAGGACAGAAAAGAAAAAAAAAAGATATATAGTTCAACTTCTGACAAAGATTAATTTTATGAACATTATTTTTTAATCTGTAGCAGAAAATATTTTAAGTAGCATCTGTCTTGTATTCTGAGTGCCGCTGGTAGTATCTGGGAGACCAGAAAGGCTCCAGGCTGCCCATGCATTTGGTGAATTGTGAACGCCTCATGCACATCAGTGGACATTAACTTTCAGTTTGTGTGCAGAAAAAAAGAAGGCAGCAAAAAAGCTGCAAAGACAACCGCAACAAGCTCCCAAATGGCTTTTCTACACGAGCAGTCAGGAGTTAAGTGGACTTCACGCAGCTAAATGACAGAGAACATATTTTACTGCAACCATTGACTACAAGGCCAAAAAGGTATGCTTCAGCTTCGGAGTAATGAGCAAATTATTTACAACCAGCTGTAATACAAAGACATTGAAAGTAAATTGTATTTGATTGCTGAAAGTGGTCTATTCATAAGATATTGTCCATTCAGTGAATATTAATCCATTATAACCTCAGCTAATTAGTTTCATTTTCACTGGCATTTGCTTGTTAGCCTACTAGCAGGAATGACCAAAAATGTAGGATGGACTTTCGACAAGTTTAGTGGAAGTTTTGAGAGGTTTCATGAAATAAATGAACCTGTATAAATGGGTAGATTCAGGTTTTTTTGTTTGTATTGGAACACTGCAAGAGATTGTCTGTAAACTAAATGAGGGATTAACATGATCAAACTGGCTGGAAGAGTAAGGCATGTGCCAAAGATGGAACAATTGAAGTCTAGTGTGGCTCTATAGCATATTTTTGTTTTCTCTCATTAATGGTGCAAGAACTGTATGGGCAGTTATTTTGATGGCTCACATACTGTTGGAATTTGGATTAGATTTTAAATTAATTTGGGAGGAGCCATATGCTCTGCGGATTACTCTTCTAGTTTTTCTTTGTAACCATTTTTGTCTAATGTAGAAAAAAGAACTGAGTATCTGACTTCAGTTTAAAACGATGAACAATAGGGTATACCTGTGTCACTTTAGCTGGTGGCTGATTCACTGAAGTTCACCTTTACCCAGAGATTTTTTTTTTTCAATTCACAGATGTTCATCATTATTTTTTCCGTCATCTTGCATGAACAACTGCGCTTCTGTATGAGCTTCTAGCAAAAAAATAAATAAATAAAATTACAGGAATTCTATGTTGCATATAAAGTTCCACTCTCATTCATATGTTGTTATGTTGTTCTTTTACCTGAGCTGCTGATGACAACAAGAATGAGTCTCTGAATTGTGAACTGTAACATTCTAAATGAATGTCATGTGCAGATATTCATTTAGAAATCACATATAGAGTTTTAATGGTAAGGTGACTGCTGATGACATTTTTTATATTTACCGCTACTCACTTGTTTCACTAAAATGTCATGACTTTCTATATACTGAGATCTACAGGAGACCAATTGAGATCTACTGAAGATGCAGAATTTGCAGGAGAAACAAGACCAAAACAATTTTTTTGAAAGCAGTAGGTATTCCCAAAAGATCTAATCAGAAACATGTCTAATTGTCATAAGACTAATGAGAAAAAAATAAATGACTTCAACAATTGGAGTTGTCCTGAGAAATTAAATGCTTCATTTGAAATAAATTTTGACATTTATTAAAGTCATTTTCCTGGTAGATTACTTTAAAAAGATGAAGACAAATGATGGATTACTGCAGAGTAGAAAAGTGCATGACTGATAGAAATTAATTTTTTTGTTTTGCGTTGCTACATGTGGTCTCTGACAACTGAGAACCTTGATTATAATTTGTACACTGTATATGATATTAATTTTTTTTCATTGCTTGCCTAACTAACATCACTGTGAATGTTTTCTACCTTCACAAGCGTTTGATATGCAAAATAAAGCACATTTTCAGTTATGCAACAACCTTGACTTCATCTGCTTGTTTCATCTGAAACGATTATTGGAGGAAGCATTTGCTTTTATTTGACTCGCATGCTTTTCATGTGTGGAATAAAAGAAGCAGAAAAAAAACGTAAACATGCAAACTCTCCATCATTTTTTGTTATGGCTGAGAAAAAATATCAGTGCTTTTGAAAGAAAGACAATCCCAAAAAATACAGTGAATGTCAACAGGGAAATTATCAGAGCCTGTGTCCTTCATGCAAGAATCCAATAGTATGACTAGGATGTACCTGTTGGCTTGACTCCATAGAACCACCAGGGTTTATTACTGCCCCTTGATGATATTTTGTATCATAATACCAGATGGAGGTATCAGTTCCACTCACATCAGCATTTTGTGCAACTCAAGTGAAGCCTGGCAGCTCTTTTAATGTGATGCTGGTCTCTTGATAAAGAAAAAACATCGGTGTGCCAAACAATACTCTAATCGTAAAGTCAAAACACAAAATTAGCTGGGAGTTGTGTCAACTCTGATGATTGTAAAATGGGAGGCAAACTTCCCGCAGCTGTATGTAAACTCATCACGGCTCCCCGGGGTGTTGTCTTATTAACCTGACAGATGTGTGAGCCGCTGCTCCTGTGATTAACTTTGCTCACACACTCCTCACTCTTTCTAAGCTTCACCTGCAGCCATGCTGTCGCTTCCTGTTTGACAAGACCTATGAAAAAAAGGGAGCTTAGTTGCTATAAACATCCCAACTCCTGCTTGCTTTGGTAAAAAGGTTTTAATCGCTGCCACTCACATCTGAGTCATTTTTTCCTCCGTCTCCACACGGCTGTGGATCAAACTGGAGAAACACTGACCCTCTATTTCATCCCTGTTTGCCTAATTTAGGACAGCATTCTCCCTGCAGTTATTTGTCCAATTACTAATCCCAACTTGTACGGAATTTAATGAGATCACATTGTACATGAACATTTTATGTAAAATTTTTATTACATTGGGATGCATCCATTCATCTGTTGTATTCTTGTTGCTGTGTGGACATACTGGATTACTGTATGTCTACTTAAAACAGAAAAACTATTATGCCTTGACTGCATCACCTGTGCCTTAGAGCCAGAAAAGGTAGAATTAAAATTTATCCAGGGCTATATATTAAAACATGATTTAAACTATGTTGATGGTGAATGAAGTATGAAAAAGAGTTCAACATATATTATCATCAAAATATGTGAGTTGTGAAGATACATCCAGCAGTCGGTTCGCTTGTCACTGCTGAACGAGTGGAAATGTGGAAGGTGCTTGTGACAAACAACTTCTCTGGTATGACAAGATATAACAGGACAGTGACTGCTGTCACTAAATATTTTATATTTAGTTGTGGTAGTGTCTGGGGACTTGTTTACATGACGGGGGTGGGGGTCAACTTGATGCGACACAGTTTTTGAAACTATCCCCACCCACCCTCCCACCCGTCCGTCCGTCCGTCCATCCATCCATCCATCCATCCATCCATCCATCCATCCATCCATCCATCCATCCATCCATCCATCCATCCATCCATCCATCCATCCATCCATCCATCCATCCATCCATTCATTTCCCTGTAGACGAGACAATTCCATTGGTCTCCAGATGCTCATCAACATTGCAGGTCATGGGTCTGCTGGAGCCTATCCCAGCTGGCTATAGGCAAGAGGTGGGTACACCCCAGATGAGATGCCAGCTCATTGTGGGGCCTCACGAAAGACACACAAATACACAAGCACACACTCACACCTGCGGACAATCTGGTGTGATCATTTAACCAAAGCTGCATGTTTTTGTTGGTGGGAGGAAGCCGGAGAACCTGGAGAGAACCCACACAGACACGGGGAGAAAAATCTATTTCATGTTCTGTCGCGTGAATGCCAAAGCAGTCGTTAGTGGTGTAACCTCTCAAATCAAATTCACAGAAAAAGTTGTGTCTCAACACATCTATATTTGAAGAACATTAATAAATGCAAAATATTCTGCATTTGAAACAAATCCAGACTGGTATTTTATTTTAACTGTTCTGCCTATAGAAGGCTTGCAGGAATGGTGGTATTAATCAGATTTTCAGTTTTGCTCATTTAGATGATGCTGTGGGGATGTGGTCAAAAGTTTTCACTCTGGAGGTGGTTTTCAAACATTTTCATTTTCAGGTTATACAAAAGGACAGCCAAAAGTTTTACAGTTCTGTGTTAAATGATCTTTGTGTACAGCTTCTAAATGTAACAAAGAAACCATCCGGAACCAGCAGGTCTGCATGGAATACATTTGTTCCTTAGATAATAATTTCTCTGTGCAGATATGGGTTTAACTGCACACTGCACAGATGTTTTTCACAAAGTCAAACAGGATTCAGACATCTGTGTTAATTGTAGGGCAGCCATTCACACATATCAGAGGACCGAGACATATGCCACATAATGCACTTAATAGTCTAACTTAAAACCATGATATGTCTTTACACCTTGTGCCTTTCAAATACACAAAAAATATCTAGTTTGCTGTTTCCAGTCTGGTAGCAGGGTGGGTAGCGCTGTTGCCTAACAGCAAGAAAGTTCCGGGTTTGTGAGGAGTTTGTACATTCTCCCTGTGTCTGTGTGGGTTCTCTCTGGGCTCTCCGGCTTCCTCCCAATTCAAAGAACATGTAGCGTGTGTGAACTGGTCATTCCAAATTGACTATAGGTGTGAATGTGTGCACCTTTCATCTGCAGCCAGCTGGGTTAGACTCCAGCAACGTCTGTGACCATCAAGGTGAAAAGCAGCTGAAGACAAGGCGATTCTGGTCGTCTCCTCTTCCAGAAAATGGATGTTTCTAATCTTTGTGCGAGCCTAAGCTAAATAAATGAAAGTTCATGTAATATGTAAAGAAAGCAAGCATGTTTGCAGATCTTGTTTTATGTAATATGCTGAATCTTTTGTGATGTACTTAGTATTTATCAGATGGAATAAATGTTAGGGGCTAGTGGACTATGATTTGCCCTTTAGGTGCACACATGAATCATATACAGTATATAAATGTCTGCCTTTTTGACGATCATGATCAAAAAAATGGTACCGATTGCTACATAATGGAAAATCATTTCACTTCTTCTCATTACAGGTTAAGTGGATTCTGTTGCACGTCTTAGAAACAAATGTTCAGCCAAGTGTGACACTTCAAAGTGGAAGTGGAAAGGAAGTCCCCTTGTTAATGGTGGCAATTGTGTAACCGTGGACTGTGTGATGTTGGGAGGACATAATGGCCCTGACAATCAACCATCTGAGTGCCCATCCTTTATCCCTACAGGGGGTGTTGACGGAGACGGAGTGCTACAGCTGGCTGATACTTCATGAGCTGACACAGAAAGGTCTGTGTCAGGAAGATTATAAGAATTCAAAACATGGGAGTGTGAGGAACCAGAGTCGGGAGCAATTCCCTGGATTTCCTCCTTGACATTGATGGATTGATGAGCCAATGTACACAGCAGTTGACTGGATTGCACATTTGAGAGTGTTTTTGCCCTTATTAATCGTACCCTCCTCAAGGTATACATACTGTATGTCGATCATAGTAAGGCTACAAAAAAAGAGAAGGCTACAAGTGTGTGTGCACCATGTAGTCCAATTTAATGTAAACATCTTGATGATTGACTTCTATCAGCTAGACTTGACCTTATGAAATACAAAAGGAATTTCACACTTTACAATGGTACAGTATGTCTGCAACATAACGAAACAAATCTATTCCATGCAATACCTGCACTGGATTTATCATCATGAGAATAACCTACCCTTTAGGCCTTTTAGGTTTACACAAATGATTCACACCATTAACTGACCTGTCAATGAACATTTATTTAAAAATCAATCATTTTAGAAATGGTCTGTAAGAGTGAAAAAGTGGGGGAGGACAGGGGCTTCACCTTTCTCTCACAGCTGCATTGGTTAATATCTTTCTTGTCATTCATAGCTTTAGTGCCCCTCAGGGAGCAGAGAGTTTCCACCACTGACATGCATTTTTCTTCTTCACGGGGTCCTCAGCGGCACTCTCTACAGAGAATCAGTTTTGGCAAGCTCCATAACTGTTTGCACTTTAATGTCTGAACTGCAGTAGGCTTCACATGTGATCAGAAATTTTTGAAGAAGCTACAAAAAAACTTTACTTTCAAAATTACATCAACTTGATCCGTTTTTTGCAATCATGTTTCAGATAGGGTTGCTCTTTAGCATCAAAGTTGTCCTTTCTTCTACCCTCATAAAAGATGGTGTATTCCGAGGTGGATGTACTTGTATTTGGGATCAAATCTACATGACCCAGTTGTGCCTCAGCTTATAAGTCAGACTGATGACGTGATGTCCTCCTTCAGAATTCTCTGGTAAAGTGCAGAATTCCTGTTTTACCTCAGTCAAGGCAAGTTTGTGTGGTCCTAAAGCAGCAAAGCATCCTCACAATATTACCTGCCAGCTTCATGCTTGACCACAGTTAGGTCAGGCATGTGGAATGATATGTTTGGTTTACCTACGATATAACAGGATCCCTGTATTTGTCTGTTTGTAGCATGTTCTTCCAATAACTGAAGGTGGGCTATGAAAAAATTCAGATCAGCCTTAATGTTCTTCTGGGTTAATGGTGGCTGTGTTCTCACTAGTCTCCCATGAATGCTATTTTTACATGTGTTTGGAAGAACTGAGCCAGTGGTTTCTTGGATTTTCTGTGACTTCCTAAATGAATTTTTAGAGAGATTTTGGAAGGCTGGACACTTCAGGGAAGGTTCACTACTGCTGCATTTTTTTCATTTGCAGGTAACGTGTCTCATTGTTAATCGTTGGGTTAGCCAGCTTTAAAGACCTAGCCTATCCGATGTGTTTCAGTCACCTGGTTCCTCTTCTAGATTTTTTTCTTTGTCATACTGCTGAGAGCAACTAGACAACTTTATGCTTTGAAAAATGTCGATTTATGTTTAGATCTGGTTGAACAGGGCTGGTAGCAATCAGACCAGTGATTGTCGAATCCAGCTTCAACCAGTTATTAATACAATCAGGCAATTTTTGGATTTAGCTACAAATCAGATAAATACCTTTTCACACAGGTGATTTAGGCTGAATAAAATTTTGTCCCATTAAAATTATCATTCAGATTTTAAGTTCATTGAAGTCGCCTGCCTTTCATGTTAAATTTTGTTTGAGGATCCAACAAAGTTTCTTTTAAGATGCATGGAACAAAAATATGTCCAAAACATTGTCACACCACTGCATGTCTATGGCAGACTAACAAGCATTAATTAGAAAATGTCACCGTGACTCTGAATGCAGTCCTTGTATATTAATTTATGAAATGAAGTGGCCTGTTTTCACTTCAGACGAAGTGCTAATACAACCCAGCGGGTTATGTCGCTGCAACAATTTACCGCCACATCCCTTCAGTCATTTTAACAAAGCAACAGAGCAGCAAAAACAAGTGACTAATTTCCTAACTGTGTTACTATCTGTGGAGTATTTCTGCTGGTGACGGTTCCAAAAGGCATAAAAACTTTTTAACAAAACTTTAAGAGCAAAGTAACTTTGAAAAAAAAAAAACACCCAAAAGATAAGACAACTCTCTCTCTCTTTCTCTCTCTCTCTTTCTCATATCTATCTACAGTATGTATCTATCTATGTATCTATGTATCTATGTGTCTGTCAGTCTGTCTGTCTGTCTGTCTGTCTGTCTGTCTGTCTGTCTGTCTGTCTGTCTGTCTGTCTGTCTGTCTGTCTGTCTGTCTGTCTGTCTGTCTGTCTATCTATCTATCTATCTATCTATCTATCTATCTATCTATCTATCTATCTATCTATCTATCTATCTATCTATCTATCTATCTATCTATCTATCTATCTATCTATCTATCTATCTATCCTTACAAGTTGCTTATTTTGGGCGCACCAGGAAGGAGCTGCCCGCCACTCTACCTCCATCTGCATGCGTACAGGCCCCCTGTGTGTGTTTGTTTGTTCTGGGGCCTGTACATACTAACATATGCATGTGATTGGATTTGATTTGACTAACTAGAGTGTGCTCTTAATTTCCCTTCGGGGATTACTAAAGTATATTAAATCTTAAATCTATCTATATATCTATTAATGCTAATATATATATATATATATAATACATTTACAAGTCATGAATATTAGCATTAATATACATGTGAAACATGAGCTGTGAATTTGAGCGTTCGTGATCATTCCTCTGTTACCTTCTGGCTCTTAATGCTTGTCCTATCCTCTTACAACCCTTGTCAAGGCCTATATCAAGGACATCCAGCTCTGTGTGACAAAATCAGAGTACACCACAGTGTGGTAACTTCTGGAATTGGGAATCATGGTCGGCTGCACAATCTCCCTGCTGGCCTTCACCCTAGCCATAGAGGTCATCATATGGGCCTCTCGATAGGTGGTTGGCAGACAGCAAATAAGATCTGGGCTGAGGCTGCCACCAGTCAGGGCCTATATGAATGACCTCACAACATTGACCACGACCAAGGCTTGCACAGTACGGCTGCGAGGAAAGCTCCAGGACAAAATCGAGTTGGCTCGCATGAAGATCAAGCCGAGCAAGTCCAGGAGCATCTCCATTGTCAAGGGGAAGCTGTCTAACCACTGCTTCCACATTGGTGAGGAACCCATTCCAACTGTCTCTGAGAAGCCTGTAAAGAGCCTAGGTCACTGGTATGATGCTTCACTCAAAGACAAAGAGCAGGTGGAGCAACTCAGGAAGGAGGGTGGCCTGGTGAACATCGACAGAACCCTGCTTCCAGGAAAGCTGAAGCTGTGGTGCATGCAGTATGGACTACTCCCACATCTTATGTGGCCACTAACCCTCTATGAACTTCAGCTCTCAAAGGTGGAAAACCTGGAGAAACTGGTGGAAGTGGTTTAGCCTTCCCAGGTGCCTGAGCAGCGTTGGGCTTTACGACAAAGGAATGTTACATCTGCTCATTTCCAGTCTGGCAGAGGAGTACAAGTGTGCCAAGGTCTGACTGGAGATGATGCTACTGGATTCGAGCGATCCATTTGTAGCCTAAACGGCACCCATCCTGGCCAGGAAGTGGATCCCATTGGTTGCAACTGAGCAGGCAAAAGCAGTACTCAGACACAGTGACCTTGTGGGCCAAGTTCAGGAGGGGAGGAGTGGTCTCGGTCTCGTGGCCAGTACACCAGCCTGTAGCAAGGCCAACCCAGCTGAGAGACGCAAGCTGTTGGGCCAGGAGGTGTGGCAGGAAGAGGAAGCAGCAAGGCATGCACAAGCTGTGGTGCAGGCAAAGCAAGGGCAGTGGATGGAATGGGAAGGAGTAGAGAAGAGTAAGATCTCCCGGAAAGATTGGTGGGAGACGGAGACATGAAGGGTGAGTTTTACCACCAGGGCCGCCTATGATGTGTTGCCCTCTCCTGCAAACCTAAGCCAGTGTTATGGCGAAGACCCCACGTGCCCACTATGTCCAAGTCTGGCAACACTGAGGCACATCTTGGTGGGATGCAGAACCAGCCTCACCTAGGGCCGAGACATCTGGCGGCACAACTAGATGCTAAGATGTCTTGCAGCAGTGCTTCAGGGTCAACGCACAGCCGTGAATACCCTTCCTCCACCGTCATCCTGTTGGCACCCAACACCATTCATTCAAGAGAGACAGGCCAGCAACACCACCATAAGAGTTGAGGCTGGACAGCTGGGCAGAGCACAAGACTGGAAGCTGCTGGCAAACCTGGATAAAAAACTCTGCTTCCCACCTCAGATCCACCAAAGCCCACAGGCAGGCAGTCAAGGACCTCTCTAAGGCTGCTGAGGAAGGGAGCCAGTTGCAGGCAGACATCTTCTGATTACCACCGCTAATTCCGCCGCAGCGGGTCACTGGGAGCCGGAGCCTATCTCGGCGGCATAGGGCATGAGGCAGGGGACACTCCGGGCACAACGCCAGTGCACCGCGGAGTCACACACAAAGACATACAACCATGCGCACACACATTCATTCCTATGGGCAATTTGGAACGGCCAATCAACCTGAAGCGCATGCTTTTGGAGGTGGGAAGAAGCTGGAGAACCCGGAGAGAACCCATGCAGACACGGGGAGAGCATGCGAACTCTGCACTGAGCGGGACTGGAACCCGGGTCTGCCGTGTTGTGAGGCGACAGCGCTAACCACTGCGCCACCGTGCCGCCCCGGAGCCAGTTGCTATGGAAGAAAATTAAGGATCTGACCTGAGCCTTCAAGTGAGCTGCTGGCATTTGGGGAGTGAACCTGGGACGCTGAGAATCACTGCTGAACCCTATGGAGGTGTCGTGGGTCAATCAGCGAAACATCAGTGAAAGAGGGCGCCCACTTGACAATCCTAAGGATGCCATCACTCACTTGAACTCCACAGAGTCTCATCGGTGCCTTTAGTACAATATCTGTTGAGGGATATCAGCATCTACTCCTATACAACAGATCAGATCTTCATTAAAGCACTCAAGGAAAGATTCACATCCCTGACTAACAATCAAATGTTAAATCAATAGCCCGATCTTTTTGTGTGGGCCAGATGCATGACCTTATCCTGTGCAAAAAATGGTTGCTGCAGCAAATGTTTAGTATATCCAAGCTGCAAAAAGAAACCGGATCTATGGAAAACCAAAAGGTTTCATTTGAGATGTCAGTGGCTCTGAATCTTGTCGACCATGTTACCACTGCTGGAGACATTTATCCAATATGAAATGCATCTCATGGAGACCAGACCTGCTCTACTCTCAGCTTTGACAGCCATGCAGTGTTATTTATAAGTTAATTGGACTTTTGGATTGAATTTAGTTACATCATGGTATGAAAAAGATCAATTGGATGTAAACTGAGGCTGCGATAAACTGGTGAATAAGATAGAAAAGCATACTGAGACTGAGAGAGTCTCTATTACAAGAGACAATGGAATCTCAACACTGTATAGTCTTGTTAGAAAAATGTAACATTAATGAGAGTAAATGTCAGATTTTTATGTCATAATGTTATATTTGAGAGCGATTGTGTTTTATCATAAAAAATGTATTACATCTTATTCATTATCATACTGGATGTCGAAAACACATCTACTGCAATTTTACGTATATGTTTGTGTCGCTCCAGACTAAACTACTTTAAATAGAGAGACAGTTATGAGTCATGCACACTTCAAATGAAGCTGAAGCATTCCGACACTTGATTTAATTTGATTTGGAGAAATACGGAGCACTAAAAAGATGAATAAAGTAATTTAATAAGCTGCTCATTAAGCACTGAGTGGTTATATTTGCTGATAGCATGGACAAATATTTTACACTCTCTGGACAGCATCACAGGGGAATATACAATACACACACACACACACACACACACACACACACACACACACACACACACACACACACACACACACACACACACACACACACACACACACACACACACACGTATATGCTGTGATCTACACAGGCAATATGTTTATCCATAACTGGATATACAGAAATGCATTAATAATGTATAATATCTACATTAAGCATGGAAAGCCTTCATTGTTTTCTTAAATGCATTATTCTGTTCAGTTTTAATTGACAGAGACAGAAAGTTCAACCCTTCAGGCATAATTGCTAAAAATGACAATAATAGATGTGTTTTAACTTTTTGGGGTGACTTGTATTTCACTGATAGTGTAATCATGTCAACCAAATGTATAAAAGAAAGCTCACCCCTGACACGAAGAAAACTCTTTATTAAAGCTGATTTGTGAGGATGTTTAGCGACTTCATCAGAAAATGTATTTAGCAAATCCTCTCGCTGTGTAGTTCATCGCAAAGCAAACCGTCAAATGTCAAAATTCATTAGCAGCCAAGGTATAGTGTTAATAAGATGGGTTGGAACTAAGGGAGCAGAGTTGATAAAAAGAACTGAGATCAGATATAGTAGGCTGTCTACAGTAGCACCCAACTCCTTAAAAAGAGCAGCTCCTGCTATACATCCTCATCTCCTGTCACATAGTTTACATCCCAGCTTGCTGTCACAAGGGAAACGACTCAGAAATCATCCAAACATGTCAAGCAGTCAGAGTCTGCACCATTTCATCATAAGTTCTGCACTGGGAGTGAGCCCCTTTAAGACTTGGGTGATTATAAACCCTCATTTTCTATTCTGGATCATCAGGCAGCTGTCTAAACAGAGCCGAGTTTGCTCAGGTATCCGTCACTGGCTGGGGGAAATGCTGCGTGTTAGATTTATTACCATGCACTCTTTTGCATCTTTGAATATTTCTACACGCTCGCCTAGATCCTGACCCATTTTGGTGTCTCTCTGTTTCCAATATGTAGATTGAGTTACATGGAGGAAGGGAAACGCTGGAGTTCAATAGCTTGAAATACCACTCAAACCAAAATTATAAGCAATGGGTAATTTTCTGTTTCAAATTTGACTCATTAACCCTGCAAGCTGTTCCGAATGGCTGAGTTGTTCCTGGTACACAAGGCTATCGAGTTGTTGTTCAGGAAATCAAATCTGAAACAACGTTTTCAAAAAGAAAGCATTCATGAACATGAATCTCAGGAGTGGGATGCTAGAGCACCATCTGTTATGACTTACACTCAAAAAGTGACACTAGGTGTGACTGGCTGCTGAAATGTACGGGCAGGTTAGGATTGTAAAGTAGCTGTGACAGTTAGTTAGAACGCCAGCGGTAGCCTCGGCTTGCTTAATGAACTAACATGTTCATGTTGGCAGCACTAACTGAACCATTTATTAGTGAGCTGGGAAGACACATGGTGCACTCATGTCGGTAATGACAGCAGCCGCCAGATGACAACATGACAAAAATATTTATTGTCACTGTAATTTTTCTTATGCAGTCAAAGTTAAGTTCTTTTACTTTAGGTTAACATAATATTTTTTTTTATTAGAAAATAGAACAGAACAAATATAGTCCTAAAAATATTATATTCAGGTACAAAATTACAGTTTTTATTTAGCTGCAGTCCTGGGCATCGCCTCATGCAGATTTTTGGCTGAAATGAATAACACTTTTTTGAGTAAAAAAAAAAGCTTTATTTGTCCACTCGTAATGTGCCTTGCCTTCTTCATATAACCTGCAACACAAAAAAGAAGAGAACTAAGCATAATTAATCAAATTTAAAAGAAACCTGCTTTCTTATACATTTCTTCTCTAATTCGGCTCTTCTTACATGCTTAATGCCAAAACAATAAGAATCAATTCTGAGAATAAAAAAAATTGTGAATATTTATTTCCAATATATTAACTGTCTCTTCACTGTACTGTTATTTGAAGAAGCCAGATATGAGCATTCTTCTTATACTATATGTGTCATGCATGTACTGTAGTTATCTCATCAAATTGATTCTGAGAGTCTATGACAATGACACTGTGACCTTAATGTGCAGCAGTTTAAGCAGTGTGCCTTGGAGCCTTAAATTTGACATTTTGGCTGGTTGTGCATCAAATGCAGTGTGGTTATTCCCCTCGGTCTACTGGCTGTCTCTTTATGAATCCTGAAGTTATAATCTGTCAACACACATCTGACATTCAGGGAGACGTTCTGTATTGAGATGTGGCTTCTAGCCAGACACAATCATCTCGTCCTTGAGATGGAGATGGAACTTCTCACTCTCACCTCAACCTTTTCAAATGAGCTTTTATTGCCTTGTTAAGATCAAATAGGTGCAATCATTCGAGATAATATGGAACAAAAAGCAGACTTGGCTCAAAAGAGTGTGTCTCATTTCTTTGTTCACACAGCCGCTGACTGAATTAGCGAGCACAGCGTGTTGCGAAGCTGAGGATGTCTCGTCTCTCAGCTAGTCTGAACCCTGAAGCAGATGGTATCATTAGATGACTGTAGAACGTGTTCATATCAGCTTGAGACATGTAAAGTCTATTTTCAACCGCATGAGTGTGTGACAACATCAAGACAACAGGAATTAGTAGACTAGTTAGAAAAGGACAAATTCTACTTTCTGTTCTTTTATTATATAACCTTCTTGCTGAGAGTTTAATGGAACCATTAAGACTCCTCTGATGTCTTTATAGTAAATATGAAGCTACAGGAATGCTGTTTCCTATGGTGGCCCTAAAGTGTAAAACACAATATCGAATAACAAAACTCAAGTAACTCATTAAACACACAGATTGTCGCTGATTTTACCGACGTACAGGCCATCTTTGTAACAGGAGAAGAATGTGGCCTCCAGCTTTGCTGTTTTCCTTTGCCAAACAAAAATCCGTTGCTGTGTTTACCTATATGGTAATTTTACCATAGGGCCACCATATCATCCCCTTGTTGTTACATTCTGTGAAGAGGTGATGAATTGTAATTGTCAGTGTTTGTGTGTTCGTCCGTCTGTCCACCAAATATCTACACAACCGTTGCAGATAGAAAGATGAAAGAATAAGCACATTACTCGGGCGGCAAAAGGGATGAAAATGAGATGACCACCTTTACCTTAACAAAACTAGGTCAAGGTCAAATTTCATCTTCTATTGGCACATTCTATTGGCTGACGGCATCCGGAAGTGTGCTACATTCTGTGAGTCTCGGACTTCCAAGAGAAGAGTGTGGGAAAAGGTAATAAAGATAGGTGGTTTATTATCAGTGTGGGGAGGGTTCATAAATGTTTAAATTACAGTCAATAACAAGATAAATAGTTTGTCGCAGAATTTGTTAATCGTGTGTGGTTCCTGGAACGCATTAACTGCGAGGAATAAGGGCGCACTGTATATCTTTTTACGTACACATCTCTGAAATCTGATAAGATATACCGTAATCACAAAAAAAAGCAACATTTTCAGGAAGCCAGAGGCCAAACAATGTGTAGGTCAGGGTAAAATGTTGAATACAGGGGTGTCGCACGGTGTTGTAGTCTTTGACTGCCTTGTTTACGTTGAAATTTTTTAAAATTTTTAACTTGAGACAGCTTCACCTGTAAATTACTTACAATGTGACTGTGTTTTAGAATGACAGTCACATTGTAAGTAATTTGACTGTTTTAGAATAACAGTACTAGATTACATACACACATAAACGATTGTACTGTATTACTGTATTGTTGTAAATTTACCATACTGGTTAGTTTTCTCAGTAAATTGCAGTGTATTTACATTGTTACCTGTATTTAAATTTGCAGTCTGTTACTGAGTTAATTGTATGGAGGCTATTGTGTCTTCCTTGTTCCACTGACCACTCAAACCACTTTATACAAGGCAGTATTCACCCATTCATTCACACGGAGAGGTTGCCATGAAGGTAAGGCACCACCTGCTCAGTCCTGCACAAATTCAACATGACTGCTGTTTATTTATGCTGTAAATAAACAGCATAAATAAACAGAAGTTACAGCATGTCACTGTGTCCCATTAATACAAATGAGCACAGCAAAGTTTTCAAGTGCAGTGGTAACTAACTAACTAACTAACTAACTAACTAACTAACTAACTAACTAACTAACTAACTAACTAACTAACTAACTAACTAACTAAATGACTGTTTTTACTCGTTGACTACGAGAGTGGTATCAATCTTCTCGTCCAGCTTGAAACAAAAAATTTTACCAAAATGTTGACCAATTTTTTTGTTTTGTTACATGTAGGGTCAATATTACTCAATAAGCATAAGCACTTGTTTTGTCACCAGCATTAATGTAAAGGTGAATGTGAGCTCTGCTAGAAACAAATGTTGAGCAAATAGAAATATTATCCTTCCCACCAGGATGTGAAAAGTGACCGGCCAGCGCTCCTATTAACACTTTCAGATAGTTAAGAAAGGAGATTGTGTTTGTTTGTCAAATATTCAAAAGATTATATTGGGCATTCTTGAATTGAAAAATAAAATGATGCATGCAAAGATCTCTGGTATTTTTTATAGTATAGTGGTATTTAAACAAACAAATGATTATAAATTATTTTTAATACAGAACAAATCACCTGCAAATACATACAGAGAAATGGATTGCATCAGAGTCATTGTAATTGTGAAATTCGAAGCAGACACATCCTCTTCACCTGTGAACCATTTGTCATCATGTCTCCAGGTCCAAATGTATCTCTGTATGGAATAAATATAACATATACAGAATTTACCTTTATTTTTCTTCACAGCAACAGATGCATAAGCAGTTTCACTAAATGGAATAATGTCTGTTTTATGAAGAGTGTTGTGGTTGCATAAACTACGTTGCCAATGTGATAAACTTGGCAAACCAACAAAACAAACAGCTGCCTGTATTATTATTTTTTTATTGCACTCGAGGCAGCAGCCCATCACTGCCAAATGGACAAGAATCACTACAGATGCATGTGTTCACTAATAGCAAAGAGATATGAAGACAGCTGCAAAGTCTTTTAGCCATTAGGACTCCATTCATTGTTTGAAGCTAGAAAAATACTTTATTTTGTAATCTGAATGTGCAAGTTTTACTGGCAGCATTCAACCTAAGAATTGCATCAACACAACACCCGTAACAGGCTTTGGGATTTCAGTTCTTGGCTGATTTTGAGCTGGCGGCCGGCATGTTATGAAAATGGATCTGAGAGCACTTCTGGCAAAGACAGCATGAACACCAGTAGCATGCAGTCTCTAGCTACAGCGATCACTTCCAACTCATAGGTAGGAATAAAACAAGACATTAGTTTTAACAGAGATCATCACATAACTAACTTCACACAGAATAAAGAGATGAAGATAAGTGTTTTCCATCTTTAGCTATTTAGAACAACTAAGTTACAGCTGTGAAAGCATCAGGTTATACTGAATATTTTACTGTCCACTGCAAAAATATTCATCACCAACAACCTTCCTCGCACCTCTCCATTCAGCTTGGTACCTGAGCTGCTTTACGATCATTTCTGTATGTTTCACAAATAGCATGTTGCTGTTGCTTACTGAGAATTAAAAACCTGTTTTGTGAAAACAATGTGATAACGCAATGAAGCACAAAGTGAAGACATCTTCTTAATCAAGAAAAGCTCACAGCAGAGTAATTTTACATTTTTCCATAATTTATTTTTTTCAAAAACAGACAGCTCTGTAATTAGCTTTGTGGAGATTGACTTAAAATATGTATGAAGCTACACTTTCCTGAGTGATGATGGCTCCAAAGATGACTGATGGCTGGTCTTCAGTCCTTTGGCAGTAGATTTCTGTGCCTGCTGTTCTGCAGAGATGCACAAGGAGTGCACAGTACACAAGCACAAGGAGAAAATGCTAATTTGCAAAAAGGTGAAGGATGCATGGTTCATGTTCCAGTAGAGTTAGGGGAGAGATTATGTAAAGTGGATATGAGAAGAGTGTTGCATGACTTTTAGGAAGGAGTTAAGACAGGCTCTGGGTGGTCAGGAGGTGCATCCAGATGACTGGAAACTACAGCTAATGTGATCAGGGAGACAGGTAGGAGAGTACTTGGTGTGTCATCTGGAAGGAAAGTAGATAAGGAGACTTGGTGGTGGAATGAGGAGGTGCAGGAGTGTATACAGAGAAAGAGGTTAGCTAAGAAGAAGTGGGACACTGAGAGGACTGAGGAGAGTAGACAGGAGTACAGGGAGATACAGCGTAAGGTGAAGGTAGAGGTAGCAAAGGCCAAACAAGAAGCTTATGATGACTTGTATGCTAGGTTGGACAGTAAGGAGGGAGAGACTGATCTATACAGGCTGGCAAGACAGAGAGACAGAGATGGGAAGGACGTGCAGCAGGTTAGGGTGATTAAAGATAGGGATGGAAGTTTATTGACAGGTGCCAGCAGTGTGATGGGAAGATGGAAAGAGTACTTTGAAGAGTTGATGAACGTGGAAAATGAGAGAGAACAAAGACTAGAAGAGGTGACTGTTTTGGACCAGGAAGTAGCAAAGATTAGTGAGGAGGGCACTGAAGAGGATGAAGAGTGGAAAGGCAGTCGGTCCTGATGATATACCTGTAGAGGTTTGGAAGTGTCTAGGAGAGGTGGCAGTAGAGTTTCTAACTGGGTTGTTCAACAGGATCTTAGATAGTGAGAAGATGCCTGAGGAATGGAGGAGAAGTGTGCTGGTGCCCATTTTTAAGAACAAGGGAGATGTGCAGAGTTGTGGCAACTACAGAGAAATAAAGCTGAATAGCCATACAATGAAGTTGTGGGAAAGAGTAGTTGAAGCTAGACTAAGGGCAGAAATGAGCATTTGTGAGCAGCAGTATGGTTTCTTGCAAAAAAGAGTACTACAGATGCAGTATTTGCTTTGAGGATGTTGATAGAGAAGTACAGAGAAGGCCAAACGGAGCTGCATTGTGTTTTTGTAGATCTGGAGAAAGCTCATGACAGGGTGCCCAGAGAGGAACTGTGGTTTTGTATGAGAAAGTTTGGAGTGGCAGAGAAGTATGTGAGTGCGGTGCAGGACATGTATGAGGACTGTAAGACAGTGGTGAGGTGTGCTGTAGGTGTGACAGAGGGGTTCAAGGTGGAGGTGGGACTGCATCAGGGATCAGCTCTGAGCCATGGTGATGGACAGGCTGACAGACGAGGTTAGACAGGAATCTCCATGGACTATGATGTTTGCAGATGACATTGTGATCTGCAGTGAGAGTAGGGAAGAGGTGGAGGAGAAGCTAGAGAGGTGGAGGTTTGTCCTGGAAAGAAAAGGAATGAGGGTTAGCCGCAGTAAGACTGAGTACATGTGTGTGAATGAGAGGGACCAAAGTGGAAGAGTGAGGTTACAGGGAGAAGAGATCAAGAAGGTGGAGGATTTTAAATACTTAGGGTCAACAGTCCAGAGCAATGGAGAGTGTGGAAAAGAGGTGAAGAAGCGTGTACAGGCAGGATGGAACGGATGGAGAAAAGTGTCAGGTGTGATGTGTGATAGAAGAGTTTCAGCTAAAATGAAAGGAAAGGTGTACAAAACTGTGGTGAGACCAGCGATGTTGTTTGGTCTAGAGACAGTGTCACTGAGGAAAAGACAGGAGACAGAGCTGGAGGTAGCAGAGATGAAGATGCTGAGGTTCTCTCTGGGAGTGACCAGGAAGGATAGGATCAGGAATGAGTACATCAGAGAGACAGCACATGTTAGAGGTTTTGGAGATGAAGTCAGAGAGGCCAGACTGAGATGGTTTGGACATGTCCAGAGGAGAGATAGTGAATATATTGGTAGAAGGATGCTGAGTTTTGAACTGCCAGGCAGGAGGCCTAGAGGAAGACCAAAGAGGAGGTTTATGGATGTAGTGAAAGAGGACATGAAGATAGTTTGTGTGAGAGAAGAGGATGCAGAAGACAGGGTTAGATGGAGGCAACTGATTCGCTGTGGCGACCCCTGAAGGGAAAAGTCGAAAGGAAAAGAAGAAGATGTATAAGGACACTCACCAATAATTCTACAATACAGTATAATATATTGTCTGTATGTACACACATAAAGATACTACACTAAGTATTGACCTAACAAATTTATTTGTTACCCATTTTAAATATTAAATCAACAAAATTTTACCAAATTTTGTTGATTTAATATTTCTTGTCACTGAGTGTAGTGCCATGAGATGTGCTGTGATGCTGTTTCATTTAATTCCTCCGGTCTATTTTTGTTTTCATAACTTGACATACATACAATGTCATTCTGATCAAAGTAGTTCAGATTTAAATTTTATTTGTTTAAAAAAAAATATTCACCATGTGATTTATATCAAATCTGTCCAAATTATTCTATTGAGATACTTTACAGTCAAGGCCCACTATCGTTATGACAAAACTAACATACTATATTTTAGTAAACAGTCTTTTAATAACACTTAATGTAACCTTTAGCCATGTATAAAAACAAATGATCTTGCAGCTTTGCAGTAGAACATCTACTGCACTAATATAAATAGTGATTGATGCTGCTAGATTTTGCACTTCTAGATCAGCTTTGTTCATAAATCTTACTATGTATTACAAGTACAAGGGGGCAATTAAAGTGCTATGCCTCTGAACACATTTGAAAGAATTGCACCTTTGGAAAAGTGAAACAAAAAGGTGCATGAATTATGGATAGGTCAGTAGGTGCCTGTCCGCAGGGGTTATAAATGGTTATAAACTATAAAACACAGGATAGAGTCAGGAATATAATTACAAATATAATTTGGTACAGAGACAGCAGAAAGCAAAAAGAAAATCTAATTTGCTTTGTAAAATAAAGCATGTAATTACGGTTAATATGGATACAGTAAATATTATTTTATTAACCAAATGAATGGTTGTTTTTCTACCTACTGCATGTATAATTAATCAACCATTGGCTCCACTTATCTTCAAGCTAGCCTCATAAAGTCACTGTACTCCTCTACTAGTGAAAAGATTAATTGCCCTAGCAGTTCCACTCAGATTTTGTTCCTTTGTCTCTTTTGTTTCCTTTATGTTAATTGCACAAGTATGCTGTGGTGCATTTTTAACAAAGTGTCAGTTTAAAAGAATGCATACTGCACGACTGGTAGTTGATGTAAATTAGTTTTAATAATGTCTCAGTGAGATGGAAACTACATGTCAGTTCTTCATCAGTGTGAACAGCATAGTGAACCATGAGAAAAAAAAAATCATGAATGGATGGATTAAGCTTAAAACTGACATAAGACAAACAGTTAAAAAACAGAACTAAAATAAATTTGAATGCAAATATCTCTATCCATAAATATATCTGGGTGAATATAACCACTCACCTGTTTCCTCCGTCTGGGTTTTAACCAAATCATATAACAGTGTTTTTCTTTATCTACAGGGAGAAACA
The DNA here is from genome assembly GCA_013358685.1 of Antennarius maculatus. Classification (NCBI taxonomy): domain Eukaryota; kingdom Metazoa; phylum Chordata; class Actinopteri; order Lophiiformes; family Antennariidae; genus Antennarius; species Antennarius maculatus. The sequence continues at coordinate 8,686,371 of CM023616.1, read as the reverse complement.
GAATCATACAATAAAAATAATGTTAATTTTTTTTTAATATCTGATACACTGCACAGTAACTGAATAATAAGCATAGACAAACTGCATGCACTATAAAGCACACACACACCCACACCCACACACACACAGTAATGTGCACACAAAGGAAAAAAAAAAATAGAACAGTCCATCATTCCATCACTGTGAAAAAAAGTAAACCAGTTATAAAAATTAAATTTATTAATATCACTGTGGTGATGTTTAGTCTTTTTGGACATTATGTTAGTGTCTTTTATTAAAAAGTATTATTTATTTTATTTCATTTTAGCTGAATTCCTTATTGTCTACTTAGAGGATTTTTATTCAACTTTTATTTGGTGTTAAAAAGGGCAGGTTTACTTTTTTTTAAGTGGAAGTTAGCATTCATGATTAAATTAGCATTATTATTATTTTCTTGTTTACCTGTTTAGTGTTTAGTCTTCAGTCCCGTGATCTACACACTTAATGAGCCAGTCTTCGGGTGTACTGATCACAAAAGAGAGTTAAAATTGCTACTTTAATGTTTATAGCAAGTAAAATTGCAGCGCATGGACAGATTCCTATACAAAAATGCAGAGAGAGATTAGCAGAGACATTGATTCGTGGCAGGTAAAATCCACTGCCATTATTTCACTCATCAATAACACACTACCACAGGCTGAATATCTACATCCTACATGGGTCATTATGCTGTTCAGCAGCCAGCCTCCAATTCTGAGCCTTTCTGAGGCATTATTATGATAATATATGAGGGCTTCTTACCTCTTTTAACTCCATATCATTCTCAGAGTCAATCAGTGTCTGTTTAATGATGTAAAACTTCAGAAAATGGATTAAGAGAAGAAATGTATTAGTTTATAAATAAGAAAGTGATCAAATATTCGAGGGACGATCGAGCAGGAATATAAAAGATTTAACAGATAGTCATTTGGAGACATTTGGACAGTCTTTATGAAGTGAGTTAACCGTTACCTGGAAGAACATGTTAAATGGTCTTGGTGTCAGCTGTGTTAACAAAATGAAGATAAAATATCAAGTTTTAGCTCAGCAGCCACCTATTTAGAGAGTCTTGAACACTGTAGAGGTTTATGTTGTTTTTATTAAATGCTTTATATACAAATACAGATTACACACAAAACAAAGCACGCAATAGGAATGACACACGGTATATTTTTGACTGCTTTCAATCCAAACAAGAACATGTGTTTTGCACAATTATGATCTCACCCTTTGCATTATTTAAAGCACAAAGTTAACTGAAGTCTGTGGAATCAACACCACAAACTTTGACCCAGAGTGTCATCCAGCAGTCAGGCATGGGACACTTTAGGTTTGATTTAGATTTCTAAACATTAACCTCTGTTATAAGAATGTCAGGGTCAATTTATTTGGGTCCCTGGAGAGGGTTTGGTTTCCATTTGTTGCCTTTGAAGGAGTTTATTAAGGAAATTTTACAGCTTTACAGCTTTATTGCTGTTATTTGTTAACTGTTGAAGATTCCGCTTTATTTAATAGTTGCACACCTCCCTCTTCAGCACCTGTGTTACCAAAGTCTAAAGCAAAGTAGTACTGCAGTAGTACCTCTACAGTCTAGAACAGTTTAAACTCAGTTAAACATCATTCATAAAAATGTTGTCTTTATAAAACGTTGTACATTGGGAACAAGCATCATGTGATAGGAGACGTATTTTGTTCAATTAAATTAACTTCTCAAAGAGTTGTTTTCAGTGATGAATTAATCTGTAAATGATCCACCTACTACCAGACCAGTCAGCAAACAGCAGTGAAAATTAAAAAAAAACAACTTTACATCACATTACATTTGCTCTGCATTTCCACCTAGTTAAGTCATTTTGAATTACCCACAGTCTGTCAGATTTGTTAATATCTACATTCCAGGTCCACAGGACAGTATCTCCCAAGAGAAACACTCTGCCAGGCAAGAAAATAAAAGACAACTGAGATGTTTACTTGTGTGTTTTCTAGTTGTCATGTCATAACTGCTGACAATGATAACAACTCTGATAAGAACACAAGCATGTCAATTTTTTTTCAGTCCTTTAGCCTGACAACTTGGAAGATGTATTCAGAGTCATGTCACATGAAGTAAGACAGAAATGTGATGGTGCTATCAAAGAGATCAGTAAATTTACCTGTGGGCTCAGAATATATAGTGAATGACTCAGAACTTTGATGGATTGTGGTCCAATAAAGAAGAAATTATGCAGAACCAGGAACAGTAGGCTAACTGAAAGATAAAAATATAATACTGCACCAGCAAACCTTTAGAATCACTGCTTTAAAGGCAAAAAAATGGAAACAAGTTTGTTGAAAAGGGCAAATCTGCAAAAATTAACTAATCAACTGATTTTTGGGCGAATGTGAGTAGAATGAAGAGAAATTGTTGACACAATTTTATGAACAACTTTCCTTAAGTGGATGAGTGTCACATTTAATTTCCTCTGTGTAATTATTAAAAAAATCTCTGTGCAAATAAAAATATACTGGAACATTGTTAAAGTTTGTGGATTTATGATTTTTATGGAGCTACGCTTTAATTCAGTTTCTGAAGGAGATGAAGAAAAACGGATATGTTACAACATTTTATGAAGAATTTAAAAAATATAGAAATATTTTGAAATCAGAGGTTACATATCTGGAGTAACTTCAGTATCTACCATATGGATGTTTTCTGTAGCCCCCTCTTGTCAGCCGTAACACTGGGACTTTGAGGCCTGGTCGGTTAGATCCCCACTCCTCTTCTGCAAAACAAACAGTTAAAAAATATGAAATGGAAAGCTGCTGCATTTGTTGCACTGAAGACGTTGATGTGCTTATGTACCGTATAACATCCAGTCACAGTTCATTAAACAAAAGGCATGAAAATTCAAGCGAGCAAACTGGCTCAAGTACAGTAAAGGCTTTTCTCCACACAAAATTGATTTCATGTGATCTCTGGCCTCTGTTGGACCAGCACTGAGATATGATGGAAGCTCCTTCCTCATAAAGTAAAATTACATAAAGATGGTGAATGCTGCTGTGTGGCACGTTGCACTGCTTCCAAATAAGAAAGTGTTTATGGGGCAGAAAATCAAATTATTAGCCCTGGGATTTTGGTTTGTTCCGACCTCAACACCCCAGTGCACCATTCATTGTGCTGAAAACGAATGAACATGCAAAGTCATTGTGGCAACCAGCTTATCGCTGATGTCATGCCACAAACTCATGACTACATTTTTGGTCATTTAAACATTTTCGATTAAATCAAAGATTAACATGTGTTACATTATTCAATGGTATGAGAAAATTTGAAGTCTTTTGTTTGTGACACTTGCAACTGGTGTCGTGGAGATAGAGGATTTTCCTTTTCCAGTGGTGTTATGTGGACAGCACCAGCTGCTCTGTTGATAGCAACAGATTTTGTGGAATAAGCCAATGATGGCACATGTCCAAAATGCAAAACACCACCTTTACCATGGGCATTGGTTTTCCTCTTGAGCTTCCATTGGCACACTTACTGTTCTACTCATTGATGCCAAGGATACCTCTAAAACGTTTTTTAAAAAAAAATCATAACTAATGCAACATATTTAACTAATTACATATATCAACAGAATTGAGTTGTTACTGATTTTGTGAAATATTACTGACTTACAGCAGTTACATGGACAGAACATTGCATTATGGGCTCCAACTAGTAATTAAGTCTTTTGAGTAATGATTTGTTCCAAAAAAATCTGTAAAATAATTCTGTAAAATATAATATCATAATGGTGTCATCCTCAAATTTCCTGACTGCCAACAATTCCAGGATTAAGGATCAGGATATCAGTTAATTCTTACATTTGAGATGCTCTGTTGAGAAATCACATTTTAGTGACTGGGAAATATTCAATTTCCCAGTCACTGTGTTGTCACTTTATTTTTTAAAAGATTTTTTCATCTGTAATAGTGTCAATAGGATTTTTGCACATATGCTATAATGTGAAATAGCAGAAAGAGAAAGAATGGAAGTGGAAATTTGTGTCCAAGGACGCAGATGCCACGCTCCTGGAAACGCTGAATGTGTGCTAATGGCTGATGTGGTTATACAAATGAAAAAGAGAAATCACCAGTTGTTCAGCCACGCATAATATAAGTTGTTCTTACCATAATTGTTGTAAGATTCCTCACTGTTTCCATGTCCGTATTCATAATATTCGGAAATGCTATGTAAGACAAAGGAGAGACAGCAGTCAAAAGAAAGAATGATGAGCTGCTTTTATGTATCATTTAGTTTGTGTAAAATAGGGAAGGGTAGAGCAATGTGTCAAATGAGGTTGGCATTATTGCATACATTTATGATCATCCAAATACACCATAAAAAACCTAACATGTTCTTCCACCTTTCAGGACTTCCAAACAGCCACACCATCTGTGTCACCCAGCATGAAGCTCACTGGTTCCCAATAAAAAAATAGACCTTCATAAAATACTTATTCTCCATAAAAATGTATTTGTTGGTGTCTATTTTCTGTAATGGATTGATATACATTTGGTCCCCTGAGTATTTATGGCAGCAGGATGGTATGCATGGTTAACTGTAGTATTTCAGAGAAACATGATATGTCAGGCCTTAAATGTCTTGTTATTAGGAAGAGGTCACTGTTTTTTTTTTGGTAAATCTGAAAATATCCATGACCAGGATCATCACCAATTAAAGAAAGAATAGCTATTCACTTTTAGAAGCTATTTATCTACCGTACTATTTGGCAGCTGTTTCTAAAAAAAACATCACATTGGAAAGTTGTCGCATACGTTGTCAAAAATAATGTGTTTTCGCAAATGTAACACAGAATTCTGCTTTTACTGACTTCTGTCATCTAAAAACGATTCAACCCTTAACAAGCATCTACAGACACTTTATGATCTGCTCTAAATGTAAGACACATCCAGAAGACACCAGCTTCTGGTAGCATTCACAGATTATGTGCTGCAATCTCCTTCTTCAAATTCCATCAGAGATTATCTATAGGATTCAAGTCAAATGACTCTGACGGCTACTCTAGAATCATCCAGGACTTCTGAGATCAATGTCCTTTTGGAAAGTCTACTGATTCCCAAACTTCAGCTCCCTCACAGGTGGTAAGATGTTTTCCTTGAGGATGTCCTCATCCTTGATGGAATCCATGTCACTCTCCACAAAGTGAAGGTTTTCAATGTCGGAGGAAACAAAGCAGCCCCAATGCATCATCAAGCCACAGCACTTTTTCATTGTAGGTAAGGTGGTCATTTCACAATATGCTTCATATGCCTCAGAAGAACAGTATCCTAAAACTCCTGGGTCTAAAACTCCTTATCTAGATGGTTGTGCACTACTTCAGTCAAATTCTTAGATATCTTAGAGTTTTGTCTTGTAGTCGTGACATAAATTTTAGCGTTAAGAGGAAAGACTTTGGGACTCAACTACTAAAGTCAGTCTGTGAAGGTTGGCATCGTGTTTTAATGTCTGATCTGCAAATGTGCACTCAGTCTCTGAGGGATAATATTCTGGGGGGTTGAATAAGTCTGAGACTGCAGTAATCAGTAAAAGTAGCATTTTGTTTTGAATGTGGGAAAAAAAAAATCTTAAAATCTGTTGTATCGAGCCATTTAAACTGTTCTTGTGTGATTTGACAATTGCCAGCAGCTGATAAATAGTATTTTGCCAATAAAACTAATATGCAATGGGGTCTGAATAAATTTAGCTTCCAACTGTATTATTAATGAACATATGTTAACACTATAACACACTGCAGTGACAGCCCACAAGACAGCTGCTCAGAGTAAACATTTCAAACGTTGTATTATAGGCAACAGTAGACAGATGGTGATTGGAAAACTGACTGAGGACATTTTGTTGTTTATGCAGTGTTCTTGTGTGAGTGCAAACAACACCTCTTCGACTGACTGATGTAGTTATCCTCATAGGTTTCATAACTCTCGTTGTCATACTCTCCACTGTAGCCGTCATCGTAGCCCTGTGAGGAAACAAGAAGGAAGCGATGAAGCTGACTTGTCTCCTCATCTTCACCCACTCAACAATCGATACTTCCATAGCTCCACAGGCGACATCCATGACTTCAATTCCATAATAGGAGGAGAAACAGATAATTAATTCATGTCCAACAGAGATCAGTGAGTAAAGCTCACAGGGGGTATGCTTCACTCGAGAAACCTCTTTGAAAGTATCTTGAACCGCAAAGAGGATGGAGTAGGTACTCGAGAAAGACGCACAAAAAGCCATCAGGTCCAAACATTCCTGGAGAAAAACAATAAAAATGTCAAACTGTGTGCAACACAGAGTAAAGACATCCTCAATTTATGTGCAGTTGTACAGAAACTTTCCAGATGATCTCTCCTCCAATATTGCCATCTGTAAGTGCTGCTTACCGCATTAGAATATAAAAGACCTTCCGCATAGTTGTAAAGTAAACACCCTTTTTTACTGTTCTTTGTGGTATTCTACCACGTAGAACACAGAATGCAAGATGACTGTGTTTTGGACCCTATGCTGACTGTGATGAGGATATTTTCAGTGTTTTCAATATCCAATGTAATGTAATTACATAATGATAATAAGCTGCTTTAAAACGTCTGCAGTCTGTAAATCCAGTTAGAGAATTTTAAGTTCCACAGCGTCCTCTGTTCTGAAAGCAATTATATGAATAACTGGCTTTTGGACGCATTCAAGTAAACACCATAGCTTGTTTACATGGAGATCTAAGAGAGCAGCTTGAATGGACTGGCCAATGTTCACGTATTATCATCAGGTCAGGGCCATCAGTTCTCTGCTGAGGAGTAGACACTGATCAGGTTGCTGCAGCTATTCTTTTTTTTTTTTTTTTGTATTGCTGTTTGACTCATGGGTGTATTTTCCACTGGATGGAGGTTAGCTAGTTGTCTTGAAATAGCAGAAACTCAGATAAGAGAAGAAAGGAGTTGATCAAAATGTTGAAAGGCACATTGGAGTTGCATTCAGTTCTGACTGCATGCTGACAGAAGTCGGTTTTATGAAACATGATTGCTTGGAATTCTTTTTTTTTTTTTGGCCTTGGGTTTTGTCAATCAGATAACTCTCAGGCTGTGCTTTAGTTTTGAAGGAGGTCTTTTGGGACTGCATTTATCAAAAACTACTGGATTTCTATCAACAAAAGAAAAATTTATTGCAGAGTAGTTTTAGCCCTGTAAAGTCATATTTGATACGTTTGGCTTTACAGGGGTTGGAGACCGTCATAAATTTACTATTATTTTTGATAAAACCTGATGTACACAATCAGACACATGCAAATTTATCATGAATGCAAATTTATATAGAATGTATTTTTGTACAAATTTGTCAGAAGATTCATCCATCTTCCACCGCTTATCCATAGTCGGTTTGCAGGGGCAGCAATTTCAACAGGGAGCCCCAAAATTCCCTTTGCCTGTCCACATCCACCAGCTGTGACTGGGGGATCCCAAGGTGTTCCCAGGCCAGTGTTGAGATGTAATTCCTCCACCTGGTCCTGGGTCTGCCCCGAGGTCTCCTCCCAGCTGGACGTGCCAGAAACACCTCCCTAGGGAGGCGCCCCGGAGGTATCCACACCAGATGACCAAACCACCTCAGCAGACTCCTTTCCACACGAAGGAGCAGCGTCTCTACTCTGAGCCCCTCGCGAATATCAGTGTTTTTCACCCTATCTCTAAGGGAGACACAAGCTATCCGCCTGAGAAAGCCCATTTCCGCTGCTTGTATCCACAATCTCGTTCTTTTGGCCATGACCCATCGCTCATGACCATAGGTGAGGGTAGGAACGAAGATTGAACAGTAGATGGAGAGCTCTTACCACTCTTTGTGGTAATAGTGCGGTAAAGTGACTGCAATACCGCTCCTGCTGCCACAATTTCCATCCAATCTGACGTTCCATTGTTCTCTCACTCGTGAACAGGACCCCAAGATACTTTAACTACCCACTTGAGGAAGGACCTCGTTCCCCACTAAGAGAGGCCATGGTCCTTCCTGCTAAGGACCATGGCCTGAAATTTGGAGGTGCTGATTCTCATTCCCGCCGCATCAAACTAGGGCTGTTTGCCGATGACGCAAACAGAACAACGTCATCTGCAAAAAGCAACAATGCAATACTCAGCCCACCAAACAGTAAACCCTCCTCACAATAACTATGCCTCAATATCCTGTCAATGAAAATCACAAACAGATTTGGTGATAAAGCGCAGCCCCGGCGAAGGTCAACAGCCAGAATCATGTACACAGACAGTCTAACAATTATTAGTCACATCAGTTTATGTCTGTCCATCCATCCATCCATCCATCCATCCATCCATCCATCCATCCATCCATCCATCCATCCATCCATCCATCCATCCATCCATCCATCCATCCATCCATCCATCCATCCATCCATGTTTATAGATACTGTACATATCCATTTCCATATAGGATATAGATATATATCCTTCATTTATTATTATTTACTTTTGGATGTAGATAATTTGCAGTCAAATGAACTTTAAAATCAACTTTCTATGTCAAACAGAAAAATCTGAATATTAATAGGCAAATTTTCTTATAAAGGTTAATTTTTTGTCAGGCTTTTGTAGTTTTTTGTAGTATTTGTAGTTTTTAAGTTGATATAATAAACCTTTCTCATTATGACATTCAAGATCTCTTTCGCTTAGTTCTGTTGCTTCAGCTAACACTTAAGCTGTGTTCAGACTGGCAGCCAAAATCCGATTTCTAGCCCATCCAGATTAGATGTGGATGGCTCTTTTGTAGTCCAACAGTCACATACCACATAAAATCAGATTTTTTTCAAGACGGATTGAAACCACATTCGGGAGGTAGTTTCAAGTGGCATTTGGACAGATGCCTCTCAGTCTGAACAGCAATTGGATTTGACAATCCGTGACGTCACTCTGTGTGCCACAAGAGCCAATGCACATTAGGGAGCATGGAGGACGCCTCTACTCCGATGTTGTTGCTACGGCAACCTGTCAGATCGGCCAATAATGTGGCCCAGTCTGAACAGAGCAAGATCCCATTTGGACACTTGCTAAGAACAGTGTGGACAGTCAGCCCTAAAAATCGAATATGAAAGGCAATTAGATTGTTTTCCAATATGTCCGCAGTCTGAACGCAGCCTTAATGCCCTCCCCTTTGCTGTTTGCACTCTCACCATCATCAAAACTCGGTCCACCTCCAAGCAGAGCTGTATATTCACCACCTTCCCTCCTCCATCAAAAAGGGGGTCTTTTTTACAAGTTCAGTGGGAGGATGAAACAGAACTATCCTTATAGTCACAAAGAGAAACATAAAACACTCAGTGTGAATATTACAAATGGGAATCAGGTCAGCTTTGTTCTACACATATTCATATTCAAAACTAACTCAGATCCCCTGTTCCAGTCTGACCAAACACAAAACCAAGTGGGGGAAACCTGCATGTTAGAGTGGCTTTCTTACAAAGCTATCACCAAGACGACATCACAATTCTTGCATATTACATTCCTATTCTCACTTTAATAAAATAATTGTATATGTCTCCCTCAAGATATGCTTTTCTGTTCTCTCCGGCATCTTAAACGACTTTCACACTGCTTTATGCAGTTACTTTTTCTAATTCCTGTTATGTCTTGAGGCGTCTTCCAGTTTCTCACAAGGATTTGACAGCTGATGATATTAGTGGTCATTAGTATTAGCAGAAAACACTTATATCTTCATAATATGAAGGTCTCCTTAGAGGACAAATTGCATGTTTAAGATATCCACAATGCAACAAAATGAAGCTTATTCTAGAACTGACAAGAGTATTTCGGAGCAAAGACACAACAATAGTACCGGTGCCCTCCTCGTCATTTCCGACAGGATGCAGATCAGACTGATCAGACTGTACAAAACCATAACCATGTGTATGTTACCACTGGTCGAGTATAAGCAGGCTGAGAGTAAATTATCAATCTAAACTGAGTAAACATCACCTTCAGATCTCTTGACATGTGTTGGAAGTCGCTGTCTTCGTCCTCTTCTTTTCCTTTCGGCTATGTCAGCCTTCTGCATCCTCCTCTCTAACACCAACTGCCCCCATATCTTCCCTCACTCCATCCATCCATCCTTCTCTTTGGCCTTCTTCTAGTACTCTTGCCTGGTAGCTCCATCGTGAACATCCTTTTATTAATATACTCAGGATCTCTCCTCTGGTCGTGTCCCAACCATCAAAGTCTGCTCTCTGTAACTTTGTCTCCAAAACATCTCACCTTGGCTGTTTGTTTGATGAACTCCTTTCTGATACTATTAAAACTGGTCACTCCTAAAGAGAACCTCAAAATATTCATTTCTACCACCTTCAACTCGGCTTCCTGTCTCCTTTTCAGCTGCACTGTTTTGGAAGTTACTGTCGTCTTATCTAATCCACGTTTAGTGTCTTTTCTCTTTCCAGACACTTTATAGTGATGTGACAGGTTTATTTCCCTGTTGGAAAGAATGAAAACTTTAATGTAGCTATTGGAGAGTGATGGAAGAAGAGTGCAGATCCTTTACCAGACTAGTTCATAAATGTATACGCTGAATTCTCCAGTTGAATTTTGTTTAAGATTGGCCTCATCTTAGCTGCTTTAAATACTACTTGGTGGTTTAACTGGTGGCGGTGTGACAATATGTGTCTCTGAGATGCAGTGAAGTGCATGTATGAATATTAAGAAGTTACATAAAATGGAAATACTCAAGTAAAGTAAAAGTGCCTTTTTCCTTTCCCGTACATTATCTGAGTACAGGTACAGTACATTCCTCCACCACCAAAAGATCTGTCCCAGTCGATGGGATTTTGGAAAATATCTTCAAGACTGTTTGTTCATGCTTGTTGATTTCAGTTATAAAGGATGCATCGGTGTCAAATAAAACTACAAATGTAAAAAAAGCCTTCCCATAAAAAATAAAACAACCCAGAGGCTGATTAGAGACAAGCACTGACTGCAATTGTAGTTTAAATAAATTGAATTGAATGTTGGTCCTGCAATGAGCTGGCGTCTTGTTTGGGTTGTGCCCTGGCTTTCACCCGTAGCAAGCTGGGATAGGCTCCAGCAGATAAGCTACTGAAGGTGATAGTGAGCGTCTCATCTACAAGAAAAAGGATGGCTGAATGAATAGAATGTGTAGACATCCTAAATAAAGCTGCTTTATATCAGATGAGGGCTCATGCATTATTCCTTCATATCTACCTCCAACAATAAGGTATCTTCCTTTAGAGTGGGAGTTGCTCTACATTATGTTTTGTGACTGGCACTGGCACATCATTGTAAGGGACAATGAGTGCAGTTACACAAAATAAATGACTGATTTACTGCACTTGTACAGACTCTTCCCTGGTTGTCAGGATTGCTGATACAAGCACTTTTGTGCTGGTTCTTTTGTGGCATTAGTTTTGTGAACATGTATTCAACTAAATTAAAGGTAGGGATTATGTCAGGGATTAAGTTGTTCAGAGGATCCAATACTTTTCAGTTTCTTGCATGAGTCTTTCCCCACAAAGGCAGAGTCAGAGCCCCGCGTATCTCAGTAATTGACAGTTTTGTTAGGAATCCCTTATGACAGATCGCTTTGCACTGGTCCACTGAATGCAAAGTAATCAGGAGATGAATTTCAGTTGAAAGCAATATAAAAAAATAGACCAACATAAAAGCTGTATAAAAACGTGACAAAGTTTTTTATTTAAAGGGGCCCTATTATGAAAATCACACTTTTTCAGGTCTCTACATATACATAGTGGTCCTCCCTAACCCAATCAACTCCTAGAATCTGGTAAACAAACGCTCCCTGCATCAATAGATATTTTGAGTTTTAGGAAGTCATGGCTCTGAACGACTCAAATCGATTATATAGTGCTAGAATAGCCATTCTTGATGTCAGACTAGACACTCTGTGCTATTGGACAGAGTATTGGACGATATGGATTGGTTGACATGCCCAAGGCCGTGGCCATCCCCAAGACGGAGTTCTTTGCGTCGGACGTGAGGCAGCAGTCTGTTAAAATGGTGTCCGTGAGAGGGAGACATGATAGTTGCTCAGTTGTTGATTGTACAAATCAACACCAGTGTTTATTTTTCATCCCACCCAAAGAAGAACAGAAGAGACCATGGTTGCATTTCATTTTTAATGGCAATGTTCCGGCTACATCACCTGCACATTTGTTTGTGTGTGGAACCACTTCACTCAAGCCTGTTTTAGCAATGAGGGTCAGTACAGACGGGGCTTTGCCTGAGACTGATCCTCATTCAAGGATCACTCCCACCCATACCGGACCAAGGAACTGCACCCTGGTTACAGGTAAGTCTCATTTATCTTTTTAGCAGTTGTCTGTCAGCATGAGTGATCAAGTGCTATTTGGTTAATTAGGTAGTACTGCTTTGTTTCGTGTTTGCGTGTGCGCTCCAACACGTGTGTGTGCTGGACCTACAGTAGGTACAACACACATAAGTTGGGCTCACATTCTATCTTTTTTCATGAAGTCATGTTATGCTAGGCTATGTAGGGAGGTCTCCTTTGTTTCGCGTTTGTGTATTGCGTGTGTGTACTGTGTTTCACGTTTGCGTGCACGCCCGATCACGTGTGTGCGTGCTGGACCTACAGTAGGTACAACACACATAAGTTGGTCTCATATTTTCATATTGTTTGTTAGCATGAAGTCATGTTATGCTAGGCTATGTAGGCCAATGTGCTTTTTTCGCGTTTGCGTATTGCGTGTGTGCGCGAACGCTCCAACACGTGTGTGCGTGCTGGCCTACAGTATAAAGCTAAAACGCACATAAGTTGGTCTCATATTTTCTTTCCTATTATCTGTCAGCATAAATAAAGTCAACTTATGCTAGGCTAAGTAGGGAGTTGTGCTTTGTTTCGTATTGTGTGCGAGCACGTGTTAGAGTCGATTGTTTGTTCGGCGTCATAGCGACAACGCACACAGGTCTGTCCTCCTCCTTATCCAAAATCAGAACATTGGTGTCCCTCTTCCTTGTGCATCCATTCAACCTACAGCTTCAAAGGACGTGGGGGGCCAAACTGACCCAGTGGACACCCATACTGTTGGTACACAGCTGTCCTTCAGGACTCTTCATTCCCACTACAGAAGTAAAGGTATGTACAAGTCATATTCCATACAATATGTTTTAATAAAATTGGTTAAATAGACTAATTTTCTAAATATTGTTGTCTATAGGTGTTAGTGAGTGCAAATGTGTTAGTTACTTAGTTATTAATTTATTTTAGGCAAGGCAAGGAAAAACAAAACAAAAAACAAACAAAAAAAACAACAACAAACAAAATAATTAAATAAGCAAATAATAAGCAAAGATCATAACTCAACAATACAATTCTGCCTGAAAGGGAGTGGGAAGAAGAAAATGTATGTAATCCCACCCCAGTTCCTGATTCAGAGATCAACACACTGAGCTTCACTGCTACTTCGAAGATTCAAGGACAACCACACAATAATTGCATCATGATGGTGTCACCATGGGCAACAATAATTATCACATTGCAATAGCAATTCCACACAACAATGTAAGGAAGGCACTATATACCAACAATGGTAATGTACAATATACCAACAATGGTAATGGACAAATGCCAACAACAGTAATTAACAAATATCAACGATGATAAAGAAATACTGAGCACATGTTAACAAAACAGAACAGCAGTTTGAGTTAAAGACCCTCATCTCTATATTTTGACCAGAGACGATGTTTATATAACAGTTTGAATTGATTAGTACTTTGGCATTTCTTGTGTTGTGAGTCCAGATTGTTCCATAGTTTCACTCCGCACACAGACACACAAAAACGTTTACGTGTGGTTTGAGCTCTCGGCAATGAAAAATATCCAAAACCTCTCAAGTTATGAGCCCTTAGTGGAGTTATAAAAAATCATTGGAGGTTTGGTGGTAATAATTTGTTGAATGCTTTAATTAAAACTATTGATGTATTATATTGTACAAGATCATGAAATTTTAGCAACTTTGACTGCATAAACAGGTTATGAGTATGTTCAAGAAAACCAACCTTGTGAATGATCCGCACTGCTCTTTTCTGTAGTATAATCAGAGGATTAATTGTGTTCTGGTAAGTATTTCCCCAAACTTCAACACAATATGTAAAGTATGGGAGGACCAAGGTGCAGTATAAAGTACAGAGTGCATTTCCCTCAAGGTATAGTTTTGCTTTATTCATAATTGAGAGGGTTTGTTGGTAGGCAGTCACGTGGTACCGTACGCACATTCTATTGGCTGACGGCAAGATTTGTTATTCAATATTTAGGCTAAGCAGCCACAAGTTATATTGCTGTCTCTGTCTGTTTCGTGGATGTGCATAGAGCACCAGGACTGTGTGTTTGATGTGTGCTTCATCTTTCATGAGAAATCCAGGGATGTGGTAGTCTCAGTGTGATCCATCTTTTAAGACCTCCTGCCATGAGGAAGTGAAGATGAAGGTTACTCATAGTAACAGTCCAACGTGAAGCAGAGGCAGAGAAAAACACCACTCAAAGTCCCAACAGGCAGGCGTGAGAGAGCATTAAATTCTTCCGTTCAAACAAAACACTCATTACGTTTTGGGACAAAGAGAAGCCAATATCCCATAAATAAAAATGAATGAATAACAGGGAAAAGAGCAGAAGCTAAAATGTGAATATCTTTTACTGTCACTCCATTCAAAAGCCACAGAGGAGGAAATTCCTCTGGTTGGGTGTGAGATGATGCCTTCACGGGGATCCATTCCAGAGGAAAGATAAGGCGGTGAAATGGCCTTACACAGCCAGTGGAACCAGAGCTGTGCAGACAGGGGGAGCCCCTGAGAACGACAAGTGTCGACCACAAACAAACTATAAATGATGGAAGGCAGCAGTGAAGAGGAAGGAGGCCACCATTCAACGTGGACAGTCTCGACACAACTTTGAAATCCTTTAGGTGTAAAAGGTAAGGTGTAAAATAACCAAGTTGGCAACATCTTGTATCCTGAGATGCTAAAGTGCAACAGATAAAATTTTAACTCTTTCTGCTAACATCATAGGAGAGCCATTTTGGCTGACAGACACAAGGAACCTAATCCAGCAGCTCAAAGTGATCTTCAATCAGCTCACACAAAGCCCACTGAGGACAGGATGTGTGACACTGTCTGTGTCTGTTTGCCTCAATGCTTTGTCAGAGAACAGTAAAATGTATATCTGTTACTCAAACCCTTGTGTCAGGATGTTTGTGTCGGGTGTTTTGTCTTGACTTCCGTCTCCGCCGAACCCCTGAGACTGACTCACCTGGGACCGATCGAACCCAGGTTAAGGACCACTGTTTAAGACTAACTGGAACTCTATATGACTGTAAATGTGTGGTGATAAATAACAGAGAGGAAAAGTTGGATTATCACACCAAGTTTATATAATTCTCTCTGTAGAAGAAAAAAGGTTGCAAGGCACAACAAGGCCAGTACTGTAAGTTAAGGCTATAACCACATTCTACATGTATGTTACAGCATTTTTATTAAAATTACATTTGTTTGTTTCAGTCTTGAAAATAGAAGTTAAAAGCTCATTGTGGAGAAACAAGACTGCAGTTGTACTCTGATGGGAAAACTAAAGTTTTCATTTAGTGTCTGCTGACTGAAAACATAGTCCTCAAGCTCTGATAAATGTTTTCTCCTGCAACACAAGCTATGTTTAGATTTGACACAATATGGTACAATATGTAAGAAGTCTACCTCCTAATTAAAGGAAAGCTTGAGTCTCCTAGTTGACACTCATCTGTGGAAATACTTAACAATGGTCCTTTCTCACAATGTAGAGGAAATAAATCAAATGTTAGGACAAGGGTGGAGAGTCCTCGCTCATTGTAATTAGGACAGAGAGAACCTAAAGGCCCTTAGCAGTGTGCTTCATTATCAATTGACAACCTGTATGTCCCCTGACAGTGACTGATCTTCACAGGGAGCCGCCTGTGAATGGCTCCATGCACAACAGAATGGGGAGGAAAATGAGATTTGCAGCCTTTTGTCTCTGCAAATAAATGCTGCTCTCCACTCCATCTACAAATGCAAATTTAATCAGCATGTACCATTTGTTGTTGTTTTTACCCTTCTGGTTACTGTTCTTATTTCATATTAATTCAGATTGCCTAATGGTTGAATGTAATTTTCAATGACATGACATAATTGTGAGGAGATTTGTTTCAACACCAGTGACACTAAATGTCAGTGTTTGTCATAATGGCTGAGTCAAAGCGCAAGGAAGCGTTATTTACAACCTATCATTTATTACTTTCAGGATTTTACTTTAAATGTAGCTACAATTGCCTGTTTCTTTCCTTTCAGATGCCTCGGGTCCCTCACGATTCACCAGAAACCATTATGCGTTTTACATGAGTTTTTTTTCTATTGTACACCATAAAAATAGAATTTTACAAGAAATATTATGAATCCTTTTACAGACTTTTCATTTCTTTTCCCTGAAACATCAAAATGCCTAAGCATTATTAATCAATAGATTTGACCCTAAAATGATTAAATATAAATATATATGTTATATTAACTATGATGCAATATTTTACATATTTATGATCATGATAAATAAAATGCATGTCAAATGACAGCAATTAGGAATTTTTCCAAAATTATTCATTAAGAAAGTGTGTACAGTAAAAATTATCAAACTATTTTTCAAATTGGGTTTTTTTTTTGTGATACTGAAGAACTTTCCTGGTTACAGAGATGTGTCATCAAAATGATTTTTCTTAAAATTTTAACCTTGACCTAGTCAGAGATGGATAACTCTTATAAGTTTCTCTGAGTGTTAAAGAAATGTATTTTAGTCCATTCAATACTTTGCTTTTATTTATTAATTATTGTTACTCTGCACTTGATTTTTTCAGGGCCATTTTTTCTGTGTGACGTTTGAAAATAAAAGAGTGAGACCTTGATCTTGCTAAGTTTATTTGGAAGTAAATACAATAAAAACTAAAATACTGCATAGAAATAGATTTTCACGAATGAGCGGATCACATTTTCAATTTAATTTCTATTGACAAAGCACATATATGATGACACTACACTAGCTGTATGGAATTAATTTATGAACATTAATATTCTATTTGAAGGGAAGGCCTGGACTCCGTTTACTGATATTACTTGAAACCAGCTCTCAAGGCAACAAATTTTAGGAGAATTTTTCCATATAATTACAGTCATAACCCCCGTCACTTTCCCGGTAACAAAATTTTATCTTTTGCTTGAAGAAAAAATTTATTAGATCTGCACTCATTACACAACCTCAGACCTTTATCAGGTGCCGTTGTGCTTCATAAATGTGGAACTGAGAATAGTCTCCAAATACAAGTTCACTGTTTTGCAAAAAGGTATCTCAAAATAACATTTACAGCACAAACAAATACCTGAAACAGCTGATTCTGCTAGTGGATATTCCTGTGTATATGACAACACTTCACTACTCTTCCTGAGGACCTGGCATGTCATCCACTCCTCAAGGGAACCCTATACAGTAGTATGTTCTAAAATAATGTTAATAATCTTAATAATTAATCACACACACACACACACACACACACACACACACACACACACACACACACACACACACACACACACACACACACACACATGCATACATGTCTTGAATAATGAGGTGCATGCATAATGCATTACCCTCTGTTTGAACACAGACATTTATGACTTAAGGGTGATGAGAATCAAGAATTTTGGTCGGCTATTAGATGGAAAAGTTTGAAAAGGGATACTTTTAGCAGAAACCACTTAGTCTGAGAGTCCATTCAGTCTGAGTGGCTCAGTAACCACTCGATGTCTGTCTCTAGTTTCACAATGCAACAACTGTGTATGGGGGCTATTTACACAAGGAGCAGCAGCTGAAAATCAATGTTTTAGACTCAACATTCAAAAATGAAGTTGAAGCGTGTAAATAGAGATCTGCATTCAGATGAATGACTTGTGATGTATTTTGTGCAATAGCTATCTCTATTCAAATCTATACTTAAGTATCAAATGTGGTTAAACGCTTAAAATGTATCACTATGTCAGTATACAGAGTTGTCTCTTTGAGTGTAGCTACTTATTGAAGAAGCAATTAGGGTTTTGAACTGTGGTCTGAGATAATGTGGTCTGACCTTAGCTAGCTGGCTGCTCTGCCTGCTTGGTAATAATGGCATCTCTACTGCACAGGCATGTATGTCTTGAAAACTATGATAAACATCGTAAGATTTGTTGCTTAGAGAATAACCCCTGGGCTTCTCTTAAAAGAAAATTACTCAGATATTTATTGGAAAAAAATGTGGATGTCAAAAACACTATAAAAATATTATGGATGTTAATAATATTTTCCTCCTTCACGCTATTTGTTCTCAACTGCTGATCTTTGCTACGATCCACCTTTGGCCTTACAGGCTGCTTAGAAATAGCTTGCACTCACGATAATCTTATTTAACTAGTGGAGTTTGGCTTGGATGGCCGGAATGGCAAAAATGATGTTTTGTGCAACAGCTTCATACCTCACTGATTTGTAAGGCTCATTCAAGTCTGGTGTTGAACTTTAATCCTCACTTTTCTTAGCATCCTGTATGGAACCGGACCCTGGTAAGTCAACTGACGGCTCAAGATAGTAAGACGAAAGCTCTCTGCTTACGTAAGAAGTGTGAATAATTGAGTAGCATGAGAAATAAAGTGTTGTGTGGATGCTCGAGGGTTAATCTTCCTGACTGAACTTTTACAGAGCTTCATCATCACAGCCTGGATATGAGGTTAAACACATACCTTGTGCAATGTTCCTATATTTCCTCTCTTCATTTGATCCAATCCTGAGGAGCAATTGGCAGCCCGGATGGCACCCCAGAACAAGGTGGGGTTAACTATCTTCCTCAAGTATACACCAACATGTAGACTAGGAGAACCAGGGCTTGAAAAAAATTGTGTCTTAAGGACAAATAAATTGTGTTCATAAAAGTGCTGTTTTGTTCTCTAGAAAATATATTTTTCAAGATACAGTATAGTATTGCCACTGCAGCACGTTGGTGCAGTGGATAGCATTGTCACCTCACAGCAAGACGGTTCCAGGTCTTGTTCTGTGTGGAGATTGTATGTTCTGCCCGTGTCTGCGTGGGTTTTCTCTGGTTTCCACCCACCTCCAATAACATGCACTTCAGGTGGATTGGTCCGCTCCAAATTGTCCATAGGTGCGAATGCGTGGGTGAGTGGTTGATCATCTTTCGTGTGGTTCCGGGATGCGCTGGCTACGTGTCCACAGCGTCTTCTTGCCTGATGCCCGTGAGTCCGCTGTTTCATATGCCCATGCATAAATTAGGAGGAGGGCCTTAAAGTTTCTGTATTAGAGGAGCAGGACACTGTGGTTTCTACCATCAGGAGTTGAAAGCATGATTTATGTTCCAGCCTTAAAATAATGAACTACTCCCTTGAGATCTTTTTATATTATTTCCTGTTTTTCTCCACACATAAAACTCTTTTGGCAATAAAACACTTTTCTGGACAATAAAATAAACGCTAAACACATTTAGAGATTTGTGTGTGTGTGTGTGTGTGTGTGTGTGTGTGTGTGTGTGTGTGTGTGTGTGTGTGTGTGTGTGTGTGTTTGGATATACTATGCCTATTTTTTCAATGTCAAATGAACATTATTAATTTATTCACAACTGCATGACAGACCTCTTGCTATTACAACATTTTACATTTTAAAACACCAGATATCACCAGATATTTTCACCAGATATTTTCAGAAATTCCACAATTGCACAATACCATAAATTAATAGCTGTTGTTCACATATTTTGTCATGCAGTGCTTCATTGTCCATTGTCAAATAAAATTATTTAACCCTTGAGAACCCACACCCATTTATCCCTAAAGAAAAATTATACACTAACCAAGTGGACCACATAGAATAGGGAAATTCAATGTGCATATTACACTGGTGTCACCGGGGGTTGTCTCAGGTTAACACTGCAGTTATCTCTGATAATGTAAATGTGAAAAAATTCTGATATGGAAAATATATATATTCCATGTTTATACGCTGTGTCACATTTTTATGCTTGTTAAAAGCACAATTTTACAGTCAACAACTGTAGGTGGATGGTGCAATTTTCTAAATGTGAATGACCTAACTTTGGTTATTATCCATGAAACTAGAAATATTTTAGTAGTAAACTACTGCAGATAGATGGAGGAGTACCATGAATTAAATACTAGACACCTGATATTTGATGTGTTTTTAACTTAATGTGCTACTGGGATGCCATGGTGGCTCTGTCACCTCACAGCAAGAAGGTTCCAGGTTCGATCCCTTTCTCTGCAGACTATTTATGTTCTCCCCATGTCTGCGTGGGTTTTCTCCAGGTTGTCTGACTTCCTTCCACCTTCAAAAACCCGCATCTTAGGTAAATTCATCACTCCAAATTGTCCGTAGGCTTGAGTGTGTGCGTGAGTGGTTGTTTTTCGTCCGTGTGGCTCTGCGATGCGCTGGTGATGCATTCGCAATTTTTTTTGTATCTATTGTGTTTTCATATATTATTTCCTGTTTATTGTACATGAAAATATTAAATTACTGTAACTAACATATGTTACAAATAAAAATCCTAAATGAACAAACACAAATGTGAAACTTAACTGTTTCAAATGTTTAGAGACATTTCTTTAAAATGTTAATGGTTTATTAAAAATGATGTGTAAAATCTATTGCATATCATTTGCTCTGGTAATTTTTTACTGTAATTTTAAGGTATCCATTTGAAAACTCTGCTGTCAACCAATTTACAATTTTCTATAGTTGGTTTTGTTTTGTTTTTTTCACAGTGTATACTTTAGACATGAAAGTGTGCCTCATACATCTGTTTTAATAAACAGCAGGGTTCTGCATGGAGACCTTCCATGATTAATCTAACAAATGTAAATCCAGCCATGTATCCAAAACTATTGTTGTGAAGCAATTACAGCAGCTGTGCATGAAGGTGGCCTGAGAAACTGCTCTCCTTCAAGAAATATACAGATCCTCATGAATCTCAAGCATCTTTTATGTTCATGGAATAGATGATATGGAGAGTTTTCCCCCATTTCAAAACGATGTCCTTTTGCTTTTTTCACAGTAGACGGATTAGACTTTTTTCCTTCAAAGCCCCCAAAGCTCTGTGTTTAATCACATTATGGCATTTCCTGCACTGCATCAGTATAGTTGCAGGGCTCAGGTTTAAAAGCCAAGCCATGCTTTTCAGCTTTTTCCCGCAATTTGTACAATTTATGGTCTGCTGTCAGGGACAGAATCCTGTATCACTCTCAAAGTCCTTTTTTTTGATGATCAGCACTGACATTAAAAGATAGGATTTGATCCTGACGGGACCTGATTCTTAACATTAAATGGAGGCCATAGTCCCCATCTATAAAAAATATCATCCATCACATTTTTAATCTTCTGCTGCTCTCCCTTCACACTTTTTCTATGCACAAACTTAAAGTTATTATAGTGAAACATCTCACTGCTGCTCTTTCTAGGAGCTTTGTAACATCAATGCATTATCTCACATTAAAAGTCACAAAGTCATGGCTATTAGCCATAACTTAGCAATTTAATCAAGTAATGTAGTATAGCTGAGCAATGCACCTAATGGCAAATCTCAGTGAAGAAGCTTTACTCTCGATTAAGCATACAAATCTAGCCGTAACATGAACTCTCTTCCATGTAGGAATCCATAAAATATAGATACATCTGGCATAGATAATGCAAAGAGTGTTGGGACAGATCATACTTTAAGAGCTCATTAATCTAAGAAGACTTTCTGAAGAATTTCTGTGGCACATTTAATAATCTTGTGTTTCGTATAGAACTCCCATTGTCTGCACATAAATGCAACAACTTAAAGTGATATTCCAACTTACAGGAAAGCCGTGACATTTAATTTTCACAAATGCATAAAAAAAAAAAAATGTTCAAAGAAGCGGGACCACATGTTGGACATAGCCAAAAGAGCTCAATAGCAATTAAAAATGTTCCCTCTTACAACTGCAAAACAAAATAATTGAAGAAAACAAAAACAACTGTGACTGACTGCTAAACTTGCAGATAGCTTTGCGTTAGAAAACAAACCACTTTGGACCTGATAACAACTCTGCATTGTCAGCACTTTCATATTTTAGTCATTCATGCTTCAACTGTATGCTGATGTGCCGCTGATTGATTTGTGCCTTTATGTAACAAAAATGCCAACTAATTATCAGATATAAGAAGGGTAACCAGTCTGCAAAATGAGTTTCAAAAGACAGAAAAAGCTATCACACACAACTAGAAACAAGCTTCTGCTTTGGTTGGATGTATATTTATGTTGGAAAGCTCTGAACATTTCTTTTTACTGAAAACGTATGACCAAGCATATTTTGTTAAAAAGAGCAAATGATAATTAATCTTTCATGGATTTCTGAATCAATATGTTAATCTACTTATCTGAAATTATGTTAGAAGAATAGAAGCATCTTTCTATGTAAGTGGCCCAGTGATGAACTGCCGACTTGTCCAGGGTGTATCCCGCCTGTTACCCCAAGTCAGCTGGGATAAGTTCCTGCACCCCATGATCCCGCAGAGGATAAACAGTGACAGTGACAGAAAATGGATAGATGATGCTGAAGGCCCATTGTCTATAAACTGAATGAGGGATATCTACCAGACACATAGCAGATGAAATGGCAGAACACAGGCTATAATATGCTATCATTGTTCAAAATTGCAAGCTTGGCAGTCATCAGTCTCTGGATTACTCTCTCTCTCTCTCTCTCTCTCTCTCTCTCTCTCTCTCTCTCTCTCTCTCTGTCTCTCTCTCTCTCTCTCTCATATATATATAATAAATTACAGTATATTATATATACTGTAATATATAATATATATATTACAGTATATATATATATACACATACACACATTTATATACATACTGTATAGTTAATACTTGTAGCCCATCCCATGGAGGTGTTATTCATATTTGTACAAACTGAGACCCCCCAAATTCCCTCCACAGCAGAGCACTGCAATCCATGTCACTTCTGAATCAATTGCTGTCCTTTAAGAGGTACAATAATGGTCACTGTCACTGCATTAGTTTTATGACACTGACAGCATGGCAGAGTTCATTAATCACTATGGTCTCCAGAGGATCCCCCATAACATGATCACTTGCTCCACAGCAGGAACACGAGACAAATCAGAGACAACAGTCTGTCTTTCAGTCAGTTATTAAACTGACTGCAGATGGCAGGCTGCCTGAATAACCACATATAGATGTGTTAGTCATGAATAAGATATCCCTGAAAAGCAGTTAATCTGAGAAAAT
The DNA here is from genome assembly GCA_013358685.1 of Antennarius maculatus. Classification (NCBI taxonomy): domain Eukaryota; kingdom Metazoa; phylum Chordata; class Actinopteri; order Lophiiformes; family Antennariidae; genus Antennarius; species Antennarius maculatus. The sequence goes on along the minus strand of CM023616.1, from coordinate 8,662,958 downwards.
GATGCAGCAATGAAAACATCATTGCTGCATCTAGAAAACAGATTATGTTAAAAAATATTAATCTGTAATAATAGCAAATGTCATTATTTTATATGTCAGGGATAATCCATGCAGATAATATCTAGAGAGCATCAGAGTAAATTGTATAAAACAGTTTAAGGGTGACACAGTGGCGCAGTGGGTTGTGCTGTTTCATGTTCTACCCGTGTCTGCGTGGGTTCTCTCTGGCTTCCTCCCACCTCCAAAAACCATGCAGTTTAGATGAATTGATAATACCAAATTGCCTTTAGGTGTGAGTGTGTGCGTGTGTGGTTGTCTGTTCACATGTGGCCCGTGGTGCACTGGAGTTGCACCCGGAGTGTACCCTGCCCCACGACCTCAGTTCAGCTGGGATAGGCTACACCACCCAGTGACAGCGGACGAAGCGGGCATTGACGATGAATGAATGAATGAAAACAAAACCCATTATAACTATGTATTTATCTTCAGCTACCAATGTTAAGATAAATATAATTTGAAAGTGCAATTAAAATAATTAATCTGAAAGCAAAACGTTTTCTCTGGATTATAGAACAATAAAGTTTTACATTTGGAAATGGAAATAAATAAGCACAACTTTAAATATAGACTGGCTGGTTGTGAATATCCAATTAGAAATTGGTTGGTTGCAGGGTGTCCATTTCCTCCTGCTGAGGAGCATTTACGATACAGCTCACAGTCCTACAGTAAAGTCCTTCATGTGGAGAGCTCTGCATTAGAAATGACCTACATCTCTATACCCACCAAGTTTGCATATTCATTAGCGTCATCATTTCATCAGCCTCATCTATCTCAACCTAATCATCAGCCACCACCACCACCACAACTACTACTACCACTGTCAGGACACCCTGGGCGTACTGTATAACGTACTGTATATTCATCTATCCATCTAATGTAGCCACAAGAGGGCACAAGCCAGTGTCTTATTGTGCCGGTCCCAAGCCCGGATAAATACAGAGGGTTGCGTCAGGAAGGGCATCCGGCGTAAAACTTTTGCCGAATCAAAGATGCGAATCACACCTATGACTTCCATACCGGATCGGTCGAGGCCCGGGTTAACAACGAACGCCATCGGCGCTGTTGACCTACAGGGCGCCGGTGGAAATTGGACATGAAGGTAGTTGGTGTGAGAGAAGAGGATGCAATGGACAGGGTTAGATGGAGGCAATTGATTCGCTGTGGCGACCCCTGAAGGGAAAAGCCGAAAGGAAAAGAAGAAGATATTCATCTATCCATCTATTTTCTTTTAAACGAGAAGATTGCAATCATCTCGTCTTCAGCCGCTCATCCGCCTTTTGGGTCATGGGTCTGCTGGAGCCTTTTCCAGCCTGGTGTATCCAAGGTGTGGAGGTACACCTTGGATAAGACACCAGTTCATTGTGGGGCGTGTGTATTTATCTTAGTTCACAATGTCCCAGAGCCAAACACTTTTTGATGGACCAGTTATCAAAGTAGTTATCAAAATAAATAAATATTATACTGGGATAAAAAAAAAAAAATCATCATAACAGTTCTCTTGACTTTCATACATAAAAAAAAATGAATATTTCATTTATATAACAGGGACTGCATATTGCTTCCTCACTACAGAATGGTGACAATAGCAGGAGTTGAAAGTGAACAACACTGCTCTTCTGAATTTACTTTTTCAGAGATGATCTAATCTCACATCCCATTCACCATCCAGCTTCGATCATTTCTAACTGTAGCCAAGACACATCCTATCATCTGCAGACAATGATATGGGTGTATGGCCAGACAGTGTTGTTGTTAAACACGCTGTCAAATTAAACTGACCATATATAGAGTAATAGTCTTTGAATCTTGCTAGCATGGCGTTATGTTTTTTGTTCAAAGTTGAGTCAACATCTCTGGGTTGAGAAGAAATGAAATATCTCCCCCTGCAGAGTTTCATCTATTGTTATGACTATTTACTGGAGAACATTTCCACTGAAATTATGGGATAGAAATTAAATAAATGTTATGAAAAACTTAAAATGTTATTTCCAAAACATAAACAAATAGAAATTAATGTTTTTTTTCTCTTGGCAAGTGACTATGGTGTAAAGAGTAGTGCCCTTCAAGGTGCCCATCATCACAAATCAATGGAACATGCATGCCTTACCTAAGTACTGGTACATTAACTTAATTACTAGCTCAGTAAGTATGTATACACTAATAGGCAGTGAACTGTGACAGCATTTTAACAGAAAGTAATTTACCTGATGCTTATGGCTCAATAATTCAACATAAATTTCATGCATGGTGTGTTTCTGGCAAATCAAGCACATACTAATGTGTCACTAAACAATGAAGCCGGTAGACGAGGGAATATGTAGATCATTCACATCTGTCCACATTTAAATACAAAATATCAAGTTATCTATCTTTCTATCTATCTTTCTGTCCATCCGTCCGTCCGTCTAACCTTCTATCTTCTTCTTCTCCTTTCGGCTTTTCCCTCCAGGGGTCGCCACAGTGAATCAGTTGCCTCCAGTCAGTCATTATCTTAACCCGCTTAATCCGCTCACGCGGGTCGCGGGGAAGCCGGTGCCTATCCCGGTAGTCTCAGGGCGTGAGGCGGGGGACACTCCGGGCACGACGCCAGTGTACCGCGGAGCCACACAGAGACAAACAACCACTCACACACACATTCACTCCTAGGGTCAATTTGGGACCGGCCAATCAACCTTAAGCGCATGCTTTTTGAGGTGGGAGGAAGCCGGAGAACCCGGAGAGAACCCACGCAGACACGGGGAGAGCATGCGAACTCCGCACAGAGCGGGTCTACCGTGTTGTGAGGCGACAGCGCTACCCACTGCGCCACCGTGCCGCCCCAGTTGCCTCCATCTAACCCTATATTCTGCATCCTCTTCTCCCACAATCTGTCCGTCTATCCGTCTATCTTCATTAAAAAATTAAATATTGTAAAAATCTATCTGGACAAATGTAGTTAATAATTTAGCAGATTAATCTTTGCTGATGATTTAAAATTATTGTCCAAAATGCCTGGCACCAGCAAATTTTTTCAATGGCAAACTGACTGATTTTCATTATAATGGAAAAATAACAGAAATTAAGAAGTATTCAAACAGGGCTCATTAGCATATTCATTTTTATTGGATATGTTTGTAACAAAACAGTTTAACACATCAACAACTTTACCCTTTCATATTAAATTACTTTTTTGAATCTTTTTTAACATCTATCACTTTGGCCTTGGTTTTCTTCACAAATAAAATGTGAAAATAACCACCACACAATGTACCAGCAAATAACTGGGTTTTCAAATGCTTTTTGAGAGTACTCGACTACTCTTTATAAGTAAGTAACAAACACCAGCTAGCACAGAACACTGTTGCAAAGGTTAAAGAAAACATTGGTAAAGAGGTTAAAACGAGGTGAGATTCATAGTTGAGTGCTAAAGTGGAAATGTGAAGGTCATTAACTATAAAGCAAACAGCGATACATGATAACTGCCAGCTTCCTCATGCTACCATTTAAGTTTTAGATCAATACCACCCTTGACTAGATATAGTTATGGATGTTCTCATGGTATCACTTTTATGAGACAGACTGACAGGTTGACAGTCCATCAATCCACAGTCTACATGATACCAATGCACAACCATGATGAATATTTTCCCAAAGACAAGCACATATTTCTACACAGACACATCCTCTGTTGCTGATCTGTTAATCTGCTTCAGCAAACTGCACACTAGAAGATCCTTGTAGTAGCATTACAACATGCAATACCGTGTTTTGTATACTTAGTGATGATAAAACTAACAAAACTTGACCTTTGTTTAAAGTATCACCATATTCTGAAAACTTGTTCAAAGAAAATTGGGTAATGTAGTAGAAGAAATAGCAAAGTGAGATATGAGGGAAGAAAATGTTCAGGACAAATTCATCTCAACATAATCCCCTAGTCTCTGTGCTCCCACCCCTCTTTCCAACCTCCAATTACAAAGAGAAGAAATGCCTCGCTTTTTACTCCTTAGAAATATACAGGCTCTACATCAGAACTCAATTTGGTTTGGTAATGAGACTGTGCTTGTGCATTTCCCCATGCAGACGGCCCAATCTTCAATTGCCAACACACATGGGGGCTTTAGTAGGAAGGCTCTGAGGAAATAGACGAGGGAAAGTGTTGCCTTTTTTCATTTGGATGAAGCTTAGAGCTCACCTTGTGCAATCCTTTCAAAATGACCTTGAGAAATTTCTGAGATCTGAGGACAAGCATACTTTTAAGGGCTGTGAATAACTTTAGCATGAATTCCATCATTGTTCAAAGAAAGTGATGTGAGAACAGATTTTATAAGCTACTGGTCAGTCAAGACCTACAGTATACCAAGTGATCCATTGTGTTCATGAATATGCAGCTTTTCACAATGAAATGCTTATTGGAATTGGGATTTACATATACATAGACTCTATACATCATAAAATTTACTTTAGTGGATATGTACAGGAAATTTATCTTACATTTTTTACTCAAGGCAAGCTACACAAGTATTGCAGGTCTTTTTTTCCTTGCAGGATTCCACTGGTATCAATTAATTTCACTGCTGAATGCAAGCTGAAGGCAAGCAGGCTTCATTTTACTGGCATCGCACTCACACACATTTTTAATGCACAAGAGACCATTTTGATACCTGACCTGAACTGACAGTCTATATTAACCAACTCTTATGATTTTTGGGTTGAACACACTTGTTCTGGACACAGGTTTGCCTCAAGGACTCACCATAAGGGCCAGTGAATTATTTTTTACTGCACATTAGTGTACATATAAGATGGAATAACATCTGCATTAAAAGGGTAGAAAACACACTAATATATAGACTGCATCTTTAAAACACCATTTCAGGAATAGTGGTAAGTATGAGATATATTTTTCAGGTGCATGGAAGTCAGAAATAGTTCCTGTCGAACAAATGATGAAGACACTAGTCACAGCAGACAGAGCTCAAAGTCAGTGCATAACATCCCTCAGTACAGACTAAGATGACCAAACCTGGGCAAAACCAAAGAAGTCAAATCTGTTGATTTTACTGTAACAGATTATTTATCCCAAGAAGCCTTAAAGTTAAGCAAGTTCATATTAATGCAGTGCAGAAATTAATGGCTGCTGAATCATTATGAAATGTCTGGTATGCCCTTAAAAACTGAGTTAATTAAAATAAAGATTGTAATAATATCCTGCTGCCCTAATTTTTCAAACGAGTCCCAGAATGCCCCACCTCTCTGTGTAAAGCAAGACCCAACCAGATCACATGAAAAGGGATTAAACCAAGTTGGATTTGCACACAGTTCAAGTGAAATTATTATCAGCTACACTTCTCAGAGTGTGCAAAGAGGATTGAACTTACATAGTCGTCGTATGACTCATGTCTGACGGCTAACAGCGGGGGCCTGTAGCCAGCGTTCCCTGCTGTCCCCATGGTTCTAGGAGCTTGTGCCTCCCTTGTTATAGTCGTGGGAAGTTTACTATGTGTTGCTGCAGCTGTTCCCCGAGGTGCTGCTGCACTCCTTCTCGTTCCTCTGTGGCCTCTGGTGAAGTAAACAAGAAGACAAACATGGCATAATTTTGCCAAAAGAATTTTACTTGCACCATCTAAAAATAAGCCTCAGCAATTACTGTACAAAAAAAAAAACTTTAAGAGTTAGGAGAGTAAGAAATTTGTTAAGTCTTTCTTATTGCTATGTCTGTGCAGGCTGATTCAGTTGATGTGTGTTGTACAGCGTGCTTGGGTGCAACACAAGATAAGCATAACCTCTGCCAGCAGGGAGGTAGATCTTATAATAATCAGAGGGCTGAATTGTGTCACTTTGTGTCTTTCTCAGCTCTGCAAATGTGCCTTTGGGAGACACCTTTCAAATTTCAATAAAACCATGCAGCAGTGTCCTGCGTTTGCACAAATTCACACTTCAGTCTGCTCAGAGACACGGTCAGACAGGTGTGCTATTTTTGAAAAATTATTTATGTAATCGTGTCCAGCAGGGAAACGTTTAAGGCCAAAGGACTTGAGTAGGTGGATTGTTTCTTTTGTGGGGAAGCAATTGTCCAGTCAGAAAACTACTTGAACAGGGCATGTATCAAAGGGTGAATTTAACACTACAAAGCCCTCTATTGTCTGTCAACTTCACATTTTTAACAGCAGCATGATGTAGGTGGGCAATGATACCCTTTCTTCCTCTGGCACATCCTCCACTTAGAAGCAGCCCATTGTGATCCAAAAATACAGGCACCCAAAGAGGAATTACTGGTGCATATTTTTCATGGAGATTTACAATAATCGCTTATCTGTGTGCCATGAGAAAATCTGAGAAGGGAACTGATGGTGGTGACTTTAAATTGGGGGCATCCCATGTTTCTTCTGGATTTGTACCATGTACATGGTGCAAGGCAGCGTAAACTTGCATGCTTTGGAGGTACTGCCATGACTGAGGGAGGTTGTGGACAATTTGCTCCAGAAAAAAAAAAAAAAAAAGATTCAAAAGGAAATGGGAGAAGGAAATGTGATCCAGCTCGCGTGGCTGGATCAATCAAATGCTCTCTGACAATAGCTGTTTCTATATAGCTGGTGAAGCTAATATTTGCTAAAGGTAAAGTATATGGACAACAACTAATTTTAAAGTTATTAGGAAGTCTGAACTGAATAAGTGGAATAAAGGAAACTGTTTATGTTGACATGAGAGGACAAAAAAGATTGGTTCAAATCAAATAAACTCTCTGAGGGATTTACAATTTTACAGAAAAACACCTACTCAAAGACCCTCGTCATAAAGACTGCTACTGGCACTTCAATTATATGAGAGAAGCCAGTTAGTATTATTGGGAACAGCATCTACAAAATACCACACCAATCATTCGATGTTTCATTTTATTGAGGTTGTTATGCTTGCATGTTCAGATTTGGTGATAGAACATTTGAAACAATACTATAATTAAATTATTTTAATAGCCTTTTGATCATTTGTTACTTTCATTTAAATAGTTAAGGCAAAATAATAACTTGTGGTTGTCATACTGGTGACATCATCAAAGTTATTCCAGTGCTCATGACTTTAAGCCTTATCAACCTGGTCTCCTCTGCTGCATGAATTTTAATCATTGCTTCTTTTTTATCTATTTTTCTTCATGTATTCTAATACAAATTTTCTCTACCAAGTGGAATATGCATAAATATTGCAACGAGAGGAAGTTAGACATTTTTAACCAAATATTACTACATGTATTGAGTTTTTACCGTGTGGAAATTGTTGTTGCTGGCCGTCCACTCCTCCCTCTGCTCGACTCGTCAGAACCGTTCAACAGGGAGAGCTCTCTCAGCTGCTCCTGTCTAATCTCATCATTGTAGTCCTATGGGAACAAAATACATCAATTCTCATATTAAAAACAAGGATGTTTTTCCTGCAACAGATGGTCTTAACCGTAACAACTATAATAATATTAATGTGATCTTGACATACAAGAGAGAGACATGATGTAGTTGAGCTTTGAATACCCAGTAAAGTCTTCCTTTGACCATGTTTGGACAGGATATGTAGAAAAATGATCAATAATGGCAAATGTGCCTCAATAGGCTGCATATTCAATGTTAATAGTGAGATTGCATTAAAAAAATTCTTGTATTAAGGGTTTTGCAGAAATAAGGAGATGTTGTCACAACAAAAAGCCTGACGTGTGTAAGAAAAAAAGACTTCATTGGAGGGCAGAAAACAAAGTGGACCAAATGGCATTCATTATCTTGTCATTGTGACACATAAACAGGCTTTTTTCCTCAGGAAAACATAAAAGCAAAGCACACACGTGCTGGTAGTTTGGCCAAAATGTGTTTGTAATGATGACAAAGACATGAAGGCAGTAGCCAATTCCTTTCATTGTCAATGTTTTGACATCCACATTTTATAACCCTGACGGTGTGAAGAACAGGATTGTCCTTGAGAGAACTTTAATCAACTGCAACTCACTTTAAAATAAAGACCAAATCAGACAAAAGTATTCCCACTTTGCGCTTTCCAGGAATTTTAAAGAGCTGAAAATGTCCTCGAACATTCTGACATTTGTGTGAGCAAATCCATATAATAAAATTTACTGATTCATGAGACAGGATTATTTTTATCATATATCCAGTATTACCTAATATTCTTATGGTTTAGTCTCACCCTCCATGAGCAGTCTCTCTCACAGTTTTCATCAATTTTCACTGCTTTTATATCAACATCTCTTAAAATATCTGCTCTAAACACTCAAATTTCCCAATTGACTGTTTAATCAGTAAGAGACCAGAACAGCTAGTTTTAACACCAGGAAGCTGATTTTGTGTGAGGAAAATGTGGTTTTAAGGTGTGTAGATAACGTGGGGACTAGACCTCACAACTTTGACACCAAACCTTCTTCAGCATGTGATGTGAAACCTGAAGCTTTGGACACACTGAACATGGACTCGAGGAAGTAGGAGACATCTTTGTTTAGAGCTTAAATGTTCCAAGTAGAGGATTCAAGGACTTTCAATGCAACCGGGTTGTGTATTTATGAGTGGGTTTCCTGTTTTGTTGGCCTGCAGGTATTTCTTGAATTGCTTTGCAGAAAACATTAGTTTTATCAAGCAGATTGATGTAAAGAAGGACAAATTGACGTTAATGTCTCACTTTAAATGAGAGCTTCATTTGTTTAGAAATATTTAGAAACTTTTGCACATGCGTTGCAGTTCATTATATTACACCATAGACAGCTTGATATTCCCCCATAAAGGGCAGAGATGTGTTTCAGTGATAACAAATGACAGCAGCAAAAAACAAAAAGCATCACATCATTAAAACCACTGCATAATGTCTTGCACACATGCCTTGAATATATTGAATGTTGCATAAAGTACACTTCATAAACGTGTTGCCTTTATTCAAATGTGAATCATGAATAAGTAAAAACGTTGAGTTTAAGAGTCGAGCTGACATGCATCAAAGGTGCAAAGCAGAATCAGAAGAAGGAACAGTGTGATCAGAGAAACCTGTATTTGATATTCATCTCAGCCACCGGTGCACCACGATGCACCAAGAATCACATATTTGCACCATAATTAAAAAGAATGAATTGAAGCTACAGGGCACCCCACAGTGGATGCAATATTGTCATACCTCTTTATTTACAGCAATAGGTTATGTGTCACACAGCATATGCTGAAACCCATGTCTCTAAACAGGACAAAAAATACCCTAATATTAGATTTCTGAGACGTAAGACACATGTGTCCCTCCCTCCTTGATGCATTAAGGCACACTTTCTGACGGTTTGATGAAGACTGACGCAGTTTTTAATTGAAAATCTGCCAGCCAGTCCAAAACACAACTAATATGCCAGAGCTTGTAAGAGTTGACTGTTGACAGAGGCATCGCCGTGAGAACACAGAGATAAAACAAATGCTGAGGCTTTTCAGGTCAGACTGTTTGCTCACTTCGATTAAGTCTGACCGTGTTTGACCTTGGGCACACACACAGACGTTAAGGAGTCAGCACACGAAGCATGGCTGCCACATGGCCGTGTTGGCCAATTTTTTTAAGCTATGTTTTGCCCCATCTCATTGATTTTGGTCTACTTCCTGTGGCGTCACTGCTCTGACATACTGGAATATTTTTCCGGTGAAAAACACGGTAAAATATATGTACTGCATATATACAGTGCACCTTCGTTCATTCATGGTTAATACGTTCCAGGAACCACACGGGATTAACGAATTCCACAATAGAATGACAAACTATTTATCTTATTATTTACGGTAATTTGTACATTTATGAACCCTCCCCATACTAATATTAAACATATAAATGGATTTAATTTTGAGACTTCTAGAAGGATTTTCAACCATTGTCTACAAAAGAAAATTAACATTACTGACAAAATAAAACAACCAATGATAACAGTTATATCACAATCACTTTTGAAAAAACAATAGCCTTTTGACATTTTTTCATGAAAGAACAATAACAAATTTTATGAATCCACACGATAGAAAATAATCTTTATATTTTAAAACCAGTAAAAATTTTCACACACAGACTAAGACACACACACCGTACACACAGACAGAGAGAGAGAGTGAGGGAGAGAGAGAGAAGGGCTGATACATGCACTGGAGAGAATTTGTAGTGATTAGTAAGGGGTGGTCACTTAGAGGGGGTTCTAGGATTTGCTCAAGGGTACTTGGAGGCCAACTAACACCTCCACGACAAACAGCTCACATTTCAAGAAGAAGAAACTTATTGTCATTATACAATCATACAACAAAATCATGAGGTCAGATTGAGAGTTGGTCGGGCCGCTGTACCCTGTCACTGTTGGCCAACATGACCTAAAGGGTCCTTATATGCATGTTTTTCATGATGTTGGGGGGAAACTGGAGTACCTGCAGAAAATCCATTTAGACATGGAGAGAACAAGCCAACTTTACACATAAAGACCGTGTTGGAAACGCTGGGGTTTGAACCCATGACCTTCTTGCTGTGAGGCAATAGTGCTTACCACTATGCCACTGTACGTGCAGGAAAAATCCAGGTAGCATTTGATATCCATACTAGTAATATTACTACAATGCTCTCATCACACATGACGATTTTAGAAGATGCTTTGATTAATATGATGGAAGAAAATTTAACAGTAATGTATAATATACTGAGGAAATGTATGGCTCAAAGTGATGTGAAAGAACAAACTTCAACTTCAAAGCACAAGCAGACCATATGCTGAAATGTATCTTGTGGAAGATCAGCTGACGCTAAGGACTCACAATCCATCTGCCTCAGAACCATCTCATATTTGATGAATGATCAGAAAAGCTCTTATAAAGCTTTAGCTCCTCGGAACTGAATGGGCAGAATTCTAGAGGGTGATGGTTAATGTTCCCTAACACAGTAAGAAGCCACATCAACATCAACATAAAGATATCAGGAACATCTCTTCTTTACAAGCACCTTCAGAGTTTTTTACAATTCTAAAGAGATAACATTATTACAAGCCCCAAAATCTATACAACATTTCAAAAGCACTGGTAAAAAAGTGTTTGATTGTCCAGTGTCAAATATGCTGTTCTGCATATCAACCTCCTGAAAGCTCTTCTTATCTTCCCAAAGTAAGCAAGTCAGCAAATCCAGAGTCAGCCACACAGCTGCAGCAGCTGTTATTCTGCACCTTAATGTACTATAGCTCTGTATTATACAGTACTTGTCCTTTTTTTCTTTTTTTTTTGCATTAGGAGTTCATTTAAGCTCCTAAGACAAAGCTGCACATTTGCATAAGTTTCACTATTGCTGACAGGGGATGATTTAATATTGAACACAGGAATCACTGGTTCTATCAAGGTTGTTTTGGTTGCAGGAATGATCCATGGTGTAGTACTGCACCATTTGCATATATCTATTTACTGCATTCTATTAAAGAAAACAGTTTCTTCTGATGCAAAGTAAAAAGTTCTTTCAAGATGAGTAGCTCTACAGATGGCACCTCTTAGAGTTCATAGATAAATTGGTCCTGGATTGTTCCGAACACCTGCACAGTCTGGAACTTTTCTGAGGATTACAATGTCAATGACTGTGCATAAATGTTTTTTCTCTGCAACACCAGGCTGGTTTTAAATGTTGGTAGATCAGTTCTGAATCCATTTCCATAGCTCTTTTTTTTTTTTTTTTACTTCACTGGGCTCCATGCGAAGACAAACACTACCACTTATCTTTATCAAGCATTTTTGTTATCCTCTATGTTCCAGAATTCTCCAAACCACAGTCTGGCATGAGATTAAGGCCATAAAATCATCCAGATGAAAGCAGGATCGCCTGCCCTTCTGCAACGCTTCTGAGTTTCAGACTGTATTTACACATCAGTCTACTGATTAGGTTTCTCTGTGCACTTTTCTTTAATATTCAGGATTTCCAACGCTGAGCTGACAGCACTGCCAACATTTCAGCAGTAAGATTTTGCTTCACAGCAGATCCAAAACCTGATGTTAAGGCGAGCTTTCTTTTCATAAGTCCTTTCAAGAACTGATAAAACTTAGACAGAAAAACTGTATATCTGTGTACTCTAGTTTGCTCATGATCGAAATTAAGAACAGACACACATTGTGCATATCGAATTCTCCCTGGAGATTTTCTTAGAGTTTGTCTATGCCATTTAAAAAATAATTTAATAACCATTAATAAACATGAGAGTGGAATTGAATGTTATTCTTTTCCAGTTTCATAGTTGTGAGCTCAGTTGGAAGCATCTTCATACATCACAACGTGATGGCACTTAAAAAGTAATTGTTCAAGTGTTTTTTGTCCATGGATAGATGAGAGGACATCATTTCAGCTCTCTCATTGGGGCATGTCTTTATATTTTTTCAGCTGTGTCCAGCAGTGTAAAATGACTGACATTGTGGCATTGTGGGAAACAGTGGCATGTCACTGTGATTCCATCTGCCTGCATCACTTTGAGTTTAGTGAAGCATAATGTCACACTGACAGATGCAGACCAGTCACTGGAGCAGTGGGAGTCTTCCTCACAGAGAACCAATAATGCCGCACACCAGCTGGCTGAAATCAGGCCTGTTTGTAACAAGATCGTAAATTCAGTCCACCTTCTCTCCTGGGTTGTGTTTTCTGTGGGATATTCTTCTGTTCCACACTGAACTGTCGACCAGCTGTTGTCATGCATGTTAAAATAGTATCCGTCACTTTGGAATTGACATGGTGGATCTCTTTCTTAATGTCCTATATTATATGCAATCCATGTTGACCAGTGACAAATCAGTCCAATCTTTAAATTTCTGATTTGAAGTTGAGATGAAGAGCAGGTTATTAAATTTAGGTAAATGCAATGCTTTCTGTCTCTCCACTAGTGAATATTTTAATTTTCAAATTTTGAAAAGTTCAGCTCCATCTAACGCTGACTCAAAGATGTAACTTGAGGCAATTTATCTAACTTCACAGATACAAAAGGGTTTTAAACAACGTTTTTTTACACATTCAGTATACTCCCAGGACCTGTAAACAAACTTTGATGTGTAAAATCGGTACCTCTTTAATTCCAATCAAAGAAACACAGTTATATCATTTGTAATTTTGAGGAAAAAAAAAGGCAACCAGCAGGATGCTCTCTCTCACTCTCCACCAAAGAGAGAGAGCATCATTGTCATCATCACCATATTTACTGAGAGATGCCTGCTGTGTGCAGTTTCTTTGTAAACTCCCTGAAGCAAGGAGATTTAACACAGACCATGGATTTAATTTTCTAATGTCTTTGAATGTATATTTGAGCTGAATTTTTTTTTAAAAAGATGATGTTTTCTGCTTTTCTAGCTCAACCCGGGCGGCAGTGGCTCAGTGGTAAAGCGGGAGGTAGAGCGGGTCGTCCTATGATTCAAGATCGGTGGTTCAATTCCCGCTCCCGCCCCCCAAAAAATACCCGGAGGTGAGCTGACAGTGGGAGGTGTGAGCTCACTTCCGGAGCACTCCCGAGGCGCCCTTGAGCAAGGCGCCATCCCCTTTACAAAGATTGCTCATTTGGGGCAAACCAGGAAGGAGCTCCCCGCCACTCTACCTCCCTTGCATGCCTACAGGCCCCCTTGTGTATGTGTGTGTGTGTGTGCTACAGGGGACTGTACTCACTTATATATGTATGTATGCGTTTGAACCATTAACTAGAGTGTGCTTTCTTAATTTCCCTTCGAGATGAAACCAGTATATAAGATTAAATTTAAAAAAATTTAAAAATCCACTCTCCAAAAGACACAAGTGAGATTGGAAATGTACCGTAATGATTTTTAGACCTTACTGAAATTTGACTAATTGTATTTAGAATATGTGTTCATGTAGTATGTTCATCTATTCAAACAAAGTGTAGTAAAGTCAGTCCAGTGTGAATGCTAATGTCTGACCTTATAAATAACAAATATTCAGAACACACTACGCAATTTAAGCAAAAGTGGAGGCTCCGCCATCAGTGCCCATGTGTGTGTGTGCATGTATGACACACACACACACACACACACACACACACACACACACACACACACACACACACACACACACACACACACACACATTACATTTTGCTACATGCTGGACTTCATCAGAGCACCATACAAAAGAAGTCAATTCTGTCAGAACTTGTTTGACACGCTTGAGCATGTTGACAGCTCAACCATGGATCATGGAACAGCATGGGGTCAAAGTAAGCTCTGAATCCACTTGAGTCACCTTTTTTTTCCTTTATTCGTTGTTCGAGTAAAGGAAAATCTGGTGGGGGCACGTCTGCTCAGTGCAGATGCAGAACGATCATCCTCCTGGTGCAGTGAGCAGACATGACCGTAAAAACAATGGCTCGACATAGCAAGAGGCATGAGCTCTATAAAGTAGATTCATGCAACACAAGTCCTCTATTAGTCTTGTCACATTTGCAAAGCTTGATTAATATTTACAGCTCAGAATCAGCTAGTATACACAACATGCACATTAATTATTGCGCATTTCTTCGGGCTATAAGTTGCTGGAGTCTTGCAAGTTGTTCCATGAGGCAATTTAATTGCTGAATACATTATTTTAGAGCTGTGAGGAAATGGGTGCAGTGTAAGGTCGTGTTTGTAATGCAGAGGAAAACTTCACACTTTTATCTTACTCTAATGTAAACAAACTCAGACTGTGTTTGCTTTGTGCTAATGGGCCTGGTGGAGAAATGATGGATTTCACATGTGACACTGGAATAAAAGTAAGGTGAAATACTGAACTTACTGGAACAAGGAATTTTTTAATCTCCTCCAAGGCATGACTCATCCGGGAATAGGCCTCTCCGGGTGGCGCAAAGACTTCAATTAAAACATGAAGATCATTATTCAGATGGGCGTATTTGGCCTCACCACTTTTCCTTAGTTCTTCTTCCTGTAGGCCAAAAGAAAGCAACAGAACAATGTGGGTCCACGGATGACTTTCATACAGGTTGTTTAATAATTGCATTAGCTAAGTACATTTTATAATATGCCATATTGCAGACTTTCTTGAATTTATGGTGAATAGTTAAATTATTTCATAATTTCATCTAAAAGCATGGCAATATTTTTTATTTTATTGTACATTGGACATTGCAGTCAAGTAACATTGCCACTGTTAAATTCATATAACTTGCTGGACTATGCATTTTTGTCTGTATTTTAAAAAAATCCACAATGGATTAAACACAAACTATGAAGGTCTAGTTTAACGTTTTAATTGCTGTTTTGGACACATCATTTTTCTGCTCTATTGGGAGTTGCCTTTGAGATTGTGACATGAGTTGACTGCTTGGGAAGTGCTTTCAGTTAAACGCTAACAGTGAAATACTAACATTTACATTGATATTGTTGGCATGGTTACTGGGTTAAGGTAGCCATAAAGGGTAGCTTTGACAAGAAGAAAACCATTCAAAGAATTAAAATAAAAGGATGGACAAGCTGAAGGATAGTTTTGAAATGTTTTTCACAGGCATATGCTTTTTGTGTATCTTGAACATGTAGAGGGGAATTATATAAATGGTATTGTGATACGCTTAACGTATATTTAAGGTTTCTATGCAAAGAAGGAATTATAAAATAACTAGTGGGAGCGTGTGATGTGTGTGTGTAGGGGGTTGTATTTATTTCAGTAAAGGCTATATATTGCATTACAATGCTGATGTTTGTACAATGGAAACAATAAAGACATAGCTAAAAAATATGGCTGAGCTCAGTCTTATATTGTGGCGTTGGGGAGGCTGAATATTCTTCAAGGAGAAACTGAATTTTTTGATTTGTTGTAAAAGATGCTCTGCAGGCTCCTCTCAAAAACAGCTCCAGGAAGTGATAAAATGGATAGACATCTTGTGACCCAGACATGGTGTGTTGTTCAAGGCGTTTTGATGGCCAGTAAATGATTAGGTGCCCGCTGGCAACAAACTATGCGAGGCTCTTGGAGAGTTAAAATCAAGTTAAAAAAAACAAAGAATAAAACACAAAAACCTACACAAGAGACTAATGTTGGGCTCAGACAAGAAACTAGTTATCAACTGGCTGCTGAATTTAAGTAAATAGTAAGAAAACTACATAAAAAGGCAAAAAAAACTCAAACAAAAGCAATAATGTTAGACAAGCCCTTGTTCCTTTCGTTAGCTTGCAATATTTCAACATGTCTGAGTTGATGGAGTTTTGCTGCTGTAGAAAAGTCAAATGGATAAACATAAATTACAAAACTGCTGCCTCACAGTCAAGAGATTTCGATATTTCACAAAAACCTCAGCAAAAGACAAAAAAAAAAAAAATCCATACATTGTTTTCGAGAATCAAGGCATCGCAAAACATAAAACTGTCATATTCAACAGCATCCATGATTTAATGTCCTCTTTAAGGTAACGAGCTGCAACTGAGGAGGCAATAGACTGATTGGCGGATGAGGGACTGATGTGCAGGGCAGGAAGACACACCGTGGCCCCCTGCTGGACAGGTGAGGTATGACAAATTAGCGTATTAATTTCAAAATGTAGAATGGAGATAAAGAGAAAGAGAGAGAGAGATAAAGAATGAAATTATGAATCAACAATGCAGGTGTAAACATGACAGAGACTATAGTAGGTCATTTACTTGTTTTAGCTTTAATTATAAGGTGACTATGGATAACTCACAACAATTTATTATTATCAAAAATATTTCCAGGTTCTCTTATTAGAAATTCCGTCTGTGTTATTTTGTTGTTTTCATAAGAAAAAACACAACAACAGCAAAATGCGTCATTCTATTAATTAGCTAGTAACTTTTGCTAACTGTTGATGAGAATGACAATGATGACTACACTAAGCAAAAATGTGTTTCATAAAACCACAACAAAAACTTATAAGCTGGTCGATTTGTTTACGTAATGTTTTCAATATGATATGTTTAATGGAGAGTTAAATATTATGTAATGATGTCTAAATTCATCCAATGAATGAAAAATTTGTCTTGTGTTCCTTACACAATGTTTGGGATCGGCTCTAGCCCTCCATGGAACAGAACAGCCACTAAAGGAAAATGGGAAAATGGATAGATGGATGTAATATCCCTGCAATAACATTTATTCATCTACCAAAAAGAGCTTTACAGAAGTGAGTGATTGAACAGTGACATAAATTTGATTAAATACACTAAACACAGCGAGAGTTATGCTTCAAAAGCCTTAAAACAAGAGGCTCGAAGGGTGAAAGGCTAAAAAAAAAAAGACGTGGTATAAAGAGGTGGATATTCAGCTCATATGGGGCCACTGAGTTATAGCAAGTATACAAGAAGGAACTGAAATATAGGACGACGTTAATCTGAGCTCCAATTTCCAACAGTTTGAAAGTTTGATGACAGGAAAAGCTCAATCCAGGCCTTGAGGGGCCATGCTTGAGGCTTCACACTGGCTTTAACAGCTTAAAAGATTTGTAATACAGCTCGGGGCCAGCCCTCACTGTCTTTCAAAAGAACTAGTTAATTGTAAAATCAATTCCGAGCTGAGCAAATCAAGGGTGTTGTCAGAACCGGAGCAGAGACAAGTTTCTAATTACAGTGCCAGTTACAAATGCTGCTGCTTACTGAATTACTTAATGAATTATTCAGTCGAAATTTGCAGAGAAAAGAAATGTCTTGAAATATTCACCTGTGTTTAGTGATGCTGCACCTCAAATATTCTGCTTTGGGTTCTTTGCTCAAGGACACATGAAGGTGGTTGGCCTGACAGCCAGTTAAACGCTCAGCAGACTATCTGGGGACTTTGTTGCTCCTTGTCTCACAGAGCTCTTCTCTACCACTTCAAAAGAGTCTTTTGCATCCACTGTCAGACAGCCTGGGTTATTCTGAATAAGATCAAAATGTGAACATGAGTTTTGAGCTGTTTAAATGATTGAAACTGTGAGACAAATTTGCCCTATTATGACTTTAGGAGGTCAGAAATGAATTTAGCTCTTAGCTTGCTAAATTGTACCTGAGTTATCCTATTGTAGGACTAAGGCACCGCTCTGAAGAACAGGATGTGGCCTCAGTAATGTAAGATGACTTGTGCTTCTGCTTGTTATGGGACTCTGGCTTAGTCTGCACCACACAGCTGCCTCAAAAGCCCGCCAGCCTGCCAGTCATGACCTTTAACTGTCAGTCTCATCGCAGAGTCCTTCAGACATGGTCAGAAAAATCAATGTCGCTAACAGAAAATACCAAACAGTGTATCAGATAGGTGTCCTGTTAGGGGTTTATTACTGTCTTTTGTGCTGCTCTCAGCACCATGTTCGTCCCTCAGACTGCAGGTGAATACACCATGTCACTATGTTAGTGATACTGATACTGAGGGGGGGATTTGTTCCTTGTCAGAGGATGGTGTGGCTGGAGTGTAACTTATTTCTTCCATGATCTTCCTCCCTCCTAAATATAATTTATTTGTTCTACTTGAACGTGTCTGTAGCATGAAGTAAAAAGGAGGGGGTTGGAGACACATGGGCAAATTATCATGTAAAGATGTGTGACTTTGTGTGTATGATTCAATCACACATAATGATCTAACATTTATGTCTGTGGTCATTGAGGTGGGATCGACGTTGGATTATATTTTATATCATATAAATGTTCCGTAAAACAACATCAGTTTGTGTCGCTTGAGCTGTGTGTCACCACGACACAGGCGTTTACACCATCTACATTTAACCATTATATACTCATCTCTGCACTAAAATGTGGAAAGAATCATTGAAGGTGACTATGTTCTCCACAAACACATTTTTCTCTGATTGTGTAGTATAATGGTTTCTTTCCAGGCTTGTATAATGGGTCTCATATGCGTCATATTTCCCCTCCTTCCAGAGTTTATATAAGAAAATATTTCTTCAGTTGTCTAGAATGTATTTGATATAACTCCTCCATTGAAGACCACTCCCCCATGCCATACATGAAATCAGTCAAGTAACTGATTTAATAGATAATAAACAGTCATACTGCCTGCTAGTCGCAAGTAAATCATGCATTGTGCATAAAATGATTTTTAGATGTATTTTAGCTTCTCTGCAGTTAACTTTACAAACTGAAATTAATTCAGAATATAATCAGACTGTATAGATTCTGTGGTATGAAGCCAAAGTTCATAAATACTCCCTTTACAAATTAATACGTAAAGAAAGTAAAATGAATTCACTCTTTTCAAAAATAAACAACACCCCAAAGTTAATAGTCAGTGTCTGTATGTAGGAGCAAAAAAGGAAACAGTTTTCAAAAAAGTTTTAATCTCCACTTTTTCGGTCAATATGAACATAGAGCTTGCGGTAAAATACAAATGAGATTGATTTTCAAACTGGTCAAGTCCATCTGCTGAGGAAAATAAAGTGATATGATCAAAAGCTCTGCAGCAGCAATTGTGTGGGCAGGGAGAATTTTTTTTAATCAGCTGCTGCTTCCAAGGTTATGAATTATCTGTAAATGTCACATTTCTCTTGAACTTATTCATGAAATAGAATTGTATTTCCTTAGATTTAGTCATTCTTTTTCTCAAACCACTTATACTGTGAAGGGTCGCAGGGAGGCTAGGTGCTTATCCCACTGATTATAGGTGTGAGGTCAAAAGTTTATCACACAGTCAGACCAAAAAACAGACAAAAAAAGAAAAAAAATCATATCTATGGTCAGTTTAGACTCATCAATTCACCAATAAAGCATGTTTTTAGGGGTGGTAGGAAGTCAGGGAACCGGGAGGAGAACATGTAAAACCACCCTATCCAGTTTGTGTTTCTAGAGAAAAGTTTTTATATTTAATGTCAAATGGTATCATTACTAATACACACACACACACACGCATACACACACATACACACGCATGAACACACACACACACGCATGCACACAAACGCATGCACGCAAACATGCACACACACACACACCTACACACACACACACACACACAGTTCTAATGTTACAGCTATGACTCTTGCAAAACCTTTGAGTTGCTGTCTGTTATTATTTCTCGGGTCTCCTTTGACAAAGTTAGGAATTCCTTTTAGGGTGATAGATGTATATATTTAGAAAATTCTTTCTGAAGAAGTCTTAAACATTACAGACATGAATACACAGTATAATTCACTTTCATTCCTGTGAAGTAGGTCAGTGTTGAAGAGCAGGGGTCCCAGGAACTGGTGTATTCTTCTACTCTTTTGTTCAGTCCAGTGAATAAGGTTGGATTTATCACTAGAGGATAATTGTAGTGGCGACAGGTTTGTGTAGAACTAGAATATTTTCATGTTTTCAAGGGATGTTTGAGTAAACCAGGCATCTAATCTGACTACCTGCAGAAATCAGGGAAGTGAGTGACAATGTTTTGAAAATGTCTACAGGTTTGATAATCGTCTTAAGCTTAATGTAACATTCCTGCTGACGACTGGTGTCCCTTCTCTGAGATAAACATTCCAAGTAATCCCTGACCCTGGTAATTGTTTGTAGGGGCAGGTCAAAGGGTGAGGGAAGCTTGACAATGAAGGGTAGGGTTAATAATGATTGGGACTTGGTATTGGTGCCCCCTGTGTCTGCTCCTCTCCTTATTGTTCCCACCTGTGTCTCATTGTCGCATTATCTCCCTGTAATGTTTGTGCTCTCCTTTGTCAAGTTGTCCTTTGTTTCTTCACCGTGATCTCCCTCGCCTCCTCACTGTGATTTGCTGCGGTTTCTGATTTGTTGTCCTCCCGACAATGTTGTGTTTGCAATATTCCCTGTGTTTCTTGTGATTGTGATAATTTGCTTGCATCCTGGACTGTTCCCCATTTTGGATTTTGTCTGTGTGTTTGGATTCCTTTTCAGTTTTGGACTCTTGCCTGCAAGTTTGTTCAACATTTGTCTTTAAATACCTGAACAGAGCTATTTTGTTTGCCTCTTATGTGTCTGAAAACTCCAAACAACTCCCAATTAATGTATGTTTCAACCTAAGATTGCACATACAGTCGGAAGTAGTGTCATGACAATAATGTAAGATGTCAAAATGTAAGTAAAAACTGTTGGAATAATAACCAGTATCTACCCAGGTTCCATGTATAATGTTTAGGATCGGTGTGTTGTTCATTGGCATGCATTACATGACCGTAAAAGTGCAGTGATAAGAAATATGGATGCATTACAATTCACTATGAAGGTCCTGCAATGCACTGCTTCCAAAGAAAGCAGTGCCAATTTATATTATAAGAGTATTGATCATAGTGGCTTTAAAGTAGCTCTAACAGCTTCCGCATTGTTTTAGTGTCAACATGTGCTTGATGTACTCAAATGCAGCTCTGGTTTCCCCATAGAGGTGGTAGCATTGGGAACTTTGTCATGTCTACATGTCTGAAATGGAGACTGCAGTAATGATAGCTATGTAACCCTATAGCAGCACTTCTGTGAGAAAACAAGATCCAGCAGGTTGTCTGTGTACACGCTCAGATAGGTTCGCCTCCAGGCGACCACAAGTCAGCAGGATAAATGATTGTGGCAAAGAAATTCATTATTTTGCATTCACAATTGGCTATTACAGAAAATGTTATTAAACAACAGGCAGAAAAAACAAGGTGTTTTCTCCGACTTATCTTCTATCTGTCAAATGGAAGTTGTTAAACCCACTCTGGATGTTCTGGGTTAGAAAATTCTACTGGGTTTTGTTTCTATAAATTACACCTTTTCATCAATATCTTGAACTGGCCAAACAAACATATTTCACCACAAATGGTTTCTTACTTTGTCTTTATCCCTCATGGACCCTTTGCCAAGGATGGACATCTTCACTCCAGTTTCTTCTTGTAATCGCTTCATGGAATTTCCCCGTGGTCCCAGCAGCTTCCCGACAAAATTAAACTGTGACACGGAAGAAGAGAGCCATCAGACACTTTATCAGTGCCTCTAACATAGGACCAACTACAATTAACGTTAGAACTACAGATGAGCAAATGCTTCTGTTCTTTTAGGTGTAAAACATAAAAGGAATGTGATGCAAAGGGTGAAACATTTAATCACAGGAGAGGCTTGTTGGTCGTTACTCATCTACTATCAATATAATATCACATTCCATTCACAATTCATCATGTGAGAAAAACCGGCCTGTGACAAATCGATATAATTGTCCTCTCTTTGCAGCACATAAAATGTGAATGGGGTGCTCATCTGTAGTCTGGTCTAAGGTATACATCCATCCATTTGGTTGAATGGTGCCCTCGCTATTTGTTGGCATTTGGGGTCATTCATGTCAGGTGGACACAAAAAAAAGGGAACATGGGCACAAACCAATAATGGTCCCGAGACCATTTCAGGGGTCAGTGTTGAGATAAAGTCGGAAATAATGACTTTCTTCCCAGTGGGAAATTAAGTAATACTATCCCGATGACAAACTATTACATTCAAGCCTCGGGGCACTGACTGTCATTTTCCCTTTTGCTGTGGACCAGCTAGTGCTCATGCTGAGGGAAGTCGCTCAGGGATGTTGAAGGCACAACATCGCTAAGATTAGTGGTGATAAATCCAAGGGGCACAATAATGCATCTGTAGTCAAATAGGATGTTTCTAGAAAATAAGAGAAAATGCTATTTAATCATTTAGTTCTTGAAACTTACTCTAGTCTTGTTATCCTGAACATTATTTCCTAAAATTGTGATAAATTGTTTAAGCATTTGCCGTTCGATGAGAAAAGACCCCCTCTAGAGCTGAACAGGTGGTCGCCCGCCCACCACAACACATTCTGGCCAACCCTAAAATGATATTAACCTTTTCAGAAAGCAGCCGATCCCACTGAGGCTGAGCGGCTAATAACTTCACTGCCAGCTGTGTTGCTACTGCGGCTCCAGTCAACAACCGCACACTCAGCTTCTTTCATGAACATCATTAAGACCATAAGTGAATGTTACATCTCCGGATCAAGAATCACCAAAGACGTGGTGATAAAACCATCTTTACATGAAAAAGCTGCCCTCCTGTCTATCTGCTAATCTGAATAATTAACATACGCTTGTGGATGTCTTTCCTTCATAGGGGTGTCTTTGACAGGACTATCCTGTAGCTGGTTTGGAACTCTGGAGCAGATGGTACTTGCAGTTATGCCGAATATGTGCTCACTGGGCGGTAGAAGAAGAGTGGCCTGTTTTCATTAAGCTAATGAATGTCTGGAGTTACTCTGTTGCTCCATAGTGAGCAATTTGGACTTGAGAGAGGGGCATGGTAGAGTGTTAAATGAGGATTGAAATGATGCAATGTGCCCCCTGAAGTCTCAACACTGGAAGGTATGAAAACATCAGATGGGAGGGTGCTGAAAATGCAGCAAATAAAAAGTACAAATGCATTTAATGCACTGAACAACAACAAAAAATATATAGTGATAATCGGTGCTTTTATGTAACTTCCACACAAAACAAAGGACAGATAATTAACACATGCCTCCACCAGTGTTGCTTTCATATATTTAATTCATTCGAACCTTATCCAAAATCAATCTTACAATTCTGTAACCACAAGGCTTAATCTGCTTGTTCTGAATTTTTGTTTGTATCCACAACAATATGCACACATTCATAAATACCAATTCCTAAAATTTGGCTGATTTTCTTTTTTCTTTCCTTGAGAATAAAATAAAAATGATGTTTCCTCACAGTATTGAAGAACTTCTTTGCTACCCTGATTCCCATCAAAATGTACAGGGGTCTCTTCTGGCCCACACCCATCCTCCCACCATGCTTCTTGGAAATCCATTCAGCAGTTTTTATGTATTCCTGCTGACAATCCAACCAACAAATGGACACTAGTGAAAATGTAACATCCTTGGTGGAGGTAACAAGGGTGCTATGTGCATTAATTTTTACTGTTCTCTGGAAACAGCCTCTCCTTGTATCGTGCAGCGTATTTGGTTGTTATTAGCTCTTTGCAGGATTTTTTTTCTCAAAATGTTATACATGTGATTTGTATTTTCTGAATAGACTTGATTGCGGTTTGTCTGTTTGCATTAATTTAATTTACAGTGCATTGAGCTCTCAGGGCCACCATACATGATTTGACCATGGGAAACAAAATGCATCTGTCATTTGACACAGATTAGTTCTGGGATGGGTTCTTCTACATTTATGTGGCTGGATTCAATAATGAAATAATGACAGACAATAGTAGTTTCTGTGATGAAGGACAGCCATGCCTGTCTTTTTTTTTGATGAAGGAGCATTGTTTCTGCTGCAGCTGTATATTTCATACAATATCACCACAATGCATGAAATCTCTCTGAACACAGCACAACATTCAATCTGCACACTTTGTTTTCTAAAGTTGCTTAAGTGAGCCAATAGATGAAAAAAGCATAATTAAAAAGAAGTATCGATACAGATTAGAATTAAGTGAATGTAAAGAATGACCCTATTGACATTATGTAAAATGCTGTAACGCTGCACATATAAATAAAGTAATACAAGCTCTTAAGTTTTATGAGCACAGGGATCATTTAATGCATTTCACTGGGGCCCATCATCATTTTAGATGTCCTGAGGCACTTACTCCCAGGTTAGCGAGGTGTGCTATTGGGGAAGTCCAGGTCCTGTCTGATAGAAGGATTAGCACCTGGGGTAGAGGCATGCTTTAATGGCATCTAAGGATGACTGGACTCTGAGCCTATCAGAGGAATGTGTTCCATCAGCTCCATGGATGTTGTTGTTTGGTGTTTGTATTCATCACAAGATATTTACTTTTGAACGCACAAAGCTTTTCAGAAAGAAATCTAAATCATCACATTCAGCATTTGTGATATTAAGGTGAAACTTTACAATTGCCAAAGTGGTAGCTGGTTTCTCTCACTGAAACATAAATAATGATAAAACACGCACACACGCACGCGCGCACACACACACACACACACACACACACACACACACACACACACACACACACACACACACAAAACAACTGTGTTCAGTGGCGCAAGGAACCAAAATGATCCATATGTTTCTTTGCTGATGCTTCAAGTAGAGGGATGTCACAAAGGAGTCTAATAATTTCTGTTAATTAGCAGCAAAGACAGAAAACAAATATGATTTTTATCAATTTTGACAAGTAACAACAACTTAAGTCAAATGAAGATGACCAGCTACTAAATCTCTTTGTAATGGAAATGTTCCAATAAGTAATGTTTTGCTGTTAAAACAGAGAAAAGTTGATTCATATTTTCACATCGCAAATCTCAGGGCAGAACTTCACAAATCCTGGTCAAGATGAATGTCGCGCTGATGCACTTCCTGGTCATCAAAAGTTTGACACACCACTTTATGTTTGCTTACTCTGTTTTATTTTCATTAAATTTGGCGGATAACTAGACCAATAGCTAACATCAAATAGCAAAACATTCTGCTTTCAATGGTAGCATCAGTTAATGCTTCCCCGTAGAAATCTACCCTGATATTAACGGTTCCACTCATTTAGGTCCTACAGAGGGACAACCTGAGAACATCAAAAAAGGTTAACAAAAACTCCAACAACATAGAATACATTTCATTTCAAATTAAGTCGTTCTCGTTCGACTTAGCGTCTGTCCACCAAAAATATTGGACTGCTAAAATCACTAGAAAACTGTTAAAAGCACATAATATCATGTTACTGTAAATAGATATGGATAAAAACATACCTGTACCTGTAATTATATTAAAATGCATACATAAACAGTTCACCCACTCTGCCGACACGGTGGCGGAGTGGGTAGCGCTGTTGCCGCACAGCAAGGCAGTTCTGGGTTCGCATTCTGCTCTGTGCAGAGTTTACATGCTCGCCCTGTGTCTGCGTGGGTTCTCTCCGGGTTCTCCGGCTTCCTCCCACCTCCAAAAACATGCGCTTCAGTTTAACTGGCCATTCCAAATTGCCCGTAGGTATGAGAATGCGCGTGAGTGTTTGTGTCTCTGAGTGGCTCCGTGGTGCATTGGGATCGTGAAAGGAGTTTCCCCTTGCTTCACGCCCTTAGTCAGCTGGGATAGGCTCCAGCTGACTAAGGGTGTGAAGCAACTCGCCACAGCAGATGAAGCTGTAAGAAGATGAAAGAATGAACATATACAGTTTCTATATCTACTGCTAAGCATGACTCATAACTGTCGCAATTGCTATAATTCAGACTACTTAAAGATTAACTTTTGCACGTTATAATTTAATCCTTGAGGAGTTTTCTGTTAAAATCATTAGAAAACTTTTAAAAGCACATAATATCATGTTACTGTAACTGAATAAGGATAAAAACACACTTGTACCTGTAATTATATTTAAATACATTTAATTACAATATCTACTGCTAAGCGTGACTCATAACTCACACAATTGCTATGAATTCAAACTACTATACGGTTAACTTTTTCACGTTATAATTTAATCCTTGAGGAGGAGAGGAATAAAAAACTTTAAGGGACCCTCAACCAGTTTTTAAGCCCATCCAGTAACAACAGTCAAGTCGTCAAGTCAACATTATTTATAAAGCGCTGAATCACACCAGTTTTGCAGTAAAGACGGAGTGGTGACTGACAGCAAGGCTACATATACTACAGGGTAGTGTATTTATTTTTATCACTTATGTTTTTCTGTGATACAGATGTGTGAATCCACACTTTTTACGTCTTCAGAGTACAGTCACTCTATGTTATTTTAGCAAGTAGCTTATCTTTCGAGTGAAGGAAGAGGATGAGAAAGGGGGAGGAATTATTGTCATCAGAGAGATGGTCACCACTACCACTATCTTCACAAGCCTTTGTTTATTATCCATGATAAACAGTAAAGTATCCAAGGTGCAATGATGGATGTGCTGAGATGGTGACAAAGACAACAACAAACAACAGCAAGAGGGGGAGACGAGTGCTTGAGCTCTGCAAAGGCAATGGTGTTGCCGCCTGGGGTTTGTCGCAGAAAGAGGAACTACAAGGCAATAGTTGGCAATTCTGAATGTTTGTATGTTGAATGTTTGAAAATAGAGGACTACATGTTAAACAATATAGAGCAACAACTGCCCAACCTCTGATTAAAGATGGACTTTTTTTATGCAGATAATTTGTGGTGTAAAAACAAGGGGGCCAATCTTAGTTGTCTGGGCTTGGGACTGGCACAATAAGACACTGGCTTGTGCCTTCTTGCAGCTACATTTGCTGGTCACGTAGCCAAGTGATAAAAACACAAAAACAACAAAACATAAAAAACCTATGTCTTCCTTTCAGTATAAGTTGTTTTAATTAATGTAAAATCCTTTTGCAGCCATGGCAGCACATATACACTTCAGTGAGAGTATTTCAACAAGTGTTAAACCTGCTGTTTATATTCTTCATATATTTCACCTGCGTGTAACATTAAAAACAGTGACATTAATAAAGATCATTACAGTACAAGACACCTCCATTATTAATAACGTGCATTAATAATATTATATGTATCTCCCCACCTATATATTTGAATAAGCTCGCTTGAAAACCTCACTCTGTCACGTTTTAACTCCACCCACTACCTGGCGCCCAACCAATCACGGCGCATCTGCCGGAAGCAATAACATGAACAATATGGCGTAAGGCATCCACCACCAAGACTTTTTGTTGCGGCTACACCGTTTGTCCACATGACAACGCAGACATCTGGGATGAAAACGCTGGCCAAAGTGAAGTTTTTTAAAACGCCTGTTCTGCGTTGCCATGTGGACGCTGTAACCGAAACTTTTTCTATACGGGGTGTGTCTCCTTGTGACGAAGACCGCTGTGTGTGTGACCCGTTTCTGCACAGTGGACAAAAATATTGTTTTTAAATAAAAACTAGTTAT
This sequence comes from Antennarius maculatus, assembly GCA_013358685.1. Lineage (NCBI taxonomy): Eukaryota > Metazoa > Chordata > Actinopteri > Lophiiformes > Antennariidae > Antennarius > Antennarius maculatus. Next base: position 8,635,121 of record CM023616.1, on the reverse strand, counting down.
ATGACCCAAGCATAATCACTGGCTATACCTCAACGTTACAAAAGCACAATCACTGTCAATACCCAAACCCAACCACCCTCCCCTCACTGTACATGTTTACTGCCAGTGTGTGTGTGTGTGTGTGTGTGTGTGTGTGTGTGTGTGTGTGTGTGTGTGTGTACTGTATACGTGTGTAAGCATTTGGAGTTAAAAGTAATTTCCCTACGGGAATTATTAATAGATTTTTTTAAAAAAAAACACACACACACTGTGTACTGCCATCACTAAAATAAACACGTTTTGCATATTTCCTTATTTTGCTGACAGTTTTATTTACAGACCTTCTGCAATACTTCAAACTCATGCTGATATTTTAGCATCCAGTAGATGTTGTACTAGAGCCAATGAAGCCTCTTGAAGCTTCGAACCGTACTGAACCGACTGGGATGAAAAGCGTCAATGCTTCATGGGACTTCATCTGCCCATCACTAACTATACATGGACTTTCATTCATCTACGGCTTCACAATGCCCACCCAGCACAATCCATGATTTGCCAACACAAAGTCGTTACATCACCACGTTGATTTTTGACTACGTTGGGTGCGCTTGGTTTATAATACCAATACATTTGTTTTCATATGTTTGATATGAAGTCTGATAAAATTGTTTTATTGTGGAATTTCCACGGGTTTCCGCAAGTTTATATATATATTATAATTAGTTATTTTCTCACAAGTGCTTTTGGCTCAGTAAATAAAAAAATGAAACCAGAGGAGGTAAGATAATAGATAGATGGATAGACCGACAGACCAACAGACAGACAGACAGACAGATAGATGTGTTTTGTCCATGTGTTTTGTCTAGCCGATACGAACTGGCGACTCATCCGGAGTGTACCCTTTTTCTCGCCCGATGTCAGCTGGGATAGGCTCCGATAAAAAACCTATGACCCATGATTTCAGATAAGCAGCTGAAGACGAAACAATTACAGGTTGTCTCGTCCTCAAGAAGATGATGTATGTGTGGCCTTGAAAACAGCCTTAAAAACATGAACGAATTTGTTGATTTTTTTTCCATTTGGTAATAGCAAGACAAGCTGGAAACACAACAATGATGGGTTATCACTTCATAATGTAGATAAGGGTGAACCATATCAGCAAGAATTTGTACTTGCGTTGTTATCCAAGTTGGCCTCCACTAACTCTTAAAAAAAATGTAGCTGCCAGTCTTTAACAACCAGTAACTTTGTTTGGAATCTTCTGATGTACACAGAGCTGAGGTTCCGTGTATGTTGGAAGATTTTTCTCAATTGTGGCATGTTATTGTTATTATATCTCATGAGTAGCATTGTGACAGACAAAGTCATCACGCAAACACTGAATTCAGTGGGACCCAAAAGATGAAATGAGATCTTATCATGCAAGTGCTTCGTTCTCATTCACACTCTGTATTCTCTCTACTGTATTCAGTACTTATCTAAGCAAAACACCTTTCCACAATAGGCCTTTCTTTGGGACGCTGACATCTCTGGGCAGACAAAAATGGAATTTCTCTACGGTTAGCGCCCAGCTGCTGTTCCGTTTGAAGGTCACAATAACCCAAGACTGATAAGCTCTAAACTGTGACACCCATGAGGACAAAATGTGTTGTGGGCAATGCATGTACCTGCAGAATGCATGATTAAAGAAATGCCCTAAAGAGGTATCTATCATATTTAATTGTGTAGAAACATATCTAAATTTATTAAATTAAAAGAACAAAAAATGTTCTGATAACTTTCTGCTGCAGACACATAAGGAATTGTTCCAGCACTGGACCCAGACTAGCAGACAGTGAAAATCTATCTTATGCCCCTTGGATATGAGATGCTAATCAAGCTGTCTCATTAAACAGCAGAGGATAAATTCTAGTTAGGAGATAATGAAAATGACTATACTGATTATCTTAATCATATTTTTTGCTGAGTAAGAACTGATCTCTGGGTACATTTCAAGACAATGAGCTCACTCTCAAAATATAATCTATGTACATGTCAGAATGAGATGCATATACTTCCTCTTCCTGTTTTTTTGTGATTTCATCATCTTTTCAGAGGACATTTTGATAGACAGTGAGGGTGAGGTCACTGGAGCAAAACTCCAAGGGCAAATATGTTCATGGCAATTGTAAATGTAATCTACATTTTACAGATTGCAGTATAAAAACACCCAAGTCACCCTCTGACAATGATATATATGAATGTCTGGAACAAGACGCTCTAGGTTTTATTCAAACAAAGTGGTGGCACAGCAGCTGCAGCTTCAGATTGTCTGAAATTTGATTTAGCATCCTTTCAAATACAGGAGGTGATGTAAAAACACAGAACTGACAGAAAAATCTTCACTTTTTATGCAACCTTTGATGCTGACAGTTTGGTAAAGTAGTTTAACTGTCTTGCTGACAGTGAAGGTAAAACGATCTTATTTTGAGTCAACATATTCCGTAATTATCTCCAGCAGGTAGATCACAATGAATTTCTGATGGTGAAATATGAAGGACTAGTGTGACATGTAAATCTATTGATATATGATACGTGTGAGGAAATAAAGTAGGGAAATATAACTTACCAAAGGAAACATTACTGTTACAGTTGCACAACCTGGAAGTTGACGAGTAAAACCAAAACTATGCTGGAGCTTCATCAGCTACTTTCGGCAGAATATAAAGTCTTATATAATATTATAGTATCATAGTTAATTATGATTTTGAACAGAATATCTAGTTGAACTGATGTTCACCATCAGGATTAATCACGTTTTCTCTGTAGGATCTTAAATTTACTGCCTGTTAATTTAAAAAAACAGGAAAGAATAGACTTTGTTCTCAGAGGACATACGTACTGATTAGGCATAGTACATATAACACAGGTGAAGAGAGCTTTTTGAAGTAAGGTGTGTCAGGGAGCCAATCATACACCGCGGATGATGTCAGAGCTCTGTAGCTGGCCAATGAAATACAGCCATTGTTGAAGTTATAAAATACATCTGCGCTCTTCCTGCAATGACATGTCAAGATGTCTGCAGTGAATCCAGCCTACAGGATGTATCTGTCAGTGTAGCATAAAGAATGATTTCATCAGTGCTGGCTTTTCACTGGTAGAGGACATTAATCTTCTATGTGTCACGTTGTCAAATCTGAAACCAAGCAGAAGAATTCTCTCAAGTAATAATTTAATTACTTTGCATTTAATTACATTGCGGTAAGATGGCAGACCACTGTGACGACTGTTAGATCGCTGAAACATGAAGAACAGATCTATGACATTTTACACAATTGAACATTATTGAGCAGCAGATGTGAGAAAATGCGGATCCAAAGTGAAATTACTGTAAACTAGTTTATGCATCTCATCAGGGCAACATATTGTCAGAATAAAAGGAAACAAAACAAAACAACATTGACCAGTTCTTCACATCAAACATATGTGTTTTAAATTTGAAGTGTCTAGTTCTGAATTATGGATTAAACTTTATTGAATTTGAAGTAAACTTCTGAATCAAACATTGTCACAGAAGTGTCACTCAAATTTTGTGAAGTATTTGCTGTGTGGTGCATCTCAAGTCCATAACTGCTTCTTTCCTCATCCCTCCTAATCCTCTGGTGCACTTGATCAAAGCTTTGCTTAATGCTGTTAATTATCATTAACTGAAAGTGCAATGTTAGCCAGATGTTTAAGACGTTTAAGTGACACTGCATTCTTGTGTGGTGCTGACTATGAAGGTTGCAGAGGCTGTTACTGGACAAGTTCTTCATCCCTCAGGACTGTACTGCTTCATTTATTTTGCAGAGCTGGCACCGTTATGTTCATTAGACAGGAAAAGGATTTTTAGCCAGTGGTTTTACTTTTTTTTAATGATCATACTGTTTCACAAAACATGATTTGTGTGACTCAGTGGTTATCAAGTTTATTTTGCCCCCAGAATCGGGATGGACCATCTAATCAGCAGCTGACTCATAACTGGAACACCTGGTGAGTGCAACTCAAACCCACACTTTGTCTATAATCTCTTAGGGCTCCAAAAGGCAAACAAAATTGCTTTTCCCATTTGGCCTGATGGGTACTTACAATACAAATACCACATTTGTATACATAAACCACTTTGCATCTATCATAACCCTCCAAGAGTCAACAATACTTTACAAACACAGTTGGGAGCATCTGAGAGAGCCATTATAAGAACCATTGTTACCCATACTTATCTGCAGAATGTGTTCTAGATCACAAACAATTCAATGTTAGCAATTACCAGGAATATTGGAACAATAATGTACCACATGGACAAAAATTGCACTTAATGAGGCAGAAACAGACGGATGGGAAGATATTGTTGGTCATCTCCTCTCCCAAGGAGCTGTCTCAACTGGCTGGCTTTATAGATTGGAAATCAATTCATTAGACAGGCAGGTTCCTGAACACAGAATTACTTTCTTAACACTAATCCTGAGGAAGCAGGAGAAAACTGATTTATATTGAACCTCCTGAGGGGCTCACTGCACTCAGGTACGACATCTGAATGTTCCTCAAAGAAATCAGTAAACCAGCATCATGTGGCTGCTCATGGAACAGCTGCAGGACCATGAAACAGGATATTGGGACAAGACTTGCCTCAGAGAGGAACTCGACAGCGTGGAGGACACGGACTGAAAAATGGAGATTGTGTTTTGTTGAGGATCTCTAAAACTCCCATACCGAGCAGTCTCAGCGACACCAAGATAAAAAGTGACAAACAAGTAGTGTGAGACATTCTCACTGGTGTGATGGCATCGGTTTAAAAAAGAGAGGAGTCGTGCCAGTTTTGTATAATGTGAATTACTGTCTGTGCCAAACCAGATTTGGAGGACAGACACTTTCATTCCTCTAGCTATAGGGAATATCATCTCAAATTGGTCACAACTGCATATTACCTGGATTAAAAATATTTTTGTGTGTCGTTGCACATCTTAATAAACACATTTTGATCCACAAGTAACACACAGAAAGACAACCTTCTTGTGGATATGAATGTATAAAATTTTTCTGTGGCAATCTTTTATTTTTTTCGATCAGCACTTAAAGGCAGCAATCTGTATGAAGCAGCAATGGAAAGTGTCTCAAGACACAAATGTAACCTGATCTGTGAGTTATTAGGTGAAGCTCCTGTTTTAACAACCTGGAAATGAAAACTAAAGAATGTCACAAACTAACATCAGATGACTCGTTGTGTTCTTTGCAATGTTAGAATGAATCCTTTTTTAGGTACTCATTTTACAACATCATAGATGTGCATTAGACTACCATTAAATATTATTATTATTATTGTTATTATTAATTAGGACTCATTTTAATGTAGCTAATTATTTTTATGACTGATTAGTATTTCAATTCATGAAGACAATTAATGTAAACAATTGGGTGCAGAGATGATCAGTAAAACGACAGATGAAACGAAGTAAAGCCTGGAAGGAACCTGAGTATAAGGGACTGTGCTGGGATGAATAGATAAGCGTTTCTGCTCACGACGTTAATCTGTTTGTTTGCCTGTCAGTCATAAAACACATGGAGCACATACTGTACTTGTAGAAGCGAGATAAATGATGCTATATGGAAATGTGAGCTCCTACATCATTACTCATGGCTTACCTGCCAAAGTCAGAGGAGCAGGTTCCTCACTCACAGTGGCAGTGAAGCCTTTGGCTCTCCACCGGCAGCTATGTGTTGGTGCTTAGCTGCCTGATGGAGCAGCCTCATTAGGCTACATTTCAAACTTTGTTGTACTGACATTGCATAACTCAGAATAACAAATACTGTGTCGTGCAGTGATTTATGGTCATTGTTCTTCACTGTACCCTTTAGCATTTAACTACACGAAAACTTTTCTTTTTTGATGACTCCATCAAAAAAAACAAAAGGCTGTCCAATGACTTTCTATTATCTCAATGGTGGTTCATTTGGATGGAGCTTAAAGGTATTTGTGTAATGAGTGGAGCAGGTGAAGCTACACTGTCATGAAAGACCCCTTCTACTGATAGAAGACAAAAAGCAATGAAACATATTGCATGTGCATCACTGGTTTTTAATACCTCTCTTACTTACTATCCTGCAGTATGCACTGGCCATTTAAGAATAATGCAGAATTCCAACACAGTTGAGTCCACGTTTCTGAGATGTGGCTGTTGGGTCTCTTACCTTTGGATACTGCTGGACTGGAATGAGGACTCTTTCTGAGAGCTTGATATTTTTATTGCTGATGATATCTAGGTATTTCTTCATGTCACCGTCTTTTCTTAATTCATCTCCTTCATACTTTCCAATCTCTGCAGAAGAACAAACAGATAAGAACATAATTGTTTTTTTTTAATGTAACTGGAAAATTAACAATCAGCATCTTGACGTCTGTTTTGGAGTCAGCTGCAGCGTGACAACCAAACATTGTCACGTAAAGCCGGGAACAAATTATGAGAAATTAAACAATGCATCACAGAATATTGATTATTATGCCTCTGATCTGTAAATGTGCCATAACTGCAAACTAAATCTAATGATATGAGATTATCTCACTGACTCTTAGTATGTCCTTTTGTATGGCCCCCTGTAATCTCATGATTCGGTAATTCCAATCAAAACAACAAGGCAAACAGTCACACTCAGTTTACTGTGCCACTCTGCAAACTGAGCTCTAGTGGGATGCTAGCAGTCTGTGATCCCTGCACCGCACAGGGTTTATGCAGATGGAAGATTACACATGTAAAAGTTTGTTATCGGGTAGAAGTCAGTTGGAAGATTAGATCTGTCAACTCTCACCTGAAGAGCAGATTTACAGATCGTTGGTTTTAATCCAACTTTGGAGGATGTGTAAATCTGGTGCAAATTGGCCCAGTAGTCCTCTAGTGTGTCCTCGACCTTATTGCAAGATAGGATACAAGAAATGGATATTAACAGTCTGGACAGGATTGGCACAGTCCTGGAACACTGATAATTTCTGCATTTTATGGAACTTGATGTGACATGTGTACAGCACGCTAAGTAGCCCACAATGAGCAGCGTTCCTCCTGTGTCACTAAATGATACTCGGTGGAATTATCAGACTGCAGCAAGAAATGTTCCTGAAACAGACCATGATCGAGTCAATGACGACTGCAGAGCAGCTTAATAGACGTTCAAGAGGGTAATTCAAACTGTAGCACTTCACCCTTGTCTGAGCAGTCAACAGTCTGTGGACAAAGCTGAGAGGTTAAAATACCGTTGGCTAACTTGTATATTTCATTAGGAAGAAAAGACATACACATTAGCTTCAACAATAAAGGGGTCCTATTATGAAAAATACATTTTTTCAGGTCTCTACATATTCATACTGGTCCTCCCTAACCCTACCAATTCCTAGAATCTCTAAACAAACATTCCCTGCATCAATAAATATTTGGAATCCTTTGGAATTCACGGCTGGACGGGATCAAAACGGTTGGATTCATAAAGCACTGTGTGCGACGTCATAGACAGAGTGATTGGCCTATCCTGAGTCATGTTTGCTTGACCACCAGGATAAGGGTGTGATCATCACCGAGGTGGAGTTTATTCAAGCTATGGTGGCAGTGTGGGGTAGAGACCTGGCTCTGAGCTACACAATGAAAGTTCATCACAAGCTGTTGAAATCAGCAACCATTTGGCTAACTACTTAGCTCCACTTCAGTCGCGCCCGTGTGTGTGTGTGTCTGTGTGTGTGTGTGTCCGTGTCCACATATGGCGTATCTTCACAGTCAAAGCAAACACACAACCAGTTTCATAGCGGATGAAGATGCTACTAATACTGAACTGTTGTCTGTTTTTTGATGACATAAACCCTGCATGTGAAATAATCCAGGCAGAAATCAAGACGTGAATTCATCACTCATTTCCAGCCTTGTGTGACAAAAAGTGGATACGTACACACACACACGCACACACAGAATAAGGAGAATTTAAGAATGAAGAACTGAAAAAAATCGTAATAAATAATAAATAAGAGAATAAAAATGAATACACAGGTATGTACAATTTTTAGTGTCCTAGCTTCCATTGGTCCTCCTCCTCACTGCAACGTTGGTTAGTGGACAGAGATAAAGTATTGACTTCGCCCAGCAGCCAACAGTTCAATATACTGTACTTCACAAATACAATACATTTTGTCTTACCTCTCTGGTAATGTCCCAGGTTTCATTAGAGTGCGTTAGCTTAGCTCCCCGGTGTTGTTAGCCAGCAATCTTTTATTGTTTGTGACAATTGTCAGGAAACACAGCTTTAATTACCTCCTGTCCGTAAACATCTGTTGTCGTCTCCACTGATTTTTGTCCCATTTGCAAACACTGTGTGTTTAAGGGTGGCTTCAGTGATCAGCCCATGTAGTGGTTACACGATGGAGCCACAGAGTCACGTTCGGCAGACTGAGAAAGCGGCTCCACGGTTAGCGCAGAGAAATTAGCAGTTATTAACAAGAGAGAAAAACACGAGAAAAATAAGAGCGAAATACGTAGTGACCAAGTTACTGAAAGTTAAAAAAGTTCCAGACTATGATGATCGATCGGGCCGTAGTGCATGCGTTCACTTGGCACAAGTAAACAAAACGCAAGTGAACACAAAAAACAAGGGAGATGTTGATAGATTGAGAGCTCAAAGGCACTCCATTAACAATGCGCATTTCGGGGCAAAGTGATTTTATTAATATTCAATCAAAGATATTGAGGACCATGGATCAGTTTGGGCCAAGGTATTTCAAATACACTGTAGCTGGACATCTGGCAGTTGAATGACATGAATTAACAAAAGCATAAAACGGGGCCTTTAATTGTGATATATTTTAATTAATATATTGTTTAATTGTCTGTTTTATAAAATGAAGAACAAACATCCATCTTAATTTACCTTTAAGATTGAACATCTTCAAATCAGACCACTTAAAAGTTTGTGTGAAAATTGTATGCTCTGAAAAAAAACTCCAGTTTATGTACCCAGTGAAGAGATGGTCCTTCTGAGACGTTTCCTTGGCCTGACCTTCTGGACATCCATAACTCCAACTTAATGACGTTTCTGCTCCAAGCAATTCCAATATGGACTCATTACAGTTTCTTTTTACAGCCAGTGGCCCCAGTTTTATGTTTGAATTATGGTCATTTGCTTGATATTGCTATTGCCCGTGAAATCACAAAGAGCAACCTGCAACAGCTTGAAATGCTCTGATTTCTTCCAGCGTGACGCAATCTCTCTGATTGTGGCCGATTGTCCAAGAAAGATCATTTAAATTGGAACATCATGTCTGTTTTTTTTCAACAGTGTCTCTTTGAAATGACTTTCAACAAAGCTGCAAAGCTACCTAAATTGGACAGCATCCACAAAATGACTGTTAGTGAATAAACATTTGAGAATTCCTTATATTTTTGGGGCAACCAGTTACTGCTTTCCACAACCTGCTTCTGGAAATCCAATTATCAGATCATTTAGCCTGAAAAGGACTGTATCAGGTAAACTATGGAAACTGGTTGACATCAACACTGCCATATCACACATCCGTACGTGAGACTGTGACAGGTAGCAGGATAGCAGGACCTTCTGAATCCTTTAAAAACACTTTAATGTGACTTATCTGAAGAGTTAAATCAAGCACAACCTGTTGTGAGTAAGCATATGCTGTACATCACAGCCTAGAGGAAACCACAGCAGTGGTGGGGCTCAGCAGACTGACACACTAGTTTTCCCCCCACACTTGTCAAGATTGAACATCTGAACATCTATTGATGAATTACTACCAAATACACCAAAGTCTCTCGCACAGTGACTCAAGATGTAACATATGACTCTAAAGACTTGAGACTTGACTTGGATTTGAGATTTTGGCCTTGAGAAAAATTTTGTTTTTGCTTTACTTTACTTAATTTATTTATGGTGCATTAACATAAAGGAAATATCTGACAAACGTGAGCTGAATGACAACACCTCGCTTATCATTACAGATCTGCTGCAGGCAGCCACAGGCAATACTGGATTACCATGGCGAATGTGCCTGCTCAGACATTTGTCAGAACTTTTAGCTATAAAAGTGTCACAATACAGAATGTTGACTTAAGCTGGTAACTCAAAACACACCTGGTAAGCGAGATTCTTGGGAGACTATCTTTGGATTTGTGAGCCTGCTACTAGCTTTGTAGCTATTGTGGTTATCTGGACTACAACATACTCAATAGATTTGTTTAAAAGATAATTTCACCACTACAGGAGTAGTGACCAAAGATCTGAAACTTTTACGTACTTTCCCCTTAAATACTTGTAACTTGACTTGCAACAAATTACATGTGAGCATCTGATTATTATTGAAACCATGAAGACAAAGATGAAGACTGTCCTTTTTATCCAACAAAATTGCTTTTGTTACAAAAGCTCACTTTTAATTTGACATATCTTTAATCAAACACATTTTTCAACACTGATTTGTAACCAAATAATGAGGTTGTCATGATGAGGACAGATCAGGGAATTCATCTGCAATCATTTTGTTCTTAAATTTTAGTCTTTTGGGAGAGTACATTTACATGTGAATTTGTTACAGTCATGCCACCAAAAAAGAGCTCATTTAAAGCTCATTTGGATTTAAAAGTGCTTTTCCAGCTCATCTAGTCTCAATTCCAGGTTTCATCAAGCATTTTGTTTCTTGATGCCCTCAAAGATTAGTTCTGAGTAGTTCACATTGAGCATGTGGGAGAGAATTTGTCCTGGGTTATGTCTACATTGTGGAATATTTCACTTTGAAATGGGCATAGCTGTCATGTCATTTGAATAAAGTAATTATGTTTTTATGGCTCATAAGGATGATTATACACGCATATTCTGGACTGTAACCTGTCAGTGAACTCGGGAGAGGATTATGAATTAAAAAAAGACTGAGTGTGACATGGAGAGAATAGAATATTTAAAGCTGAACAAACATTTACATCACAGTACCATCATGGTCAAATAGTAAGAGCAACAGGAGCCGAAAGATCAGAGAAGCCAGACTGTGCTTTGAAGGTCACTGCTTTGAGTCCTCAAAAAGGATGAAAACATGAAACTGGGCAGATTGAATGAGTAAAACACTCTCAATGACTACTGTGGTGCTCTTGATCCCCTCTGTTGCACTGTCCAAACTTCAGAAGAGCAGCTCAACAATCAAGAATGAAAAAACAAAACCAAATAAGGTTATACTGGGCAGCCATTAGAAAAATGTGGACAACTGTATTATGTAACATATACTTTTAGTGTATTTGCCGTTACTCCATGAAGTGAACACATTCATCATGTTCAGATTTGTTTACGTGACAATTTCTTATTGGTTGAAGCAGCTCTGAAGAGTAATTCAGACTGAATAATTCTCCTTGTTTAATGTAGACCAGGGGTTGGCAACCTGCGGCTCCAGAGCCGCATGCGGCTCTTTAGTGCCTCCCTTGCGGCTCCTTGGAGATTAATCACAAAATAAAAAAATGATACTTAACAGAAAAAAATAGAAAGATATTCTACTTATACCTAAAATTTTTTGAAAAACAAAACTTATTATTGTAAATTTCCTACGCTTTATTACGTTATCATCGTTATCGCGTTGTTTAAAAATTTAGTCAGGCACCTTTTAGGACAGCTCAGATGCACTGTGGGGTCCTAGGCAATTGTAGCCCTGGCTTTAGAAAGCAGTGGTGATTGGTTGGCAGCACAGTGGGTGGGTGAAGAGTGATGTGACATGAGTTCTGATCAATCGGGTGAGACTCCCAGTATCTCTGGCCACCTGAGGGTGGGTCTACTTAGGTCTACTCCTTGTCGTCAGCTGTGGCACTACCACTCTGTCCTGGAGGGCTGCCGGACCTTGTCAGGTTGAGAGAGAGAGCCACGAGGATTCCACATTCTATTTAACAAAGGACAGCAGTGCTGCGGCCATTCGGTGGTGAGTGGAGGTCCGCTGCTTGTCGGTATACATATATGTGCATATATATGAGTTCATACAGATTAGACGGGAATTGAAAGTCATGCTAGCTGCACTAGTGAGGTTGGTCGTGTTAGCCACGCTAGGTGCTGGTCAGGTGAATCGCTCCAGCCATGCCTGCTGCTAATTGCACTGTTAATAATGGCGATGTGAATACTGTAGTTATTATCATTAATCCAAACAAGTGTGTTCCTGTTTGGGTTTGTTCAGCCTTATAATGTGTAATATTAAATATGTATGGCCTGTCTGCAGAGCAGGTTTTTCTGGTAGGGGGTGAAATCGAGACCGGGTTCAGGACCGGAGAAGCGCCTGTTGCTCCGTTGAAGAAGGACACATCTGTTGGATGGAGGCGATTCTGGAGAGCACGGTGAACGACAAACTGAGTCGTTCACGAAAATCAACTGTTCCCTGTGTGGTGCCTGCTCTCTGACCGGAGTTACCGCTGTGGATAAGGTGGTTTCAACACACACTGTCCCCCCGATTATATCTCCAATAGATGGTGATTACACGAAGGACTCATTCATTAATGAAAACAAAACATAATACAGAAAGTTAGACAGGCTTCTCTCTGCAAAGACAGTGAAGGAAAGAAGACGCGACATCACCAATCAGCAAATCTAGGACATTCAACTCCAGCATTATCAATTAAACGTAATGAGTCGTGTGATGTGATCAATATTGAACAGACAGCGCTGTTGTGCAGGTATGTAAACTCCGACGAGCCACAAGAAGAAATGAGCGAATTAATGGTACTGCTTCTTTAGAACACGTTACCTAAACATGCTCAATAAAAGTCTCCAGGGGCAGAAACACTGTTTTGTCATTGGAGCTCTAGCTGACTGTATTCATCAGGGATGAACAGCGAGGCTCTCACCTCCCCTCCCTGAAAGAGTCCAGAGACGTTCATCACCATCACACACTGAATGGGGATTACTGTATTTAGGAGCGATCTTTGATATGTGAGCTGCATTTGGGAGCAGATTTAACAAGTTCGTCGATGCAACAAAATATTATACAGTAATATTGTGATGGAAGTTAAACTTAAAGCACCAAATATGGTACAACAGAGTATTCACGTGGTGCATCATTCTCTCCAGGATGCGCTGCATGGAAAATAAATAATCATGAATCTCATTATGCATTTGTAGACTAGTTAATCAATTTGATAGTAGGTTAATATAGCTAATATAGACACTTAGAGCTTGTGTTGCCTTCATATGAAGCTTAGAATTTTTTGCGGCTCCTGACAGGTTTGATTTTAGTTTTTTTGGTTCAATTTGGCTCTTTGAACGTTTAAGGTTGCCAACCCCTGAGTTAGAAGATGTGGTTTAACTGAAATAGGCCACCACAACAGACACCTGCTTTGGTCGGTGTGCAGTGGAAAAGAACGTTTACGACTAAAGGGCGCTTGTAGTTTGTTTCTTCTTACTATCATTTAAATTTCATCTGTATTCCAATCACAGTACATTAGTGCCACTTTATATTACAAACATCTGATTTGGTGGCATTTGAATTTGCTATTAAATCATTTCACATCTTCCTCGATAAATTATGAGAGAGAGAGAGAGAGAGAGAGAGAGAGAGAGAGAGAGAGAGAGAGAGAGAGAGAGAGAGAGAGAGAGAGAGAGAGAGAGAGAGAGAGAGAGAGAGAGAGAGAGAGAGAGAGAGAGAGACAGACAGACAGACAGACAGACAGAGAGAGACAGAGAGAATGAGAGAGGGAGAGAGAAATATTATTTTTCTACTGAATTGTCCCATGAATGCATTTATGATGATGGACTGACTATACGGAATCTGTGCAGTGTGTTGATTTCCAGCAATCCAAATGTCACTGGGAGCTTCAGTATATTTTGCTAGAAAATAAAAATATCACAAACAGGCCTAAATGTTACCACTAAAGTGAATATAAACCACTGTACTGTGAGCGTGTGTGTGAGTACATGCATTTGTGTGTATGTGTGCGAGTGTGTGTGTGTGCATTTGTGTGAGTACATACATTTGTGTGTGTGCATGCGTGCGTGCGTGCGTGCGTGCGTGCGTGCGTGTGTGTGTGTGTGTGTGCGCAGCCCAATGATAAGAAACTGGAAAGGAAACTGCAAAATTTGTCGGAGTTAATATGTTTGTTGCTCAGGTGTTTATCATCACATCATAGCTTTATTGGATTTCAGTTGTTGCCTTTCAGTCAATACAAGTGAAAAATGCAGTTTGTTCTATTGCTAAATAGGCGCCATTTGTAAAATATGAAAGCTTTCAGTTGATACGTTTTGCTGGAGGGATCCATTTGACAATTACTGCTGGGGGGTTATTTTCTTGTGAGAAAGAAACAGCTCACTATAATGAATCCATTTGAAATTTATTTCTTCCAAAACAGGTTGGATTAATCCCCAGACTCTGTGATGAAAGGCTGAGATTTGATGAGACAAAACAAAGGATAAAGATGAACCTCTTCATAGTCAACAGAATTTGACATCCGCTCTCTGGAGACAAATAATGTACATAGTAAGCATCCCTCCCTTTGTTTACTCACCTTTTATTTTGCAAAGCTGGCTAAAAAACCAGAAACCTTGAATAAAAGGAAAACTGATGGGTGAGCAGTAAAGAAAAAAGTGTAGTTAAAAAATAGAAAAACAAGGAATGCATTTAATGCGACACATACTTTTGCCAAGGTTTAACAGTGTTACATGGGTCTGTTTAACTTGCTGTGTTTCATGGAAATTATAATAAGAAAAATATATTTTACAAAACCTTAGCCTTATTACATACATGTCATATGCCTACATGTTTGTTATATTCCAATTATGATAAGACTCCATCAAAATGTAGCTACAGGAGGGCACAAGCCAGTGTCACAAGCCCGGATAAATACAAAGGGTTTATTTCAGGAAGGCCATCCGACGTAAAACTTGCCAAATCAAACATGCGAGTGAAATCGAATTAATAACAACTGCCATCGGTGCTTTTCACCTACAGGGTGCCAGTGGAAATTGGACTACTGTTGGTCAAAGAAGGAGAGGAGGAAAGTGTGTTCGTAGAAAGAGAGAGAAGAGGAAAGAAAAGAGCATAGGACTGAGAGTAGGGACGTTGAATGTTGGAACCATGACAGGAAAAGGTAGAGAGTTGGTTGAGATGATGCAGAGGAGGAAGGTGGACATGCTGTGTGTCCAGGAGACCAGGTGGAAAGGTAGCAAGGCTAGAAGTTTAGGAGCAGGGTTCAAGTTGTTCTATCATGGTGTAGATAGGAAGAGAAATGGAGTAAGAGTTATCTTGAAGGAGGAGTTTGTTAGGAATGTCCTGGAGGTAAAAAGAGAGTCAGATGTGAGGGAGGAGTCTGAAGCTAGAAATTGAAGTTGTGATGGTTTGGGTTTGGGATGTAGTGAAAGAGGACATGAAGGTAGTTGATGTGAGAGAAGAGAAGGCAGGAAAAGCCAAAAGGAGAAGAAGAATCTAATCAAACACATAAACTAATTGTAATAGTACTTGATGGGATCTGCTATGGAATGTACTGCAAGGCTTGGGCTTTTAGTACACAATCAATAGGTTTAGGTCCGAAATGTCCACTACCGTCCACATTGTATTTTCTTAAGAGACAAAATGCATTAATTATTTCATCCATCCATCCATTTTCTTACGCTGTATCCGCCGCAGTGGGTCACTCGGAGCTGGAGTTTATTCCAGCTGGCTTAGGGCGTGAGGCGGCCTCACACAAAGACTGACAACCATGCACACACACATTCACTCACATGGGCAATGTGGGACCGGCCAATTAACCTGAAGCGCATGTTTTTGGAGATGGGAGGACGCCAGGGAACCCAGAGAGAACCCATGCAGACACGGGGAGAGGATGCAAACTCTGCATAGAGCAGGACTCGAACCCGGAGCCGCCATGATGTGCGGCGACAGCGCTACCCGCTGTGCCGCCTTAAATATTCAATTCATTAATATTCCATCCTTCTGTTCTCTTATATGTGCTGTATGTCTGAAAGTGGTGTGAAAAAACAATTAGCCCTCAAGTAAATAAAATCACACAAACAAACTATAGGAATTTTTCATAATTCAATTGTCATTGTTTTAATACAGTTAGTTACAGGTAAGAAATCCACTTCAAACCTGTCTATCCAAGGTCACACAGAAAAGACAGGAGCGTGAATTGATTCAAACATGTATTTATTTGTACATGACTGGTTTATACACAAGTCCTAACTGTGTTTCTATCACCTCCGGTGGTTTTGCATAGACGTAATTGCAGCTATGTTAACCTCGATGAGCATGTTGGGTTTTAAAAAAATAATAGATCAATTTTACTGGACTCCAAAAATGGCCGACACTTCATATCTGTCCCTTACAAGTGATCAATCAACCCACTTGTATCATAGCTTCACACGGACAGCCATTCATCTTCTATCCTGAACACCGAAAAACTGCTTGGCCTGAGCAAACCTATTTCTTCATTGTGTCCTAACCACCCTGTTATCTGTGAGCATTCAAGAGGCACAGAAACATGATATGATATCTAATATCTATTGTCTGAGTGCTGCAGTTTATCCACACACTCCTAGTGCTGAAATGTTCATGACCTTGGAATTTAATCTTATTCGACCCATGCACTCATTGTAAATCACTCTTGATAAGAGCATCATCTAAAAGGTGAATATGTAATGCAATGTTTCACTTTCCTGAAATGTAATTTTTGTGTCCTTTTGATAGGTCATCGTGCACAGGGTGGTGTTTATATGTCGCACTGAGTGGAGGGTCATGGCTGGATACTGAGTCATAATGGCAATACAGAATATGTAAGCATCAATATTATAATGACATGAGAGACAGACAAAATGAATCACCTCCAGGAGGGAGAAGACTGCATTCATCCAAATCAATTGCAAGAGTGTAAAACCTGTCTTTTCAATAAAGCCGGTTTTGAATGTTTATGTATTTGTTTTGATCCTGAAAAAATAAAAACAGCAAATAAAACATTATATATTCAGAATATTCAAAAATAATTAAATCTTGTTCCCATCAAGCACTGGAGCTTACCATCTCAATTTATAACTATCTAATTTCTAACAATGGAAAGCGCAGTGCAGAACCAAGCTCCACCAAGGCTGCGAAATCTTCACCACATTCACTTTTATCTGGAAAGACATCCAAAATGAACGTCTTTACTATTTAAAGGACCATCTCTTCAGAAAATGTTTTTTTATTTCAGTTTTTTGAGATATTATGCAAACAATTCAAACAAGTAGAGGTTAAAGGGAGGTGACAAGTACCTAATTGTGAACTGCTGCTGTGCATTGCTGCATTTGCAAGTTCATGCACTGTCTGATTCATTTGAATTCAAGTTTGAAGGTGATTGTCTAAATATGGACAGAGCTTGTTCCTGATGGACCTTCAGTCAAACATTTTCGTCAGTCTCCAGTGCACCACAGATTCAATCTGTGTACAAGCAACTGGTCAGACCCAGTTCCTGCTAATAACTTATACATTTTTTCTTACAGATGCAAACATGAGAAACACAGAAAAGTAAAGAAATTTGATTAAACTAAAACTCAGCAAATTGAGATCCATCTAAACGTAACTGAAGTTCAAATCTCTGTAAGTGAAAACATTGTACACAATTTTCTCATGCTCTTGCTCTCTAATGTCTCCCTATCTATACTCATCTTTTATTCAGAAAAGCCTACATCATCCCAATCTCATGGAGATTTGTGTTTATTGTCACAGCGCCTAGCAGCACAGCACTGGGAGCAATTGAGATATTATATACCCTGTCAGAATGGTGATAATGTGAACTAGATTACGTGACTGCAAAAATAAAATGTAGAGAAATGTCCCCTTGAATTGAAACTGTGTATTAGCGTCAGTTTTTCTCATAACCTGGGCTCTTTTCCTTGTCCATCAAATGCATCACTCTTTCCTCTCTGTAAGATTTTCTTTATTAGAAATCTAATTGGTTCCATTGGCAACAGAGAGATACATACCAAGTAGGCGAGAACTGCAAAGAAAACACAGGGACTGCTGATCTGTCGATGACTTCCTTTTATGACTTCAACCCTCTTTCAAAACGATGACATATTTCTCTCAAATTAAGACAAATTAAAGTGGAATACCTGTACATAAATTTGCTGAACAAAGTTAAGTGTAAGTTTTATATATACTGTGTATGTGCATCTGAAACACACACACACACACACACACACGGACACACACACACACACACATTGGTATATGTGTATACTGTGTGTGTATGTGTGTGTGTGTGTGTGTGTGTGTGTGTGTGTGTGTGTGTGTGTGTGTGTGTATATACAGGTATATACATATATATACACACACACACACACACAACGCCGAAGCAGCCTTCGTCTTCACGTTCGTCCGTCCCACACACACTGACCCGTTAGACACATTTATGAAGCATTAAGTATGACACTTGCTGCTTTTACAGGACACATCAGTTGTATGAGTGATTGCATGTTCAATTGTGTTATGAACACTTTATTACACTGTACATTACTATTATATTATCAATATATTAAAAACATATTTTGAAATTTATTTTAATGTGCTTTATGCTTTCTGTTTGAGTTATAAGAGATGATTTCAATATACCAGTAGTTAATTTGGACAGTAAACAACCGATCCTGTCCATAATCCATCGACGAACAGCTCTGAAACTCATCAGTTAACTTGGGCTGTTACTTCTTTGTTCAACCGTAAAGCTGCATGTAGGCTGTTTGTTTCCCTATTATCTCATTTCCAGGCTTCAGCTGAGAGCAACAGGTTCATAGCTGTAAAACTATTTTCCTTACACTTTTTTCTGCGCAATAACTTTTATCCCCACCTGTATATTTGAATAAGCTCACTTGAAAAGTCTCATGCTGTCACCAACTCCACCCACTACCTGTCAATCAAGCGACCCACCAATCACGGCGCCCAACCAATCAAGGTGCATCTGCCAGAAAGAATCACGTTAACAATATGGCGTAAGGCATCTGCTATGTTAGGAAAAGAAATAACTATACATGGACTTCCCAGTTAACATAATTTTAGAGCGTCATAACTGTTTCAACAATTTTCATGTATTTGAGTAGAGTCCGAACAGCAGTAACGACACAGAAAACGGCAACAAATTCTGAGTGAAACTAACTGGCAGGCACGAACAGTCTCAATACATTTGTTTTCATATGTTTGGCTATAGCTAACTATATAACTATATATATATATATATAACTATATATATATATATATATATATATATCGTTACAGTATATATACTGGTATATGTGCACGTATGTAATGTCTGTAAAGTTTTCCAATACTATTTGCTGTTGTGATGCGTCAATCACTATCAAAGAATGCAAGAAGGCCACACTCTGAAACATTTTTATCCCTATCCACCCCCTGGAAGACGTTTGTCATAAAAAGCTTTAAATCTTCTCTAAGAAAGACTTTGCAGTGGCAGAATTTAAATTTTTACACAAAAAAGATCCATTTAATAAAGGTAGAGCTGTTGACAAAACCACAGTAAATCCGTGTTGTGCTGTTTATGTGCATGATGAGAATAATACAGGATTGCACGTCTTTTTTCTATTCAGTGACAAATAGCTGCAAATTTTTGATAAATCTGTAAACATTTTATCTTGCTGCCCACTGATATGCATGATTCTGTATTATCCATGTGCAAAGACTGACTCAAATGATAGCAACCATGTGAAAGTGGTTAAATTATGAACATTATTTCACAGGCTGCTCACTGCTGAGCTGACACTAAACAAATAGAACAGAGTTTATTCTACTGATTGTCCACTACTGCTCATGATGCACACTGTCTGTGCTGACCTTCTAAGCTGCATTCTTCTCAGGGAAATTAATGTTTTTTGTTATCTAATGCATTGATCTGTATTGCTGTGTACACTATATTATACTGTACTGTATATTACAAAGAACTATGTTTGAGATGAAAGACTACCTGTAATTTATTCACAAACTTTATTTTAACTGAATTACATGAGCTCATAAATCAACAGAACTGAGAGAAAAAAAACATATAACACCATCCTGACATGCTAATTGCTGTTCACTGGGAAGGATATGACAAGACAATATTTTTTTGCATCCTGCCCATGTGAGTCAGCCTTGAGTAAATTTAGCAGTGTGTACTGGGTGACAGATGATCCCATCTGCATCACAGTTTTCAACAGGAGTGGGAATGGCAGGAGTCTCATCAGCACATTTCAAAAGGAGATCTCGAGGAGCACCAGAGCACAAACACCCTATCCAATTTAAGCCTATTAATCTAACACAGTGTGGATATATCTCGTTTAACAAATGTCATAAACAGAAGACGCTCATGACAGATCATGGCATTTCATAAAAGCAACAACTATGAAAAAATGACTAGATGAATGCAGTTAGATCATACTTTGATAATGGAGAATCTCAACAACAGAATGCTTACAGTCAATATAGAAATCACTCTGATTCATTTGTTGTTTCATCTCTGATATTGTATCTTCCCTTTGTATGTAATTTGAGCTGTATCCTGCAAGACCAGGAAGGTTGCGCACCCCTGGGTCTATGAAACTGGAGTCAAAGTTTATTCCTTCATCACTCAAACATGAAAAAAAATTCATTCCCACCTACATGATGCATTTCAGGCTGTGTAATAAGAGAGCATCTAGTGTTGGTTTGCATTGAAAAATATTTTTTTAAAATCACATCCTTAGAGAGGATGAGTTGAGATGAGTTTTAGTGCTTGCATTTTCTGATGTGTTTCATCTCAAAAGTGACACATTCACAGCTTGCGAATGAGAGCAAGGCCACCTGCAGCATGACATACAACTTTCCATGGAGCAGGGTGAGCCTGAGTATACTGTCCTTGACATACTGTGACATGAAGTCAGACAAGAGGCTACACAACATCTGTTTCAGTGGCTATAGATGTCTTCTGTGACCTTGGTGACAGAGGCCAGTTGTTTTAAGGAGTGAGAACTGAAGTTGAAACTGTCACAAAAAACCACATCAAGATAAATAGAAAATTAAACATAACTCTACATAAATACAGTATATTTATATATACTAATATAGTGGTATGTGGACGGTACTTAAAAATATTAACCTGAAATTTAATTCGATATATTCAATATACATTTTAATTAGGAAAATTCGGATTGGATGTTAAATTTGAAAAAAAAAACCAGAATATTTCTGACATGACACTTTGTTAGAGAAGAATTAGCATATGGCTCAAACAAAAAAGTGTAACTCCAATGATTTACAAATTCTGGTGAATCGCTCCTCCAACTCCAGGAGAACTCTGCACTTTTTCATTTATTTTCCAGGTGTTTCCAGGTGCCAGCTGACCTTGGAGCCCATCAGGTTAGAATCAGAGTTGACTTTCTGACTTTGCAATGAGCACTTTCTTGCATTTGTTCACACCATAGCAGTAAAATACAAGGAAACTTCCTCACCAGAGCCCAAGAGTAGCATTCTCCACTGAAAACACATCACACAGTCACTTCCAAAAAAAAATGCTATAAGAGTCAAGAGCAGTGTTTTGAAATAAGCTTAAATGAGATCACCATTACACTTGAATGCAGTATAATGGTATTTTCATTTTGCAGAAACATGGTGAATGCCACTGACAACCAAGTGCACAAAGCTCACAGTAGATGACATTTAACAACATACCTGACTCACCATTTGCAAGCAGTCGCACCGCATGCACACAAGACGGATCCAGGCTGTTTTTCTCTGCCACCAGTTCGGGTAAATGTTTATCAGGATGCATTTTTCCTTTTCTTCTTCTTTTTTTTTTTTTTTTTTTTATCACAGCGGACCTCTTGACCGGCCGTGCAGGTGAGGCGACAGTTAGTGCTGAGCGTCGGAATTTAAGTGTAAACCTTTCCGCTCCTGCTTCAGCCGTCAGTATCACCAGCAGAAACCCCTGCAAAAAAGACAAAAACAACTACTCGTCCCAAGTCTCTGAGATGCTCGACTGAAAATTGAGTTGTGCTTCAGAGGTGTGAGTCCATTTCTGTCACCGCTGCCCGCCCGCTGCCTCTCTTCGGTACTCTCAGACTCACACTGGGTCTGCAGAGCGCGCTGCTCCCCGCCCCTCTCACATTATTGGCTGTAATCTGGGACTGGAAGGACTGGGAGACCAATGCTGCGGCCGCTGGGCGCATTCCATTTAGGTGGTCTGCCCGAAGGAATGGATTTAAACAACTGTGGTTATGCTGCTTCATTAGGAGAATAATATCACCAGCAGTTCTTGACTATGTGTGTGTGTGTGTGTGTGTGTGTGTGTGTGTGTGTGCGTGCGTGTGTGCGTGCGTGCGTGCGTGCGTGTGTGTGTGTTCTGTGAACTAAAAGGACCCACACTTTATATTTCTTTTCTTTTGGCACAGTACACTGTGTAATCCCTTATTGAACTTTACCAGTTGTCATTGCAAAATGTGCTAACCTAAGCTTTTCTATGGGGTCTTTGGGTCTCTCAAACATTTACCTGGCTTACCTATCTTCACAGTGTACTTTTGGATATTATTAATATAATAGCAAATACGTTTGAACCTGGTGGAAGGCCCACAGTCACTTTAAACATGTTACTTTCAGCTTAATCTAATTACAAGTATGTTATAGAAATAATTTTAATCAGGAAAGGTTGGAAGGAAAGGTTAGTGGAGAATGTCACAATATAGCCGACTTTAAATGATAATGTTCATCATAGCTAAATCATTAATGTGCTATTGGTAAGAGATAGTGCCTTATGTCAGGGGAAACAATTTCATGTCAAATAAATATTCATCCAAGGGAACAATGAATTATGGTGGCCCGTCAGTTCCTATGTATTTTCAAAGTTCATTGGAATAAACAGGACAAACATATTATCAGGGCTTCTGTGTCACTGTCCACGGTACTGAAATAGCAGGTGCATGAAGCCCTGCCGTGGTGCTTATTTTATTTTGTATTCTAAATTAAAATGCACTCCAGAAATAAAAAAACACAACATACTTTCTTGAATTACTACTTATTTACCCTGTCTCAGATCCTGATAAAGTATTTTCCTTTTCACAGGCAACAATACCTGATCTATTCTAACAGATCTGCTAAACAATCCAAAAAGCAATGGGTTGCATTGCCGTTATGGGGTAACTTACTGATTGGGATCTTACTGAAATGCTGTGAATTGCAGGATACAGAAAGGGAAGGCAGCAAAACCACTGTTGTCATTTCTTCCATTTTTTGCTACTTTCTGTGGATTTTGCTTTTGGTTTATTCTTAAACATTTCAGTTCTTCATATTTCCCTCAGTCTGTAATGTGAGGTTACGTAATCCTTTTTCAGCACAATCACATTTGTTTCTCAGTAACAAATGGTCCCACATAAGGTATTTCCTTCTTCTTTCTCATTCAATTCTACAAGGTATCACATATTTATTCCATTATTACATTAAAGCCTATATGGAAACAGTGTCCAATATGGATTGATTCAATGTTAAAGGGACAGTAAAGTTAATATTAAGTGACATATATGTTATTCATCATTATGAAAAAAAGAAGAAAAAATAAATTTTATATGTGTAGCATCATCCGTTTGGTCAAAAAAGCTTAAAATCTGCGCCACAGCAGCTTCCACATTCAGTGGTCACGTGGGCGTCATACGTCACTGGGGCCAAACATAGCTTAGCAGCCATAAGAAACAATGCAATTCTAGACGTGATTAACACCAAAAATATCATGGTTACCATCACGGTGAATGGTTGTGTCAACAGAACAGCAAAAAGACGCGACTTTCAAATTAATTCACTGTGGAATTAATAACAACTGGAGTTGTTATTAATTCCACACAGTCCAATAGTAATAAATGGCGGTTAGCTCAATGCTAACATAATATGGACAATCCCATTGACGGACTGGCACGTTAGCATTTTTAGCACGATACATTCCCAAAAGGTATTCTGAAGAACGACAGGTCCTTGTCTTCACGTCTTTTTGCTGTTCTGTTGACACAACTGCGCAGGTAACCATGATACTTTTGGTGTTAATTGCGTCTAGAATTGCATTGTTTCTTATGGCTGCTAAGCTCTGTTTGGCCCCAGTGACGTATGACGCCCATGTG
Source organism: Antennarius maculatus (assembly GCA_013358685.1). NCBI lineage: Eukaryota > Metazoa > Chordata > Actinopteri > Lophiiformes > Antennariidae > Antennarius > Antennarius maculatus. The sequence continues at coordinate 8,611,037 of CM023616.1, read as the reverse complement.
ACCACTGAATAGGGAAGCTGCTGCGGCGCAGATTTTAAGCTTTTTGGACCAAACGGATGATGCTACACATCTAAAAAAAATTTTTTTTTCTATTTTTCATAATAATGAATAACATATATGCCACTTAAAATTAACTTTACTGTCCCTTTAAGTAGAGGACTTAGTATTGTGAGATGTCCACGTCCCATTCCACCAAGGCCAAGGCACCAAATCAACTGAACTACATAACAGTACATGGAAGACGTTTGATTGTCTCTTCAATGCTTCATTAGAGCTCTATGAACTCATGCCAGTAAAGTCACTGGTGTAAAAATAAATGTATCATCTTGTACAGGTATGTAATGCTCCTCATTTGCTTTTGCTTTGATGGGACTTGAATTCTGAAGTCATCAAAGCGCTGTGTGCAGCCAGCTGTTTTACTCAAAAATTAGCTTTGCGCAGAAGAGCCTGGCGATTTACTAATTTTTGCTCTACTTGACCTTTCAAGCTGATTCTGACTAAACTGCTCAGAATCATAAAGACTGTAAGGGAACTCCCAACTGGTATTAATAGAGTGAGAGTCAATTCTGATGTTATTAATGTGTCGGAGCAGCACTTTGATAGAATTTTGTCAAAATCACAAATCCAAAGCTGCTCTTTTTGATGTGAACTACAAAGTAAAGACTGAATATTTCCACAATTTTAGAATGTGTGTGTACACATAAATATACACACATTTATATGTATATTATTATATACATATAAAGCCAGACAACTAGATATTTTCTACAAGAAAACTTCAAATTTGCCATTCATTTCATTTGATATACCGGCTGATATTTTACATTTACAATACAATATTTATATAATTATATCATAATAATAGAATCATATTTCATTAAAGAAATGCAAAGCCTAAATTGATCAATAACTTGCGACATGTCCATATTTCTCTGCTTGGCAAAAACCCGTGATCACTGCTTCCTGTTGCTAAAAACTGCTCAACATTTCATGCTTGCTGAAGCTTCACTGATTTAATTTCATTGAGTGAAATAATTTGACGGTAATACCAGTCACATTTGCTAGGAAGGGTTGTCTGATGATTGCATCTGTTCTAAATTTCTAATCAAATATATTTCATTTATTTAAATCAGGTACACTTGCACAAAAAACAGTCCGAAAAACACACAATGGGGTACTAAGTAAAAACTATATGTTAGTCAGTGGCTTCAATAATAACCGACGTATCTCTCAATACTTAATGTATAATGTTTCAACATGTAACTGAGGCCTTTTTATAGCTCTCTAATGCCACAGATTCACTGCACAATTCACTATAATATCCATGTGATCAATCTCCGGGAGATTTTCTTGTATTTTCTTTGTTTGCTAAACTAGCAAAGACATTTGTAAAGTTTGCTGTGTTTAGTGAGGCTCGACAAGACATATATTTCCACTGATGAAGTAATTTACTTGTACAATTTTGTGGCACACTTAATTTCTTCTCTCTCTCTGAAGTAGGAAGGTGAGTGGAGAGGATGACTTGTTGGGCGATGTTGCTGTAGTTATCCTGAAACCTTTGAGTCTTAAAACACTACTGTTCAAATCATTAGTCTTTCCTCATTTAATCAATTAACAATTAATCAATCATTAATAAAATGAAAAGTCTTGTGTTATGGGGCATAAAAAACAAACAAGTGTACAGTATATATCTTCAAGGAGTTGATGACTATGTAAGCAAGGTTAAAATCCTGTCTCTATGTGTGGAAGTGCTGAACTGAGGAATTGACAAATTGCTTATAAATCCTCAACTGCGTCAAGCTCAGTTGTAAGATGCGGAAAAAATACTTGTTTTCAAAAGAAAACTCGGGAAAAGTACACAAAGACACTGAGGGTATTGGAAGTTTATTGTACATTGTGTACACACTGTGTTACACAGTTTCACAAAGGGAAAATATGATTTTATGAAAAATATAAAGTCGACTGTGAATACACGCTGACTATTTGTACCACTATGTATACTTTAACAGATAAGAAAGAAAACAAGGATTTTATTTTGAAAGACGTAAACGGATATATGTTTGGTATTATAATACATGGACGTCAGTGAGCGCTCGCTTCGCTTAACAACGTGAAATAAATTAAGGAAATCCCTTAAAATCACGTGACTGTGGCGGAGAATTTCAATCCGACGCTCGTCGCTCACGTCGGTAAAGGTATGGGGAGTCCAAATGTCTTATTGCAACTACTAGTAGATAAAATGATTGAAGTCGGTTGGAAGTAATCTGTCCGAAGAGGAAGATCACACGTGTCTGTCCTGTTATGTATGACTGCAGTCATATATGACAGGAAAGAAATCCGAATCACCCGCCAAGAGAAATTACTGAAGAAACCAAGAAGCGTGTTACCGAGTCGGTGGCGACTGGTAGGCACAGAAGCGAATCTATCGATGAAAAGAAGAAGTCAATGATGTTGCATCAATATGTCGTCCCTGTTACAACTGTTGCCGATAAACACTTAACAGACACTGCATATCTTGTTAAAAGTTCAAAGGTCAAGGTTATTTACCTGTCACGTATGCTGATTCGTGTGGAGCACGCAGTGAAATGCTGTACATTAGAGTGTAATAATGAAATAAAGTGACATAACATACGATTCTTAACAATGCAGCACTTAAGTAAATATTTGGTATGAAAAAAAAAAACCATGAACCAAGTATATACTTACATTGTAGAAAATTGTGGCAGTGCAATGCAAAAGGCAGTTAGTGGTGCAGTGCAAGAGTAAACCTAGCCTTTGAGAGGTCTTGTTGTTTGTGGATCAAAAATTCTAGCAAGAATCTCTGCCCTGGTCTTATGGAAGCTTCCCTGACCTCAATTGGTTGAGAAGTTTGCATCTAGAGTGGCTGGTGTTTTTCTGAATGCAAAGAGCCCTGATTCTGGAGTAAACATGGCCAGAAGTCAAGTGCCAACTGTGCCATCAGATGTGTGAACCATGCCCTGAAGGGCTTTTCAGTCCTGTGAAATAACGTTCTTGCACCAGAACGTGATGGTTCCAGGCAGCATGTTGACTCTAAAATGTTTCCAGGATTTGGGGGAGAGTTTTCATGTAAAAAAATATCGATTATTTATAAGAAATACACCAGGAACCCTTATCTGAAACAAATCCAACTCCCAAAATGGTCTTCAAGTCCAATATGGACTGGTGTCAGTGAAAATAAAAATAGGAAAAAGAAGTGATTCTTTTACTGACTGAGGTCTAGCTCAGTCGTTTGTGGTGAACAAACTTTACACTTGCTGAGTTATGCTATAGAAATGAAACATGATGGAAAAAAAGGTGGACAGAACCCGTCCTGATGTCCTTCCCCTCTCTCTTCATTCAGAACAGGAGATAAAAATGTGTGACTCCGCTGAACGGTGCAGTCTGCCCTGCATGTAATCCTGAATTATAATTCAAAGCTTCTGCAGCCTTAAAATGTTGTCTTGTGCTAGTACTCATTTGAATAAATGTCTTATTTTTTGGGGTGAAGTCAAACTTAAACAGATGTTAATACATAAAACACATGTCTGCTTTCCTGAGAAACAGTGCAGATTTGAATGTCAGGTTCTTTTGGTCAAATCACATGATCTTGGACTTGAATGTAGGAGGCTGCTGCTTATGATATGCTTTGCAAAGAAATTGTCAACAAAAAATATTTTATCCAACATAAAATGACACTAAATGCTGGTGAACCCATATTTGGTTAGCCCTTAACAATATTTCACAAACAACGCTTTTCTGTTTCCTTCAGGAACGCAAAAATGTCAGCAGTTGTAGTCGTACATGGTGGGGCGTGGGCTATACCGGATGAACTGGCCAAGGCCTCTGTGGATGGAGTCAAAGCTGCAGCTCGTGATGGATTTGCAGTGCTGAAAAGAGGAGGAAGTGCTTTGGATGCTGTTGAAGAAGCTGTGAAAAATATGGAAGATAACAGTGTGTTTAATGCAGGTACATACAAAATGATTCCAAGTAACATTCATGAAATACTCTTATCATATGCAACCTAATGAAATACAAAGCTTTCAATACAATTACCCCATCATATCAGCAGGAGAGCCAATCATGATTTGTCAGTAGTGCACAGTCTCCATCTGCTGGTGGTGACACCGGCATTCAGGCAGACTGTTGTATTAGGGTTATGGTGATCACCAATTATGGGTCTCATCTTATAGTTTATCATGTTTATGGGGTATAGGAGTAAACGTAGACCTTTGTGGAGTGATGCCATATATCATTAGAAGGTCATTTGGATCTCCAAGAAGATGCTAGCAAGTGTTGCTGAAACTGGGATGTGATTTTTTTTTTTGGCTGAAACATAAAATGTAGTGAGCAATTGTGACATGTATTTACAGGACATGGAGCAACTCAGAATACTGATGGAGAAGTGGAGTTGGATGCCATCATTATGGATGGGAGGACACTATCTAGTGGTGCAGTCTGTTCAGTTAAAAACATTGCTAATCCTGTGTCACTTGCACGAGCAGTGATGGAAAAGGTCTTGATTCTTAGATTCTGTTTCTGTTTGAAGGGAGTAGTAGGAGACCATTGCTGTTTGAAACACTGACTTGTATACTTTTTTAATCATTTGTCACGGCAAAAAAGATTTAGCATGCATTGAACTGAGTAGCATTGCATATCAGTTAAAATGTTATGACATACTGTCCATTCACATTTTCTTATATGTTTCTGTTATGGGAAATCTCAGACTGACCACATGATACTGACAAGCAGAGGTGCAAACCAGTTTTCAGAGAGCATTGGAATGACCACAGTCCCAACAGATTCACTGGTGACTGAGTATGAGCGGAACGAATGGGAGAAACATAAGAGTTATGTTACTGGAGTAAGAGAAGAGTTCAACACTCAGTGGTAAGTATAATACTAGTGGCAGTGACCCCATTCTGACTGGGGTTAAATGTTTTCATTACATTCTACACAGCATCCTTTCAGGCGTACTGGTCCGACACTGAGATAATGTCAATTCTGAGCCTGTTTGATATAACATGCACAAATGTTAGGAACCTCAATAGAATGCGAAACAGGATGTTTTCAGATTGTCCTTCTCTAACCAAATAAAGTCATTTTTTTTCTCAACACCAGTGGTTCTATAATTACTTTCATTAACTTTGAAATGCATTGTGAGTTTCATGGTTTCTTTACAGTGTAGATGCTGGAAATATTAATCACAGTTCTCTATACAATGATCTGTTCTGTAAAGTTGATGAAAACATTGTATTTCCAGAATGATTTCCACAGAATTGCTGCTGATACATCAATTCATGGTTGATGTATTTCCTCCTCCTAGGGCCCATGACACTGTTGGAGCAGTTGCTGTGGACTGTGTTGGTAATGTTGCATGTGCAACATCAACAGGAGGGATCAGAAACAAAATGCCTGGCAGAGTAGGAGATGCTCCAATCATTGGTATGACATCATTATTTTCTGATACAGAAGTTTTTACACATCAAGTCTATTTATCAATGAACTAAATTAAAGGTAATCATCCTTGTCATAATTATTTAAGTTGAAGTCTCTTTAAAACTGAAGGTTTCATTTTAAGCACACACTCAACTGTGCTTTTAGAAATATTTTTTTGAAATCTCAGCTACTATTTTTTTTTTTAAATTCTTTATATCCGTTCCCTAAACCCACTACCCCAAATTTTTCTCATAAATAAGGCTGTGGAGGATATGCAGACAACTTCAGTGGTGCAGTGTCTTGTACCGGTCATGGAGAATCTATTCTGAAAGTCACGTTGGCAAGACTCATTCTTTTACATGTTGAACAAGGTAACAAGATCACGCACATTTTCTGCTTATCTGCATTTAGAGCATGACATTAACTATGGCTGTGTTTACAGAATACTCGTTTATTTTAGTGTTGTAATGTGGAATGTTATGGCATATTTTTGTTTTGAAATGTGTAGAATTCTATTTTCACATTTTAATCTTTCCCTGTTCTTTTGCAGGTAAATCAGTAGCAGAGTCTTCACATTTGGCTCTGCAGTACATGACAGACCGTGTCCACGGTGCTGGAGGCTGTATTGTAGTTAATCGATCAGGACAGTGGGCAGCCACATTTACTACAAATCGAATGGCATGGGCAGCCGTGGATCATGATGGTCTGTGGTATGGGTTGGACCCAAAGGAAAGATTAAATGACTCCTTGAGCATTTAAACAGTTTTTTTTCTTTCTTGTTATTATTGATCCAAAAAATAAAGATATGGATTGATCTAAGTTTGTTTAGTTGTATGAATTCAGTTTGGCTGGGTCAAGGCTATACTTGGTTGATACTGTATTTGGCATGTATTGTGAATGCAATCTAAAAAAAATTATATGTAATTGCATTCAATGAAACCAATCATAGTTACCTTCATTGCCCTTGGCACAACCATCAATAATTAAAAACCTCAACTTCTTCTTTGGGAAAAAAAAAATCCCATGAACAGAGCCCATTAAGTTTGTGGACAAAGTCTTTTTTGGATGTGACTGATAACACCCCCAACTTTTCCAAGCCATTCAAAAGAGAGGAACTAATAATATGCAACATAATATGTTAGCATGAAAACATGAAGTCCAATGAATTAATGAGATGTCGCCACGTGTCTGAGTGACGTCAACAAAGGAAGAGAATAAAGTGATTCTGACGGAGCATTTCAACTAGGGGTGGGCGATACCGGGAATTTTGGTATCGATTTGATACCACGTAAATACAAGGTAGTATTGGCCGATACTGATACGGCCAATACTTCTACTACAACAACTGTTTCAGAACAAAAGTCAAGAGTCAAACCAAAAAAAGCATCAATGTAATGTAATGTTATTTCAGGCATTAACGTTCGTTTAACACTTTAATGTACATGGTTCACAATAAGTTAGAGATTATGAGACTCATTTTTGGGGTAATAAATATTACACTGATGAAAATGGTGTTTCTTCTCATTCACTATATAACTTTTATTTATATAATTACAGTTCAGACCAAATAGGAAAGCAGTCACGTAAATAACAATATCAATAACATTTTGTGAACCTTGTATTTTTGTCTGATTACTTTAGTAATAGAATTAATCAATAGATAAATTGATTACTAGCCCTTAGTAAAACAAAATTTTTTTCAACCGGGTGAACATATAACCATTGAACCAATCTCCTAAAATTGATACCCAATTACATTATGAAAAATAGATTACCTGGGTATTGTTGATTTTTTAGCTGAAAAGCCTCTGCCAGAGTACATTGTCTCTGTCCGGAGGATGCAGCAGGCCAGTGGCCATTTAGGGGGAGGGGCTAAAGGTGTGCCTAAGTCATCACTCAGGCAGAGACTCAGAGAGTAGCGGGGGCGCTGGGCGAGAGAGAGAGGGGGGTCCGCTATTTGCACAGAGAAGCAGCGCTTTGAGGAAATTGGTGGAGAAGCGAAGTATCGATCCCAGGACAATAGTATGATCTGATCCAAGTACTTGCTTAGTATCGATAATATCGAAATTTGGATCGATCCACCCACCCCTAAAAACCTATGAGAGGGTGTAAACACCAGTAAAGGTAGGAAAAGTTCATGTTTGAGTATTGGATAACCCTATTGAATAGTAAATGAGGAGAAGGTCGATGTGACGGTCTACAATTCAGGGGTCGGCAACCTTAAACTTTCAAAGAGCCAAATTGAACCAAAAAAACTAAAACCTGTTGGGAGCCACAAAAAATTCTAAGCTTTATATGAAGGCAACACAAGCTCTAAGTGTCTATATTAGCTATATTAACCTACTATCAAATTGATTAACTAATCTACAAATGCATAATGAGATTCATGATTATTTATTTTCCATGCAGCGCATCCTGGAGAGAATGATGCACCACGTGAATACTCTGTTGTACCATATTTGGTGCTTTAAGTTTAACTTCCATCACTATATTACTGTATAATATTTTGTTGCATTGACAAACTTGTTAAATCTGCTCCCAAATGCAGCTCACATATCAAAGATCGCTCCTAAATACAGTAATCCCCGTTCAGTGTGTGATGGTGATGAACGTCTCTGGACGCTTTTAGGGAGGGGAGGTGAGAGCCTCGCTGTTCATCCCTGATGAATACAGTCAGCTAGAGCTCCAATGACAAAACAGTGTTTCTGCTCCTGGAGACTTTTATTGAGCATGTTTAGGTAACGTGTTCTAAAGAAGCAGTACCATTAATTCGCTCATTTCTTCTTGCAGCTCGTCGAAGTTTACATACCTGCACAACAGCGCTGTCTGTTCAATATCGATCACATCACACAACTCATCACGTTTAATTGATAATGCTGGAGTTGAATGTCCTAGATTTGCTGATTGGTGATGTTGCGTCTTCTTTCCTTCATTGTCTTTGCAGAGAGAAGCCTGTCTAACTTTCTGTATTATGTTTTGTTTTCATTATTTTAATGAATGAGTCCTTCGTGTAATCACCATCTATTGGAGATATAAATCGGGGGGACAGTGTGTATTGGAACCACCTCATCCACAGCGGTAACTCCGGTCAGAGAGCAGGCACCACACAGGGAACAGTTGATTTTTGGCATTTAATCAGTAACTTGCAGTATTACAGAATATAATTTCGTGAACGACTCAGTAGTTTTGTAGTTCACCGTGCTCTTCAGAATCACCTCCATCCAACGGACGTGTCCTTCTTCAACGGAGCAACAGGCGCTCCTGAACCCGGTCCCGATTTCACCCCCTACCAGAAAAACCTGCTCTGAAGACAGGCCATACATACATAATATTACACATAATAAGGCTAAACAAACCCAAACAGTAACACACTTGTTTGGATTAATGATAATAACTACAGGATTCACATTGCTATTATTAAAAGTGCAGTTAGCAGCCGGCATGGCTGGAGCGATTCATGTGACCAGCACACCTTGTGTGGCTAACACGAGCAACCTCACTAGCGCAGCTATCATGATTAGCATGGCTACCACAACCAGCCTCACTAGCGCAGCTAGCACGATTAGCGTGGCCAGCGCAATTATTTATTTATTTTTTTTATTTTTTATTTTATACACTGTTATAATCCCCGAAGGGAAATTAAGAACGCACATTGTAGTTTTTGTTAGTCTCAATCACACGCATGCATATTAGAGTGTACAGGCCCCTGTAATACACACAGCCACACACAAGGGGGCCTGTAAGCATGCAAGGGAGGTAGAGTGGCAGGCAGCTCCTTCTTGGTGCGCCTCAAATGAGCAATTTTTGTAAGGGGGACGGCACCTTGCTCAAGGGTGCCTTGGCAGTGCTCCGGAGATGAGCTGACACCTCCCACTGTTAGCTCGCCTCCGGGTATTTTTTGGGTGGGAGCGGGAATCGAACCGCCGATCTTGAATCATAGGACGACCCGCTCTACTGCCTGCTTTACCACTGAGCCACTACCGCCCCACTGAGCCACTACCGCCCCGCGCGACTTTCAATTCCCGTCTAATCTGTATGAACTCATATATATGCACATATATGTATACCGACAAGCAGCGGACCTTCTCCACTCACCACTGAATGGCCGCAGCACTGCTGTCTTTATTAAATAGAATGTGGAATCCTCGTGGCTCTCCCTCTCTCTCAACCTGACATGGTCCGGTAGCCCTCCAGAACAGAGTGGTAGTGCCGCCAAGGAGTAGACCCAAGTAGACCCGCCCTCAGGTGGCCAGAGATACCAGGAGTCTCACCCGATTGATCAGAACTCATGTCACATCACTCTTCACCCACCCACTGTGCTGCCAACCAATCACCACTGCTTTCTAAAGCCAGGGCTACAATTGCCTAGGACCCCACAGTGCATCTGAGCTGTCCTAAAAGGTGCCTAACCAAATTTTTAAATAACAGGATAATGATGATAACGTAATAAAGCATAGGAAATTTACAACAATAAGTTTTGTTTTTTAAAGATTTTTAAGTATAAGTAGAATATCTTTCTATTTTTTTCTGTTAAGTATTATTTTTTTATTTTGTGATTAATCTCCAGGGAGCCGCAAGGGAGGCACTAAACAGCCGCATGCGGCTCCGGAGCCGCAGGTTGACAACCCCTGGTCTACATTAAACAAGGAGAATTATTCAGTCTGAATTACTCTTCAGAGCTGCTGCAACCAATAAGAAATTGTCACGTAAACAAATCTAAACATGATGAATGTGTTCACTTCATGGAGTAACGGCAAATACACTAAAAGTATATGTTACATAAGAAATGACTGCACTGTTCGCTCACTAAAATGACAAGCTTTAATTAGCAAAGTATGTAAAGGGATATTTTACACATTGAGACAGTAGGAGTCTTGACATCAGAGTTTACTGCGCGCTCACTCCTTTGTCCTTCACCCTCTGAAGAGGCGTCGGACTCCGCGAACACAACTTTAGCAAATACGGGGCAGGAGAGACGGCCTGCAGACTGACGCAGACTGTTAAAAACAAATTAAAAATCAAAAAAGGCTTAATGTCAAAATTCTATCCATCCATCTGTCTGACTGACCAGTCTGTCCCTCCATCTAACAATATCTCACTGCCATTCCTCCAATAATTAATTTGCTTGCACAGTGTAATGACAAGAATCATTATTAAGAGGACGTTAATAACTCAATAATTCAAGACTATGAAAGAACAGATTAGTGACTAGTTACACAAATTCAAATACAATTATTTCAGGTAATCGAACTGTCAGGTGTGTGCAGTCTCTCACTGTGGTAATGGCCCAGGAGATCAGCTGAGTGATGGAGACTGTCTGGAGCACTGCAGCTGTCTATGATGTTGTGAGGCAGGACAGACCATAGTAAACCTGTATGTAGTGTTTGGTTAATGGTAACATGTAGATCTTGAGAGAGAACAAACACAATATCAGATGAGCTCAAACAAATAACACATTTAATCAAAAAAGATTCTGACAAAATGTAATATAGCTGTGCAGATGATTCTCACAAAGTGAATTCTTTCTTATCTCGTAGATCCAAGGTCCGAGAAACCAGAATATTTGATTTTTAGAAGTCATTTACTCTTCTAAAAGGTGTGGTCTCATTTCATTGATCCTTGATAGACGAAAAAGCTCCACTCTCCTTACGGACAGGTCTGTGAGGGAGGTACCCTGTAAAGATCAGACATTCCTGAATACAGACAAACAGCTAAGTAGTACGATCAGAATTTAGCATGGTTATATGTAAAAGTATATTGTTAATTATATATTTCTATCAATCAGTTTATACTTTAATGAGAAATACCTTGTCCTTTCTTTCAGCACCACAATGATGTCAGCAGTCATAGTTGTACATGGTGGGGCCAGGGCCTTACAGGATGAACTGGCCAAGGCCTCAGTTGATGGAGTCAAAGCTGCAGCTCGTGATGGATTTGTAGTCCTGAAACGAGGAGGAAGTGCTTTGGATGCTATTGAAGCAGCTGTAAGAACTATGGAAGATAACAGTGTATTTAATGCAGGTACTCCTCAGAAACACACACACGCACGCACGCACGCACGCACGCACACACACACACACACACACCAATAAAGTCAAATCTTCTTAAATATACAGTAAGTACTTCTAGCTGTCGGCAGAGGAATGGTCTTGCACAGTCTCCATCTACTGGTGGTAGAACACCAATACAGTGGTACCTCTACTTACGAACATCTCTTCATACGAAATTTTCAAGTTACGAAACACCTCAACAGGAAAATATTGCCTCTTGTTACGAAAGAAATTTCAGGATACGAAAGGTAAAAATCAGTGCTGTCAGACAATTAAAAAATTAATCTAATTAATTACAGGATTTGTAATAAATTAATCTAATTAATCACATTTTAATGTCATACCTGCTAAAGGCCCCCAAATAAAGAATTTGAATTCTAGGACATTACAAAATTGTAGTGCATGACTAATCAATAGAATACACCGAGAAGAGAAGATTTGAAATCCACATTTTTATTGGTTAAGTGTGTTTTATAAATGAAATTCAAAAGAAAAAAGGCCAAGCACATCAGCAAACCAGTTGGGCCAGGTGCCATCCATCCATCCATCTTCCACCACTTAGCCAGATTTGTGTCGAGGCGGCAGCAGCTTCAACAGGGAGCCCCAAACTTCCCTTTCCCCGGCCACATCCACCAGCTCTGACTCCGGGATCCCAAGGCGTTCCCAGGCCAGTGTTGAGATATAATCCCTCCACCTGGTCCTGGGTCTGCCCCGAGGTCTCCTCCCAGCTGGATGTGCCAGAAACACCTCACTCGTGAACAGGACCCCAAGATACTTAAACTCCTTCACTTGTGGAAGGACCTCATCCCCCACTCGGAGAAGGCAGTCCACCGGTTTCCTGCTGAGGACCATGGCCTCAGATTTGGAGGTGCTAATCCTCATCCCCGCTGCTTCACACTCGGCTGCAAACCGGACTAGTGAGTGCTGCAGGTCACAGGCCGATGACGCAAACAGGACCACATCATCTGCAAAAAGTAGCGATGCAATCCTCAGGCCACCAAACTGTAACTCCTCCTCACCGCGACTACGCCTCAATATCCTGTCCATGAAAATCACGAACAGAATTGGTGATAAAGCGCAGCCCTGGGGAAGGCCAACAGCTACTCGGAACAAGTCCGACTTACTGCTGAGAACTCGAACGCAGCTCATACTTTGGACGTACAGGGATTGGATGGCCCTGAGGGGAAGCCCCCTCGACCCATACTCCCGCAGTACCTCCCACAGTATATTCCAGGGGACCCGATCGTACGCCTTCTCCAAGTCCACAAAGCACATGTAGACTGGATGGGCATACTCCCAAGCCCCCTCTAGGATCCCTGCAAGAGTAAAAAGCTGGTCTGTTATTCCACGACCAGGACGGAACCCACATTGTTCCTCCTCAATCCGAGGTTCGACAATCAGCCAGACCCTCCTTTCCAGCACCTTGGAGTAAACTTTCCGAGGGAGGCTGAGGAGTGTGATGCCCCTGTAGTTGGCACACACCCTCTGGTCCCCCTTTTTAAAAAGAGGAACCACCACCCCAGTCTGCCACTCTTTCGGCACTATCCCAGACTTCCACGCAATGTTATTAATTAAAGAGGCGTGTCATCCATGATAGCCCCTCAACACCCAGAGCCTTCAGCATTTCCGGGCGAATCTCATCATTTGCCCGGAAATGCTTTGCCACCATGAAGTTGTTTAACTACTGCGGCGACTTCGCCCCGAGAGATTGACTCGAATCCCCCATCATCTTCCAGCTCTGCCTCTGCAACAGAGGACGGGTCAGTTGGGGTAGTTGGATTCAGGAGTTCCTCAAAGTGTTCCTTCCACCGACCGACAACCTCCTCAGTCGAGGTCAACAGTGTCCTATCCTGGCCGTATACAGGTTGGATGGTCCCCCATTTCCCCCTCCTGAGGGCCTGTCCAATAGTCCTTCTCCATGGCCTCTCCGAACTCCTCCCACATCCTCTGTTTTGCCTCCATCACAGCTGAGGCTGCAGTCCTTTTGACCCGTCGGTACCCTGCAACTGCTTCAGGAGTCCCCAGGGATAACATGCCCCTGAAGGCCTTCTTCTTTAGTCGGACGGCTTCCCTGACCACCGGGGTCCACCATGGTGTTCGAGGGTTACCGCCTCAGCTCTCAGATGCAGCTTCAGCAATGGAAGCTTTGAACATCGACCATTCAGGTTCAATGCCCCCAGCCTCCAATGGGATGCATGAGAAGCTCCTTCGGAGGTGGGAGTTGAAGGCCTCGCAGACCGAGTCCTCCTCCAGACATCCCCAGTTCACCCGCACTACTCGTTTGGGCTTACCAGGTCTATCCAAAGGTTTCCTCCGCCAACGGACCCAACTCACGACCAGGTGGTGATCAGTTGACAGCTCTGCCCCTCTCTTCACCCGAATGTCCAAAACACACGGTCGAAGGTCAGATGATACAATCACAAGATCAATCATTGACCTGCGACCCAGGGTGCACTGGTACCAGGTACACTTATGAGCATCCTTTTGTTCGAACATGGTATTAGTTTTGAACAATCCGTGACTAGCACAGAAGTCCAACAACATAACACCACTCGTGTTTAGATCAGGGAGGCCATTCCTCACAATCATGCCCCTCCAAGTGTCTCCATCATTGCCAACGTGTGCATTTAAGTCCCCCAGAAGAACAATGGAGTCCCCTGCAGGGATCCCATCAAGGACCCCATTTAGGTTCAAGAAGGCCGAATACTCTGAACTGATATTTGGTGCGTACGCACAAATAACAGTGAGAGTTTTCCCTCCCACAGCTTTAAGGCGTAGGGAGGCGACCCTCTCATCCACCGGGGTAAACTCCAACCCAGCGGCGCTCAGCCAGGGGCTTGTGAGTATCCCCACACCTGCCCTGCGCCTCATGCCTGACGCAACTCCGAAGTAGAACAAGGTCCAACCCCTATCCAGGAGTTTGGTTCCATAACCAAGGCTGTGCGTGGAGGTAAGTCCCACCAGATCCAACTGGTAACGCTCCCCCTCCAACACAAGCTCCGGCTCCTTCCCCGCCAGTGAGGTGACATTCCACGTCCCCAAAGCTAGCTTCTGCCGCCCGGGTCTGGTCCGTCGTGACGCCCTGTCGTCACTGCCACCCATATGGCAGCGCACCCGAGCCCATCGGTCTGCCCTGTGGGCGGTGGGTCCACAGGGGTGGGAAGAGTCCATGTTGCCTTTTCGGGCTGAGCCCGGCCGAGCCCCGTGGACACCTGGCCACCAGGTGCTCGCTGACGGGCCCTCCGTCCAGGCCTGGATCCAGACATAGGCCCCGGGCTTCCTCCGGGCAGGGTCACATTTTTCCCTTTTCCGTTTTTCATGGGATCTTCTGGAACCATTCTTTGTCTGGCCCTTCACCTGCGACCTGTTTGCCTTGGGTGACCCTACCAGGAGTACAAGACTCCCGACAACATAGCTCCCAGGATCCTTAGGGCACACAAACCTCTCCACCACGATAAGGTGATGGTTCCTTGGAGAGGTGGGCCAGGTGCATTTCTCAAAAAATGCAATACAAATACAGTTAACTAAAATAAATAAAATTCAGAAATAAAATAAGGCTGAGTCTCAAATAGGCACATAAGCAGACTCTCAATCAAAATGAATACTAAAGCTGACTCAACACAGCAATTCAAAATGAATAGTATAACATGCCTCTAAATAAGGCAACATCAATAGCAAGATGCCAATAGGCTTTCCCTTTAAAAGGTTAAGCTAACGTTCAACTCTGTGTCCTTGACATGTTTTGCATTTAAATGCATCTACAATCGCTAAGTTATTAAAACAAAGGGAAGAGTAAGGAGTTTAAGGCATGGCGTAGGTGGTTCGAGAAGTTCAAAAGGAGGACTGGAATTCACTCTGTTGTTCGGCATGGTGAGGCAAGAGCGCATGAACCAAAGAGGGCAAAAAACAATGAGTACAGCAGTTAAAAGGTAAATGACCATCATTTTCATTCTTTACTCTATTCTTTGTTTTTTACATTATACACAACTCTCATTTATTGTATAATAATCTAATTGTAACATGTATTTGGTTCCATGTTTTGATGCATTTTTATACATTATAGAACATTTATATCTGAATTTTGGGGGGCTTGGAATGGATTTGGGCATTTGCATGGAAAACACGTCTCTAATTACAAAATTTTCTACTTAGGAAATTTCTTCCAGAAACAATTAATTTCATAAGTAGAGGTACCACTGTACTGGTACTGAGGATTGCCCCAAATACTGGGCTTATGTACTTGTACTTATACTCATAACTGTGCGGCATATTGATTTCATATCAGTTCAGTAGGTAGGTGGAAGAATTAAAATGTTGGCAGTGTGGAGATATTTTAACATTTTAAGACAAAAGCAAAATATGTGTATAGTTTATGCTGTGATTCATTATCAAGTTTTAAATTTTCCTATATTTTTAAAAGAAATTCGATAAAATATCTCAAGAATCATCACATCTCAAACTACAAGCTAATGCTAGATGCGGAAAATGGCGCCATCCAACTTGCGACAAATGCTGGAGAGATGAGAGAAAAATGTCCTTGATGACCAGCCATTGTAGACAACATGGGATTTTATTATTTTATCAGTGTATTTGAGTTGAATAATGACTTGTAGACTAATATCAAAGATGAATAACCTCGTGAAAAATAACATCAACAGCGTGTTGCAGGACATTTAGAACTTCAGCTTCACCACATACAATGGGCCCGTTTCACAAAGGCAAGGTTAACATACCCTGAGGTAAACCTGTGGTTCTGGGTTGCTTTACCCTGAACTTGCAAAAACCAGGGATTTCGGTTTCACAAAGGCGGTTCAGGGGTAGTTTAAGTAACCCAGGGTGGATTGACCCACAGTTTAACAGATGCGACAACTCGAAAAAAAAGCCATCATCAATGGAGCCCCGATTCAACGATTCACCATGACGACGGACGGGACGTGCACCGCACTGCTGTAAAGCAGTCGGAGTACAGATTTTAATTTATGAGTATGAAGACTTTGAAGACATTTTCAGAAGAAACAGAACAGCGTTGCAGCTGCAAAGACGAGCGAGATGTTGTGGGAGTGAATTGCTGCTCAAATCGATGTGTAAGTTTAAACGTAGTCCGTTGCACTCATGGTAAGAATACGTAGGTAAACCGCTTCAATAATAGTTTACTGATTCATTTTATTTAGGTGTGATCCAGTGGGGGGAGAAGCGCACGTCAGCAACTGAGAATGAAATATAAAAACATCATTCACACAGGTAAAACTTCTGCATCATGTCGTTAGGGATCCTCCTCATCATTATGTTTGATATTGTACAGTAAATATTA
The DNA here is from genome assembly GCA_013358685.1 of Antennarius maculatus. Classification (NCBI taxonomy): domain Eukaryota; kingdom Metazoa; phylum Chordata; class Actinopteri; order Lophiiformes; family Antennariidae; genus Antennarius; species Antennarius maculatus. The sequence continues at coordinate 8,594,240 of CM023616.1, read as the reverse complement.
AGTGGACGTTTGACTGTTCAATTCTTTTATCGCCAACATAAGGCTCTTTTCACGCACATAAATGCACTCTCATCTACTGTATATCAGGTTCTCTTCAATAAGGAAATACATTTAAACATTTTATTGTTGTGTAAATAAAACAGTAAATCCAACATATGCATGTGACAAAAACAGTTGAGAAGGATATTCACACCATTGCGTACACCTATATTATATAAGAACTGAAATCAAGAACTGACATGTAGCTCATTTGATACAGTAATAGCCAAAACTGCTTTAGTTCTTACATCAGTGGCTGTGGCATTGTACTGCTTTTAACTGCTTTAAGGTATTCCAAATTTTATTTTCTGTCAGTTTTAGTCAAATGATACACACAGGAATTAATAATTGATAAAAACAAAAAGAAATTAACAAGAAATAGAAGAAAATAAAGGTGGTCTAATATTTTATGTTACTGATTGTTCTCTTCCCATTGCTTCACATTCTGGTGGAATACAGAGTGTGACATTTATCCTCCACTGAATTATTAACAAATTCTCATCCTTTTATAACAGAGCATGGATGGACAGTAGCAGAAGGGTCCCAACTGCACAGACTATCACAGTGAAATAGATGCTCAGTGACCACCAGCGGTTCATTCTGTGGAATTCATATACAACTATGTTTTAATGTCCTACTCATGTATTCCCATCAATCTGCTGAAGAGTTTTATAGAATTTACTTTCTAAAAAAGTACAGAAAATAGAAATGGTTTACTAGGACCTTCAGATTAGGAGGACAGATCTGGACATAGAAATACTGGAGCACAGGTCAGAGGTGGGTCATGGTCACAGGTGAATCATGTTAACTAGTAGAATGTTAAGTATTGTAACCATACAAAAACTAACTTTGTATTTGTCAGAAATAAAGATGACCACAGGAAATGTGTATTGTATGTTTTTATTGCCCGCTGTGATGGTGGTGATGGTGACTCTGAAATGATTCTGGCAGACGGTGTCTGTCACTGCTCTGGCAGGTGGACGGGGTCATTATCGGGGTGTTCAGTTTGTGGGGTAGGGTGTTGTTCTCGTCTAATAATGGCAATACTACTATGAAGAACAGAACTGCATCACAGGTCCTCTCAGGAATCATCCTGAGGTGTCATAGACACTGGAAACAGCCTTTCAGCAGCCTATGGTCATCTCCACCCGGGCTCTCGTCCTGCAGTGAACCCATTTGAAGTTCTATTGGGGACCTGGGTTAGTAAGGAGTCAGCAGCCTCGGTTGGCATGGGTAACCCCTGTCCCCCAGAAAACAACCATCACTCTCCTGTGATGGAAAGTAGGTTCATTAGAGTGGTTTAAATGATGTAGACAGGTGAATTATTGTGCTAATCTTTAGTTACTGCATTAGTCTGTTGCTCAGGTGAGACTCATCATACACCCGTGAGTCAGGAACCGATCAGGACCGCTCCGTCTCCACATCAGTACTGAGGGAGTTCCTCCCCGTCGCTGCCGCTTATGCTTGCTCTGGAGGGTTCTGTTGGGTGTCTGTCTGTTAAAACTCTTTGAAATGTATACTGATGGGATTAGGTGCTATACAAATTAAGGCGGAAAATGTAGTTTGCATCATCACATGTGATCTGGACAGATGTTAGTTTATCTATGATGCAGTCTTTAACATGCTGAAACAGTAGTCAATCTACTTGTACCTGCATATATTTGCTGTGAATTGACATCCTCTTCACATCATCACCTTCATTATGTGAGGGTGCCTTGATGGGAATATGGGTACCATCTATGGCAGCAAATTACATTGGGACATCCGCAAAGAAATAACCCAAGTCTGACATTGCAGCACAATATCATTAAGAAGACATACTTTCAAATGAATTTATCAGATTTCTACATCATTCATCTGCAATCCTGTGGAACTCCTCCTTGATGATTCTGACGGTTTTCTCTCCAGGGAAATAGAAAAACTGGGGAAAAAAAGTTTAAAGGTGGGGCGCACTGAGAATCTCCCACATTATATAGGAAAATTACCGTTTGCAAATAAAAATTAAAAAACTGAACGGAGCGCTACACGCAGCGCTGCTGCAGATGTGAGGATAGATCAGGTATGTGTGTGTGTGTGCGCGTGTGTGTGTGTGTGTTCGATCGGGATGTGAGCCGGTACCGATCATAAAGAGAACTGTCTGGATATGTCTGGACATCTGAACATGATACAAAAATATTTAATTCTCTGAATTAATGCGGAAACTCCATCAAGGGGCTCCACATCAAATGTTCCAATTAATAAATGTATCTACTGCTAGTCATTTAGAGTTGTTACATTAATTGTTAAATTATTTTGAATACAGGATCCATATAACGGATTTCCTGCAGCTTTTTCTCACATCACATGAACACAAAGATTTCAGAGTCATATGCGATGTTAAGACTAGGGTCTCTGCTAATGAAGTAAAAGTTGTTCTTCTGAGCATGTCTAAAAACCTGTTCTGACAGGACTGATAAATTATCCTTGATTTTTGTTGTTTTTTCTTTGTTTTTAATTGCACCTTCTTTAAGCCAATCAGTGGAGAGGAACAACTGTTTTTAATGAATCTGTGTTGCTGAAAAACCTTTTCCATGTATTTAATTTGATGCCAGCGTCAATGTTAAGGCTGCCTGGAGACTTGTGGACCCAAATAGCAGGAGACAGGCGGATAAATGTACAGAGAGTTTATTACAAAAAAAACGTGCAAGAACACAAAAACAGTTGCTGGTAACCTGGTGGTGGCAGGAGACTGGGTCTCCAAGAACAGAAGGTGATGAGGCACTGAACTACAATCGACAAGAAAACAAGAATTAGTTCAGCTGCTCACTAAGGACAAAGAAAAGTACTCACGATGATGCAAAGTGTCTGGATAGCACTACAAAACAAGATAGAATTATCTGGCACATTAATGAGAGTCAGGACCAACTTTATAGTAAGGTTGATTAAGGTTGATTGCAACCTGGTGTGCCTCATTGCCACACCTCCTCCACATACAAGCCCCTGCAGGTCCTGGAAGGACAGGAAAAACAGAAGGGAAAACACATAAAGCAGGCACACAGCATGCCTAGACAAGCCCAAAACCATAAGAGTCAAGACACTTGAAAAAAAAAGCATACAATAAAAGAACACTTGACAAAAAAAAGAGGTGACAGTGAACAAGAGTATTGATCTTGTGACAAGGATTTAACATCAGCACAGGTAGGAAAAGTTTATCATTTCATCCTGACTGATAGAACAAGAAAAGAAAATGGTGGGAAACTGCTGAATATTTATGATTTGAAGCTGCTTAAATGATCCAGTTTTGCCTCAAGTACCTGTTACAGCAAGAAGGTTCTGGGTTTGATTCCTTTCTGTGCAGAGTTTGTATGTTGTCCCCGTGTCTGCATGGGTCCTCTCCGGGTTCTCGGTGAATTGGCCACGACAAATTATCTGTAGTTAAGACGAGTGTCTTGTCTTCAATGAAATGGATGGATGTGCTTGTCAGATTGCTGTTTTGCTGAGAAAATGTTAAATATTTATATGCAAATAAAAAGACCATAGAGCAGTTCTTCGAACTCCACCGGACTATATCAGATACTGAAATTAGGACCTCAAAAGACTTGATCCCTGTTTTTGATTTTTTTCTTTCTTTCTTAGAGACTTGCAGTGCTCTTCACTCTTCTAATGAATGTTTTTAATCTGTTCAGTGAAAATTTTAGTATCATGAAATTTATCTACGGTGCTGGGTACAATAAAACGAATCAAAGAAAGTGGCAGCTTTTAAATTTTATCTCTGGAGAGGCAAAACTCGCAATTTACGTGACCAGGAAGAGGAGAATTGAAAACAATACTGTTCAAGAAGCAGCTACTGTTTTTTGCTGTAACATCAGATGTCGCTTAAAACTAGAATTTGTTTTTTATAAAATGACAAAAGACCTAAATAACTTTAAGAACATCTGGTGTCACAAAAATGTCCTATGCACTTTAGTTGATGATCAACTCACTTTTGCAAATTTCCCGATATAATGCATTAATTTTTAAATTGTATTTCCTTTTATTTATTGGTTTTTAGTGTTTTTTAAGCACTTTAGTACTTTCATCTAATGAAAAATTGTAAAATGTTTGAATGTGATTGAAGTGAAAAAATCTTCTTCCTCTTCTGAAGCACTTTAATGCTTTCATCTAATGTAAAATTGTAAAATGTTTGAATGTGATTAAAGTGTTTTTGCAAAAATAAAAAAAATCTTCTTTCTTTCTTTTTCTTCCTTCCTTCCTTCCTTAATGGAAAAATTGATGTATGCCGTGTCCTCATTTCACCAGATGTATCCTCATTCCTGACATTTCAGAGACCCGTGAAGCTCAACTGACAAACTGCAGTTTACGTTCCCTTGATAGACAGACACTTTTGTCCAACCCTTCACTTTTAACAACATGCACAAGAATAAAAATGCAGTTCCACCAGGCTGTACAGGTAGTCCTCAACCCATGAACACAATTGGTTCAAAGAGGCTCTTCACAAATAAAATGAAAGACTGTAGTACTTTAATATACCTTTTACATCGCTGCCTCAGCTGAATGAAATTCATTCCCGGGATTGTAGAGGCTATGTCAAGCTTTGAGCCAGAGATATTCCACTACACTTACGTTAATGACGCGCTGATGTGCTTCCTGGTAGTCAGAAGTTGGACACACCACCTTATACTTGATTAGTCTGTTTTATTTCTCACTTAACTTGACTGATAGTTAACATCAAATAGCAAAACATTTAGAGTTTAATGGCTAATGCTTCCAAATAGCCAACCTGGCCAATATTGGTGCCTACACAATTTAGCTTCTACAAGTGGACAACCCTGTTAGTATTTTAAAAACACTAAACAAAACATGAAATAACAGGCAGGTTTTAAGTTTTTTTTTTATTTGCAAATCAATTGCAGCACACCCGTTGCCACCTTTGTCTAGCAATGAACTCTGCTCTTGAAATTTCAGAAAAGGCTGGAAGTTCAGCTTTGAGGGTCTTTCATTCACCTTTATGCCAGTTTCTTCGTGTGTTTCCACAGACTAATAGAATGGACCGTCACTAGATTCCAGATGACGGCACAATGGCATTTTTAAGACCCATTAAGTTTAAAGTGGGTTATTTCCGACGCCAAATAGTTAGGAAATACTGAGATCAGTCAGTCAGTCAAACTTTATTAATAGAATTGTTGAAAGTTCCTTCTGTTTTGCTACGTAATCACCGTCTGAGAGCAGCTCAGTCAGAGCCGGGACTTCGATGACGCCCCTTGACTACCGTTGTTAGGGGGCGTTGGCCCGAGTGCCTTGTGAGGGTGCTCCTCTGGTGGCGGAGTGCGGCATGACTGGCGGCCAGACTGCCGGCTTTTTTCAGCGATCATGTTTTTAACCAATATTAATATGAATATTAATACATATATGAGACGCATCGGATTATAAGGCGCACTACGGGTTTATGAGAAAATTTTAGTCTTTTAGGTGCTCCTCATAGTGCGGACAATACGGTATTTTAATTAGTGTTAAATATGAATGTTCAGAATTTAGGCTTATAAGACCTACCATTAACCTGAAAAAGAATTAGGCCCGTTGATTGCTTATTTTTTATGATTAAAAGAGAATAGCCTCCATCCCTAACCCTTTTTTGACAAATTGCACCATGAATGTGGGTGTAAGTGGTTGTTTGTCTTTCATGTATCCCTGTGACAAACTGGCGACTTGTCCAGGACATACTCACCTCCTATGAAATGTCAGATGGGATTGGCTCCAGCTCCCCTGTGACCATTACAGGATAAGCAGTTTAAAAAATGGATGAAAGGAAACCGACTAATAGAATTCTCATGCTATTCTGAGCCTTACAAAAGTGTAATTCTCATAGACATTGATGAGGCGAGGTACACATTCTGTTTATATGAGACTTAATATCTAACTTTGTCTGTTACCACCAGGAATTTAAAGATGTCAGCAGTCATAGTTGTACATGGTGGGGTGAGGGCCAACCTGGATGAACTGGACCATGCCTCTGTTGATGGAGTAAAAGCAGCAGCTTGTGATGGATTTGCAGTCCTGAAAAGAGGTGGAAGTGCTGTGGATGCTGTTGAAGCAGCCGTGAGAGCAATGGAAGATAACAGTGTATTGAATGCGGGTATATTCATATTTAACATGTCTCAATCATGCTTTTTATTACTGCATCGACTTGTGTGGAGTGATTGTGAGGTTTCATTGTAGGACATGGAGCGGTGCTAAATGCTGAAGGAGAAGTGGAGATGGATGCTCTCATTATGGATGGAAAGACTCTTTCCAGTGGTGCAGTCTGTTCAGTTAAAGACATTTCTAATCCTGTATCACTGGCACGAGCAGTGATGGAAAAGGTCTTAAGTCTTTGTTTTTTCCATTAAAATTGAGTGCTAGAAAAACCACTGACTTTTAGGTAGATACCAGTTTGGTTCATTTTTTTAAAAATTATTAAATTCTATCATGGTAAAGATATTTAAAAGGAGTAGTATTAGACATCAATTATGTTATAATTTTTGTTTGTTTGTGCAATATGTTTCTACCATGGAAAATCTCAGACTGACCACATGATATTGACAAGCAGAGGTGCAAACCAGTTTGCAGACAGTATTGGAACGACCACAGTCCCAACTGATTCACTCATAACTGAGTATGAGAGGAAAAAATGGAAGAAAACTAAGACGTATATTTCTGAACTCAGTGAAGAGTACAACACTCAGTGGTGAGTATTTAAATTGGTTTTATTTTGACCCCGTTCTTGTTTGAGTTCTGTAAAGAAATATAAATATATTTTTAGCTGACCTGACATAATTTCCTGAATGTACAGTAAATGATTCACAAATGCTGGAAATCTCAGTAAATATGCTAAACAAGTTTTTTTCCACATTGTCCTCAAACCAATTAATGTCAGTTCAACAATTACTTCCATTAACTGTGGATTACACAGTTTGATGTCTCCTTTACAGCATAGATGCTGGAAACATTCATGACAGAGCTCTATACCATTCCCACAAGTTGATGAAAAAAATCGTATTTCCAGAATGTCATCCACATAATTGCTGCTAATACATAAATTCATGGCTGATGTATTTCCTCCTCCTAGGGCCCATGACACTGTTGGAGCAGTTGCTGTGGACTGTGTTGGTAATGTTGCATGTGCAACATCAACTGGAGGGATCAGACGCAAAATGGCTGGCAGAGTAGGAGATGCTCCAATCATTGGTATGACATCATTTAATTTCTAAACTACATTAATCAATTATCTCAATTAAATTTCTTTTAATACTATTTTCAGTACCAAAATGTGAAATTAGCAGCAGCTTTCAAAGTCATTTGATTCAGATTTTTTTTAATTTTGATATTTAAAATTTTCTCATAAATAAGGCTGTGGAGGATATGCAGACAACTTCAGTGGTGCAGTGGCTTGTACTGGTCATGGAGAATCTATTCTTAAAGTCACGTTGGCAAGACTCATTCTCTTACATATTGAGCAAGGTAACAAGATTACACTTTTAAAAACTTGTCTGCTTTCAATGCAATATGAGATTATTGCTTTTTTGGCGGGATGGGGGGGGGTGTCCTTAAAATAGGCCAAAGTATAAACAGAATAACGAATCAAGAGCAAATTGTGTTTGCGTGCTGATGCCATCCAAAGGATTAGGGCCTCTGGTAGGAAGGAAACCTCTCTCCACCCCTGGGAAAATAGACATGTGGTGATGTAGAATGGAGTTTAATGTTGGGATGACATCCAGTTGAGAGGATTTGGTTGGAAGTGCCAGGTGACCTAGGCTGAGGTGATGAAGGGGTGGAGGTGGGTCATAGCTCTTTCTGATGGTGGTCACAGCTGGATAATGTAGATAGAAAGAGCAGTTAAACTTGGACATCCAGCAAATGATTGATAATCAGGAGAACATGAGAGGTTGTACACAGTGGGAAAATGCCTGTTCTCTCACTAGGCTTCATATTAGCACAATGACAATGAAAAGACATTCAATGCTGTAGAATCAAATAACAGCTATCTCTTTTGTTTTCATTTAAATAGCTTCCCAAAAATTTAAAATTTATTTAAAAGTAATAGAATCAATGTTATAAACGATCACATTTCTCACTTCTAACTATTTTGACGTTTTAGTCGGGGGGAGGCAGTGGCTTAGTGGTAGAGCGCGCAGAAGAGCAGGTTGTCCGATGTTCCAAGATCAGCAGTTTGATTCCCGCTCCCACCCCAACACTGAGTGTGAGCTGACAGTGAGAGGTGTCAGCTCACCTCCGGAGCACTGCTGAGTCACCCTTGAGCAAGGTGCCATCCCCTTTACAAATTGCTCATTGGAGGCACACCACAAAGGGGCTGCCTGCCACTCTACCTCCCCCTCACCTGCATGCCCACAGGCCCCTTGTGTGTGTGTGTGTGTGTGTGTGTGTTACGGGTCTGTACACACTATATAGATGCATGTAAAACTACTAACCTGTGTGTAGAGTTTAGTCTTAATTTCCCCTTGGGGATTAATACAGTTAATAAAATTAAGAAATTGAAAAAAAATTAATCTTTCCCTATTCCTATGCAGGTAAATCATTAGCAGAGTCTTCGCAGTTGGCTCTGCAGTACATGGCAGACCGTGTCCACGGTGCTGGAGGCTGTATTGTAGTTACACCATCAGGACAGTGGGCAGCCACATTTACCACAAAGAGAATGGTTTGGGCAGCAGTGGATCATGATTGTTTGTGGTATGGGTTGGACCCAAATGAACGATTTAGTGAACAGTTAACTGTGTAAGAATTTAATGCAGTTTCCTTTCTGGTCATATTACTGAGCTACAGAATAAAGAAATATTTTAAAGTTGGTTTTTTTTCTATTAAATTTTAGTTCACATGACGTCTATCTGTTCATCTTCTTTTTCTGTCTGTCTGTCTGTCTGTCTGTCGATCTATATCTATCTCTCTCTCTGTCTGTGGATCGCTGACCAGCCTGCCTGACTACCTATCTGACTTCCCTACACCCATCTTTTTTGTTAAGTATTATTTAAATTTTGTGGCTGAAGCATGGAGTGAGGCTTGTGCCACTGCCCAGTTCTGCAGTAGAACTGGTGCTGCTGTTGGTGGGTGAGCAGATGGGACACAGGAATTTTTCACATGCACCTCCCTTATAAGTACAATAAAGCCTTGGTTGTGGTTTTCAGCGATGAAGCCCTTGCTGCCAAATTCAATGAGTGAGGATTAAAACTAGATGTTTCCCTTATTACTGTTACCATCCACCTATTTGATATTTTCTGGAGTCCCTCAGTTCATTCCAAATGAGTCTGCTGAAAGATCTTAAGTGGTAACGCTAAGATTATGGGATGAAACCATTTGATTTGGGTAGTTAAAATGGAAAACTGAACCATATTACATCTGCAGGTCACCTCCCAGCTCACTCTGCTTGCCAAAACATTGTTGGCAGAAGCTCCACACCCAACAAATAGGCCAATTATGGCATGGCCTTTGCCAGCCCTGTGGACCAAAGCTGGGTGGATGGGGGTTCAGTATCGGTGGACTCTACTGACAAGATCACAAAGGTTGCTGGCTCCATGGGGCGAGGCTCCTTGGGTTGGGGCACTGTGTCTACTGCGCCTCCTCTCGAGAATTGTGTTGATGGAAATGTTGATATTGTTGTTCAGAATGTGCAAGAACAGGATGTGTGTTTGTGTGCAAGTCATTGTGTGTCTGCAGCAGTATTGCATACTGGTCAGGAGGTAGGTATAGGTGAAGGACAGGGTGGTGCCGGTGGCCAGGAAGTAAGCAGTGCTGCTGTAGGTAGATCTGAACAATCTTACTCTGACAATGCTTCCATGGCTCACACAGAATCTCTCAGAGCACTGAGAGTAGATAAAGGATTTTCTGGATGATACATTTGGTCAAACTGCTGATATCACAGATTATTATAATATTGTTTAGAAGGGTCAGGACAAACCAGATAAAGACTCTTAACTCCTAGATTACATTATGAGATCCTGGAAAATGCCTTTAGGCCTGCATTTTGGGAAGGTTATGAGGCACTAAAAATTATTTCAGATATGAAAGGGTCTTAACTGATGAATCTAAATTGACTAGGTATGAGTGTGTGTGTGTGTGTGTGTGTGTGTGTGTGTGTGTGTGTGTGTGTGTGTGTGTGTGTGTGTGTGTGTGTGTGTGTGTGTGTGTGTGTGTGTGTGTGTGTGTGAGTGGTTGTTTTTCATGTGGCTCCGAGATGCACCAAGAACACATCAGGAGTACCCAATTCTTGCCCACAACCAGCTGCGATTGGCTCCAGCAAACCCGTGACCCGCAAAATAGAAGAAGCGGCTGTAGACGAGAAATTTGTGATGGTCATGTCTACAAGAAAATAGATGAATGGAAAGCAGTGAAAAGAATATCATGTCTTCTAATAATATTAAAGGTATTGCCCCCAATACTGATCCTTGTGGAGCTCCTGAACTTGATGTGTATAGACGACTCATTGTTGATAAGTGCACATTGAGTGGATAAAAATCACTTGTCTGATGCAAGTAAAGCTAAATTTACAAATGACCTTAGGTCATAAGGAATAAAGCTGATGAGCCACACAATGAAGTTATGGGGAAGAGCAGTTGAAGCTCGACTAAGGGCAGAAGTGAGCATCTGTGAGCAGCAGTATGGTTTCATGCCAAAAAAGAGTACTATAGATGCAGTATTTGCTTTGAGGATGTTGATAGAGAAGTATAGAGAAGGCCAAACGGAGCTGCATTGTGTTTTTGTAGATCTGGAGAAAGCTTATGACAGGGTGCCCAGAGAGGAATTTCCTCTTCTATGAGGAAGTCTGGAGTGGCAGAGAAGTATGTTAGAGCGGTGCAGGACATGTATGAGGACTGTAAGACGGTGGTGAGGTGTGCTGTAGGTGTGACAGAGGAGTTCAAGGTGGAGGTGGGACTGCATCAGGGATCAGCTCTGAGCCCCTTCTTGTTCGCTATGGTGATGGACAGGCTGACAGACGAGGTTAGACAGGAATCTCCATGGACTATGGTGTTTGCATATGACATTGTGATCTGCATGAGAGCAGGGAACAGGTGGAGGAGAAGCTAGAGAGGTGGAAGTTTGTCCTGGAAAGGAGAGGGATGAAAGTTAGCCGCCGTAAGACAGAGTACATGTGTGTGAATGAGAGGGACCCAAGTGGGAGAGTGAGGTTACAGCGAGAAGAGATCAAGAAGGTGGAGGATTTGAAGTACTTATGGCCAACAGTCCAGAGCAATGGAGAGTGTGGAAAAGAGGTGAAGAAGTGTGTACAGGAAGGATGGAACGGGTGGAGAAAAGTGTCAGGTGTGATGTGTGATAGAAGAGTTGCAGCTAAAATGAAAGGAAAGGTGTACAGAACTGTGGTGAGACCAGCGATGTTGTTTGGTCTAGAGACAGTGTCACTGAGGAAAAGACAGGAGGCAGAGCTGGAGGTAGCAGAGATGAAGATGCTGAGGTTCTCTTTGGGAGTGACCAGGAAGGATAGGATCAGGAATGAGTACATCAGAGGGACAGCACATGTTAGAGGTTTTGGAGATAAAGTCAGAGAGGCCAGACTGAGATGGTTTGGACATGTCCAGAGGAGAGATAGTGAATATATTGGTAGAAGGATGCTGAGTTTTGAACTGCCAGGCAGGAGGCCTAGAGGAAGACCAAAGAGGAGGTTTATGGATGTAGTGAAAGAGGACATGAAGGTAGTTGGTGTGAGAGAAGAGGATGCAAAGGACAGGGTTAGATGGAGGCGGTTGATTCGCTGTGGCGACCCCTGAAGGGAAAAGCCGAAAGGAAAAGAAGAAGAAGACATACAGTATATACAGCGATGTTGTTTGGTCTAGAGCAGTGGTTCTTAACCTTGTTGGAGGTACCGAACCCTGCCGGTTTCATATTCTCACTCACCGAACCCTTCTTTAGTTAAAAAAAATATATATTTTTTTTCAAATTTAAGACATAAGTACACTACTTTGTATGCTAATGACCCTCATTAGCATACAAAGGTTTAACTCACATCTCAACGACCCCCTTTGGACCCCCATCAACAATCGGTGAGGAGCCAGACGGGTTTTGGCGATGGTCGTTGGAATGTGAATAGCACTGACCACACCCCACAGGGTTCATAAGCTGGGACTTTATCAGCCACTCTCTGAACTGAAGAAGTCTCTTGGATGAGAGACGAAACGTCTTCAAGAACTTTCCTCACGTCCAGTGGATCGACTCAACAGCTTTTGGATATTTAGTGCTCTTGGGTTTGTTTTCAAGGTGCTGCTGGGCCTGGAAAGTCACCGTACAACATATCAATGTATAGTTAAGAAGACATTAGAGTGTTGTATGTCTTTTAAACTCTCACTCTTACATCAGGGCTCAGTTGGGATTCATCTTGGAGCTTTTTGTCACATCCCATTATCTTTGACTTCGTGTATGCGGTTATATTTTAATTAAGCTACATCTCATGCACTTGGCACAAAATTTACATCCAAAACAATTTTCTCTGTGATGAAATATTTGAATGAGATGAAGATTTTCTGAATACTGTATATTCAGAAAAAATATTTCCAGATATTCTGGCTTTTAGTTGAATAATTTCTTATTTATGAAATTGCTCTCTCACTTTATTGCAGGTACTTGTGTTGCAGTTTGTGCTTATATCTGTAAATCTTACATTAATTCCAGGGACTTAGAAACGTGTAATTCTCAAAGGTACAGCTAATGTTTCATAGATATTAGTAAACCATTAGCTACACAGTGTAATTTTGAATGACATATCATTGTCATTTTACTGCAGGAATGTAAAGATGTCAGCACTCATATCTGTACATGATGGGATTAAGGCCTTATTGTATAAACTGACAAAGGCCTCTGATGATGGAGTAAAAGTTACAACTCACAGCAGGTTTGCTTTCTTCAAAAGTGTTGGATGTGCTTTCGTGGTTTAGATGTTGAGGCAACCATGAGATCTATGGAAAGTAACAATGTATTTAAGTCAGGTACAAACTAAAGGAATACACAGTACCTACCAATATTCATTGCACACTAAGGAAATACACAGAACTTAATACTACTGCTACTACTACTACTACTAATAATAATACTACTACTACTAATAATAATAATAGCAATAATAATAATGAACTAGAACATTTCAAAAGTTCATTTAATTTCAACTTTATGTCTATGAACCAGTAAGTTATTGGTGTCCTTTGTTTGTCAGTAGTGCACAGTCTCCATCTGGTGGTGAGAATGACATTCAGACTCTTCTCTTCATGATCAAGTCTTTGCAATCAGTGATTTTCTTCATCTCATACTCCAGCACTAATTCCAAGTTTAGTACATGTAACACGTATTTTAATGTTTTTGTAATATGCATACAGTGGTACCTCTACTTAAGAAATTAATTGGTTCTGGAAAAAATTTCATAAGTAGAAAATTTCAAGAGTAGAGACGCGTTTTCCGTGCAAATAACCCTAATCTGTTCCAAGCCCCCAAAAATTCAGATATAAATGTTTTATAAAGCATAAAAATGCATCAAAATATGTTACAATAAGATTATTATACAATAAATGAGAGTTGTGCATATCGTAAAAAACAAAGAATAGAGTAAAGAATAATAATGTCGGTCATTTACCTTTTAACTGCTGTCCCCATTGTTTTTTGCCCTCTTTGGTTCATGCGCTCCTGCCTCACCATGTTGAACAACAGAGTGAATTCCAGTCCTCATTTTGAACTTTTCCAACCACCCATGCAATACCTTAAACTCCTTAAACTTCCTTTTGTTTTAATAACGATTGTAGATGCATTACGGCCATATTCTTTGGCGAGATCAACCAAACGCATCCCTTTTCCATGCTTTTCTATTATCTCTTGCTTTGTTTGTGTGGACAAAAACTCTTTTCTTCATTTTTTCTTTTCCTCTTTTCTCCGTGACTTTTTTGGGGTCCATAGCGAATACTCTAAAAGTTAATACAGTATATTTGCGCAAAACTATCAGAACACCTCATAGGTCGAGGGCCGAATGATGAGGACCCTGCATAAAAACCGATCTAGCTCCACACAGAGGTCCCTCTTAGCCAATGGGATGCCAGAAAGATACTAGGTAATAGCCAATGGCAGAGCAGCTATGAGAATGTTGCGTTCAGGAACCTCTGGGAGCTGCGAGCCGATACTGTATTTTTACCTTACGTAAGTCAAAATTTCTTTTGTAACTAGAGGCAATATTTTCCTGCTGAGAAATTTCATAAGTACAAAATTTCGTAAGTAGAGACATTCGTAAGTAGAGGTACCACTGTATGTAGTTTTCTGTGGCACACGTGCTCCCTAAACAACTTTTATTTTACCTACTCATATTGTTGCATCTTACATTTAACGTAATGTTAAAATTTTTGCGGACAGATCCTCTTCAAAATGTGAAGAGAGATAGATTCATTCATTTTCTTTCCTACTTGTCTGTTTTGGGGTGTGGTTGTGTGGGTCGGGTTTGGATACACCACCATCCCATCTGTGATGATGGGTTATGAAAATTAAATGCAGGATGTAGAGAAGTACAAAATGCTGAGAACAAATGGAGCTGGATGACATTTTTACAGATGAGAGGGCTCTTGCCAGTGGTGCAATCCTGTGTTAATGGCATAAGCAATGATGGAAAAGGTGCTATATTTTGCTTTCTTTCCTGTTTAAACATAAGCAATGGGAAACCTTAGGCATTTAATGAAGTACTGATTTGGATCATTCACTAAAACAGTTTCTACAATGGATTTAGAGAGATTTAGATAGAGATTTGGCTGCAGAGAATGCAATGGTAGGTGCAGTGTGTAAAGCGGTTGCATTCCTTTGCAGAGAGCATTGGCCAGGCCACAGTTCCCACTGATTCAACTAAATGTGAGAGGAATGAATGGAAGAAACGTAAAACTTATTTTACTGCAGTAAGGCAAGAGTTCAACACTCAGGGGAAAGTATTGTAGCAACAGTAGTCATAGTAGTAGTTGAATTCAGTAGTCAATAAATTCTAAACAGCATCCAACTGGAGTGACCTATACTGAAAAAAAAAATCAATTCTGAGACTGACAAAATATTTTATATGTGCTTCCTCCTCCTAGGGCCCATGACACTGTTGTAGCAGTTGCAGTGGACTGTGTTGGTAATGTTGCATGTGCAAATCAACTTGAGGGATCAGAAACAAAATGGTTAACACAGTAGGACATGGTCCAATCATTAATGTGACATCATTATTTGCAAACTGCCAAAAAATACATTGACTGGCACTATATTTTGTGCACTAATAAATAGTAGTAGTAATAAGATTGCTTTTTGGGGTTTAAGGGCCACAGGCAGTCTCTCAGACAACCTACAAACACTGAATTCAATCCACAGTGCACAGTGAAGATGGTGAAGCATGGTGCAAGCATCTTGATATGGGGATGTTTCTCGTACTATGGCATTGGTCCAAATTTCTCACATACCAGGTATCATGTATCAGTTGGAGTCAATCAGAATACTGGAAGTAGTCACGTTGCCCTATGCCAAAGAGGAAATTTCCTTGAAATGGGTGTTTCAACTACACAATGACCTTAAACACACCAGCAAGCAAACATGATCACAAATCCAGACAAACAAAATTCAAGTAATGGAGTGGCCAGCGCAATCCCTGAACCATAACCCTATAGAAAATTTGTGGACTGACATAAAAAATGCTGCTCATGAGACAAAATCAAGAAATGCAGAGGAATTGTGGAACATTGTACAATTGTCCTCAGCTGCAATACCTGTTGACAGACAGTTGGTCGACCTAATGCTTATTATCAGAAAATGTGAATATTCAACTAAATATTAGTTTATGATTCTCAGGAAAATTGAATCTTCAAGCATTTCTTAGTTTATACAGTACAATTTAGAGTTTGTAAATAAAGATGTCAAGACTATTTTTTGAACATTATATTTCTTGCCTTTCTGTAAAGCATTATCAAATTCAATGACTTTCCAATTTACACGATAGAAATAGAATGTGCAGTATCCCAAATGCATTTGTGTGCATTAAAATAATTATTTGAAGAATTTTGAGGTTTACTTACATTTTTTAACACACTGCTATTATTATGAACATAACTGTACAGTATATGTGGAAGACATCTGGGCAAAAATCAGGACCCGAGAAATGAGGCCTTTAGAGACCACAGTATGGTGGAACGCAACATCGAGTTCACCCATGAAGATGTTAGGGACAACATCCTGCCCTTCTTGGACTGTGCAGAAGAACTTGAAACAGACAGGAATCTCAACAATGAGGTGTACAGACAACCCACTCACTTCCGCCATGTGTCTTCTTTGTGATTCCCTCCACCTACTGCCACATGAGTTAGGGGTCATCAGAACCCTTAGCCACTGGGCCCAAAACATCCCCACCAGAACAGAAGTAAAAGTTAAGGAGGAGCAATACATTTGGAATGCTCCTCAAACGTTTTACTATCGGAGCTGGACATTTGTTAAGACTGTCAAGACCAACAAATCCAACAACAAAACCAACAATGAACACAGCGCTGTCTGAGGGTCTTCAGATCACAGTCCTCCAATTAAAACATTTCCAGTGTTTTGTTGTCAGTTTTCCCAACTTTTTCTATTAAACCTCATTGCTGGCATCAAATTGGAAATGGACATATAATTAAGAATAAACGACTAAAGTTTTCATTTTAAACATTTGGTTTATTATCTTTGTGCTATTTAAAATTAATTATAGGTTTCATTTTTTCCAGAGATTGGATAGGACAAGTATAGACAAGAAAACTACTGATTTGATTGAAACTTTCTGATCTAATTTTTTTTTTCTCTCCCAAACTGGTTTAGTCTTTTGGAATTCCATACATATCGTTATGTCCTTTGAACATTTTACTCGAGAGTCTGAGACGTCGTGGAACAGCGCGTGTTCTCCGGTTCATGTGGTGTTATTTCACAATTAAGTAATGATCGATACCGATCAGAAACCAGACTACATTGTAGCGTGTTTCCACTGTCAGCTGCTACGCTACCTGTAAACAGAAGCCACGTGACAGCAGCGCTGCCTGTCAGAGGCTCGGCTGCAGCGGGACGAATGACGAGTTAGAGGAAGTTACTCCGAGCAGCAGTGCTAATATGTAGCCTTACGCGAATTGGATGTAACGTTGCAAAGAGAGTGAGGCGGGAGTCCCATAAATGTTATATGGAGGTAACTGTGTCTAAATATTAAAACTTCAACCGCTGGAGTAGATACATGTGGTCGTGATCATTCGTTAGCAGCAAACTACAAACAAACTTAATAGCTCAGGCCTAGACTGGTGCGACCTAGCTAGCCTTTGACAGAATTTTATCATTTCGTTATTTAACAACCTATCTGCACATTTTGTGCAACATAATGAAGTTTTCTGACTTCGAGATTTTATTTATGCAAGTAATGGCCACATGATCAGTGCTAGCGTTTAAAAATGTGTTTTCTCGAGCTAACTTCCTTCAAGTTATTAGCTTGCTAAATACGTAATCGTGCTCTGCTATGGAGCTTTAGCCGTTATCTTGCTCACGTTAGCTAGAAAAGACTTAATTGGCAGAATCAAGTCATACAGACTCCGTTTTTGTGATACAGAGTTATGTTGGGGAAAATAGCAGTATTCTAGTGAATTTAGATTCTGTTCTTGTTTCATACACTGCTAAATTTTCGCCTGGTTGTCTTGCTAGCCGCTATTTACTTGATGCAATAAACTGAGATGCAAATAATTTAAACATTAGCTTAGCTCATAGGAGGCTGCCTGGTTGGAGGATGAATAGTTTAATTGAAGTTGCGCACACATATCTTGTTTTTTTTTTTTTTTTTTGCCGTTGCACAGTTTTTCTAATCAACGGGAATGATTCATGATATTGGTCTAAAACTGCGACGCTAACGTCGTCTACCTACAGTAACATAGCGAGAGCGAGAAATATAGCATTTACAGCTGACGGACGCGTCTCTGAAGCAACGCTCGGTATTATACAGTATATCTACACTCCCGTGTTCAGCACCTGTGACATTTATCGAACGTACATCGATGCATTTAAAAGTTATCAAACTGAGTGAAGGACGGAATATTTGTATTGGTTTTGTTGATATTACAATTTTTGTAGTTATATCAGTAGCTTTTCTACAGGAGGTTTAGACCTCTATATCAGTGAATCTTAACTAACATCATCACTGGCATGTATTGATGAGCACTGAGCTCTTATGGACCCAAAGCATGATAGCACCCTTAGCACCTTATTACTGTTTCTTGTTAAAGATATATGAATTAACATTTTCTTTCTCCACACTGTTTTCTTGGTACAGAGAGGCAGCAGCATTCATGGATATTGTGGACACCTTTAACCATTTAATACCCAGTGACCAATTAGATGAATCCCAGATAATAGGCCAGAATTTGGAATGTGAAGCCAGTAATGAGTTTGGACCAGGACTCCGACCGGAAGATTCACTGAAGAACATGCTCAGCGACAAAGATCCCATGTTTGGATGTGCAAGCTCTCAGTTTAATCTGCTGAGAAGTGAGGACTCCGCTTCTCAGATTGCTGCCTCAGCAGGTATGTTAGCAAACAAAATCCAGGGTGATATTGTCTCATAGAGTTTTAACCACTCCAGACTTTGATCAAAATCTAACAAACACATGTTGTTACCAATTATTCAAAATCTAGCCCATTTTAAAGTTACAGAAAATGTGGTAAATTTGTTTTTACTTAGATTTTGACAGCTATGTGATGTTATTAACATTACTATCAGTATCCTCATTTCATAATGGTTGGGCCCATGTATCTTCTTTATTTTGTCTTTTCATGTGCTTGATAAAATTAAAATCCTGGCAAGTTTCCATAGGAACAGATATGCATGGGAAATTCTCAACATATCCATTTTAGTGTTGGCATGTTGTCTAATTTTAAACTTTCTGGTAATTTTTTTTAAACTTTAGAGATACATCAGTGAAATGAAATTCAGCAGTGGTTCAACAAAATCATATTTTTATTTAAATTTCTTATTTCCATATTTTGTAAAGATGTTAGTATCATCCAGATGACTAATATTCAAGTGTCGTAAGTGAAATATGTCTTTGACTCTGAGTTGATTTGTGTGTGTGTGTGTTTATTTTTTTGTAGATTTGCTCTTGTATAGATACACAGGAAAATTCAGCATGAGTGTTTAATTCGTCTCCTGCAGATCTCAATGACGGTTCATCGTCCACAGGTGTCAGTGGAGTCAAAGTTGCAGAGACCAAACAAGTCAAAAGAGCTGTTGGCAGGCCGAGGAAACGTCCATGTAATTTAGAACATAGTAAGTGGAGGCTCATTTGGTTTTCTGTTTTCACTCTATATCTCTTTCAAAACATAGATTATATGACACATGTTCTCACCTTGTACTTGATCTTTAAGCAGAACATGGCAGTGGGCCACAGCCAGCTCACATACCCACTAATACCACGGGCCGAGGACGACCAGGAAGGAAACCAGCAAACAGGCTGCAGAAGTCATTCCTTATTGAGAAAGGAGTTAAAGGCACTCAGCTAAAGAGGGAACTAACTCTTGGAGGGCGTATCAATATCAACAATCTTGATGGTGGATTATGGCTTAATCCTATGGTTGTATTGAGACGCTTGACAGTCACAATTGGTGGATTCAGGATTGAGCTACTTCCAGGACCCTCTTATGCAGACAACATTGAAACGAGCCAGTGTACATACTTGGATGAGGGTTTATCGTATAGTGGGGGTGTTGGGTTTGTTGCATTGCCTGATGATTCTATTAACATACAGAATCCCATACTTGAGAACGTAGTAGCAACAGATTTAATCAAGAATAACTCGGCTGATGATGCAGCCCTTGCACTGGGTCCATATGTGAATCCTAATGATGTGCAGGCTTCTAGTGGTCCATTAATAGAGAGCGCCTGTACACAAGAGACAAAACTTGACAATCACAGTGAAAAGGAGAAGCCAGTTAGTAAAGCAAAAGGTGACATCAAACAGCCACCTAGCAATCAGAGTACTGAAGCAACTGTTGACAATAAGAATAATGCCAAGGGAAAACAGCAGATTGTGGCCAAAACATTGCTAAAGTCTAAACAAGGACAACCGTCTAACAAGAACAAGGACATGGTTTCTGGTAAAGTAAACAACATGATGAAGGGACAAAAAGTATCTCAAAACATGCCATCCACGGTCCTCCAAAGAGAAGACATGTACAAAACAAAACTTCTAAAGGAAAAGAAAGACATTTCCCCTTTGAAAAGGCCTGCAGAAAACACCCAAAGTGAACATGCTATAAAAATGCAAAAGATCCAGGGTACAGGAGTAAACAAAGTGAAGTCAAAATTACCAAGCATACCGAGCTCTCCAGTGAAGAAAATCCCATCATCTGGCAATCGTGTTGATCAGCAGGGGCCACATAAGTGTGCTCCTTCTCATAATAGCACCAAAGTTGAGAATATTTACTTGGCACACAGTCGTCAAAACCCTTCTTTAAAAATAACTGATGATGGAGGGCTGGAAAAGGCAAAACTGAAGAAACCAGAAAAGATCCATCAAAGGCAGAAGACTAAAAATTCAAGGAGCATCTCTCTGGATGAACCAGAGCTATTTATTCCAGATAATGCTCCTGTTGTAAAGAAAGGAACTGCTGAGGAACCTGCATACAGCGAGACTGTATGGGATGGAAATAACTGCTGCGGTCTGTGCAAACAGCACCACAATAACATGTAAGTGTGTGAACTTAATGAGTGCATTATTTTGTTTGAATATGAACGGAAAGAAATGTTGATGGTTCAAGATTTCTGATCACAGGGTTTTCATCGTGACGGTGAGGGTTATTGAAACAGTTGACCTGTTGAAAATAGTTCAAATTTGTGGTAAATATGGGCATTTGTTTGGATAGAACAAAATTCGGTTTTAATGTTGGTGTCATGTTTATTTGACCAGATGCATGGATACCCTTTCTTGTTAGATCCAACTCTTCTGACTCGTATTTAAATACTTGTTGATTCGAGTAATTAAAAATAACATTTTAATTTCATCAGATCAGCCTGCCCTCTGTAAGGTGAAATCCTGAACAATCCACTGCTCACTTAAATTGATTGTTGATGTTTGGAGGAATAACAAGTGGTTTATAAACTTTAAAACTTCATTAATCTTGAACTGAGGATGCAGTGTAACAAATATAGTGCCTTAGAATAGCATGCATACACAGTATTTTTTCTCATCACGTTGTCTGCAAATGTGTACGCTAAAACGTTGGGCAAACATATGAGGTGTTGTCACTGGATTGGATTTTACAGCAATAGCGTTTACTTAGAAGTGCAGAATGCTGTGCACCAGGTTTGCAGCTTTGCTAGTACAGTGTCAAGAAGATGTTGAAAGCTAGGATTGCATGTGAGACCTCTAACACACTGAGAAAATGATGAAACCTGATATTATCCAGTTTATAACAGCTGATCATAAAGAGCAATGACCTCGGTAACCACTCCCATTATTTTATACAGGCCATGGCTAGTCCCTGAGTATTTTCTTTCACTTCCCCAGTGCTTCCTAATGTTTTTTAGTAGCTGTTAGCATGCTGCTGTGCTGCTTCTTCAAGTGTGAAATTGATTGCTGTAAAGGAGTTTTCACACACAACAGACTTCCTCCCTGCAGACATTGCTCTTCCTGCTCTTACCTGTTCGTCTTACAGAAGTTAAAGTTCTGTTAATGTGAAGTATGAGGCAGTTGGAGTAATTTTTTTGAGTTGAACTACCTGAGCTCATTTTTGGGAGTGATACCCGATAATGGTGCTGGTGCATTCCTACCAGAACATATTTCAGACTCAGCTTTTATTTGCAAACCCACTCTTAATAATCACTGTGCTTTAGGTTCATGGTAGGCTGTGGTCGCTGTGAGGACTGGTTCCATGGCGACTGCGTTGGTCTTGACCTGACAAAAGTGCGTGAAATGGAGGAGGAGGACCAGATGTATGTGTGCTTGAAATGCTGTGAAGAGGAAAGCAAAAAGGTGGAGCCGGAGCCCCCAAGTGCAAACACACCAGAGGTTCAAGCAAAATCTGAGGTACAGGATCATAAGCAGCCTCCTAAGGCCCGCCCGGGACCCTCCCAGACACATTCACCTGTGGGGGTCAGACCAGTAAGAAAGGTAAGCATAAATTTTTTTTAACCGAGCTGTTGGATCATGCGTTAAAAAATTTAAATCTGTCATACAAGGATATCTTTTGTTCCCCCAGCTAATTCATCCTCTGATATTATTCATAGCCGGTTATGTACTCCACAAGGGTTTGTTGTTTTTTCGCTTTTACCTTGCCTTTCTAGTATAATTGCACATGGGTATCTTTTTAATCTGGTGGTGTGTGGTTCACATTTTCCCACACACAGACCTCACCCTGTGTTTTTACTAGTGTTTGACTGGGTGAATAAAGTACATTACATACAAGTTTTTCACATGGTGTCTTTTGATATTCTAATTTTAACTGACCAGCAATATAAATGACATGGCCAATGTGTTTTTGGTTTTCTCTCCTGAAACAGGATCCTGACAGAAGGCAGTCCACAGATGTCAAAGAAGCAGCTCATAAAACAGGTATGGGCTGCGAATGTAAAAAAAAAAAAAAGACTTGAGTTTTATTGTGTTATGTTAAACTAAGAGTGGATGAAAACCATCGCAACATTATTTATTATTATTTAATCAAGGGGTAACAATATAGTTTTGTTAGTTTAATTTAGAAACTGCTTTACATTTTCAAACTACTACTAAAGGTAAGACTTTATTCAAGACAGATGAACTTTAGAAATTACTGAATTGTTTATATACAAAGCCTCATAAATGTGTGATCTTATTTGTTGAATGAAAAATGTTGGAATGCTACAACATGCATTTCTTGTATTTTGTCACAACTTTCCCAAACTACCTCACTGACATTTTGGCAAGTCAACAAAGTTTAGTTTAAGCATTAAGCGAGCGGAGAAGACAGTCTGGGAGTCAAAAAGTGTTGTTTGGTATTTGTTGCTTATATTTTCTTCCCCACTGGAGACCCCCCAAACCCCCCAATAAATAAAATGTCTCATGTTTGCATTACAACTCTGTTTTGATCCTTGTTAAACTGTTTGTTTGAGGATTTCCCAAGTCTGCTTACTGCATACTGTCATTCTGTACTTGCAGCCATTCAGCTGAAACAGGAGACAAAAAGTAAGACTCCATATTCAGCTTCAAAGAAACCCGTTTCTGTGGAGGCAATCAGGAGAAGTGTTCGTGATTCCTTGAAAGAGATCCTTATACAGAGGTAAGTATTCCATGAGGAGGAAGGCAACAAAGTAATTGTGCAACTACTTGAGCTGACATTGCATTCAAAACTATTTTAATCAAAAAACTTAACAAATAAGGCCCCACAGCACCCAACAAATGGAACACTTTTGTATTTCAGGTTGAAGGAGTCCGATTTAAATATATCAGTGGAGAAAGCTTCTGAAGTTGCCAAGAAGACGGAGAAAGAGCTTTTTCATTTGTATAAAGACACTGACAACAAATATAAGAACAAGTACAGGAGCTTAATGTTCAACCTTAAAGATACAAAAAATAATGTAGGTGACATTTTTTTTAATTGGGCATGAACCAAATGTTAAGTGTCTTGGTCCTTCATATCAGGTTTAATAGAGATGCTGCTTTTTTAATTGCATTATTTAGGTCCTCTTCAGGAGAGTTCTCAAAGGGGAGATTTCTCCTGATAACCTCATACGACTGAGCCCCGAAGAACTGGCCTCGAAAGAGTTGGCAGCGTGGCGGAAAAGGGAAAACCGTCATGTAAGTAATTCAGTAATGTGTTTGCTCACAAATTTTTCCACAAACTCTACTCATTAATTTTCTCATAACTCATATTCTGATATAAAAGTTAGTGCTTATAATTCTTGGTTCAAGGGGGCTTGACGGTCACCAGGCATGAAGGGGAACAGACTGAATTTTTTTTTCCTTTTTTTTAAAAAAATATATGATTTATTTACTGTGCAATGTAACACATTTATGTTTGCTTTGCTGTAGTGCATGACCTGTGATATAAAGAACTATTGATTTTAATTATTTTTTAATAGTGTGTGTTCTTCCATTTACATTTTGCCGGTTGGCCAGGGGCCACAAAAAGAAAAGACCATTCTGCATAAATAAAAATAGAAATGGGCATTGCCTGAGTGGGCGTTCGTCTCTAGACGATTTAAGTGGATGCTCTCTGCTACAACAATCATGCCGCATCATGTCCATACCAGGTTTCTTCTGTTAGACTTTTCAACAAGGAATATTCTGCACACTTCTATGATTTCCTTCAGAAATTCTGAAAAAACTTTTAGATGCCCTTTAAACAGTAATACATTTCTTATCTCACAGACTATTGAGATGATTGAAAAAGAGCAAAGAGAGGCAGAGAGACGACCAATCACTAAGATCACACACAAGGGTGAAATTGAAATTGAGAGTCAAGAACCAGTAAAAGCACCCGAGCCTGCAGAGGTAAGGATCATGTCATATACAATTGTGTATTTCTATATATTTAAAAGTACAGCAATGAATGTTTGAATCCCTTTTCGTCTCTCTTTTCAGCTTGAGCCTCTTCCTAAAGTGTCAGAAGTCTCAGCAGAACCTCCGAAAACCCCTGAGAAGAAAGCAGATGTCACAAAGATAGAAAAAGACACCACCAGCCAACACAAGTCTCACTTATTTGACCTACACTGTAAAATATGCACAGGTAAACCTTTTTTATTTTCAAAACAACCAAACATACAAAAGAGAAATAATGGAAAGACTTACAAATAAAAATGCAACAAAATGGGTAATATACTGTATGACATGATGTGATTAATATGTCACAGTCAGAATTTAGAACAGTGGCTTGTTTCACAAAGCAACAGCCAGGCTAATTCTGCAGTCGACTAGTTTGGTTCTACAAAGCAAATAATACAAAACTCAGTTACTGTGGAAAAATGTTGGAAAACCAAATGGTCCAGGTTTGTCATGCTCAGCCTTGGTTGTTAAATCAGAGGTCCTGAAACACTGCCCTAAGAGAATAGACATTTTACCCGTGCTGCCACATTATTTGAAAAAAAAAAAAAAAGTTAAGAGAAAATCAAATTATTAAAAGCAACCATTTTTTATGCAAACAAATGAAAAGATAAAGACCTGAACATATGTTTAATGTAACACCAACTTTTGGGCTTATAGGACCCACTTTATGTCCCAGTTAAGTTTTCTCTAATAGTATAATAGCTGTATTAATATTTTCCGTACAACTGCAAGAATTCTGTGAAATTTTGCGGAGGACTAGCATTCAGTTCACAGGCTTACACATTTACTTATGGGAACCATCACAGACATGAGAACCTACACAGACATCTACCTATGGACTATCTCAAAGATACCATGTGACCTAGAACTAAACTGCTTCATCAATTGATTTTTTCCCCTTCTTCCCTGGCTTGGCTTTTAGTACATCATCTCCTAGGTTACTGTTTGTGTTACTAACAATCAGCTCTGTTCACTATTGTAAATAGGACTACAGTACTTGTCTTAAACTCCAGGTGTGTGTGTGTGTGTGTGTGTGTGTGTGTGTGTGTTTGTGCGTGTGTGCATGCGTGCGCTAATGTTGTGGGATGTACAACAGACAATAAATGTCATTTTATAAAACTGAAAATAATTTTCACATCACTGTGATGAGAATAACTTAATAACAGTGATACTAATGATATATCATCATTGTCATTACAGAAAACAATTGTAGTAGTGAAGATTATAAAAATGAATTATTATCACTATACTCTTAATTGTATATTATATAGATACAATAGTATCCTGTACAGAAACTACAAAAATCATTTTTGTAATACAGCCTAGATTTTTTTTCAATGTGTCATTCTGTTCTCAACTAATGGTTTTTTTACTTTTTATTTGTCTTTTTTTCCACATAAAGGTCGGATGGCACCCCCTGTTGAAGAGGCACCGACCAAAGTCATCAAAGTTGCTACCACTGTGGTTCGCAGACAGTCGACCAAAGCAGAAGAGACAAAGAGCACAACTCCACCTATGATGGACGATGACCTGCATCTCACTGTTTTAGAAGAGAGTTTCCGAAATGCTCATCCTGGCTATGAAGGAAGGTAAGTACATATTTTTGTTTCTTTAAGTTATCTATCTCTGTGCAGTTTTTTTTTTTAAATTACTGTTGTATTCACCACAGGTCAGAGCATACAAGTGGAAGAGATGAAGAGGTGGCTTTCCTATCCAGCCTGCAGTCACTATGGCGTGGGTTCATACATATGCATGCTGTGGCCAAGTTGGTGACAAAAGCTTTTCCTGTCTCAGGCGCTATGGATAATTTGACTGAGGTAATGAAAACACAACCTTTAAAAACTGTAATGTGGAGTTAGAATAGTTGCTGTAAATTTAGTCAAGCACTGCCCCTTAGGTTTGTCTCTTGTCTGTATTTTTAATAGGACCTTCCAGACAGTATTCAAGTTGGAGGGAGGATAAATCCACAGATGGTTTGGGATTACTTGGAGAAGATTCGGGCAACTGGAACAAAGGTGAAATTTTGTCAGAGTTCCTTTGTAAAGGGATCATATAGCCTGTAATAAAATCTGCAATAATTAAATACAATCACATATGGTGTCGATCAAGAGTAGTTTGAGCACATATGCAGAAAATTATGGTCCAGATGTTTTGCATTTCATTCAGAAGTAACAACTTTTGAGAAGAGTTCAGGTCAAGCTTCTTGTTCGTGGGTCATTGATTGTACTGACACTTTCTTCTTCTGTAATTAAAGGAGGTGTGCCTGATTCGCTTCTCACCTGAGACAGAGGAAGATGAGATCTCCTACACTCTTCTCTATGCCTATTTCAGCAGTCGTAGGCGTTTTGGGGTGGTGTCCAATAACCGGAAACAAGTCAAGGACATGTACCTCATTCCTTTGGGTGCCACTGAGAAAGTTCCACATCAGCTTGTCCCCTTTGATGGGCCGGGTAACCAGAATGCTAAATCTGTTTCCTCCTGGATGATTGTCTTCTCTCAGTAAATTATACAAACATTTTGAATCTTTAAAATCTAATTATGGTTTTGTTTGACAGGTTTAGAAAACAATCGCACCAACCTTCTCCTTGGACTCATTATTCGACAGAGGCCAAAAAGGGATTTTATTCCCTTGGACATGAATGAAACTGCAAGGATTATCCCTGAAACCAAGCCTGTTGCTGTTTCCACTAAAGAAACACGAGCACCTGAGGAGGATGAGAAAGCTTTCCTGTCATCCTTGACCGTAGTAGCAGAAAAGAAAGAAGACAACCCACTTAACACCACTGAAGAGGATGATGAGCCAATTAAAGAGTCTTTTGAAGAAACATCTGCATCAGAGGCCAACACTCAGGAGTCTCATAAACCACTGCGCTTTCTTCCAGGTGTGTTAGTGGGCTGGGGTGGGGAATTGCCACCTCTGCCAGATGTTGGAGATAAACCTCTAACAGTAGTACATGACACCAAAAAGCCCCAACCAGATCCAAAAACGGAGGCATTGCCTGGAAAGGTGAAAAGCCCAACAGCTGGTGCCCCACGTGAACGCTTTATAATTAAGAAGAAAGAAGCTAAACCTGTTAAAGTTGAGCCAGGGTTATCCAGCCCCGCTGATGCATCTGCTGCTAGCAACCTGTCAGATAAGGATACTACAGTCGTTACCCATGGTGCACCAGTCTCTCTGAAAGATAAGCCTACAGATGTGTCGACTGAAGCTTTCCTAGAAAGCTTGTCAGCATCTCCATCTGGGGCTGAAACTAACAATGCTGCCTCAGCAAACAGAAGTAATGCTAGCCCTTTGTCTGAAGCAGTGCCTGAAGGGCATCCTTTGTCGCAGACAAAATCCCAGACTCCTTCTGCTCACACGAATGGTTCAAAACCACCTTTAAGTGGGATATTGAAAAAATCTTCAGCTTACTCCAGTGTGAATGATGACAAAACAACACTACTACAAAAGGACAAAGCCAGCCTCCCGCCTTCTGCAGGTCCGAAAGCAGTTCCTGTGTTGAACAGCTCTAGAAATGAGCCCATTACATTATTTCACCAGGGATTTTTACAGATATCTCAAGCAAAGAGCAAACCTGAGGAAGAAATCAAAACACCTGGTCAATCAAGTACTAGTGAAAAAGAAGATCTTGGTGTTTTCAAGACTCAGACGGTCCCTCCTCCCACAATCCAAGAACCACAAGCAGTTTGTTCCACTGAATCGTCTGAGTTCAAACAGGGGTCTGTAATGACTACCCCAGTACACAACAGTGCTGCATCCATCCTGTCACAGCAGCAACAACCTGCTGCACCCGGTGACAACTGCACACCTGGGCCACACATCCAGGATGAGAACCACAGCGGCCCGTGTGATCAGGATGACACTTTGCATAATCTCCCCAAACTCCAGCCACAGCTTGCCGAGAGTGACTGTGAACCCTCCGGTCAGCCTCCATCCTTGGGTAAAGACAACAAGCGTGTAGAGGAACGACACACAGACCTGTTCCCCGATGATCATCATGGGAAACACAGCTATTATAAGGACTCCCATCATGGGAAAAAGAGCAGACACCACGATCGAGAGCGGGAGAAAAAGCATGATCGCATCCATGACGACAAGTACAGAGATCGGAGTAGACACCATGGACACTCAGATGACCGCTATGGTGAGAAGAGGAGAGAACGGCATTACAGCGACGATTACAGCAGCCGTCATAAAGAGAAACACAGATATAGACGAGACTCAGACTATGAAAATATGCGGAGAAGTTCAAAAGACAGTTACTCGTAACTATATTTTGTTTTTAAAGTCATGCAAGCGATTGTGTTGAGCTTAGAGTGTGACTGTTATTTTGTCAGTCCCTTGGATGGTTTAAACCAGCGTCACTATGGCTGAACTTCTTTTTTTACTGTTTTATACAGTGGTCAACAATTCATTTCCTTTGAAGAAGTTTCATTTTATGTTGTTGACATTTCAGCCAAAATGAAATGTCATATCATTGGGATTGTGAGGATCTTTGTACACACAAGAACAGTATCGCGTTTTTAACCTTTTTAGTGTATAAATCCTGTTCTTATTCAGCTGCTCTACAGAACACAGATCTTGCTTTTCACATTTGTACCACACACAGCAATTGGAGAAAAAAAATCTTATTTGGAGTGAAGAAGAAGAAGATTTGGAGTGAATGTAACACAGAACCTGAAGACCGATCTAAATTGTTATTTCCAACTTAATTGCTTTAAATTTCTTAAATATATTTTAAACTTCCTTTCTACTGAACATGTACATTTTGGCTGATATTATACATTAGATTTGTGTGCATTTGCACTGTGTGTTTATGTATAGTTCGTAATAAAGCTAATCCTTTTTTATTGATTATAAAGAAAAATGTTGTTTCTTTCTAAATGTATTCAAGGTCAAACCTGGATATTAATTTGTATTAGAAGTATGATGTTATTTATAGACAAATCAGATGCAGGGAATCAACATAAGATGGCGTTCTTCAAATTTGTCCTTTCATGTTGGGATAGTGACTCAGGGCTTTAAAAATAATTGTTTGAAATTTTTTTTTGCAGCTGAGTTAATTGCCGCTATGAGTCCTTTAAAAAAAATCTTGAAAGCTACCTACTACACATCTTTTTACAGACTCCTTTTTTGGAGGTTGTAATAAAAATACCTATTTTCAAATAATGTCACCATGGGAGTTTTTAACTTACAAGAAAGGATTTTTCACTGCTACCAGATTCATTGCCCTCATAAACATTAAAGCCCTCACTATCTTTAAGAAACAGCACTGGTTTGGTGTCTTTAAACAAATACACTTCTCTTAGATCACCTTCAAAGCCTTTAGAAAACAACCCAGATGTAACCATTGATATATTTCTGTATAATTCAAAGCCTCCAAAATAAAGGTGACCGCCATAGTTTAAGGCTACATAACGCTCCAATGGGTCCAAGTCTTGTAAAATGATTCTCTGACTGTTAAGGAACACCTGAATAATTGTGCCGTTTAAAGACGAGGAGACTTTATGCCATTTATTGCAGCAAAGGGTGAGATTTTGGAAAGTTATCGGGAGAGAGAGTCTCTCTCCGAGGTTGACGGCTATCTTGAGGTGGCTGTTCTCAAGTCCAATTGCGAGGTAGTCATCATTTTCGTGTTCAGTGTTTCCCATCCACATGATTAAACCATCATTTGAATTTGTGAGAAAACTGAAAGAAACCTGTGTGCTTTTGAAATTTCTTCTGCTGTATCTTGGGTCCTGGTATTTAACATATGAGTTTCCCACAAATTTAAGAATGTCTGTAGTGATTTCTGTGTCACAGTACATCCCTCCCCAACCCAAGGAGCATATGCAGCGGTAAGAAGTGACATTAGATGGAACACATGAGGAACCATGTTTGCAGTTGTTGTTCAGACAGTTTACAGACTGGTTACACACAGTGCCAGTCCAAGATGGCAGACATACACATGTGAATGAGTGTATTCCTACGGCAATGCAGTGACCTCCATTTTGGCACACATTATACCCACAGGCGGTCCCATCCCAGTCCCCTACGTTAACTCCACCCACTGCCCCGGACTCTGTTAACTCCAACTCTTGACCGTTAACCTTGAGTTCTCTTAAACCACCGGTGAAGCTCATTGGCTCCCCTTCAGTTGCGTCCCTGGACACGAAGCTCAGAGAGGAGACACCTCCAACAAAGATGTCTGTTGCAACATCAAGGGTGGTCATCCCCTCAGTCCCATTCTCTTCAACCTTTTCGTTATCCAGACTCAGGAAGCTTTGGCGGCCATGTCGGCCAGCCTTCACTGTGTGCCAGGTCCTCCCACGTAAGTCCACTCGGTTTACTGACGTGAGGATGTGAGTGCCATCGCCAAGGTCAAATCGTAGTTGGACAAAACCAGATGTCAAAGAGAGACAGATGAAGTCTCCTGTAGGAATAAAATAAAATGGTGAAAAAGTGGCATACCATAATCGTACTACGGCAGGAAATGCCTCCAATTTGGTTGCTTTGTGTCTTTTGCCCCTGAGATTTAACTTAAAAATATATATAATGGTATGTGAACAGAATTCAATCAACTAGGGTCTTATGAAGGTGATACATTATTGTAGAAATACCTAAATATGAGGGGAGAGTGAGAGCAGTTCTTAATTTGAATAGTAGAAGAAATAGGACTGAAGAACAAGTCCTGTGACAACCCAGAGATCCCCCATAATAATGTTTTATTCAGATAGTTCCACAAAAGGAACAACCTCTTGATTGCAGATATTACAGACATGTCAATGAGATCAGATGATCTGAACATGTAAAAAAGAACATGTGGGTGTGATTAGTGCACAGTAGGATACACTTAGCACTATAAAGAATATATGATGCCTCTTTTGAGACACCTCTTGGCATCACATACTTATAGTTTAAATAATACAGGAAGGAATTGTTTATTTATTGATCTTCATAGCTGCTTCTTCCACTTTCGCTGGTCATGGGTCTTGCTGGAGCCTATGCCAGCAGACTTACAGGGAAGAGGCGGGGGACATTCCGGGTGCAGCAAAACAAACAACCATTCACGCATACGAGCAATTTGGAGCCCACCAATTCACCTGAAGTACATATTTTTGGAGGTGCGAAGAAGGCAGAAAACCCAGAGAGAATCAAGAAGGTTTTTTCTTTCAAACTGTCACAACTAACCTTATCAAAGTTTCACTCATGCACTTTTACTGTTGTCATACTGTTTTGCACAGCAAACACAATACAGTTATTCCAATGAAGTTGGCTTCACTTAGGAAACTGACTGCCTTCACCTGCTCTGGTACTGAGATGTTGCGCAGCGTAGAAAAGGATCCCATCTGGTGACAGAGGCTGGAACTGCAGCTCCAAAATAGTCGTGTATCTCACACTCATGGGTGGGAATGACATCCATGAAGACTGGTTACCGCTGAAGAATGGATCACTGATGGTAACAACTAAGGGACAAAACAACAGAGCAGTTAAACAAATAATTGTGGCCTTATCTTATAATTTAAGAGTGTATATATATATATATATATATATATATATATATATATATATATATATATAAAAACTTATATAATATTCTGGTTCAAGTTCAGTCATGCAACCTTTCTGGCAGTGGAGTCCTGCAGTCCCCAGGGGGCACTGACAGGTATATCCATTTGGGAGAGGGATGCAGGTGGAGCCGTGGGCGCACAAAGGAGGGGGACTGCGCTCGACATCACACACAGACACAGTCTCAGAACAGAGTGCTCCTTTCCATCCTAATGGGCACTGGCAACTGCAGGCGGACACAGTCGGACACTGTGAGAAGCTTGTAAACAGGAACCTCTCTTTTCAGTATTCTAGCATTGTGAAACTGTTTTTCTGTAGGAGACTGATACGCAGCCAACAAAACATACAGGAGTATAAACTTGTTGGGAGGATTCAACTTCTTTATTAACACTGAAATGTTTTGGGTACAGTATAAACACCAAGAAAGTTAATCCAAATAGTGTTCATTTTCACTCACTACACAGACGAGCCGGAGTCCACACAAATCCCTCCGTTTCTGCATTGAACATGAGCACATGGCGTGACGCCACACTGGCCCACACTACGCCCAAAGGCTGGATGTCCCAGAACCTGGAACTTTCCATCTCTTCTTGTGCAGAACTGCAGATCAAAAATGCACCCTTAAAAAAAAAAGCACAGATTTCAGAATAACCAAGTAATATTAGTTTTCTTTGCCAGTAACTAAGAAACACAGCAAAATGGAGAATCCAGTGTATTGAATGGATGTGCTTGACGATTGTTTGCTTTATGGTGTACCATTAAAGGATTTTATATCAAGTATATATACGCAAATCCACATCTTTAATGATGGCATTGAATTCTTATTGTGTCCCCCTCCCTTATAATCATGTGTCTCGATCATCATGTTTACTTTTTCCTCAAACTTCCCCAGACAATATTTGCTTCGGTCTCCACCCGGAGAGCACAGGATCTTCTAAAAATATAAGGTTGGAGTCTGATAGTCATCTGCACATGTAGGCTCTTCTCTCTCTGCTGCATTAGTCACTGGCATAAACAGGATGCAGGGGAAATGTCATGCTCAGTCATGAATATTCATGTGGTGATGCTTTCTACTTGGGAGACTTAAGCAATGGTTGTGGTGCTGTAAAAAAGAGTCAGATTCATGGGGAAGATAATAAAAGTTGTTAAAATAGTTTTAAGCTGCGCATTCTCTCTTGTAACAGAACCAGGAAACTGAGAAAACCTGCAGAGAATATAAATAAATAAATAAAATGCACAGTAAAAAAAAAGATATCCTACCAACAGTTTCTTTTTTTGAATAATGTTTTCTGCTATACTCCTGTGACAATACAAGAGTCATATGAAGATGACAACCCCTCCCCTCCACTCTACCCCTGTAAAAGAAATGAACACAGACACAAGAGTAGATGAAACTCCATCCTCCATTTCTGTGGTGACTCTCACTTTGGATATATACGATAGAGAAAATGAAAAACCATCAGAATCATATCAAAATCACCTTCCCATGAAAAAAAGTTTTATAGACAAATCTAAAAACTAAAAATCGAAACTATTCACCATAGTTAAATACTGTTCAAAGGCCGATAAAGCTAGAATGAGCTCTTGGCCAACATTCAGCACCCCCTAAAACCAGGGTTTCACTTTCATGAGAAATAGGCAAACAAGGCAAATGTTTGATGCCCAGAAAAAAGCTCTTCATTGTGGTTCATTTGGCAAATAGGGGCCTGGGTTTCTTTTCCTGGGCCCCCAGAGTCTTGGATCACCACTGCCTAAAATAGTGGCCAAGAAAATGACAAATCATAAAATTAAAATATAATTCAAATATCAAAAAGTCACAACTACAAAATGTAGTTCCTGAGAGTATATTTATTGCAAGATACGAACCAAAGAAAACATGATTATGGAAGGATGAATGGACAGACCAACATTTGCTCAGGGGGATAGAAAGTCAAAAATTACTGGTGATCAAAAGGAAATAACCCTGGAGATCTTTTAGCTATTTGGATAAAAAAAAGACAGCATGCAACGAGGGTTTTAATAGAAAACTTCAACACACACAAACTTCATGGTTCATTGTTATTTGATCAACAGCTCAAATTGAGTAACTGATTTTTTCACTGCAGCCAGACAACCTCCTCTGCCACCTTTCCATGGGGGAGTGTGGATCCGTTGATAACTGAGAGTGAAGTGCATTATCAGTGTGTTTACTGCCAGCCATCATGATTAGGGCTCTGGGAAGGTCACACAGATCTGATTAGAGGCTCATGAGTTCTCATTACATCCCAAGCAAAAAGGTTATGCTTCCACCAGTGTCGCTTGTCTCAGGTAGTGCTTACCAGTATAGGCTGCTGCGACATTCTGCTATTGCTCGAGTAAATTCATTCTCCACTGAAGCTGATTGATATTTGAAAGATTTTCATGTGCAGAAAATGAATTACATGATGGCAAATAAGCAAACCCACAAAATTGCACCAGTCTTTAAACATAAAAAGCTTTTGTTATCCTCAAATGGATCTGCAATGACATTTTATAATAACAAGCTTGATTGCTGTAGTGCAGAGACTGCTGAATGTGGTTATGATGATATTCATAGTTGTTGTCATCATTACGGTTATGGCAATTTTGCCTCACAGCTCTGCATATTTGCAGGCACAATGAATGCTCTCCAGAATGCATTCCGACATCAGGTCACTGGAGAGAAAGCATAAACGGTGCTGATGATGACAAAGATTATTAGCATGGCACCCTTGATGAAGGAACTTATCAGTGGTGAATTGGATTTGCACACAACACAAGTCTGCACAGGTAGCGATTAAAGGATGCACACAGGATCAGCCTCAAAGCTCTGGTCTGGTCGCGTACACAGTCCGATCCTGTAACTCCCTTTTCATTACACACCTCCTCTGTGCTTACAAAGAGACAGAAATCCTGGGAGAAACCACAAGTCCCAGCGCTCTCACTCCAGACAGCAGTGTTAGGGTTGTAATAAAGCTGTAGCAGTCTTACCCTGAAAGCCATGACGGAACCTGGAGCCAAGCGGCAGCAGTTCAGGGGTGTACTCATTATATCCGCCCACAAATAGCTGATTGAATACACTGAGGCCCTCCAGGGGTCCTGGAGACGAGCCCGTTTTGTTGCGTTGTTCATCAACCTAAAAACGACAATACAAAATCAATGCTTGAGAGTTTGACAACTGTAGGCATCAGCATGGTTAGTATAGTTTATGTAAATCTGTACAAATTTTTGCAAAATGTCCAACCTTGGATTAATAAGAGTTATTGAGACAATGCGCATTTATTAGTCAGAGTAACTTTACTTCTGTATTATTATCTCTGAAATAATTTTTTTTTTCCAAGGCATCCATTAGCATTCAGCAAAGGTTGACTCGTTATTGTAAACCAGATCCTTCAGATTTTTCCTCTTTGTTTTGAAAGATGTGAGCCTCCTGACCAAAAATATCGATGCTGCTTCAAAGAAACCTGATTTGTTCCAGGAGAACATTTACTTCACTATAATATCAATTATACCACCAGCATCAATAAATCCATAGTGTTTATGTAGCATTTATGGAGGACAACATATAAAAGTGACAAATTAAAGGAAAAGGGTGAAAATATTGGTGAAAATTACAGCTTCTGTCAATATTTCCCTACTGGGTTATAATTCATTCTGTACATCTGTTTAGGTCTATATATCTCTATATGCACTTCACTGTCGGTTTCTACAGAAACTCTTAGACACAAGTTAAAATAATGTTCCTGTTTATCAATCAGATCTTATCTCTCACTTGTGTTCATTCATGAATCTCATAATCTGTGAAGCAGGTGGAAAAAGTTCACTATTTTTATTTTTTTATAATATATTTTTTTCAAATTTTTTGACTTTCTTTCTTTTGTGAAAATTTTTTTTTTTCAGTCAAGTTTATGTAGGTGAAAAGAAGTTTCTGCCTGAGTAGTTTTATTTTCCTCTGTGAAACAAGTGAAAGCAGGGATCAAAACAAAAACCAACCTGATAAAAACTTTTTTTTGGTACTTTTTCATTAAAAGAAACCAAAAAATCCGCCAAACTTTGTCCTTCAGGGCTTCCACTGTTTGCATAAATCAGAAGTTCAGGTAATTCTCCCCACATTCAAAGGATTTTTAGAAAACCTATAATTTTATTGTACTGTATTTTCACAGTAAAAAAAAGATTATTTAAAAATAAATCTGTTACACAGGTTTACTCATAATACACAGTTTCAATGCACATTTTGTATCTCACAAATAAAAGTTTTTCCTCATATCCCAATAATTTTTAAGATTACCTTGAAATAGCACAAACCCCCAGTTTAAAAGGAGGCTACATCTAATCCGTTCTGACGGCTTGTGGCAGCCAAAGAGATTCCTACATGGATTTCTAAAAGCATCTATATTTTCGTCCAGTATGTGGGTATGTACAAGAACTCTTCTTCTAATAGTGAAACTTTTCGCATCCTCACCTTCAACCATCCGGATTTCTTTGACCTTCCAAGTGTAACGGTGTGAATGTTGATCTGGTGGTTCAGTCGGTCACTGACGATGGTTGCTACACCTGATCCAAGGTTGAATCTGTGTATAATTCTGCCATTTCTTATCCCCAATACAAGGAAGTCATCACCATTGTTGCCTGGAAATCGCATAAAAAATTGCTTATAGTAAATGTTATAGTAAACATTTTTAGCCAAACATTCTCAAAAATCCATCCTGCTCTCATTTTCATTAAAAAACGCCATCAACATAGAAATATCAATTCTTGGATTTAGAATAAATGCTATACTGCTTGACTTGCGATCGGCTTTATGTTTTCATGTGTTAAATGTGTCGTTATTTATTCAGCCCGTTCGAGCTGATGTTACTTGATCACTCTAATGAAATAAGTATCTCTGCTCCTTTATGATGATCAAAAGAAGTGGCTTCATTAAACTAATTATCATGTGAATTGTTCACATTTAATATATTCTTGTGTTTTTCCTTTGAATTTGTACCATTTCTTGAGTGCTCCTCTTTCTCTGACAAGTCTTTCATTATTCATATTCCCCTTGTTTTGTTTCGCCTTCACCTTGATGAATTGTACTCTCAAGAGAAAACAACTGCAGGAGATCTACAAGATCTTGTTTTTTCCCTTCTTTTGAAGAAATTGCATTGTAATGATGACATGGAGGTTACCTGCTACTAAATATGACCCTGCAGAGTGGGGATCCTGATTTGAATTGATGGTTGTTGGCAGCTTTACATTGCAACCACACCTCAAAGTCTGTTTTAATGCAATTAACAGCGATGCTTTAGATTGTTTGCCCGTGTGTTAGTTTCATAGAAGCATTCCAACATGCCCCCTTTGAAAGTCAAAACAATAACAGTATAGCTGGAGATCCACTAATGGCTGGTCTGCAGGCGGGCTCATTATTAAAGTCTCAAAATGTGCCAAGAAATAAAAGCCTTCGGGAATCCACTTTATTAGAGGATCACAGAAGAGAGTGGAATCTATTAGGTAGCACATTACCAGCCTCAAAATGGCAATAGCATGTCTTTTAAAATCCTAAATGAAGTTTGACAACTAAGATCCAGCTGAGGAGACTTCTCAAAGTTGTTTTCCTCTTTTAATTTGACCTGTAAGAATTATCTTAAATTGCTGTGTGGGTATCTTTATTAGAACTCACCTTGTCCTTTATGCCCAGCAAACAGCATTAGGTTGTCTTTCACGGCAGATGAATTATTGGCAAGTGTGAACTTCAGCTTGAACTCATAGAAAAGCCTGAAGCTCGCAATGGAGGAATGAGCCAAAAAGGAAGTATAACCAAACTCATCAATTCCACTGAATCTGGGACGAGTTATATTGAGAGCTGAAAAACAAACACAGACACAAACACAATTATTTCACATCTGTGGTAAACGTGATAGGCGTTCACTGATCTCAGCATCTGTGTGTGGTAATCTTGTGTGAATTAGCAGAAAACAGGTCTGACACGTCGTCTTCTCTCTCGTCTGTTGCCAAAAGATGGCACTATTGCTGCACATAAAAGTATCTCCTCTGAACGCCAATACATGATGACCTATTTCCAAATAGCATCACCTCTACAGTCCTATTCTATTCTCATTAATAGCTTTTTAGGACATATTTTGGCAAGCAAAAATATATCCATGCTTACACTGAATGCAGTAATGCTGAATTACATCCTCAAATTTAGTTATTCAGAATACACATCGGATTCAAAGCCTACTCCACCAACATGCTCATCAATTTGATCCAACGCTAGGCATTTAACCCCCGGTCAAATATCTAAACTCTGGGTTAAATATCTGGATTAAATATGTGATTAAATATCTGAAACTCGCCACTAGCCGTTCAGAACTGAAGAACTGTCTCAGGTGAAACATTGTCGAGCTGTACTTACAAGTCCTGTTGACAGAGGGACCTACCATGACCTGGATGACTGAGACTCTCTGGGACATAATGCTAGGCATTCAGTATAGATTCCCCTCAATCCCTCAGAATCATGTGCTGCCATGCTTTTTTAAAATTAATTATTTTTTTTGTCTTTGTGTTTACAAAGCAGTGGGAAATCAAACACAAAACTGCACATCTACCTCACTGGAAACACCTTGCACATTCCTCTGCAGCCCCAGGCGATGGCTGAGAAGACTTCAGAGCTCCCCTCTGTGACTGCCCTCAGCTCTGTTTGGCTGCTAAATTATTAACATTGCTGGAAATGCTTCTGTTATCATCTCTAGTCTGCTTGAGCTTTATTTGCGTATTGTTTCACTCAATGGCCTGAGTGTTACAGCTGAAGCTTGTTTTTTTATGCTTTAGTGTGTGTGTGTGTGTGTGTGTGTGTGTTTGCGTGTGAGTGTGCACGTGTGTCTGTGTGTTCCTCATGTTTCCTCAGACCAGATCCTCGTCAACAATTATTACCAAATTAAATAACCATAATCTGTTTACCTTGTTCATGGATAAAGTACCCATGAGCCTTCAGAATAAATTAATTACAATCTGAAAACAACAAATGACAACATCACATTTCAGATTATGATGACAAATGCATGAAAAATGTCTTGTAATAATTTCCAATGACGAATTAGCATCTGGTTAAGGTTGTACAAGGTGTTGGGATGCCATCATCTAACCCTTACCAAATTGAATCCAAGAATATAATCACGATGATCATTAATGTCGTGCAGCTTATATTTAAATCAGTCAAACTGGCCTGTGATCGGCCACAGTCTGTATTGTCCTTATACGTAGCTTGACATCTATAATGCTATAAACGTGGTACACAGAATAAAATACAGAATAAAATACTGAAAAAAGAATTTCCATTGGAATTTTGCATTGGTTGTGTTGATTTTGGGTTTACGTTCTGCTTTTCTAAAGTGTAACCTCCACCTATTTGCACCTCATCAAAGAGAAACTACTGGACTTTAAAAATTCAATATTTTACAAGTATCCTTTAGGCAGGATTAATCCCATCCAGCATCTCTAGACCTGTGGAAAGATTAACTTTGTGACAGTACGTTTGTTTTTGAAAAGCAGCACTCATTCACATCACAGAGATCCATAATATGTCTTGTGATGTAGGAGCTGATAGAATTGTAGATGTGAATTACTGAGTAAATTCTCTTCATGCCTCTCAGTCACCCATCGCGCAGATAGCCACTTATTCACAGGAATGGGGCATGAGTATTATGTTTGACGTATAAATACAAAGCCAGCAAAAATAATTGAGGTTCATTGGTTTGCAGTTACACTCCTACACAGAGCTTCTGTTTGCTCACTCACCATGTGCAGCGCTAGTGCGTTCAGAAGGTATTATTTAAGAGGCTTATGGACGTCCTCTCTGAAATGCATATGTCTGAACTGCAGTGAATTGCAGCGAATGAAATAAGAAGCATGCTACTCAAAAATATTATATGGCATTTCCACTTTGCTGTGATTTTGCGTAATATGGTGTAAAGCAGCAGGAGAGGCAGGAGAAAAACAGGGACATGCGGTGCCATATTGTGAAATGCATTCTGTATGTGTATGGCGTGCGTCTTAACTGCTACAGAGCAGCTGTGAAAACAGCACTTTTCCTATGTTGGGGATGCTGTATCAAATATGCTATTATATTTTTTCAATCTCCTAAAATTGGAAGGATAAAAGAAAGATCATCGATTCAGTAAAACTGAAAACTACACTGAAGTGCTGATACAGAATAATGCTGTAATGTGTTAGGGCATAAGTGTGAAAACAATTTAAAAAGGAACTGTTTGAAATGTATCCATGAAAACATGATGTACTAAAAAAAGATTGCATTTACTTAATGTTCTGCCCATTCATACAGTAGCTGTTGTGTGTTTATTATTTTTCTTTCAAAACTTTTCCTTGTTTCGTGGGGGCAGCCCTATGATTAACATATCCTTCATCCTCTAGCAACATTTCAAATTAAAATGATAATTGCAGTAATCAATAATACCATTTGCAAACAAGACAGACGGGACAAACAATGACTGGATGTGAGAAAACAAAAAGTGGTAGAACTCGCAGTAGAACTATATGTCACACGCCATGTTTTGTAGTCAGTGCTTCTTTCTGTATTTATTCTCAACATGAATCTTTAACAGCAGGTATGGGCAAATTGTGTACAAAGATAGACCATTAATAATTCTGAGTGAAGTCATATAAAACATTCATTAATGTTTCATGAAGTCAATTCTTGAGGCTCTCCGGTATGACTCCACCTAGTCTTCCCTTTCCTCTATCCTTTCCTGCTTGTTCATAGACCAACCTCACATATTAAAATGTGCATGTGAACTAAGAAAAAACAGTATTTTATCTCGGAAAAACATTTTGCTCTTCAATGTTTACTGCTAGAAAAACAACCATAGCAATTTCTCAAATGCAGAGACGAAAAAAGAGGCATCTACAAAGCTGACATTATTTTGCTACGAGTATCAGGGACACAAACGCATAGAAAGGCATGGGACTTTTGATTTAATGAGTTTTGACTCTGATCTTATCAGTTGTACATGATTAAAATTCAAATTTCAGTCATATACTTTAGTGTGACAGTAGAAGGTCAGATTACACTGTCTGACATGTGGTGCTGATCGTCTGACGGGAGCTGCATGGATGATCGACTTATATGTCAAGCACCCTGGTGCTCACACAGTGAGTCCAGTAGTGAAAAAAAAAAAAATCATGTTTGTGAATTTGTAAACAAGATGTGTTTGAAATTATAGAGGACACAACTATTAAAACAGATTAACTTCTTTTACAATGTCAGAGTAATCCACAGTTAGCCATTAGCAACATTTTATGGTTAAGTACAAAAACTACGGCCTTTGGGTACGCCACCAGCTCAGCCAGGTAGTGCTTTGAGCTAAATGTTAGTTTACTAATATTGTCTTTGTTGCAATGCGCTTCACAGCTCAGACAGACGTCAGCATTTGCTTACTGGCAATCAACAAAACATCTACCTATTAGCACAGTGACATATCTTCATGGTCAGCCTATCTTATGGTGGCTTTTTAAATATGACTCTGTTCTGGTTGTTTCATGTTGCCATCTTGTTGACCCTCCACATCCCAATCACTGTCCACTCATCAAAAGTTTACCAACTTCATCATTCATCAACTTCACCAGTGTCATCAGCCACCACCACCACTAGTGTCTAAACACCAAGGGGGGAAATATCTTGTTGTCACACAGGATAGAACCCTTTCGATCTCAATGTTCCTGAAGATTCTAAGCATCAAATAATCTAAAAAAAACCTGATATACCCTTTAATGTACTGAAATAAACATTCTTATTCAACCACTTTTTTTTTTCCTACCTGACTAAAATGCTAGTGGAGACTGATGGGTAAACTGAAGTTTGGTGATAAATGATCCTGAGCCTCTGTAATGTATTAAGAAACTTGTTTCTTGTTTGGATATACTTGTTTTTTGGGGGGTGGGTGTGCAGACTTTTGTGAGGGTAATGACATCCCTTTTGTAAACATGTGGCAATTCTCATTAATGTCTTCTTACCATATTGTTAGATAAAAGTAAAAAGTTGAAAACTGATCTGAACAAGGTTAAACTGCAAGCAGCTACAAAATAGTCCTCTTGGTTATCAAAGTACCATCCCATGTGATGACATCATTTCCTGTGGCGGGGCTATTGTGCGATAGACATAAAATTATAAGCCAGGACATTTGTACCATAAAATATTTAAGAGGAAATGACCACAGACAGGCTGACGTTTGTCTGTGCATCTTAGTAACAGCTGGAAAATTTGGGAACAAATGAACATCCTGCTGAACAGCAGAGGCTTGACATTTTAAGAAAATTGTTCTTAAGAAAAGTTGCTTTGTGTCACACTGTCACACAAATTACAGTTGTTGGGAAATAAGATCTTATTAAGGGAGATAAGTCTTTGGAATATAATAGAAACCATGAGTTTTGCTTTGATTATATGACTCTGTTGCTGGAGGAAGGCCTTTTTGCCTTTTCAGCACAATTTAATTTCATTAATCCCTTTACTTTACAACAGACTCTCATTCTGCCAACTGCTCAGGGCTCTCATTCACCAACTGTGTGCACATTCTCCTCTTAATAAAGCTGCTAAATCTACACTTCAATTATCTGTGAAGTGCTTCAACACTTACATTTGTCACACAGTAGTCCTTGTCTTCCATAGGGGCAGAGGCATACAGCCTCTAATGGTGACTTGGGGATGCATGTGGCTCCGTGACCACAGGGGTTGCGCTCACAGGCGTTGAACTGGCACAGGCGCCCTGTGTACAGCGCCGTACACTCACAGAACCAGTCCTCAGCTTCACTGAATGTATAGACACAGAGGGAGGCATCGTTAGACCAGAGGTGAAAATGGACCATGACATTGCAGCAGCATCACTGGATGCTTTAGAAGCTCACACAGCAGCTGATAAGTGATGATCAAACAACAAAGCCTGCTATGCTTGAAAGATTTGAATAAATGTTTAGAGTAAATGTGACCAGCCTGATATATGACACCTGCTGGAAGTCGACCATTTGTGTGAATGTGTATACTGCGGATGAGAAATGCAAGTCTAGTTATGGATGAATTTATCTTTGTAGCTCCTCTAACTGAACACATGTCACCTAAAATATGCCAGCAGATGAATAGCAGTATGTCATGAAACATAATTTTTTTTGCTCCATTTGTATGCATGTGATTCCTCTCTTGGCAAGAAGATGTTGATCAAGCATCTCAAGTAATATGCATACAGAAGCTTTATAAAATACTCTGAGATGTGTGCAACTTGGAGAGGTATAGTCAGATACATGGAGCAATGGGAGGGTTTCAGTTTATAATTTAATAATGTGTTTTGAGCTGCATCTCGGCAGGATTTAGTTTGCTTTTTGAGAAATGAGCTTCTTGAAATTAAATATTTATATTCTGTCAGAGTTGAACATTGTCAGAAATAAATGTACTGAAGTACAAAAGTATTCTCTATAATGCAGTATTAAGTTTTCTGTGCATTATTATTATAATCAATGTTTTTCATGTGAATTTCAACACTTTTTTTTTATGTCATAGCGATATGTTGCCACACAATATCTCTTCCTGTGTGACCATTATTTTCAGAGCTGAGAGCTGTCTAGTGCTGACCTGAACAGAACAGCCGATGTTATCTGTATAATCTTTTACAGCGTGAGTAAAATATACAATGGCGTAGCTCCTGGTGCAAACCCAATGTTTCAGTTCTTTGAGTGGAACTAGTTACATCACGCGAAGCGGTGATGTATTGTAATTGTCGGTGTTTGTGTGTCTGTCCGTCCGTCCGTCCACAACCGTTGCAGACAGAAAGATGAAAGAAAAAGCTAATTACTCAGACGGCAAATAGGATGAAAATGAGATGATGACCTTGATCTTGAGAAAACTAGGTCAAGGTCAAATTTCAACTTTTTGTACATTTTTTTGCATGTATCTCAGGAACCGGATAAGATAGAAAGACAAAACAAAAGGTGTTATATTCAGGGAGGCAAAGGGATGAAAATTAGATCACAACCTTGACCTTGAAAAAGTAGGTCAAGGTCAAATTCACTTTTATACCTTTTTAGGTTCACATCTCCGAAACCTGATGAGATATAATCTCAAAACAAAAAGCAACATTTTCAGAAAGCCAGAGGCACAAAAATGTGATGATGACTT
The DNA here is from genome assembly GCA_013358685.1 of Antennarius maculatus. Lineage (NCBI taxonomy): Eukaryota > Metazoa > Chordata > Actinopteri > Lophiiformes > Antennariidae > Antennarius > Antennarius maculatus. Next base: position 8,549,965 of record CM023616.1, on the reverse strand, counting down.
AATCTTTGGAAAACTAGGTCAATGTCATACTCGACAGAATGATAATATAGTATTCATTGGTGCAACCATTATGAAAGTGGTGTCGCAGGATGTTGCAGTCTCTGACTGCCTTGTTTATCTCTTGCATTATCCATTGGTGTTTGAATTTATGTAGAAACACACAAGCTGCTTGGGTTTTCTATAGGTGGACCACTGCTTATGTGAGCTTAAGTTTTGTGGAACAGAAATACAAAAAAATGGGCTCATAATACAAAAAAATCGCACTGGAAGAGGCAACAATATTTAACTTGAGAGAATTCACCACCTTTATTGGGTGAACAAGGTTCCTTTTCAGATGTGTTGACAGCAGCTTACAGTATGAAGAACAAATTATTTTGCCTGGCATATGTTCATCTTTGCAAGAGATGTATATTTGTGTCCTTCTGGAACAATTTAGATGCTCATAAGCGTAAAAAAAATAACAGTTAACTCACTAAACCACGTTATTTAAGGAAAGATAATGAGTTGTCAAATGGCTTGTTTATATGCACTAAAACCAGGCAGCAGAAATTGCTGTCTCCAGAAAAGTTAAATGTAGACGGAGGAGGGGAAGGAGTAAAGTCGAAAACACTTGAGTTTAATCGGCCTAATCAAAATCTTGGATGTGTGGGGTGACAAAAGGTTATTTTAATTTGGCTGAGGTAATCACTTTGATTATGAAATTGTTGTAATGTTTGCAAACTCATTTCAATATGCTAATCACACTCCCTTACAGCTGGCACTTGTCATTTCTCATGCAATGTAAAGAAAGCATGGCCACAGAGCAGGCTAGATAAATTATTGAGGAAGAAGACATTTTTAATTTAATGAGCACCAGATAAAATAATGAATAATTAACTGCTTAGCTTATGATATCCCTGTCAGCCAAACAATAAGCTGTGTGGCCAAATGCATCTCTCAATTTCATCCCTTTTAAGTTATTTAGAGAACATTTCTTTTCAAGCACTTGTTGTTAATCAAATATATTTCTACAGTAAGGCACTGATGGGGCTCAGCCACGACATTCTTCAGTTCTCGGAATGAAAGCATTTAGCCCGCAAACCAGTGGGTTTAGCAAATATTATTTGTAGAAGTACTTTGGTTCTAAATTGCCTTTTGCTTTCCAGTATTGTGAACAGCCAATTGGACACCGAACAAAGTCTATGATTCTTAGTGGGTGGTGGGGAAAATCATTTGACTTCCGACTAGTTCTTCACTCAATTATTTGTCTTCTGAATTTGAGCAAAGGGATGAAGTGAGATTTACACATGGCATTCACACGACACACTTGGGCTCCTATTTTAGTAAGGCAGCTGTTCGATATTTCTCTGACCTCTTCTGGGCACCCATCGCAAACATTTACTTGGTGGTGAAAAAGGATGATGTCAGTAAAGCCTTTAGAAATATACTGTTATAGTGAGGCACCATATTTTTATGACACTTGAAATAAACTTCTTGAAAGGAGGCATGATGCAGGAGAAAAACTTTTCTCAAGGGATCAATACAACGGTTCTTCTGTGTAACCTAGAACACACCACTCTGCAGAAAAGTGTTTTTTTCTTTAACACTTTTGAAATACATTCACATGTTTATATACTGCAGTTTTCAATTTTCCAACATATTTTTTAAAATTCTTATACTCAAAAAGAAATCTTACTTTGCTAACAGAGCACTGCCCCCTTCATAAACTGAATGTGAAGGTGCCATGTCTCAGGATTCAAGTTGTTAAAGTTATTTCACCTTTTCTCACATCTGCACACAGTCAGTGCAAACACCATCTTAGATATCCACTGCACGTTGAGATGCAGCCCTACCTTCTCTTACACCACTGCATACATGTAGTAACAGCAAGCTGTTCATGGGCCAAATAATGCCATGGTCGACTGATTATGTGAACACATTTTTCAAAAAATGTTAAGATGAATTTTTCTAACAACTAAAAATGAAATAGTGGGAGGAAGGAGACAAAACAAATTATCCTAATATGACAAATGTATGAGAAATAAAATATATCTGACAGAAGGAAACTCAGCCAATAAGTAAAAAATGATCACATACTGAAGACTGACTTGTTCTTTATGACAAAAATATTGAATAAAAAAGATGATGTTTTTGTTTTAATACCCTGATATAGAGACACAAATTCTGAATTGCAGATCACAATGTTTCCCATAAAACTTACCCTCAGACAATGGCTTTGAGAACGTTTTCAGGCAGGTACAAACAATTTTTCAAGTGTTGAAGTTAATCAATTACTATTGCACCATTGTTACTCTTAATTTTGGGTTTTGCTTTTGTTGATTGTGCTGCCATGCTGTTTACATTTTTGCAGATAGCCATTGTATATGTCTACTAATAAAGCCAACAATGTAGAGTTCATTTACAACAAGGTGACTACAACCCTAACCCTAACCCTAACTCAATGAAGGTAACAATTTATGACTAAATTACTGTAAATTAAATTCATGCGAATTATATATGAATAAAGTATTTAACTACAATTAAATAAAGTTACTATGATATGTCTGCTGGAATCACAAAGGAACTGTCCTTATCTAGCACTTTTTAATCTGATCAGCCACACAAAGTGCTTTCCATCACAAGCCCACAAACCAGAATTCAGCCATTCACGCAGAGACCAGAATGAAAGCATGGTGTTCGTCAGGCGCAATAACCATTCATGAACTCACCCACTCTCTGACCTTCAATAAGAGGATAGCTGCTCTAACTCCTGAGCCACAGCTGCCCCTTTGAATCTACAGAAATAAAATTGCTATGAAATAATACCAATGCCATATCTCCTATCAAACCTGTTGTATACAGACAGGTGGATGGACAAGAGCAAATAAACATGACCCTTTTGTAAAAAACGCTTCTGTAAAAAACCACGTCAAGCGGCTGAATTCGGAGCTTGCCATCATCCTGGAGGATTAACGAAAGAACTCCAACCGCTGGACAACGGTGTAAACAGAGCCTTTAAAGTTAAGCTGCGTGCGTCGTGGAGTGATGGATGAGAGACGTGAAAACACGTTTACCAGGACTGGAGGCAGTGCAGAGCGAGTTACAACCCCACAATATGTGCGTGGATTGCGGATCGTGGACTACCGTATCTGCTTCGACTTTTGTCCGATGTTTCGCAAAAGCCGACATCATTACCGGACAGCCACCCGGAAACGTGACGGTCAGCGATAGTGAAATTACCGAGCTATTCAATGCAGACCGAAGATGAGGACTTCGAAGGATTTAGCGCAGATTCATCAAAAAATAAAGAAATAAAAACATATTTAAAAAATGATGTCAGTGTATTTTTTAAAAATTTAAATACATAGTACAACATAGTTCAACCACAGTCACCTTTTTGCTTCCGTTAGCAAGCATGCACCGAACAATAAGGTGCGCCGTGTGTCCGGTTAAAGTACAGAAATAAATTCCATTATTTAGACTGCGCCTCTTTGTACAATGAGCTGAATGGTGCGCAAAATACGGTAACTTAAGGACTTTTAAATTGGCAACTAGAGCAATTAGTTTATACACTATAGACTATAATTATAGATATATCCCTACCCCACAGTAAACAGTACCACAGCAGTACACCTCTGCTTTATGAGTTGTATCACTGTAGTTAAGGCTTATGCCTCCTACATAGACACTACATGAAATAAGACAAGAATAACTTCCACCATGTCATTTATTGCTGAACAACAGATCTTCATTGTGTTTCTCCCATAGCTCAATATTGCTACAAAGCGCTGGCAGTACGGGAACACACTGCTCAAAATGACTGCAGCCAATGAGTTAATGTCTAAATCATACATTTTTAAGGTTGACATACCGCAGTGTTTACCTGTTATGAATAAATGGTGACTGGGAGACTGTCCTTTTCCTAACTGCTGCTGATAGCCGCTACTTCTCTCTGCTCTCATCCCGCGTCCAGTGAATGACAGGAAGTGAAACATGAGGTCAAATATTTTTTTCAAGAGCAAAAAAAACCCCCGGTACTAACCGGTTTACAATTATTTTCTGTTCTGATTCTGTTCCGGAACATTAAAAATATAAAGTTTTCAGTTTCGTTCCTACCAAAATACCAAAAGTTTCCGGTTATCATTTTCGTTCCATGAACCGGTTCCAAAGCCCTGCTTGTGGGGGGATGGCACCTTGCTCAAGGGCGCCTCGGCAGTGACCGAAAGGTGAGCTGACACCTCCCGCTGTCAGCTCACACTCCGAAGATGGCTGACAGGAAAGGGAATCGAACTGCCGATGTCTGATCACTGAGCCACTGTCGCCATCAAATCAATGCAGAATCATCTCATTGACTGTTCTCTTTCTGTGTTCTCTTTCAGGTCAATCACAGTCTAATAATAAATCTAAAACAGAAATATCTCCAATTTCTGTATGTTTTTGAAATGATTGCTGGGGAGATATGATTTTAATACTTACATAATCCCTTTAAATTAGCTCTAAGCATGTCAAGTTAATACAAAAATGTATATGACTAACTAAAAATAACTGAATAAATAAACTTAATATCTCTGGCCAAAATAAACACCATCTCACAGTTGTTTTAAATGAAGTCGTCCTCCAAATTCAAAGCCAGAAATACAATAAACACATTAATGAGGGAGCTCTCTTTGGAAATATTCTTCAGGGACACCACACACTAGATGATAGTTTTGTTTGTTTCTCTTGGCTAATTAAAATAATTGTTTCTTGGACCTTGAAATGTTTTATAGGTACTTTGAAACAAGCATAGCTCGAACTCTGATTAAGATAAAATTTGTTCTACATTGCAGGAACAGAGAGTTCACTGCAGAGTGGAGGTTCATGTGCCACTGAAACTGGACCATCACAGAATGAACAAGGCATCATCCACATATATGACAGCCAGTTAGCAAGACACAATTTTGCCGACATGAATTCTCTGCAGTCTGTGTTTGTATGTACGTCGGTCAGTACTCAATAACAAATGAAAATTCTGTTGATCCACCACACACAAACTGATCTAAATTATAAAGCAGGTAACTTTTTAGATTTAAATAATCCAGATTGCAGGTATGTGTATGGTACTCAATGTTGAACACAGAATGAGAATGGAACACTGCATCTCCATCCAGTATTTCAACATCTTTCAGACTGTGGATTCAAGCTTATGTCCAGTTTTGTGTTGTTCTCACCAACCTCATCGATGTGCACTACCTGGTCAGAACATAACAAGGGAAAAAGTTAGAAAATAGCTGGTGAACATTCATTCATTCTGCATTCAGCAGCAAGAGATTAACAGGTTCCTCTCAAGACGTAGTCGGGCTCAGAGTATATAAATACTGCTCTTCATGCTTTGTTCTCATGAAATACCTTTCTCGTTCTTATGCGAATACAACATTAATTAAAAGTATATTTACAGCTTCAATATGTGCATGTGGCTTGAAAACTATCCACATTTACTGCACCTACAGCACACCAAAGAAGAAAAATGACAGTCTGTGGCTCTTAACTGCCTGATGTCTTATGTTGGTTTGCTGCCACTTAAATTCCTAATATAAATCAAACACCAACAACAAGCCACTGGCCTGTCAGGTTCCCTACTGATAAGTCAAAATACCCTCTGTTAAAGGGACTGTTCTAAAGTTGCCCCTGTGAACCTACTATCAAAAGCCCCTTTATTCTTAAATATTGGGGCGATACAGAGCAACTCACGGAATGAGGAGAGGTCCTTGAACTCCTGATGACCCCTTCATGGTGTATGGTTCGAGAGAATACCGCATTAATGCATATTCATCACACAGATAATTGCCAAGCCCACTCCTTCTCTTATGACAAGACAATGTTCACAACGTCACCAGCTCTTAATTGGTATTCTGAGAGACACTCATACTCATATAAGTATTCATAGTGTCCCCTTTCATTTCCTTTTTCAAAAAAGCAATGTTAATATTAAGTGTCAAAACATGACGAAGAGCACATTTAAATCAGCTATATTTAATGAAGTTAAAGATAATATGGAGTTAATGTATTCCTAAAAACACAGGCGGAATTGCTGGTTAATGGTCGTCTAATAGGAAGGCAAGATCTCCTCTTATACTGTATGCTGTAGCACCAGGACATGGTTGGAGTAAAGGGTTGTCTTGACTACTGTAGATTTAAGGAAAAAAGAGGAAGGAACAAGTTTAGGCTTTGCTTATAAAGGAACTCACCAGTTATTTTGCCAATGAATCATCTGAAAATGTAAATAACTGATGCATATAATTACATATTTAAAATCAAGGTGATGTCACACCACAACTAATGAGGCAAATAGCACAAATTGACTTCTAATGTGCCAACACAATAGCAGAGCAATGCTGTCTAAAAGGATTTTAATGTGTAGGAGAAGATATTTTTGATTGTTGTGACAGCCATGAAAAGCTAAAACAAAAAAATTAAGAAAAAGAAATAAAAGTGCTCCAAATATCTTCACGTTGGTATGATGGAGAAGGTAAGAGTTGTTTGTCTAGTCAACAGCATTTATTTATTTTCCTGTTTGTGTCTTATTGAAGAAAGTAAATCCACTGTTTTACTATTAAGCTGTTCTCCACCAACTTGTGAAAAAATTGTCTGGTCCCTCTGCAGCTAAATGCTCCAATTATCACCTATTTTCAAAGTTTGTGAGCTGAATTGTGCAGTGGGAGTTTAGTGCTTTCTCACTCAGTATTAAGGCACAGCTAAAGAGCCACGAACTTAGGCGATCCTTTTCTGTGGATTCATCACTATACCATTGTTAATATGAAATATTCATTATAGCAGCTTTAAAGATTTAGATGTGGATGTGCTCCTCTGATAATGTAGGCAATGTAAATCTGGATAAGTGAGTGCTGGAGCGAATTCACCATACAATTTAAAGCCCTGAAATCATCACTAGGATTTGGAAAACTTTAGACTGAGCATCAGATGGCCAACATCTAACCGACCACTCTTCCTGTGCCAATCCCTCACTCTGCCATCACACTGAAGCAAGCAGTTTCCTTTGGGCCAGGATTTTGGTTATTACACATTTATCTTGTGATGTAGATTTAATTGGTGCAGTGTCAAATTTGGAGAACTTCCAAAAGAACTGAAATTGATCAGCTTGCAAAGCAACACAGTTCAAAACAGTTTGTAAACCATCAGATCAAAAATATTTGGAAATACAGCAACATGCAACTTTTGCTGATTTGCATTTTCCAAATAAGATACAGTTCACTCTTACACCTACATCCATCTTGTGTTGGCAATTCTCCATTGGGATGTTCCAGTTACATGGTTCACCCTTTGATGTAATTATTAATGAATTCATGTTGAGGTTCTGCTGTTACTGAACCCATTCTGATATTTCCCCGGGCAAAATTAGAATAGAGGAGGCCTAAAGTGAAATTAATCCAAAGTAGATAAGATAGGCTTGACAGCTTTAAGAAATGGTTGGTGTTGGGAAGTGGAACTGTTGCCAGAACTGTCATTTCATTTGCTGGCTGAGTTAGTGTGTACTCAAAGTTTCTGCAGCACAGCTACAGCCATAATTCTAGAGACTGGGAGAACAATTTAATATGGAATATATAGTCCTGCAACAATAATCTTGCTTCACACTGATTCACATGGACATGAGATAACAGCTGGTCGAACAGAAAGTTTAATATTGGCTGCTGCATCTTTGTTGTTATTAGCTGTAACTCAGCTTTGTCTCAGACAGAGGTTCAACTAATTCCTACAGTGATTTCTACTAAGTTAATTATCATTATTTTTACAAAGCAAACTGCATTTTTCTTGTTATATTAAATCACTTTAACTGCACCTGACACAAGTTCCTCCATTACGACAGGGAAGGTGTTGGCACACGGGTGGGTCACAGTTCTTGATGTTTCTTCCTCTCACTGCCTCACCCACTAAGTAAATTTCCTTTGAGTTGACCCGAAGCTCTCCTATGCATCCAATGAATCTCCTTGCTCCCTTAGTACTCCCATTGTGCATCCCCCAGTGGGAAGAGACATCCCCAAGAAATATGGGTCCAAAAGTACCCTGCAAGAAATGAAGTGGAAAGTCAGTTATCACCGTTGCCGCTCAGAGGATCACACTAAATCATACAATGTATGTGTCCTTTCAGGTAGGAGCTCAGCAGCTAAGACCAAGCTCCTGATATCTGTATGTACGTGAGAATGTATTAAAATTATGGTTATACTGACAAGACCATAAGATAAATTAAGATTAATAAGAAGGATTAACACTATCACCCACTTTTATAGAATTTCACAGACAAGAAAACAGTTGTAATTCTTTTTTCTTTAAGTCCCATGGACACTATATCATATAAAAAACATCCTGATACAATGACAGAGAGGTAGAATATCCATTATATCCAAAGTAATGATAAATCTTATTTAGTGCATAAGGAAATTGGGGAAAATTAATGTAGATAAATTCAGTGAAGTTGCAGCTTATTGTACCATAGCGGTCAATTTAACAAGCTGCACAGGAAATGTAGAGCAGAGACATCTCATATTAGTGCTCAATTATGTTATTTGTGACCTACGGTAGTAAATATGAATATTAAACAGAATTTTAACACGCACACCATACATGATGATTGATTTATAAAAGATAAATCCACATTTGTTTTGGCTTCATTACACATTATTTCTCTATACGGTGTGATGGTGGATGTTGAGATAACACTCTGTCAGTGTCAATTTAGATTTTGTTGTACTCCATAATGCGTTATAATATACAGAGTAAAAAATGTCCCTTATACAAGTTTCTCCTTAATAGAACCCCTATGATTTGAGCAATTTCTTTGGTTCAATGTTAATTTGTTAACATGCACGCTGGAGCCATGGGACAGACCACATCATTTTAAATTTTCCTTAGAGGGCATGAACTGCTGCATATTCGACAGCCTATGAAATGACACTGATGACAAGCCTCACAGAAGCACGTATAGTATCTGATGTCGTTGTAAAGTTTTAACCCCTAAGTTGAGATGGAAACACATTCATGAATACAACTGTGTTTTATGTGATGAGATCCGCCATGAGTCGTTAAAGTTGCTCGATGATGTCGGCTTATAAGGGATGACTTTATGGTGCCTTCAAGTGTGTTTACCATGTTCACTAGGAGTCCATTTGAAAGACCCATTGATGCAATATTCATGACTGCTATAAGTGGACTCACAGGGTGACTTTATGGGTGCTGTATTCTAATGCTTGAGATAAATTTCAAGGTAGCATCAGTTATTGTATCCTCTATTTGATTATCAAAGATAATGTTATTTTACACGATTTGTGTAGTAATTTGTGCTAAAAGCTTTCACGAAAGCTTGCTAAATGAAGATGACCCTGGTTGGGGGTCAAAGGGCTTTGAAATCTGTACCTCACATGAGAACAACGTGAAGCTGACATTGTACCCTTGTGCAGAAGATAGTAGCTTCTTTCAATGCTATATCGGGTGAATTTCTGCATTTTCCTGCAGCAGGTAATTTAATTTAATTGTCTCACAGCCTATCTGTGCCCTGACTAAAATCAAGACTCTACATCTACTTTTTTCTAAGTTGTGGTTATCCATTAGTCTTCAATGAGAGCTGGCAAAGGGTAACTGGCAACAACCATGACATCTAAATTTAGCAAAGATGCATTTGTAATGAATGTGTTATCATGGAAGCAAAAAGGAAAATGAAACATCCTCTAATCATCTCAAATTAGAAGACTATAAATCACATGGGGGTGGGTGGGTTGGTGTGTGTGTGTGTGTATGTGTGTGGGGGGGGGGGCACATCTAGCCTATGGGAAGGTTGAGCCCCACTCTGCGTCTTTAAAAGTGAAAAACAAAATTATTAATTTATCAACAAATACAGGTGTTGTTAATCAAATTAATGAGGCAGAATGAAAAGACCAGCCTGTGATTAACAAGTGGGAACTGGTTTAGTGCTCCTCACATGCTTCCCATTAAGGTCATTATTTGCAGAGTGCGATCATCATGGCAAATAATGTAACAGGTGTACATGTTTTTCACAGGAGTCATTGTTGCTGTTATTTAAAAACATGTATGCTATACAGTAGTCTGTCTTTGACGACATATGGCTAATCTGCTCATGATGCTGCTGTCATAAGGTCTGCAAGTGATTAAAGGCAAATATAAATCAGTTGCAAACACATACAATCCATGGCTGAGCTCTCTACATATGTACATTCATGCAGCAAGTAAGTGCTTTAATCTCATCAAACCAATCTAATAACACCCTAAGCAGCATCATTTAAAATTCACGGAGATGGGGAATGATATACCTTAATGTTAGTATCATTAACAAAACAATACACTTTAATGTTAATTAATGTAAAGTGTTAAATGGCAAAAAGCAATATTAAATTGGCAAAATTAGGATATCAGTGACTCTTTAATGAACTAAGTTTCCTGGATTGGAAGGAAATAATAATTATGTTCAGGCCACTTTGAGAAGAAGAAGAAAAAAACAGGCCAGTAATACTGTAGGGCTGCCAAAGCAGACGAAAAAATAATGCGAGGTCATCCAGTAAAAAGTTGAACCTGGCTCAGTTTGTATTTGAGCACATCATCTGGGAAGGTGCTGCGGTGGCCGATTAAATATGTGCATCTTCACATTGCTTGATTCCTTTGTCAGAAAGTAGTGAAAAACATTAAGATTATGCAAAAATGCTTTTAAAAAGAATTGGCGCTCATGATCAGAGCAGCTTATAATTTTATGTCAAGAAGTCATGTATGTCAAACCATTTTATTCTTTTAGCTCATATTTTATTATCTCTAAGGACAATGAGATACAAAACAGCATGATCACAGGTTAGAAAATGCTAATTCAAGTAAATGGTTTTACGAAGGATTGATGTGACTGCAGGTCAGATTACCTTTGACATGGAGGGTGACAAGTTCTCCTCGAGACGCTGCGCTGTGCCATTATCAGCACTTATTTCAATCATACATGACCCGCTGTGTTTGCCAACAGGCAGATTGTATCTATCCAGAGAGAACAGAGAGAGACCAGGGTCAGTTGAAAAGGATAAAATATCTGATTCTCACAACAAATCCAGCAAAGTCTGAAACACATCCTGGTAGAAAGAACAGTAGTGAAGCTGATAATGTGGCCATTGAATGGATATTATAAACTGACAGTGTATGACTTCTATAGATTTCACACTATTTTCTAAGAGACTTTATGCATTGGTCGATTGGGATGGAAGCAATGGTGCGTCTACTGCTAACACCCCAAACCCAGGAGACACAAAATAAATAGAGGGAGAGGGAATGGCTTCCACTACTGGATTTAAACAATAAGTCCAGTAATAGAGTTCCGCGCTGTGCTGCAGTGATGTTGTTCAAGCCATATACCTTGGCAGACATGAATTAACACAATAATACCTGGAAATGAATGAATTAATCTAGACAAGTTGAATTTACATCAACTTCATCATCAACATCATCATCATCAACAACAAAAACAACACCACCACTAATAATAATAATAATAATAATAATAATAATAATAATAATAACAACAAGAACAACAATAACAATAACAACAATAATAATAATAACAACAATAATAACAACAACAACAATAACAACAACAATAATAATAATAATTCAGACAGAATAAACATGATCATGTGTTTAAGTACTCATTATGTCATTCAAGATTAATTTATGGTAAAAATGAGGGCACCAACTATATATACATTATAGACGTAATGAGTAGGAAGACAATTTCATTATTTGACCCCCAGCGTCTCTCTGGGGGAATATGAAATTCTACTAGTCATTAATGTTGCAGCCATAATGTTAAGTAGCTGGACTATTTGTGTCATATACCAGCTTTGGCAAAGTCAAGTGATTTCTTCTCTCCAATTCATCATTGGCTTTACTCCAGTGGTATACAATCACAGCCTCTTTATGGGGCCCTACATTATGCAGGGGGTCCGAACCACGCACCTATACATGGTAGCAATCCATATGATACACAATTTTTCCATTGTTTTATTCATTGTTTGTCTGTATAAGTGCAGAACAAATAATCAATTTCGACAGAAACCTTTGCATAATCTGCACAATTCATTCATCCACTTTTTTTTTCCCATCACACCATTGTTGATGATGACAAACTCTCATTTGTGTTTTAATGTCAAGATTGGGAAAAGTGGGCTAATCATGCCCTCTCGAGTCTGAGACAACCTTCCATGACAACCCCCTCAGGCAATCACATGCAAACAATGACAGGTTTACAAATTACAGGTGTGTAAATCAGCTGCTTTGAACTGACACAGAGTCGTAGTGGTTCAGTGGTCAGGCTGTTCCATTAGACTTTAAGTCATAGTGTGAATTGTTACTGCTCTGACAGCAAGTGGCACCTTACGTGGTACTATTGTATGAATGCCTGTGTGAAATGGTGAATGTTATAATGTACTTTGATTGGACAATCAGACTAGAAAGGCACCAAATAAGTACACACGCACACACACGCGTGCACACACACACACACACACACACACACACACACACACACACACACACACACACACACACACACACACAGGCTCATTGTAAAGATATTCTATAATTGCTTGTTTCTTGCACCTGTGCTCCCCGTTTTTATACTTGGTCCTTGCACCTGAGTTGTTTTTTGCACTGAGAGTTGTCTTAAAAATTTGGTTGTACACTTGTGTATGATGACATTAAAGGCATTCTACTCTGTTCTATTCTATTTTATTCTACTATAGATCTCAGTATGTAAAATGCAACACATATTGTCTAAATAACACATCTATCAATTTTGTTCCGATTCTGAAGTCACTGCCAAATTTTATGTGGTGATTTCTGAGAAATTGAAGAGCCCCATTTTTGATTTCAAAATACAAAAATGTAAAAAGATTCCAATGAAAAGATTCAAATTTTGCAGTATTTATTGTAGTGTTTGCAGAGCAGGAACTGAATGAAAGGTGTGCTAGAGATATGTTAGTGCTTTCAGTTGCTTTTTATTTGAGCTGCTAATGTTGTGCTGTCCCTGTGAGACATGGAGCTTGTGCTCACTAGGCAAACAGGATGATGTTACATGATAAGTTCTCGTGAGCTGTTTGAATGCTCCACCGAGTTAATTTACATTGGTCTTGCTCTCAGGCAAAAATGACTATTTATAAAGATGGCGATGGCTACTTTACTCTGTCTACTTGCTTGATGGGTATGAATATGCCCCACAGTCCCACATCATCACCACAACACACACAAGAAGTCATGCAAACGGCAAACCACAGTGGATTTCATTACACAAACAAACATATGAGAGAATCGGAAGAAAAAGAGGCCGCGGTTTGTCTAATGCTGAGATGAAGCACTGTGTAATTTCTTATTGCTCCCTGTGCACCATTCAATGTTGGGTCTCAAAGGACCAACGCTAGCACATTCCCAACTCGAGGTAAACAAACAAAAATATATGAATATTTGATTTTCCCCAAACACCCAAAACCACAACATGTGATCATTTCGACTTACTTCATCATCACTTATGCATTTCTTCATCTGGCTAATGCTCTAATCACAAGTGATTTGTCATCTCTAACATTCCCATTTAATTCATGCCTAGTGTGTGACTAATTCAGTGCTACTGCATCATTGCAACTTCCTAGAGGATAACCACTGAAATATTACTTGCAATGTTAGGGGACCTTGCAAATATTTTCAGAACGGTACCTCTACACAGAGGCATTTGTTAAATGTGGCGGTAAGGTGTTTGTCCTTACAATCCTACTTGAAGGCACCTCCTTCACAAGTCCCTTGCAGAAAATTAATAATGAGTGAGGATCATCATTAAAATATTACTATTGCATAAAACATCTGAGGCTATTGGCAACAGATGGCAGTAAAACATCATGCACTTGCACTGGTTCCATTGCAACAGTTTCCACTGGCTGACAGGAAAAGTAGATTTTTTTTCTTAATGGCTTATTATTCTAATTAGATCTCAGATTCTTACATAAAGCAAATGATAACGTGGAACGTGTTAATGTGGAATTCACAGTTTGCAAGTAATTTAGTGAGTTGGAATCAAGACTATTAGTTGGTCAACCAGAGATAAAGCTCAGTAGTGTGTATGGACAGAATGTAAATAGGTCACACATAATATGTTTGGATATAAGCACATCCTGTTACACTGAGATTTTTTATTTCCACAAAGAAGGCTACAGAGATAGGCATTACATTTGAGTGCAAAAGAGACAATAAGCCTCCATGTGTTCTAATATTTTTTATTCTGTAATCTTGCACCTACAGTGCAAGATCTCAGGATGGATGTGTTTGGGTTTTTCTTTCCTTAAGTGCAAAAAGACCTGTATCAGACCATAATCTCCACCTACATTGACTATAATGCCTGATCTGGCTCTGGTGCAGTGACTTTCTCACACGCAGCACTGCTGCATTTACTGCATAATTTGTTTTGTGACTGGCAAGCCTCAATTAATTTGGATGGCCTGTGTTCTATCATTTTATCTCCCTCAATACAATTAGACAAGGCAAAGCAAGCCTCTTGACATAGTGGGTCTTCACAAAGAAAGATCCCAGTGAGCAGGCAGGGTGGCTGCTTTGTCAGTTTGTCCTTGTCAATACAATGCACAATGCTATGTGAATGATCAACACACACTAACCCTGACTAGATTTTGTTTTGAAGATGTGGGTTCAAACAGAAACATCTTACTCATGGGCATGGCACATTTCAAAAATGTATGTATGGCTCCTGTTACTCAGGTTATTACAGCCCTGGAAAGAGTTCCCTTGGTACTGGACCACAGTTAAGATGGGGTCTGTCCACTTTTACCTTGGAAAAAAAAAAATCAATTACTGCTTTCTTACCATTTTTTCCAAATTCTAAAGTGACTACTTTCATTTTGACGACATATAACCTGCACACATAGTAAAATGCAGAAAAGATCAACGGGCACTAAATTGCTCCCGTACTTCCTTATTTGATGCTTTCTTATAGTAAGAGATGAAGGAGGTGAGGAATTCTGTAGGCTCCTGTGACATCAATTCAAAGAACTCAAATTTGCTTTCATTTCAAAATGTGTTTCTACTGGCAGTACATTCTGTTAATAGACAGAAAATAGAAACAAAGAGTGAAGGGTTGACATATGGCAGAGAGAAGTGAGTGGTGATTAAATACTTCCAACATGTATGATCTATGTGCATGAAGGGTTAGGATCACATTATTTTCTGTTTTTTATGAAATATTTTTTATATATTCAATTATTAGTAAATAGACTAAAAAGATTATTGAATCGATTAAATTATTACAATTGTCATGAAATGTCATAATATTTTATTGAATTGAATTCCATTCCAGTTTCAGTTTCGCCATTTTTACTGGCTCATAAACTGGTCATTGAAAATTAAGCATTAATTTAAGGTTCACCATCTCCATGGGTCGACTGGATCCTGAGCAGGAAACTAAACCCTAATGGATTCAGATGTATTGAATGTCTGCATACACATTTAAGACAATATAGGTTAGCAATTCAAGTGAATTACAAAAACATGTGCAATAAATTCCCAACCCAGTCAACAAATAAGTAAGTGGTACAATTGCTGAGGAAGATGAATGAAATGCCAGACAAATAAAACATGCAGGAAAAGCACTGCAAACACACACAGGACAAAACATTTGTACTAGATCGCATATAATACAGAATCAATTAGCTTCATGTTTTCATCACATTTTCATACATTTTCTCGGGTTCTGTTTATGTGTCAGGATATTCTGTAGCCACATTCAATTGAGCTGTTTTGCCTATTATATCCCAGCATAATTATGTATATAAAATGACTAGGAATTGATACGCGATTCCTAGTAACACACATCTGGGTAGTGTTAGGAACTACATGACAGTCAGTCTTAAAACCCCTGAGAACACAGGAAACATCTGTCATGACAAAGAAGAACTCCAGTAAGTCAGAACCATACTTGAGACTCTCCTCCCATTCTTTTGACTAGAGATAAAAACAATACCCGCTAAAGTGTCATAAATCTGAATGCTTCTAGCTGCCAAGGAGCTCACCTGAGACGACACAACAAATGTGATGCTGCTGAAGTAATATGTGTCATTCTAATTAATCCTTGACTGTGAGTGAATGAAAATTATTCCAAACAATAAATACCACACAAAGAAGGATTTAACCAATAATGTATTCACTTCAAAATTTAATCAGTTTCATCTCAAACACACCCAAAGGAAAACTTACTGCCATCAAAAAAAACGAGCCAACAACAAACATGTCCTCCCCAAATGAAAAATGACAGAGCCTCCCCTTCTGCACACTCCCCTTTCTGGAAATGTATGCTAGCACAGAGTGTTTCAGTAATGGTCTTTTGCTTGCCAGTTTGTAGTCACAGTCAACCTCCTAGTGCAATAAATGGGTAGCAGATTTAATTGTAAAAAAAAAAGAATTTTATTGAAAAAAATGTTTGGAAAAAAACATTTTAAAGTTGCGATGCTTGTGATGTTTTGATTGAGTGACCTGTTTGTCCATCAAGCACTCGTTCACTGAAAAACACAATTCACTGTAACACCATTACATTCAGAAAATTGTAAATGGCTATTGATTGAGCATCCAAACGTTAGTGAAGGAAAGGTCGACCCACTACATGTCTGGCGTGCTGCATACCATTTGGTTTGCTTAGATCATTTTGGTGCAAAAGCTCTCTGCAAAAGCTGCTCTACCAGTGGGAAAGCGAGGCATTCAATTATGTTTATTGTAAAATCTGTCTGCTGAATAAATATTCTGTCTGTCACCCATTTTTTGCAAAATCAAGTGGTGTGAGACTAACTGTCATCTGTGGCTCTGAGGGAACAGTAAAAAGAGCTGGATCAAGAGACTATGGAGTGCTTTCGCTGCATTGTAATGCCGAGGTTTGGACACATACATTCTTTTAAATTTATTGACATTTACTACGCAGATTGTGTTGATGCCGAAGTGTGAACAAAGCACGGTTAAAACATTTGAGTTGCAGAAACAGCTGTGTCGATCACCCACAAGAGGGCTATTAATGCCATTTAAATAAACCCTCTGCATTGTTTAATGTGTTTTGTGCTCATCATTGTAACTACTAGTGGCAACAATTATGTCATAACAAAAACTACTGTGCATAAAAGCCCTGCATGGATAAACATCCAGAAAGTGAAGTGCCATTTTTTCAGAGTGTGATGCTGTTTGCTTAACAGAGATGTCGTATCACATCTCCATGTCAACAACGCTGCATCATTGCAAAAGGCAGCCGGCTATGTGTTTAACATGAGCACGTCAAAGTGATGAAGTTATATTTGTATGAAAATAAAAGGCAAATGTATTATTTTTCCCCTTCCGTGAGTCATCTGAACGCTGCTTGAGACAACAATAATACTGGTGGGTTGAAAAGAAGGGGATGTGTGAAAAAGAAAGATGAGAAACAAACGAGGAGATGAGCTTATGTTGCTGTGACATAAGTCAATTTGGATTTTCCAGGTTTGGAGATTGTATTGTTTACAGTTAAACACAGACATTGCTTTCCACTGTCTGATGGTGGTGAGTTGCAGCAACTGTGATCAGTGCTGCCAACTATTATTGAAGGAATGTAGGTATTCGCTGTTTACACGTGGGTAGATGATGTCAGACACTCATTTGTATGTGAATAAAATAGCAGAACTGAAGAATAGAGGTAAAGCTCAGCAGCAGGACCTCTCTCTCCTCTGCCTCTGACTCTGTGCCCCACGGTGCCCGTGCTCTGTGCACTAAAGAGACCGAAGATCAGCTGGGCATGGTGAAGCACTATGATCACCACTATGTCGATTACAAATCCATGTTGCAAGTCAGTCTCAAATTTTGGTGCAAAATCTGTTGCTTTTGAAGTCAATCGTTTTAATCTGATAAAATGACGAGATTTATTGATAATTGGGAGCAATTAGCAGAGGCATAAGTAATTATTTTTGAATATTGCACTATAACAGTGATGGAATAGTGTGAGGCAGTTCATCCATCTGTAAACAGTAAACCTTGAGGCACAAAAAACATTAGATAATTTAAATTTGTTTTATATTCTATATCAAGATAACATATGCTGTTTTTTGTGAGGAAACATTAACATATCACCTTTTTGCACAATAGGAATAAAAGGAAGCAATATGGATATGACAATCTATCAAGAATTTGGGGGTCTTTCATCAAGAGATTTTTTTTACACAACTGACCTTATTTACTATATTTTACAACATTTGAATAGCTGTTTTCACACTCTCAAAGCCATGAAAAAAGTCTTGCATTTTGTGATTTAATCTGCAGAAAGCAGCTCCCCAGATCACTATTTAAAAATCCAAAAACCTAAATATATTCAACAAGTAATTTAGAGCAATCATATCTGATAGCACTAGTGCTTTATTTAAACTTGAGGAACTTTTACGTGAATGCAATTGCAACTTGTGTTAAATTAATTTCTTAAATGTTGTCAAATCAGTTAGTGAAGTAGAGAGGACAACTATGGTTTGAGTGCGCTTACACAACAAACTGGATTCACTGATTTCTATTACTGCTGTCTCAAAGCTAGATTATTCTGTTAGCCAGTTATCCTTCAAGCTTCAGACACATATAATGCACACACACATAACATTGCCCTGAGAGGCACTCCACATAAATATTTAGGGAAACATGTCATGACAAAATGCATCAATATAACAACCATCTGCCACCTTTCATGAAAAGCAATAGTCTTGAATTCATAAGTGGTTTGGGGTTTAAGAACGTGTCAACAAATCCATCAAGTCAGCTGGATAACATCACAGCAGCTCTGAGGCACAGACCCTGGATATTCAACAAATTCAGTAAATAAACTGAAACCTTACACACACAACCAACAAATGTCTTTAGATATCAAAATGAATATGACACAATTAGTGATCACAAATGACTTTAGAGGTGTTTTTAGCTGTTGTGTATCATACGTTCCATAAACATTTGGTATGGTCATACTAACAATTACATCATCATTGTTATTGTAGTTGTCATTTAAGGTTTAAGGATCACATCAAATGTTTGTTTACGGCTCTAGCTCCTCTCTGTTTTGGTTTCTCCTTTATTTTCTCTAATAATTATTCATTATTTCTCGACTTTGATTTCTTTGATCATCATTTCTCTCTTTTGCTTTCACTCTTTTTTATGCCATTTTTCTTTTTTCTTTCCTGTTCCCTTTCTCTGTGAACAATGTGCTCTCTATGACTAGGGTGTGTGACTTAGCTAAGCTCCCTGGAATCTGGGCACAATAATAACAGGCTAACCTGAGCTGTGAATTTCTTTGCATGCAAGCAGCAGTGAAAATACAATAGATTTTTTAATGATGAGGGCATTCACTCAGTTCAGGTGGAGTGAAGCAACATTCTTTTCATGGTGAAAGGGACAGATTCTCAAGGAGTACTAGGCTGAAGTGTTTCAGACAGAGGAAATACTTCATTTTGGAACATTTTATTGATTTATTTTTAAATTTGGTTTTTTTTTTTTCGGACATGTTAATATAACAGACTTCAATGTGTGTGTAGTTTGATGTGAATGTATTAACTGCATGCTTACAGGCCCTCTTCTGTGCTGCGTTCAGGGGCCCTGTATACTGTCAACTAACCTGAGTGACTATGTAATTTCCCCTTGCGGGGATCAATAAAGTATACTTATTCTTCTTCACTCCTTCATCACATTTACAACATCAACAACAACATCCGAAAAAAAAGGGCTGATGGGTAGAAGCCAATAGGCTTGTGAAATTCCCGTCCCCCAACATTAATGCATATGAAGAGCTTTAGGCATCTAAAGCCATCCATCCATCTATCCATCCATCCTCTCTGAAGCAACATTTTTCCACTTATCCAGATCCTGAGGCATGTCCCAGCCGAGCTGGATGTGCCCTGAAAACCTCCAATGAATGCACCCTGCAGGCAACCTTACAACCTCAGCTGGCTTCTTTTATCGTGAAGCTCCCTCTGGATGTCCACGCTCCTCACTCTGTGACTAAGGGTGTGCGCAGCCAACATATGAATGTTTATTTGGGTGGTCTGTATCCATGCTCTCTCTCTTTCAGTTTCTACCTTTTAGCTCACAACCGTAGATGCTGGTTGGAATGTAGATCTACTGGTAAATTAAGAGCTCAATGCTGTCTTTTAAGTGGAGCCACATTGTTGGCAATTGACTGTGCCTTGAGATCTCATCCAAGACTTACCCAGAAGGTTTGACTTTCTGTCAACAACACAGACACACTCTTTCATCACTCAGAATGTTTCTGCAGAAATGTCTAATTTCTCAGCTCGCTGAGTATCAAAGTCTAATGATCCTACCAGACACAATGAATGATTAACAGGAATTCTGCCCTTTTTGTACATGTTTAAAATATGAATATGATTGTGCAACACTTTCTGAAGGACATAGCTGGTTGTTCATACCTATCTAGTAAACTGAACTGTATATTTTGTTAATGTGACTGATGTTTTGATGAATGCCCGGGACTGCATTGTTACTGAGGAGTGCAAAAGAAGCAGGACATTAACGCAGAGATTTATCATTTCAGTTACTGTGGAATCAATCACTCATCTGATCAGCACTGATGTGGACAGCTGGATACCTTTTATAAATACATTTTTAAAAATGTTATATTTATAAAAAATCTTTTTTTAAAAAAAACAACAAACCAACAACAAAAACATAATGACTACCTTTTTATAAGTTAGACATTAGGGCATATGATAGTAAGGTTCCTCATTATGCCAAATCCTACCTTTAACCCCTAGTTACAACAATAATATATTTTTATCTATGAATAAACATAAATAGATTACAAACACTGATTACAAAAACTGTTACTTCTTAGACAGTGATAATGACTTTGACATATAATTCCAAGGAATACAGTGTGCCCTCATTCTTTGCGGTTAATGCGTACCAGGAACCACATGCGATTAATGAATTCCGCGATAGAGCAACAAACTATTTATCTTATTATTTACGGTAATTTAAACTTTTATGAACCCTCCCCATACCAATATTAAATCACATTCTAACTGTATTAGCTTTTCCCACTATCAGATAGACTGTTTAAAGTACAAGCGTCTCACGGAAGTCCGAGACTCATGGAACCTAGACTTATGGATGCCGTCGGCCAACAGACTGCGCGTACGGTATCACGTGACTGCCCACCAAAAATCTGCAATGAGGCGAAGTTGTGAGCTTTGACGCGTGAATGTGCGAGGGAGCACTGTATACAGGAACGGGGTAGGGAATGGGGGGCATACCGTATTGTGAGTGTCACCCATATATTACTGTTGATCTTTTCAATGACAGTGGCAATCAAACTATGACTTTCAGCGCATCCAAGTTCCGCAACTGGGCTGCCGTCTTGAAGAAACACATGAAGAAACTGGTGGCCAAAGTTCTGCTCATGAGCTGCAAAGAAAAGAAGTATTTTTAAGAACTAGTACTTAACAAAGAAGATGTTTTGTACTAATGAGATAAATATATTATCAACACTGATTTAAAATTTACTTGTAGACTTTATGACATCAATTCTCCAGGGCTAGAAAATTAGCAGTGTACATGCACTTATGCAGGCACCCGTGGGAGTATTGGTCTTCAAATGAGATGTGCTTGAGCACAAGGTTGCCAACTCTATCCTGAGGCAGCAAAAAACAAGTGCAGTAGCGATTAGTAATATAGAAAAATGGTCTTATCACACTTGTCCTTTGTTTTTCTGTGTTGGTATTGATGTGGCACATTTGCAGCATCTACTTAGACCAGTTTGCTGCACATGCAGTGATGATCATCTGACATCATCTGAATCATGTATATTTCCATTCACCCACCTGTGACCAAGATTTTTTGTTTCATGTAATTATCCAAAAAACAAATACAAGAACATATATATGATTTTCATTGTTTGACAGTGTTTTTTTTCCATAACAAAGAGTAATCAATTTTTATTCAAATAAATATACTGTACATAAATCCATAGATCACCCTTCAGTTAAGGGTGATCTATGGGTTAATTTTACTACAGGTGAAAGATAACTAGTGAGAAGCCATTCTCCATTTTGAATCTCTGTAGAACAACAAGCTGATGGCAATTAAACATCTAATGGCAGCTTAGGCTTCATCTCTTTAATGGTAAGTTTATGATTCTTCTATTAGATAGATAGATAGATAGATAGATAGATAGATAGATAGATAGATAGATAGATAGATAGATAGATAGATAGATAGATACTTTATTAGATACTTTATAATTATATACTTTATTAATTATTATTTATTATACTTTATTATTTTGTATTTTATTAATCCCTGAGGAAATTGCACAATTGTTGAAAATATTAACAAGATAGTTCCATGATACACAATATCCTGGCAAGGCCCTGCATATCGCCAACGATGGCTGGAAATAGTTTCGTTGGTCTTGTTTTTGCCATAATATGAAACATCATGAAATATGGATGAATGATCTCAGTATGACTAAAATGAGCAGAAATATTTTCTATTTACAGTTAATATAAGTTGTGAAGCAGAATGTTCTGTGCCACCCCCAAGACTCCAGTATGTTAAATCACAATGTGAGTTTCTGCTGGGCACCTTCGGCAAGTGAGACACAATGGCAAGGGAGTGACAGACACCGGCAACATTAATCCTCCCACATAAGCTACTAGGGTTTTCAAGATGGAAGTGGAGAGAGATAGCACACACTCTAAAAAGACATTGGCAGACGACAGGTAATATAGGAACGAAGGTCTGTGAATTACACAAAGATAAAATGCCTGTTTCTCCTGTAAACCTGTCAGACATGACATGGGTTGCAGGGTAAAATGTAAAGCAGGAATGGACAGAAGACATAGAAGTATAGGGGGTTGAGGAGACAGCTTTGTGTATTCATAGTGTAGGTAACATCTCTCATTAAATGATGGCATTGGTGGAGGATTTGCACACCAAAATATCATGGTTAAAAAAAAAAAAGCTGCATGGCTACTGATACAGTATGAAAGGTCTGAGCAAATTTTACAAGGATTGTGTCAAATATTTCCCATCTATTTGTCAGAAAAAGGATACGCTTCACTGAAAATACTACAGTCTGATAAAGAATATTCGAAGTTCTTCCTTGGGTTCAACAGGGATGTGCCTAACAGTGCAAGTGGCAGTTGAGAAATGAGCCACAGGAAGAATATCTTGTTAATATTTTATACTGTTTCCTCAACCTTTTTGTATGAAAGACCCTCCACAAATTGGCAAGAGTGGAGGAATATAATAAGTATTATTCATTAGAGTGGGTGTATTTCCAAAATGTTTTTAATTGCCTGCAGTCTCTAGAGTCAAATTTCACCCAGTCATGCAGTAATTTTATCATTAGATAATGTTGACTTTATATGTGAAGCTCTCCATGAGAGACTTCCTGGTGTCTTGCTGTTCAGTCAGACCATGCTGTTTGCTGGCATCAACACCTGAATACACTTCTATTAAGATAGTAATGTATTTGGCAGTTGGTTGATATATATTTTAAATTTATGTCTGATACAGATTTAAAAATAAATGTCTGACATGTTTCTGAACATCATTAAAAAAAAAACAAACATTTTTTTTTATCAGTGTGAATCCTGAGCAGCAGGAAACATTTCTAATCTAATTTCCATTCAGTCAAAACACAGGTAATTCTGAAGATAACTGTTGGTCATAAGTTATGTTCCAAAATGGGCAAGGATGAAGCCTCCTGTCAGAGATGGAAGCAGAAAGCAGTCTTCTATAGTTTTTTTAAAATATTTTAATTGTTATATAAAACATCCACTGTAAGCATCTCACCATCCATGTTTTCAGTATTAGAAATCATTATGCCTTTTTAAAATATTCACATCAAATTTCTGCATGGCTTCAGAGTACATTTATATGCATGTATTGATAAGGCCTTTGGAAGAATATACACTGGTCCAAAACATTAGAGGAACACTTTTTAATCAGAGTATTACAACCTATCAGTCAAGCTTCTGGGATATTGATCTGGTCAGTTAAGTAGCAGAGGGGGTTATTAATCAGTTTCTGCTGCTTTGTTGTTAATGAAATCAGCAACAGGTGCATTAAAGGGGCAACAATGAGACGGCCCCCAAAACAGGAATGGTTGAGGCCACTGATACTTTTTTCCCTCCTCATCTCTTTTGGCTGATTTTTTATTGACCGACTTTCTACCGCTGTAGTTTTTCATTTGACTTCATCTCTGTTGATAGCATGGTGCAGTACCTGGACTCTACAGACGTTGCACAAGTCGTTCAACTCCTCCAGGATGGCACATCAATTTGTGCCGTTGCAAGGAGGTTTGCTGTGTCTCCCAGCAGTCTCAAGAGCATGGAGGAGATTCCAGGAGACAGATAGTCACTCCAGGAAAGCTGGATAGGGACGTAGAAGGTCCTTAAACCCTCAGCAGGATCGGTACATGCTCCTTTGTGCAAGGAATAATAATAATAATAATAATAATAATAATAATAAATCTTTATTGTCCACCGGGGTGGAAATTCATCTTTGGCTCACCAGACTTACAGACAAGAACAGGATGAGCACTGTCAGAACCCTACAAAAAGACCTCAAGCAGGCCACTGGTGTGAATGTTTCTGACCAAACAATCACAAACAGGCTCCATGAAGGTGGCCCTGAGGTCTCTAAGTCCTGTAGTGGGACCTGTGCTCATTGTCCAGTACCGTAGAGCTTGATTGGCATTTGCCAGGACAACCACCATTGTCAAATACACCAATGGCGCCCTGTGCTCTTCACCAACAAGAGCAGATTCAACCTGAGCACATGCAACAGATGTGAAAGGGTCTGGAGATGCCCTGGAGAACTTTATGGTGCCTGCAACAGCATTCAGCATGACCGGTTTGGTGGTAGGTCAGTGATGGTCTGGGGAGGCATATTCCTAGAAGAATGCACAGACCTCTACAGGTTAGATAATGACACCCTGACTGCTATTAGGTTTCGTTATCAAATCCTTGGACCCATTGTCAGAACCCACACTAGTACAGTGGGACCTGGGTTCCTCCTGGTCCACAACAATGCCCGACCTCATGTGGCTAGAGTATGCAGGTAGTTCTTGGAGGATGAAGGAATTGATACCATTGATAGGACCCCAGTTCGCCTGACCTAAACCCAATAGAACACCTCTAGGACATTATGTTTAGGTCCCGCGTTTAGATCTGATGTGTTTTCAAAGTGTTCCTCTAATTTTTTGAGCAGTATCTATTCTTTATAAACCAGAAGCTAACTGCAGTGCTTAAAATTTTCCTGCTTCAAGCTGTTAGGTTGCTGAAATGGAATAACTTTCCCATGAAGTTTGATTGTTTTCATACTTATATTGTCTTCATGTCTATTTTTAACATTGTTTCCTATTTTGTATAACAAAACGTTTTGTTTGGATTTACCTTTCAACAATAAAGTAGAACAGAAACATGCACTTTAAATGATTGCTGTGTACATGTGTGGAGTCCATGACATACGACCATGCAACTGTCAGTGTTTCTATGTTTCTAAAAAACTAATCACACAAACAAACAGCAAATCTGCTTTGTGAGGGAATCACTCAGTGCATTATACTGTGAAACAGAGCTGCTAAGTATGCTTAATATAATTGAAGTAACACCTCCGCGATTGTCACTAAAGCAAGCAGAAAAAAATGAGATCAACATGTGGAATTAAATTAGTTTTCAGAGCAGAACAGTAGCAATAGAATGCATTAGGCTGTACAGGTGTACCCAATAAGGTGTATAAATCCTTGCTCCGTATCGTTGCTTGAAAGTCCTGAGGCGGTACTTGTGGTAATCATCACAAGCTCAGCACTCAGAGAGCTGTGTGAGGGAGCATATTTCAGTTTACACTTACATCTGTGAGGGCCACAAAAATGTGAAACTGATGAGATACCAGTTCATTTGTTTTTTGGTGCATTTATTTGTGTTTTCAATATTTCAATATTTACTTTGTTGTTTTGTTATACAAGTAGATGCAACTGAATCCTTTGTATTTGGAAGGCAGGTGTATCTCTCGTGATGGCAAAAGGAGAGGTCCCTGAAAATCTTCTCCTTCAAGCACATCTTGTAGAAGTGGACGTGCAGCTACTTGAGCATTGATTTGATTTCTATGGTCCAATATATTTGAAAAATACAGGCTCTGAATCCACTCACAATATAAAACATTTCCACAGGTTAACTTTGTGCACACTCAAATATTCCTTGTGTGCTCTTAAGATTATAACCATGACACTACTGCCAAGTAGTGATGTGACATTCCATATCAAGGCTTTGAAGCGTGTGCCGAGTAGGGAGGGGGCACATCGAGGCTTGCTTCATCTAGGGGAGGAGCTCAAAATGATGACGTCCGAAGCCTCGATGCCCAGCTAATACCACAAGACTGATTTAGGTAGTAGTTTGGTTTGTGCCGCGAGGTTTGACAGTGATATGAGGCGGGTGTTTCCTAAAGCAGGGGAAATATTGTGATATCCCCTGTGTTCTGTTGTGTTTGTGTGTTCGGTTGTGTGTGTGTTCTGCATGTCGCGAGACTTGATATGGGGACGGGTGAGTGTGAAAGATGAGTGTTGAGCAGGAGTTAGTTCCGGATAGTTAATGATTCAGACTGGACGTGGTCATTAAAAGCCCTCAAAAGAAGTCTCGAGTTGTCATCCATGTCCGCATTCACGACACTGAGGGATTGTTACAATAATGTTTTAATTTTTTTTTTTAATATATACTGAATTAATCCCAACAGGGACACACTCGAGTTAGTACATATAAATATATATTAGTGTGTACAGGCCCTGAACACACAGACACACACAAGGAGCTTGTACACATGCAGGAGGAGGTAGAGTGGCGGGCAGCTCCTGCTTGATGTGCCCTTATGAGCAGCTTGTAAGGGGGATGGCGCCTCGTTTAAGGGCTCTTCGGCTGTGCTCTGGAGGGGAGCTGAAACCTCCCACTGTCAGGTCACACTCCGGGTGTTTTTGGGCGAGAGCGGGAATTGAACCGCCGATCTGGAAACATTGGACAACCCGCTCTACCGCCCGCTCTACAACTGAGCCACCGCCGCCCCAAAAAAGTAAAAAAAAAGCAAAAACAAAAACCAAATCACCTAAGACCTACCACAGTGGACAACAAAGCAGTCAGAGACTGCAACATCCCGCGACACCCCTGAATTCAACATTTTACCCTGACCTACACATTTTGGTGCCTCTGGCTTCCTGAAAATTTAGCTTTTTGTTTTGTGATTATATCTGATCAAGTTTCAGAAATGTGTACCTAAGTACTGTAGGTATACAGTGTGCTCTTGTTCCTTGCGGTTAATGCGTTCCAGGAACCACACGTGATTAACAAATTCCGCGATAGAGTGAAGTTTATGAACCCCCGCCATCTTCTTCTTTTCCTTTCGGCTTTTCCCTTCAGGGTTCGCCACAGCGAATCAATTGCCTCCATCTAACCCTGTCCTTTGCATCCTCTTCTCTCACACCAACTACCTTCATGTCCTCTTTCACTACATCCATAAACCTCCTCTTTGGTCTTCCTCTAGGCCTCCTGCCTGGCAGTTCAAAACTCAGCATCCTTCTACCAATATATTCACTATCTCTCCTCTGGACATGTCCAAACCATCTCAGTCTGGCCTCTCTGACTTTATCTCCAAAACCTCTAACATGTGCTGTCCCTCTGATGTACTCATTCCTGATCCTATCCTTCCTGGTCACTCCCAGAGAGAACCTCAGCATCTTCATCTCTGCTACCTCCAGCTCTGCCTCCTGTCTTTTCCTCAGTGACACTGTCTCTAGACCAAACAACATCGCTGGTCTCACCACAGTTTTGTACACCTTTCCTTTCATTTTAGCTGAAACTCTTCTATCACACATCACACCTGACACTTTTCTCCACCCGTTCCATCCTGCCTGTACATGCTTCTTCACCTCTTTTCCACACTCTCCATTGCTCTGGACTGTTGACCCTAAGTACTTAAAATCCTCCACCTTCTTGATCTCTTCTCCCTGTAACCTTACTCTTCCACTTTGGTCCCTCTGATTCACACACATGTACTCTGTCTTACTGCGGCTAACCTTCATCCCTCTCCTTTCCAGGACAAACCTCCACTTCTCTAGCTTCTCCTCCACCTCTTCCCTGCTCTCACTGCAGATCACAATGTCATCTGCAAACATCATAGTCCATGGAGATTCCTGTCTAACCTCGTCTGTCAGCCTGTCCATCACCATAGCGAACAAGAAGGGGCTCAGAGCTGATCCCTCATGCAGTCCCACCTCCACCTTGAACTCCTCTGTCACACCTACAGCACACCTCACCACTGTCTTACAGTCCTCATACATGTCCTGCACCGCTCTAACATACTTCTCTGGCACTCCAGACTTCCTCATACAATACCACAGTTCCTCTCTGGGCACCCTGTCATAAGCTTTCTCCAGATCTACAAAAACATAATGCAGCTCCGTCTGGCCTTCTCTGTACTTCTCTATCAACATCCTCAAAGCAAATACTGCAGCTGTAGTACTCTTTTTTGGCATGAAACCATACTGCTGTTCACAAATGCTCACTTCTGCCCTTAGTCTAGCTTCCACTACTCTTTCCCATAACTTCATTCTCAAGCTCATCAGCTTTATTCCTCTGTAGTTGCCACAACTCTGCACATCCCCCTTGTTCTTAAAAATGGGCACCAGCACACTTCTCCTCCACTCCTCAGGCATCTTCTCACTATCTAAGATCCTGTTGAACAACCCAGCCAGAAACTCTACTGCCACCTCTCCTAGACACTTCCAGACCTCTACAGGTATATCATCAGGACCGACTGCCTTTCCACTCTTCATCCTCTTCAGTGCCCTCCTCACTTCATCCTGGCTAATCTTTGCTACATCCTGGTCCACAACAGTCACCTCTTCTAGTCTTTGTTCTCTTTCATTTTCCACGTTCATCAACTCTTCAAAGTACTCTTTCCATCTTCCCATCACACTACTGGCACCTGTCAATAGACTTCCATCCCTATCCTTAATCACCCTAACCTGCTGCACGTCCTTCCCATCTCTATCTCTCTGTCTTGCCAGCCTGTATAGATCAGTCTCTCCCTCCTTACTGTCCAACCTAGCATACAAGTCATCATAAACACCTTGTTTGGCCTTTGCTACCTCTACCTTCACCTTACGCTGTATCTCCCTGTACCCCTGTCTACTCTCCTCAGTCCTCTCAGTGTCCCACTTCTTCTTAGCTAACCTCTTTCTTTGTATACACTCCTGTACCTCCTCATTCCACCACCAAGTCTCCTTATCTACTTTCCTTCCAGATGACACACCAAATACTCTCCTACCTGTCTCCCTGATCACATTAGCTGTAGTTATCCAGTTATCTGGAAGCACCTCCTGACCACCCAGAGCCTGTCTTAACTCCTTCCTAAAGGTCATGCAATACCCTTCCTTTGTTAACTTCCACCATTTCGTCCTCTGCTCTGCCTTTGCCCACTTCATCTTCCTCACCACCAGAGTCATCCTACACACCACCATCCTATGCTGTTTGGCTACACTCTCACCTACCACTACTTTACAGTCACTGATGTCCTTCAGGTTACATCGTCTACACAAGATGTAGTCTACCTGTGTGCTCCTACCACCACTCTTATAGGTCACCCTATGTTCTTGCCTCTTCTGGAAGAAAGTATTCACTACAGCCATTTCCATCCTTTTTGCAAAGTCAACTACCATCTGTCCTTCTGCGTTCCTCTCCTGGATACCAAACCTGCCCATCACTTCCTCATCACCTCTGTTACCTGCACCAACATGTCCATTGAAGTCTGCACCGATGACAACTCTCTCACTTCTAGGTATGCTCTGCATCACTTCATCAAAGTCCAACCAGAATTTCTCCTTCTCCTCCAGCTCACATCCTACCTGTGGAGCATACCCACTAACAACATTGAACATCACACCTTCTATTTCTAGCTTCAGACTTATCACTCTATCTGACACTCTTTTTACCTCCAGGACATTCCTAACAAACTCCTCCTTCAAGATAACTCCTATTCCATTTCTCTTCCCATCTACACCATGATAGAACAACTTGAACCCTGCTCCTAAACTTCTAGCCTTGCTACCTTTCCACCTGGTCTCCTGGACACACAGTATGTCTACCTTCCTCCTCTGCATCATGTCGACCAACTCTCTACCTTTTCCTGTCATAGTTCCAACATTCAACGTCCCTACTCTCAGTCCTATACTCTTGGCGCTCCTCTTCTCTTTCTTCGTGCGAACGCACTTTCCTCCTCTCCTTCTTCGACCAACAGTAATCCAATTTCCACCGGCGCCCTGTAGGTCAACAGCGCCGATGGCGGTCGTTGTTAACCCGGGCCTCGACCGATCCGGTATGGAAGTCATATGTTTGATTCGCATCTTTGATTTGGCAAAAGTTTTACGCCGGATGCCCTTCCTGACGCAACCCTCAGTATTTATCCGGGCTTGGGACCGGCACAATAAGACACTGGCTTGTGCCCTCTTGCGGCTACATTTATGAACCCCCGCCATACTGATATTAAAATACCTTCTATCTGTATTACCTTTTCCCACACTCTTATCATCTGTTTAAAGCACTTTTGTGTCTCACGGAAGTCCGACACTCATAGAACGTAGCGCACTTCCGGATGCCATCAGCCAATAGAATGTGCGGACGGTATCACGTGACTTCCAAATATTTGTGATGGGTAAAGTCACTAGGTTGATGCGCGAATGCCCAAGATTGTGATCTAATTTTCATCCCCTTGCCTCCCTGAATATGACGCCTTTTGTTTTCTCTCTATATCTTATCCAGTTCCTGAGATATGTACAAAACATGTACAAAAGTTAAAATTTGACCTTGACCTAGTTTTTTCAAGGCCAAGGTATGTGTGTATACGTGTCCAAGTATTTGGAGTTAAATAAAAGTAATTTCCCTGCGGGGATTATTTATAGATTTATTTATTTGATTTTTTATTTACACACATACACACACACACACACGCACACACACACACACACACACACACACAAACAGACTTTGTACTGCCATCACTAAAATATACATGTTTTGCATACTTTTGACAGTTTTATTCACAGACTTTCTGCAAATTGCCACACACTTCAAACTCATGCCAACTGATATTTTAGCATCAAGTAGATGTTGTACCAGTGCAAATGAAGCCTCAAGAAGCATCGAATCTGAGTGAACCAATTGGATGAAAAGCTTCAATGCTTCATGGGGCTTCATCTGCCTATCACTACTGCCAAGAGTCAACAAGAATAATTTTAATGTAAAACGTTAATGTAATGTAATGTAAAAAGTTGTTAGGCTTTGGTTGACAGTAGCCTTGATGATGGGACGTATGCAACAAAGAAGAATGTATATAACAGTAAAGCTGCATGCCTGTCAGGACTCCTAGTTCTTGTTTTCTCTCCTGTCCACTTTATCCTGATATCATTCCCACTCAATCCACTCATTCCTGTCACTTGTGTTGTTGCAACCACCTGCTTACTTCTCCAATCAGGCCCCACCTTCTTATGCTCTGCTCAGACCTCAGTTCACTGTTAGATTGTCATTGACTCATCCTACTCTTCAAGTTTTTGGGACTTCCATGTGGTTTTGCTTTTTTTTCTAGATTTTGCCTGTTTGTCCATTCTTTACTTGATCTTCTGACAACCTGCTGTAGGATATTTGCTTCTGAAACTATGAATTTGGACTTCTCTCCTGGTGTACTGTATTTGGCTCCTGTGAAAATTCCCATTTTGAAAGAAAGTAATGACATTTATGTTAAAACGTAGAGAGTAAAAAATAAATAGTTGTCTGGAACCTAAACACTACATACCACAACACAGCAATATTTTTGATATTAAAAATATAACAGTATTTGTAAAAATTTTTTTACCAGAACGAGACTAGTATTGTGTTCTGAGGTAACGAACAAGTAAAACTTTTTCATATTTTTAGCTGATTATTTTCAGTAGGATTATCACTTCATGTCAGAGTCCCATCACATTGATAATGATAAATGAAGATTCTTTGAAAACTGGCAGAGTGTTTTGGTTTCAACGGCTGTGAACTCAGGATAACCAATGCTGTCAAGTCTGCAATAAATTAACCCATCATTAGAGTAGATTTTAGTTCAACTTCTAAGATAACTATACATATGTTGTTTTAGTATAGTTCTGAAATACAAACAGAACAAAAAACATTCAACACACATGTTTGTGTAGACAAGTACAAAACTAATTATGCTTGGCATGTTAGTTATATAATTGTCAACCTACAAATTCAGCTTAGACTGTCTGAACTAAATGAACACAGCAGACTTAGCTTTCTTCTGTAACAATGAACCTCCTTTTCAGTTGTTTCTACTTGGTGCCATTACTCACTTGCTGACAAATACTATATACTACAGATGTCAATGTTGCCCCATCCTTTATTTTTCTACCTTTCTTCAGTATTGTTCCCTACTGTCCCCATGGACCTGTTACTCTGCACTGAGCCTAACAGAGTGTTCATTTCTTTGTCACCTGCTCTCCCCTCCTCAGACACTCCACCTTCACATATTTCTCTTGTAAAGCTGACAACTGAAGACCAGGGGGAGATTCACATGTTTGATTCAGGAATGGTTGTAAAGAGGGAAAATAAGGAGCAAGTCTAGCGAACAGATTCACCTATTCTCAGTGCATGTCTTTTGGTTGTCCTCTGATTAATTTTGTCTGTTTGTTCTCTGGAGTTTTCGTTCAACTCAATTCCTCTGACACCAAATAGATGGTTCACTGTAAGACAGGAAAACAACATTCATAGACAAAAGCCACTGTGCCCAGCATACATGATGTCTGAAAAGCCATCTCTTCA
This sequence comes from Antennarius maculatus, assembly GCA_013358685.1. Lineage (NCBI taxonomy): Eukaryota > Metazoa > Chordata > Actinopteri > Lophiiformes > Antennariidae > Antennarius > Antennarius maculatus. The sequence goes on along the minus strand of CM023616.1, from coordinate 8,517,038 downwards.
AGACATGATATTTCCCAAGAGACAGCAATGACAAATTGTAAATATTTAGAACATATGTGCTGATTCAACTGACGTTAAATAAATAAAATAAAATTATTGAGGTCATGGTAAATTGTACTTTTGTTCACATTCAATTGGAGGGATGGTGACAGCTCTTGTGATGGCTCTACTCCAAGCTCCTCCCTGGAGCTTGGAGTAGAGCCATGAATATTTTAGTGTTATCTCCTCCTTTTCTGGGCGAGAACCATGGCCTTGGATTTAGAGGTGTTGACCCTCATCCCACTCACGTCACACTAAACAGTGCACACTGATGGTCCAGGTTTGATGAGGCCAATGGGACAACATTGTCCGCAAAAAGCAGAGATATAATCCTTTGGTCCCCAAACTGGACTCCTTCCGGATCCTTGCTGCGCCTAGAAATTCTGTTCATAAAAATTATGAACAGAACCGGTGATAGAAGGCAGCCGAGCCGAAGTCCAACATGCACCTGGAACAGGTCTGATTTACTGCCGGCAATGCGAACCAAGCTCTGGCTATGGTCATACAGGGACTGGACAGCCCTCAGCAAAGAGCCCCGCACCCCATATTCCTGAAGTACTCCCCACAAGAAACAACGAGGGGCACGGTCGAATGCCTTCTCCAGATCTACAGAACACATGTGGACCGGTTGGGCAAAGTCCCATGAGCCCCCCAGCACCCAATGGAGAGTGTAGAGCTGGTCCAGTGTTCCACAAGCAGGACGAAAACCGCATTGTTCCTGCTGAATCCGCAGTTCGACTATAGGGTAGGTCTAATCATCCCCTTCAGTACCCTGAAATAGACTTTCCACCACCCTGGTCTGCCAATCCAAAGGCACTGTCCCCGACTGCCATGCAATGTTACGGAGACGTGTCAACCATGACACATCCAGAGACTTGAGGTACTCAAGGCAAATCTCATCCACTCCTGGTGCTTTGCCACCAAGGAGTTTGGCAACCACCTCGATGACTTCAACTTGGGTGATAAACGAGTCGACCTCTGAGACTTCAGCCTCTGCTTCCTCTGTGTAAGACATAGTAACGGGATTGAGGAGACCCTCGAAGCATTCTTTCCACCGCCTGACAATATCCTTAGTCAAGGTCAGCAGCTCTCAAGCTCTACTGTAAACAGTGTTGGCTGAGTACTGCTTTCCATTCCTGAGGCGCCGAATGGTTTGCCAAAATTTCTTCGAGGCTAACCGATAGTCCTCATCCATGGCCTCCCCAAACACCTCCCAGACCCGAGATTTTGCCTCCGCAACTACTCAAGCTGCTGTACGCATGGCCTGCCTGTAACCGTCAGCTGCCTCTGGAGTCCCACAATTGAAATCAATTCCTAAATGATAAGATATAGTAGTTCAGTACTTGGTTGTTGTGAGTAGAAAGGCTGACAATAATGAAAAATAATGCTGTTATCCCTATGAATAAAAAATGTATGATTTACTTCACATCAGCTGTGCTCTTTTTGTTGATGCAATGTGCTGTTTTTCCAAATGCAATAATTAAGCCTGTTGACTAAAAGCTTTGCTTCATCATCATTCTGCTGCTTTGTTATCAAACTTATGATTTGACAACGTCACGCACTTCCTAAATAATTACTCCTCCACTATTCTAAGGCACAAAACACCTTAATCAACTACATAAAATTTACTGCAAATTAATGTAATAACAGTTATAGTTGAATAACTTTACATTTGTGTTCGAATTGGTAATAACTAGAGCGTGATTTGTTGGTGGGGGGTGGGTGATCATGCCCATCTGGTTTTATATCTCTACCTCTGCTGAATGAATTTTAGCCTCGGGGGGTGTAGAGGCTAAGCCAAACTTTAAGCCACTGAGGTGTTCCACCACATTTACATGAATGATGTTCCAATGCACTTTTTTGTCATAAAAGTATGACTTGCAGATTACTCTGAATACTCTGTTTTATTTCCATTAAGTTTCTCAGCTAACTCAACCAATAGTTCACATCAGATAGCAAAACATCCAGAGTTTATTGTGCAGAATTCAGTGGTTAAAAAAAAAGTTACTGCTTTGGGGCAGACAGTGATTCCTACTTGTATCTGAGCACCAATCTACCACGAGACCCAGCACATTATTTAGCCCATACAGGGAGACAACCCCTAGTCCTCAGTCACACTGTCTCTAGACCAAACAACATCGCTGCTCTCACCACAGTTTTGTATGGCTTTGCTGCTTCTGGCCAGCGGATCCCAGCCGGTCTCCTCCTGCCCAAGTCGCTGCCTGTCTCAGGCATGAGTGAATATATTGGTAGAAGGATGCTGAATTTTGAACTGCCAGGCACAAGGCCTAGAGGAAGACCAAAGAGGAGGTTTATGGATGTAGTAAAAGAGGACATGAAGGTAGTTGGTGTGAGATAAGAGGATGCAGAAGACAGGGTTAGATGGAGGCAACTGATTCACTGTGGTGACCCCTGAAGGGAAAAGCCGAAAAAAAGAAGAAGAGGGAGACAACCCCATCAATAATTAAAAAAACTATGAAGTAATAGGGAGGTCATGACAGAGTTTTATGTATTACAGCTAGAAAATACCTGTAGCCCTTATTGGTGGCACTAACTTTCAACCTGATCGAAATTTTCTCTGTTCGTGAACATCCCTGCTCAGAAGTTTGCAGAGATGTTGATAAAAGAAGGAAGAAGCGATGCAAATGACGTACCAAGTTGAAACGGCCACATAAAGTCCAACATCAGAGCAAACTGTTTACCTTTACATTTGCTGAGGTATTTTGACATGACACGTGAAATCTTAATCTATGGTGTGTTAATGTTACAGTTTACAGACTGTTCGCATTAGACAAAAACCTTTTTCCATGTCCCCATGATTGGCCCTTATCCATGGTCCTGAAGCCCAATTATGCCATCTTCCACATTGTCGCTGGCACAGACAATTCAAATGTTTCATGTCTTTTTAACATATTATTAAATATGAATGTTCAACTGTTTAGAATTTAGGCTCGTAGGGCCTATTAACCTAAAAAGGAATTGGGCTTGTTGATTGCTTATCATGATTTAAAAAAAAAAAAAAAAATCCCCCCCTGTTTTTTTTTTTTTGACAAATTGGACTCTGGTGATACCATTGTCTATTTATAACATATTTATAGCTTGGCAGCTTGACCTTTCAAGCTCACCTTTTAAGGTATTTAATGGCTATCATCAGAGGACAACATCAGCTCAGAAATAGTCAATCCATTTTGGGGGTAATTTGAGGATCCGCAGCCGAAAGCCTTCACTCCTAATGTGGTTACTATATGCAGCTTTCTTCAGTAATATAGAATAAATAAAATCTAAAAGAAAGACTAAACTTCTGATGGCTCAGCCCCAAAGAAATATTCTAAATTTATTGGCTTTTCCTCCCCAAACAATGCTCTATTGTTAAGAGGGTCTACTCAGTAGCTGGCAGGACTACCTATCCAAATCCATAAAAAAGACTGTGCATGTGTGTGTGAGCAGGTGTGGGAACAAAGGCAAACAGCAGGAGGAACAGGTACACTGTAGAGCTCATGGATGATCTAAAGGGTCAGTTCAATCCTAGCTCCGGTATGACTGGTCAGCTCTCGTCTTCTTATGAGAATCTCTTTTTGTAGCTTGTATCATCTGAAACAACACCACAAAACAGCAGTCTACAAAAGGAAAAGCTAGCTGTTTCCTTTTTAACAAATCAGATCTAATGTAATAGTTCTGTTCATTATAGATCATTCACATTAATTTCAGCCAATACTTGCCCTACTTTCTGTTTTTTTCAATACAACAATAATTGTTGCTATATATGAGAACATGTAGCCCTCTAAAACTGCATCATATTTACATTATCTTAATATGTTTAGAGGCAGTTACCTCAGTACATTTTGATGTATCATTACATCCCGCGAAGCTGTGATGTATTGTAATTGTCTGTGTTTGTGTGTTTGTCCGTCCGTCAGTCTGTTCATCCACCAAATATCTTCAAAACCATTGCAGATATAAAGATGAATCAACAAGCACATTACTCAGGCGGTAAAGGGGATGAAAATGAGATGATGACCTTGAGAAAACTAGTCCAAGGTCAAAATTCAACTTTCATACCAACATTGCTGGTGAGACCAGCGATGTTGTTTGGTCTAGAGACAGTGTCACTGAGGAAAAGACAGGAGACAGAGCTGGAGGTAGCAGAGATGAAGATGCTGAAGTGAAAGAGGACATGAAGGTAGTTGGTGTGAGAGAAGAGGATGCAGAAGACAGGGTTAGATGGAGGCAATTGATTCGCTGTGGCGACCCCTGAAGGGAAAAGCCGAAAGGGAAAAAAGAAAAAGAAGTCACGTGATACCGTACGCATATTCTATTGGCTGACGGCATCCGGAAGTTTGGTGAGTCTCGGACTTCCGTGAGACACAAAAGTGCTTTAAACAGTCAATAAGAGTGTGGGAAAAGGTAATATAGATAGAAGGTTGTTTAATATCAGTATAGGGAGGGTTCATAAATATTTAAATTACCGTAAATAATAAGATAAAGAGTTTATTGTTCTGTCGCGGAATTCGTTAATCGCGTGTGGTTCCTGGAATGCATTAACCATGAAGGGGGCACTGTATACTTTTTTAGGTACACATCTCTGAAACCTGACAAGATATAATCACAAAACAAAATAAACATTTTAATGAAGCCAGAGCCACAAAAAATGTGTAGGTCAGGGTAAAATGTTTAATTCAGGGGTGTTGCGGGATGTTGCAGTCTCTGACTGCCTTGTTATGTTTGAGTGCAATGACAAGACTGAGTACACTGGTATTGATAAAAATTTCTTTTATGAAAATTAAAAAAAAAAAAAGCACAATGCAATATTTGGAAGAGAATGTGCTGAGGTAATTGTGTGTTGTTTGTTGAGTCGTAACATTAGTGTGTAACTTTTTTTGCCAGCTGCAATTGACTGCAGAAATTTAGTGTGCCCACACAGTGCAAAATCACACAATGTCCCTTCTTCAGTGGTCTTTTTCACCATGAGTGGAATAACAAAAGGATTGCCCTTTAGAATGGGCCATCCTCTTTACCCCTACTTTGAGCGATTACATTAAACCATCCTATACTATTCTATACTAAATGTGTCCACATTATATTGGTATATTCCAACTTCAGCGTAGACACATTCAGGATCATTACTCTATTTCTGTCTAGTTTTAGTAGACATTTTATTTATGTAGTTATACACCATAATAAAAGAGACTATACTCACTGTAGAGGATGGTGCCCTGAGTTGACCTTGTTTTCAGTGTCAGGTGCAGAATAACAGAAGGGTCCCCAACAGTTGTAGGTAGATTATTAGTGGCATCAGAGGGCTGGAGAATGGATGCAAGAGGCTGTAGCTCCAGATAAGATGTACCATCGAATGAGGGAATGTATACTTTGATATCTGCAAATGAAAAAAACACATCTAAAAAATACACAGTCACAAAGGTAGATGAGTAGACTTGTGATATTTAATGTTAAACGTTTGTATTAATTATACATATTTATATATCGACATGAAGAATGATCTATTTAATGTCCTGTACTGCTTTTCCCTTCTTTTGGAGTCGAGTACGATGTGCTTTTATATCACTGGCAGGTCAACCGTGAGCAGAGTCAGCAGGCCTTGTCAGGACAGTGCATTATTTCCCAAAGGAAAAAAAAAGGTACAGTATATGACTTTAAGGACAGGTGAGGATTCCAGCTCAGGTCACTGTTGTCACAAGACAAAGATGATCTTGGGATTTATAGAACGGACATTGTATGCTTGCTGGCTAACTTGCTGCTCAGGTGACTTACAGTCAGTTGAAAGGGGGCATCTTTGTCCTCAGCATAACGATCCTACAGTTCAACTCTCAAGGAAAATGTTATCATCTGACACTTTTTAATACAAAGCGTACACAGTGGTTGGAAATAATGTATCATGAAAGAAATACAAACAGATTCTTGTGACACTTGTGTTTAGTGTTGTTTTTACACTTTTTGTTGGCTTTGACGGTCATTCAATTGGATTTTTTTGTGAATGAATCAACTCATTTCAAGTACACTACAAAGGCTATGAGAAATATGCTGACAAGCTTAATGTTAAGAAATAACATACGGTACTCTGCTCTGCAGAACCAAATTGCCGTCTCTCTTGAAAATTTAGAAATAAATAAAGTGTAATCATAAGGTAAAAGAAGAATAAATCAGAAATTTCTTTAAAACAACAACAACAATGCAATAAACTGAAGAGGAGAGACAAAAAGTATACAACACTGCTATTACAGGGGTCAGGCTAGCACTAAAATTGAAACTGATCGTTTTAATATAGGAAATTGGCTTAAAAAGGGTTGCTGATTCCCAATCATTAGTGATTGCATAAATTAATATCTTTCCTGTAATATAGTTTCGGTTGTACAGTAAACAAATATAAATATCATAAAATGAGAAATCAGACTGTGGTTTAGGCAAAATACAAAGAGCCTTGGATTTAAATGAGTATTTTAGTGTTATCTTTTCATCATCAATTTCTTGTGTACAGTTACACAGATACAGCATTATTTCAAGTTTAAAAAAAAAACATATTGAGATAATTTTCTCCCATGCATTATTAAGTACTCAGATTTGACATGAGTGCCTGGCTGTATCGAGTGTATTGTCCAGTTTACCAGATACTGGTAAACTGGACAATACAATAAGTTTAAACAAGTTTTATTTATGACAGCGGGGATAACACTATTCCTGGGTATCCGTAATTGATCTCAACAGCCCATTCTGAAAGCAGCTTTCACAAGGCTGTGGAAAGAAGCCAGTCATATAGTAAATGAATATAACAAGAGGGTGAATTGCAAGAATTGACACTGAGGACTGCTATGTGGTTTGGGTAACAGCAAGACACAGACTGGGTTCAGTTTAATGATCAGTTACTGCACCAACACCTGAGAAGATTTTCTGGTCAAACTATTTCTCAAATGGCCATAATCTTGTTATCGTCCTCTGTGCCTGTGCTCTGCCATTTTCTGTTATCACAGTGGGTGAGTCATTCGAGGTGAGTATTACATGAAGGAGACCTGAAAACCACTATTTTAAATTTCGAAGAAAACAACAACTTTTTTTTTGTTTTTGTGGAGGGGGCAGATTCCTTTGGCTGGAAGGGACAGCAATCATAAAATATTTGGTAGTAATTTGTAATAAGACAATTTAAGTTAATTTTTAAAGACACCAGAAATTTCACACTCCAGCTCCACATACTGTTCAGAGCTGGAGGCACCACATAATGTGCAGGGAGCTGAGAACCACCGATCAGGCCCCATTAAATTCAAACATAAAAACCAAGACACATCAGTATCCCAAAAATTATTTTCTTTTTTTACAATCATGAAAAGAAACAACCATATTAATCCATTAGATGAGGAAATTCTCTGTTCACATATTGGCCAATGCAACACAAATGTGCTGTAGACACGCATATGTGAAGAGAGATAATGGAGTGACGGGCAGTCATGTGAACTCGAACCTCTCCAGCTACCAGTCCACACTGCATACTGTGATCTGCGCTGGACTTAAACCGACTACCCTCCGTTTCTCAAGACAAGTCCCTAAAGACTGAGGTACTACCAGCCCTTTTATAGGCATTGCTTTCATAGAGGTTGGTCTATGAAAAGAATACCTGCACCTCGGGATAATTTACATTTTGTAATCACATTGTTTTTTAAACAACGGACATTTAATTAGTTGACAACAAAAATATACATAAATTGTCTAAAAGGTTGTTAGCGGGCTTTGATTTAATTAGAGACTATAAAAGTAAAATGTTTAAATAAGAATTTAAAGGCAACTGTTTTGAAAACAACAGCTTTTACTAGAGTTAGTGCCAAAACAAAGCAATGCTCTAATTGCAGAAAAAAAAAGTCTTTATGGGATTGTCGCCATGGCTACTTCAACACTACTTCGACTCAATTTTGATTTTATTATTTCTCTCTTGACGACACTCTCCATCAGTCTCAAATGTGCAAGATGGAAAGGATATAAGGTAATGAGGCATAGAAGGAGGTCATCATCAATACAAAGGCTGAATAATTTTGTGCCTCACTGCTTTCGCTGTTTTTTCACTTCCTCTTCACCTTGTAGGCGCTTACTCGGTAACTAATTTCTGCGATCACTTAACTTTCAATTCACTGCTCGCATACCTGGGAGAATATCTTTGGCCAGGTCCGCGACCTGTGGTGTCTTCTTTGAAGAGACACATATCACAGCTTAAAACTCTGACACACCGGGATAAACTAGCTTTATCTTGACAAAACTGTCTTATGGTTGTCTACCTGATATCAAATACTCACTTACCCACCAGGACTCGGCCTGGATTACAGTACACATGACCAGAGGTGCAGCCCCAGGGTTTTAGCATAAGAGAACAAAACTCTGAGCTCACACGTGTCAAGCTTCTGGTGCGCAGGCTGCACATAAGATAAGTACTAAGACCAGGTAAGTCTGAAAACCAGCTTTACATTGATAGCAATCATTTTGGAAGTCAGAATAAAAGAACTCTGTTTGTTTGTGTGCAATGCCATTATAGGAAAGCATATAAATCTGTTCCAGAAATACATTTGTCTCTATTCCACTTGTCTCTATTCTTTAACTACACAGGGGAGTTTAAACCTTTCCTCGGTATCAATGTTAGAATATAACCAAGAGTCATTTAGGCAATCGCAATAAATATGAAAAAACAAAAAACAAAAACAACCTACAATTTCATTTTTTATGGACTAAACCTATGATTGCTTTGTTGCTTGGAAGTTGGAGATAACAGTTAAAATAATTTTTTTCATTACAGTATTATTAAAAACATTTAATTTTCCCAAAGGTCATATACAATCTTGTATCACAAATCATTCAGTATTATATTGAATGATTTGTTTCAGTCAACTTCCGGTTCTCTTTATTGTGATGAACTCCATTGTCAATTGCCTGACAAATAAAAAAAACAAAAAAAAATAAATAAACTGAGATGTGTATATTAATTTTAATGATGGCATGTCATAGCAATTCTTTCCCTGAACTGTAGAATCGCTATTATTTATTTACACAAAATGGTAATGTCATGGATTTACTTCAGCACTGTATTAATGTAGCTAATATAATCACTGAAAAATATATTTTTGCGTCATTGTGAGGAAAATGAAATAATTCAAATGATTCATTTTTAATTAAATGGTGGAAGCTTTTTTCTCTGTCATACATAACCAATAAATTAATCATAAAACAACTGATTAATAATGTTAGATGACATATGTAATGTTAGATTATCATAGTACCACAGTGGGGCAGAAATTACCATTACCATCATGGGGGAGAGAAAAAAACAATTTAGAAAATTGGAGTGTGGCTACTTTGGCAGGAAATATACACTGCATTTAAGCCAAATTAATTTTTGCAGCGGGCTTTCTTAGGTAGCAAGATTTTTATGCTTTCGTGGTTCACAATGGTACAGTTATTCCTTACCTTTACAGTCAGATGATGCAATGAAATATGTTTAAGTGCTGTTGCTGATCAAGACGGAGCAAGTTTAAATAATTTATGTACTGCTTGGTAGGTGGAACTACATAATCAATAATCTTGTGTTTTATTTTAAAAATAATAAATGCAGTTGGTATATAATGTGGTGAAGCACGTAGAAAGTTGCATTTGTCTCGGCAGAGTTAAAAATACTTTTTTTAAAAAAAGGGAAAGACTGAAGTCAATGCAGCGCATGTAACCAAAACGTGAATGCGAGGGGGGAGGGAGGTGTTGATAGAAGCATCTCAAGGGGGGGGTTACAATGTGCTGATAGAGGGAGCTCAGAGCCATGCCCACATTAACACGGAGCTTTTCAGAATGGAAGTGATTTTAAGCATATTCAATCAAAGATATTGAGGACCACGGACCACACTGGGACAAGACATTTCAAATACAGTCCAGTTGGACATTTGGCAGCTGAATGACATGAACTAAAACAAGCATTATATGGGACCTTTAACATTTAAAAAAAATATATACACAGAAACCAGTATGGATGCATATCAGGATGTTCATTTTTGTCCTTTCTGTTTTCAAAATAGCTTTACAGCTTAACATTACAATTAAGCATGTTTCTGAAAACGTTTCCATCAAGAAACAAAATCTTCATTCATATTTACAAAGCCATCTCGTTCGACAGTCACGCTGGAGAGACACATTTGCATAACCCAGAGGTTGAATCATGATTATGCAAATTCAGATATGGCATCTGGTCCATCAACAGGTTGATCGTGCTGCGTTGTGGGATTCTCTCCCCATATAATGGAGTGGGGGGCCTGTTCCTCAATAGACATACACAGACATGTAAATTTCTAGCATCTCCACATCTCATGTGAAATTGTTCACCCTTATTGTCTGTATTATGCAAGCAAATAAAAATATGTACTTTAATAATACTTGCATTTAAAACACAGTGACTCTTGTATATCAGTGGGAGGTATGTAGGAGTTTTTCTTAGCCACTGCTCTGAGGAGAGAAGCTGCCTGCCAATTATATTGCATTTAAAGCAAACCAATCTGTCATTTTGGGCCATATAAAGAGAAATTTATTTAACTGTGTCCTCATCTTTCAGGTACAACCATGAAATGTTTATACATCTATTGTTTCACTATACAGTGTATACAGTGCACCCTCGTTCCTTGCGGGTAATGCGCTCCAGGAACCACACGCAATTAACGAATCCCGCAATAGAACGACAAACTCTTTATCCTCTTATTTACGGTAATTTAAATGTTTTTGAACCCTCCCCATACTAACATTATACCACCTTCTCTCTGTATTACTTTTTCCCACACTCTCATCGACTGTTTAAAGCACTTTTGTGTCTCACGTAAGTCCGAGACTCACGGAACATATTGTAGCACACTTCTGGATGCGGTCAGCCAATAGAATGCGCGAACGGTTTCACGTGACTGCCTACCAAAAATCTGCAATGAGTTGAAGTCACACTGTATACCAAGTATTCATATAGATATTGTTTTACGTGTTAGCAATTCAACAGTGAAGATGCACATATAAATGTGCTTTTTAAGGTTCTCACTCAGCAAAATGTGACAAAGTAGTGACCGAGCTAAATTTTCCTAACGATATATATTTACAGACTTCGTCAGCACATAAGCAGCCTCTGGACTTCATTTTCGGAAGAAGCGTTGAAAGCATTCTGCTGGATGGCTGTTTGTATGATACTGCACTCAGTTAAACCTGACAGACTGAAAATGCTTCTGAGGAGGAGCAACTTGTCAAACTCAGCAGAAATAACTCTGAAAGGCCAGCTGGTATTAAAGAAAAAAAGTTTATGTGTGACAAATTAAGGGAGAAAAGGGAATTTGCTTTACAGTCATGGAGAGAAAGTCCCTTAAATACGTTAGCTTAAACGTACACTTTGTGAGAGAGGCACACACAGACGAACTCACAGACTTTGAATGTGACACTAATGCGTATCAGCCAGTTTACATGCCATAACTCATATTTCTCAAGTTGAAAATCCCCAAATAATTTTTTTTTCAATTCCATATAGGCCTGTCTATATACTTCCTCTCTTCTGCTTGCTTGATGCTCACCATTTTTCACAGTGAATGGAATGGAAGAGCCCTACAATTAACGGTACATAAATGCAACATTGAGTGCAGCTTGCAGACAGTCAAAGCTACAGGAATCACATAGTGATTACCATATCCCAACAGACAGTGTCAACTAGTAGCTTACCACCTACAATAAAATACAACTAAACCAAATTACTTATTTGCTTGTGGGGCATTTTGAACTGTGAGCTACAGATATTAATGGGGTTTATGTTGTAGACGAAAGGCAGCAGACTTTCCTTTCTCCAGGATGGGCAACACAGCATCTCTGGTGTTATCTTACGAACAAATAGAACAATACTTAATTTTCTTGAGAAATGTCTTCAGATTAAAATAGATGAGTCTATTCCCGACACCCTTGAAGTTGTGTTTTGATTTCAAAACTCACCATCCTAAAATATTTTGGTTTGGGCCCACATGCATGTTCTCACACACACACACACACACACACACACACACACACACACACCCACACACACACACACACACACACACACACACACACACACACACACACACACACACACACATTATGAAAAAATAGCAATAATGTTGCAATGATGCAATGATACTACCACAACACTTTTTATTTGATGTGAATATGACTACATTAATTCAACTAAAGGTATAAAAGTGATAAAGAGGAGATATCCTGCTCCATATACACCAAAACAAACATCCCAGTGTCTTTCCAGAGTGTATTGCATATTATGTTAACTTTATAAATTAGTGCATCAAGAACCACATAAGATTTGATTGACAGTCTTTACTTGTTATCTCCTTTGTCACAGTTTTTCTTTCATTAATTTGTGATGGTCCAATAAGAGCTTTGCATGCCGGCCCACCTCTCACTCTCTGTCTCTCACACAATGTTCCTCCCACACATAAACTTTACTCGGGCAGGTTGCCAGGTGTATTATCGGCAGCCAAATATATTTGGCAACCCATTTTAGCAGTTATGAAATGTATTATCTTTATCCATCCAGGATAATGACACCATCAGCGATCAATTAATCACTCATCTATATACATACTTTGCAGAAAAATAAGTCCGCCCGTCTGTCAGTCCGTTTGTCTGTCCATTCGTCCGTCCTTACACACACACACACACACACACACACACACACACACACACACACACACACACACACACACACACACACACACACACACTTATTTTTGTAAAAGGACCCGAATGCAATGACAAAGCAGCCATGTTAAAATAAAGTACAACAAACAAACAAATAAGCATACAAAGGAAGGAAGGAAAGAACAAAGGAACAAATACAGGAACAAACAAAGGAACGAAGGGACAAACAAACAAACAAAACTCTCAAAGCTTTTATGATAAAAAGTTCAAATCCAAACAATAAAACCTGCCATCACACAAAAACAGAAAAATGAGGCTTGCACAAATCCAACAAACAACAAATACACAAAATGAAGAAAGAAAAATTGGGTTAGGTACAAGTAAAACCAGGAGCAAATGTAGATAATATTAAATGGGAAGCCTCAAAGCGTGTTAACTACATGCACAGAATGTTTACTTGGGACCACTGCAACTAACCCTGGCCCTCAAAATAGCAAAAACAGGGTATCAAGAGAAAATAAACTCCCAAACTGAAAAACCATGACAGTAGAGGAAATTTGTATTATTTATAAGTATAATGGGACTTTTTTTATTAACACAACTCTACCGGATCCAACTAGATCCGGTAGCACTGCTGTTTACTGACATCTGTAATTTTCATTACCAGGGAGCAAATTGTCAAAAAAAGAGGGGGTGGATTTTTTTTAACAGTATAGAAAAAAACAATCAACAAGCCTAAATTTTTTTAGGTTAATGGTAGGCCCTACAAGCCAAAATTCTGAACAGTCAAACATTCATATTTATTACAAACTGAAAAAAAGATTTTAATTTTCTGTGCTGACCACAGTGTGGAAGATGATCTAATTGGGCTTCAGGACCACAGAAGGGCCGATCACGCAAATGTGGCAAAAAGATTGAGCCTAATGTGAATGGTCTGTAAAACGTAACATTAACACCCCATAGATTAAGATTTCACATGTCATGTCAAGTAACTCAGTACATATAAGACTAATGGAACAGTTTGCTCTGATGTCAGACATGTGGTTTTTTCAGCTTCCTGTTGGTGCATTATCTGCAGCGGTTTGTTCTGTAAGAAAACTCGTGTCACAATCTGCCTCTTATTTCATTTTTAACAAACAATTATTGACGGAATTGTCCCCTGTACAAGCCAAAGGACGTATTGGGTCCCCCAGGGATAATTGGTGCTCAGGTATAAGTATGAACCAGTGTTGGCTGGGTTAGGTATCTGCCTAGAAGAATTTACAGTTACTGACCACTGAATGACGAACTTTTTTGCAATTTGACATTAACTATTGGTCGAGATAATAACTGAGAAACTTCATGGAAATAAAACAGGTTAATCAAATACAGAGCAGGTTAAGGTCAAATTTCAAGTTATGTACTCATTGCAGATGTTTGGAAGACAGTGACGTGATACCGTACGCGCATTCTTTTGGCTGAAGATATCCGGAAGTGCGTTACATTCTGTGAGTCTCGGACTTCCGTGAGACACAAAAGTGCTTTAAACAGTCGATAAGAGTGTGAGAAAAAGTAATACAGAGAGAAGGTGGTTTAATGTCAGTATGGGGAGGGTTCATAAATGTTTAAATTACCTTAAATAATAACATTAAAAATTTGTCGCTCTATCGCAGAATTTGTGAATCCCGTGTGGTTCCTGGAACGCATTAACTGCAAGGAACGATGGCGCACTGTATACCTTTTTAGGTACACATCTCTGAAACCTGATGAGATATAATCACAAAACAAAAAGTAACATTTTCAGGAAGCCAGAGGCACAAAAATGTGTAGGTCAGGGTAAAATGATGAATTCAGGGGTGTCGCGGGATGTTGCAGTCTCTGACTGGCTTGTTTACACATGCAATTGTAGTACAATAAAATATAAATATTTAATCTATACAGTTTTGCAAGTGTGGGGGAGTAAATGGGGGAATTATTAAGTCATTCTTTACAACTACATCACATTGATTTTTGTTTCACTATAGTAACAAAAAATGATTGCAATCACAAAGAAAAATGTCATTGTTTACACTAGCACACAATATATCACATGGCAAGAAAAGCAACAAAAGATTCAAGCAGCAACATCATCAATCCACTGAAAAGAAATCCACTCCTTGGTATAAGAGCGTGTAGCGTCTGATGTCTTAGTGCTGGAGTCAGTGGCATGAAATAAATATTTTTGGTAAGTGAAGGAATGAGAGCTTTCACTGAATGTTGAGCAAGTGCTGCAAGGTGATCTTCTCATTTTCAATAAGCAGTGGAGGTTACCATGGACACACAGTGATGTTTCATGCTGCTTATATGGATCTTTAAAATCATTAGTCATATCCTGAATAATTCACATCACTCAGAATTCCAATTGCGGCTGACTCTTTTCTCCCTCACAGTGAAACCTATTAGCTAAAGAGGATCAGCATATATTAACCAACATAATTTGTTGGTTGGCTCTTGGATCGGAGGTCACATTACAGTACGTTTCTAAGCCACTTGCCGCTTAAATGTGTGTTACACATACATAAAGCCCTGTCAGCAGAGAAAAGACAATCCAAGCTTACCTTTCTCACAAAAAGTTCCTGTAAAATGAAGAGGACAGTGACAGGAAAGCCGAGCTTCGCTAGACAGCTGATGACATGTTCCTCCGTTGCGGCAGAGACCGTCATGGCAAACTTGCAGTGGATTTTTTGGTGTTTGTGTGGGAGCTGTCGTTGTTGTGGTCACCTTGTCAGGGGTGGACGATTGAGTTGTCAAAACTGGGGAAGTTGTTAAAGCTGCCACGGCATAAAAAGTATTTCTGTAAAATTGAGCAAAACTTTTACTAGTTTCAGTGGACAGAAATTTAAAATATCATAAAAATGATTTGCTTTTAAAAAATACGAATTTATATTAATTTATATTATCCATGTTTGTTTTAGGTTATTTTCATGCATGAGCTTAAAAAATGTAAACGACAATCAAAGTTTTAGTCACACACGCACACACACGCACACACACACACACGCACACGCACACACACACACACACACACACACACACACACACACATAAAGCATTGTAGTTTTACTACATTAAAACTTTACCGGCATTGGTCCATGTTGCTGCTGGTGATGGCATTAGATGTATAAAACCTTCTCACGTTATTAATCTCAATAATTTCAATACAGCCAGTGAAGTTGTGGAATGGTTTCGCCTTCTATGGACATAAAACAGAGTTTCACCTTTACAACTGCTTGATTGCATTTGAGTTTTTTATTCAGTTTACAAACAATTATATAAAGCTGATTGTGATTGGAGTAGGTAGGCAAGAAACAATATAGTGTTTTTTTAGTCTCACCTGACTGGGTAGATGTGTTTGTGGCAGACCACCTGTGAAGATGTGGTTTGTTCTTTGAATCATGTGTCCCAGCCAGTAATTACTTGCAGTATTTCTGATTTTCTCATAACCAGAAAGGGTTAACTCTGCTTCACAGGGGGTCAGTTGTTGTCTGTTATAAAGCAAGAGGACAATCATGTCAAATAATGAACAGGAACAGACTCACCAACTGTGATTCAAAATAAAAAGCAACATTCTGTGTCATTTGTTGTCACAGGGTTAAAAATGGAGGTTGGAGTCAGATTTGACATCAAGGTTGACCCAATATAAATAAAATAAAGGCTCCAAACATTTAGTTGTAGTTTCTTTTTTGATTTTTGTGTTGATATGTGTTCTCTGCTGATAGGTTATTCTAACAGTGTTACTAACGTTCAATTTCAATAATTTGTCAGTTTTATTAGTAGAGGGAGATGATTAGGCAATTACATTGTGACTTAGATATCTGAATTCTCTTCTTCTTCTTTTCCTTTCGGCTTTTCTCTTCAGGTTTTGCCACAGCGAATCAGTTGCCTCCATCTAACCCTGTCTTCTGCATCCTCTTCTCTCACACCAACTACCTTCATGTCCTCTTTCACTACATCCACAAACCTCCTCTTTGGTCTTCCTCTAGGCCTCCTGCCTGGCAGTTCAAAACTCAGCATCTTTCTACCAATATATTCACTATCTCTCCTCTGGACATGTCCAAACCATCTCAGTCTGGCTTCTCTGACTTTATCTCCAAAACCTCTAACATGTGCTGTCCCTCTGATGTACTCATTTCTGATCCTATCCTTCCTGGTCACTCCCAGAGAGAACCTCAGCATCTTCATCTCTGCTATCTCCAGCTCTGCCTCCTGTCTTTTTCTCAGTGACACTGTCTCTAGACCAAACAACATCGCTGGTCTCACCACAGTTTTGTACACCTTTCCTTTCATTTTAGCTGAAACTCTTCTATCACACATTACATCTGACACTTTTCTCCACCCGTTCCATCCTGCCTGTACATGCTTCTTCACCTCTTTTCCACACTCTCCATTGCTCTGGACTGTTGACCCTAAGTACTTAAAATCCTCCACCTTCTTGATCTCTTCTCCCTGTAACCTCACTTGTCCACTTGGGTCCCTCTCATTCACACACATGTACTTTGTCTTACTGCGACTAACCTTCATTCCTCTCCTTTCCAGGACAAACCTCCACCTCTCTAGCTTCTCCTCCACCTGTTCCCTGCTCTCACTGCAGATCAATGTCATCGTAGTCCATGGAGATTCCTGTCTAACCTCGTCTGTCAGCCTGTCCATCACCATAGCGAACAAGAAGAGGCTCAGAGTTGATCCCTCATGCAGTCCCACCTCCACCTTAAACACCTACAGCACTCCTCACCATTGTCTTACAGTCCTCATACATGTCCTGCACCACTCTAACATACTTCTCTGCCACTCCAGACTTCCTCATACAATACCACAGTTCCTCTCTGGGCACCCTGTCATAAGCTTTCTCCAGATCTACAAAAACATAATGAAGCTCCGTCTGGCCTTCTCTGTACCTTTCTATCAACATCCTCAAAGCAAATACTGCATCTGTAGTACTCTTTTTTGGCAAGAAACCATACTGCTGCTCACAAATGCTCACTTCTACCCTTAGTCTAGCTTCAACTACTCTTTCCCATAACTTCATTGTATGGCTCGTCAGCTTTATTCCTCTGTACTTAGATATCTGAATTCATGTTGTTTATATCTAATTAGATAGCTACACTCTTGAACCAGAGGCCTAAGAATGAGTAGCAGCCACAGACTCCAACATCCTAGTCTACAATTCCAGAAGGCAGCATGGCCAGGTCCCCATTTTTACCTGCCGCAAAGCACACAATGCACCTGACCCTGATGCCCCATTCTTGGAGTGGTGAGTCCACAGGGATGTGGCTCTCAGTAGAGTTTTTGGGTTGTGTTTATCACTCAGGATCTGACTTCAGAGGGGCTCCTCAGTTTTCCTATTCCAGGCAATGTGCCACAGCTCCTTTTGTGCCTTATTCATATGTGGCCTTTGTGCCTCTCTTTGTCTGAACCTTCCTTTGAGACCAATTTGCTTTAGGAGACTCCCACAGGGGATATTGCCACCAACAGCACTGATCCAAGAATTACATGGATACAGAAAAAGGTCCTTGAAGGTAGCAAATCCTTTGGGCTCTTTGAAATATGAGAATGTAACACAAAACATTAAGATGTGTTCATTTAAGCTCGTCTTAAATGGACACTTCACTCTTCATTCTGTTCAAATGTTTTGTGTGAACTGTTTAACACAATTTAATACAATTAGGTGTTTATGTGTACAGAAGTGACACTAGTAATGCATATTTTGCTTGTTTGATTTGATGATACACACTGATTGTTCAGTCCTTACCATTTTTTCTGTTATTGTAAAACTATTAAAAAGGCTGCAGCATGATAATGATGCAGGCTTACTCACATGGAAGCAATGGAAGAAGAATTGCAAGCCCAAGAAAGTTTAGTCAGTATGATGTGTGACTGTGCTACTCCTTTAAAACTGCCATCTTGTATGAGGAGTTGATAACAAAAAGCTTTTTTTTTTGACCAGCAACTTCATCTTCTACATAATTATTGAATTCATCTCAAATTCTTTTAACAATGTGAAATCTTTTATTGATTATACGAAACTTGTCAATACAAAGTTTAAAAACATTCAATAGTTCTAAAAGTAGAATAAACTTGTGATATTCAAAAACTGAAGTAAAATAATGGAAATTTTTAATACAATTCAATTAATTTCTGTTTCTGAACGTTTTGTTTTCTCTAGCTAACTTAAAGGCTTTCACATAACTACTTTGCACTGACCCTTTAGACACTTATGTATTTCAAAAACCAATACTCCATTTTGAAACAACGTGGGAGAACAGATAATTACTTAAGTTCAGATTCTTGACTAACCATCTGCAGCTTGAGGGTGCTTAGGCCACAGATGCACAGTCTTCTCTGCATTGTCTCCCGATACCCCTTGTTTTCTGAGTGGAAGTTAGGTGGTCCATGAAGCAATCTAGTCTGATTGGTTAAGCCTGTACTTTGCAGGCTGTTGCATACGGTGGCTAACACTTGGGGCAGTAACTCCAAGCTGCATAAGTCCTTCCTCTGGAGCCAACATGGAAAAGCGGTTAATTTAGAAGCAGTCTGCCAGAGCGGCCTGGCCAGCAGCCAGAGGGCACTGTGCTCACTGTCCTTGAGAAGTCATCCCCACTGGGTTTCTATTTAACATATTGAAAAGCGCCTTTGACGGGAAGATATATTAAAAGTCTATAATGAGTTAGGCGGTGATGTTGAGGATGGCCATGGTATTGTAGCTCTGGGTCAAATCAGACAAAGATGGACGGACTCGACCATCCGACAATTACAAAGAATTTGCTTTGTGACACCAGGAACCATTTTTTCATGCTCCCAACCCTCTAGTTATGACAGCTCTCTTTCTTACAATGTCTCCAAGGGGTTGGTACAGAACATTATGATTGATTCATACTGCTGTTGTATTTTTCTTGCAAAAAATAAAAAGAAAACAGGGGTGTAGCCTCATAGCCTTTACACCTGATGGGCCTTTAGATGCCATTGCATATTTAGGGCAGTGCAGCTCTCTGCCAAGAAACATGATGCAACCATACCACTCTGCTTTGTTTCGACAGGAAATAATTTGCTCACCTTTGGCACAATATGTTCATAATAACCTCCACTACTTTGCCCTCTATCTGTGTTTTCCCTCTTTTAAAATTTCACCTTCAGAAAACCATAATTAATGCTTTTGTTATCCTTTCATTTATTTTTTTCTTTGCACTCATTATCTGTTATCTGTATGTCCAATCAGAATTTCTGTTCAATGACGATCTCTTTTTATTCAAGCAGATAGCATTAAGACATTGTTTAACATCGCAAAGGAAACCAATCTGACATTGTTTCAGATTGCAGTTCATATACTGCAGCTGCAATCTGAAACAAAGTCGCGTCTTGAAACTTGAAACTGCATCATAATCTTTTTCATGTCAGATTATAATGGAAAGTCGTGGCAATGAGATTGCACATGGGCTTACAAACAATATAACTAAAGGGGACACAGTCTCACTTTAAATCATTTAGACATTGATTTTGTGCTCCACTCTTGCTTGTTAATCTTTTCGTAATAAAAAACGGAAAATGAAGACTTCAGAAAAGCCAATAAAACATGGTCAGTGATCACTAATGCATTTTAATAGGCACATTCTGAGGTTTGTTTGAGTTCTTTAAAATGTATGCCCATTTGCCCATTTATAATAAAATCTAAATTCTAGGTGTACAAAACTGTGGTGAGACCAGCGATGTTGTTTGGTCTAGAGACAGTGTCACTGAGGAAAAGACAGGAGGCAGAGCTGGAGGTAGCAGAGATGAAGATGCTGAGGTTCTCTCTGGGAGTGACCAGGAAGGATAGGATCAGGAATGAGTACATCAGAGGGACAGCACATGTTAGAGGTTTTGGAGATAAAGTCAGAGAGGCCAGACTGAGATGGTTTGGACATGTCCAGAGGAGAGATAGTGAATATATTGGTAGAAGGATGCTGAGTTTTGAACTGCCAGGCAGGAGGCCTAGAGGAAGACCAAAGAGGAGGTTTATGGATGTAGTGAAAGAGGACATGAAGGTAGTTGGTGTGAGAGAAGAGGATGCAAAGGACAGGGTTAGATGGAGGCGGTTGATTCGCTGTGGCGACCCCTGAAGGGAAAAGCCAAAAAGGAAAAGAAGAAGAAGAATAAAATCTAAATTCTCTGTCTGATGATTCCTGCCAATTATTTATTCTTTCCGTGTATTAGTTAGAGCCCTGCTCTAAAAAGAAAATCTGCTACACTTGAGATGAGCGGATAACTGAAGATCAAGTTAATACCACCTGAGATGCCAACACCATTTGAAAAAAATTTGCATAATAATAATTAGCTTGTTGTGAAGTGCCTTTTTTTTTTCTTGATAGGACATCTATATCAACAAGTCAAAAATACACTGAATCTGGGCTTCATGGCTTTATTACTTTTATTACGTTGAATTGTTTGTTGTTTATATTGCAATAGATTTGAACATGAGTTCATCACTGCAAAGACAAGAAAATCAACCCCCAGATCCACAATAGTATTAAATAAAAACACATACCTGATATGAACGATGTGAATGTTACCATCATCAACCTGAATGAATGTATTAATGCGTATAACTCCTTCCTCTTCGGTACAGCAAAAGTCATACTGAAACATTTGAAAGAAAGCATAGATTATCATATGAACTGTATAACCAAGGCAGAGCTGAAATTTTGCACTCAAACATGATAATATCATTGAGAAAGTACCAAGGCAGGGGCAATAACCATTCTACCAGTTATACTGTGTGTGTTTTGCTGGTGAAAGCTTCAGAAGTTGACAGGAGCTGTTATATGAGGGTTAACTAAGTTTAGCATTCCTACTATGTTAGCCTCGACCGCTGTGCTGAGGGTAGGGCATGGGTTAGATGAAGGCAAGGCATGGCCCATTATTGATATCTGACTTCATATATTAGAGTTGCCATAAAACCTCAAGAGAAAGATGGAATCTGTCGAAAGAAATACGTTCAATTCTGTGGTGATCCATTTGCGATACCGGCGCAGGCGTGGTTATAGCTGTCTCAACTCTGATGAATTGCTTGTTTTATTTCATTAGAGGTATAGTTCACTCCCTACAATTCATCTTAATTCCTAGTTCATGTATACCTGTATTTACAAAGTGCCAACATTTATTTTTTTTATTCTATAATTTGTACAGCAATTGTTTCAACCTGGCTTGGGGTTTGTAAATAATATTAAATAATTGAAAAATTGTTTGAATTGCCAAAATTTTGTGTTGGTGTAAGGGATGTGTTTAACCACCATATTGTTGTTATGTTTCAATTTCACTATTATTAGAAAAGAAACATGCAACAACATAGCGCTTGGTAATGCAAAAGCAGGCCACAGCCAAATGTTCTGTCTTTACCTTCAAAATTCCGTTCATGATGAAGAGTTTCATGAAGAAGAAATCATCATTTACAGGTCCTTGGTCCACATAGAGAATAGTTCCTTGTGCCTCTTGAGTTTGAAATCTCACAGTAATGTTATTGAGTGCACTGAGGTCAATACCCTCAAACTCCAGGTATGAATTCCCAAAGTACTGAATGTAACTTGAACCTGGGAAATAAGAAAATATAAAAAGCTTGAGATAGGGGGGAAGAGTAAACAGTAGCAAGACAGACTGCAGTCTGTGCATCATTACTGGAAATTCTGGAGATTCTTTATTGATCCCAAAAAAAAACAAACAAACAAAATCTTTGTCTACAGGGATACCAGGAAACAGGATCAGATACAGAGCAAAAGACCTATGAATTATTTAATATTCAGTTTTCCTAAAGACACCTCAGTAGTGCAAAGTGCTTGTTGGAAATACTTTAGCATGCACCTCCTGCCTTGTTTCTCCATGGCTGCTCTATAACATGCTGAATTAAATGTAAATGTGACCTTTATCCTCAAATAACTCTGGTATCAAAGGTGAGATACAGCTAAAGAGAGTTATGTAGAAGCAAACATCGATAATTATTATTTTGAATGCAAGCGAAACAACTCTCAGAAATATTGGTAGCATCACATTCCTTTTGCTCTCTCTATGGGCGTACTGTATGTAGCCTTATTTGCCAAAAAGCTGTGAAGCATGGAAATGGTACTATATTAGCTGAGAGAAGAATCTTGGCTGAACATATTCATACCAGATTATTACATGCCTCATTTTAGAGTGGAATAACGTTGCTTATATCATCCATGAGAATGGGCAATTATGGGATATTTCAGTAAAAGTTAGAGAGCCAGCAAGTTTATTGTGGGTAGTGATGCAGATTGCTTGAAAGACTGACTGCAATTGGAGGCAAGCATTAAAGATGTTTATTCTCGTTTTTTTGCATTTGAAGTAAGTATGACAAAGTAGAGCACATCTTGTAAAAGAAATTCCTGGATACACCTGCCTCTGTCTGACCTTAAAAACAGTACTCTATATTTGAGAAACCATTGACTTTAAAGTTGTTGCTACTATTAATCGGGCAACTGCATGTGAGACCTTTATCAATATTTGTTGCATGTCAGCTCCTAATAGGCCAGACTGCTTTTGATCTGACAGTTGCCCCCCTAGGGTATTTGGCAAACAAGCTACCTTTTTAATACCCCCGTTTTCTCTGGAGAGCAATATGACCAATACCCTGAAGAAAATCCCCTGACAAAAAAAGTGAAAATTATCAGGAGCAGACCTACTGTGATCTGTGAATTAATGAGGATAAATGCACACAGCAACAATGCTGTGCTGTCTTCTGCTTCAGTCCTGACAATGGGGTTTGCCAATGCTGATGATGGAAAATTACCCCTCAGAGACAAAGCTATTCATTAATTTTAAAGCCTTGTTTAGTCTGTTGTAGTCTTTGATGCAGTCTGAGGCTGCTGCCAGGAGGCAGTACCATACCTCATTAGCAGTTAGCTTCAGTCTCTCCTTCAAAGGTCTCCTGTTTTTACCACTACTTTATACTCTCACACCAGATTTTTTCACCCAGACATTTCAAATAAGTAGTCAGGCTAAATCTAAATTGTAAATGTGTAAGATTTTAACTGCATCCTATCCTCTTTTTCCACTTTCAATATCTCATTATGCTCAGAAGCAACGTCCTGGCTGCTGGTATAAAATAATAAGGAGAAGACGTTGAACAATGCTGACCAGGGAGTTTGCCTCTACTGTACACTCTTCAAAGCTTTTCTACTTTCAATAGGGAAAAAAAGTCATTGCAGTGAGAACATTCTTTGACATATATCTTTCAGATTAGACTTAATTAGGGCCAGTGTAATTACATGTTCATAAAAGAGGTGAAAAAATTAATGCAAGTCATATGTAATGCAGAGAGGTGGAGTGCCATATTGCAGCTTCATCATTGTGCAGAGGTCTCTCAGGTTATACAGATATCCAACCGGGAAAATATGTTTGGAGAAAAATGAACTTAGGATCAATTAATATGAGAGTAGACTTTCGGATGACATGATTTAATTGAAATAGACATAATGTCCCATTAATTTTAAAAAAGCTAGGATGCGAGTCCTGTTTTGTCCCTGATTTATTGGGTAAGGTAATAGACTGACTGATTGAACTTGTCACAGAACACAGATAAAATACTGCTGAGGACCATTCATAGACCGTTGCAGTTTCACAGCCCTGAGGGAAGGCAAAAGGTCATTCTGTGCTGTCCCCACAACCCTGGAAGAAAATGGTTCAAGGGATTTAATGCAAGCTTTAAATGAGGGATTTTAAAGTGCACAAGGGAATCAATTCCTAATTATAGTATGGTATCTTTTTTTTGTCTGTTGCATTTTGAAAATACTTGAAGAAATTTCACCTACACACTGCAATTACAATGCACCCTTGTGCATTCGTACATCAACGCTCGCGACTTCACCTCTTTGCGGGTTTTTGGTAGGCAGTCCCTTGATACTATACTTGTATTCTATTGGCTGATGACATCCGGAAGTGCGCTACGCTCTGTGATTCTCGGACTTTTGTGAGACACAAATGTGCTTTAAACAATCGATAATAGTGTGGTTAGAAGGTGGTTTAATATCAGTATGAGGAGGGTTCATAAATGTTTAAACTATAGTAAATAGTCAGTCAGTCATTTTCAAATTACCACCGCTATATCCGCCGCAGCGGGTCACGGGGAGCTGGAGCCTATCCCAGCGGCATAGGGCGTGAGGCGGGGGACACTCTGGGCACGACGCCAGTGCACCGCGGACTACAGTAAATAATAAGATAAAATTTGTGTTATATCGTAGAATTTGTGATTCATGTGTGGTTTTGGAATGCATTAACAGCAAGTAAGGAGGGCGTGCTGTACACGGGAACACAGCTATGAACTGCAGTTGTCACAACATATTTAGACGCTGCTTGTTTCATTTCACCATGATTTTTCTCATGAATATTCATAACTGTTCACATTATGCCAATGATGTTATGACTTACCAGTAAAGTTGTGACACTATATCAAAATGGTTATAGGCACATGAATCAGGTGTTGCCAGATTAATTATACACCATCCATTTGAAAAACAGGCAAACGTAAACTAGCATTGCACAGAACAAATGCTTGCACTGTAGGTTAACAAGGTGAACGGTGTCCTGATTCTGGTGGTGCACATTTGAGAGGACCCTCTGGCTAACCTCTTACTTATCAGGTTGATTTCGAGGAGCTTAAGTAATTTTGCCTCTGCTACACGTGGCAGCAAAAGATAACGGGTTCACCTGTGCTGCAGTGAACACTCCAAGGAAAGTCAAGCAAATCATAGCTTAGCTGCAGTAAGCCTCCCTCCACCTGCAGTGTCCTTTCTGGATTCCCATCAGCTTTCATACAGCAGTGCTGAAGTACCAAGGTCAGCATTGCTTGTACAGTGAAGGCATCAATTAAGAGACCACGAAGACAGTCATCTAAAACTGGGCACAAAGTTCCTTTATTGTTTCTACTTGCTTACAACTTAACTGATATTTTTATCAACAAAAAATATTTTTACCAAATTTACATACTATGTATTTGTTAATAAAAAATTACATGTTTCTGTCTGAGTATCATATAAACTAACCTCTTAATGTTTAAATTTCTTTTGACTTTATATTTCAGAGGTTGTGGAGCAGTCTTAGGTTTAAAGGAGTACTTTCTGAGTCTATTTCAAGCTACACCGAGGGCACTGCATGCACTTAGATGCTGACCTAGTTAGATAAACTCAGTTTCTGGGTCCCCTTACTTTAAATCTACGTAAAAGAGTAAAGAGATGTTTCAGTGAGATATTCAGTTTGGTGTCTGTATCTTGTGTGTATATTTAACCCTCTCAGTGTGCAATGGCTGAGGCCTGGACCAGGTGCAGTCGGGAAGACTCCATTACGTTTGGACCATAGTGATTTTCTGAGTGTCGCACTGAATTGGTTCAAGCTTGTCTATGTTCAATAGATCTGTTTTACAGGTCTGTGAGCAGTTTCAAAGGTAGACACATATCATCTGTCAAGGAGTTACAATCTGCCCAGTGCTCCCTATTCTTCCTCTCACACAGTTGACTGAATTTAACACCAGTAATGTACAACATATTGTGTTCTATGTCATTTGAGTGTTGAAAGACAATCAAATGACAAATAATGATCAGATTTATTGTCCCCTGGAATTGTTTTTTCTGAAATACAGGCAACAAACATCTAGCTTTTAAAGAATATTTCCAAGAAAAGATGAACAAAATATGACAAACTCTCAATCAAACTGAGCACATAATTTTCTTCCATGTTCCAAATGCCCGAAAATGAAATTTGGTTGGTCAGCCAGAGTCTCTCCTTGAAAACTAGCAAATGTGTGCAGTATTAACCTTTGGTTTGAAAGACAAGGGAAGCGTAGTTCAATAATTTGTCAGAAAAATGCATTCAGCACAAATTGATTGGTTTAATGGCATATCAATTGAAAACATTTAGTGTAATTTTCCTGCTCACATAATGTTAATGGAAGTAATGGCATACTAATGGCAACTATGACTTGATTGAGACGCTAATCTAAGTTGATGCACTGCCATCTTTCATCTGATCGATCATAAAGATTACAGGTGTTATTCTTGGCAGTGAAGTAATTGTCCATCAAAATAATTACCTTTCCAGAAGCGTTGAGTCTGTGTTTTACAGTATATATAAACATAATTCATAGTCACATGGATCTTAAGACGTTTCTTACATCAGAGGGTTGAAATTAAATTAATGTAACACCAAAGGAACACGCATTCAATCACATCCAATTTAACCGAAGTAAACTCTGAAACTTCCTTCTATGGATGCAGTCACTGAAGTAGTACATACCATAACAATTAGTCCTTGAAGCATTTTAATTTAAAGACTCCCTCCACCCTCCATCAATGTAAATAAATTGCTATGCTGATGACATAGCAAATGAGCCCCATTTTACTGTTCAACTTTGTTGTGGATTGGAGCTGGTTTTATATTCTACAGACACAGCCAGAGCAGTTAGACTACCTTCAAAGGGTCGCAACAGACATAGAGGGGTCATGAGATGATTAATGGGTTAAGGAAGATGAATAAAGATGGTTCAGCTGCAGTAAATATGTATTGTATGAAATATCTGTTTTTCTGTAATCCGCCTGGGCAGAGGTCATCGGCTACCAGAGAGCAGACAGTGTGGGAGCTGGAACTTTTTAAATAAAAAAAAAAAAAAGTCTATATATATATAAGAGTAATTACAGTATAATTGTATAGCATTCTATTACTTAAAATAAATGTCTTCATTAGCCTTAATCAGCAAGAGCAGACCACTAAAATATGGAAGCTGTATGGTAGTTATTAAATCATGTGTAAAATACTGTTGACCCTGATCAAAGTATGTACAAAATGCAAAACCAATGCAACATCAAGTGGCACCTCAAACTGAAAAGAAGCCTAAAGGTTCTCCAACAACTCCCACTACCTAATGTAGTCTGGTTGGTATCCTGCTTTAGCACAATGAAAGGGTGCAACTAGTTAGTTGGTAGTTAAGTGGAGTTCACAGAATCAGAGATGATCAAGAAAAATGGATGAAATATCAATTATTTTTATATAAATAGTTTTATACAACAGTTCCCCCAAACTCAATATTTCACAAAAATATTATCCCTCTATTTGTGTTATTATTGTCACTAATAACAAAGTACAACTGTAATTTAAGATTGTGAAATGATACACTGAATATTTACAGTAATTAAGTGGTAGAGGATTCACTTATGCAGTATGGTATTCTGTACTGTTTGTAGTGTTTTAGAATTGCAGTATATTATGACAGTTCTGGAAAGACATATAGATAATTAATATATTAATGTAAAATAGTCGATACGGTTTTGTTTGTTATTATTTGTTTTTGGGCCCAGATTGCATTGATGACTTTATCATATTACACAGGACATTAATACTTCTGATTATTATTCAGACTTTATGTATATAACTTTTTATTATCTGCTACCTGCACGGAAAGAAAAACAAAAACAAAAGTGAAAGTAAATCTTACATCTTGCTATTGTGGTGTAAAGTTTTCTTTGTAAGACTTTAACTGAAATTTAACATAAGTGAAACACATTTAAAACAGCAGTAATTTCTTCCTGAAATGTAGGAGTGGTTCATATACAAGAGCCTGAGGTGGACAAGTGTACAGACATCATGTTATTGTACCTGTGGATTCTTCAGGTGTCGATGTCAAGTTAACTTTTGACCCATTTGATATGATGCCAGGAGTGGTGTTCGTCACAGCAGCCACCAAGTGAACGGTGTCAGTAAAAGGAGGCAGGCAGCTGACCTTGTTGATACCATCTATGCAAGAAAATGCTTCTGGACAAGGACTTGACAGGCAATCATTGTAGTTTTGCTCACAATTTTTCCCCTTTGCATGCAAAACAAATAACATTTAAATATGTAGTGTATTTTCACATTAACACATAATATTTATAGCCAAATTAATATGCAGTACTATATATAACAATTTTATAGAAATGGCAATTCTAAAATGAAATATGTTTGCTTGTTAACTACAAACAATGTATTGCTTTTAAGAGAGAAACAAATTATAATATTTGCAACCCATGTGTTTTGAAGAAATGTTTTTTTGTATAAAGGATTTATAAAAATCTCATATAAGCCTATAATTACTAGGAGTAAACAGATTTACCTGGTTTATAATTAGGCCGAATAAATAATGATCAAATCACACATTAAAGAAAATACACAACAGTTCAATAAATTAATGTGTAGAAAGGACTCAATAGTCTGGACATGCAATAGGGTATTGGTCAATTAAAAAAATAATAAAATTGGATATAAGGTGGGAAGCCTCACCACAAATCCAGGACGACAGAAACAGGTGTAGCCATAGCCTGGATCGTTCTGAATGCATATTCCCTGGTTGCAGGGCTGTGGAAGGCACTCATTAATGTCATCCTCACAGTGAAGGCCTGTCCAACCTGCCAGAAACAAAAGCCCACAGAGTGCCGTGGTGAGCCCCGGCTCTCCCACTTCCACCCTCTGAAGTGAATATCAATCAGATTCTCCTACATTGATTTGCTTCTTTTTGGGTTCACACACATACAAAGACAAGAAACAGCTTTCACTAAGGAGCAAGATGCCACATACATTTTAATGAGCTCAGGCTGGATCATCTTTTTATCACTGTCTTTTTTAGTACTGTATGGATACAAAGTTCTCCCTGGAGAAAAATTGATGACTTTTGCATTACTTTGAAGCGCAAATGATATGTAGGCATTATGATAAACTTGGATGACACTTTCTATGGCCCTTTTCAGTCTAATAAGAGTATTCGTAGATGTGATAACTCATTTCACATCTGGTTTTTGTGCTTATGTTAATGAGCCACAAAGGCTTCTTGTAGGGACATAAAAAGGAAAATAAAATGTTTCCGCAGCTGCGTCATTTTGAAATAAAATGGAGACACTCACCGGACCTGCAGTGGCAGAAGTAGCTATTAATAAGATCTTGGCAAATGGCACCATTGTGGCAGGGTGCTGAGCAGCATTCGTTAACATCCACTTCGCAGAAATCTCCCATGAAGCCTGGTGGACAACTAAAGAAACATATCATACTTTAAATTTGTGAGACTGTCTCTTGGAGCTGTCACTTCCATCCCATGGGTCTAAAATGCTGCATCTGAAAAAACTGCTCATTTTATTTATTTATCAAAAGCCACAGCATCTTCTCTAGTTAGTTGTTTCTTCTTATTAGGGGGTTTATTATTACAGCGTATATTATTATAAAGACATTTTCTGAAATTTTGATAGATGCAGTCATACAATTAGATAACCTGGTAATAAAATAAGGCAGTACTTTAGTGAAATGTTTTCCACTGTACTATGTAATATATGATTCTCTTGGGTGTTGTAATGTGGGTCAGTGTGTCAAAGAAATTATATAAAATGTGCATCAAAACAAAAACACTTATTTATGTTATTTAAATGTTATTTAAATAACATTTGCCTACACAACATCATTATTTAGACTGAAATTCTTTATTATTGCATCTTTTTGCAAAATGTATAATTGGATGGATAAATGCATTATTACACAGCTGAACAGTGCGATTCCACTCATCAATAACAACCTGTAGCCTTAATACAGTAGAGGAGTTATCTATCCAGTATAATCCAGTTTAAGTAAACACAACTCTTTATGGCCTTCTGGACATTAATAGGGTAAAATTCACAAGCAAGACAGCCATTTGTAATTGCTCCCAACCCAAACCAAGCTCCCATTTAAAGTTCTTATAATGGGTACTGAATATGGACAATTAGATCAAATCAACGTTGAATTTATAGTGAATTACTTGACACATTCAGCTGTGTACAAACACATAAAGTCTGAACAGCAAGATGTTCTCCACAAAAATAGTGTAACAGATACCCTCTCAAGGGCTCTGAATTGGTTTGAGTGGACTAAATAATAACTATTTATTACTGATCCATTACTTGAAAATGTAGTGCAGCATCTAGAACATTATATTTGAAAAAAAAAAAAACAAACCTTATTGCAGAAAAGTCTCACTTAAATTTATAGATCACAGACTTAAAATTAGAGGCCTTATCCGAAGGGGAGATAAAACATAATTCATTAATTCAGCAGTGCATAAAACCAACTGTGTTAATTGTAATGGCTCTCTGTCATGGAAATTTGCTTTAGATGAGCTACACCTAGAGCAAAGGGAGGTACCACTTCTTTGTTGCAGATGTCAGCCCCACTGGCTTGAATTTTTGGAGAAGAGTAGTAATTTTGCAGATGGACAATGAGCCTATTCATGCATCAAACCTACCTGAGGCCAGAAGGGGCCAATGGCTCGCATGGATCTCCTATTCACATTTACCATACTTCAAACTAACATAATATCTCTGGGGATCTTTGACTTTAGATAAGGTGACACAAGCAAAACAAAAAAACAAAAAAAATAAAAAAATGAAATGATGCAGATTCCCTGTTTCATCAAGAGTTTATAAACTATATTTATGAGGCTAAAACTCCTCTCTTAGAATTTCAGTTTTGTTGCCGCCTGACATCCATGCGGTACAAGTGCTTTAATCATGCAGCACAACAGCTGAAAATGAGCAATAGGTTTATTGCCTAACCTTTTGTCTGACCACCATAATAGAGAGTGGAGTGCTTTGGAGTTAATTTGCTTAACAGGTGCATAAATGAATGTGTACACTTCAGATAGAACGTGCAGACAAAACAGCAACGCATTTCATGTTTTGTAAATGTGGTCTTGCCAAGAAGCTATTGCATGACTGATTTTATCTTATATGCCATTAGTCAGTGCAGACTGACTGATCATCTTATCATTCAAGTGGGAAAAATGGATGTGGAAACACCTCGGTTTCCTCTCAGACAAACTTTTTGTAGACGATTGTACTGTATATGTATATGATGATTAAGTCACTGTGGCCAAACACCACATTGGAAACTGCTACTCCCCAGAAAATTTATCGATAAATCCTTCACCTAGTGCTGCAGAGGCTAACAGAAGAGTTAAGTCTGTATAAATCTGCACATCTGCTTTCTGGTGGTATAAAAAGCTTCTTTCATTTCCACAAAGTACACAATATATCAATGCAGTAATAAATGTAAAATACTTGCTTGTCATCATAACTTGAAATCTAATTAGTTAAATAAACCTCAACTCCATCAAACAGAGAACTGACAAAGAACAGAATTTAAAGGAAGCCAAAATAAATAATGCACAGATATAACAATAAATTACATTTTATGTCCAAATCCTGCAGAAAGCATAGAATGCACAATCATCTTATTGCAGATCTGAGGGATACTGAAGGACATAAAATGTGAGCATTGATTAAGGTTACCCCTGTGTTTCCCTCTGTGGTGCTTCCCTATATTTACATAAATGAGTGTACAATGAATTAAAAATCATAAAATACTGTGAACCAAAGTGGCGGACGATCCTGTGTCAATACTGTAAAATGCACAAACCCATTTGGAGTGGTGCTAGTCTAGGATGCATTAAATCATGTCACTGAGCAGGAGCATATCACCAAAAGGTTAGCCAATGTAATTAACAGCAAGGCATCCGGGGAGCTGCTGTGTCAAATATGCACACACTTACTACATACACCTTGTATTCAGATACACTTCATCACTCAAGGGAAAATGTGTCAGCAATTAAAAAGTAATGATTCACTTGTGACCATCCTGGAGGACTACCACTGCGGCCCATATGTAAGACAATATGTATGCTTAGCTTGCTAGAGAAAAGTCCTATGTAGAATGGAATAGAGTAAGGGAGGATTATTAGAATGCAGTTTATGTCCAATATTTTGATCTATGACTAAGAATTCCACCATATTTGGTCTTTCACCTTTCATTAAACTTTGTCCCTTTTAGTGAAACTGTACATTTTTGTCTAAAACCATAGCACGGCTTGTCAAATGTAACTGACAACTGAGAGTTGGCGTCAAGATTACCTTTACAAATTTGTTGAAGTCTTACTCTTTTTAAGTCTTTTTTTTTTTTTTTTGAATACAGTGCACCCATGTTCCTTGCGGTTAATGCGTTCCAGGAACCGCATGTGGTTAACAAATTCCGTGATAGAGCGACAAACTATTTATCGTATTCATTCATTCATTCATTTTCTCAACCCGCTTCATCCACTTGCGCAGGTTGCGGGGAGCTGTAGCCTATCCCAGCTTGTCTTAAGGCGTGAGGCGGGGAAACTCTGGGCGCGACGCCAGTGCACCACGGAGCTACACACAGACACACAACACACACACACAGACCCTCATTCCTATGGTCAATTTGGCACCAGCCAATTAAGCTGAAGCACATGGTTTTTTTTTTAGGTGGGAGGAAGCCGGAGAACCCAGAGAGAACCCATGCAGACACGAGAACATGCAAACTCCGCATAAAGCAGGGCTCGAACCCGGAACCGCCTGGCTGTGTGACAACAGCGCTACCCACTGTGCCACCATGCCACCCCATTCATCTTATTATTTATGGTAATTTAAAGGTTTATGACCCTTCCCATACTGATATTAAACCACCTTCTATCTGTATTACCTTTTCCCACACTCTTATTGACTGTTTAAAGCACTTTTTGTCTCACATAAGTCCAAGACTCACAGAACAGCGTGTACTTCCGGATGCCATCAGCCAATAGAATGCGCGTACGGTATTACGTGAGTGTCATCAAAAATCCGTGATGAGTTGAAGTCGCGAGTGTTGATGTGTGAATGCACAAGGACGCACTGTAGTTGAAATTTTCTATGCAAAGCTTCATGTTACAACAATAATTTCAAGTCATATTAGAGAGGTACATCACAAGCATGAAAACTAGGAATGTAGAGTATCATGTTATATCCAATCCAATCCAATCCAATCTTTATTTGTTGAACACTTTACAACAACCAGGAAGATTTCAAAATAACTGACCACTGAATCACTATAAACACCTTGTCATTTAAATCTGGAAAGAACCAGACAAATAGTTTTGTATTGGATAGTATAGTATAGTATTGGACAAATAGTTGACTGGCAGTGATTGACTGCAGATCTGTGCTTGTATCTTAGCATTCCATTTAAAGATTATATTTGAAATGCCACGGCCTTTTCCTGTAGGACACTTTCCATGTATAATACTACTTTCTGGTAACAATATTTTAAACTTTATTCTCTAATTTTCTGTTCCAGTGTTGCAAATGTTTTGGTTAATGCTTTGGTTTTACATTATCATGATGTAAGAGTGGCATTTAAGCGCCTTAAATCCAACTAAGACCTGGACAGTGACAATGTCAGCGTAATCTCCAACAAGCTTCATTTTTGCACGGACACTAAATTTTTTGGCTGGAATTGCTTCTAAAATCATAGCTCGCTCAGATGGTCATAAAACAAGTCCCATGTTTACTCCCCATACATGGGAGTAATTCGAAGTTTGCTTGACCTGCCCTGCTGTGATCGCAAAGCTAAGATAGAATAGATGGAAAGTCACCCTCCAGCGGTGACAATCAATAGACCTTTTTCACAGGAGTTGTAAAATAAATGGTAAATACAGATCTAGTTGAGATAATTAAGGTTCTGTGTATTTTTATGTTTCAGAGAATGTGCAGTTAGCCAGTATGCAAAGAACAGTAATCTGACTCATTTTATCACGAATGCAACAAAGCCTTTGGCTCAGTACAGTATTTCCTGTCACTGTGCCTAAAGTGAAAAATTTAGCCAGGCTTTACATAGATCACGTAAATCCAATAGTTTAAATGCACGACACATGAAGAGATATTTAATCAGGAAATCTTGTTTCAATAATACATCATGATTTATTGAGCAGATGATGGTTTCAGTCTCATTATAACGTAACAATAAATAATTGACTTTTGACAGTTGGCCAACTCACCTGCATGTAAAGTTTGACCCTTCTCCATCGACACAGGTGGCTCCGTTGAAACACAGTGAGTAATTGAAAGCAACATTTTTGCATACATCTATATCAACCTCACAAGTTTTCCCTGTGTAACCATCCTGACAGAAACATGCATATTTATCGATAAGATCCACACACGAGCCCCCATTCAAACAGGGGTTGGAGGCACAGTCCTGTGAATGAAAAAACACAACATCCTTACAGGAGAGAAACACAAACACAATACCAGTAATATCAAATATATTGGTAGATAAAACTATGAAGTAATTTAAAAAAAAGTTCAGAACAATTTTTTGGCGGGTTAAATAGGAGGAAATCACTATTTATTGAGCTAAATGTTCTCAGACCCTGAAAACAGCTCAGTGTTTTATCTCTAGAGTCCAACACAAGCCTTTGCTTGGATCAATTAGGCATTAGCATTTGATTTTAATCAGGTATTTGTACAATGATTACATGATCCTGATAGTTCAACCGACTTATTTTACAGAAAAATCAATAAAATTTGTGATACCAAAGCCAAAAAACAATTACAAAACTCTCAAGACATTTCTCTAACAAGTAGTGGGTCGATTAATTAAACACAACTTACATCAATGTTTGTTTCACATCTGCTGCCTGTCCATCCTATTTCACAAAGACAGGAGTAGGAATATATTCCGTCTTTACAGCTGCGAGGGCCAAAGAGATGGAATTAATATTATTCATTAAAATTACACTACTTGATGAAACGAGCATTAATATATATGAAGGTCTTTTGCCATGTAGTTCATGTAGAATCCTATGAGAGCAGGGGAGAGACAGCCTTTGGAATGAATATTTCCCCTTCAACAGAATTAATGACTATAATTTCGAGACCACTGGGACAACCTGTAAGTGTATCACATTAGCTCCTTACGACTTGTCACATATGTCGCCACTCACTGCGCTAGCAAGGAGTGTAATTAAAAATAATTCCATGCTATTCCTGCATAATTTGCAGTGTTTCTGTTTCAAATGGCAACAAAAAATCAGTACCTCCCATGAAGACAATGCGCTGACACACATTCATCAATGTTGGTTTCACAGTGGAACCCAGTGAAGCCGTCAGGACACATGCAATGGTATTGATTTGGCGCATCAATACATCTTCCACCATTTTGGCAGGGGTCTGATAGACACTCATCGATGTTGACATCACAAAATTGGCCTGGAAAATAAAGAATGGTTTAATAAGACAGTACATGTTTAGCATCTTATGAGGAGAAAGGTTTTTTTTGTAGTTCAGTGCTAGAGAAATTTATAAAAATCCAAATGAGGCATTACAGTTGTTTTTTGTTTTTGTTTTTTGGTAGGGGGAGGGGGCCTCTTAGGCATATACAGCTGATTTAATTAAGTAAGACAGGTAAATTCGATTCTTCTGTCTAGTTCCTCACCTCAAAACATCAATACAATTCTCAGAAACAGAAACAACAAACAACCCACAAATTTAAATGCTTTTTTAACAAAAAAAAAATTCCAAAAGTCTTCCTGTGACTGAATTTTGGATCTCAGGTAACTGAATTTGCTGCTACACATTGACACACACATTGGTTGGTTTTTATTTATTTATTTTTTGCTGGGATTTGTTAAAATGAAAATCTAAAATTTAATTATTGCCATGATATGTAACAATTACATAGAAAGCCGGACTCTCATTTATAATGTATCCTGCTTTATTGCAGTAATTGATTAATTTCAACAGATACATTTGACTTCAGTGCCAAAATAATAGTAAATTAAAAAAAGCCAAAAACATAAGAGTTCTGGGACAGGTTTTTGTGAACTATTTACTCAGAGTGAGATCATGTCTGGTCAAAGGAAATCCTAAACATCTACATCTTTAAAGGATGGTAAGTCAAAAACCCGGCCTGACAACTTCAGATTTGTACAGCATTCCGAATACAGTATGATTATATGTCAAGTTAAAAAAAAAAAAGCGGTTTATTCCTATAAGAACTCATTGTCCATTAGAATCCGACTCACCAGCCTGACATGTTTTTCCCCTTTGGTCTCTTCAGGAGCCTTTGATATAAAGTGATCACAGGCTGACGGTGATGGTAAACATGAATGTGTTTTTTGGACATAACTGGCACTGCATTAAAAGCATTTCTTGGCTCTGTAGCTCCAGTTATTAACTCATGCTATTTATTATGTTTCTTTTACTGAAAACACATATTGAATACTTTGAGTGGAAAGGCTTCCTAAATGGTTTTAACTTTACTCTGTGATTTTGTTATGACACTGTTAATCATTATTGGAGGAACAGCCTTTCATTTCCCACTAGAATTACACTTTAACTTTCACCATTCAGCTTCCAGTAAACAGCGATAGAATCAAAGCACAATGAAGAAATATCGTCCCCATCAATTTCCCTACATAAGGACTTGTCCGAACAGATTTTTGTCTTCAGAGGACAGATAGAGATTATATGACGGATGATTAATCCAGTTCAGGCTGAAACAATGTACATGTCCAATGAAAGAAGAGCTGCGACTAGCCCATTGTAAACATATAGCAGCATGTCATTCTTTTCCATGTCAGCCTATCTTCTGCATCCTCCTCTCTGACACCAACTGCCCTCATGTATACCCTTACTACATCCATCTACCTTCTCTTTGGTCTTCCTCTTGCCTGGTACATCTATTTTCAACTCCCTTTTACCAATATACTCTCCTCTGGATGTGTCCAAACCAAACCATCAAAGTCTGCTGTCTCTAACTTTCTCTCCTAAACATCTCACCTTTGTTGTTCCTCTGATGAACTCATTTCTGAACCTATCCATCCTGGTCACTCCTCGAGCGGACCTCAACATCTTCATTTCCTCCACCTCCAGCTCGACTTCCTGTCATCTGTTGAGTAACACTGTCTCTAACCCATCCATCATGGCTGGCATCAATACTGTCACTAATTTGTACATCATGACTGCCTTCATCACTGTAATAAACTTTGCCCTTCATTCTAGCAGAGACTGTTGCTCTGGACTGTTGACCCCAAGAATTTAAAGTTCTCCACCTTTGCCATTTCTTAACCTTTTAGCCTCACTCTTCCTTCCCCACTCCTCTCATTTATGCACCAATATTGTTTTACTTTGGCTAATCTTCACCAATATTGTTTTACTTTGGCTAATCTTCATTTCTCTCCTCTCTAACACATGCTGAAACCTATCTAAATGTTCCTCCACCTGCTCCCTGCTTTCATTACAGATCACATTGTCATCTGTGAACACCATGGTCCATGAGAATTCCAGTCTAATTTTATCTGTCAGCCTATCCATCACTGCAAACAGGAAAGGGCTCAGTGGTGATCTCTGATCAACCCCACCTCTATTTTGAACTTCTCTGTCACACCTGCAGCACACCTCATCTCTGTTCTGTTGCCCTGCTACATGTCAGGTACTATTCTAATGGACTTCTCTGCCACTCCAGACTTCCTCATGCATACCACAGTTCCTCTCTGGGTACCCTGTCAGGCTTTCTCTAGATCGACAAAGACGCAATGTAGCTTCTTCTGACCTTCCCTGCACTACTTCATTTTCCCTTTCATTCATTCATTCATTCATTCATTCATTCATTCATTCATTCATTCATTCATTCATTCATCCATTCATTTATTCATTCATCTTCAACCGCTTGTTTTGCTTTTGCTGGTCACAGTGATTGCTGGAGCCTATCCCAGCAAACTTACAGGCGAGAGGTGGGGGAAACTTCGGGTGTCGGATGCAGCCACATGAAAAACAAACAACCAGTCATGCACACACTAACACCTACTGACAATTTGAAACTGACCAGTTCACCTGAAGCAAATGGTTTCAGAGGAAGCCGGAGACCCCAGAGACAACCCACGCAGACACAGGGAGAACATGCAAACTCCGCACAGAACAGGACTCAAACCTGAAACCATCTTGCTGTGAGGCACCAGCGATACCCCTTGCATCACTGTAACGCCCCATTTTTTTAAATATCATTTTTAAAAAACCCATGATACACTCAACAAAAATATAAGACTTTTGTTTTTGCTCCCATTTTTCATGAGATGGACTTAAAGATCTATAATTCATTCCAGATACACAATATTACCATTTCTCTCAAACATTGTTCACAAATCTGTCTAAATGTGTGATAGTGAGCACTTCTGCTTTGCTGAGATAATCCATCCCACCTCATAGGTGTGCCACATCAAGATGCTGATCTGACATCATGATTAGTGCACAAGTGTACCTTATACTAGGCCACCCTGAAATGTGCAGGGTTTTTTTTGCTTTATTGGGGGTCTGGGGACTCAGAACCAGTCAGTATCTGGTGTGACCACCATTTGCCTCATGCAGTGCAACACATCTTCTTTGCATAGAGTTTATCAAATTGTCAATTGTGGCCTGTGGAATGTTGGTCCACTCCTCTTCAATGGCTGTGCGAAGTTGCTGGATATTAGCGGGAACTGGTCCACACTGTCGTATACGCCGGTCAAGCACATCCCAAACATGCTCAATGGGTGACATGTCCGGTGAGTATGCTGGCCATGGAAGAACTGGGACATTTTCAGCTTCCAAGAATTGTGTACAGATCCTTGCAACATGGGGCTGTGCATTATCTTGCTGAAACATGAGGTGATGTTCATGGATGTATGGCACAACAATAGGCCTCAGGATTTCATCATGGTATCTCTGTGTATTCAAAATGCCATCAATGAAATGCACCTGTGTTCTTCGTACATAACAGATGCCTGCCCATACCATAACGCCACCACCACCACGGGCCACTCGATCCACAACATTGACATCAGCATAGCACTCACCCACACGACGCCACACACGCTGTCTGCCATCTGCCCTGAACAATGTAAACCGAGATTCATCCGTGAAGAGAACACCTCTCCGACATGCCAGACGCCGTCGAATGTGAGCATTTGCCCACTCACGTCTGTTACGGTGACGATCTGGTGTCAGGTTAAGACCCCGATGAGGACAATGACCATGCAGTTGAGCTTGTCTGAGACGGTTTCTGACAGTTTGTGCAGAAATTGTTTGGTAATGCAAACCAATTGTTTCAGCAGCTGTCTGAGTGGCTGGTCTCAGATGATCTTGGAGGTGAACCTGCTGGATGTGGAGGTCCTGGGCTGGTGTGGTTACACGTGGTCTGTGGTTGTGAGGCTGGTTGGATGTATTGCCATATTCTCTGAAACACCTTTGGAGACGGCTTATGTTGGAGAAATGAACATCCAATGCACGAGCAACAGATCAGGTTGACATTCCTGCTGTCAGCATGCCAATTGCACGCTCCCTCAATGCTTGTGGCATCTGTGGCATTTCGCTGTGAGACAAAACTGCACATTTCAGGGTGGCTTTTATTGTGGGCAGTATAAGGTACACCTGTGCACTAATCATGATGTCAGATCAGCATCTTGATGTGGAATACCTGTGAGGTGGGATGGATTATCTCAGCAAAGCAGAAGTGCTCACTATCACACATTTAGACAGATTTGTGAACAATGTTTGAGAGAAATGATAATATTGTGTATCTGGAATGAATTATAGATCTTTAAGTCCATCTCATGAAAAATGGGAGCAAAAACAAAAGTGTTGCACTCATACTTTTGTTGAGTGTAATTTGGTCCTCATAATATGACTCCTTCACCACGACAATGCACCTCTAGAATCTTAAACTATGTTAGTATCATTAAATAACTTGGATAGCTATTCAATCCTCAACATGTAATGTCAATAAATAAGAAAAAAAAATCTTTATCTTTCATGAACATCTTTGAATAAGAACATGAACAACAGGTAGTTATTGTTAATATCAAGAAAGTATCTCCATTGTACAGTTATTGTTAAGAGGCTGTACAGTATAATCAAATGATGAATGCTCATTGTAAGTAAAACACATGAGGAAACAATAACTGTACCTTAGTGTCCCTGACCAGACTTGATCAAGTGCAGCATTGAACTAATTGAAAAGCGTGTCTGATACACATGTTCTATCAGTTATGAATACATCTCCATGACAGCCCAATCCATAGAAATTGTCCTTCATGCAATCTGCCGACAAAAAAACGAACCTGTGAATTGTCTGAGAAAGAACCCGTAGCTTGACTGTCCTTCACCAGTATTCAGTCTAAAAATTTCCAAGTATGTCGCCTTCATTCAGAGAGTTGATGGTGCTGATTAATAATGCAAAGCTCTCAGAAATAGCATTGGGATGACAGAAGTAATGGAAAAGAAGGGAGAGTTGGAGTGTGTAAGCAATACTAGATAACCGTTTTTTGTTTTTTTTTCACATTCTATCTCCTGTCAACAAATCTGTACAGCAATTCAGAAGACAGTGATAACTGTGTGTAACACTTTGATGCAACACATGGGTCAAAAGTGACTCAATTGTTTGCTCTACATCTTTGAAACAATTTTAGCTCATCATTCACTATTCCAGGATTTCCCCAATTAATTTGTTTTTCATGATCATGTATCATGCATTCATTTTTTTTTCCTTTTTTACCTTTCGACTAACAAATCTTGCTATCACTAACATTCTATGCACAACATGGATCAAAAATAACTCATGTCTATTTTTCATGTAATTTAATGTGTGGCTGAGCGTTTCAGTGATATATCTTTGAGAAACAAATGGTCAGAAATGAAACACATGCATAGTATTGGCCAGCAAGATAGAGACATTTAAATCTATTGTTCTTAGCTAATTATGGGAGCAAACATA
The DNA here is from genome assembly GCA_013358685.1 of Antennarius maculatus. Taxonomy (NCBI): domain Eukaryota; kingdom Metazoa; phylum Chordata; class Actinopteri; order Lophiiformes; family Antennariidae; genus Antennarius; species Antennarius maculatus. The sequence continues at coordinate 8,475,698 of CM023616.1, read as the reverse complement.
TTGTAGTTAGTTAGCTAACTACATGGCCAAGTAGTTAGACCCCTATCAAGAAGTCAACCGAGTCAGTGGAGATTTATAACTCAGATCTTAGTTTCACTGGTAACCTTTCTGTGATGAGCTGCATGCAGGTTGTTGTCCTTTGGAGCACAATGCAGAATGACAAAGAAGTGGATAATACCAGTATGAAGAAACCAGAAATGAACCAGTACTCCAGCTACACAAGAGGAGTGTCACAATGGATCAGATGGTTAGCACCTACTCTTGTAAGCTGAGAACACAGCGGTGGCCCATGGCCCAATATGCTGGATGTTACCACCCTCAATGTTTACCCCAATTTCAGTGCACAACATTCTGATTACATGGTTGGTGTGACTAATGCTTGCAGGCTATTCATCAAAGAGCTGGGCAAATAGCTTGTCATGCCAAATATGATGATATGCATGGAGGGCACACCAAAACTCCAAAAAGCATATTACGAAGGCAATCGGAAAATGTGGATCAAGAAAACAAATGCCCCCACTCATCCACAGAAGAACTTCAGAGAGGGGGGGCAGTGGACGAGGACAAGGTATGCAATCTGCACGCGTTCCAATGACAGAAAGTCAGCAGCTGGTGTTCCCTGTGCACCAGGCCTATATGCAAGGTGCACAAATATGTAGTGGTACTTTGCGAGGCATATAAAAATTGCAATCGCACTTGGTGTTGTTGTGATTTGATGAGTTGTATTTTATTTTATTTGGTTACATTTCACTGGTTTACATTTGTCGTATTAGAGACACAGTACAGGTCAATAGCTGTGTGCGTGTGTATGTCACAGATAAACATTTTGCAAAAATCAAATGCATTACTTGTTCTTAGTCACTGCTAATGCAAGGAATTGAAACAAATTTCTATTGTAGCATTAAATTACAAAATTTTAATGCTACAAAATTTTAACTTGGATTAATGAGTCACTTTTGACCCATGTGTGTAAACGTGATGCAATAATACATATTTTTCAATGTATGGGAGTAAAAATCATGATTTGTGGTAATCAAAAGCCTAAACCACTGCTCAGCATTTTGGTAATTTTTTTAATTTAAATGATGAGTGTGTGTGTGTGTGTGTGTGTGTGTGTGTGTGTGTGTGTGTGTGTGTGTGTGTGTGTGTGTGTGTGTGTGTGTGCACGCCTGCAAGTACGTTCCAGCCTGTATGTATGTGGAATATATATATTCTTTTTCCAATCTCTTCACTTGGTCAAAACTGAGAACACCAGACAGACAAAGACAACAAAAAAATTAATACTGCACTGGTGTCTTTAAATTTATGGTCGCAAAAGTTAAAATGCTCCTTTTAATAAGAGCACTAATTGTAAGTTTGTAAAAACTGACTAGGAATGCGTCAATTTTATGGTTCTTTTTTCTTTTTCATGCTTTTTCATGACTGATGCTCTAATTATGTATTCTCATGTTTTTAATCTGGGTTACAAGTTGTAAAACACATTTGGGGTGACATTTTACAACCCAACAAAAACATTTACAGGATTGAATATGAGATATGAGACTATATAGTGAATATATCATGCTGCACACTGGACAACAAAGCTCTAAAATAATTTTTTTTTATATCAACATGGAAATATAATTAACATACCTGTAATTACAACTACATAACTAGATGGATTAGTTTGCAGGGGAAATTAAATCTGAAATTGTGTAAAATTGCACAAAAATATTTTAAATCATTTTTAATCTCTCTCCAATTGAGAGAAATAGTAAATTAAATACTGTATATCAAAAAGTTTAATTTCCATTATATGGGCATAACTTTTCAAAAATAGCAGATCTCTACCGAGAGCAGATGCAATTCATCAACTTCACTCAGTTGAAGACTGAATTTACCGAAGCCAGGCAACACTACTCAAGCCAGAACGTCATCATCCAACAATGTGCTGACTGAGGAGGCTGCAACAATGTGCTGATTGCACTGTACTATCACTCATGGGAACACACTTCTTAATGATGGGTGAAGTAGAGAAAAGAGAAGGTGACGAATTGTGTGCTTAAAACATGATTTATATAAACAGGATTACCCATTAATCATGTTCCCGTAATGACTTCTCACCTCAGTACTGAACACAATGCTTATAAATAAATATAGATAAATAACACATTATTGGAATTCAAGACCCTTTTAGACGAAATGGTTTAATTAATGATCAGACAGCTGAGATCATGGCGGGCTACCTACGAGATGCTGCGTCCTTTAAAACATTAAAATGTGACAAAACTCTTGTGCTTTGTATAAAATTAAAGCAGAATTACACATGATGAGGTTAGAGCTTAAACAAAAAGCAGTTATTAGACATGTGATTCAAGTTGCCACCTGGCTTGCTAGAAGATAAGTACTGTGAAATAAAAGTATCAGTCCTACTTTAATATTTTCTCTGAAAGTGGGTCAGCTGTTAGAAATGCAAAACATCTACCGATAAAAACTGGTAGAGGCATCAGAAATCTATGTAAAAAATTTTCAATCAATTATTTTTCTTTTCAAAGCTCAAAAATGTAACATGTCAAATAGAAAAAAAGAAAACACCGTGATAAATGGCTTTCTAGATGTTGCAGTTTTATACATGGCCACAAACATTAGTCTCCAAGATTGAGGTACCTAAAAGTATGAAAATACGAGAGGCCCTCTTTAAACATGGTGCCTAGTTTGTCTGTTCTGGGCTACTACAGAAACATACTGATCTCTGGTCCCTTTTAAAATAAGACTTCATTCCAATGTAGGGAATTCTCATAAAGTATTAGGTATTTATGGATGAATGTAAGCTTCACTACAAATATCTAAACTGGCAACCTGCACAGGGTGCCTCACCCTGATTCACTGTCAGCTATCATAAGGAATTAAGAGAAGAGTATTCTCTTAATTCCTTATGATACATTAAACCATAAAAAAATATCTATCATGCACCTAGTTAGCTGCTGTTAGAACCTGAAGATTTAGTGAAGGAGCAGAAAATGCATGTGACATGATTGACCATCAACCAAAGTAAAGAGGAAATGCAATATGAATCCATTATGCCTTATTCACATCCATGAAAGTAAGCAGATATAGCACTGGACTGATGTACAGTGTGTCCTCGCGCATTCGCGCATCAAAACTCGCAACTTCATCTCATCACAGATTTTTGGCAGGCAGTCACGTGATACCGTACGCGCATTCTATTAGCTGATGGCATCCGGGAGTGCGCTTGGGTCCGTAAGTCTTGAACTTCCATGAGACACAAAAGTGCTTTAAACAGTCAATAAGAGCGTGGGTAAAGGTAATACAGATAGAAGGTGGTTTAATGTCAATATGGGGAGGGTTCATAAATGTTTAAATTATCGTAAATAATAAGATAAATAGTTTTTTTTTATTTAATTTTTTTTAATTTAAAAGTTTGTCGCTCCATTGTGGATTCATCAATCACATGTGTTTCTTGGAACGCATTAACCGCAAAGAACGAGGTTGCACGGTATTAGTAAAAAGCTTCAGCTGCTCTGGTCAGAATTAATGTTGGCGTGTTGGGTATGGGAGAAAAACTACTTCTTTTCCTTTCGGATTTTCCCTTCAGGGGTCAAATTTCTTCCCTTTCAGGGAGAAAAACTAACTAATTAATTAAATTATTTGTTGGTGGAAGCGGCATGGTGGCGCAGTGGCTAGCGCTGTCGCCGCACAGCAAGGCGGTTCCAGGTTCGAGTCCCTCTGTGCAGAGTTTGTATGTTCTCCCACTTCCTCCCACCTCCAAAAAAATGCGCTTCAGGTTAATTGGCTGTTCCAAATTGCCCGTAGGTGTGAGCGTGTGCGTGCGTGTCTGTGTCTCTGTGTGGCTCTGCAGTGCACTGGCCTCGCACCCGGAGTTTGCCCCGCCTTACACGCTCTGTCAGCTGGAACAGGCTCCAGCTCCCCGCAACCCGCGCAAGCGGATGAAGCGGTGTCAGAGAAAATGAATGATTTGTTGGTTGACATAAATGTGACAAGACCATCAGGTGACACACAATTTACTTCAGGGGGAGAAGAGATGGGGCACCATACCAGCACAGAATGACATTTCAGTCAATTCCAAACCCTCTGCAAAAACACCAACTGATAAATCACCCATAGATTGAAAATTTAAAAAGGACTAGGATAAATAGGAGTTCCAAGAAATAACAACATCATTGTGAACTAATTTGTATTTTTTATGAAAACTTGCATTGCTGTTCCTGGACTCATGTTGCTAGAACAAATACTTTGTAAGAGTTCTCACTGGTTTGAGCCAATCCAAACTGTATCCTCTGGGCGCTCACTCTCTTGGGAAACCCTGTTTCCTCTGATTTGAGCAACAGAAAAAGTAATGACTTATACTATGCAGCGTGTAGGCCTAATAATAAAAGCTGCTTCTGTGGGAATTGGGCCATGTGTGTCAGGTTCAGCTCTCCAGAGTAGCAATACCTCAGAGATTTCCCCCCTCTCTCAACTGGGGAAGGATAAATTGATGATACAGTCTGGAAGACAAATGAAATTAATCTTCCGAGTACCTGACAGGAATCGGCTTTAGATTCACACACACAAGCTCGCACACACAGGCTAAAATAACTTGATATCAGTGAGTGAAAAATAAGACAAATGGACTGAAATAAGACACTGGTGGCATTCTGAGACTAAAGAGCATGATGAAATAAAATAAATGTAACTATCGGACACAGAGATGTTTTGATCAGGGATTTATCTCTTGTTAGCTTTACTGAAGGGCAGTCACTGTATCTTTCAGTGGCAGCTGGGCCAATTAAAAGCAGGCATTGTGTAGCAGTTTTTATTATATTGAGCCAGATCTGCTTCCGAGTTGCTCTGGTGACCACTGGGGTCATGATAAGCTTTTCAGACCCCTGTATTGATCTTCACGTCACCTAAGGGCAAAGGAGCTACCTGTGAATCCAGGGCGACAGATGCACTTGAAGCCCCCGGGTGTGTTGATACAGATGCCCTCATGTAGGCAAGGTGAAACTTCACACTCGTTCACATCCAGGTTGCACAGTGTTCCAAAATAACCTAGAGGGCAAATGCAGTGAAACCTAAGGAAGAAATAATTTATTAGTAAATGAATGCACTGCTGACCAGTCACAGTAATGACAGCATACTTTTATCATTTACTACTGATTTCTTTATCAATTATTTGGAGAAAAACTGCCAAACCTTAACGTGTGACCCATTTTTCACTTTTAAAATGACGACAGCTCTTTTCACTAAACCTGAACAATGTGGCATTAATGAAGCCTCCCTCTATTTAACTTCATTTCAACAATGTCTGAATGCATATTACTGAAGAGCATAGCCCATAATATACAATAATACAGTTTACTCAATTCAAGTTCCTCTGCAGCTGCCGGTAAGTATAATATTCCCTGCAGAAGAGATGGTTATCTTGCTCGCGACTGAGATGATAACACATCATATGTCATTAGATGCCTCTGCGCTAAAATCTTTTTCATCAGTTAAAGGTTTATTCATTGGTAATCCAGTTACATCAAATTAAATTTCTCAAACATGCTAAATGATATTTTCTATCATACAGTACAAAAGAGCTGTGTAATTATGTGAACTTGACAGGTACTGGTCTGGTCGGAGGCACAAAAGGCATTGACAGAAATGAGACACTGAATGTTGAATGAGTATTTGTCCCCAGTGTGGATGGACTTTGGTCTGTTGAGTCAGGGACATGGAGATAGCAGCGTGAATGGTGTTTGCAGTGGACAGCAAGGTTAAAACACACCTGATGTGAACTTCCTGGTTTGTGCAATCAGGGAGAGTGCTCTGAGCAAGGCCAGGTCACATGGGAGTGAAATCATGGCGGGAGACAAACTGGAGACAAACCATTTAGGACTCAAATTGGCCCTGGGACTTCTCTATCCATCTGTCGGACTAAGCCTGGAAGCCCCGGGGCTCCCATTAAGCACAACAGAGCGAAGCACCAGTGGAGTAGAGCCCAATCTAGATACATGATGTGTTCTTGCTGAGTTCGCTCTCTGTCTTTAGAATAGCAGCTTATGTGTGTCAAGGATGAAGACAGTCTTGTTATATAAACTGGAACGCGTTGAAGAAGAACACCATAACCTTGTGTGCTTCAACTTTCAAATCAAACCCAGGATGTTAATTTTGCCTGGTTGTTACTAATATGTGTGATTTTTAAAAGCACACAGGAAAATAACAGGAAAGATGCTCACTTGTTCACAAGGTCTTGACAAAGGCCAGCATTGTGACAAGGACTAGAGGCACACTCGTTGATGTCTTCCTCACAGTGAGAGCCAGAAAAGCCCGACTTACAATGACAGCTGGAAAGGAAAAATCATTAATATTATATATTTTATTCCACCCCCCTCCAAAAAAAAAAAAAAAAAAAAATCTGAAATTTGGAATCACATATTTAGCATGATTCCATATGCCAGGCAATTTGTGTAGGCTTGTTTCAATGAAACCAAAGTCTCCATGACAAGAGACCAAAATTTAAGACAATTTTACCCCATTTCAATTGAAAATAGTGCATTACAAAAACCAAAATTAAAAAAATGACAACACCTTAGGGTATTTTTATGCCCTTGAAACTCTGTATAGAAATAATAGTTTCTCGTATCAACACTCAAATTTGTTGATGTTTAAAATCATTACAAAGCCTGACATTTTATTGATTTCCAAGACATAAAAAAATCCTGGTTATGGTTAACACTACTTACCTGTAACTGTTGACCCAGTCTACACAGTTTCCCTGGTTCTGGCATGGATTTGAACTACATTCATCGGTGTCAATTTCACACCGACTTCCTTCAAATCCTAAAAGATAGATGAGATGGTCATGGATCAGCAAGCCCCACTGCATCCTGAAAACGTCAGGACCGATGATAACAAAGGCCCCACTGAATGCCATTTTAATGGAACTAGTAGCCCCTGTAGCATATCTCATCTTCCTGTTCTCAGCACTTACTGTTTCCCCTTAGAGAGTATGTAAGTCTAATAATACTTTAGTGCCATGGACAGATTGGTCTGAGGGTTGGTGGTTTGAGGTTTGGGAGGTGTGTGTGTGTGTGCTTGTGTGTGTATGTGTGTGTGTGTGTGTATGTACCATTGTTCATTTGGGTCTCTATGTGTGTGAGAGAAAGCCAGCCAGCAGGGGAACATCTTGTTAAGTTAGGGTAAGAGGGAGAGGAAAGCCCAAGAGCTCCTCTGCCCTTTTCATCTTTTCATTAGGGGGTTGAGGGGCATGATGGCTAAGCAGATCAGCATGGATATTTTGTTGTACTTTTGAACACAGCCAGGGAGCTTGCAATGTTTTGCCTGTTGGAGGTATTCTTTCGACGTTAAGGTTACAAAATTAATTTTTTGCTGAATAAATTAAACCAAATCCCATTGTTTCCTGGAATAAAAATTATGAGTGAATTAAAAAAATGGGAAATTCATTGTATCGGGGCAGAAAAGGACCAATGACTCATGGTCTGAATTGAAATCTGAAACTTCTATTTTGAAGACCATTTGCCTCTCTACTTTGTGATCTCAGACTCATACCCACTCAGACTGAGCCTAAAACCTGGACTAAAAATGTATTTAAAGACATGCTCTGGGTGTCCTGCTTTGACTCTCTGAGTGTTTTAACTGGTACAGGATTATATATCATTGTCCAAATGCTCATGCCAAAAAAAAGTCTTGAAAATGGTGAAGAAAAACTCAGGAAAGAGAAATGAATAGTATACTATTATATTATTAATAGCACCCTTTTTCTAATTTCAGCACTTTTAAAATTTATGCTATTATGAATAAAATAACAGTAATATATTGGAAAAAAAAAAGACCAAACATTTGGCATGCATTGATGCAGCATCTGTGAGCCATTATTTCTGGTTTGCTATTCAGCAGAATGGGATTCATTACTGTTGATTATTATTTGTAAAAAAAACAAACCCCAATGACTTTAGAACTGAATGACGCTCTATTAGCAATCCTCAGAGTGCATTCTGCATCAGCTACATTATATCTGAAAAAAAATCATATTTGGAATACAGTACACCCTCACGCATCAACGCTCGCAACTTCACCTCATCGCGGATTTTTGGTAGGTAGTCACGTGATACCATGCATACATTCTATTGGCCGACGGCATCCAGAGATGTTCTCCGTTCCGTGAGTCTCGGACTTACGTGAGTATTTAAAGTGCTTTAAACAGTCGGTAAGAGTATGGGAAAAGTTATTACAGATAGAAGGTGGTTTAAAATCAGTATGGGGAGGGTTCATAAATGTTTAAATTACCGTAAATAATAAAATAAATAGTTTGTTGCTCTATCGCAGAATTCGATCATAGTATGTGGTTCCTGGAACGCATCAACCGTGAGGAACGAGGGTGCACTGTACTGTAAATCATATTTAAATAAATAAAGATAGCAGACTGATGTTAATAGAAAACCGCAACCCTGACAATTCCATGTATCTAAGAGCTTTAAGAATGAGTTAAGATGAGAAAAAACCATGAGACCACAGCAAGTACAAAGCATCTGGTGAATTATGGGACAGCACAAGTTTCCAATGCTAGTCTGTCAATCAAAGCAATGGTGGAGTACCTCCGGGACTATTTTGGATGTCACCCTAATGTAATGCATCTTCTGCCACTAGCAGTGACTGGAGGCTTTGCTTTGACCGAGTACAGAAACGGTTTCCCAAGACGAGTCCTCCCGTAGTCAGTCCATCATCTGACTGGAGCTGCAGTGCTGCTCCTGCCAGCAAGCGTCTCAGCGGAAAACAAATTGAGGGTATTCAATGCGGATAGCTAACAATCTCTGATGAACATTTCATCTGAGATGCAAGTGATGTCTTCATTTCAACACTATGGATTTGATTCAGACAACAGCATTTGTTCCTAAAATCTTCATATCAAAGTTGCTGTCAGTGGGAATTGACAATTCCTTAGCACTCATTTAAGGTGAAATTCAGTTTCTAAAACATATACAGTGGTACCTCTACTTACAAATGTCTCTACTTACGAAATTTTATACTTACGAAATTTCTTAGCAAGAAAATATTGCCTCTAGTTACGAAAGAAATTTCGACTTACATAAGGTAAAAATACAGTATTGGCTGATACTCGCAGCTCCCACAGGTTCTTGAACGCAACATTCTAATAGCTGCTCTGCTATTGGCTATTACCTAGTATATTCCTGGCATCCCATTGGCTAAGAGGGACCTCTGTGTGGCGCTAGATCGGTGTTTATGCAGGGTCCTCATCCTCTCGACCTGTGAGGTGTTCTGATATTTTTACGTAAATATATTAACTTTTTGAGAATTCACTATGGACCCCAAGAAAGTGATGGAGAAAAGAGTAAATGAAAAGACGAAGAAAAGAGTTTTTGTCCATACAAACAAAGTAAGAGATAATAGAAAAGCACGAAAAAGGGACGCGTTTGGTTGATCTCACCAAAGAATATGGCCGTAATACATCTACAATCGCCACGTTATTAAAACAAAAGGAAGTTTAAGGGAGTTTAAGGCATCGCGTGGGTGGTTGGAGAAGTTCAAAAGGAGGACTGAAATTCACTTTGTTGTTCAGCATGGTGAGGCAGGAGCGCATGAACCAAAGAGGGCAAATGAGGACAGCAGTTAAAAGGTAAATGACCATCATTTTTATTCTTTACTCTATTCTTTGTTTTTTACATTATGCACAACCCTCATTTATTGTGCGATAATCTAATCGTAACATGTATTTGTTACATGTTTTGATGCACTTTAATGCTTTATAAAACATTTATGTCGGAATTTTTGGGGGCTTGGAATGGATTAGGGCATTTGCATGGAAAACGCGTCTCTACTTACGAAATTTTCTACTTACGTAATTCCTTCCAGAACCAATTAATTTCGTAAGTAGAGGTACCACTGTCTCATGTTCTTTGTGGTGTTATCTAAGTTGTGATTGTGTTACTCCAATGACTTAAGCTACAAGTCAACCACACCCATCTATTTGTTGATTAATGTGGACTATTAAACCAGACATGATGAAGTGAAGTGGTATGTGGAGCAGACTGGTTGCTGATGCACGGTCTCCGTGGACTATGCTAAAGGCATTGTCTGTTAAATTATCTGAAATAATGGACACACATGAGTTGCCTCCAACAGTCCCTTTGTTGCATCACTCACAAGTAACCACTGTAACCTTTACCACAAGAAAAAACTGACTATGATGCACATTTTGAAGCTCAAAATGATATTTAGAAAGAAATGACCATTAAACCAAAAGTCACTCAAAGAGTGTGAGTACAGCTTCCACTGACAATCAGCATCAGCCGCAGTAGCGTGGAGTTTTAGTTTGCTTGAGTCTGAAGGTTATCACTCTGCTATATGGCATTAAAAGTCCAAGATGTCTTTTAATCAGCGAGCTGAACAAATCAGATAAAAATAAAGCAAGTAAACTAAGGGGCTTGCTTTGAGAAAGAAAAAGGGATTCTCAAGGAAGATGTCCATGTAACTCATCTGTTAAATATCTAAGTAAAAGCATGCACACGTTTTAAAAATGTTATGAGATCATAACTTTTTAAATCATTGACAAAAGTAAAAACTGATAAAAATGGCACTTAATACAACATCGTGGTTAATGTCCAACTTTATTAAAACCAAGTGTTATTCAGGACAAAATTCATGGTTTGATACAAAAGATACTAAATGCTGGTTAATTCTTGGATAAACACTGGCTGTCTGCTGAGGGAGGTTAATATGATCATATGACCCTATATGACCCTCAGAGCACTGGCAAGGTCAGCTAATGTTGAAAAACCTTGCTGCTCCTAGGAAGAATGTAAACATGGTTATGTCCTAGGTTATGTCTGGGAGTAATATCTGGAGTTGCAGAAAATTGGATGAAAGATGTTATGACTACATTGATAAGGGAATGGACGGTTGAAACAACAATGTGCCATGATTGCAAAAATTCAATGTATGAAAACATATTGTGATGACGGATGTGCTTGATTTAAATTCTGGGGATGGGGACTACACAAGAAAGGTGGCTTCTAACCGTCAGCCCTTTTTTTCGGACGTTGTTGATGTTGCAAATGAGATAAAGTCTGTTGTAATTACGAGTCCGAAAAAATAAACAAATAAATTAAAAAAATAAATAAAGATGTTGTGAGCGCTTAAGTGTTTGTCTGTTAATAAAAGGTAAGGTTAGAAATAATGGCAACTAAAAAGATTTATTCAAATTTCATCCTGAAACCTAAGTACTAATGTGCAATAGACTCAACTTCACAGTCTCCCAACATTGATAATAAGCCTATTCTCTTGACTTTGCTGCATAAAATTATAATTTTCTGCCAGCATGAAGGTCTGTCTCTGCAGATTTACATACAGGACGTACTTAGTTCTCAGGGGTTAAACACCAATATGTTAGAACTTACTGATGACTGACAATTTTTATCAAGGGAAAATCTCTGACATCACTACGTACTCATTAAATGTTTTTTTCTGCTGTTTTTAATGCAGCAGCTGCACTGGCATGAAATGGAGGTCTTAATATCAGGAAAAAAGCACCTTTTGCCCTGAGAAAAAGAATATCAATAGTGTGCTGAGACCTTTGCTCAGTGAATGAAGGGTCATGGCTTTTTACTGAGACTGAACACTGACTACATTTTAATGTTTTATTGCTTCCCATTTCAGAATATTGATATCATGAGCTAGAAATATCTGAAATATCTTTGATTAGAATATACAAAAAAACTAATGTATATTCTATTTTGAATTTAGTTTTGTCAGTCTCCAAGTTCAGCTACTCTCTGAGCCTGGACACTTAATAATAAAAAAAAAATCAATAAAGATTTTATTTTGCAAAACCATTTAAATAAAGTTATGGTTATAAACCATTTCACAAATTTAGATGAGGTAATAAATGTAATTTGCATGAAATAGATTTATATGATCGAATGGTTAAGCTGAACCAGTTAGTTCTAGTTAATCTACGCAGAAACCGCAACGTAAATAAATAAATAAATAAACAGCTTAATAAATGAGTCTGTTTGGGGTTTCATGAGTAAAGCCCCATAAGTTGAGGTATATTATATTTTCTTTTACTATACAGTTCTAAGAGAGATCAGGAGATCATAGTTATTTAATTACATCTACTGGAACACTTTCTCTTATATAGAGACTCATCACATTTAAATCAGACTGTCTATCTCCTCTATGAAACAGAATAATCACCTAAAATGAATATAATAACTACAGTCTTTTACAACACATATTTGGAAACACATTCTTAACAAGTCTTTTTCAATATGATATTAAGTTTATGTCACAGATTCACAGTAGCTCATTACCCAACTGTTTGGGAGGACACAATCTCAATCTTGTGGAAGGTGAAGGCTAGTGTAGCATGCTGTACAAATAAAGGGTTTTTTTCTCCATCTGGCCAGGAACACCTCTAGGGATATTCTGATCCATGGAAACCAAATGGGTTTTGCATGTAAAGGGACCACACAATGTTCCTGAACTAATTCACTATATATCAAGAATCAGATTCCTTCATTTCATGATTTAGACTCGAGGCACAAGGGCTGTGCCATTTTTTAATACGTCACTTTCAAACACAGAAATATGCCACGACTCAATGATATGACAGTAATGGGTGCCAGTGATGTGCGGTGAGGTTCATGGCTAGTGAGGCACTGATTTCATTATAATTACATTTACAAAAATGTGAACCTACAGTGTAGCTTATTCAGCATTTAATAAGGAACAGTGAGTGGGTTATTGTTAAAGTCCCATAGCAGAATTGTTTACACGTATGAACTGTAACACACAATTAGCACATTTGATTAAAAAAAACCTTATTATATTGTTGCCTACATGTTTGCTTTTATGTTACTTTTACTTATAAATGAAGTCCATGTGCCGCTCCTTTTGAACAAAAGCGTCGAAAAAATTTTGAGTTGATTTTTATAGTAAAGCAAAGAGAACGGAAAATAAATGAACGGCTGTAGTTTGCTGTCACTTCTTCTACGGCCGAAGAAGAGGAATCCTTGGCCGAATTCCTGGGATCACAAGCACCCTACCATGAGGCCGGAGAAATGCGTGCCTCACTGCGTGCACCTTCTCAGCCGTTTTAGGACTGCTCGACTCAAGAAAGGCGTTGTACACATACAGTTGTTCACAAAAAACACTGTAAATTATATACATTAGCTAAATTATGGGAATTTAGTTCATAGAGGAAACGTTTTTGCACATTTTAATAGCGACATATAGAGAGATAGTATTACAGTCTCACATAGCTACCAGCACAGCTAGTCGAGCCATTGCGCAATCCATGGTGAGGCTCGGCTGGCTGGTGCCTCACCGCAGGTCTCTTCTCAATATTTCAGCGGCAAATGTGAAAATTCAGTGATTTTGAGAAAAAATAACCTAAAATTGGTGACATTAAACGGAAAATAATTATATAGTACACATCACTGGATAAATATAACCATTTAATTTATTTCTTCCATTTTTCATTTTCTCTTTCATGAGGACAGGTGAGGCCGTGCCTCACCTGTCTCCCCTGACCGCACGTCACTGATGGGTGCATAAGAATATTACACAGGATAAGTAAATATAATGTCTGGATCAACCTTTATTTTCATTTAAATACAAGAAGTAGAGGACGACATGGTGGTGTAATGGGTAGGATCTCACAGCAAGAATGTTTGATTTCTTTCTTTGCAGCGTTTGTATGTTCTCTGGGTTCTCTCGGGGTTCTCCCAGAATTTATGTGAATTGATCACTACAAATTAACCATAGATGTGAATCTGTCCATTTGTGGCTGTTTGTCCTACACATGATCCCACAATGTGCTGGCGATACATCCGGGGCTTACCCCGTCTCTCAGGCTGCTGGGATACACTCCAGCATCACACACTGTCAGCAAGGCGTAAAAGCAGCCTCAAGAAAATTGATGGATGGATGGAAGGATGGACATTGAAGTAGAGTGCAAATTAAATATTGAGATAGAATGAAAAAGGAACAAAATACAAAATGAGATCCAGTATTTATTTAAGTCATTATATATTATTTGAAACTGCATTAGCACAACAATAAAGAAAAAAAAAGTAAATAATTAACATCAATCCATGAAGAGGATTTGATTTGTGGTGGTTCTGCATTCTGAAACTCTAGGATTGTCATCTCTATTTCTGTACACTAGTATAGCGGATATACTACAAGTTGTAGTTAAAATTCAATTGAATTAAATTGGATATAAGGTCCACAATCAGATCTGAACTCTGGATGTATTTTGGCTGTTCAAGGTGCCCGCTGTAGAAACAGTTTGATTAACTAAGCAAGGACATCCAAGCAGGCACATTTTGTACAAGACTAAGAACCTCATGCAACTTTTCAAGTACCAAGTAAGTGATACTATATGTGTTTGTTTGATTCGTTATGGTTGTCTGCCAGTAACCCCCGCTCCAACCTCTACCCTGACTTTCCCATTTTCAGGTTGCTCTTCTATCAGATTTGGCACTCCCTGCAGTGGGTCCTCATTAACAACAAACATCTGTGCTGGTCAGGCAAGATGACTTAGGCCTCCTGGCCAGAGCCACCTCAGAAAGTCACAGCTAGGAAGAACAAAAATGTCCTACAGGAGCCATCTACAATTAAAATGGGATAACAGATTCCCTTATACTTTCTTTAAAGAAGATTATTTTTATGGTTCTGGTTTCATTCTTGCCTCCAGGTTCTCACAGTACACCTTTGTAGACAAAACTCATCTTCATTGTGGCTGTGTTTTACAAATTCCTTTATGTTAGTCCCAGCAGACACCTGCTAATGGTTCCCTTTTTGTCTCATTGAAATTACGAATCCTAAAGTTGCTAAATCACCGTTTTAGGGAGACTGATACAGTCAAGTAAAATATCTTAGGAATGGATAACTACTGACCCATGTTTGTGCCACATTCAGAATATCAAGTATGGGGGATGTGACTATTACAGATACTGTGGCGGTGCCTATCTTTCATTAAATAGTCATGTCCACAGCTATTAGATATTGTTAGAGCACTGGCCATGAAAAGTTTGACAGTCCATCAGAGTGTAACCATTGTCTTCTAGCTGTCTTCACATAAGACACAAAGTGCTCCCTCAATTAAAAAATACCCACTTTGTTTCATATAGCCAGAACCCAAACATGTAACCAAAAATAAAGACGATAGAAAAAAAAAAACTTTTCAGTAATGACAATTATTGTATGACAATTTTAACGACAATATTTAATACCAACAATGACTTGGGACAACACAATTACAAATTAACAAATTTGTTTTTTGCAAAAACTAAGAACCAAGAACCAGGTAACAAACAGATTTTTTAAAAACTTTTTTATCTCCACTAGTAGTTAGTGCATGTAATGGCATGACTCCTGTTTTTGAATATTTTTTTGTCCTGCATGTGCTTGTATGCTGGCCCATTCAACAGGTTTAAAAGAGATTTAAAGAACACTTTATGGAAAGGTGGGTGATTAAAGTTTGAAGTCGAAATACCTTCAAAATCCATGCTTCAGTCTACCCAAATCATCTTCAGCTATTACTATTACTATAGACATCTATTTTGTCTGCCTATCTTTGTCTTTTTGTGTTTACAAGCAGGATCAATTCTGGCTTGGATAGCTTGACCACTGATCCACTGTTTCCATGTCTCACAATTTGATGTCATCACGTTAAACATGGTGTCAAATAGGTGCAGTGTATGTCAATAACCCTTGTAATTGCAAAACACACCCAAGTCTAGAGAACTAATTTATTTCTACCATACCTTTGTGAGCGGCACAAAACTTTTATGTCTGTCCTGAGGCATGTTTTACTTTGAAAAAGTTTTTAAGTGTGACTACATACAAGAACACTAACTGTCTCTATTCAAATGTGAAACATGTTCACTTGAAAAACCTGCAATGGAAGTACTTTTTATTACGTAAATTTTACTTTGAATTTAATTGCTTTGTTCTTATGTCCACTTGCTGTATTTTGTTCCAATTAAAGAAGGTCAGAGTTGAAGGTCTGAAGTGTAGCTCCTTGCATTTACATCCCATGTTCCCAATTCATTACTTTATTTGACGTCACCTGCTACGACATGAAATAAAAAATCAAAAGCATAATCATGATTTAAAGATGTTGACATAATGACTTATTGGTGTTCATTTCATAACAAGTTAACCTTGATAATGTTCACTGAGCAGTGTTTGTCTTGAGTGTGTGGGATGAGATTTGCTTGTGGCAGTAAATCTGACAGAGACAGGCAGACAGATTCTATTTTAATTAGGTCTAGGGATGATGCAAGAACTACACCTTAACAAAAAACCTATCCTGAATGGTAACTATCAATATAGTAAAACTGATGCTCTGCAATCAAATCATGAGTTGAGTAAGTGCTCAATGCTTGTTCAGTAGTAGGCATGTAGGATAGATTTATGTTGAATAATAATGAAGAGTAGTGAGTCATAGTGCTTGTGTGAAGAGAGAACAACTAAACCCACGCAAAGCTCTCGATGTAATGTATGCAACCAACATCCAATTTCCTATTCCTCTCCAAGGAAGCCTTCTGAATTAGTCACTCTATTTATGGCAGCATCCTTTCATGTCTGTGTCAACAGAGCTATTAGCTACAGAACAATCCTGAAGAATCTTAATCTGTTTACTGATACGTTTAAATGTTAAAGCATTTGATTATATACAATTGTTATATAATGATTCCATTTGATGATATAATATTGAACAGTCAACTATGATAAAAGTACGTGTTAAATTTAATTATCTAATACTCGTTTTTTAAAAGGCTGACGGTATGAGGGTTGAACTTGAATAGACTGTAGAGAGGTGAACATGACATCACCTTTTTGAATGTCAAGACATGTCATTTGGATCTGTTGTCACATTAAATGGCCTGTGGCACAAACTTGCAAACAATTCACTAGAGGACCAGTGAAGTCTGTTTTTCACTTATGAAAATGCCTTTTTAAAGCATATAACATATGCAGTGCATTAAAAATATGTAGTTTGAACTACACATTACGTGGACTAGGATGGCTTTATGAGTTGGATTCTTTAGTTGTCTTGCTATTGGAGTCTGAAAGTATGGTTACATCATCAATTTAGAAACATGGTACCACAATATTTTATCAGTTGATACCAGCAAAACTAATGGCCATGTGTTATTTGGTAATAGATGATGCAATACAGCAGCTCAAAGCTGTCTGACAATCCAGGAGCCACTTTGATATTCTGCAAGTCAGTGTTCAATGATAATTATTTGTCTTTATGTTACAGTGTTTGCTTTAAAACATTGAAAGTCAGTCAGTCAGTCATTATCGTAACCCGCTTAATCCGCTGACGCGGGTCGCGGGGGAGCCGGTGCCTATCCCGGCAGTCTCAGGGTGTGAGGCGGGGGACACTCCGGGCACGACGCCAGTGTACCGCGGAGCCACACAGAGACAAACAACCACTCACACACACATTCACTCCTACGGTCAATTTGGGACCGGCCAATCAACCTAAAGCACATGCTTTTGGAGTTGGGAGGAAGCCGGAGAACCCAGAGGGAACCCACGCAGACACGGGGAGAGCATGCGAACTCCGCACAGAGCGGGACTCGAACCCGGGTCCGCCGTGTTGTGAGGCGACAGCGCTACCCACTGCGCCACCGTGCCACCCAACATTGAAAGTAATTAATCTAATTTAATTTTTAATTTTTTAAATAATTTTAATACACTGTTATAATCCCCGAAGGGAAATTAAGAATGCACACTCTAGTTTTGTTAGTCTCAATCACACGCATGCATGTTAGTGTGTACAGGCCCCTGTAATACACACAACCACACACAAGGGGGCCTGCAGGCATGCAAGGGAGGTAGAGTGGCAGGCAGCTCCTTCTTGGTGCGCCTCAAATGAGCAATTTTTGTGCAGGGGACGGCACCTTGCTCAAGGGTGCCTCGGCAGTGCTCCGGAGGTGAGCTGACACCTCCCACTGTCAGCTCACCCCCGGGTATTTTTGGGCGGGAGCGGGAATTGAACCGCCGATCTTGAATCATAGGACGACCCGCTCTACTGCCTGCTTTACCACTGAGCCACTGCCGCCCCTATTAAAGACAAAAAAACCTCAAATCTTTAATTAAAGAAAGGATGGTAAGCAGGCAGCAGCATAAGGTAAAAAGAGAATGATCTATCTGTTCATTCTATGCAAGGTCATCTATATATCAGAACTTTACTGATTTGCTCTCTAGACCAGTTCTCTAGTTCATTAATACTGAAACCAGAACTGCTCCCAGTTGCAGTTCCATTTGTGTTTGAGTGTTTACTTCTACAAATGCCACAACTGTACGAATGTATGTGAGAGGCAAGCAAAATAGAAAGGTTATATAAATACAGTTGATTAACCATTCAGAAAAACCTGGTTCTGGCAACTCAGATTTTTCCACAACAAATAGATTAAAAATGTTAAAAAATGTAAAAAAAAAAAGAAAAAAGGAAAAAGAAAAGTCATTCATCAACCACATTCTAGCTAAATAGACTATTCAGTCTGCTCCCACTGGCAGCAAAAATAAATATGTTGCCTATTACTTTATTATGACACAATCGTTTCCATCTTAATCTTTCTTTTGACATTTACTATTTTTTCTGTTGTAGAGGTAAGATGGGACAGATAGATTAAAAATCAACTTTCATCATCTCCATTAATAGAGTGTCTTTTCAGAAGACTTCATAAATTTCAGCTAGAGGATACTTAATTAAGTTTAAAAGTGACATTAATTTTTTTTTATTGTTTCTGATGAATGTTTGAGTCTTAAACAATGCTCCTTGTTTTTACATTTTTTTCAACAATGTGCATATTTGCTATATACTTAAAGTGTTGCTAAAGTAGAAATGAATACACCACAATTATGAAGCTGTGGCGGCGCGTATTCACTCACCAGCTGGACATCTGCAGGAGGCTGTTCCATTGGAGCGTGTCAGGCAGGTGGAGTTGTTCATGCAGGGATCGTGGAGGGGGTCACAGGGGTCATAAGGCTGGTTGCACAAGGGGCCACTGAAGAAAGGAGGACAGGTGCAGGAAAAGTCCCCTGGTATGTCTGACTCCTGACACTGAGCTCCATTTAGACAAGGCCCTGAATCACATTCATTCACATCCTCTCCACAGTCCACACCTGTCCATCCCGGAGAGCACAAACACCTTGGATCCACCAGAGAGGATATATAGACAGACACAATCATGTTGGAAGATGATAATTAAATGAAGTTCTCACAAATAATTTAAAAGAGGAAAAAGGTCTCTCTGCAACATTGGACAAAAATCCATACAGCAGCAGCTCTATAGAATGATCAATAGTATACATTTCAATTTTTTAGATTTCAATTTACGTGTGCTGTTGCAAGGGATTTGTTAGCCATTCTGACCATAGTTCAAAGCATCTTCTTATTCTGGACATTTAAAAATATGGAGAGGGGATTATATGGAAATATATGCCTGTTAGACAGAAGGAGATGGGGGTTGGGGGGAGACAGACTTTATATATCTATCTGCTTTTAAGGCTAGTGAATATTCCACTTGGTGGCAGTGATTACCAGAGCACCACCATCTACTACACCTTGCATTCTTTTTCAGGCTCCAACTTTTCCACCTGAAGCAGTTTTATGCCTCCCAAGCGAAAACGAGGGCATTAACTGAGGCAGATACACCAGCCTTTTCCTCCAATGAGTCATAGATCCCCTGAAACCTTTTCATGCTGTGAGCCATTGATTGACTCATTTGTTTTACCTGCCATCTGCAATTCATTATCTCTGCTGCCAGTGGAAGGACACATTGCTATATCTGAACAGCTTCCTTTTCTGCATTTATGTAGTGACTGATGCCGCCTCGTGAGGACGACACCCTCGAGCCGGCTCGCACACCTACTTGTAGCTGTTGAGAAGATCTGTGCAGGTGGCGTTGTTTTTGCAAGGTTCTGACAAACATTCATCAGTTTCTTGTTGACAAAAGTCTCCCTCCCAGCCGGCGTGGCACACACACTCATAACTCTGCAATAGCAAAAAGGAAACACTGGATTAAAAGTTAACAAATACTGCTTGAAATATAGTGACAATACATCATGGTGTACTAATTTAGTTACAGCATATTATTCACTTAATTCAGCTTTACACCTCGACAACAAACTGGGTTGTTATTCTCCTAACCAGAGGGTAGGACATTTTTCTTTAAAAAAAAAAAAGAAAAAATTATCATAAGAAAGTAAGCAATCAACAGGTGTAATACATATCTAATGCAAACTTAAAGACATGAAACATTTAAATTTCTGTACCGGCCATGAGGATGGCCTAATTAGGCTTCAGGGCCATGGATAAGGGCTGGCCATGCAATCATGGCAAAAAGGAATTTGACTAATGCTAACTGTCTGCAAAATGTAACATTAATACTCCATCCATTAAGATTATACATGCCAAGTCAAAATAACTCAACAAATATCAGACTAAGGGAACAGTTTGCTCTGACGTTGGATTTCGTGTGGCCTTTTTGGCTGTCCTGTTGGCGCGTCATCTGCAGTTTCATCCTTCTTTAATCCACATCTCTGCGAACTTCTGAGCGGGGAATACAATGTATTTATGTTCATGGAGACGTTGACGAACATCGAGACTGCCAACAATTTGGGTCGGGTTGAAAGTGCCACAGAGTAGATTGTACGCTTCCTGTAAGAAAACTCTGTCATAGCCTGCCTTATTATTTCTTTTTTTTTTTTGTTTTTAATTATTGACGGGGTTGTCCCACTGTAGGAGCCAAATGATGTAGGAACCAATGTTGGCCAGGTTAGGTTTCTGCCCAGAAACATTAACATTTTTTTTTACCTTTGAACACTAAACTCTGAATGTTTGATGTTGACAATTGACTGAGTTAAGAAACTTAATGGAAATAAATATCAGATTAAAATTCAATCTCAGAAAATATCTTTCCTGTTGAAATTTCCTCAACTGTCTGAGAAATTAGATTTTTATATCATTGTTTTCTTTCAACCCATTCTATAAAATGTTGGCACACAGGCGTGCACACACACACACACACACACACACACACACACACACACACACACACACACACACACACACACACACACACACACACACACACACACATGTGTTTTGGCAACCAAAACACATGTTTTGGCAACCAAAAATGAAATAAGTCTGATTTAGATGTTTCCCCACTCAATGGATATACTGTTACTTTGGTGCATTAAGGGACAGATCTAGTTTTAAATATTGTACACCCTGAACGTTATTTTATATAAATCCATAAGAACAGTAAATTGACCACTTGCCCTTTTTTCCATCTGCATTATGATAATTAATAATGGCATTGCAGATGAATGACTTATTGTTTGTTGCTCTCCATGGTACCAATTTCATTTAAATTGCTTTTTGCATACAAGATGAGGGTGGTCATAGGGTCAAGGATTTTATCAAGAGACCTTTCTGATCATATTCTGACTAAAGGTCTTGGGTGCTGGTGGTTGAATGCATGCTAATCTGTATTTCATATAGTGAAGAGGAGCCGTTAAACTTTGATATAATTTTTACGCTATGGGCCGTATGGTGCTGAGGAGAAAGTGCCGTCATCTTATGATAAATTAGATACCTTCAGGAGACTCCTATTCCATACCCCTGGCAATACAACATAATCTCATTTTTGCTGCTAAGTCACCTTCAGGGACTGTAATTCTCCAAAATAAGACACAACTCTGTGGGACATAGTGTTCAGAGACAGGAACAGCTGCACTGTCAACAAGACTATGTGAAGCCGTTTCCAAAAAGTGTTTGACTAATGAGTTGAGAAAAAATATTTAATACTGGACTGGTGAACAGTGTGACCAGAAAAATATTGGTTGAAATTTCATTGTATTCCTAATATACATAGCCCTCTTGATTAAAGTCACTTTGTCTTTTAAATTTGTCTTTTAAATTTGGAGTAGTGTATTCCAGTGTTAGATATCACATAATAAAAAAAACAATAAAACAAATACAAAAAAATACATTTGTCTGTCAAGTATACTAAATTTTGATAAATTTACCTCAAGCTGTACCCTTAAATACAGAGATAGTAAACAAAGTATATGTTATCAAGACATTAAATTTGAAAATACAACATTTTGGCTTTTAAACCTCAATTAATGGTTTAATGAATGTAATCTAGTTTCAGTCATGTTTGGGAAAAGCTTATTTCTTTGAATAACAATTACTGAACCAAATGAGGAACAATTACTGAACTTTGGGAACAATTACTGAACTATTTTAATGCACAGAGTGAAAGTTCATCCATGTTTGTGCAAAAAAAAGAAGAAAAACTGACAGGGAACTGAAATAATTGTTCTTTTCACAATGTGGCTCTTCTGTGACTCAATTGGATATAATCCAAGGAATGTTTCTGTCACAGAGATCTTTTTCTCTTACATACATCCTGTACTCATTTTTCAAGAGTACAAACCATTTTAAACCAAAATTGTTAGAAAACATTAAATGTGGTCTGTAAATCAGAATTTATCCATCTTTTTGAAATAAAAACAAACAAACAACAAAACACAAAGATTTCATCTATGACGTATCTGTTACAGTATTGCAATATGTTATCAAATACGCAGCTGTTGGGAAAAGGCCTCTGGCACTCATTGCAGTCTGTTAGCAACATACAACTCCCAAGGCCATTTTGCAGCTGTAAAAAAGCAATATTATTAGCACAACAAAAACTGGAATAACAACAGCTGTAAACCAACGCCTTGCAAAATAAGACTTAATACGTTGTAGCCAGAGATGCTTATGAGTTGACTACAGACTACAGCCACTTTTGTAATGTTTTGGTCATTTAACCACTAATAAATAATGTAAAGATAATACATACAGTTAAGTTAAAAAAAAATATATATATATATACACATACACACACACACACACACACACACACACACACACACACACACACACACACACACACACACACACACACAGTATATTATTAGACATTTTCCTGCTCTTGTTTTGGTTGACCAATGCATTGGAAATTTCAAACACACTCCTGTCATGCTGGGGACAAAAAACATAATAAATGCATACGTAAATAAATATACTGCATACTAATAACACAGCATGACTCATGTTATTGCATATCTGTTTATCTGACTGCAGCAGAAAAGCTTATGGCAATAATAGGCTACTCCGTATGTGATTCAGCGCCTGTTAATATTTTATGATAACATTTTGAGTTTTAAAGTCACTCACTGTAGTGATTTACAGGCTATTGGGCCATTTTAAATCTTTTAAAAGCCACTAAATCATTGCTTTATACCACCAAACAAAAGGTATCTGTACTTACCAGATGTAGGTCCTTACATTCTGAGTTGGTGCTGCATAAACTGGTCATGCAGTCATCAATATCATTCTCACATCTAAGGCCAGCATAACCAGGATTGCAAAGGCAGTAAAATCCATCTACAACTGAAAGAAAATCAGTAGGACAGTTACAGCACCTTACATCATCAATGAAACCATTTTACTCTCAGTAAGTCTTATTAATGTACCTCATGTCTACACAAGTTTCATCTCATGATGAGCACAAGACACTATCACCCACTGTGATATCTTCCTTTTAAATGGACACCACCATCAAATAAATTCATCCCAGTAAATCACTCTAAGCAGTTTTTTCTTGTCCCCCCATATCAGACCAAGAGAGCTTGGCACTAACCTTTTTTAAATCAACCCTTCTCCAATGAGCATTTAGTCCTCTTTCTTTCTGCAACTTTGTTCATACCCTGTCTGTACTTATCCCTTTCATTCAGTAAAGGCCTTAAACTGAGGCACCACTGTCAAAATACTTTCAAAATGGGGGAGGGGGGTGTCAACAGATAGAGGCAGACTAGTTCAGTACCGTTGTTGATTTAGATTATACAATTGTGCCAATTTCTTCCATCAGACATTATAATATCCCACATCTAATAATCCATTCCTTCCTGTCTTTAATTATTAATGATCTTAAAGTGGGATGCATCATTCTGTTTCTCCGACACAACACTGGTGTACAGGCAGCCACTGACAGAGGTAATTGCAGGAGTGAATTTATTACTTCCCCAGTCAGGGTCCCAGGATTCTTCATTATCCTAAAGATTTACCACGTAATCTATGCTGTCACTCGGTCTTGGTGCGTGTAGCTACTATTACTCTCATTAAATGCTTTAGGTCCTGGGTGGCAGCAGCATTACTCATCGCAGCCTCTGAAGCTATGCAGGGCTCTCCCTGGTGGCTGGCTGGCTGCTCCTGAGCGCTAGCCAATAGATCCTAGACGCTTGCCTCACTCACCCAAGGTGGACTGGCTGCACTCAAGATCAGTCGAGACAGCTGGCCAACCAGTCTACTGTATCACGCTGAAGAATAGGAAAGTCTTTGATAGCGAGAAGCTGCCAATGATGTCTTGTTTGAAACAACACTTGCTCAAAATATTTGCAGTTTTTAGCATCAACCACGAATGCAAAAGACAGTGTGATCAATGTCGGACGAATTAACTCTCAGACTTTTATATTGAACAATGAGTTTTATAATCATTTGTGCTAAAAATAGAATACACAGATGCAAAATCACTGGAAGAAAACATATCCTGCCTCAAGCCTTTTTCACATTACTTTTGTCATTCATCATTACATCCCACGAAGCGGTGATGTATAGTAATTGTCAGTGTTTGTGTGTTTGTCCCTCTGTCTGTCCACCAAATATCTTCACAATCGTTGCAGATAGAAAGACGAAAGAAAAAGCACATTACTCGAACGGGAAAGGGGATGAAAATCAGATGATGACCTCAGGGTCAAATTTCAACTTTTGCACATTTTTTGCACATATCTCAGGAACCACATAAGATAGAAAGAGGAAACAAAAGGCATTATATTCAGGGAGGCAAGGGGATGAAAATTTGATCACAACCCAACCCTTGAAAAACTAGGTCAAGGTCAAAGTTTCACTTTTATACCTTTTAAATACCCAGAACAATATTGTAGGTTGTCCTGAGTCTGTCTACTACAGTATACCTCTAGCAGTGGTCAACTTACAAACATGAAATAAAAAGCCAAATACTCGATAGTACAATATAGAATTCATTGCTGCGACCATTATGAAAGTAGGTCAGGGTAAAATTTTGAATTCAGGGTGTCGCGGGATGTTGCAGTCACTGACTGCATTGTTGATTATTCAAATGATTCCATTGATCTTTACTTGATTTCCTTGACACAGTTAGACTCAGTAACTAATTAAGCTTGTTGTAGCAGGTAATGTCCTTGATCCTCACATCAGATGGAATAACTCCACTCTTAGTAGCTGCAACGGTGACTTAATTAAAAAATATCTGTCAGACGGAGAGAGCAAAACCAAATTTGACAAAGTCACTTCATGAGTGAGCATGGAGGTGTGCCTCTGTCTCCAGTGGCTGTGATTAAACATGTTGGCAAGATGTGGATGTTGGCTGTGTCATACCATCATAGCAGAAGCCGTGAAAACAGGGGCTGGAACTGCACTCATCCACATTGCTTTCACAACGGGGGCCAGCGAAGCCTCGGCGGCAGTGACAGCGGAAGCCCAGAGGGAAATGGTCCAGATTCAACTCCTCCACACACACTGCACCATTCTCGCATGGATTGCTGGCCTCACAGGGTAAGAACTCACAATTAGGACCTGGGGTGAGGTCCAAAGAAAAACAAGTTGGAGGACCATCCAATCCATGCAGAAATACAGTACAACAGAAAAGTCCAAATTTAAGTAGCTGTAAAACACAAGTTCTATCAAGGTGACACACAGACTGAATGTAAACACACACACACACACACACACACACACACACACAGTATAAAATATATGTATATATACTGTATATATACTGTATATATATGACATCTTTATATGACAGAATGACGTACATTAGTACTTTAAATTACATCAGAAGACTTTCATTTTCATTCTCATCACAGCTGTGTGTCTTTGAAGTGTGTTTTTTTCTAAATTCAGGAGTCATTTCCTGTGGCCACTCCTCTGCAAAGCCTAGATTTGAGAAGGGCTTCTCTGACTGTTGTCCTTCCAGAAGGATCTAACAGCCAATGAGCTCATTAGATCTGTCAGAGTGTTCCATGGGTTTTGACCAAGGTCCTTACTGACTGCCTGCTTGGTTTGTTAGGATAAGATGGATAAAATGGATTTTTTTTTCCTCATTTGGTTCGGCAGCCAATCAAAAGTGGCTGTTCAGAACTGACTGATTGCTGGTATTGCTGTTTGCAGACTCACCCATCCAAAGTGCAGTGCACCCTCGTTACTCGCGGTTAATACGTTCCAGGAACAACATGTGAATAACAGTTATAACAATATAGGAACGAACTATTTATCTTATTATTTACGGTAATTTAAACGTTTATGAACCCCCCTCCCCATACTGATATTAAACCACCTTTTATCTGTATTACCTTTTCCCACACTCTTACCAACTTCCATGAGAGACTCCTTGTTTGTCAAGTGCATTGCGTTCCAAGACTCACAGAATATAGACAGAATATATAGATGCCGTCAACCAATAGTACGGTATCACATGACTACTTACCAAAAATCTGCGGAGGTGAAGTTGCGAGTGTTTATGCACGTATGCGCGAGGGCGCACTGTACTTCACATTGGGTCCTGACAAGAGTTTATTAAACCATACACATTAGCATTAAATTTATCGGCGGTCTCTTTTCATATAGTATTTCCCTAGGTGTAATGTTTATTAATAATCTTATCATTTTTTCATATTTTAAACCTCTAATGACTGATTCATTGATTATTCTACTGTACATATAATTTTTAGTACCTTTTCTAAAATAATAAAAAATATTCAAAAAAGGATTCATTCATGTGCTCATCTCTTTGCCATGTCATTGCTATGTTAATTTGGTAACATCCAGTCATTCTACAAGCTGACAATACAACATTCTAAAACCAATCAAACAAACTACTAGTAATGAAAACATAGCCTACCTGGTAAAGGTAACATTAGACTCTATTTATTAGATACCTAATCATGATTTTAAATTTGAGTGGATTGTTGTGATATATTTACTAATTTTATCCCTGTATCTCACAGCAACCATTTCCCTTCACTTTGACAGACTTCTTTCATCACTTGAGTACAATGAAATGTGGTTGCATGGTAAGAAAAGAAGATTTCATCAGTATTAGTTGAAACCATTTCTTTTTCACCAAAAAAATCATCCGTTAAATTAAAATACTAAAGAGAACAGCCAAATACAATTAGACATTAGATGTGGTTTAGCAGTACAATAGTCTAAAAGCAGCAATAAACTGACCTCTTTTTAATATGGAGGGTCAGTGTGTTCTGATACATCACATGTGTCAAACTCAAGACCTGGGGACCAAATGTGGCCTACCACATCATTTTATGTGGCCAGTGAGAACATGAAAGGTCAGGGTGTCTAAAAATATAGTAAATAGGACAAAAGTGTGCTTTGACAAAAAACTACATTTCCCACAATGCGGTAATAAAGCCCATTTTAACTCTGACAATACATAGTCCTCTTTCACTACATCCATAAACCTCCTCTTTGGTCTTCCTCTAGGCCTCCTGCCTGGCAGTTCAAAACTCAGCATCCCCCTACTAATATATTCACTATCTCTCCTCTGGACATGTCCAAACCATCTCAGTCTGGCCTCTCTGACTTTATCTCCAAAACCTCTAACGTGCTGTCTCTCTGATGTACTCATGCAACTGTAATGTTTGTAACTTGAATAAATAATAAATTCAGAGTTATTTAACGTTAAGGAGTAGTTACATTTATTTTACATTACATTGAGTTATATTTTGTCACATTTATAAGTTACATCTGGCCCTTGGAGGACAGCTGTTATATGCTGATGTGGCCCTCGGTGAAAATGAGTTTGACACCCCTGTTTAGATACATCAACTAAAATACAAGGTACAGCTTGTCACAGGTTAGCAATATTGTGCTTTGACCTGGGTCTTATAGGAAAGTGTTCCCCACCCCCTGAGCCGTGGATCAATTGGTACTGGGCCACACAAAAAATGCATTACTTAAATTATTACATTATTTATTTACTGACTAAGTCTGAACGATGTTTTGTTTTGGAAAATTACCGGATTCTCTCCGCCACATCTTCCTCACTTGATGCATATCATGATGGTTCACTTAGTCACATGGCCACCTTCTTAAAGGGGCCGCTCTGGGCGGTAACAGAGAATACATTACTGTTAAATTTAAATTCCCAAGTAAGCAAACTTACTTGGGAAGCATAAATAAAAATAAAAAATAAAAAAATAAAAAGTTCTTTGGTAAGTTTCTTTGCACAGGATAATAGAGCTTGTTAGGAGACAGAAGAAAAACCTATGACTTCAAAAAAAAAAAGAAAGCTGCAAAATACCAGTTTTTATGCTGGTCGTACCATTTTATTTTGTTGGATTTAATCGCCAACCTTTAAGGCCAGTCTATAAAAATATTATCTGATCTTAAACCCGCTCATGCCACAAAAAAGGTTGGGGACCGCTGTCTTAGGTGACTATACTTATTTTCACCAGCATGTCTACAGTAGTGTATTTACTGTTTAGCTTCCTTTTCTGATTAGACTGCTATTTTTTCCAGTGTAAACCTGGGGCATGCTGACTGCCGTCTGTCGAAAGCTTCTTTTACACAATCTGCTTCATTGTCTCTGTGAGTTACGTGTTGTGCCCTGCCTCACTGCAGTACAGAGAGCCTGTTTGGTTAATCAAAGTGTGAAGCAGATTGGATGGAACAGGTCTTGACATATTAGGAGGAAAGACAGACAGATTCCTTTATATATTGTTGAATGTAGTGCTTGGTCTTTTAACAAAAAATGTTATTAATTATTTATTGTTTTTGAAATGGAAAAAATCCTCAGCCAAAGATCACCCAAATCTGATCTATAGAATTCAGTGAAATAACATTAGTGTGTTCATACAATATGCAGTGCACCCCTGCTCATTGGCGCATGAACACTCGCAAATTCACCTCATAGCGGATTTTTGGTAGGCAGACACGTGATACCGTACGCACATTCTATTGGCTGATGGCATCCGGAAGTGCACTTCGTTCCATCAGTCTCTGACTTTCGTGAGATACAAAAGTGCTTTAAACAGTCGATAAGAGTGTGGGAAAAGGTAATACAGATAGAAGGTGGTTTAATATCAGTATGGGGACGGTTCATAAACATTTAAATAAACGTAACTAAAAAGATAAATAGATTGCGATTCTCGATCGCGGATTCCTTAATCGTGTGTGGTTCCTGGAACGCATTAACCGCGAAGAACGAGGGCACTCTGTATTTTCTATGTATGTATGCATGTATGTATGTACGTATATATGCATGTGACCGTGTATGTTTATGTGTGTATATATTAGCATTTATTAATTCAGGAAAATTATACAGTGTTTTTATATATAAAGTTATATCATTACTAAATGAAATACAAAGTAAATACAAAACCTGAGAATATATTTGATTATATATTTTCCTTCAATATATATACAGTATCTATATATATATACAGTATATGTATATATACTGTATACACTATAATCATTGTTCTGCACAAAGACAGTCAGCACATTTCCACATTGAAACAAAAATAATATAATGGAATAAAATAAAGAATATAATAACTTGGATTAACCACTGATACAACATGTTATTATAAAAATTATATCAGTATTTTAGCTACAAACAATAATATTTCATTTAATCCAGTCATAGCTTTTCATTATCCTCTCGCCTAAAATCTGAAATAAAGTAACTGAATCTCTTTCAGTCATCTTTTTGCTTTGCATTGACATAATAGTGCTCTACAGTCACACTGCTGTAGCTATCTACATAATGTGTGTGGCCAAAGCCTACATCTTACTAATTAATCACTATTTCTTCATTAATCACAGACAGGGTATGAAGATGTACTAATTTTGTTGAGACATGTGACATGGGACCAGACAGGTGAAAATAACCACATGTGAAGTTAATTAACTTTGCTTTTTGTCCCCTTTCCCTCATTACTTATTACCTTTAAATGGAGCCACACATTGGCAGAAGTAATTACCGGGATGGTCAATGCAAGTGGCTCCATTCTTGCAAGGAGACGAAGCACACTCATCAATGTCAAGTTCACACTTTTTACCTTTGACAGAAAAAATAACAGATTAATAAATAAGTTATATCATAGGGATGCTCACATTAAGTTTGAAAACTCCATTGCAACCACTGCACAATCAATGCTGGCTCTGTAAGTTTTTCAACAGGCCTATCAACACCATTTTAGAACATTTGAATGTAAAAGATAAGCTGCATCAACCTGGAATAATTAGGTTAGGGATTTCATGCAAATCATGCTTTTTTGGGAGATTGCGATCTTTACACAATAAAAACGGATGATGGGAAAGCAGCAATATAGAGCTGATATAGCTATAAAACCTGACAGGGTTCCCTATGGCGCTGAAACAAGGTATAAAACAGCAAAGGATATCTTCACAGCAAGACTAGCATTTCAGATATAATTTCTGAACATTTATACAGTTTCCCTCAATATTTCACTCATAGGGATAAAAAAGAATCTGGTGGCACAGCTGGTTTTATCACTCTTGTGCACTGTGAATCCCGCTCAGTGGGAGTTATTAGCAATTATTAGAAAACGGTTACTGTGTTTGATCTTTGCAGATAGAAATACATCATCTTTGTTTTAGTCCTGGGCCCTTAATCATCCTTGTACTTTAAATGGTTGGCATACCAGCACCACATGTAGGGAAATGTTTAAATAACAATTATACTGGGCTTCAAAATTTTGCTGCTGTCTCAAAAACAGTCAGTGGCTGCTGCCTTCATCTAAGACAAAGTGAACCTGCTTTAACAGCGATGCATTTTTAATTAATAGAACTGTCTGAATGTTTTGATGATGCATAAAAAAATCAGATATATTTCCAAATTAATGTTAGTGTATGAATATCTTGAAACAACAAATTACAAATTAAACTTGGCCAGTCACAGTAAGCAGATAGTGGTGGGACTACCCTGTGGTGCACTGCTGCTGGCATGGCTGTAGAATTAGTTATAAAAAAGTTTAAATATTTAAACAGTTTGGGCCAAGAGGGAAAACAACCTGTATATTATAAGCATTGAAATACAGCAGGCTCACAATACCGCTGGTAACTCAATATTTCCATATACCTGAATGGTTAAGATGCGTTCATATAAGTTTCATGTTAAGTATGCAATGCCTGTGTCTGAATAGAGTGAAATAAAATATACCCCTCACTCAAATAAATTGAATGCATTCACTAACCTGCAAATCCAGACACACACACACATCTGTAACCATTAATGAGGTCAACACAGGTGGCATTGTGGAGGCAAGGTGAAGATACACACTCATCTGTATTCACTTCACAGTAGTCCCCTGTAAAATAGCACATTCATGTTCCACTAAACCAGTGATCAAAGTTTGAACATTCTTATGTCTAGATTACATAGAAGTTAAAACACACTATGAATATGAATTCTTCTGTATCAGTTGCAAACTCAGCACTACATGCATGATGACAGACAAGCTGCTCTTCTCACATTCAAATCTTTATAAAACTTGAATACTTTATCTAGTGTGCCAGAGAGGCATTCTTTGTGAAACAGTGTACTATTTGTGCTGCGATAGAGCATGTTTTATGATGTAAGCTTCATCTGGCCTGAAGGATTGGTATGAGTCAAGTGTTGACTCAGTAAAATTGTCTTAGAGATGCTGTAAACACTTAAATAATTCTTCTAAAAGACTTATCGTCATTCACAGGATTTTATGAATTAACATATTTGCAGAAATGCATTTTCAACAAACCTGTTGTATGACAGCAGAATTAATCACACACTGAACATAGACACATCATCATGACCCCAGACGTGGATTAAATTGACTGTTTATCTATTGTATTTTGGAGTTAGATGACGACTACATAAGGTACCTGTGATTCCTGGTGGACACTGGCAGCTGAAAGAGTTGAGCTCATCAATGCATGAGCCTCCATTTCGACAAGGGTGACTTTGACATTCATTCACTTCAATTTCACAGTTATCTCCTGGTGAGGTATGAAAAAAGAGACAGAACAGGTTGAAACATTACTCTTCTGTATAAAATGCTTCAATACCTTGGAAAAAATTCTCACTTACCAATAAAACCAGGTGAACAAAAACAACTGTAGCCATTGAGAGCATCTTTACAAATGCTCAGGACTCCACATGGCTGGTTTTCACACTCATCGATGTTTATCTCACAAAATTGGCCTTTTAAACCTGGAGAAAGGAAATCAAATGTTTCTTGGGCTTTATTAATTTCAAAAGAGTTATGACTGTAGAACATTTTAAAACACTGCTTCAACAAGATCTGCAATAATTATCATATTGTTGGTCATACATTATAATGGTTGCAGACCAATAAAGCCGTTACTTGACAAAAGCTGAGATGCTGAAACATACAGAAAAATTAAAGAAAGTCGTTACAAAAACAAATGTGACATCAATGGATTTGATAAATGTACAGTAAATAAGTATTGATAGTTGAATATGTCCTTCGAGGTTTTTATTTTTCAAATGGAATATTTATTTTCCTGCAAAAAACGTGAAGGTTATCCACCAAATGTCTTTGCTGATATTTTTTTCGCAACAGCTGAGGCAGTTTTATGTTCTGTGACAAGGCCAGCAACCCACATGGTCAAGGTTTAAGCCTGCTCCTATCTGTCAAATATTAATGTTAATTACAGTACATACATTTTAAAACATTCTAATGATTAGCTTTAAAAATATTTTAACATGAAGGGAAAATATTTGCTAGGTTGCAACAAAATGAACAAAAATGCATTTTTATGACAGTAACTGAATGAAAACATAAATGAAAGCCCAAAGCGTGCCTCTACGCATAGAACCACATCTACTAAAAAGCTGCAATTTTGAATTTCAAAAAGTAATAAAACTGCTTTTAAATGATTACACTAAATTGTGGTCATTTATTACAATGAGTTTGTTCAAATGATCTTTTAGTTTCTCTCTTCTAGTAAAGACAAAACAGTTAATATTGACAATAATCTCTGATGGACACTTCATTACAAACTGTTCACCTTGTTTAACTTAAGCAGGAACTAAGTTATCGTTTTATAAAATGAGGGCTACAGAATGGTACTTAATAGAACGACAGAATTGTTAAGAGCTACAATATGCTCTAGGTAATCCAATATTATAAAAATTAAAATTACAAAGGTAAGATACGGAAGGCAAAAGCCTGATTTGAATATTATACAACATGTAATGTTGTAGTGCATAACTAAGCATGTAACATGTATTTTTATTTATTTGGCTATCACCATTTATTACTTCCTCAACTGTATCTCAACTGTCCTAAGTAATTGTGTATGGACTGCTTAAACAAAATGTAACAAAAGTAAGTCAACAAGTAATTTAATTCTGTCCTTTTTAATATTAGGTACTCCTTGTAGCATATACTGTAAGTAAAATTGTATCGAATGAGAATGTTTTGAAGAACCGCCAAAAACAAGCCTTTGAATTATAAACGTGCAAACTGCTATCATAAGCATCGTTGCTGCTTTAAAGTAAGCTCACAACCTGATGAACTGAACCCTGCCTCACACCTTCCATAAGGCTTTTACATGTTGTTGCTTGAGGCCAAAGAGATTAGGCTCCTGCAGAGAAGGAAGCTGAACAAGGGAAGCGTCAAACTGGGAGTGTGTCTTGTATGTGCAAGATGCATTCTCAGAACTGCCTCTATTTGAAACAAGCCTCTTAGGGATGGTGCACCCACCTGGTAAACAATCACACTTGAACCCTCCTGATAGATCCACACACGGTGAACCATGTTGACACAGACCATCAACACAGTGGTTTATAAGTGTTTTGCAGTGCAGCCCGGTATACCCATGTTGACACACACATCTATAACTATTTGCCAGCTCTTCACAGAGGAGAGTGCCCTCAGGGTCACAAGGATTTGACAGACATTGCTTCACAGACGAGGAGCAGTCATCTCCGGGGTATCCTGTAAGAAGTGGGATCAAAGACGTGATTGGTATGTTGCGTTGCATACAGTATACTCCTGCCTGCCCACATTTGGCCCACAACATGCAATGTGATTTCATGTAATGGCATCACTGCCAGCGCTTTTTCTTTGACTTGTTTTATTTATTTTGTCCTTCTGGAGCTTGAAGCACTAAAACTAAAATGGCATTGAGTAATAATACAAAAACTACAGAGAAAAATTGTGAAGTGGCTTTTTTTTTCACAAACAAATTTGTTGCTTCTGTAGATGTGTGTCCTAGATGAATTTACCTCAAGCTGAAAGCTGCCATGGTTAGGTCACAGTAATCAACAACACTAAAATATTTGCAGCCTTTTCTTTTTTAACTTATAGACTGATATTGCTAATGCTTCCAGGCAGAAACCTAAAAACACTGGTTCCACTACATTTATCTCCTACCTACCTGACGGCATGAGCACAGGTAAACATAAAAATTAAAATACAGGTACATTTTGTTTTGAGTCAAGTTGCTTTCGATTATATGTCATTTTAAAAAAACACAGGTAAATAATTATCAAGTTTACATCGTTTCGCCTGATTTAACATCTGTCTACCACCAATACTGAACTCATAAAATTGCAAAAATTTTGTTAAAAAATGTTAAAAGCACATAATATCATGGTACCGTACAATAAATAGGGACTTCTAAATAATAAATCACGCGATTGCTTTGACTTCAGAGCTAGGTCAAGGTAAACTTTTCCACATTGTAATTTAATCCTTAAGGAGGAGAAGAATGAAACACGTCAAGGCACTCTGAACCAGTTTTTAAGCACACCCAACAACAGCAGTCAAGTTGTCAAGTCAAATTTATTTGTAAAGCGCTGAATCACACCAATTGTGCAGTGAGGTTGGCGTTGTGACTGACAGCAGGGCTAAATATGAAGGCCACTTATTTTAATCATAGATACAACTATGTGTATCTCCATTGTTTACCTCTTTAGAGTACAGTCACTCTATGGTACCGAAGCATGTTTTTAGTTTTAGTCAGTTTATTTTTTTTCTTTCCAGACATGTTATTACAGCAGACTTCACTTTCATCAGCTTTGGAACATCAACAACAACATCCGAAAAGAAAAAAAAAGGTTGACGGGTAGAAGCCATTGGCTTGTAAAATTCCCGTCCAATGAATCAACAACATCTCTCTCATTACAACAATCAACCAAATTCATACATTACATGTCACATTTAAATTATTTGATTTTGGTACATTGTTGTTTTGAATCATCCATTCAGTCCAATAGACGTGTGTGTTTGCACAAGTCTTTATCAGTTCATCGTCTCGTTTGCTGCACTAAGGTCACAGTGATATTTTTCCATAGGCATGACACATGTACGTAGTTTAATAAGCCATAACAATCTGAGATATTAACCATCATTTGCGTCAGAAATATAACCTTGCAAAGTCAAGTTGAAAGCTTTTTTAAAGGCAGATAGAGTTGCTAGACTCCTAACTTCATTGTCCAGTTTGTTCCAAACAATGAAGTAATTCAGGCCATTTTAATTGAATACATTTTGACATTTGCGCATCAACAGTCGCGACTTCACCTCATCGCGGATTTTTGGTAGGCAATCACGTGATACCGTATGCGCATTCTGTTGGCTGACGGCATGAAGTAACTACGCCAAACCATCTTGGTTTGTCAGTTGAACTCTGGGAAGGAGTTAGGTAAGAGTATGACTAATCGATGTCGAAGATAACACCTCTCACCCCTTACAGAACACTGCAGGGATATAAAGCAGCTCCTCAGTGTAACAGTACTGCAAGTTGTTTTATGCTGTCAGAGTGTTAAACAATGTCTTATAAGACAACACTATGCAGCTTTATTTATTAGTAATTTAACTCATCACCTCGTTATCCACATCCATTCATTACACATGTGAACATGTATCAAGTGCATGTGTATAGAAATCAGCAAGTTTATTCTCTATTTGTAATCTCAAAAGACTGGTTTATACTGTATTTTGTTAAGTATTCTACTTTTTCTGTATTTTATATTTTTGCTCATAATTTGTTTATTTGGTTAATGTTTGGTTAATTTTTTGGAATACGATGGTCACTTCGTCCTTTTACACAGTATGTCTCAGTGTAACCAGCTGCAACAGGGGATTTTCTCCTTTCTTGGAAAAAAAATTCTATCTATCTAGAACAAAATTCTATGAAAGATGTGTCTGTTTGATACCTGAAGGACAAATACAATGTTTCTCCCTCGTTCCTCTCTTAGAGCAGGTCTCTCCATCCTTGCAGATTTCAACATCTGATGAGCACGCAGACACAGTAATGGAGCAATTCTTACCTGAAAAGTGAAATAAATAACCCCAATTAAACATTACAGAGTTGATCACGAACTTAGAGAAAAAGGTCACCAGCATAATACTGTATCACACAAATTAGTTAGACCATAGAGAGTGACAAGCATTAAGCAGCGTGATGTGAGGTATGCACATGTTTGGCCGGTAGAAGTGAAATTACAGCTGCCGGTTATTTGTACTGTGAAGTGTCTATTAGAGTTTTTCCCACAGCTAAATGAACTTTTAATTTATTTAGTCTAGATTTCTTTCAGCTTAAAATTCCACAATGCAAAATTGACATGATTAAAAAATACAAAACGTTGAATCACCATAGGACCTTATCACAAACACATAATTCTATATTCAGTTTGTCCAAGGAGAAAAAAAGTGCTATTTTTACATTCGATCAGCTCATATATGAGGCAACAGGACCACTTTGATGGTTATCACTGCTGAACAGTCATCAATCTTCACTGTTTTCATTAAAGTCTAAAGTATGAAAATGATGACAGAGATAACTCACCGGCAAAGCCCGAAGGACAGATGCATTCATAGTCTGCAACCAGGTCAATACATGTGGAATTATTGGCACAGTATCCATAGACACATTCATCATAGTTGATTTCACAGTTCAATCCTTGAAACCCTGGTACAAAGAAGGAAAAAAATAATACCAGTGATAAGTGTTTGAATGTCATTAAGTGCCAGAGTTGAAAAGACAGTAATTGCTATCACACTGAAGGCAAATGCAATTAATTGCTTTCAGTTTAATACAACTTTTCATGGCAAGCCAGTGACAGGTAAATTCTTAATGTGGAGACTGGACTGTACCACATCCTGCATTTGGGAAGAAATTATACATTTAAAAAAATAGTCATCTGAATATTTTTTTTATTCAGAATAAAGAAAAACGTGAAAGTGAGTTTGGTCAATTTCTGACATTTTAGTCCCCAGTAAATGTATTCCACGGCATGGTCACAGTACAAAATGACTGTCATTAGCACTGTCACATACTGCAGCTAGAGGAAGGCCATGACTAATGCTTGGCTATCAGCACCATTGGTGCAGGTCAAGTTCTCATCATTTCTCAAACTGACCATGGAACCAATTTCCACCTCTCTCCATGTCATAAAATTTGACAATTATCCTGACTTCATTAAAAATGGATAACAGGCTTATCCAACAATCAAGGTTTAATCAGGGCCACATCTCACAGGTAAGATGTCAACTGGACCAAGAAATTATAGGAAAAATAGCAAGGATTTATTGCTTTTTACTCCACTGATGCAAGCTATGGTTTTGGATGGAACGATTTTACGTGTTCAAACAAATCTAAAGCAAATATTACCTTATCAGCATTCTTGCTGCAAGCAAAAAAACTTGTGTCAAGTACATATTAGCATCATGACTGCATCATGCAATTCAGAAATAGTTCCTACTTTCAACCTCAAGTTGTACTAATCAGACAAATCATCTACCTGGTCTGGCTGCACAGACACTGAGTTTAACTCCATTATTTTGACAAAAATAACGAAGGATCTATTTGTGCAAACAGACAAACAAACAAACATACACATAAATAAAGCAGAGCCATCCTAGAAAGCCCCATTGCATGAAGATAGCTATTTATGTTTTGGTTCAGGGCATATTGCATTAACCCAAGTCTTTTTTATCAGCTGAAAAAAGTGAAAAAATCTTTTTCTGCATTTATGGCTTTAGTTTATATGTTCAATTGTGATTATGGGTTTAATCCCAGGACATTCATTATTAAGTTTTTACTTTAAATTATTGAAATGATTCCAAATAATTTCATTCTTCTTCTTCTTTTCCTTTCATCTTTTCCCTTCAGGGGTCGCCACAGCGAATTAGT
The DNA here is from genome assembly GCA_013358685.1 of Antennarius maculatus. NCBI lineage: Eukaryota > Metazoa > Chordata > Actinopteri > Lophiiformes > Antennariidae > Antennarius > Antennarius maculatus. The sequence continues at coordinate 8,437,351 of CM023616.1, read as the reverse complement.
TGCCTCCATTTAACCCTGTCTTCTGTATCCTTTTCTCTCACACCAACTACCTTCATGTCCTCTTTCAATGCATCCATAAACCTCCTCTTTGGTCTTCCTCTAGGACTCCTGCTTGGCAGTTCAAAACTCAGCATCCTTCTACCAATATATTCACTATCTCTCTTCTGGACATGTACAAACCATCTCAGTCTCGCCTCTCTGACTTAATCTCCAAAACCTCTAACATATGCTTTCCCTCTGATGTATTCATTCCTGATCCTATCCATCCTGGTCACTCCCAAAGAGAACCTCAGCATCTTCATCTCTGCTACCTCCAGCTCTGTCTCCTGTCTTTTCCTAAGTAACACCGTCTCTAGACCAAACAACATCACTGGTCTCACCAGTTTTTTCCAGTTTTTTTTTCACAGCCTTTCCTTTCATTTTAGCTGAAACTCTTCTATCACACATCACACCTGACACTTTTCTCCACCCGTTCCATCCTGCCTGTACACGCTTCTTCACCTCTTTTCCTCTCTTTTCTCTTTTCCACACTCTCCATTTCTCTGGACTGTTGACCCTAAGTACTTAAAATCCTCCACCTGCTTGATCTCTTCTCCCTGTAACCCCACTCTTCCACTTGGGACCCTCTCATTTACACACATATACTTTGCCTTACTGTGGCTGACCTTCATTCCTCTCCTGTCCAGGACAAACCTCCACCTCTCTAGCTTCTCCTCCACCTGTTCCCTGCTCTCACTACAGATCACAATGTCATATACAAACATCATAATCCACGGAGATTCCTGTCTAACCTCATCTGTCAGCCTGTCCATCACCATAGTGAACAAGGAGGGGCTCCTCTGTCATACCTACACCACTGTCTTGCAGTCCTCATACATGTCCTACACCGCTCTAACATACTTCTCTGCAACTCCAGACTTCCTCATACAATACCACAGTTACCACACCCTGTCATAAGCTTTCTCCAGATCTACAAAAACATAATGAAGCTCCGTTTGGCCTTCTCTGTACTTCTCCATCAACACCTTCAAAGCAAATACCGCATCTGCAGTACTCTTTTGGCATGAAAAAAAAAAGAGTACTGCAGAGTACTACCATACTGCTGCTAACAAATGCTCACTTCTGCCCTTAGTCTACTACTCTTTCCCACAACTTCATTGTATGGCTCATTAGCTTTATTCCTCTGTAGTTGCCACAGCTCTGCACATCTCCCTTGTTCTTAAAAATGGGCACCAGCACACTTCTCCTCCATTCCTCAGGCATCTTCTCACTATCTAAGATCCTGTTGAACAACCCAGATAGAAACTCTACTGCCACCTCTCCTAGACGCGTCCATACCTCCACAGGTATATCATCAGGACCGTCTGCCTTACCTCTTCATCCTCTTCAATGCTCTCCTCACTTCATCCTGACTAATCTTTGCTACTTCCTGGTCCACAACAGCCACCTCTTCTAGTCTTTGTTCTCTCTCATTTTCCACCTTCATCAACTCTTCAAAGTTGTCTTTCCATCTCCCCATCACACTACTGGCACTTGTCAATACACTTCCATCAACTTAACCTGCTGCACGTCCTTCCCATCTCTGTCTCTGTCTTGCCAACCTGTATAGATCAGTCTCTCGCTCCTTACTGTCCAACCTAGCATACAAGTCATCATAAGCCCTTGTTTGGCCTTTGCAACCTCTACTTTCACCTTACGCTGAATCTCCCTGTACTCCTGTCTACTCTCCTCGGTCCTCTGTCCCACTTCTTCTTAGCTAACCTCATTCTCTGTACACACTCCTGTACCTCCTCATTTCACCACCGTCTCCTTATCTACTTTCCTTCCAGATGACACACCATGTACTCTCCTACCTGTCTCCCTGATCAACCTTCTGTATTAGTTGTAGTTGTCCAGTCATCTGGAAGCACCTCCTGACCACCCAGAGCCTGTCTTAACTCCTTCCTAAAAGTCATGCAACACTCTTCCTTTTTCAGCTGCCACCATTTCGTCCTCTGCTCTGTCTTTGTCCTCTTCATCTTCCTCACCACCAGAGTCATCCTACACACCACCACTAGACTATCTCCTACCGCTACTTTGCAGTCACTGATCTCCTTCAGATTAAACCGTTTATGCACGATGTAGTCTACTTGTGTGGTCCTACCTCCACTCATATAGGTCAGCCTATGTTCCTGTCTTTTCTGGTAGAAAGTATTCACTATGGCCGTTTCCATTCCACCCACCATCTGTCCTTCTGCATTCCTCTCCTGGATGCCAAACCTGCCCATCACCTCCTCATCACCTCCGATTCCTGCGCCAACATGTCCATTGAAATCTGCACCAATGACAACTCTCTCAATTCTAGGTATGCGCTGCATCACTTCATCAAAGTCCAACCAGAATTCCTCCTTCTCCTTTAGCTCACATCCTACCTGTGGAGCATACCCACTAACAACATTCACCATCACACCTTCAATATCTAGCTTCAGACTCATCACTATCTGACACTCTTTCTACCTCCACCAAGATAACTCCTTTTCCATTTCTCTTCCTATCTACACCATGATAGAACAACTTGAACCCTGCTCCCAAAATTCTAACCTTGCTACCTTTCCACCTGGTCTCCTGGACACACAGTATGTCTAATTCCTCCTCTGCATCATGTCAACCAACTCTCTACCTTTTCCTGTCATAGTTCCAACATTCAACGTCCCTACTCTTGGCTTTCCTCTTCTCTCTCCTCCTACGAACACACTTTCCTCCTCTCATTCGCCAATTTCCACCGGCACCCTGTAGGTGAACAGCACCAATGGCAGTCATTATTAATCCGGGCCTCGACAGATCCTGTATGGAAGTCATAGATTTGATTCGCATGTTTGATTTGGCAAAAGCTTTACGTCGGATTAACTTCCTGACACAACCCTCTGTATTTATCCAGGCTTGGGACTGGCACAATAAGTCACTGGGATATTCTTGCGGCAACATTGATTCCAAATAATTTCATTATTTCCTTAAATCTGAAAGCCAGAAATGCATACACACAAACTAATATTTAGTCATTTTTGTCTTTACTACAATGGGGCATGCTTCCCAGGTTTAAATTAATCATAACCTCCACCATGGAGTTTTCATTTTCACGAGCTTCTATTTGTTTGTAGAATTACAGAGAACCTAGACTGATTTCATGAAATGCAATGTGAGGGTTTGGCCCGTGCCAGATGAGGAACCATCTTTTATTTTTATCATTTGTTAATAATTTTTTTAACTGCCATTAACATATCAGGATTTCAATGTTTTATCATGTCAGATTAATCATTGGAATTTTGATTAGAGTGTACTGTAATAATTTTTCCCACTGGAAACAATAGAAATAGCTATTTCAATCAGAAATTTCATAACTATTTAATTTATAATTCTTGTTTTTTAACAGTATTGAACACGAAACATAAAAAAGTGGCTGCCTAAATTAAAATGTGTTTATCCTTGTTGAACATCATCACTACTGAATTAAATCCTGGAATGTAATTTGTTAATTTGAGTGGTAGGTGCTGTGGAAATAATGAAAACCAAACAACAGAGTTAAATGTTTTGTGTTCCTTTTGCATTGAAGACAAGGTGGCTGGTTGCCCACCAACATACATCTAAATTAACCACATAATCATATAATCTCACTGTAGGACGATCAAAATATAATTGCAACTCACCCTGTGAGCAGTAGCATTTATACAGGTCAATGCCGTCCTCACAAATACCACCATTCTGGCATGGCTTTGATTCGCACTCATTTAGATTTACTTCACAGAATGACCCTCCAAACCCTGAAGTACACATGAAAAAACAAAACCAAAACAAGAAACACTGTAACCGGAACTCTTGCCTGATCTCATTCCTCATTAGGATCAGCATGACTTTTTTTCACAAACAAAAGCTGGTTTTCAAAGCCTGTATTGATTGGAAAGCTTGTGGGTACATGCAGACTCAGCTCACTTGATTCTTTAATCATGTTTAATAAGAACTGGTCATTGCCCTTCTGATTTATTATATTAAACAATCTAAATCCAGTGATTTTCTACAATCAAAGTCAATCTATACACAAACGGAATCACATGAAACAAATAACAAGCATCAGTGCACATGTGTAAATGCATTTACAACCACACACATGCACATTCTCACAGCTGCTAATGAGAAGAAAGATGTCAGCGTGTCAAGCGCAGTGCTGCTGGTGCCACAGAGACTGTTCTTGGATTAACCTTGCCCGTAATTATTGAAGTGTATTTGTTGTACAATGGGTTTCTTCATACAGTCAGTCAAGGATATAAGCTGTGTATCCTGACATGTTCCTCATGGTCAGACATTGGAAAAAATTAGTCTGCTCCAAAATTAGTCTGCTCCAAAATAACACTAGAATATTACACAAAAAACTATACCTATAACTGCAAAATATACTGTATGACACAAGGACTTTTGATGCAACAAAAGCCTTTAGAGCTCAAATAACCTACAAAATAAATGCAAATGTAAAAGAAGAAAAAAGATGTTACTGTTCAAAAGACACAATTATTGCCCTGGAACATCTGACATTTAAGGAGAGTTTAATCATATAAAATTTGAAAAGTATCTCAACCTTTAGAAAGTGTTTTCTTTTCAGATGCATGTGAAACAGAAAATACAGCAGCCAAATTCTAGTTTTAAGTTTGTCCAAAAACTGCTGCTTGACTTCATGTGAGCACTAAATGTCAAGAGGCTGACTGAGTGAGTTATATGTCACAGCAAGGAAGGGTATTAATAATATTTTTGGAAGCAGAGACCACCAACTTAAAACATCTACAAAAGAGAGAATCTCACAGTTTTGCCCTTGAGAAGTGATCTGAGGAGAGCAGCTCGCCGCAGGTTGCTTTCATTTACATAAGAAATCACTCACAATCCTTCACTTTGACATATGCCGAGCGTAAGTGCAACAGGAGTAATGGAGTTACGGTTATTGATTGGGTTGCATGAACTTCTGTGTAATAGTCATTCATTTGAAAAGAGATAGCAGTGTCAACTGAATTGTGATTGGCTTGGCATGGGAAAAATCATAACTTAACTCAGGAAGAAGCAGCAAGACATCCCATTCATGTGCACAGCATTATCCTGGCACTACATATCCTTGACATTCTATGTTACCCATGTCACTGCTGGCACCTGCTGAGATAATGTCATCTTCATGGAAGTGATTCAGAAAGGCATGACTGACACAAAGGCAGAATCAGATGTTTTTGAAGAAGCTGACAAATTAATATGCATAAGTAAGTATAACAGTCAAATAATGCGATGGTTATGGAGGTTCAAAAGTATTATCCACCAGTTTTGGGACTGTAGCACCAAGTTAGGAATCTTGTACAGCCTAAATCAGAAAGAACAAAATTTTTAAAAATGGTGTACAGTGATCCCTTGTTACTGGCAGTGAACGTGTTCCAGGAACCACCCGCAAAAACAACATTCAGCGATATAGCAACAAACTATTTATTTTATTACTTACAGTAATTTAAACGTTTATGAATCCTCCCTATACTGACATTAAACCACCTTATATCTGTATTACATTTTCCCACACTCTTATAGACTATTTAAAGCACTTTTGTGTCTCACGGAAGTGTGCTCCATTCCGAAACTCACAGAACGCAACACACTTCCGGATGCCGTCAGCCAATAGAATGTTCGTACGGTATCACGTGACTACCTAATAAAAATCCGTGATGAGGTGAAGCCGCGTGTGTTGATGCGCAAATGCTGGAGGGATTACTGTATATGGATAAATCTCCACTATTTAATATACAGTCTCTGAATGAATGACAGATATAACATTCCCTAAAGGCTTGCTCACCTCTTTCACATGTGCAAGAAACACTCTGTCCATCCTTGGTCTCAATGCATATTAAAGTGTGATTACTGCATATTGCAAATGAGCAAAGGTCAATATCCACAGAGCAATCTTTCCCCTTGAAGCCTGCAACAGACAGAGTTAACAAAGAAGATAGAGATTTCAGGTTAATACTGGGAAATATAGGCTGACTTTACACAACAGTAACACACATTGCACAACTCATATTTATGGGCTTCATGTTTTACTAGACACCTTTTCTTTTGTGCATTAATGGAGCTATTGATTTTTCCCATTTGCAGTCTACCTTCTGTGCAGTATGCTAATTGAGTGAATCATTGACCCACCTACCAAAAAGATCTATATCACATTTATCTGCCACACCGAATGCATGTCTGTATGTCACTGATAGATACCCATGTCAATAACTATTGTTATAAATAAACCGCAGACAGATGGTATGGCTGATACTCATTACATGTATTTGTGCAAATAAAGATGACATAAAAAGATAAACCACTGGATAGAACCAACAGAATACTGTGCTGTTGTTTTTTTTTTTATAATTGTTTTTATAATTTTTTATATTATGACCCCTGGGCCTAATATGTTGATGACACCATAAAGGAAGGAAAAAACAGGAAAATTACATATTTTTATCAAAAATACATATTTTTATCAAAATGCTACAGCCTAGTGGTCATTCTTTAAAAACAGTTTAACAGTTTAAGAAATAAGGAAAGATTTAATACAGTTTTTTTCCCTTTTGTTTTTCACTCAATAATTTTCTTTGCCTTTAATTCATATATTCTCCTGCGGACACTGCACCAAGGTGGCAGAGCCTTCTGCACACACATTTTTTGTAAGCTGCATTTTGTCTTGGGTGCCGACATTTAGCCATGCTTCACCCATGGAAAAAATCGCGTCCATTGCATTACAAATGTTCAAACTTTTGCTGGTTTTCGCTCAGCTTCTTCTGCATCTTCTTCCGTACTGTCCACAGTAGTGTCTGTCTCTTTCTTTTCATTAACTTTTGTTTCTTTATTCAGGAAAGCACTCATTGTCACTTGGGTTTTCTCCAACTTTTGCATCTTTTTCGGAGGCATGGTAATAATGTGAGACTAAGGCCCCATCCACACGGTGCCGGATATTTTCGAAAACGCAAGTTTTTTTGTTGCGGTTACGCCTTCCATTCACACGACAACGCAGATATCTGGGATGCGTCTCTGCATGTACAAACAGATTGGACAGAGTTAAAACCGGCTATTTTCTGACATATAACAGCTCCACATCAAAGATGCTTTGATAAACATGTTTGACAATTGAATAATTATTAATTCATTCATTCACGTTCCTTGCCAAAGACGCCGACGCCAGTTCTGGGTCGGACACGCTGTCTGCTAGTGGATTAACTCTGTGATGGAGGTCGTCCTCTAGGAGGTATAGCGTGAATTTCGCAGAGCCCGGAGAGAGCACACGCAGACACGGGGAGAACATGCAAATTCCACACAGAGTGGGACGCGAACCCGGAACCGTCTTGCTGTGCGGCGACAGCGCTACCCACTGCGCCACTGTACCACCCCTGGTCAATTTTAATAAGACTGAATCAAGCAGAAGAGTCTTGTGACGAGAAACTCACGCAAGATTAAAACACATTGGACATTTCCGGGTTCGAAATTTAAGTGGAGAAATGGATAAATTGTGAATATTTTTGTTGAATGGAAGTGTACTTTTTCCCAATATTATATTGCGGAAAAAGGTAACATCAATTTTCTTTATTGTAAGTATTTGAAGCTTGCGTCCCAGGGACGTAGGTTATCTGATAATCTGATGATGATGCGTCCTTGTCAAAAAATGTGCATCAAAGACACAAAAACACACACAAACGAGAATACTGAATACCTTGGGGAAATTATTTTTCCACTCTAGGTTTCAACAAGCATATACATTTGTGTACAGGCCCTTGACGCAAACACACTATATATATATTCATTCATTCATTTTCATGTACCGCCTCTGTATCCTCCGTAGTGGGTCACGGGGAGCTGGAGCCTATCCCAGCTGACATAGGGCGTGAGGCGGGGGACACTCCAGGCACGATGCCAGTGCACTGCGGAGCCACATACAAAGACATACAAACACGCACACACACACACTCACTCCTACGGGCAATTTGGGACCGGCCAGTCAACCTGAAGCGCATGCTTTTGGAGGTGGGAGGAAGCCGGAGAACCCGGAGAGAACCCACGCGGACACGGGGAGAGCATGCGAACTCCGCACAGAGCGGGACTCAAACCCAGACCCGCTGTGTTGTGAGGCGACAGCGCTACCCACTGCACTACCGTGCCGCCGTGTATGTGTACATATATATATATATATATATATATATATATATATACTGTATACATATATATACATATACAGTATATATACACACACACACACACACCTCAGCAATGCTGGTGACCCCAAATCTTTTGGTCTGCATGGGCCTTAAACCTGCCACTCTCCAGTTCCTAGCTCAAGACCTAATGGACTGTGCTACTGCCATCCTCTCAAAAATCAAAACATATTTGTGCTTTTAAAATCATAATGGTCTTAAAGTAAAAGTTGTGCTAACCAGAAATCTTTTGAAACAAGAAGCCCAAAAAACAGAAGGAAAGCACACACATCCCCACCACATTAATCTATGTGAAGTCTGCTTGCAAGGAACTGTAGGTCTCACTCACTGGCAGAAGAGTGGAAAATATTTCAAACATCATGACTGAATGAAAATCCTTCTTTTTAATCAAAATGTGACTATGCAGACAGCTGTATACACACACTGATGTAAGCAGGCTTCATTACTTCATACTGTAATATGAACACATCTATCTACGTGTCTGATGACCTTCCAACTACTCTTTTCTCGTCATATTATGTATTGCCTTGACTAGTTAATGGACAGCTATTGCCTCCAACAGAGTGTTTCAGAAGTGTTTAATAACCAATTGTGCATGCAATTCACCCTGAGGGTAATGTTGCATGAAGGAATGTCACATTTACAGTGTCACCATCTCCAAATGGGACTCCCTACACCTGACAGCTAGTAGTGGCTCAGCCCTGTGCTACTGGATGAAAGGCAAAAAGTGAAAATGTTATTCACTTTATCTCAAAATGCACTGTAGTGGCAATGTGTTTTGCTGAATACATTAAAAGAAAGCTGTCATATGCTCATGCTTAGTGGTCACTGGTAACAGCCCTGGGCCTGACTATTTCCTGGCTCAGAGAACATCATCATCAGCATATTTAACCATTTTACATCAACACTGTCCTCATTGCTCCACTGAACTGAAAAAGTGAAAATCACATTTTCCAATGGATATCACCAAAATCTTTTTCATAAATAAAATGATAGCAATGAATTTATGGGATTGTAAAACTCTCAGTCACAGAGTTGATGTTTATAGTCTTGTTCATAGGCTGCTGTAAGTTGGTGCACATGATAAATACAATGTAAAGTGCATTTCCATTACAAGAATAATGCAACATTTTTTCATTCATTCATAAATTCGGGTCATGAACATATTCACCTTATATATTTTCTAGCATTTTAAATGTTTTTTCAACTGTCCAGACTTCATTTACCTCAACTTCACTAAATTGAAGGATTGGATCAATTATTGATGAGCCACTGTAGAGGTCAAGTGACTTTCTTGTTGCGTTGCGCTTGTTATAGTAATGCAAAAATTTAAATTTACAAAGTGTGCAAAGGGGAATTAATGTCAAAATGAATCTAAGACTGGAAAATAGTGAGTCATTTCAGTACTATTCTTGTCATCTTTTTTCTTTTTTGTGGGGAGATACAAGCAAACCTGACAAGCCATTTATCTAACTAAGTTTCTGAAAAGATAAAGTAATCAAAAACACCTGTCTATATATCTGTCAATGAAATCACCACAGTAATGGAGGCTTTAGTGACACGTCAGTGTTCTGGTTTGCCCAAATCTGATTTGAGCAAAAACCAGAAAAACAATAAGAGCAGATTATTTACAGTGATGCATTTGGTGTATCCATAATGTCATAATATAATGACAAAAGCAGACCACATATATGACAGCTGCTGCACATGTTTTAAGGCAGTAAATAGTAAATGTTTTAATGACTTCACAGACATTGGTGTTGAACAATTCTGAGTAAAACAGACGGATGTTAGAGAGAGACAAATACATACGTAATGTATTAAAAATATACTACAGGAAATTATATATATATATATGTATATATATATATATGTATATATATTATATAAACACACACCGTATTGGCCCGAATATAAGACGACCCTGATTATAAGACGACCCCCTCTTTTTCAAGACTCAAGTTTGAAAAAAGACTTTTGGAACACCAAATTAAATTTTTATACAGAAAATAATTACAATAGATCTGAAACAAATGATTGTAACAATATATTCGAGAGAAAAAGCATGTTATTTTGCCGCATTCAAATCATATCTTAATATCTGAACATTTAAATATGTAAACTAAAGTGCAATCACATTTGTAAATGAATGGTGAGTGGCACCAACCTTACTACCATCCGAGCACCGACCTACTTTTCTCCAGATTGTCGCTACGTTTCTCCATTTTCTGTTATCTCTTCTCTTATTTTCTTCTCTTTTCTTTCTTACCACTATTTTTTTATTTTTCTTCTTCGTGCTATCGCTATTTTTATTTTCTTCTTCGTGACAGGGGTTCGCTTTGGCCTGGGAAAAGTTCAGCATTCGCTTTAAAGATATCTGGCGCCATCTAGCGTTGTGAATGCGTGTAACGTCTAGACCCCGAATGTAAGACGACCCCCACTCTTTCAGTCTTATTTCAATGCAAAAAACACCGTCTTATTTTCGGGCCAATACGCTATATATATATATATATATATATATATATATATATATATATATATATATATATATATATATATATATATATATATATATATATATATATATATATATATATATATATATATATATATATATATATATATATATATATATATATATATATATATATATATATATATATATAGGCCTGGGAGTCTGAGGGTTCTGCGCAGTATCTTAGCTGTTCCTAGGACTGCGCTCTTCTGGACTGAGGCTTCAGATGTTGTTCCAGGAATCTGCTGGAGCCACTCTTCCAGTTTGGGGGTCACTGCCCCAAGTGCTCCTACTACCACGGGGACCACATTAACCTTGAACTTCCACATGTGTTCCAGCTGCTCTTTTAGCCCTTGATACTTCTCAATCTTTTCATGTTCCTTCTTCCTGATGTTGGCGTCAGCTGGAATCGCCACATCTATCACCACTGCTCTCTTCTGCTTCTTGTCCACCACCACTATGTCCGGTTTGTTAGCCAGCAGCTGTTTGTCAGTCTGGAAGCTGAAGTCCCACAGGATCTTAGCCTTGTTGTTCTCAACCACCTTTGGTGGTATGTCCCATTGGGATTTGGGTACTTCTAGTCCATACTGGGTACAGATGTTCCTGTACACTATCACAGCTACTTGGTTGTGCCTCTCCATGTATGCTGACCCAGCTAGCATCTTGCACCCTGCTACCACATGCTGGACTGTCTCTGGGGCTTCTTTACATAGCCTGCACCTTGGGTCAGATCTACTGTGGTAGATATTGGCCTCTATTGCTCTTGTACTTAGGGCCTGTTCTTGTGCTGCTATGATCAGTGCCTCAGTGCTGTCTCTCAGTCCAGCTTTATTCAGCCATTGGTAGGTCTTCTTGATATCAGCCACTTCCTCTATCTGACGGTGGTACATGCCGTGTAGGGGCTTGTCCCTCCATGTTGTCTCCCCCTCCTCCTCCTCTTCCTCCTCAGGTTTCTGCTGTCTAAGGCATTCACCAAGCAGTTCGTCTGTTGGGGCCATCTTCCTGATGTACTCTTGGATCTTTGATGTTTCATCCTGGACAGTGGCCCTGATGCTCACTAGTCCTCGGCCCCCCTCTTTCCGCTTAGTGTACAGCCTCAGGGTGCTGGACTTGGGGTGAAACCCTCCATGCATGGTGAGGAGCTTTCTAGTCTTAATATCTGTGGCTTCTATCTCCTCCTTTGGCCAGCTTATGATCCCAGCGGGGTATCTGATGACTGGGAGTGCATACATGTTGATGGCTCGGGCCTTGTTCTTGCCATTCAGCTGACTTCTCAGGACTTGCCTTACTCTCTGGAAGTATTTGGCTGTGGATGACTTCCTTGCGGCCTCCTCATGATTGCCATTAGCCTGTGGGATTCCAAGGTATTTGTAGCTGTCCTTGATGTCTTCTATCCTGCCCCTTGGTAGGTCAACCCCTTCAGTTCTGATCATCTTGCCCCTTCTAGATACCATCCGGCCACATTTGTCTAATCCGAATGACATCCCTATGTCGTCGCTGTAGATCCTGGTGGTGTGGATCAATGAGTCAATTTCTCGCTCATTCCTGGCATACAGCTTGATGTCATCCATGTAGAGGAGGTGGCTGATTGTTGTCCCGCTTCGGAATCGGTATCCATAGCCACTCTTTGTGATGATGTGACTGAGGGGGTTCAGGCCTATGCAGAACAGCAGTGGTGATAGTGCATCTCCTTGGTATATGCCGCACTTGATGTTAACTTGGGCAATTGGCTTGGAGTTAGCCTCTAGGGTTGTCTTCCACATCCCCATTGAGTTCTGGATGAAGGCTCTTAGTGTCCTGTTGATCTTATACAGTTCCAGACATTCCAGTATCCATGTGTGTGGCATTGAATCATAGGCTTTCAGGTAGTCTATCCAGGCGGTGCACAAGTTGGTCTGCCTGTTCTTACAGTCTCTGTGTACTGCTCTGTCCACCAGTAGCTGGTGCTTGGCTCCCCTGGTGTTACTACCAACTCCTTTTTGTGCCCCGCTCATGTATTGATCCATGTGCCCACTCATCTTAGCCGCCATGATGCCTGACAGGAGCTTCCATGTCGTACAGAGACAGCTTATTGGCCGGTAGTTGGATGATGTAGATCCCTTCTGTGGGTCTTTCATGATCAGGACTGTCCTGCCTTCAGTCAACCATTCTGGGTGCGTCCCATCCCTTAGCAGCTGGTTCATCTGTGCTGCTAGGCGCTCATGGAGTGCTGTCAGCTTCTTTAGCCAGTATGTATGGATCATATCGGGGCCTGGTGCTGACCAACTCTTCATCTTTGACACTCTTTCTTGGATGTCTGCCATTGAGATGGTTACTGGTTCTTGTTCTGGGAGGCAGCTGTGGTCAGTCCTCAGGTCCACTAGCCACTGGGCATCAGTGTTGTGTGATGCTCCTCTTTCCCATATGCCCTTCCAGTATTTTTCCACCTCAGCTCTTGGTGGGTCTGGCTGGCTGCTATTTCCCTGCCACTGAGAGTACACCTTTGCTGGTTGAGAGGAGAAGGTCTTGTTTATTCTCCTGGCCTCCATCTCCTTGGTGTATCTCTTCAGTCGGGTAGCCAGAGCTGTTAGTCTCTGTTTGGCAGTTTCGAGTGCTTCAGGTATGGAGAGCTTGCTGTATTTCCTGGGTACCCCTTTATTCACCATATTCCCCTTCTGCAGCTCGGCTAGCTGGCTGACTTCTCTCCGTGTCGCCTTTGTCTTGGCCTCTAACCGTCTCTTCCATGAAGGGTATTGTTTGTCATGCCCTGTGTTGATCTTATATCCCAGCATCTCGAGGATTACTGTTGCTGTACTGTGAATCAGCTTGTTGGTCTCAGTTATGTTCCCTGTAGGGATGGTTCTTATCGCAGCATTCACATCTTCTAGCAGATCTTCTGAAGGTACTTGACAACTTAGCTTCGGTATTTTTCGGAGGCTCCAGGTTTCCATTTGGGTCACGATCTTCCTTCTCAGGTCAGCAGCTATATATAGCTGCTGACCTATATATATATATATATATATATATATATATATATATATATATATATATATATATATATATATATATATATATATATATACATATATATATATATGTGTGTGTGTGTGTGTGTGTGTATATACATATACTGTATATACATATGTACACTGTACCCTCGCACATTCGCGCATTAACACTCGCAACTCCACCTCATTGCGGACTTTTGGTAGGCAGTCACGTGATACCGTACGCGCATTCTATTGGCTGACGGCATCAAGACGTAAACTCCGTTCCTGTCAGGCTTGTGTTTCGTGAGACACAAAAGTGCTTTAAACAGTAGATAAGAGTGTGAGAAAAGGTAATACAGATAGTGGGTGGTTTAATATCAGTATTTTCATAAAGATTTAAATTACCATAAATAATAAGATAAATAGATCTCAATTTCGATCGCGGATTCCTTAATCACGTGTGGTTCTTGCATATAACAACAACAACAAAGACAGGGCGCCCCTTTTTCCTCGCGGTTAATAAGTTGTAGGAACCACACGAGATTAACAAATTTTGCGATAGAGCGACAAACTATTCATCTTACTATTTATCTTCCCACCTATATATTTGAATAATCTCACTTGAAAACCTCACGGTGTCACATTTTAACTCCACTCACTACCACACAACCAATCACTGCGCATCTGCCAGAAGGAATCACAAGAACAATATGACGTAAGCCATCGGGCAGCAAGACTTTTTGTTGCGGTTTCGCCTTTCGTCCACATGACACCAAAGATATCCGGGATGAAAACGCTGGCCAAAGTGAAGCTTTTTGTAAACGCCGGGTCTGCGTTGTCGTATGGACGCTGTAACCAAAACTTTTTTCTATCCAGGGGGCGTCTCCCTGCGACAAAAACCGCTGTGACGTTAGTTGTGTGACCTGTGTCTGCTTGTACACACAGAATGGACGGAGTTAAAACCGGCTATTTTCTGACGTATAACAGCTCCACGTTGAAGTTGATAAACATGCTTGTAGGTTGGATGTTTGTTTGTCTGTTTCTTTCTTTATGAGTCATAAAGTTTATTTATTTATTGATTGATTGATTGATTGATTGATTGATTCATTCATTCATTCATTCATTCATTCATTCATTCAGTCATGTTCCTCGCCAAAGACACCAGCGAGTTTTGGGCCACACCAGGATGACTGCCTGCTGGTGGGAGAACTCTGTGATGGGTGCGCTTGGTTTATAATACCAATACATTTGTTTTCATATGTTTGGTATTTGGTATGAAGTCTGATATATTATGGTTTTAAAATGGAATTTCCACGGTTCCCGCTAGTGTGTGTATGAATATATATAATGTGTGTATATTTGTGTGTGTGTGTGTGTGTGTGTTTATATATATATATATATATATATATATATATATATATATATATATATATATATATATATATATATATATATATATATATATATATATATATATATGGGGAGGGTCATAAACATTTAAGTTACTGTAAATAATAAGATAAATAGTTTGTTGCTCTATCACGGAATTTGTCAATCGCGTGTGGTTCCTGGAACGCATTAAAAGCAAAGAACAAAGGCGTACTGTATATATCTATATAAATATTTATCTATCTATCTATCTATCTATCTATCTATCTATCTATCTATCTATCTATCTATCTATCTATCTATCTATCTATCTATCTATCTATCTATCTATCTATATATATATATATATATAGTTGTGTGACCTGTGACCTATATATATATATATATATATATATATATATATATAGAGAGAGAGAGAGAGAGAGAGAGAGAGAGATAGATAGACAGACAGACAGACAGACAGACAGACAGACAGACAGATAGATAGATAGATAGATAGATATACTGTATGTATATATATATATACATATATATACTTTATTATTCCTGAAGAAATGGGCTTTTAACCAAAATACTAGCATTACTGATTATATCTATCTTTCTATGTCTTATTGTTTATTATGCATCTTTGTTATCTTTAGTTCATATTAAACAGCAACTTTAAAAGGATAAATGTAAACAAATGATCTTGTACATAAATGTATGAAGTATAGTCCTTTAATATTCTGATGAAAGGACAGTACACAGAAAATTAATGGCATGGTATTTTTACAAACATTTGCGTCATTGGTTCTTACCAAGAGGACAAAGACAAATGTAATCATTTGTCAGATCCATACATGAGCCTCCATTTAGACAGGGTTCCTTCCAGCAGTCATTTACATTCTGAGAGCATGTCCTTCCTGCAGGATGAAGACAGTCACAGAAATGAAGTAATATACTGTCACAAGAAACAAAGATTTAAATGTGCTTTAACGGATACATTTTGGGCGTCATTTAGCAATTACTAGATGCTGTAGGGCCTCATGTGTGAAAAATAATTCTCATCATAATGTTCAAACAGATGCAGTGCAGATTTCTGTTTAATTTATCAACAATGAGCAGCACCTGGTTTATTGTAGACACTATTTTATTTCATGAGGCGGCTAATTACCTCTAATTTGGTTCAAAATGCAATTGAATGATTATGTCTTCATTGTGTTGCTGACTTTATATATGCAAAATGGCGTAACCTCAATTTTGATGTTCTGCGGAAAAGCATCGGATATGGACTTGATTTACAACTCCACTGACAAATTTAAAGCTCCACTAGCAGTGGCCTTTGGCGGTATTTCAGACCACTTAGTTCTTTGAGCTGATGAGCTGATAGGAATCTAACAACCACACATCCTGACTGCTCTTCTGTCTACACTGCTGTCGACACCAAACCTTTTTTCATTATGGACATGCTGTATATACTAGCATTTTCCCAGTTAATGATGCAATTTAAGTATACTCAAATCTTTCAAGTTGATGTTGAAATTATCTCTATCAGCAAAGACATTTCATGTCATGCACAAGAAATTTCATTTCATACTGCATGCTCAGCAAGAGTCATCATTATTTCAGTTTGTAAATTGCTGCACCACTCTTTGATTTAGTGTTTTTTATATACATATTGGTAATGTAATGTAGGGTAATGTAATGTAATGTAAGCAACATGCAAAATGTTAAATAAAAACAAGTGTAAATCAAAACTACTTCTTTGCATTTGCTCATAGTTTGATACTAATAGGATACTCCATTTTTACTATGACTGGATTGGCATTTTGTACAATCAACAAAGCGTTGTTTTTATTGATTCTAACTTAATTGTTTTAGCATCTGGTAAACATTCTGTTTTTTTAAAATATTAGAAAAGCTGCCATTTTTAATAAAAGGTGGGAAAGGACATTTATCTTCAAGCAATCGGGTTTGTTGTGTAGTTAGGTTCTGAATAAATGCCCAGTAATCCAAGTGAATTATGCTTCTGCTACATTTGTATTGCAATTAAAATAACATTTATTTTTTAATGCCACAATACATTTGGTTCTAAAACATGATTTTCACATGGGGATCGCATAAAAAATTCAAAAGAGCTTGATTACAATATTGACATTGGATTTGATCATTTTTATGTTTTCTGTGGTAAATTGTAAATTTCTTTCTCCATATGTTTCTCAACCACTGACACATATCAAAACATTATTATTAATCCTTCAATTAATGTCCATTAATTCTTATGAACATTGTGGATTAACTTTGTGCATCGTTGTTTTAAATATTTGAACATTACAGACTAAAACCCTGATAATCCTAATAATATGGCAGGCTGCAAGCAGGTTCACATTCACATCAGATGATCTCATACCCTCAAACCCGGGGGGACAGTGACACTGATAATCACCGATTAGATCCACACAGGTGGCTCCATTTGTGCATGGGAAGCTGCTGCACTCATTTGTTTCCTGTTCACAAAGTGGCCCTTCATATCCTAGCATACAGCGACAGGTAAAGTTGTACTGTTGGTCCAGACAAAAGCTGTGTTCAGAGCAGTGATTGCCAACACAGTAATCAATGTCTTCTTCACAATAGATGCCAGTGTGTCCTCTGGGACAGAGGCAGCTAGAAAACAGATTAAATAGAATTTCTTAAGACTATATAGTGAAACTCCTAAAGGAAGCAAACAGTAAATGTCACAACTTTTACAATCATTGACATTATGGTGCCTGCATGACCCTGGGACAATCCAAATTTGAAAACTTGCCTGTATCCATCAATCTCATCTACACAGGTGGCTCCATTTTGACACCAATGTTGAACGCAATCATTGACATTTAGGTGACAGTGCTGACCAGACCAACCAGGAGCACAGTTGCAGGTGTAGCTGCTTCCACCATTCAGCACACAGCGTCCTCCATTGGCACATGGCTGTTGATTGAACAGAAACTTCTTAGATACAGTATGTCATGGAGCTCCTTTTCCTGCATGCTACTTCATATAAAAAATGACACATACGTCATCCTGTGTTATAATATCTTTGATTGGACTCAGTCCATTTTTTTCAGTGCAATCCTTCCTGATTTTTTTTTTCGTGGCTGCCTTAGAATGAGCCTCATTATACTCACATAACAAACTCATGAATACTGATTCTTGCTTTATACGGGGTTCAATCAGCATTCCATATAACATCTACAGCATTTCTTACAAGACAAGATCAATGGTCATTGAGGGCTAACCCTCCCAAGCATTCTGTATAACAAAACAGATGTGCCTGTTAAATTTTAAATCTAGTAGAGGGAAACCAAAGGGCAAGATCAAGAGGAAGAGCTAGTTTGTGCAAAAGCATATGATGCCGACATCATGGCAATTCTGTAAGACGGTCAACACAAGCCCTTCTCCACGGTAAAGGATTGTCTCCATCTGTCATCCAAACATGCTCAACTGTTTAAAATGAAGGTCCTTCAATCTACATGTGAAAAAAGGACATTCAAAAATACAAATGTCTTCATTAATGGTCAGCACTCTCAAATGGTGGGAGGCTTTTCAGTCCTTTAGATGACAATCACAGTTCCAGGTTTGTCTTCATTTTCATTGACAGCTTAAAAATCTGGAAGATGTGTGACCACAGTCAACAATAAAAACATACATAAACTAGTTATTTTCTGTTGCTCTTTATGGGATAACACTGGTGAAATGTTTTAGGTGATGTATCGATTCATGAAAAATAAATAGGCAGGTCACTAACGTAACTGTAATGATTTAAGTGTGACACTATGATAATGAATACAAAACAGCAAAAAAGAATACTCAGTTTAATTTTTACTATTGGCACAATAATGGTTGTGGTATGCAATGACAATTTATTCTATTCCATTCTATTCTATTCTATTCTATTCTATTCTATTCTATTCTATTCTATTCTATTCTATTGTTTTCTATTCTATTCTATTGTTTTCTATTCTATTCTATTCTATTCTACTGTTTTCACCCACTTGCAGATTTTGAGAGCAGGGTGCATGGCAGGTGTATTCAAGTCCTTCTGAGAGATCAACACACTCAGTCTTTGGTGGACATACGTTTCCAGGTAAAGTACAGGCATCTATATCAACTTCACAATTGCTTCCAAGAAAACCTGAAATAAAAAAAAATATATAAATATATACAGGTGATTTTTCCCCATGTAATCTGCCTTCCTCTTGTCTTTTAGTGTTCATAATGTTACATAATATATTAAATTGACTGCAGATACTTTTTTCTGAAGGGAAACCTGACTGAGGTGAGGTAATTATCATTATTAGTTACTATATTACTGTTGAAGATGCTGAGGTTCTCTCTGGGAGTGACCAGGAAGGATAGGATCAGGAATGAGTACATCAGAGGGACAGCACATGTTAGAGGTTTTGGAGATAAAGTCAGAGACGCCAGACTGAGATGGTTTGGACATGTCCAGAAGAGAGATAGGGAATATATTGGTAGAAGGGTGCTGAGTTTTGAACTACCAGGAAGGAGGCCTAGAGGAAGACCAAAGAGGAGGTTTATGGATGTAGTGAAAGAGGACATAAAGGTAGTTGGTGTGAGAGAAGAGGATGCAGAAGACAGGGTTATATGGAGGCAACTGATTCGCTGTGGCGACCCCTGAAGGGAAAAGCCGAAAGGAAAAGCAGAAGACTATACTACTGTTGTATGCTTCACCACCTCTTCACTGTGTATGCTATTGTGCATCATGCTGTACTATACGTTTATGTGAATACAGTAGAATAAATCTTTTAAAATCCCTTGACAATACGTAAATGCAAAAAAAAAGGCAGAGTGAAAACTCACTTAAATAAACTTAAATTTATGGGAGCAAAATTGACATTGAAATAGAACTGTATAAGCTCCTGTGCAGAATATTATATTGCTTTAGGAGAGACATATTTTTAGCCTAGCAAATTCCACTCATGTCTCAAGGCTTTGCTATGTATTACGATCCAGCACTCAACAGACTATTTTATACCTTTGCTGAACTCACTTCACCAGGAGAAGATGCAACAGATGAAGCATGTGAGCGGAAGCGCTTCGGTTTGGTGAGATAACAGATGAGATTTAGTGGCAAGGATGGATAGCCAGTGTACACCCTGTGGAATTTTGTTAAAATGGATCTGTGGCCACATCTAGTAACAGTTTACTCAGGGAGTTAGGGATTCATGATGAGGGATTATGGCAGGCTTCAAAGGCAGCTTCAGAGGCAGCTTCAGAGAACAGCCAAAGGCTCTAGCTGAAGAGAAAAGGCAGTACCTTATGTGCAAATGATGGATATCTATCTTGTGTATAAGATCGGATATCAGCGCCAAGCCAGTGTTCAAACAAGGCTCTGCAGTCTTTTTAATCGCCTTATGCTCTCAAGAGCATAAGGCGGAATTTAGGATTGTTTATATAAATTGTAAGACGTACATTTCCCCCAAAATACTCAGAGTGTATAATTACAGACCTGCTCAATGCTCTGATAAAGTGTTATGGGGTTGATAACAGTAATTCTTGAGCATCCTGAAATCTCAGGGGTCTTATTCCACTTGATGTGTGAAACAGGAAGCTCCCCATCGATAGCGATATTGACATATTCCTCATCTCACCCCCTCATTCCTCTGATTCCACAACAAGATTTCCACAGGGTTGCTCCCTGCAACATCCCTGAGGACACTCATAACCAATTTGGTGTATGAGAAATTGAAAACCACCCAACACCCCTGTCATTACAATGATGCTATCTTTTGTAAGATAAAACTTTATCTTTTGTGAGAGATAGTAAGAGGCCATGAAGTTAGCTTTTTCATGAGGTCTCCAAGTTATTCTTTAATGTTGAAACATGTTCCTCTTCTTTCTGCAAAGGTTTCCTGTAGTTTTCTCCCAAACTTTAAAGACATGCCTGTTGAGTGATGTAGACAGTCTAAATTCCCTGCAGATGACTTTGTGACATTTTTCATCTGTTTGTTTCTATGAAGTAAGCTGGAAACCTGTCCAAGCATTGCTCCATGTCTCACACAATGCATTTCTCCAGTATCTCCACAACTATGAACAATAAAGGAATTGGATATATGGACACAAACTGGACTCATTTGTTCTTTTAAACTATGATAAGTTGAATATTTAGGCCGTTAGTAGTATAACAGCCACCCTGATCTGAACACGAGTGATGTTCTGTTATAGGACTTCTGTGCTAGTCACAGTTTGTCCATAATGAACACCTTCATAGAGATGTTCATAAGTGCACATGGCACCAGGACACCCTAGGCCGGAGGTCGATGATCGACTTTCTTGTTGTATCATCAGACATCCGACCGTATGTGTTGGACACTCGGGTGAAGAGAGGGGCAAGGCTGTCAACCGATTACTACCTGTTGGTGAGCTGGATCTGCTGGCAGAGCCGGGGGCTAAACAGATTCGGCAGGTCCAAAGGTGTTTTGAGAGTTTTTTCGGAACGTCTTGCAAAACCTTCTGTCAGTGAGGTCTTCAACTCCCATCTCCAGGAGAGCTTCACTCAGATCCTGCAGGAGGCTGGGGACATTGAGTCAAAGTCGACCATGTTCTCCACTTCCATTCTCAAAGCGGCTGCTTGGAGCTGTGGTCGCAAGGTCTCTGGTGCCAGTCGCGTCGGTAAACCCTGAATCCAGTGGTGGACACTGGAAGTACGGGATGCCGTCAAGCTGAAGAAGGAATTCCATCAAATCTTGTTGAATTGTAGGACTCCGGAGGCAGCTCATGGGTACAGCCAGGCCAGGCATACTGCAGCCCGAGTAGTCGCGGAGGCAAACACTGCCAAAACTGTTTACAATAGAGGCGGAGAGCTGCTCACCTCGACTGAGGATATTGTCAGGTGGTGGAAAGAATACTTCAAGGATCTCCTCAGCCCCGCTACCATGTCCTACACAGAGGAAGCAGAGCCTGAGGTCTCAGAGGCGGACCCATCCTTCACCCAAGCTGAAGTCAACAAGGTGGATGAGATTTGCCCTCAGTACGTCAAGTTTCTGGATGTGCAGGGACTGTCAGGAGGATCAGATCTATTGTCAAACCGCAGATTCAGGAGGAAAAATGCGGTTTTCGTCCCGGTCGCGGAACACTGGACCAGCTCTACACTCTCCATTGAGTGCCCGAGGGTTCATGGGAGTTTGCCCAACCAGTCCACATGTGCTTTGTGGATCAGGAGAAGGCATTCAATAGTGTCCCTTGTGGTTTCTTGTGGGGAGTGCTCCAGAAGTATGGGGTTTGGGGCCCTTTGATGAGGGCTATCTGGTCCATGTATGACCACAGCCGGAGCTTGGTTTGCATTGCCGGCAGTAAGACAGACCTGTTCCAGGTGTATGTTGGACTTCGGTAGAGCTTCCCTCTGTCATCGGTTCTGTTCATAATCTTTATGGACAGAATTTATAGGCGCTGCCAGGATCCTGAGGGAGTCCGGTTTGGGGAACAAAAGATTTCGTCTCTGCTTTTTGCAGATGATGTTGTCCTATTGGCCTCATCAAACCTGGATCTTCAATGTGCACTGAGACGCAGCTGAGTGTGATACGAGTGGGATGAGGGTCAGCACCTCTAAATCCGAGGCCATGTTTCTCGACAGGAAAAGGGTGGTGTGCCTTCTTCAGGTTGATGGAGAGTTTTTGCCCCAAGTGGAGGAGTTTAAATATCTTGAGGTCTTGTTCACGAGTGGGGGAAGGATGGAACGTGAGATTGACAGATGAATTGGTGCAGCTTTGGCAGTGATGCAGTCGTTGCCAAAGGTCTGTCGTGGTGAAGAAGGAGCTGAATCGCAAGACGAAGCTCTCGATTTACCGGTCAATCTACGTTCCTACTCTCACCTATGGTCATGAGCTTTGGGTCATGCCCGAAAAGACAACATCTGAGACACAAGTGGCTGAAATGAGTTTCCTCCATAGAGTGGCTGGGCTCACCCTTAGAGATAGATTGAGGAGCTCAGTCACCAGGGAGGAGCTCGGAACAGAGTCGCTGTTCCTCCACATCGGACGGCGCCAGCTGTGGTGGCTCGGGCATCTGTCTTGGATGCCTCCTGGACACCTCCGGGGGGAGGTTCTGGGCATGTCCTACCGGGAGGAGACCTTGGACACGCTGGAGGGACTATCCCCGAAATTTCATATGTAATGCACCCGCTTCAGCATCCGATGAGGCAAACAGACTTTATAACTCATATGCCATTACCTCTGAAATCATTCTTTAATGTTGAAGTGACCAAAAGTGAACAAACACAATGTTTTGTTACAATGACTGCTTCATTTCCCTAATTGGTCCAAAATATTTGCTGAAAACAAAAGCTAAAAACAATGGCAAAGTTTTGTGAGTGAAAACATCTGTAAATAGAGACAGTCTCCTGTGACTAGGGCCTGTAGGTGCACTGTAGGGCAGCAGTGGCTCAGTGGTATAGCAGGTTGTCCAATGATTTAAGATCGGCGGTTTGATTCCCGCTCCCGCGGAGTCATTTGTCGTTGTGTCCGTGGACAAGACACTTTACCCTCCCTGCCTCCACTGAGGCACTCACTGGTGTGTGAATGTTTATGATTATTCCAGTGGTGGTCAGAGGGGCTGTAGGCGCAGATTGTCAGGCATGCCTCCGTCAGTCAGCCCCAGGGCAGTTGGGCTACACACATAGCTTACCATCACCAAGTATGAATGAGGAGTGAATGAATAATGGATCCAATGTAAAAGTGACTTTAAGTGTCCAGAAAAGCGCTATATAAAGCTAATCCATTATTATTATTATTATTATTATTATTATTATTATTATTATTATTATTATTATTATTATTGTTATTTCTAAGTTGTTCTCATAATTTAGACACAATCAAAACAAAGCTCCCCAAATGGGTTCATCAATTTGAATTCAGTAAATGCAAATTCATGGTAACTCATCAGGCACAATTGGTGATTATTGGGAAATGTGATGAATGGCCGCTTGATTATCTACACGTGCCCGGAAACCTTCATTAATGTACAGTACATTTACACAATTTGTATTGGACATGAGCATGGATATTTTTTCTCAACTGTCAATCACAGGCCAATGCTGTACACTGATTATTATGCTTTATATGTATACTTGATGGCACTATATGCCAAACGGATCATGCATCTTGCAGTTTTATAAAACACATGTGTTTGACTGCCTTTTGACATTCAGTATGTCAGAAAAATGGCAAAAAATATAATTTAAATTTTTAATCAAAACAACCCAAGGATAGATTTTTTTAACAAAGTAAATACATGATTCATGTGAGAAACTAAATTGGGCAGACCTGTCTGGTCTAGAGTCCTCAGGCAGGTTGTGTCATAAAAACAGCAGTGCCACTGGCAAAGGCTAATCACCTTCAGTTTCAGTGCATACTGAGATGGTCTGAAGGGCCCTGAGGAGCTTAGACCTCATTGACTGCAAAC
Source organism: Antennarius maculatus (assembly GCA_013358685.1). NCBI lineage: Eukaryota > Metazoa > Chordata > Actinopteri > Lophiiformes > Antennariidae > Antennarius > Antennarius maculatus. The sequence goes on along the minus strand of CM023616.1, from coordinate 8,412,791 downwards.
AAGTTGAAATGTTCTGTGATATAGTTAGTCATCAAAGCTAAAAAATTAATCACGTAATGTTATACATGGCTTGAGTTCTGGACAAAGCTCAACATACCTGTAGGACATTGGCATCTGTAGTAGCCCAGCAAGTCAAAGCATGTGCCATTGTGCTGACATGGGCTGGATTCACATTCATCAATCTCAGTTTCACAGTTTGCTCCTGAGAAAAGAAGATGAAAGTGTATTGTAGTGTATTAGTAAGATTTGTATTATATCACTTCTCCGAAAGCTGCCACCTTGTTGTGGTGGGGGAGTTTGAGTGCCCGAATGATCCCACCACAGTTATCAGGGGCTTTATGCTCCTGCTAGGGTCTCCCTTGGCAAACGGGTCCTGGGTGACGGGCCAGACGAAGCAGTAACTAAACCCCTTCTTCTTCTTCTTTTCCTTTCGGCTTTTCCCTTCAGGGGTCGCCACAGCAAATCAATTGCATCCATCTAACCCTGTCTTCTGCATCCTCTATTCTCGCACCAACTACCTTCATGTCCTCTTTCACTACATCCAGAAACCTCCTCTTTGGTCTTCCTCTAGGACTCCTGCCTGGCAGTTCAAAACTCAGCATCCTTCTACCAACATATTCACTATCTCTCCTCTGGTCTTGTCCAAACCATCTTATTCTGGCCTCTCTGACTTTATCTCCAAAACCTCTAACATGTGCTGTCCCTCTGATGTACCCATTCCTGATTCTATCAATCCTGGTCACCCCCAAAGAGAACCTCAGTATCTTCATCTCTGCTACCTCCATCTCCTGTCTTTTCCTCAGTGACACTGTCTCTAGACCAAACAACATTGCTGGTCTCACCACAGTTTTGTACACCTTTAGTTTTCATTTTAGCTGAAACTCTTCTATCACATCTGACACTTTTCTCCACCCATTCCATCCTGCCTGTACATGCTTCTTCACCTCTTTTCCCCACTCTCCATGGCTCTGGACTGCTGACCATAAATACTTAAAATCCTCCACCTTCTTGATCTCTTCTCCCTGTCTCCTCACTCTTCCACTTGGGTCCCACTCATTCACACACATGTACTCTGTCTTACTGCGGCTAACCTTCATTCCCCTCCTTTCCAGGACAAACCTCCACCTCTCTAGCTTCTCCTCCAACCGTTCCCTACTCTCACTGCAGATCACGATGTCATCTGCAAACACCATAGTCCATGCAGATTCCTGTCTAACCTCATCTGTCAGCCTGTCCATCACCATAGCAAACAAGAAGGGCTCAGAGCTGATCCCTGATGCAGTCCCACCTCCACCTTGAACTCCTCTGTCACACCTACAGCACACGTCACCACTGTCTTACAGTCCTCATACATGTCCTGCACCGCTCTAACATACTTCTCTGCTACTCCAGACTTCCTCATACAATATCACAGTTCCTCTGTGGGCACCCTGTCAAAAGCTTTCTCCACATCTACAAAAACACAATGCAGCCTCCTCTGACCTTCTCTGTACTTCTGTATCAACATCCTCAAAACAAATACTGCAGCTGTAGTACTCCTTTTTGGCATGAAACCATACTGCTGCTCACAAATGCGGCAGTATTTGCAGTATCTGTCTCTCTGTCTTGCCAAATGCTCACTTCTGCCCTTAGTCTATTCTATATCATCATACGAAGTCTGTCAACCAAGATGAATCTGGTGAGCTGGTCACTTAAGGCGATCGAGAGAATTTTTTCCACCAGACCTGTCGGAACTGGTGAGCGCCATTGTCCAGATGGGACTTTTTTGGCTGGCTACATGCTGGACAGCTGGGCTACTTTCAAAACTATGTGTTTGGCCCCACTGGATGTGGAGGACGTCGAGGATGTGTACATCTTCACCACCATGACAATCGGGATAACAGCACTGGGTTTTGGTGTTTTCATGCTGCACCGCAAGCTGAGAAAAATGGGATTACAACAGGCCAAAGTACAAGAGGATTCCGACCGAGCAGCAGAGGCAACGGCCAGGGTGTATAAGGAGGCTATGGCCATCATGCTGAATGAAGCCATAGCCAGGATGAATGACCGGCATGAGGAGTCCAATGCTTGGCTCAAGGAGGATATCACCCAAAAGCTGGAGAAGCTGGAGAAATGGGGAAAACGTTTGGATGTGAAGGCCAGAAACCGTGATGCTGACGCCAGTGATTAGGAGTGTGGAAGGCACAGAAAGCAACAACAACTCAGCCACACAAAGCAAGTCTCTCCAACGGCGATTAATAATAAATTTGACCAGGAACAACCCTTGACAGGAATAACAAATTGAACACTAACAAAATTCGGACTCTTTTCAAGATCTGATAAAGAGGTGTGCAAGGATGCATTCCTATTTGGACTAAATGGACGGATCAAAACAACAATGTACCAGAATAAAATAATTGAAAATGATTTGTGACATGCAAAGTATGTATTGGTTGACAATGTGCTGTAATGAGAGAGATGTTGTTGATTTAGGGGACGGGAACCTCACAAGCCAATGGCTTCTACCCGTCAACCTTTTTTTTTCTTTTTGGATGATGTTGCTGATGTCTCAACACTGATGAGAGTAAAACCTGTTGTAATAACATGTCTGGAAAGAAGAAAATTAACTGAATAAACTAAACTAAACTAGTCAAGCTTCAACTACTCTTTCCCATAACTTCATTGTATTTTTCATCAGCTTTATTCCTCCGTAGTTGCCACAACTCTGCACATCTCCCTTGTTCTTTAAAATGGGCACCAGCACACTTCTCCATTCCTCAGGCATCTTCTCACTATCTAAGATCCTGTTGAACAACCCAGTCAGAAACTCTGCTGCCACCTCTCCTAGACACTTCCATATCTCCACAGGTATATCATCAGGACCGACTGCCTTTCCACTCTTCATCCTCACTTCATCCTGACTAATCTTTGCTACTTCCCGGACCACAACAGTCACCTCTTCTGGTCTTTGTTCTCTCTCATTTTCCATGTTTATCAACTCTTCAAAGTACTCTTTCCATCTTCCCATCACACTACTGGCACTTGTCATTACACTTCCATCACCCTAACCTGCTGCACGTCCTTCCCATCTCTGTCTCTCTGTCGTGCCAACCTGTATAGATCAGTCTCTCACTCCTTACTGTCCAACCAAGCATACAAGTCATCATAAGCCCCTTGTTTGGCCTTTGCTACCTCTACTTTCACCTTACGCTGCATCTCCCTGTACTCCTATCTAGTCTCCTCGGTCCTCTGAGTGTCCCACTTCTTCTTAGCTAACCTCATTCTCTGTATACGCTCCTGTACCTCCACATTCCACCACCGTCTCCTTATCTACTTTCCTTCCAGATGACACACCAAGTACTCCTACTTGTCTCCTTGATCACATTAGTTGTAGTTGTCCAGTCATCTGGAAGCACTTCCTGACCACCCAGAGCCTGTCTTAACTCCTTCCTAAAAGTCATGCAACACTCTTCCTTTTTCAGCTTCCACCATTTCGTCCTCTGCTCTGTCTTTGTCCTCTTCATCTTCCTCACCACCAGACTAATCCTTCACACCACCATCCTATGCTGTTTGGATACACTATCGCCTACCACTACTTTGCAATCACTGATCTTCAGATTACACCGTCTACACAAGATGTAGTCTACCTGTGTGCTCCTACCTCCACTCTTATAGGTCACCCTATGTTCCTGCCTCTTGTGGAAGAAAGTATTCACTGTAGCCATTTCCATCCTTTTTGCAAAGTCAACCACCATCTGTCCTTCTGCATTCCTCTCCTGGATACCAAACCTGCCCATCACCTCCTCATCACCTCTGTTTCCTGCACCAACATGTCCATTAAAGTCTGCACCAATGACAACTCTCTCACTTCTAGGTATGCTCTGCATCCCTTCATCAAAGTCCAACCAGAGTTCCTCCTTCTCCTTCAGCTCACATCCTACCTGTGGAGCATACCCACTAACAACATTCACCATCACACCTTCAATATCTAGCTTTCGACTCATCACTATCTGACCTCCTATTCTACCTCCACCAAGATAATTCCTTTTCCATTTCTCTTCCTATCTACACCATGATAGAACAACTTGAACCCTGCTCCTAAAATTCTAACCTTGCTACCTTTCCACCTGGCCTCCTGGACACACAGTGTGTCTACCTTCCTCCTCTGCATCATGTCAACCAACTCTCTACCTTTTCCTGTCATAGTTCCAACATTCAATGTCCCAACTCTCAGTCCTATGCTCTTGGCGTTCCTCTTCTCTGTCTTCCTATGAACACACTTTCCTCCTCTCCTTCTTCGACCAACAGGAGTCCAATTTCCACCTGCACCCTGTAGGTGAACAGCACAGATGGCAGTCATTGTTAACCCGGGCCTCGACCGATCCGATATGGGAGTCGTAGGTTTGATTCGCATTTTGATTTGGCAAAAGTTTTACGTCGGATGTCCTTCCTGACACAACCCTCTTTATTTTCCGGGCTTGGGACCAGCACAATAACACACTGGCTTGTATCCTCTTGCAGCTGCATTAGCAGTAACAAAACCCCAATGGCAAATGCAACATCAAGGACCGTGACGGTATGTCGTAACTGGGGCACCACCCTGGTCATGGAACACTGGACCAGGTCTACACTCTCCATTGAGGGCCCAAGGGTTCATGGGAGTTTGCCCAACCAGTTCACATGTGTTTTGTGAATCTGGAGAAGGCATTCGATCGTGTCCCTTGGGCCATAATTTGTACTACATTCCAGCAAACCTATTTTTCACCAGATAATCTTGTTTTGACCTTGCTTGAACTGTGGATTCTGCCTGATGACTACCCCTTAACAGATTTGTTTGCCTGTTGGACTCTGAACTAGAAGATGACACAATTTTTTTCAAGCTGGACTTACGGAATGCTTCCCTCCTTGTGTGCATCAGAGAAGAAATTGAGTGGAAGACAGTCTTCAATATTCCTAGTGGGCATTACAGATATTTAGTGATGCCTTTCAGGCTACACTAATGTTCTTGCAGTTTTCTAGGCTCTGCTCAGTGATGATCTCTGTATTATGCTAAATGTCACTGTTCTTGTGTATCTGTATGATATCCTCAATTTCTCCAGCTCCAAGCAAGAACATGTGATACATGAATGGCAAGTGCTCCAGAGACTTCTTGGGAACCAGCTTTTTGTCAATGCTGAGAAAAATGAAATCCACGTCCCTATGGTAACATTCCTGGGATTCCTTATCAGCACAAGGGGAATTATGATGGACCAAGAAAAGGTCAGGGTGGTAACTGACTGGCCCACTCTTTTAACTCACAAGGAATTCCTGGGGTTTGCTTACTTCTATTAGTAGTTGTTTTTTTGTTTGATTATCTAGTCTTGACCTTGCCTGATCTGTGTATCCTGTTGCTTACCTCTTATTGGATTAGTTTGCCTTTTGGACTATCTGCCTGGTTTTAACCCTGCTTGATTAAAATACAAACTGTCTGTTCTCCTGTTGTGCTTTTGGGTCCCTTCTGCTAGTTTGTCAAAAATGTCATAATTCAATCATTCATACAGCCAGAGTGAACTAGCTCGGTAGCACAGTGCACACAATGGCAGATATTAATACTGCCAACCTGATTTTGGTAAAACTACTTGATAGTCTTTCTTCCAAGGAGAAAACACAAATCAACACCAAGACTGATTTGGTGTAAAAAAAAATTAAGGTAGGGAAAGGCAACATGTCTTTTCCGCTCTCCTGGTAAGATAGGCATGATTAGCTGGTTAACTGAAAGTGCTGTGACAAAGACAGTGTACTGTTGGCCAAATGTTGAAAAAAATGACGATGTAGGCCAACAATAAGCTTCTTCTATGAAAGACCAGCCGCCACTGGTGTAAATCCCATGGGATCTTAGAAAAGTGATGTTTGCAAACTAAAGATTGCTGCGTTATAAGCAATTACATATTTGTTTGGTGTTCTGCCAGCCCCTAGTGTTATGCTTTGCTACCTTCATGTGGTCGTGGCTTTATTTTCATATTTAGTAAAAAATATAACATAAAGCCAAAATCCTAGTATTAATACTTCTCGGAAGAATTGGAATAACTATATTTCCCATATGCAGCTGCATTCTTTTTTTTTCTGATGAAACTGTAATAAGCAATAATCATCCTATAATGAAATTGGTGATTCAGGTGCTGAGCTCCTGGAAACACCAAGAGAATCTATCGCTGTTGGACAAGCCCACTTTCTACTAAAAAAAAATTAGACCCTCAATAACTCTGTCCCAGCTAAAGAGAGCTGAAGTGGTGGGGGTTGTAAGCTGCTTGATAGGAGATTTGTTAAGTGCTCAGCAGCCTCAGCAGCTGCTAGTTATACAGCTGTGGTCGGTAGCGGGTGTTTTCTAGTGCAGGTTATTAATTTAAAATATCCTATCATCAATAACAGAGCGACAATGACATGTAGTGAAAGTTTTTTTCTTGACAGCAACACCCTCATGCTGCAGCACAAACACTATGATTGATATCATCTGCACGGTAGTTGCTACAGGTCATTATATACAGAATATGCCACACTGTGAGGCAGCAAATTATACATATTTGTCCTACTGAAATCTCAGAAATGTTTCTGCTCATTTATGGCTGCGGATTACATTAATTATGTAGTATTTAAACATTTTTACAAAAATTTAATATGCTCTATGTCTCACTATGTTTATGTAAGTTACAAAAACAACATTGTCATAAGACTCATTTCTTGAAAAATAGATCCCAAAAAAAGTACCTTTCCCATATTCAGTAAAGAAAAAAAAGGATATTAAAATGTATGCCTCATATTCACAACAGTTCAAAATCTGAAGCCTTTAGAAAAAAAGATTATGGCATAATTAATTTCAGTGCAATCAGCAGCAAAATAGGCTGGCTCAGTCCAAAAAGACCAATGAGAACTGTTAAGTGCAGTCATTACCATGCATATCATTTGTTATTTAGTGCAAAAACTACAATGTCAAAATGACACGAAGGGCTTCAACAAAGTGGCTGAAGTATTCACTGACCGTATACGCCGTTTTAAAAAGTGCAATATTTTTAAAGTCTATAAATCATCAACTAAATAGTAAAAGCTACTGAACGACTGGGTCGGCAGTAGCTCAGTCAACTAAGTTTTGGACTGGGGATTGGAAGTTGCCAGTTCGAGACGTGAGTCGGACAAAAAAATTCGGAGTGTGAACTGGCAGTGGGGGAATCCCGTTCTCCTCCCAAGCACTGCTGAGGTGCTTTTGAACAACACATCGTCCCCTGATAAGCTGGTAATTTGGTGCACTATATATATATATATATATATATATATATACACATACATACATATATATATATAATTATATATATAATTTGGTGCACTATATATATATATATACATATATATATACATATATATATATATATGTGTGTGTGTGTGTGTGTGTGTGTGTGTGTGTGTGTGTGTGTATATACATATATAGACACACACACACACACACACACACACACACACACACAATTGGGAACCCTTGAAAATTCAATGATAAAACAATAATATCAGACTTCATACCAAACATGAAAAGAATAAATAGCTACCTTGTTCTATGGAGCTAACGCTACACTGTGCGGAATAACGCACAGACAAATGCATGCGTCTGTCCCGCTTGACAGGTCTCAATCACGTGACAGGTTATCAGCCCCCACTATAAGTCAAGGTAGATTATCCTGAGATCACCCAAAAAGTATCGTTCCATTTCCAACCTCCTGTCTTTGTGGAGCGGGATTTTCTGCAGTGACTGTAAAGAAAACCAAACTGCGGAGTAGACCGGACGTCCGGAACACACTTCAGATGTCCGTGTCTCCCGTTATCCCTGGATCAGCGGTCCCCAACCACTAATTCTCATAATTGTAATTATTATTTGATTAACTTGTTCACCGTTTTATTGAAAATGATCAGTATTTCTCTTACGTTGAATAAACTGATTGTAAGTCGCTATATTTCAAAATAAACCTCTTCACTGCAGTCACTCGAATCGAGTTTTTAATATAATTATTTCTTACAATTATTTCGTTTACAGAGATGTTTAGTATCAATTTATGAAAAAAAGGTCTGTGGCACATGAAACCGGTCTGTGGCACAAAAAAGGTTGGAGACCACTGTACTATCCAACTATAACAAGGGAGTTTGAAGATCGCAAACCTTTGCCAAGTGTGTTTGTTTTCTCCAAATGGCCCCTTCCCACTCAAAGCTGCAACAACTTCTTTATATTTTTTATTTGTTGAAGTAACCCATCACTATTGTCTGTTCATTACATTAAAAGCACGGTATGTAGATTTTTTTGTTGCTGTTTGTAAACAGTAATTGTCATTACTGAGAAAAGAAGAAAACAGAAGTACCACAGATTATAATTATGGTATGATAATGCTGAGCTACATTCTGAAAATGACTGCCATTACAACCAATTCTTTATAGCACAGCAGTACAAACCTGCTATTATCATGTAGATTTCAAGCACACAATCCAAACAGCTAACTAGTGGACATATTGAATAAAAAGTGTAAATATCTCACCTGTGAAGCCACGGCCACATTTGCAGATATACTGGGGGGGGGGAGTTGGGTGATTTGTTGTAATACATGTTGCGCCATTCAAACAGCTGTTTGGGATTATCAAGCAGGCGTTGCCAACATATTGACAAAACTCTCCAATCCATCCTGGTGCACAAACACACTGTAGGAAGTAATAAAATATTTGTCAGCGAGAGGCACAACATGTTAGACTAAAAAAAAGTGACCCGTCTATCTAAATTACATGTTAGGGGTTAACATGATGACTTTCAGTTTTGTTGTAATTTGGTTATGTTCATAAATAAATTAGGGGAACAGCACAGAGTCATTTTATTGTATCTTGGATCTTGGGGAAGAAAGGAAAATTTGCTCACCATTCACTGGCTTTATTCGGCGGTGTTTAAAACATTAAGCACTATTGAATAAAGCCAATTGTGGTGATTCCTCACGTTGCAAAAAGTGTTTGCTTTTATTTGCTCCGATTTTGAGACATGAGAATGCTGGGTGTTTGTAAGGCTAAATAAAAAGGGCAGCAGATCATATGTTCTGACACTCAAAGGGAGGGATGAGAAGCTTAAATAAACTACCTAATTGGAAAGGTGTGTTTGTAATGACTGCGGAAAGTGTGTGAAAGTTTGTGTGTATACTAAATGATAAATAATGGATATAAAAATATACAAGCATGGATGTCAGATGCACAAGAATCCAGATCTGGATTTTTATAATGAATCAAGGGCAATGCTAATGAAGAATAGTGACAAGGTACTGCTGTGAACATGCACCTAAGATTAGCGTGACTGGGAGCTATGGACCATCACAGAGCATGTCTAGACATTAAAAATAGATATTTGAGGAGACTGACCAATAGAAAGACAAATTAGATTTGAATTTGTATGTTTACATGTGTCTGCATGCTCTGATTAAAGAGTTAAAATTGAATTACTGCGTTTGTAGACGTTTTATTTACATTTGGTTTCTGTTTTATTCTCAGTTTACTTAGTTATTTAACGTCTAGAATTTGATAGATCAAAGATGAAAAAAGTTTCTATGCTGTAAAGTAAATTATCTTTTAAAATCTACTGTAATCTATTCCATAAACCGTATCTCTAAGGGTAAAGTTTCAACATAAATGTTTGATGTTTTATGAATGCATCATTAAGAATAAATCACATCATTCAGGTTTTCAAAAATAATGGCATGCTTAAAAATATAAATAAATTACATAAAAGTAAATAAGCGATGCAAATAAGAGATTTAAATAATTTCTGATTTTCTCATGTTCCACACAGAAAATTAAAAGGATCGCAAAGTAATTGTAATTGTATTTTAATTACTGATCTTAGAAAAAAAATAAAAAAATAAAAATTTCATGTTAAGTTCTCAAATAATTAGCTCGCAACAATGTTTCAAACTGAAAACAACCAACACAAAATATATATCCAATTTCTGTTCATACTATATTTAAGGTGCAGTGTGAGTCATATTTTGTGCAGTCAGGGCTATTTCATTAGAACTGAAATATTGAATTACTCACCTGATATCCGCCAATTATCTTCAAGCACAATCCCTCATTTAGGCAGTTGATATTGAGCAGCCTGCAGTAGTCAATTATTTCTTCACAATTCTTCCCGGAAAACCCTCTCAGACATCTGTTAAAATGAGGTCAGTGTCATCAAAATCAATTCACCCTGAGCCTTGAGCACTAACAAGCCACATTCTTATTTTACAGGATGTGTGTGGCAATAATTTTGTTTTTCTGTGTAACATGTTTGTCATACAGACACATAATAATGTGAGCAAAATATTCCTCCAGTTTGTGACTGTTCTATTCTGAGCTATGAATCACAGTTTATAATTAGATACAATTTTGAAAATTGTGATTTTATTTTACAGACATAGCCTATACACAATTTATTTATGGTAACCGGGTTGTCAGATTAAATCAGAATATTTTAAGACATTAACCCATAACAGAGAAATCATGTATGCCCATTAGCAACTGTTAAGCTCACATCAGATCTTCATTCATTTAGCATGGAGTCTTGGAGCATGATTCAAATTAAGTTTTTATTAGTACCATCAGTGATCTGGTAGTTTACTGCATGCAAACTTTGTTTAAACTACACAGGCTGTATGATTAATATCTTAAACGTAGTGCTGGTCTATATTTTCTTTCATGAAACTCATAAAACAGAAAAGAAAATTATTGCCTAGTATTAATGCATTTTACAAATATAAATATACTAACCATATAAACACTCATTAATAAATGTCATGGTAATGCACTGATAATATATTTAGAACTATTTCATATATAAAATCTGTGTATATAAAAACAGACTATACACAGTCATTTGACGGTAAATGTACACCAAATGTGAAAAAAATGTCTACAAACACAGTAATCCAATTTTAACTCTTTAATCATTCAGAACATGCAGACAGATTCTATGGAAATGAGATAGAGAGATAGAGAGATAGATGGATGGATGGATGGATGGATGAATGGATGGATGGATGGATGGATGGATGGATGGATGGATGGATGGATGGATGGATGGATGGATGGATGGATGGATGGACAAACAGACGGACAGAAGACAGACAGACAGATGGATGAATAGATTTTACAAGTCCAAGGAGATATGTATTTGATCTATAGCTTTAAATCAAATGTAAATCCGAATCACATCATAAGGATGGAAAAAGAAAAAAAGCCCATTTGTATTATTCTCTCTCAGTGGGAGACTCATTCACAAGACATTCCGATCATGTAGAAAGGGGACAATGAGCGCGACCTCTATTAGATCTCTGTATGTGTTTCACCTGCAGACATAATCATTTCCCCTGGACACGCAGGTGGCATTGTTGAGACATGGTGATGGGCTACATGGGTTCTGCTGCCTCGTGCATGCTGGGGCTACATTACCATCTGCACAGACACATTCAGAAGCCTGCATACAGAGGCAAAACAAACCAGGTCATCTGTCAGCTGGGGAAAACAGGGTTACATTACAACCTGCATAACTAAAAGATTGATTTGCAGCAGTAGTAAATGTCTTCCTTGCCTGACTCATTATTATTCGTTGATGATCTTTATAATTATGTATAATCAGGTCCAAGTAGGCAAGTCAAAATGGGTTTTATATGTGTTTAAAATGAGCTTAAGAAGTCATTAGAGGGTAATAAATGTAAAATATTTGTAATCCAAACTTAAAGAGATTTGAATTTTGCATTAGGCTTCAAAAGCCTATGTCAAGTTTCAGCTTAATCAGATGGTATTTTGATAAATGACCCTTTTAGTACACTCTAATGCAGTATTCTGAGGTGAGTTGTGAAAATGCGCAGGGCAACAACACAAAATAAAGGTCAGGTAAAAGCAATTATACTGTACTGCATTACTGCATTTTCCCAGGTTCTAATGCCTGTTTAAACTTTATGCCCAGACCAACAGTTTTTATGGAAAGGTGAAAACTGCAGCAAACATCCAATTACAAAAAGCTTTTGATTAGAACCATTTCAAAGAGGCACTCAGTTATGCACTGAATCATTCAGTTGGAATGCGAGAGGAAGCAAACACACCTCTCCATACCTTATCTGCAGGAGGAAATATTTGTTGCTGCTGCAGCCCTCAGAAAGAAGATATTTGATGTCATTTTAAGACAGTACATTAATTTTCATATGCCATTTCACGTTTCTTACTGAGATAAAACAAATAAGGGAAAGTCCTGACATGCTTCCCTGGAGGGCAAATTTTATCTTCTTACCATGCCTATGGCAAACAGACATTGATGGGAGTCACAGTCACAAACACATCCTCTGGAACCTACCTCACATGCACCACCATTATTGCATGGATTTGGTTCACACTGGGCCTTCCTTTTCTCACAAGGTGGGCCTGCAAAATGATAAATAGGCTACATGAGAAAACCACTAGCATTCAATCTGTTAAAATGGACTGGATATAAAATGGATATATATGTATATATATATATATATATATATATATATATATATATATATATATATATATATATATATATATATATATATATATATATATATATATATATATACATATATATATATATGGCTGATATCAAGAAGACCTACCAATGGCTGAATAAAGCTGGACTGACAGACAGCACTGAGGCACTGATCATAGCAGCACAAGAACAGGCCCTAAGTACAAGAGCAATAGAGGCCAATATCTACCATAGTAGATCTGACCCAAGGTGCAGGCTATGTAAAGAAGCCCCAGAGACAGTCCAGCATGTGGTAGCAGGGTGCAAGATGCTAGCTGGGTCAGCATACATGGAGAGGCACAACCAAGTAGCTGTGATAGTGTACAGAAACATCTGTACCCAGTATGGACTAGAAGTACCCAAATCCCAATGGGACATACCACCAAAGGTGGTTGAGAACAACAAGGCCAAGATCCTGTGGGACTTCAGCTTCCAGACTGACAAACAGCTGCTGGCTAACAAACCGGACATAGTGGTGGTGGACAAAGAGCAGAAGAGAGCAGTGGTGATAGATGTGGCGATTCCAGCTGATGCCAACATCAGGAAGAAGGAACATGAAAAGATTGAGAAGTATCAAGGGTTAAAAGAGCAGCTGGAACACATGTGGAAGTTCAAGGTTAATGTGGTCCCCGTGGTAGTAGGAGCACTTGGGGCAGTGACCCCCAAACTGGAAGAGTGGCTCCAGCAGATTCCTGGAACAACATCTGAAGCCTCAGTCCAGAAGAGCGCAGTCCTAGGAACAGCTAAGATACTGCGCAGAACCCTCAGACTCCCAGGCCTCTGGTAGAGGACCCGAGCTTGAGGATGACACACAGATACCACCCTACAAGGGTGAGAGGGACATTTATATATATATATATATATATATATATATATATATATATATATATATATATATATATAGGGTTGAGCCGGATACTCGTTTCAAACGAGTATCCGGTACGGATAATGCATTTTGACGAGTACGAGTACGAATACGAATAAATCCCGTTAATACTCGTGATCGGACTGAAGTAAAGTCAGCCGGACTGTTTTCACGCTCTGTGATTGGCCAGTCACACATACGTCCTGCCCCTCCCTACTCGCTGCAGTTAGAGCGGAGTTTCCCTGTCTCACTCTCTGTCTCCGGTACACACAGTTACTGATCTCTCTGTTCGTGGCTTCACTGTTGCTCACGTCCTTATTAGATTTTCTTCAGCCTGCCTCTGTTTTGGTGTTTGGTTATGTGGTGAACTTTCTTGTTTTTTTAACTTTATGTGAAAAAAAATGGCAATAGCATTTGGTACTAAAAATAAATAATTGAAAAAAAGAGTACTAGAAAAAAATTTAAATGAAAAAGAAGAAAAAAAATTAAAAGGTTTTGTTGAGTATGACAATTCTTGTTCATGCATACTTTCTAGTTAATTACTTTTTTTATTGCATGCACTTCATTAATGAACTTTGTGTTTACTCGTTCTATACTGTATATAGTTCCTTTACTATTGTGATCAAAAGCGTTGAATCTCAATTCTGAGGCTGTTCAGTAAATATTCATTCATAGACTTAAGAATGTTCATGTTCTGACTCAGTTCCATAAAAAACTTCTGTAAATAGTTCTCTTACTTTTGTGATCAAAAACATTTATTTGAATTTCAATTTTGAGGCTGTTTTGTAAATAGTTTTAAAATAAGCAAAAACACAGCAACTTGTGATCAATCCATATCAATTTTAGACTTAAAACAATGTAGTGATTTAAGCCCCACCCATTTTCGGTCAAACCACACCCACTTCCGGTTTAAGCCCCGCCCATTCCGAATACAGATACGGATACAGATAATCTAGTTGGTTGAACAGATACAGATACAGATACAGATAGTGGTGTACTCGCTCATCCCTAATATATAGTGTGTGTGTGTGTGTGTGTGTGTGTGTGTGTGTGTGTGTGTGTGTGTGTGTGTGTGTGTGTGTGTGTGTGCGTGTGTGTGTGTGCGTGTGTGTATGTGTAAAGATTCTCGGTCCATCATTTGTGTTCTTTGATAAATCTACAGTATTGACCTGTGAACTTCAAAATATTAAACCCCAAATTACAGACAAGAACATTTGCATGACTGACATGATTTGTAGTTCAAGGATTAGGGGGTGCCTGTGATGCTTTTGACAGTATGCATGCTTAGACAGCATGGAAGTGTCTTTTTGTCACTCTGCATATTGAAAACTGTTTTCATAATTAAACCCTTTAAACATGATTAAGCATACTTCAAACTTACACTTGCAACTTCTATCATTTACCATGTGTGATTTTTACAATGTAAAAAAGCATTAAATTATCTGTTACAGTACTTAATACTCTTATATAACTATTAACAATTGCTTACACTACTTTTGTAACATCAACAGAGAGTTGTGTTAGGAAGGGCATCCGACGTAAAACTTTTGCCAAATCAAACACGTGATCTGCAGTGAGAGTAGGGACAGGTGGAGGAGAAGCTAGAGAGGTGGAGGTTTGTCCTGGAAGGGAGAGGAATGAAGGTTAGCCGCAGTAACACAGAGTACGTGTGTGAATGAGAGGGACCCAAGTGAAAGAGTGGGGTTACAGGGAGAAGAGATCAAGAAGGTGGAGGATTTTAAGTACTTAGGGTCAACAGTCCAGAGCAATGGAGAGTGTGGAAAAGAGGTGAAGAAGCGTGCACAGGCAGGATGGAATGGGTGGAGAAAAGTGTCAGGTGTGATGTGTGACAGAAGAGTGTGATAGGAAAGGTGTACAAAACTGTGGTGAGACCAGCGATGTTGTTTGGTCTAGAGACAGTGTCACTGAGAAAAAGACAGGAGACAGAGCTGGAGGTAGCAGAGACGAAAATCTTGAGGTTCTCTCTGGGAGTGACCAGGAAGGATAGGATCAGGAATGAGTACATCAGAGGGACAGCACATGTTAGAGGTTTTGGAGATAAAGTCAGAGAGGCCAGACTGAGATGGTTTGGACATGTCCAGAGGAGAGATAGTGAATATATTGATAGAAGGATGCTGAGTTTTGAACTGCCAGGCAGGAGGCCTAGAGGAAGACCAAAGAGGAGGTTTATGGATGTATTGAAAGAGGACATGAAGGTAGTTGGTGTGAGAGAAGAGGATGCAGAAGACAGGGTTAGATGGAGACAATTGATTTGCTGTGGCGACCCCTGAAGGGACATAAACATAAAGAGTAGAAAAAGAACAAAACAAACAACCAAACAAAAAGTAAATACCTAGTTTATATTATACAAGTTTAATTCATATTCACAACTACTCATAACTTAGATAGAGTTTCCCCATTTTAAAAAACTAAAATTATTTTTAACAATTCCAGCCTTGTAAAAAGTCCAAAACCCTCTAAATTATGCAAAAGAAACATTTTTTATCAACCAATAGACAAGTATACTCTTCCTGTGCATTATTAATCATATATGTTACCTAAACAATGATAAGGTATGAAATAATACCCATAAAAGTCGAAAGCACACCCAAGCTATGTCTCAACTCCACAGACAACATATGGGAAGGAATAAGATGCTTAGCTGATGTTGTATCCATCTGACAACTACCGGTGATGTAAAAAAAAAAATGGAATGATGGCTTGTATCTTAAAATACTTGTATGATTAGTCACTCATATGTGAAGATGCTGCTGTATTGTAATAAAAGAAAACTGATGTTTATGTCTGGTGTGTGTGTGTGTGTGTGTGTGTGTACTGTACAAACATACACCATTTTTTTCAGAGGACTTTTCTTGAACAATACACTAATTATTCTGTGCTTCCTCTACTGAGATTATGTAATTCTGAACTGAGCTGCAGTCAGTAGGTTTCTGTAAACTGTGGTACCAACACTTTTACCACCAAAAGCTTAACCAGAGTCAAGGTAACGCTCTAGTAACACTGTATGCAAGGAATAAAATTAGACTGAATTCACTGGAGGTTCACGTTGGAAAAAAAAGTTATACCCTTGGGAAGGTTTTCATTTTGTGTTCTTCACAAGGTGCCTACACATTTATCTTTCCAGTGACTCTTTCTTTGCATAGTTTCTTTAATCCCCCTGCTGATACAAGAGCTCATGTCCCAGAGGCTCCTCATATCCTCTTCTGTGGGCATCAATCTTATGTGTACAATTTCAGGGCTTGCTTTTTCCTCAACTCATTTTCCACCAGAAATTGAGTTTTCATAACAGGTCAACTAAAACTTGCGCCAATGCAACCCACTACATTTATTTGGAATGCTTCCAGCAGTCACATATGTTTCGGACATTAATTCATTCATCTTCCTGACTGCTTCTCCTGTATTCGCAGTTTGGACATTAATAAGAACAGTATTTTCAGAGACAACTGTCCGCTATGGCTTCATTTTTTTTAGTAATCATATCAGGAGCATTTGTATTTGTGCTGGCAGTTAAGTTTAACACATTGGTCATGTCAAACCCACTTACCACCACAGTGATTATGACCTGTTTCAATCTAAAGAAACATCATTGTGTCAGTATTTAATTAAATTGTTTACCAAGAGGGTGATGACTTATTCTATAATTCAAATTAAACTTTTAAGCATTTGGTATTACTGCCAACAAGATTATAAAAACAATTAACACCGTGTACCAAATGGAAATGACCCCAGAATGATGGTAATACCTTGCAACAAATACCCTGGAGGCAGCACAGAGGAGAGTGAAATCAAAAGAAAATCTCATTTGAAATATCCCTTGAGTTTGGCTCATTATTCTGTTCACATAGACTTTGGCCTATGAGGGCAGCCAATGCTAGAGCAGCCACTAACTTCCAATTGATTAATGAGGCAACTGCAGCAGGGAGGTAGAGGAGGCAAAGCTTCACAGAACTCCCAAGAAGCTAATGCGACAGCAAGACACCATGACTATGCAAAAGCACCCAATGGAGTCTGCTTACTTTAGAGACCATTAGCAATTAGAAGAAATTAGACAAAAACTGCAAAGCCAGAAAGTGAGTGTAACTCACCAATTTCTTTCTGATGTGAATCATTTCGATTGTCAATTTCAAAGCAGACGAGGAAACCAGGTGGCATTGTAAAACGCCACCTGGTTTCCTCGGTTTTACAAAATACGTTGTTATATTAGTTATTTATTGGACAACAAAATAACAGTTTCTCAGCTGGGCATTATGTTATCACAGACAGCTTGTCCTAAAAAAGTCATTTGATGTCATCAAGAAATGTTTGTCTCATAAATGTCCATGATTCATTGTGTTTTTATTATCAAAACAGTAGGCTTAAGCACATTTGTGTAGAATAGATGATTTATGGACAGAAGAAATGCAAAGGGGGGTGAGGGGGTATAAAAGAAAAAGCACAACATTTTTTGGAGACATAGACAAAGGAACAATAATGAAAATTTCCATGTTGGATTACTTTCCAGTCTCATAATTCAATGTTCAATGTCAACATTCTATAATGAATATATTGTAATACATGTCTTGCATGTCATTGTGAATATGCAGCATTCAGTTCAGTCTATGTCTCGTTTCCATGACATCCAAGAAAATGAAATCCAACAGATTTGTTTTTTACATATTTAATACATTCAGTTGTGCTCATATCTTACTTTTCACTTCCACTACCATACTCTCTTATTTTACTATATGCTAAATCTGCTGTTGCAGTTTTAGAAGCTTGATAGTACTGGGAGCAACCTTGAAAAGACTTCTCCAAAATAATAAGCTGAAAGCATGGGCTGGACTGGAAAAGGCAAAGCTATGACACTTCAGGAATGCTGCCAGGACAAATTGTGCTCCTAAAAACAATGAATCAACGTGAAGAGCCACCTGGAGTTTTTACTCCAGAAAGATCATTGCAGGCTTTGTTGTACAGAAGACAGTGATATCCAGGGCAACCAGAGAGCAATCCAGGTCTTGTAACCCATTTCTCTGTGATATCCATTAATCTAACTGTGTATTACTGAGGGAAATTAGACTCATTACCCATTAAGTAATGGGTAAAGCAAAAATGTCTCATCAACACTATCACCAGTCATGAGAGCTACTCAATACTGCAAACTTGTCAAAATGACACAGAAGCACATTTATCTACAGATATAATGCAACTCTGTGATTCTATGTCATAAATGATTCATGTGAACGGATATTTGAGCAGGCTTGCACTAAGATTGACTCAGCTGAAGTGGATATTAAGCTAAATAAATATAGCTGAAATTAGAAAGAATAGACATCTAATGTCTAGTGGAGATGAGCTTTTTGAAGACTATGATGCATTAAATAATGAAACCTAAAAGTTATAAATATTTTTTTTTGTTTCAGCCATTATTTTTCTGGTAGGTTCATAGATATAGCCAGTGTAAAGGTTATGCTTTAATGTGCCAATCAGAAACAATGAACTATATATCCCATTTAGTTATTGCTGTAAACCTTTCTTTTATCAGCTGCAATATTCTCAGCTAGCCCTGGCCTTTTACAGTTTTATGTCACTGGTTAACAAAAGGTATTTGATCTGGAGCAGCCACTATATTATCAGGACAAATATAACAGGGAGCATCATCAGGTTTGACACCCAGAAGGAAAAGCTGATCTTTAAAAGATATATGGCTTTTTTAGTTTTCTGCTTTGACCTTTTTGAAAGAGAGTTGCCCCCTAGAGGCAAATGACACGGTTACATATACAACTTGGATGCAAGACCATCTTTCCTGCTACCTTTAGTAAATATTATTTGCATCATCAGTGCTTTCAAAGCTGACTGTAAATGAACTGTAATTACACAGGACCTTTTTAGTCTGACTGACCACTTGAAGTTTTTTACATCACGAGGCAGCATTCAAACATTCACACAAATTTTCATTCAATGATTACATGCATAACATGCAATGCATCACCTGCTCATTAGGAGCAATGCCATTCACACCATCACTCAGACCAGTGGAATAGCCACTGGGAGCAAAATGGGGTTCAGCAGCTTGCCCAAGGGTATATTGATATGTAGACTACCGGGCTGGGGATAGAGCCCACCAATCTAGTTGAGGAAAGGACCACTGTACTAAACCAATAAAAAGCCAAATAAAAATTTGCTTACCAGTGAATCCTTTGTCACAGATGCATTTGAATGTGGAAGGTAAAACTTGAATACATGTCCCATTTTTGCAAATTCTCTCACAGTTTTCTTTGCCTATGACTTCTGAGCAGTTGACTCCTGAAACCAAAGGCATTTCAATTGCCACAAAGTAAGATCCAAACATACAACTTATCTTCATGTCAAAACTGAAAATTTTGATCATTACTGTAGATGATGTTGATATGAAAATGATTCATGTTGGTCATAAAGAGATTAAGAGAAAGGTGATTTATAACAATAACAAATTGACTATTATTTTACACACACAAGTGTTGGGGGTTTGTGCTGAATAACATAAACGTGTCTAATAAATGTGTGAAGCAGGTAGCATGGAAATGTATGAAATTATTCATGAGATACATATATTCTATTTCAGTTTCTGTGAGTAAAATAAATCAAACAATAGAGATATACAAATATGATGGGCAGTAGATGCCTTTCATGCATCTCACAACAAATGATATCTGATGTAAATCCATTGCAAAACAAATCAAGTGTAACTTTCAGATGTGTAACTTTAAGTGTAACTGTAAGATGTTTCCCATATGATTGTAAAATCGAGAGAGAGCCCAAATAATGGGATCAGTGGGTTTTGTCCTTACCTGTAAAATGTGGAGGACACAGACATTTGTATGTTCTATGGTTTGGATCTGTGGATCCATTGCTCAAACAGACTCCTTTATTTTCACAAGGGTTATCCAAACAAGCATCTGACTTTTCACAAAATCTCCCAGAATAGTGGTGATGGCATCGACAGTGGTATGCACCTTCCCAGAAGCCTGTTTGACAAACACCGTTCCCCGAACAAAGTCGAAGCAGAGCGGAAGCCTGACAAAGCTGTGCTTTCACAGACACATTGAGCCTTAAGCCAAGCTTGCACAGCTGTGCCTCTCCCTCATGCACAGCGATGAAGTAATGGTGACCCGGAATGAGCCACTTGGCCTCAACAGGCTCACTTTCATTTATATTGTGAGGGGAAAGAAGCTGATCTTTTTTCTGTGCATTTATGGAACAGCTTTCAAAGTCATCTTTTGACACATTGATGAGACTGACGCCATATGACTTTAGTGTTTCATCAGCAGACATCAGCAGTTTGTCCCCGTGTTGCAGTTGAAGTGGGCATATCTGTGGGAAGTTGAAAGGATCACCAGTTGAATTGTCTCCCCCTTGAAAATCCCAACACTCAGAAGCTTTGCCACAGATATTTCCTATGAGACTCCATTTCATTTGGATTATATGCTGTTTATGATGCCATACAAGGGAACCTTTCCTGTTGCAAGTTGTTTGGCAGTGGGCTGTATGGGCTGCAACAAAGACAGCAATCAACTGCAACAATGATGCCCTCACGTTTACACGCTCCATCTATTTAATTTAAATCTCTCTGCAACTTCTTGTCACAACAAGGATGGATGAGGACAATGTGTTGTGTTGTATTGTGTTTCAAGAGATGATTTCTTAAACGTTCCAGGATGTCCATGTGATTTGTAATAATCTGAAAGAAAGAAAAAGAAAAATAGTTGATTCCACAAAAATACAACTCTTACACATGTTCTTCTTGTATTTCAAACTTGGTTATAAAAAGACTTGGAGGTTATGGTGTTATTATGAGCACTTTGTTTCATTGTAACACATGGACTTTGGCAAATCTGGCAGAGCTGTCATAATCATGTGCTGTGTTGCTGACCACCAAGTGTGTCACAGCAGCCTCGGCCTCCCTGAGGTTTCTACAGAGTGACAATGTCGGGTAAAATATTCTCTCTCCCCTGCCAGTGCCTCAGTGTCTAGCAATGAGATGAGTTAAAGCAGACAGCATTGTCTTTTTCCCTCAGGCCCTTTTCATATGTGTGCACAAGATAAAACAACAAAGCTGAGAAGCCTCCCTGCAAGACAGGAAACTACTGCTTGATCAGCTCACAAAGGCTGATATGAATAACTGCATGGTGATAAGTAATGAAAGACTGAATATGGTACACCACTGTCAATACAAAGGGGTGATGGAGGGTATGGGATTGCAAGTATTGTCATGAGGGCTGTCCCTGCACCCAGAAGACCTCATTTACTGGATGAGAGGTTGATTATATCAGAGTTATCTCTTGATTTCTTTAAAAAAAATGAATTAATTAAAATTCAGATAAAAGGGATAAAATGTGTTTCTGGTTTGAGAGTGTAGTTTTTGCAGGAAATTCATCATTACCAGCTGCAGTGAAATACATATTGATGTATTTTTAGTGCATGAAAGTGAATTTCATCAAAGCATTTATTTTAAAAATGAATCAGGACACTTTATCTATCTAATGTTCCTTGTATTAATGCACCTACAGAGAATTACAACATACACCAATAACCTTAACATTACAACCACTAACAGGTAAAGTGAAAAATGCTCATTATCTCTTTATCATGACACCTGATAGTGGGATGATAAATAAGGTAGAGAAATAAATAAGGTGGGAGAATATTTTGTCTTCAAAATAGAAGTGTTAGAAAAAGCACAAGAGTTTGACAAGAGTAAAATTGTGATGGCTAGACAATTGCATTAAAAGCAGCTCCAAAACCGCAGGTCTTGTGGGTTTTACTGTAGTGATTATGTAACTTTTATTTTGGAAGGACTTGGTTTTCTTTGTGGAGATGTCCTCTGATTTCTGTTGCAGGCTGGGCAGTCAAGGGACAACATTCAGTCTACCTCCACATGTGCGGCCCATCTGTTATCTGACTCCACCCTTTGTCCCTGTATAGACTATCATGGTTTAAATAATATAACAGTTAAGAAGAAATTCCCTTTACCCCTCAATGACCTGTCGTTTGAACCCTTGTGTCACGCCCAAGTACTCATCAAGCAAGACTATAAAATGCATTTCCGTATCAGAGACAGTGATGAGTGGAAGACCGTCTTGGTATTGTCTTTCAGTCTTACTAATGCCGCCAAAGTTTTCCAGCATCTTATGAACAACATTTTCCGAGACATATTCAATTGCTTCGTGTTCATCTATCTATATGACATTCTCATTTTCTCCATGTCCCTGGTAAAACACCATGTTAGATTGGCTTGACAATGCCTGCTTGAAATCAGCCCCCACCCTCACTAGTCTGAAGGACCCAGAGATCTTTCTACCTTGTCTTGGCAGTGAGCGTGTCCACGTGGGCTAATGAGTCAGTGATAAAAGAAGCAAGATAGGACTCTCCTGACCCAGGGAATGGCCCTCCGAACCGGCTGCTTTTTCCTCTTGTGACACGCTTCCAAGTTCATTTCTCCAAGTTGACTTGTCATCTCGGACTCCACAGAACCCTCCAGCTTATCAGGCCCTATTTCTGGTGGCCCAGTACTGCTCAAGATCTGTTTTTTGCTGCCCTCTCTGTCTGTGCCTGCAGTAAGGCATCTCATCAGTCACCAGCAGGTCTGCTGCTCCCCCTACCCATTCCTAGCCCCCATGGTCCCACTTCACAGTGTATTATCTCCTTCTGAAGGTAATATTTAAATTCTTACTATTGGTAATAGTTTCTCCAAGTGCATTACACTCCCATGCCCAAGTTACCCTCCACTTTAGAGACAGCTAATCTCCTGGTTAAGCACGTTTTCAGACTTCATGGTATCCCGTGGATGTTATGTCTGATTGTGGTCCTCAGTTCTTCTGGTGAAAAGATGGTTGTGGAACTTTTATTTTGGAAGGACTTGGTTTTCCTTGTGGAGATGTTGTCTGATTTCTGTTACAGGCTTGGGTTAGCTGTGCATTTGAGGGCTGGCACTCGATCTACCTCCACACCTGTTATTGTTATCAACTATGTTCACAATAAAATTATTGTTGCCCCTTTTCTTGGCCTATGCTCTGCTATTGGGTGCCTGGAGGTTACACCGTAACATCTGCAGTGGTCTGTGCTTATGAAAAGTCCAAGGAAGGAACAGCTGGCAACAGGGTGATGGGTGGCCAATATTCACTAATGTAAGGAGCAAAACATTAGCCATGTGCACGTGAGTTGCTCACCTGGGGAGCACCTGGCACTAGGAAGCACTTTCAGAAGAAGGCAAACCGGTGGAGGCAATGTGATATTTTGGGAAATGTTCTGCTGGGAATCACTGGGTCCTGTCATCCATGTGGATTTACTTTGACATATATCCTACTACCTAGCATTTGCTGTATACCATGCACACTCTTTCATGGAAACAGTTTTTGCTGATGACAGTGCGACTGCGCTCTTCTGGACTGAGGCTTCAGATGTTGACAGCATCGCAACATGGGAAATGCAGGTATTTTTTTTGTAATAATTTGCTGTATTCTGTCCAAGTAACTGTCCATCAAGAGCCAAGAAAAAATGTACACATCTCTCTTGATTCGTTGCTTCATTCATGTTGTTGTTGTTCCAGGAATCTGCTGGAGCCACTCTTCCAGTTTGGGGGTCACTGCCCCAAGTGCTCCTACTACCACGGGGACCACATTAACCTTGACCTTCCACATCTGTTCCAGCTGTTCTTTCAACCCTTGATACTTCTCAAACTTTTCGTGTTCCTTCTTCCTGATGTTGGCGTCAGCTGGAATCGCCACATCTATCACCACTGCTCTCTTCTGCTCTTTGTCCACCACCACTATGTCCGGTTTGTTAGCCAGGAGCTGTTTGTCAGTCTGGAAGCTGAAGTCCCACAGGATCTTAGCCTTGTCGTTCTCAACCACCTTTGGTGGTATGTCCCATTGGGATTTGGGTACTTCTAGTCCATACTGGGTACAGATGTTCCTGTACACCATCACGGCTACTTGGTTGTGCCTTTCCATGTATGCTGAGCTGGCGAGCATCTTACACCCTGCTACCACATGCTGGACCGACTCTGGGGCTTCTTTACATAGTCTGCACCTTGGGTCGGTGGTACATGCCTTGTAGGGGATTGTCCCTTCATGTTGTCTCCTCCTCCTCTTCCTCCTCAGGTTTCTGCTGTCTAAGGCATTCACTGAGCAGTTCATCTGTTGGGGCCATCTTCCCGATGTACTCTTGGATTTTTGATGTCTCATCCTGGACAGTGGCCCCGATGGTCACTAGTCCTCGGCCTCCCTCTTTCCGCTTAGTGTACAGCCTCAGGGTGCTGGGCTTGGGGTGAAACCCTCCATGCATGGTGAGGAGCTTTCTAGTCTTGATATCTGTGGCTTCTATCTCCTCCTTTGGCCAGCTTATGGTTATCTGATGACTGGCAGTGCATACATGTTGATGGCTCGGACCTTGTTCTTGCCATTCAGCTGACTGCCTATTGTTCCAATTCCAATTACATTTTTCCCATTACAAATGATGTAAATGGTCTTAATCTGTTCCAAGACGCTAGACAGGCCATTTTTTCAACATAATATCCATCCATTTTCTGCTACTGTATCCGTGTACTATATGTTATTTCATAATGTCATTTATATATCAAATTGTATAGTAATGAAACATATCAAAGAAATATAAAAGAAAGAAGCAAACACGAGAAAGAAAGAAAAAAAAACATTGACGTAATCAGATTAGCCTAAGGTACGAGTTACCGTCGTCTTTTGGACAGAAGTTTACAGTACCATAACTCATACCACAGGCAATGGAATGCAAATTAAGTGAAAAATTATTGAATACAGTAAACTATTACAGTTACAGTTACAGCATAAGAACAATAAAGATAAGAATTTTTACCTTTGTGGTGGTGAGCAGTTGTGTTAAGTACGAGCCTGTGAGCCTCTTATTTTGGAACTTTCTGTTGTACCCAGGAGTGGTTACATTTAAATATAATGCGGTTGTTCTATTGAGTGCGACATGCGTAATGTGCCAGTGTTCAATTGAGTGTTCAGGTGAGCATAGCGGGCTCCGGTTTAATAAAGAAGAGAAAAACTTATTTCGTTCTGCTTATCATTCACCATGCTGATTTCGGATAAGCAAGTCTGGTATCGTAACAACTTGGAACGTTGGAACTTGGAACAACAACTGGACCAACAACTTGGAACAACAACTCGTGAACGTTGGAGAGGGAGAGGAGGAGGAGGATGGATGTTACTGCATTTGTTTCACGTTTGACTTCCAAATTTTGTAATTCCATAGTTAAGTGGATTATGGCAGATGATGTTTAGCTCTCACCGTAACCAACTCAATTCAATACTAAATTCACAAATAACTGAAACACATATCAAAGTCAACCTATTTTCACCTCATTTAACACAACAACCACAACAGGGATCCTGTCTCATGAATATCTGTGTACAAAACTAGAGCAAAGACAAAGCTTGGACAAAAAGACTATACAAACAATAGGCATGGAGCTGCCAGTGTCAATGAGCAGCAGGAGAAGTAGATTAATGCTAGAGGAAGTACTGTAGCTGGGAGGAAATCTGAAAAAACAAAAAAACCAAAAAAAAACTTAATAATTTAATTTAGTCTCTTTCAGTTTCCAGATATGCAGCACTGAACCACAGACCACACAAAATAATTTACATTTTAGTCAACATATTTTATTGTGAAACTTTTTTTATTACAACCTCAAATATATTTCACCTATTCTACTTCATAAAATTCAAAATGACAGATCATTAGTCTGATGTGACTTTACAGAATTTCATGATGAATACAATACAGACCTTTAAGCACATCCGTTCTTCTTATTTTACTTTCATTTACATTCAATGCTATTCATACCATTCCAGCAATCTTTACTCTTATGCTCCACTTAAATAAACAGGCCAAAAGGATTTCTGGGATATTAAGACATCTTATAGTTATTGATCAGCTAGGATTACAGTGAAGACCACATACAAAAGCAGTTCAAGTAAAACGGACCATGAGGGCAGAACCAAGGTGCATGCAGTTGAGGGTCAGTTAATTGTTTTCCCCGGCCTTCTGCTTTCATTACAGCTCAGTTCACCACACCTTCTGGACTGCCAACCATGCACATGTGAAGAGATGAATGAAGCAACGAATCAAGAGAGATGTGTACATTTTTTCTTGGCTCTTGATGGACAGTTACTTGGACAGAATACAGCAAATTATTACAAAAAAAATACCTGCATTTCCCATGTTGCGATGCTGTCATTTGACAAAATATGGGTCAAAACACCTATAATTGATTTGGCAACGAAAAAGTAAAGTGCTGAGTTTTGAGTAGGGATGATAAGTTTAGATCCTTTTTTAAAAATCTAAAATCAAGGCATTTGAACAAAAGGCCATAAAAACTATGTGATAGTAAACAAGGTCTCATTTGCTTAGATGGGGGTGGGGGTGGGGGTGTATTACTAGATATAAATGGTGATGTTGATGAGAGAGTGAGAAACAAATGCTAGTTACAGTAAAATGACAAATGTGCATGAATTACCGGTAAGACTTTCAGGTTGCTTGAAGTAAATACTGATTAAAAATGTGTACATGGTAATATCCTTGTACATGGTAATATTTCATTATAATTTCCATAATTCAGAAATTCTCAGACCTTGACAGCTGTTGTGACTGACTGCTATCTGTTTTTGTGCTTTATTTTAGTGGCTAAGAGTGAGTTCCTGGAAAATTAGGTTTGTGTTACACGTTGGATAAAGTACAATAAATAGATCAATTGGAGTTGTTAGCCTCCTTCACTGATGAAATCTGGTCTTTTGCTTTCATTGCTGCACATGTTTCTCAGAACTATCAACAAAGAAAGAGCCCAGTACAAATCTCCTCACCCCAATGAAGCCACTGAAATGATTAAATCAAAGTAAAAAAGCAAATAATCCCTCTGTGTTCTTCTCCATTGCAATAAATTGGCAAAGCAGGAGCGTCATTTGTCACCAGCTTGCCAAAGAAAAAAGTACCACAGTAAAGTAAACAAACAGGCTTTAAAATTAACTGGCACAGAACTCATTTCTCTGTCCACTCACTGTTAAATAGTCTATTTCTGACAAAGCTGCAGTAATGGATATAGTAGATGATGTCCCATTTCAGAGTAGGTTAGTGCAGAAAGAGGTCAGTTGCCATCATCATTGCGTACTGGAATGCAGTTTCTGAATACATTTGCTTCAGCTCCAAGATATGCGCAGAAAGACCAAAAAAAAAAAAATTATCATTACTTGGATCATGTGATATATAATAGCTTTGACGCCCTGCAGCAAAACTTCAAAACTATAAAAATCTTGTTATTTCTCGATGCTCTATTACCAGCAGGATGTCACTGAAATAGCACTGAGCCACTGATATCACTGCTGTGCCACTGGAGGACTGATTAGCCAAACACCAGGAGGCAGCTGGCCACAGATGCGGCTGGACTGATGACTGGCGCTCCCTAGGTAGGTATCTGGATCACTGCTAATCAATTATAACACTGATGAGCATCCAGGGTCCCTGGAACTCTGAAAGCAAACCCCACATCAATCTCCTTCCTCTAAATATAATACTCATTGCAAATAGAAAAACAATAGTAACTGAAATTT
Source organism: Antennarius maculatus (assembly GCA_013358685.1). Lineage (NCBI taxonomy): Eukaryota > Metazoa > Chordata > Actinopteri > Lophiiformes > Antennariidae > Antennarius > Antennarius maculatus. The sequence goes on along the minus strand of CM023616.1, from coordinate 8,384,755 downwards.
CAGCATACAATTTTTGAATACTAATTTACATGGTGAAAACAACAATAACCTTGTATCTTTTCAAACTATTTCTCTGAATAAAAGTGTGTTTTGCATTAACATTAACACCTACAAAACACTTGGATGTTCTTGTTGTCTGTACACAAAAGGAGCATTTCAAAGAACTGCAGGATGTTTCCAAGACCATAATATTTCAAAGAGGCTGGGGTGACTTAAGCAAGTGCGTGCTGCAGCATAGCTCAGCCAGCATGACTTCACCTCTATGAATGGCTAATTTTCATTTGAGGGGGTAGCGTCATCAGTCACTAACTCCCTGTAGTATAGATAAGTGTTTCCTGTTTATTTGGTAGTTCAGAAGCAAGGCAATGGCATATATACTTTGTTTGAGCCACTTTAAAAGCCCATGAAGTACCACAGTTACATTGGTGCGACAAGTGTGTGCCAGAGTTGAAATTATTCATGTCACTTTCATCACTAAATGCTCTAATGTTTTCATATATTCATAAAACAACCAGCTCTCTTGTAAAAAGTCTGTTTTGTTTTGTTTTACTTTTTTGCTCTAGAATGAACCAAATAGCAACACAAAACCAAGCCACATGATGCGTTGACCCTCATTTTGCAGCTTTTAATCATAGAAGAATTCTTTAACATGGTTGTACTATTCATAGGAAACACACCATGGTGAGGTCCACAATGACACAGGTAATCCAGCGTGTAAGGGCTTTTATTTGTCACAGTTATTGCTTTTTGTCATGGAGTAAATATAAACTGGGTTTAGAATCACTGCCAAAAATGAGATTCTCAAGCTTTCATTCTTGTATAGTTGTTATTGGATTTTTTCAATAAATCATTAATCATATATCAATTTAGTGCCCATTTCATGCAGAGGGAAGTGATTTGTTATTGGTGTAGCTCCCGTTTCATGTTTAATACCTAGTAGTTTTTTTTTTCTTTAAAGGATTAAAAACTGCAAAACTCACCACTTATTTATATTCAATTTAAGAGAAAGGTATGGCCTGCATAGCCTTGAACTGTACTTGTTTTAATTTCTGTCAGTATTCCTTTCACACCCACACACCACAGATAGGACCATGTGTAATCAGATAGGTAGACAAATAGAGTCGACCAGTGTGGGTGAAATCGGTAGGCTGGCCAGAGTAATGTTTCTCACACATGTAGAGCCGGAATGGGCCTACAGCCAAAGGTTCTGCATTAAACAACAGCTAGCCTAGGATTAAAATCAGCCAACTCGTCTGTGCCCCCATTCTGCAGCTTGGCCCAGGATTTACTATGGACGGATAATCTGACTAGGAGGGTGCACACAGGGACCATCTGCTGCTTTATGCACTGTACAAGCACATTTCTTCTTTCTGATCATTACACTATAAATTTAAATCATGTTGGAAATATGCTCACCATTCAGTTGAGAAGATGGTCTACCCGTCGATGTTTACTTCTAGCATCACTTTTGGAGGGTTTCTTGTTCAAAGTTGCTCTCTCTCTCTCTCTCTCTCTCGAAACATGAGAGCTGAGCCGACTAGACACAGGCAGAAGCAGGTTACTAAGGAATTGTGATCAGACGCTCAGGACTGAAGGCGGGCCTGACTCAGACGAGATGGCCTTCTGGAACAGGGCTGGGTAGGGATACAGCCTGTCCGGCTGAATATTTAATTAGACCTGGCTAAATATTCATTAGCCGAGCCAGGTCATTATCTTGTGTAAACAACTTCATCTGTCCGAGTGAGACAAAATGATTTTATACGATACCTGTTGGGTGAAAAAAAAAAGGATTGGATTATACTTAATAAACATAGGAAACATATTGAGTGAAAAAAAAGACCCCAAAACTACCTGCTCATTCAGAACTTTGATGGCTATTTCATGCATTACCTAGCAAACAAATATAAACATCAAAAACTTTGCCATGCGTGAGCTATCACAACAACTTGGACTGATAATTATATTGTATAATCACTGATACTGTCGGACATCAGCTTTTCAGTCCCACATCTGTCAAGACTTTTATATTCCTTGTACCTACATTATTTGTGATGCACCGTCTAGAATGATGTGCATGCAGTGTCTGACACTGTGCAGCTGGGTTCATAATCATTGCGGTAAGTATGCAGTTCCTCTTTGCTCAGTGAAAACCAGCATGATTTGTCATGCTAAAAGAAAGCATAAAAACCAAACTTGATCCATTTTTCAGGGCAAAAACTGTCCAGATCCACTAAAAAAATACATGTATCATGTTTTGGGCTTAATATCCCAGTCATTTAATTCTTCTTCTTCTTTTCCTTTCGGCTTTTCCCTTCAGGGGTCACCACAGTGAATCAGTTGCCTCCATCTAACCCTGTCTTCTGCATCCTCTTCTCTCACACCAACTACCTTCATGTCCTCTTTCACTACATCCATAAACCTCCTCTTTGGTCTTCCTCTAGGCCTCCTTCCTGGCAGTTCAAAACTCAGCATCCTTCTACCAATATATTCACTATCTTCCAGTCATTTAATTCACCTTATACAATTATTCCCTACAAATCTTAATTATAATGGCACTGTGTGTGTGTGCAGGGGTGTTAAACTCATTTTCACTGAGGGCCACATCAGCAGAATGGCAGTCCACAGAGGGCCAGATATAACTCATTAAATGTAACTAAATGTAACTCAATGTAATATGAAATAAATGTAACTACCCCCTAATGTTACATAACTCTGAATTTATTACTTATTCAATTTACAAACATTACATTTGCACACAAAAAAAGTTTGTTTCTCTGTTATATTTGTCAGGATATGAAACCCACATAACTCCATCAATCAAGGATCAAACTATCCAAGAGAATAAAGAAAAATAACATCAAACACAAGTAAAGACATTAGCTTTGTTCAAAACATTTTTGTCGATGTTATAATGGGCGTAATTACTGCATTGTGCGAAATGTAGTTTTGCTCAAAGCTTTTGTGCTCTCACAGGCCACGTAAAATGATGTGGCAGGCCACTTATGGTACCCTGGCCTCGACTTTGACGCATGCGATGTAGTGTGTATGTTTTCTTGTGTGTCCTTCTTTCAGTATTTGAGTAGGCTACAGATAAGTCTTCTAGCTACAATTACTGTGTGCTGAATTCTTAATCAAGACTGAACCATACAATCTGGTGGAATGGGAGTGCCAAGTATGTGCCTGATATGGGTCAGATGGATCGAACAAGCCGCTGTTGTATACACCCATCAGGAGCAGCTGACCTTGGTACAATGCTCAATATTCGGGATTCGATACAAACCAAAGCGTCTTTTATAGAAGAGTCTTCGAAAAATGTGTTGAGTGAAGAAAAAGAGGAGGAGGTTGGTGAGAACATAGAGACTGGCCCTACCATCTGCACCATTGGTAAATGTTCACTGCACAATATATTTTAACCTCTCCGCTATCTATTTCTCTCTCACTCTCTCTCTCTCTCACACACACACACACACACCACACACAAACACACACACACAAACACACACACACACACACACACACACACACACACACATGCACACACACACATACAGTTGCACCTATAATAAAGTTCCTTTTGCAAAATTCCACTTGCTTCATAGTTAATCTTCCAGGACTGGATGAATGAAAATCTGTTCCAACAGCAAAATTAGAAATATATTGAATCCCAGCACTGATGGCTTCAAAGGAGTGCCATTGCCTCCTTTGGCAGACTGTTCTTCTGTACAAGTACAGTTAAAGCCAGTCAGAGCTAAATTAGAAAGTTCTGCTGTCCATTTCGGAGTCAAAGAATCCCAGTTGCAGACATCAAGAATGATCCATGACTTAACAGGGAATATGATGAAATGTGCCTTTTTTTCATCATACAGAAATATGACACGGAAATTTGAAGGCTGCAGCATGCACATACTTATAGTGAAGTTTATGGTGAAGCAGAAAATGTCTTGTGTCTACCTGCTAACTTTCAAATCAAATGAAAAGTATCTACATGTTCTTCACATTCCAGAACTGTACGAGGATAAGGAATGTCTGATCTATATATTGTAGGTTATTACTGTATGTGGCCTATTGCATTGTTTTCCTTTATAAATGAATAAATCAGGAATATATCAAGTGACTTTTTGCATGCCATAATACGTGTGGAAGGGATATTTTATCTTCCACTGGATAAATAAATATTCAATATTTTATAATGGTAATTTGCTTTTTTTGTGAGTGTTAGAGAAGACATCAATGTGACTCAGTGTATTGAAGTATACACTTGCTATACTTCTTCAAGATTTGTTCACAGTGACATGTTTATAAACAAGTTCCCAGAATTATTTCTTGCCCCAAATGAATTTAATTTGGTATCATTTCAATCTTCACTTCATTTTTAAATGATTCTTTCTGAAAACACACAATGCACATAAACAGTGTGATGATCTGCATCTGCCATGTTCTGTTTTGCCTTTTCCATATGTTAGCCAATCCAGATAGCCAATCCGTGTTTAGTTCTTTTCCATGGTTCACGCTTAGTCAATTAGTTAATCATCAGCTTCACCTGAACATAGTTTAGCACCCTGGTCTATTTAAACTCCTTCATTTCAGGTCAGCGCAGTCGCAGTGTAGTAAGGGTTTGAGCAGAGATCCTAGTATGCCAAATTGTTATTCCCAGACCGCTTTCTTACGACCACGAGTTTTGCCCTGCCTTGTCTGATTTTTTTGGATTTTGACCCCTGCCTGTTTTGACCACGATTTTTGTCTTTTGATGCCCCGTGAATGACCTTGGCCTGTTTATTAGATTACGTTTCTTGCCTGCCGCCTCTGTACCATCTCTGTCCTGATTCTCTGGTTTTGACCCTTGCCTGGATTTGACTTTGGATTGATTAAAAGTTTTTATTAATTGACACTCTGACTATCACGCCTGGTTCCTTTGGAATTCGTAACAAAGGGAGCAGGCGAGTGATAACATATTGGTATTGTATGTATAATTTTTATTGTTTATTTGCTGGAAATGTTTTGACAGTTACTGTACCGTTCTTGTTCCTGACCCACATTCCCACTCAGTCAACAGCTACTTTCACACCAGGGAGCTGCACCGCAATAAGTCATTGGCTGTTGCTGTGCAACACCATAAATAAGGGGTTAAGTGCCTTGCTTCAGGGCAATTCAGTGGTTGTTGCTGATGGAGAGGAGAGAACTCCATTTAATTTCTCAGTCCAGATTCCTCCAGCTGGCCAAGGGACCAACCAGGTGACTTCTCCATTCAAAAGTCTGTTACTGGACTTCAACCACAGGAAACCCACACATGTCACTAAGAAAGTCAGTTTAGTTCAGGAAGACTATTTGTGATGCCACAATTTTATTATCAATAAGAGTGACAAGTCAGTTTTTTGTTTCATGTAGTATAGGTTGAATTCATAGCTGTGGTGATTAGAAAATGTTTCCATGTCATTTAACTAAAACAAAGTTAAAGCACATATTTTTACTTACACATTTCCAAAACCACTGCCATGACTCTGTGACTGACTTTTAAGAATCACCAGTTGAGAAACACCCAGCGAGATGTTTTTATAAAGGTCACTGGCTTCTGTTACATCTTACTTGTCTTTATTGTTTGTTCACAGTGGGATTCACTGTCTTTCCTGTTTTCTGTTGTGCACTTATTCTGCCCTCCATAAGCTTCTGCCCTACAGAAGCTCTGCAAATAATAATCTTCCTCGTAGTCAGTTTCAAGTTATTTCAGGATCAATTTTAAGATGACAGGTCCTATCAAAATACATCACAATGAAGTACCTGCCTGACCTTAAGATGTGACATATTCAATCTTCCATGCTTATCCTGGTGAAAGACAGTTAAGGTCTCAAATTTGGTTTTCTTCCCTGCTGTGACTAGATTAACGAGCTGCCCTTTTGCTTGTAGCATTGGCAATTTCTTCTGCAGCTTTAGGTATCTTCATTAGAAGTAGAAATATTGACCGTCAAGGCTTTTTATAAGAATGTGCAGCAGACAAAATAACAAGCATATAAATCTGCAAAGTTCATCACATGCAATTTAGATCAATTACATGTACTGATTTGAATACAGTGTGTATATTATTGTAAGGACAGCAAATCTCTTGGAAAATTAATGATAAATGGAAAATAAGTTACGTGAAAGCATTCGTAACAATTAAATCAACAAGAATATTGTGAGATTTCTCACGCAAGAGTCGACATTGACCAATCAGCAGTAATTTCTAACACTTTTTTATCACCTTGCTGTAGGGTAGAAAGTCTGCAAGCTTGAAGCACTTTACTACAGTACGTGCTGACTCAACAACTTGTTAATCAAGTCCACAGTTATGCACACACAGTCAGATGCATGGTGCCCGCTGAGAAATCCTTGGATCCCTCTTGAATGTAGATATAATTAGATTGTTGGACAAGATCTTGCTGCCTAAATCATGAACTCAGGCACTGCATGTTCAGAAGACAGACTGTAGTGAGTGATGCTGTGGTTTAGCAAACAATATCACTGGAGCATTAAAAAAAATTACATTCAGATGTTCATTATTTTTACTGTATGTCCTGGCTTGTTTGCAGTGTAAATGGCTGGTAATGTGAAATTCTATGTTTGTCATGTATTAACATTCATCAAATAATATTCATCTTGGCATTACTGACTGCTGTTTACTTTTTATAAGTTCAGCAAATGTAAAAAATTAGCTCAAACAGACATCTTGGAAATTTTCGCACCAAAATGTCAAATATAAAAATGGGCACAGAAAAGTGGAAGTGAGGATTGCAGACAGACATTATTAAAATGTCACAGAAAAACAGTGATGAACTAATTCCTGATTCAGAGGCCAAATGCCATGTTGGAATAGCCTGGAAACCAAAATACTAGGTGATAAAATTTAACTATTACATTTCATAAATCTTCCTTAATGTTGTAGGGATTAATCAACATTTCCACGTAGCAGCATTTCTTGTGCCCCTCAGTTATGTGACCTTTTCCACTCTCCAAACTGCATACAGCAGAGCACTGGGGTAAATGCATCTGTACCACATGTGGCATACGCTCATTTAATGCAAATGCAATATATTATCCTGCAGTTCCCCATACTGACCCACAAAGGATGTATTCCCATCAGGGTTAGAGAGAGAAAATGTGCAAAATAAGTAATTGTTGCAAACGGAAAGAAATAAATCTATGTTTATATAGTTAAGAATACAGTACGGATACTGATTGGCAAAATTGCCTCTTTTTATTGTGATCACGATAAATTTTCATTCAATTTCAAAGTTTAATCAATCACAGTTTTATTACAAAATGTCAGTTGTGATTGTGTAGATTGTGCTTTGTCTGGAATGAGTTGCTAGAATGAAGAGGGCACTTAAATCAAGGGCACCGTCATCTCTGTCTCTTTACCACTGGGATTTAGATTTAAACATAAAGGCTGGTAGATTATTATCCACATCACCTTGCCTTAAGCAATGATATTCTGTTTTGACAATGCCATCAAGTCCCTGCTGTGTAACGTATTTGTGTGATTTCATTAAAAAAAAAAAAAAGACTGTTTATGAGGCGAGTGAATTAAGATGTAAAGAGGGATATCTTTGGAGAATGCTTTGTTCAGGCTCATATTCATTAGTTACAGTCTGAAAATTTTAGTATAAAGTGCTGCTAAATTAAGACCAATATTGTTATGTTATTTTGTTAGGGTTTTTTTTTGTCTCTTAGTTAAACTTTCAAATTGAAACCCTTTGGTCATACAGATTACTTGTAGTAATCTATAGTATAGTAATTTACATCCTGTAGTCATCACCTTCTCATGTTTTAATTCTTTTGTTTTATGTCCCATTGTAGTTTAGATTTAGTAAATGTACTTTCCAACACAACAACAAAGCAACACAGCACATAGCAATAAATCAAACTCCTGGTATTGAATTAAATTTAAAATTGTTAATATATTTAAAATATATACAATCCTGTCATTTAGGTTTCCTACTAAGGTGATGCAAGTAAAACCTTTATCAGACAAATTTACATAAAAAGTGTGTGTGAATGAGAAAAATACAAGATGCGCTATATGTGCACTGATGCAGCATAATCTTTGCAGTACAACAAGCTGCTGAAACACAGAGGAGCATGTTTCCAGCAATCACAGGTTTGCCACATAGCTCTTAGAAAGTGACAATAAAATCAATGCTCAGAGGTCAAACTACTTAGAGCCAGTAAAAATTGCCAGCTCACACTGGGGATAAAGAGCAAATGTCACTCTGGTCTTGGTACCGGCACAGCAGCAAGAAGGTTTCAATACGAAGGTGAGTCCTGCTTTGCCTACAGTTCATTGCCTTTGCATTTGTGCTTTTCACATTACTTTTTTACATTGAAACACAGTACATTGTCAACAGGGAGAATAGTTATTGCTTTCTACTTATTTTCCATAAACTGTCTCCATGACAACATTATCATTATTTTTTTTCATGTTTTCATCACTTAAACAGATTTTAACTGACACATCTATAGTCTCAGGTTAATAACTACTGTAAAGAGGAGTGAAATGTTTTTGTGGAGGTATTTGCATGTTTGAAATTTAATTTACTAGACTATTTCAGACAGTAGATGCTCCAAAACAAGTTTTACAGTTAAATTGACAGACACTTGACAGAGAAGACCATGAATAAACTAAGCTAATATTCTTTAACATTACGTTCGATTTAATTGGTGGTTGGATTCTTATTTTCTTTTGCGCATAACTCAATCTAAACCTATTAATATAAGCTCAACTGTGATTTTAGACTTCATAAAACAGGGTAACTTTAAGCAGAATTTAATGAAAAAATTACTTGAAATTTACAAAAATGAAGAAACTGATTCCTGACTTGGTAACACGGTGGTGCAGTGGTTAGTAGAACTGTTCTCACAAGACAGTTCTGGGTTTGAGTCCCATTTTATGTGGAGTTCGTGTGTTTGTATGCGTGGGAATACTGTATTCGACTATTAAATTTGCAGTTCCAACTTTCTGCCACAACCCCCGCGGGGGCAGCACCGCTGTGTATGTGCATCTCCAACTCTTGTCTCCCCCTCTTGCTGTTGTTTATTGTTGTCTCTGTGAGCATCTCAACACATCCGACTTTATACCTCAGATACTTTACTGTTGATGACAACTCTGCCTCTCACCAACAATAATTCCTCCTCCTCCTCTTTTCTCTAGGTAAGCTACATGCTACAGTTCCATACAGTGGATCTTCAACATCAACAGCTGACTCTGGCTGTTGTCGGGCTGCGTTTGGACTCTAGACAAATCGGATTGCAATCAGATTCCCTTTAATATCTGATTTTAGGGCTGACTGTCCACACTGTTTTTAGCAGGTGTTCAAAAGGGATCTTATTCTGTTCAGACTGGGCCACATTGTTGACCGATTGGACTGGTTGCTGTAGCAATGATGTTGGAGCAGAGGTGTTGTCCAGCGCGTTGTCCAGAGGCGTTGTCCAGCGCGTTGTCCAGTGAGGTCATATAATTGTGGCAGCGGTAATAAAAACAAGGATGAACATACACCTTAGTGTATTGGTGGTATTACTGCCTAATAGAAGGGCGAAAAATCTCAGATGAACCAGACATTATGAACGCCAGAGGAGACTAGTGTTCTCAAGTTCTTCTATTTCTTCTCCGTAATGTGTAACGCTCTTTCTCATGGCGCATTAGTTGTAGTGTCACGTGAAGTGATGTCACAGACAGCCGGTTGGTGTATTTGGAGCTGTTCAGACTGAGACACATCTGTCCAACTGAGATATGAACCACCTCCCAAAAGTGGTTTCAATCTGTCTTGCAAAAATCAGTAGTATTATGTGGTATAAAAATTATGTGGTATATGACTGTTCGGACTATTAAAAAGCCACCCCTTTTCAATCTGGATGGGCTAAAAATCAGATTGTGGTCTGAATATAGCCTTAAGTGTGCTTAAAAAACTGACCCGAGAGTTCTTTGACGTGTTTTCTTCTTCTCAAGAATTACATTATGAAGAAAACGCTTATTGTAAACTAATCTGAATTCAAAACAATGGCGAAAATTGAGGCAGTAGTGGCTCAGTGGTAGAGCGGCCAGTAGAACGGGTCACCCAATGTTCTCAGATCAGCGGCTCGATTCTTGTTCCCGCCCAGAAAACACCCAGAGTGTGAGCTGACAGTGGGAGGTGTCAGCTCACCTCCGGAGCACTGCCGAGATGCCCTTGAGCAAGGCACCGTCCACCTTACAAGTTGACATTAGGAACGTATCAAGCAGGAGCTGCCAGCCACTTTACCTCTACCTGCATGCGTACAGGCCCCTTGTGTGTTTGTTTGTTCAGGGCCTGTACACACTAGTCTGTGTATCTCTGTGTGTCTCTCTCTCTCTCTCTCTCTCTCTCTCTCTCTCTATATATATATATATATATATATATATATATATATATTTATTTATTTATTTATTTATATTTATATATATTTGGGATGGAGAGATGTTATATATATATACTGTATATATATACTATATATGCATGTGATTCAACTAACTAGAGTGTGCCACTAATTTCCATTCGGTGATCAATCCATAAAATAAATAAATTTTAAAAAATGATGAGTGATGCTTAACGGTAGATATTGGACTATACATACATATTTTAATATCATTATGTTTTTATTTTGACTTATTGTACAGTAACATAATATTATGTACTTTAACAATTTTCTTGTGACTACACTTAATCTCTGTCCAATATTTGGGATGGACAGATGTTAAATGTAGTGAAATTATGTAAACTTTAATTTTCTGTCTATTTTTTTAACTGACATATATTAGAGAAAGACTTAACTCAAAATGACCTATGCCTATTTTATTGTGTAGTATTGGATGGCAGCATGGGTAGTGTTGTAGCTTCACAGCAAGACGGTTCTGGATTCAAGTCCCATTCTGTGCAAAGGTTGTATGTTCTCCCTGTCTGCATGGGTTTTCCGGATTCCTCCCACTTCCTAAAAAATCGTACACCTTAGGTGAATTGTTTGAAATTGTTTGTAGGTGTGAGTGTGTGCGTGAGTGGTTGTTTGTCTTCCACGGGGCTCTGATAATATTTGTCGTTTTAAATGAAGAAAATTAAGAAAAAAATTCCAAACAATACAGTGAGCCGTTTCCAACTGTAATTCCAATAATTAACCTTTGCAAAACCTTCGCTTTTTTGGATTCAGCTTAAGCTGATTATTTGTTTGGTTTTGGCATCAGCACGAGTGTTCTGCAAAAGCACTTTTCTTTAATGGAATTCAGTAGAACAAAAGAGGCATGCCAGCAGTCACCTGTAACCTCAAACCCACTCTGGGAGTGAATTTACAATCATGCCGTTTCTCTGTACTGCTGTAGGGGCATTTCACTCTGCCTTCTGCCCTCACTTCACCACATTTGCTTCCACAATGAACTCAAAACTAATACATGTAAACTTGGAGTTTTAAAGTGCTGAAATATTACAAAATATGTAGTCATCCATTAAAGGCTCCAAACCATTGCCATGGGATGTAATTTATGCTGCTGGCTGTGTTAAAAATGTTTATTCAATTTTATCGAGTGGTATTTTGCAGTGAGAGAAGATCAATTATTCATCTGTGAGGTAGTTCAGACACATATAGTGCATTGTAACAATATTTTGAAGAGAATATGGATAGGTGAAATACATGAGTGCAAGTAATGGCCAATGTTATGCCACTTCAATGCCAGTGTAACAATTTCTTTTTCCACAGCTTTCTCCAAATCATTAAAGGACCGAAAAACTAAAAATATGTGCATGATCTGAATATGTGAAAATGTAAATATCTGCTTCTCCTGCTTTCATGAATCACAGGGGTTGCTTGAGCCTATCCATGCAGAATTATAGGCGAGAGGCCTATCGTTGTTTCACTTGTAAGACAAACTTCTCATGCAGAAACCCACAACTATGACCAATTTGGAACTGACCAATTCAGGTGAAGTGCATGTTTTTGGAGGTGGGAGGAAACCAGAGAACCTGGAGAGAACTTACAGAGACACAAGGAGAACATACAAACTCCGCAGAGAACAGGACTTGAATCCAGAACCATCTTGATATCAGATGACAGCAATACCCACTACACCACCATGCCACCCAATCGAAACATTCCATCTAACATGTGAAATGGTAAATTAATTTTATACAGAGGGAAGCTATTGCTTCAAATAGACAGTAGAAGGGATTTATATATTATTTCACACTAAAAACAAATCAATCAATCAATGAAGTATCTGTTGAACATAGTTGTGTAAAATTTAACAACAAAACAACTAGATTTAATTATACATCAATCAGTTATGATTGATAGATTGAAAAATGTATAAATCCCACCAACTGTACTAATTGTTATATTAATGTAACCCATTAGCTGAGAGAATGATTTGTGATAACCTTGAATTTTTTTTTTGAGGGCGACACGATGGCGCAGTGCTGTTGCTGCACACCGGGTTTGCGTTCAGCTCTGTGTGGATTTTGGATGTTCTCCATGTGTCTGCGTGGATTCTCTCAAGGTTCTCCAGCTTCCTCCCACTCCAAAAAACATGTGCTTCAGGTTAATTGGCTGGTCTCAAATTGACCGTAGGTATGAGTGTGAGCGTGTGTGGTTGTCTGTGTCTCTGTGTGGCCCTGCGGTGCACTGGCGTCCAGAGTTTCCCCCCGCCCCATGCCCAAAGCCAGCTGGGATAGACTACATGCTCACCGTGACCTGGGACAGCAGATGAAGTGGTAGAAAATGGATGGAAGATGGACATTTTTTTTGATTAGCGCATTCTTGTATTTTCATTTAAAGTGAAAAGCAGGTTGGATCAAGGGAATAGAATCAAGCACACCATTCTTATGCCTTAGTACATGGCCTGGCAATCCTCCAACTGAATGTTACATCTGTGGTAAGATCTATAAAAAAAGGCCACTGCTGTACATTACCCACAGGTATTTTGATGACAATTGTGACTTTGCTCACAATGACTCTCTCAGGAGGAGCGGGGGGGAGGTGGCGAGGTAAGCACACGGTCAAATGGATTTAATTTAATTTTATACTGTTTATATTTTAGTTATAGTTTAGTATATGTCCTGTTCATGCTGCATGTGTCTGTTAGTGTAGTGTATGTCTTGTGGTATGTCCTGTGATGTCTATGTATGTATGTATGTATGTATGTATGTATGTATGTATGTATGTATGTATGTATGTATGTATGTATGTATGTATGTATGTATGTATGTATGTATGTATGTATGTATGTATGTATCTATCTATCTATCTATCTATCTATCTATCTATCTATCTATCTATCTATCTATCTATCTATCTATCTATCTATCTATCTATCTATCTATCTATCTATCTATCTATCTATCTATCTATCTATCACACTACTGGCACCTGTCAATAGACTTCCATCCCTATCCTTAATTACCCTAACCTGCTGCACGTCCCTCCCATCTCTATCTCTCTGTCTTGCCAACCTGTATAGATCAGTCTCTCCCTTCTTACTGTCCAACCTAGCATACAAGTCATCATAAGCCCCTTGTTTGGCCTTTGCTACCTCTACCTCTACCATTCACCTTACGCTGCATCTGCCTGTACTCCTAAACTCCTGTACCTCCTCATTCCACCACCAGGTCTCCTTACCTACTTTCCTTCCAGAAGACACACCAAGTATCCTACCTGTCTCCCTGATCACATTAGCTGTAGTTGTCCAGTCATCTGGAAGCACCTCCTGACCACCCAGAGCCTGTCTTAACTCTTGCCTAAAAGTCATGCAACACTCTTCCTTTTCAGCTTCCACCATTTTGTCCTCTGCTCTGTCTTTATCCTCTCCTACTTCCACTCTTATAGGTCACCCTATGTTCCTGCCTCTTCTGGAAGAAAGTATTCACTATAGCCATTTCCATCCTTTTTGCAAAGTCAACCACCATCTGTCCTTCTGCATTCCTCTTCTGGATACCAAACCTGCCCATCACCTTCTCATCACCTCTGTTTCCTGTACCAACATGTTCATTGAAGTCTGCACCAATGACAACTTTCTCACTTCTAGGTATGCTCTGCATCACTTCATCAAAGTCCAACCAGAATTTAACTCACATCCTATTTGTGGAGCATACCCACTAACAACATTGAACATCACACCTTTGATTTTTAGCTTCAGACTCATCACTCTATCTGACACTCTTTTTACCTCCAGGACATTCCTAACAAACTCCTCCTTCAAGATAACTCCTCCTCCATTTCTCTTCCTATCTACACCATGATAGAACAACTTGAACCTTGCTCCTAAACTTCTAGCCTTGCTACCTTTCCACCTGATCTCCTGGACACACAGTATGTCTACCTTCCTCCTCTGCATCATGTAAACCAGCTCTCTACCTTTTCCTGTCATAGTTCCAACATTCAACGTCCCTACTCTTAGTCCTATACTCTTGGCGTTCCTCTTCTCTCTCTTCCTATGGACACACTTTCCTCCTCTCCTTCTTCGACCAACAGTAGTCCAATTTCCACCACCACCCTGGAGGTCAACAGCACCAATGGCGGTTGTTGTCAACCCGGGCCTCAACTGATCCGGTATGGAAGTCATAGGTTTGATTCGCATGTTTGATTTGGCAAAAGTTTTACGTCGGATGCCCTTCCTCACGCAACCCTATATTTATCCAGGTTTGGGATCGGCACAAGACACTGGCTTGTGTCCTCTTGCGGCTACATCAGTCATGGTCAAATAATTAACGCAATATCTTCACAATATCTTCAATACAATTTACAGTATAGACGTAATTCATGTTAAATGAACAAGATTTCCTTAGTAAGCTATAGCAGTATTAAAAGGAACATTGTGCTACCTTTAAATGGAGCCAGGTAATTGTTTGCTCCTACTGGTTATACTTCATATTAGCATATTAGCAACATGACCTATATTTTTTTACCCAACATATTAATTTGGACAAGCTCTTTTTTCCAACATGATAAGTTTATTTTATGAGCATGTTTTCAAATGACATACCACAAGTTACCAATAGGTAATGGCATGATGATTTTGTTATGAATGACTAATTTAAAGAAAGGGAGTTTAGATGGATCAGCTTCAAAATATTAGCCACATCCACCCTCCTCATTTTAGAATATTATTTTTCCAGTTTCTGTTACTTTTTTTTGCTCTTGACAAACATTAACGTAATTACATTACGAATCATATTTTATGTCTGTTAATGAACGAAAGAATCTATATAATTTTCATTTCTAGCCCAAGTGTGATATAATTTTTTTTTTTTCTTTTTTAACACACACACAGCAGGGGAGGTCACTGGCACTTGTTACCAAGGCAATACACAGGAAATAAATTACCATGCATTTGAAGGAAATTAATACCTATGTTTGTATTTTCAAATTAATAAACTCAAAAGAATTATTAAATGATCCTGAAAACAATGCTGGATGTTGCATTGCATTCTTCCTGCTACATCCGGTTCCCAGCTTTTGCTTATTCATCAAGGAGCGTGGATTGATTCAATTTTGTCTTTGTGAGGCATGAGAGGCCGTCTGCCTTGGAGATTCCCTTAGTCAGCAAACTGGTTTCCTTAGATGTAATATCCTGTTTCTATACTGTGTGCTGCAGGTTATTTGTTATATTTCCCTTGGTGCCTCATATGAAATGTTATTTAGTTGAAATTGTGTCTGGCCAGTGGAATAACTGTTTACTTAAGATAAACAGAAAAAAAAAATATTTGAAATGGAAAGCTAATGGTTTAGGGATTGGTAAATGTCTGTCAGAATGAAAATATACATTTTTCGTATTTTTTAATGTAAATCTTCAACTGCATTTGGGCAATGTAATGTAATTCTTTAATTACATGTATTATCAAATCCAGGACTCAACAAATCTTGCAATGAAAAGTGAGCAATTTAAAGGCTTTCATTGATACAATATTTATAACACAATCAATAATAATATCAATAACCTGAATTTAATAGTTGACATGCCCTTGGGACTTAAAGGGACTTAAACCTATGAATCTCGATTTCAATATTTTATCCTTCCCAGTTTTCATATCAGTTATACTGCTGTAGGGATTAAAATGTAATGCAATGTAATGTTTTGGAATCACCTCATTTTGACCCATTTACCCATTGGACTTTATATGCACAGACAGCAGCATTCTCTACATCTATGCGCAGAGGAGATTTATATTGCTTACTGCATATTATTCCTCTTCACTCGCTATACTGAGCAGGAAACTTGACATGCCTCATCAAGCAGACCCACAGATGTCTGTATCCACAAGTATTCTTTTCTAAGGACTTTTCGCTTGGATGTGCAATGACCTGGCTTTGTTGTCATCGGAAGCGTGTGCCTACCATGCAAATACAAGTTATTTATCACCTGTGTGTGTTTCTCTTGGTCTTCACTCCTTGTGGCCTGTGCGGAAGGTTACCATCTTGATCTGTCCGTATTTTCTTGCATTGAACATACACACAAAAGAAAATGATATATAATAAAATTCTCCCTAGTTTAGTCAATCTCAAACATTTTTGTCCTTATATATTTAATTATATATGCATTATATACATTAAAGACAGTCTCATCACGGTGTTATTCATAGAGGAATAATATTTTGCTTGTTATGCCAGCCTGCTATATTTAGCTCTGGGTAACACAGAGAAATGATAATTATTATCTATTACTACATTGTATGAAACACAAGAATTAATTAATGAAGTCAAAAGTCTCTTATTGAAAGAGGATAAATGCCTATAGACAAACAAATAACGGTGTGATTATGATTTTCTCTTGAATTTTCCTTGATTATATATTCGACTCAGCAAAAGAAAAAAATCTAATAATAAAATCAGCACGTTACTTATTTACTGTCTAAAGACTAAATGGGCATTACATGTAGCTTTCATGAATCAAATTATTGCAAAATTTACATTTAAAAATAACATGGAATCATCGTCCTCCTTGCTGAATCACAGTGACGTTCCAGTGGTGGTAATTATATGAAGGAGCAATCGACAAGCTGCAGGTATAGTTTCCTAGTTTTAAAATCGGAAACTGAAGAACTCCATAACCAAGTCAGTTGTAAGACAACATCTCAGAGTGACAACAAACTACTAAGGTTGCATTAATTTTTAAATTTAATTTGATTAAATTTTTTACACTATTATAATCCCCGAAGAAAAATTACGAATGCACACTCCAGTTTTTGCTAGTTAATCACACACATGCATATTAGTGTGTACAGGCCCCTGTAATACACACAACCACACACAGGGGGGCCTATAAGCATGCAATGGAAGGTAGAGTGGCTGTCAGCCCCTTTGTGGAGCGCCCAAATAAGCAGCTTGTGAGGGGGACTGCGCCTTGCTCAAGGGCACCTCGGCAATGCTCTGGAGGTGAGCTGACACCTCCCACTGTCAGCTCACACTCTGGGGATTTTTGGGTGGGAGCGGGAATTGAACCGCTGATCTTGGAACGACCCGCTCTACCGCCCACTCTACCACTGAGCCACTGCCGCCCCATTACTTGAACATTTTAATTTGAGCTATCAATGTATGAATTGTTTATTATAGAGTGTTTATTATAAAGTGTTTATTATAAAAGGTGAGGAGATGGATCATTGAAAATATCTTTACTGAATGTTAAAGTTCTCAAGTGTTGAGATGGATTTTTATGGATTTTACAATACAAGACTTTAAATGCTGCAGTGATGCCAGCAAACACACCTTTGCAACATTAATTCCCCTTGCTAGACAAATGCTCTTGCAAATGCCGCAGATCAATTGATGATTGCTTTATATTACATATAAATGGAGTGTGAGCAATTGAGGGAGGACAAGAATGTGAGGCAGTTCACCGTAATAGCTCCAACCACTTTTAAAATGCTGGGAGGCTGTCTTTATGCATGCTACACTACCAATGTCTTGAAGTGCTTATGTGATATTTGGTTTTGACTGGACTGAAAAATTGACCAGAAATAAACTGTAAGATGAGCTCAAGTCTGATAGAAATGTTCAGCAATTATGTAGGAATTGGTTGTCCATTAAAACTAAAATGGCCACTAATGGTTCATCAAAGTTTCAGCATTACAACTTGTAATGACAGTACCAATTGTAAAGGTAAAAATCTAAAAAGCTGCAGATGAATAACTCCAATGCCTTTAGTGAAGCTAGAAATTCTTTAAGTTTGGGGAAAAGCCATAGAAGGGTATGTTCCTAATACTTAGCTTATAGAGTTTCTGAACCTGTAGTCAAGAGTCAAGGCAAGTCTTTTACACCATTTACCAACCTCTTCATTTGAACAAAACCCTGACTTACTCTAACATTTTCTGTCTTTTACAAACATTATGATGGAGATAAAGTCAGAGAGGCCGGACTGAGATGGTTTGGACATGTTCAGAAGAGAAAGAGTGAATATATTGGTAGAACGATGCTGAGTTTTGAACTGCCAGACAGGAGGAAGACCAAAGAGGAGGTTTATGGATGTAGTGAAAGAGGACATGAAGGTAGTTGGTGTGAGAGAAGAGGATGCAGAAGACAGGGTTAGATGGAGACAACTGTGGCGACCCCTGAAGGGAAAAGCCGAAAGGAAAAGAAGAAGAAGATAATGGAGATAAAATTGACTCAGTAATCGAGGCCATTGATTATATTGGAGGGTAGCACAGGGGTGCTGTGGATAGTGCCATCAACTAACAGCAATAAAGTTCTGCTTTTGATTCCCTTCTGTGTGGCGTTTCTATGTTCTCCCTGTATCTGTGTGAGTTCTCTCCAGGTTCTCCAGCTTGCTTCTAACTCCAAAAACATGAAGCTAAGGTGAATTGGTCGCACCAAATTGTCTGTAGGTATGAATTTAAGTGTGTGTGTGTGTGTGTGTGTGTGTGTGTGTGTGTGTGTGTGTGTGTGTGTGTGTGTGTGTGTGTGTGTGTGTGTGTGTGTGTGTGTGTGTTTGTCATTTTGTGTGGCCCCTTGATGAGCTGGCATCTCGTCCATCAGCGCATTGTGACATCAACTAAAGAAATGTACTCACTTATTTTTAGCCCATATGGTTAGTTCCCGGAAGGCTGTCATTAAAAATATAATGGAGTATTTTGAAAGCTTTTAACCCTTCACACTGATGACAAATTGAGCACTCAGATACAACCACTGTCTTATGAATTTGACAAGCAGTGTACTTCCACTCGGTGTGCTGCAGGAATCTCTTGCCGCCAGCTTGAACTGCTCCTAGTGGGTTTTTGTCTTTGTCAGAGTGAGTGGACAACAGATAGACACTGAGCCCCCATCATGCCTCAGGCTATTCAGCTACTAAACTAAACGGTGCAACAGCAGAAATTCACTCATCTAATGTTGGAACAGCTTTGCCTGCCTGAATAAATACACTTACCCTTGCAACCTTTCAAGCCTGGTTTTTATGACTGACTGTAATTTAAAATGCATTGAATGGAATCACATCAAATTTAATTGGCCTGGATTGAAGTGAATTGAACTGAACCAAGAAAATTCAGTCAGTACAGTGCGCCCTCGCTCATTCACGCATCAACGCTCGGGACTTCACCTCATTGCGGAATTTTGGTAGGCAGTCACGTGATATCATACACGCATTCTATTGGCTGACCGCATTCGGAAGTGAGCTACGTTTCCTGAGTCTCTGACTTACGTGAGACACAAAAGTGCTTTAAACAGTCGATAAGAGTGTGGGAAAAGGTAATACAGATGGAAGGTGGTTTAATACCAGAATGGGGAAACTTCATAAACGTTTAAATTACCGTAAATAATAAGTTAAATATTTTGTCACTATCGTGAAATTCATTAATCGCTTGTGGTTCCTGGAATGCATTAACCGGTACTTTGAAAGCATACATATTTCCAAAAGACACTGTGATAGCTGTTGAACGGGATGAGGACAGGCAGTGGAAGGCTGGTTCTCTTCAGTCTCTGCAGGAAGTTATGGAAATATTGTTCTTTCTTCAAGATTGAGGTACAATTAAATGCCCAGCTCAATTCGTCAGGCAGGTGCTGGATGAAAAATGTGTTACCTCTGGCACTCTCCACCTCGGAGTTGGTAATAAAGGTGGATAGTGGTCACCTGGTGACCCTCTCAAGTTAGCAACCAGCTCTTAAGTGAGAGATAAGATATATCACAATCCTATCCAGTGTTCAGCATCTGCTTTGAATGGCGTCTCATGATTGTTGCTGATGAGGCTTGCCACTGCCATGCCATTGGCAAACGAAATAATAAGGTTGAAATCTGCTTTAGCAATACAGCTGTGCATTGGCAACTTAAAAAGCTGCAAACTGACTACTCAGCCCTGAGGGCTGCCTGTGATCTGGGCGACGGTCTGCATCTCAGCTTCAAAGCTAAAAGTGTTTGGACATTCCACTCTGAGGAAGGTTTATCAGGCAGGGTGCATGTATATAGACTGTCAGATTAGAATAATTGTCCATACCTTATTACTTACATAGAGAATGGCATTGTAGTATTTTGGTCATGATCTTCAGAAAAGAAAGAGAAGAGTCTCTGTCTTGTTGCAACTTTATCCTAAAGGGAACTGAGTCAGGAATTACGATGGAAAAAGTGCTTTTGCTACATGAACCTAAAGTATTAACATAATTATACTGGGACATGAACAATCTTACAGCTCTGTTTCTGGTTTTAGGATTACTTTTGTTAAAGGATTAAATCCTGAGTTTGAACTTGTAAATCTTTTGATATATTTCGAATATAAACAGATGGCTTTCTCCTTCAGCACTGTGTACAGGACAAAAAAATATCAAAAACTATAACATATAACTATTACATTGTTATGAAATTTGAAAAATTCCTGACTAAGCAGCGCAGTCACGAATTTAACAACTGAGCTTTTTAGTAAAACATCTGAGTAACTCTTAGATGGATTGCCATGACATTTGGTACAGACCTTCATCATGCTCAGAGAATTATCCCCAATCACATTGTCAATCCCCTCACTTTTCTCTTAGTACATTTCTACTTATCCTCCAGTACATGTTCACATCCACCACATGAACTTGCACATTTTATATAATAATAAGTACATTTCCAAGCATTTTGTTGAGGTCAGGTAACATACATAAATATAATGATACAAAATAATATTAGACAGACAGATTGATAGATAATTATGTGCTTCCTGTGAACAGGCAGGTACAGTATTTTGTTGTTATGTGACCTTGTGCATCCTCTTATAGGGTGACATTCCTGACAACTAGCAAAATCCAGGCTTTCAAAGTATAGCCTACCCAACAATGACATATTGAGTTGGCACAGGATGTTACAATGTTAAAAATATCTAATTTTAATAAATTCACTATAAAGAAGTTAACTCTTTGCAGAGAGCAACTGGAGTGAGGAGCAAGCACAGAGGTAGAGGTAAGGGCTGGGAGATTTTGGATAACTGAGATTTTGATTCGTAACCTCTCCAGAGGTCTTGCACCAAACAATCAATACGTACACCATTTTGCTATCTGTAAATATATAGAATACAGAATTGCTCTCACCAGTTATTAAAACAAAATCATAATTTTAATCCCATAAATTAAACAGTCCAGAAAGATTTTGATTCAAAGTTTCAAAAATGTAGCAACAGCTGAGTCATTGTAGAGCTTTTCCTCCTGACAAATGATTATGACTGTAACTGTGACTGGTTGATAAATATGTGCAAGACTATCAGCAATATGACCTTTTGCAAATCTAAATGTGCATCTCAAGACAATGTAAACTGGCTGCACTGACAACCACAAGGAAAACAATTAATGATAACGAGCAGACATCCTCGTCCCAAAACCATAATGAGATGGACTAAGAATACATGATTCAAATCTGAATTTGTTGAATCATTAATTTACCATGACATGCATGACATCCTATTGACAAATGAACATATTCTGCTAATGACGTCATTCTCTTTAAACAGATTAGTTGCATGGTGTGTTGGAGAGGTTAAGCAGAGCGCTTTACATGCAGGAAATGACAGAGTCATTATTGAGATGAGTGCAGCATCCCAGAGACTTGCTTTATCTCAGTATGCACCTGCAAAAACAAACAAGCTCAGCCTCCAAATATGACATAAAATGCCTTTGTGAGAGAGCATGCTACACATAGGACTATAAACCAACTCAACATAATCAGTCAGTGGATTAACCACTATAAACACATAGTAAGGAGCATGGTTAAATAGTTTTAAACCCACTTCTCTTCAAGATCTGTTGTTTTTTCTACACATTGAACAGAAAAGAACTTTTGAATGTTGTATCAGATGCTCCAGATTCGTGGTGTGGAACATTTATAAGATAAAAATAAGAACACCATAACATTAATTTATAAATGAGTTTTGTCTGCTTACTTTAGCTCCCAGGGAGTTTGTGTAGCCTGTGTAGCACTGCTGCTGCAGCATAGCTGTGCTTGAGGAGTCTGTTTTTTTGTTGTCAGCAGGATTTTTTCCCCCTCTCCTACATAATTCATAACTCTGTCCTTCACTTTCATATAGTTCTACTTGAACGCAAGTCAACCCCCTACACACAGACACAAAAATAGATTTTAGTTCACAGCATCCTTTTCCTGCCACAGTACAACTCACAAGGACTTACAAACTCTAACTACCATAAATCTATGTTAATTGGGGATTATTTTTGCACTATTACATGGTATCAGTTAATAATTTTTTTAAATGTGGTATATCAGCTTCATTTTGGGATTGACAAGGTATTTTTTTGATAAAAACCTGTAATATATTCAGCGGAAATAATTTGAAACGACCCGTGTTAAAACTTATTTATCCAAATGTCATTTACTAAAATAAAGCAAAAACTTTGCGGTTTGATCTTTTGCTTCATTTGTCAGCAAGGTTGATTACTCTATTGCTAAATTAACCCAATTTATTATTTAGGCAATTGTTCATATTTACTTTCTTGTTGTATGATAAGATTATCACTATCATCTTTGTGGGTTAAATATGAATCCAAAATATATATTGTATTGTATTACATTTAGACACACTCATGGTTTTAAGTTTTCCATTCTTTATATTCATAAAGATAAATGGCAAGTGGAAGCAGCATCATATTTACTAAACAAACACAACTGTGGTGTCAATCCTTGGAATTACTGTAAGTGAATAAGCATAGTTTCCAAAAGCAAACAAAGCAACGATTGTGTAATTTAGAGGAAGATCATTTTCTTTTTTTATTTTCATCTCACCCAGCATAGGAACAACATTTAGATGAACAACACATTGTCCATCTAAATGTGTTAAACCTGTCATTGTAAGAAATGTCTTTCCAGAATAGGTCAACTCATGTTGCCATTAATATTTCAAAAATGCTAAATGGAAAAATATTGTCATATGGTGTCAGTGTCCAAATAGCTGTCCTTTTTTCTAACAAGGTAGTATATATGAAAGACATTTTCCCAACATCAGATCAGGAAAAGGCTCTATCTATTTCTTGTTGAGCCATTTATCTTACCAACATTGATGAATTCATTATGGTGACAATTTCCATCACTATAATGAAATTCCACCCAAAGATTCCCGTCTGGTTGGACTAGAGAGCAGATACCTAACCTAATAAATTTCACTTGTTGTAAATTCATATTATTCATGAAATCCCTCCTTCTGTTGTAAATTCATATTATTTAGTAACACCCCCCTACCCTCAGCAACCCCTTTCCTTTGTGCCCTTTACAGGTTTAGACAAGGATATGAAACTTTGATTAAAAGTCATTATGGACCAAACCTTTATTTTAAGTACCAGTTAATGTTTCCATTACAGTATATTATCAGGTTGAATTGGCTATTGGTTTTAGATAAATGAGTTTTGAGGGAAAGACTGTTATTGATCACAAACACATACCCTGATTTGTCACAGTTTAATCACTGCTTACATCACTTGCATTAAGAAATTAACTGGAACAGCCCCAAGTTTTTCTTCTCTATGTTCTACTTAATTACAAAAAATAAGTAAAGGATATTAAATCAAATCAATTCTAATGAGATTTGAGGAATCAACGGCATCTATGTAGACATTTAATGCATGAAACTGCTACAATGTGTAGTACAAAAGCAATATAAAAGCAAGACAGCCACAAATTGAATTTGGAAAAAACTTAAGATGGTCCAAACATGCTGTCATCACATGCTTTTGTCATTCTCCACTGCACAGTGCTGGAAAAGTTTTGATGAGATGTATGTCACTGGATAATCTCACCTACATGCCTCCAAGGCTTTTACTGTAGGTCTGTGACATGGACACAGGCATTTAGTGCAACTCCCAAGTGTCACTGGCAGCACAGCAGGTCCTTGCAAGGCTTCAGGAAACACCATCTATCAATGTCATAAGACCAATCATCCACATCAGCAGGGCCTTTCTTTCAGCGGGTACCGTGACACCCATTAAGCACTCTCACTGACCCTGTTGTGGTATATTTTATCTCCCTTTTTTATCTTGTTTTTCTGTCTGTGGTTACAAACATTAGAATATAAAAACCAAGTGTAAAGAATACTATCTTTTTTTTTTTGTGCTCCTAACTGAAAAGACTACACAGAAACAATCACAAGCACGATTGGATGTAATTGCTCTCAACCCCAGGGCATGACTAAAGGTAAGCGGCAATTGCTTACTAGATATTGAGTTAGATTTGGATATTTTATGTATCAGATAAAATCGAGGTCATTCAGAATCACAATTGCTTGATCATCTCACTGAATGACTGTAACTGTTTTTGTGATAAGAGTTATTAGACAACACAACTTTAATATATGCCAATAACTGAACGCTCTTTTCTGTGATAACAATATACCATATCATGGAACACATGGGAATTTCTTTTAATGTGAATACAGAGCAATGGGCTCTCAGCATGCAAAGAGGCCAGTATATTTATAAGCATAGGAAAGCATATTTAACAAGGATGAGACACACAGAATACACTTGGATGCTTTAAATATTTTTGACTAAGATTAAATAAAATGTTAAATCAGTGCTACAAAATATTTATAAACTTATCTGCGAGTGACAGCTGGTGTGCAGGAAACTGCAGATGATTAGCTCAGTATCATGTTGATTTAATCTTAATTTTATGCAGTAAACACAGACCCACTCGTCTGCGCCCATCATGTGTCTCGACTGCACAGACAGGGTAATGCTCTAGATAAACAAAAACAATTCAGATAGTAGTTTTATTAACATATTTTTAAAATGTCTGCTCCAATTTCAGTTGTGCACATTTATGAGGAAGTTCACCACATATGTTCCCCTCATGCATAACTGTGTCAGAATGCCATTTGTTCTGCTGGTTTTGCAGCATCAACAAATGTTATTTGTCTAGGCCTCATATGGTAAAACCACCTCAAGCTTAATGCTTTCTTGAAGATTTAAAAAAATACTTAGCAGGAGTAATCTTAACACATTCGATTTCATTAACTGGAGTGCCTAGTGAGCCAAGAAGTTAAAGCCATGTTGACAGTACACAAATGAAATGCTATTTCTATCAATACAGCCATCCATCCATTGTCTAAGCCGTTGTATCTGCTGTCGCTGGAGCCTATCCCAGCTGGCTTTGGGCGTGAAGCAGGGGAAACTCCAGCTGTGACGCCTGTGCACCGCGGAGCCACACAAAGACACAGACAAACACACACGCACAAACTCAAACCTACAGTCAATTTGGGACCATCCGATTAGCCTGAAGATCATGTTTTTGGAAGTTGGAGGAAGCCGGAGAACCCGGACAAAACACACGCAAACACAGGGAGAACATGCAAACTCAGCACAGAGGGGGACTCGAACCTGGAACCGCCTTGCTGTGCGGCGAAAGCGCTATCCACTGCACCACCGTGCCGCCTAAAATGCTTTTTAAATAAGTATATTTAATGTATAGTTACATTATGAGGAATGTAAGTAACATTCATCCGAATGTACTATAAATTCGAATGATTGTAGTACATTCTACACTCAACACAGTCTCAATGCACTGACATATTTTATAAGGTGGTCCCAAGCCTCATAAAACAAGCTGAATTTCTTCCCACACTGTTCGCTCATTTCCGCAGCTTGTTAATGTAAATTCCAATAAAGACCTCAGGCCTTATCCTCTTGGTACAGATTGTGATGTTACTTCATTCAGTTTGATGGAGCTTGATGTTCTGGCTAAGCCTGTGAGAAAGTACCGCCGTCAATCTCCGTGTAAAGCTGAGTTCTGGCTGCATAGAGGTGTTGGAACAACACCTCTGGAGAGTGTTTCAATTGGGTCACCCAGTCACACTTTAGTTTAGACCAGGGTGAAAAACAGCTTACAAGCAGGATCATGCATCTTGTCTACACAGCAAATGGACATATATACAGTAATCCCTCGCGCATTCGCGCTTCAAGATGCCCGACTTCACCTCATCATGGATTTTTAGTAGGTAGTCACGTGATACCATATGCACATTCTATTGGCTGACAGCCTCCGGAAGTGCACTGCTTTTCGAGACTCACAGAACGCAACGCACTTCCATGTATTAAAGAAATGCTTTAAACAATCTATAAGAGTGTGGGAAAAGGTAATACAGATATAAGTTGGTTTAAATCAGTATGGCAGGGTTCATAAAAGTTGAAATTACCGTAAATAATAAAATAAATAGTTTGTCGCAATATTGCGGAATTTCGTTATTTGCGGGTGGTCCTGGAATGCATTAACCACAAGTAACGAGGGATTACTGTATATGCATAAAGCAATTTCCCAATAAAGTATTCTTATGTACTTTTGGTGTCATTAAATGTTTTATATTTTAAAATATATTATCACTGTTTAACTAAATAAATATGAACTATTTTATTTCTCTAGTAACATTAACTTTGATGGATTATGTACATTTTTCATAAATGAGCGCATGACTGCATAAGACAGCTGTATTGCCCCAGGCTGAAGAATAAGTGCTCATGCGCTGTCCCTTTCAAAGCAGTGGCTGTGAGGAACTCTGTTGAACAGACGCGCAAGAAAACATCCTCAGGCCTAACAACCATAAACAGGATTGATGTCTGCAACTGAGACGTTTGACTTTATCCAGTCAAGCTTGAGAGGGATCATTCGGCTTCATCGAGCTGAATGGAGGTTTTGCCGGGATTGTTTTTCCCACAATATTTTCTTTACCTATTACCAGCCCTTATCAATGTTACTGTATGTCTCAGACAAAATCAAATCAATAGCGTTATTAGCTTAAGAATACATTATGAGGTGCATCATAGCCTGCGTTGACAATATTATTTATTGGGACAGAGTAAACAAACATTTCTATTTATTTCTATATGTTCTATATGTGTTTTTCATGAAAAAGAGATGTGATCCATGCTCACCTACTCCTAAGGGAACAGCAACACTATTAAACTGTCAACATACATTTTGCTCAAATTTAGACTAGGAATATAATTGTTGTATGAGATTTAATATATTATCTTGGTTTTACTTTATGTTAAAACTTTAACGGCTAGGATCCCAAACTAACGCAATAGATATGCAGTAGTGTGAACAAAATAATTTCTATACAAACAACAGAATATCTCAACAGGACTACAGCATACTGCTGCGTACACTACAGGATCATATATAAAACACTTTACTTGAATATTTTTTAAATCTAGACTATTTCTTAAATTTGCTTAACAGTGTGCTTGGAGATATTAGCATCTAGCAGTTTGGATTTATAAAGAGTAATCTCTATGTACACTATTGGATAAATTTGGTCAAATAAAATATTCCTTACATGAAATCCACTCCGTCATGCAAAGCATTGTTTGCCATCAGTTGGTGGTTCATACACTTCCTGGTTGCTGCTGAGGTGCCACTGAGCAAGGCACCAAACCCATAACTGCTCCTAGGGTATCACCGTGAGGTTGCCCTTCACTCCATCATCTCTCTCCACATTTGCATTTGTGGGTGGATTGTGTGGTTCCGACCTCTCTGTGTTGACTACAAGAGTGGAAAAAGAATTTCCCCAGTGAAGGATTAATAAAGTATAATAAATCTCAACCCTAAACATGCAGCCTCTGACTCAGTTTCCTTACTCCTTGGCAAGCTCAGCTTCTGTGGTGAGCATGAAAATAAATGAGTGTTTTAATCTGTGTCGGTATCAGCACACACTCAGACATTCCTAGGCTCTGCTTATACAAAGGTTTTGGGCCTACCTGCCACATTCATTTAACATCCATATAGGAAAAGAAAAACTGGGATGAAACCATTTATTCCAAAAATGAATTTTTAATACATAATTAACCCAGATTCTCTGTGTTACTTCATCCTATTATTCCTAGAAGTTGGATGTAACAGAGAAGCATTAATACAATTTTTTCACACTTTGCCTGATTCATTACTTTGTCATTTCAAATATTATAAAAGTTCTGTTCAAATTTGATTCTGCATGAATCATGAGATTTTCAATAGAAATGAGGGCACAGAAACTTCACCACTTGAAAGCAGAAAGGAAGTCAAATCAAGAAGAAGAAAAAAATTAAAATGCACGACCATGTTTCCCAGAACCCTTGAACACTACATGCATTATATAAAGTCTACTGTGTAATGCACTTTCATTGTGTGCTGTTGGCAAATCTTCATCTTCAATGATGCTTTGACAGTCATTCCAATTGTCTTCCTCTCCATCTCTGTGTCTCATTACCTCATTTTAATTTTAATTTCACACAGGACCTCACAAACAGAAGAAAGAAGAAAAGATTTAATTGCCATTAGTGCACAAGACAAATAGATCACGTAGGACGAAAGACTGAAAATCTGCTCTATATAATTGAGTAATTGTTATCTATTTCTGTTGTTGTAAATTTTGATTGCTGATTCCATGTCCTGGGTGAATACTTTGTTGTAATCAAAACAAACTTATCTAATCATTACATTAAAGATTAGAGCAAATTATGGCAACAGGCTTTGAGAGGAAGCGCTTGTGGGCCCAGCAGTCAGGAATTACAGTAAGTGTTACGAAACACATTGGTTGTGGGACTGTTAAATGATTTAAAAAGATCAATAGAAATCTTTCCTCCTGGTTTCACAGTGGTCTTAGAGACATTTTGCTGATAACATCTTGCTGAAATACACTTCTCATTGTTTATGAATGACATTCATTAAATGAGCCCTAGCTAAGTAAGTATGGCTATTTTAACCCTCAGATACACATGATGGGTCAGACATGACCCCATTGATTGTTTTTCTTCAGCAGCTTCAAAATAAAAGCAATATAGTCATATTCCAGGTATTCCTCATAAAATATATTAGTGACATGAGGCCATGAATTATTTTCAAGAAATTGCAGTTTTTGTACCACTACCCTACTCTTCCACGAGTGGGGTTATATATGACCCCCAAATAGTTTTTAAGGATTTTTGTATGAATCTTTACTTTTCAGTCACTTTTACTGCTCCACTCAGACACCTGTTGTTTAACTATTCACTTCTGCTGGAACTTTTCAATCAACATACCTGATGTCAGCAAGCTCTCCACTCAGGAGCTGACTTCAGCAGCCCTGTGCACCCTCTCTAGACACACAACCCGAGTATCCAGCAGAATGGCAGGCATTTACGGCCCCGTTCCCAGCCTCCAGCAGCCCGGCAGGCATTCGCAACATCCAGCAACGCCTCCACGCACACACCCGGGGCCGACAGCGAGCCAAACGATCTCTGCTGCAGAGTGCACATCCTCCACATCTGCGGCCGGCAGATGTGGAGGATGTGACTTGTAAGTCATTTGTGACTTGTAAGTCATTTCTCTTTTTGTGAACTTAATTTTTTAGTGATATATTCTAAAGTGTGATCACTTAACCGGTTAAATGTGTTTATTTCATCCATAGTAAAATGGCTAATAGGAGGGCAGCTCTGATCCCTTTGGACCATGTCCTGCAAATGATCCAGGATGGAGGGAGTGAGGAGCCAGACACAGTCATTGACACAGATTCTGACATCTCAGATATGGAAGAACCAGCCTATTGTCCCCCCACTGAACAAGGGCTGTCAGACACACACGAGTCCCCTGATGAGTCGTCTGACAAGGGCGTGGATGTTGTGCCAGACCGATGGAGCCACAAGGGCTCATACTAGGCAGAGTTACCCCTCCGACAGGCTGCAATACCAAGTCACAGTTTTCAACGTATTCTGCCAGGACCTGTACCTAGGTTTAGGACACGTTCTCCTCAATAGATGCATAGAAGGCGTTCATGTCTGATGATTTAATAGAAGAGGTGCTGACATTCACAAACAAGGAGGGAGAAAGAATAGCCTCAGACACGGGGAGAGAGTGGAGAAATGTAACCAAAGATGAGCTCGTGGCCTTTATTGGATTGACCATTCTTCCAGGAAGTGAGAAGAACCGGGATGTGCCAGTACGTACACTTTTTGGGAGTCCTCTGCACAACCCTTTCTACGAGGCCACTATGTCAATTCGAAGATCTGAAGACATTCGCTGGTTCTTATGCTTTGATGACGAGTTAACCAGGGCTGACCAACTGCAAACAGATCGCCTGGCACCCTTTCACCACATATGGGACCTGTTCCTGATCAACTGCCAGTACAAATTCAACCCCAGTGATTGTGCGACAGTGGATGAACAACTTGTGCCTTTCAGAGGGAGGACCCAGCTTCTGTAGTACATTCCGAGCAAACCCACCAAGTACGGCATAAAAATCTTCTTGGTTTGTGATGCACGTACCCCGTATGGAATTGATGAGATTGTGTACCAAGGGAGACAACCAGGGGAAAATGTCCAGAAGAATCTGGAGGAAAACATTGTCTTTCAGTTGTGCAGTGGTTTCAGACACACAGGTCGCAACATCACCACTGACAACTTATTCACCGGCGTGCCTCTTGCAGAGCATCTCCTGGAGGAAGGTCTGACTATTGTCGGAACTTTGTGACAGAACAAGCCAGACAGTCATGAAGGCGTCTAGGTTCAGAGAGGTTTACAGCACCGAATTTGGGTTCAATGGCAACATGACCATAATCAGCTACGTAAGAAAGAAGGGAAAGGCTGTTCTGCTGCTTAGCACAATGCACTAGAGTGGAACACTGGATGAAACCAGCCCAAAGAAAAAACCAGAAGCAATCCTCTTACAATCAGATGAAAGGAGGAGTGGATATAATGGACCACATGATTGGCAACTACACCTGCAAACGCCAGACCGAGAGATTGCCCATGGTGCTCTGATATAACATGATTGATGTCGCTGTTCTGAATGCCTATATTTTTTGGGCTAAGCACCCTGAAGTTTACACAGACATCACCCATGGACGAAGACAATTCCTCTCGGAGCTCTCCACGGAGCTTGTGACACCTCACATTAGAAGTCGACTGGAAGATACCCTGAACCTACCAGCCGACAACACAGCAGCAATGAAAAAGGTCTGAGTGACAAAGACCACTGCGACCCGTCCGGAGGGAACAGACACACATTGCCAGCGGAAGAGGTGCAGGTTGTGTCCCAGAAAGAAAGATCGTAAAACCGCTGATTGCTGTGTCAAATGAGTACCCCTGTGTGCAACGGTCACAACCAGAAGCAAGTAGTTTGTGACAGATGCAGAGAGTGAGATGAGATCTGTTTTTTATGCTGCAAATTCTCCCAGTAAATAAATAAACAATTCAAATTGTTTCGTGTCACAAAAGTGTTTTATTGCGAATACCCGGAATATGAATGTATTGCAACTTTTCGTTTCAAAGCTGTTGAAAAAAAAAAATCTGTGAGGTCATGTTTGACCTCCCCTGTGGAAGTGTGGATGTATCGGTAACTTGTGCATCCAAGGGTTAAAAGCAATAAAAGTGAAATTCCACTGCTGCCTTGTTCTCTGTAAATATAGTAAGTGATAGCAGTGAGTACATAAACCGATCGTGGAGATCAAACAGAAGCAATCATGTGTTTAACCCTCTCTGACATATTTACTCAGAACCTTTGAAGAGCACCAATGTGCCATAGAATCAACCAGAATCACTAATGCAGCACTTGATGCAAAGGGAAAAAAAATAGCTTGTATATTAAAATGTAAATTTCAAGCCTGGTGATTATGATTGGAGTTTACCTCACATAATGGCACATTTTTGTAAATTAGTTAATACTTTATCATAACGATGCCTCAAATAGATTAAGAAAAAAACAAGAAATTGAGCCAGAATTTTTCTCATCACATCAATACTAAAAGGTTAATGAATAATTAACAGCTCAGTTTAATGCTAGAAGAAAGCAGATGAAAGATTGAGCTATATACCAGAAGAACTTACACCCTACATTAATATAAATTGGACGTGGTGTAGATTAATATTAATAGAGATAGGTATTTTCTGTAAGGGTCAGTTTAAATGGTCATACTGCATTCATGCATTTCGGCTTTAGAAACATCATTGGCCAGTTTCGAGACAGCTTTTTGGGTTTGAGATAGTTTACAAGACATATGCAGAATCCATATCCTGTCAATGAAAGCAGGAAGTTCTTTTTAGAATCAACAACAGTAATGCTGACAACAGCAATAATAACAACAACAGCAATAATAGTAATAATAGTAATAATGGGCAGCACAGAGGCACAGTGGGTAGTGCTGTCACCTCACATCAAGACGGTTCTGGGTTTATGTCTCACTCTGTGCAGTTTGTATGATCTCCCCATGTCTGTGTGGGTTCTCTCTTCCTTCCATCTCCAAAAACATGCACCTTAGGAGAGTAGATCAGTCCAAATTGTCAGTTAAAATTTAAGAAATGACTTTAGGGATCTTTTTAAGACTTTCTCTTTAATA
Source organism: Antennarius maculatus (assembly GCA_013358685.1). Classification (NCBI taxonomy): domain Eukaryota; kingdom Metazoa; phylum Chordata; class Actinopteri; order Lophiiformes; family Antennariidae; genus Antennarius; species Antennarius maculatus. Next base: position 8,351,992 of record CM023616.1, on the reverse strand, counting down.
ATCAATCAATCAATCAGTTAACTTTGTGGAGTGCTTGATCACATCATCAGACATTTCAGAGTGTGTTTACAGACAGGGAAACCCAACATAGCTCTCCAAAGCAAGTATAAGTGAGAGTGGCAGGGAAAAACTCCTTCATTGAGGAAGAAACTCCAGGCAGGGCCCAGACAGCCTCACAGTAAAGAGCTTTATGTGTAATCATGAGGATCTTGAATTTTCTTGGAAGCCAATGTAAGGATGACAAGACTGGAGAGATGTGCTCTCTTCCCCCTGTTCCAGTTAGTAAATGGACAAGAGCATTTTGAGTTAATGTTTTTTTTTTTTCTGTGTCTTTATGGGTAAGAAAATTCTAATTATAGTGATGTTTCTTAAAAGAAAGAAACCGAGACATAGAAATAATATGGGAGTTGAAGGACAGATCCTGATCAAAAATAACTCACACATTCCTGACACCACTACTAGAAATTAAAGAAATACTATCTAAGTGAATTAAACAACAGTATTAGAATCCGCATAGCAATGACTGTTAATGTTTTGTTTTCTGAAAATATTTCCTAATGGTAAAATATAAAGATTAAACAATTTGGCCCCAGAACAGATCCTTGAGGTAGTCCACGACTAAAACTGTCCGGTTCTTATTTATGATTTACATAAACAAAGTAAAAACAGTCTGATAAATATGATCTAAACCGATTTAATACTGAGTTTTTGATTACCTCTAATCACCCCCAAAAATATTGAGATCTACACTGTCGAACACAGCACTGTGGTCTAAAAAAACTAAAACAGACTTTTGTCTTATGTTATTAAAAGGTAATTTGTACCACTTCCTAATCAAAGAAAACAATAAAGATGTGTATATCATGAGAAGGGTAGGGAAAAGTTAGGAAACATCATCCGCTTTCAAACTCTGTGGCAACACATAACTCTTGTAATCATCTCGGGAGGCATTTAATTAATTTGTAATACAAATTATATTAATATTATATTTTTTCAAAGAGAAAATATTTTTAAACTTGAATGAATTAAACAGGTGGCACGGTAGCGCAGTGGGTAACGCTGTTGCCGCGCAGCAAGGCGGTTCCGGGTTCACGACCTGTTCTGGAAGGAGTTTGCATGTTCTCTCCGTGTCTGCGTGAGTTCTCTCCGGGTTCTCCGGCTTCCTCCCACCTCCAAAAACATGTGCTTCAGGTTAATTGGCCGGTCCCAAATTGACCGTAGGTGTGAGTGTGTGTGTGCGTGTTTGTCTGCGTGTGTGGCTCTGTGGTGCACCGGCATTGAGCCCGGTTTCTTGAGACTGAGTTTCCTCAGTCTCAAGCCCTAAGCCAGCTGGGATAGGCTGTGGCTCCACGTGACCCCCGACAGCGGATAAAGCGGTGAAAGAAAACAAATGGATGAATTAAACAATGCACACAAACCAACGGTTTCAAGCACCTTTACTCCATTCCCTGAACTAGATAGTCAAGAACAATGTTCCTTACCTGAAACCAGCCACAAATAGAGTAGGCTCAGTTTGCATTAAAAAAGAATGTTGCATCATGCTGTCATGGCTGTTGCTGCTTTCCTCAGGTTTGTTGCAGTCTGCACTGTGACCTCAGAGGAGGACCCCTGCCACCTTGAGTTATTTTGCTGACCTAAATCCAGGCCAACAGTGTGAGCGTCTGCTTCAACTCACTTTCTGTCTTACAGGAGATGCTATACAACAGTAGACTACCTATTATTGTGTGTTGATTCCTTTTGTGATTTTTTTGTAGCTAGAAGACCAAAAGTAATGAGATGTATGTTGACCTAGATTTATGTTTTAACCTATGAAATCCTCTGAAAAGAATAGAGGATGCTGGGTACAATAGATTGTCTCAAAAAATACTGATGATTAAGGGCTTTCTTGAGTGAAGGAACTTAATGTGCTGTTCCTCATAGACAAAGGAAGATATAAAAACAATAATATGACAAAGTTACAAGTAGATTGATGGTGTTTCTTACTTACCAGGAGAGAAAACAGAAACAGAAAAAAATCAGAGAAAACAAAAGACAATGCAGAATATGTGCTGAATTAAATGTTCAACCTATTTTTTGCCATTTATATGTGCTAGCATAGTAAGAATATAAGGCATGGTTAATATTTCAATTTTAAATCATAAAGGAAATATATTGCACATTAGGAATATACTCTATTTTCAAATTTTTTACCAATTGCTTTCTGTCAGTGTTACGTTGTACGTTATTATTTAATTGTTATATTATAGTACATAGTATATCGTGTAACAGGCCTTGTACTGCTGTGATTGAATGAAGTAATGGAAAGTGTGCAGTGTTGAATGATTTCATTTGAAAAAATGTAATTGTGATTATAAGATAATGTTGTTTTGCATAGAAATCTGTTACAAAAAATATGATAACATGGATTTCTAGGATTTAATTTGTTTTTGTTGTTTGTTTGTTGTTGTTTTTTTGTATTTGCAGAGATGAGGTAATCCATTAGATTTTGTTGGTGATCTAGATCATAAAAACAACCTGTCTCTCAACACATAATATCATCCAAATAAAATTCCAAATCTAGGAACCCAAGGAGTTTAGCTTTATAGGGCTCATGTTGCTCTGATATTCTCCTGTCCATTACTGCATTTCCCAACTGCATCAGTGCTCATGGGTCAACAGCATGGTCACAATCATGAACAACAATACGCTCTTTTTATGATGGAATGTCTTGGCCAAGAAACACTGAGATAGACGTCTCTCTACCATGTGCTGTACCTGGCATCTGGTTTACTAGTACTTCTTTTTTTTCAACAAGTCTTGTTTTTCCTTTGCCACAACATATAGCTGCTCCTGTCCGCTTTCTGTGTCAGATCTTTTGGTGCCATCTTCAACATAATTTCTGTCACTCCCGTATACCTCAGAAGAAATGTAGATGTTTTGTAAATCGTGCCTTTCCAGCCAGCCTCTCTGCAATTAGCATCAAGATCTTAGTACTTGCCCTTTTTTTGTTTAAAGGCTGTCTCAATCCATACCTCTCATGGTAGAGTAAGCTTGATCAAGAGTAGAGCTATGGCCTTGGTGGACCACATCATTATGTCAGGGCAGAGGGACATGGTGGTTATCTCACAAGGGAAAACTCAAGCTCACTGTTGAGATCCACTCACATATTTCATGTTTGTTTGGTGGAATGGAGCCTGGATGTTTTGTCCTCCTCAGCCAAGGTGTGGGATCTGTTGATTTACACATCCCCTGCTTTCTTGGCATGGCATGTCTGTCTCATTGATTTGAGTGTGTTTTGGCTTAGCTCTGTGGGGAGTAGTAGGAAGAATTTTCTGTCCTCTTTAAACACAGGTTGCCTCTCTCTGGTGGAAGTAAAACTACAAAAAGGTCAGTTTTTAAAAAATATATCCAAATATCTAAAGGGTCTTCTCTCATTGTTGTCTTAGTATACAATCTGTATATTTGGGCCCATCTTATACAGCCTTAGGGTCTTTGAGTAGTTTTGGGTATCACTCTTTAAGTATGTAGTGGGGTGATTTACTAGGCACTAGTCACTCGAACAGCCACCCCACTAGCAACACCACTTCTTTCTATCACTCATGCAGTTACTATCTTAATTTATGGCTTTTCCCCCAACTGTTTTCCCCAAATTTTCCTTCAGTACAGCAAAATTATTAGAGAGAGCTATTGCTGGATGCAGTGACATAATGACATGTTTTACATAGACATCAGCTTGTCATGTAATGAACATTGACGTAAAGGTGAAGTAACAGTATAAAAATAATTTATTACTCGATACATTTTTCTTATTTATCCTCAAAACATCATTCTGATCGCTGTTAAAAACTAGAGAATAAAGCTGCTATTATCTGCAAACAAAATTCTCCCTTGGCAGTCCTCTGATCACAGCAGACAATGTTCTTGATTATTCGCAATCAGGCTAGCACACACACACAAAAGCACCCACCCAGTGGTCATACTGTATGTCATATGTATTAATGTTAATACTTCTATATAGATACTTCTATCGATCAAATTCAGTAAAAATTGAGAAATGGAGAGATTACCTCTTTTTCTTTATAAGGCTTGCTAAAGATAATGTACTTTCCTATTTTCTGTACTTTCTCATTGAGGTGAGCATTGAAGTGGATAATTAAATGTAAACTGCCCAGTGTAATTTGTCATGTAACGTGAAGGACCCAAGGCATTTTCACAGCCAGCAGATGCTACTCAGCACTTCTCGAGCAAAATCTTTCATATGGGTCACAGTTTCCTTTGCTGTTGTTTGTGCCAGATGGCTAAATTAGAGGAATTTGACTTTCAAAAATACCTTTGCTCACATTTTAATAGCTTCTAAGTGTAACATTAATGAGAGCCTGGAAAGTGGAGTTGTTGCCCAGATGTACCAAATGTGCAGTGATCAACAGTTTTGCTTATACTGGATAGATATTGGACATAAGTCTGTCAGGGTGAAAATGAAGAAGACAAAAACAACACTCAACTTGGATACATAAAATGACAATGTGAGCTGTACAATTTCTTAATATAATTCTTGTTATAATAAATAAAAGGTTAAAATATAAAATGACATAACATTTTGTACTTCAGCATTAGCTGTAATGACATTTTTCCAGTTTTTTCAGTCAAACAAGGTTAATGTGCAAATCATTATGTTTTCTATTACATAAAGAGTTAACACTATTTCCTTGATGCATCACACATGCATAGATTAACTTGTTGTATTATCATGCCTTGATGGGGAGGAGTTACCCATTGAAGTCAAGCCCATAATACTGTGCAAATGAGCTGCATTGTATCAAGCACCAAAAATCAATACCCACAAATCTGAGTTAGAAAGCCATTAAATAATATGTAAATTAATAGACTGATAGAGCACATTAAGAGTAAACAGGTTTAAAAAAAAAAGCTGATTGTGGTATCATATTTTAAGTGTACTTTACATGATACTGAACACTGTTTTCATTCATAGCAATATTTTTTTAGCATCCTGTGAAATGTTGGTGTTTATCCCAATACACTGAATTGAGAGTGCAGACTATGAATTATGGTGCACATGTGGCTCTTCTATTTCCTCACCATACTGTATTCAGAACATAAATAATTTAAAAAAAACTTCAATGATATTATTCCTTCATACTGTTGATGTTAAATCACAAAGTTTTGCCCAGGGTTTTTGTGTGTTAAGGCCATTACTGAAAGTGCACTTTTATCTTAAGTTTTGCTTTCAAACCAAAATTGATACAGTACAAGGAAATAAAAAAAAAATGTCATTGCTTTTACTGGTAAAGGCTATCTGGTGTAGTCCACAGCAAGGCTGCCACATATTCGAGTTATATTTTGTGAATGCTCTTTAAATGAGATACTAAAAGCAAAAGCTGTAGCCTGCAGTGAAGCCAATGCAACCTCTTTTGTCACCATTTGCATCAGCCTGTGATCGCATTTCAACCACTTACTGCTTACTTTTACAATTCAGTAGGAAATATATAAGCAATATGAGCTCAGAGAGCACACTTATTCTTGTGCAAACTCCGTTCTGTGAACCCAATGACTGAGATTGTTCTTCTAATTGGTCATTCTTATACGTGTTACTGCCAAAATAACAAATGTCACTTTAACTCACCCAGTATTGTTACTATTTTTCCAGATGGCTTTTCACAATAAGAGACACTAAAGTTGACTTCAATATAGAAATGGAATCATCTTGAATCGTCCCGGGTCAAAATCACAATACATGCATTGTGCATGCAATGTCACAAAAGAAAAAAAAAGTGTGAATGTAATGTGAATTTTCTGTACACAAACATGTTTATATGTTGCGCACAGTCACGTCCAATAGTCATTCCACGACCTGCTATAAAGGGACTTTTCCATTAAAGATAGTTGCCTACAATGACTGTGTGAACTATCAGAGTAGCCTATCTGGCTCTTTCCTCACATATGTTTCTGATATTTTATCATCAGTTAGTAATGCTTACTTACAGCAGCACAAACCATATCCCATTGCAATCAGGAGAGACTCGTGGTGGAAATGAATTACAATGTTTATTACATTAAATATTAAGTGATTTTTAGTATGAAAGGAGGCCTTAGACTCCTCAGCTACCTTGAGATTGGAGTGCATCTGTTGTGAGAAACAGCAAGATATATATTCCTCGGTGGAGTCAAGACACTGGTGTTGGTGGTGGTAGCTGATGACCCTTGTGATGACCCAGACCATGATAACAGAAATGCAAGAATATAAAATGAGTGTGGGAGAGATGAGAGTGACAGAGGAGCGTGAGAAATAAACTATTCCTTGTGTGTGTGTGTGTGTGTGTGTGTGTGTGTGTGTGTGTGTGTGTGTGTGTGTGTGTGTGTGTGTGTGTGTGTGTGTGTGTGTCTGTTTGCGTGCGTGTGTCTTTTTTTTGTGCGTGTATGAGTGTGTGGGCTTCTTGACTGACTAATGCTATAGATTAATGTTTCATATGTTTTGACTCATGGCTCCTGACAATGGCTTACCATTTGGTATTCAGAAAGAAAGGACCATTTGTAATTTGACATAATTTAAAACTTGGAAGAAATACCACATAAACAATCAATCAATCAATCAATCAATCAATCAATCAATCAATCAATCAATCAATCAATCAATCAATCAATCAATCTATATTCATTTATTCATTGTCAATGCCCGCTTCATCTGCTGTCGCGGGTCGCAGGGTACTGCAGCCTGTCTCAGCTGACTGGGGGTGTGAGGTAGGGTACACTCCGGGTCCGACGCCAGTGCACCACGGAGCCACATGTAAACTGACAACCACACTCACACCCACGGGTAATTTGGTGTCATCAATTCACCTAAAGTACATGGTTTTTTGATCTGGTCATCACATATATATATATATATATATATATATATATATATATATATATATATATACACACACACACACACACACACACACACACACACACACACACACACACACACATATATATATATATGTGTGTGTGTGTGTGTATGTGTGTGTGTATGTATATATATATGTGTGTGTGTGTGTGTGTGTGTGTGTGTGTGTGTGTATATATATATATATATATATATATATATATATATATATATACATATATACATATATATATACATTTACTAAACTATACATAGATGCACACACATTCACTAAACTGAATTTTACTCGTCCTGTGCTTTACTTGTACTTACAGGCCCTGGACATCACACATTGTCCATGTATGCAGTAATGCAAATCACTGCATTTGCTTTGGAAGTGTTGATTTTAAGATTGATATTTTTATACTAAATAATACATGTTACAACGATAGATTTAAAAATCCTTCAGTCATATTTTATCCTGTTATCTTTCAGTCATTAGGTTCTGCAGAACCAATTTGTCAGTCGTGCCATATGGTGGTCTTGTGCAGTCAGAACATCTGACATTATCGATCCACGAGACTCTAATGCCCTTCTGATCCAAATCACTCTCAGGCCTTATCAGTGACATACAGGAATTTTCTTTGATGCTGATAGTCTCTATTAAGGTTTTGTACATAAATGCCTGAAAGGAAACGTGAAAGCTCCCTTTAAAACAAGAGGGTTGAGCAACAATAAGAAAATTGCATAAAAATGTTGTAGTGTTTGATGCATCACATTGTTTCTGTTTCTGCTTAAAGATCTGAGCTGCTCACACTGTATTTGGAGTATTAAATTATGCACTTGAAGATAATAAAATATAGCTCACACCAGTCAGTATAAGCCATTGGCAGGTGCCAGTAGTTGGTCAGCACATAAACATTACATAATGGTGTATGATTTGTTTTTTCTTTTTAAAGCTACATGACTGTGTGAAGCTTTGATGATCTTTTACTCCTGTTCCCTCAATTGGTCACCATAAAGAACTACTTCTTTCAAAGATATTTTCATCTAAAACACAGTCAATGTATTAAAGTTGTTGTAGAATGCTGACTTCATTCCTGTTACTCATTTGCGAGTTTATTTGGGTCAGGTCTCTAACAATATCACAATATTAGAGAGTCTGTGGTCAAATTGTTTGCGCCACACAGCTACTCACTCTTTCAATGAACAAGATGCAGCTGTTCCCATGGTAATGTTAACCCTCATTTGTCCTTTATATTATTTTTAAGCAATGTCATTATCCATTTGTGAGCTGAAATATTTTCACTGATTAGCCTGAGAAGTTCATTGTTAGTGCAGTAACCTGAAACCATGTTGTAAAATACAGAAAAAGATTATAGAAACTATTAAAATCTATTCAGCATAATCACCACTTTAAAATTTGTTCCATATCATTAAAGGCACTTAGAAGCAAATCTGTGACACATACATACATTGGTCTTGATATTCCAATTATTCCTATCCAGACAAATCAGATATTGTTATCGTTAAGTAATTATTTGGATAATAGCAAAAACAGGCTTTTCAAATATGAGAGGAAGAAAATTCTTGATGGATCTTCTGTTGATCTCAAAAAATTATCATATTAAAAGTTATACAGATACAAATTGAAGTGACAAGATTTGATAAAATGTCATGTTTACACAGTGGAACTAATGTTTCAGCTACATGCCAAGTCTTCTTTGTCAAGACAGCGAACCTTACTTTTTATGTAGGCCAACTCCTTCTATTACCGCTCTGAAGCCACACAGCCTTTTGTCGCTTCAGTTTATTTGAGACCAACTTCATAAGAAACCTTATCTAGTACATTTAATCATTTGATACTATTGCTCAAGTTAATGTAAATAGTATGGACTCAAATCCAATTTGCCAATCACTCACAGGGCTCTAAAGCACAACAAATTCACACATTCAAACACACTTTCATACATTATTGTGCAATGTTGAACTGCTCATCAAGAGAAATACAGTGCTTGCAATTCACAATTTACACCTATACTGATTCACTACTGCGCTGCATTTGAAAGCTTAAGGGGTTCAGTTTACCCTGGGGTACTTCAAGCAGTCTCAGTCGCAAACACAGAAATTTTAACAAGTGGACCGCTTTACTTCATGAACTCAGAAGTGAGGACAGCTTCCAGCAGCCACTTGTGGTACAGTACCTTAGGTCACATTGGCATAAAGTTGGCTTGCTATCTTCTGCTGGGTTTCAGGATATGCATAGCAGTTTTCTGCCATTGTAAAGAAGCTTTTGTTAACAGTTAATTATCATCTTTGGTACTGTTTTGGACACATACCAGCCTGAGCACAAGAATATTAAAAAAGTCAAAGCACATAAAACTGTATTATTATTATTATTATCATCATTATTATTATCCAAAAGCTGTTGAGTCAATCCACTCGACTCAACAGCTTTTGGATAGTCATGACCTGGATGACTGAGAACCTACACAGACATCATTATTATTATTATTATTATTATTATTATTATTATTATTATTATTATTATTATTATTATTATTATTATTATTATTATTATTACTGTTGTTGTTGACAATGGCGTTACCATTTCTATTATTGTTATTATTATTGTTGCTGTTGTTGTTGATGGTGATGGTGGTGTTGCTGTTCAAAGGTTACATATTTAGACACTTGCACAGACATAAAGTGAAATTTCAACACTTTATAAAGCTGGAAAAACAGAAGTTGTGGGCTTACATAGTATTTGCATATTATACTGTTCTCTTTTGTTGAAGGCCAATGTCTCACTGGCAGCACATTATATAGTTTCATAAAAAATATTAATGTGTCTCTGAGTCTTTTAAGTCTAGCCAAGTTAACACTTGCAGAACACCTAAACCCCATATCAAACAGCAGCAGCTGCAGAGAAGCCCCAAGCCACCTCTGCTTAATCCAATTTGAGTGGCCATCGCTGTGGGCGATGCTGGGTGGAACATTATGTGAGGTGGATAGAGCTTTTTACTGTGCATTAGTGGAAAGGGACTTATCATTCTACTTTTGACTTTTGCTGTGAAAAAAATAAAATGGTCAAATGGTAATATTTTTGCTGTTATGTCCCATCACATAGTTGTTTGAGTATTGAATTGAATAGTAAATCATTCATCAGTATTAGTGAAACAAAGAGGAGATGTCATATTTCCATACATCAAATAATAATTACCAAAAAATAAATCATTTTAATTCAACCTCTTTGACCTTGGAATAAAAGTGTTGTTTTTCTTTGATGCGCATGTTGAACAATCTCAGTTTCTTGGATGCTTGACAGCCTGAATAATTTGGAATCATGGTGAATCGTCTGAGGAGTCTGAGTTCCAGTAAGAGACAAGGTGCAGAAATAAGCTTTTTACTAATCCATGCCAAATATCAGACATCTGTCACTTGCAGCCCCAGCCAGTCTTCTGCCTCTCAAACTCATTTGGCACTCGAAACTAAAGATTTCTATGACAATCTTTAGATTACCCTGCTGTATTTGTGTGTCTGTGCTTTCATGGTGCATGCACTCTATTGTTGCTGCCAGCGTATCAGGGGCTCCCTGTGGTACAAATGTCAGGTGGATGCTCATTCCGTCCGACAGAATTAACTTGCAGTCAGCTCAGCACACAGTGCTTCCAAATGATAGGATGCACCATCAGGAAATTGTGTTTTTCACCTGTGCTGCTGCACATTGAGAACAGCTCAGATGTGAACAGATGCACTCTGTGACATTGTGATGACCTAACGAACAATTAGCAAGACAGAATTGTCATGTGAGAGAAACTAAGGCAGAATCTTGAATTCCTTTTGTCAAGAACAATGACAAAAAAAGTCAAGAACAGATATCATTAATTTGTTTTCACACTCTCAAAACATACTTTAAATTCTATCACCTCCACTCTTTGTCCCTCTGTTTCCCCCTGTCTCATAGCAGATGGTGAAAGGGATTCACTCCTGGGTCAGATGCAGACACAGAACAGGTAGCATTGAGTATTGTACAGTCATTCAGTACAATTCAATACAGTTATATGAATGTGACACCTATGCTCAATTTGAAGAACAAAAGTTTTCTTGCAAGGGTACCCTGCACAGCATATAAGTACTTGACACTTGCTATTACAGCAACTGCTGCTTCAGAAGGGATTTATAATTATGACAAATAGATCCTCTGTGGTTCAGTGTGTTGCCAAAGGACACTCCAACATGTGGTTACACTACAGGTGCCTCTGTATGTATAGCCCTGAGGTTTTCCTGGTTATTGTTGGGAAATGTCTGGATGACAAAGAAATACAGATACAAATGAAAAGAACATATAAGACAGGCTGCAGAGCATGAAATGTAATTAAAAGTATTTGGTTTCCTTTTTTGCCCGACAGGATGTCAAAACCCCTCAACAACAGTAACATCCCATTACATAGACAGAGGAATAAATTGGCTTTAAAGGACCTAGGAGTGAAACTAGTGAGATATGCTGATCTCAGTGATTATGTAATGTGTTGATGGTTCGTTTGACAACAATTTGTTGAGAGAGCCCCAGTAGGGTTTTTACCCTTACATCACGCCCCCACTCCCACTCCCAGTCCCTCATTAATTTGGTTCAATTGATTTGATTGAGCAAATTTATTTCTTTGAACTGTGAAATGGAAGAATGATCTTGTACCTAAATTGAGAAGTTTAAAGGCAGTGAGATTCAGTGGGACTATAAGATACAAAACTGAAAAGCTTTGGCACCCTCTGCTGTTGAAATGATTTCCAGATGCCAGCTATTTATACAGACCTGCTGTAGTCATGCAGATGTAGTAAGGAATGCCGAACATCTATGTTCATTTATTCTCTATTGGTCCTCCTGTTCAGATGCTTTTGAATCAGCTGTGAAACCAAAAATGCTAAAAAGGTTTCTCTAGTTTTGTTTCTGTGGTGTCTTTTGTGTGATGACTCCTGGTGGAATGCCAGGCTAATTGTTGCTGCTCATATTCAGCTAATACCTTACATCCCATGACCTGGGACACTGCATGTTTGTCCTTATGTGTTGGCTTTGTCTGCATGGTGCATTGCGTGCTCTGGATATCGAGCGTGAACTCAGACAAGCATTAATTGATGGTACTGGATCCTCTGCTTTGTACCTGCTGTGTGCCCACACCATGCACTGGTGAGGTAAACCCATCATCTCTCCCATCCAAAATATGCTCTGACAGGGCCAGCAGCACTGAGCTCCTGGTTATCATTTATCATCCCTGCAGATTGGCTCGTGTAACACACAACAGGCTGACGGGTCATCCTCATGCTGGGGACCTGGCTGAAACAAAGCTGCGGTGAGAAGTCTGAATGATTGGGGACCTGATAAAATGGAGAGGAGGCCTTGTCATTAAAGAGAGGGTGGGTGGGGGCACACTTCTAATTAATCTAACACGTCATCGTTCTGCAGTATAAGTGGCTCAGACAGTTCCAATATCGTATTAGCACACCTGCACAGGCCCCAGGAGGGATGAATAGGACTTCTTAGTGGTGTTCCCCACTAACTCCCTTGGAGATGTACACCAGAGATTACCCCATTAATACATCCCACCACTCACTGGGGGGCGGGTAGCTCCCCTCTAATGCACAACTGTAAGATACCACAGGTGGTACCAGAAGGCACTCTGGTAGTTTTTCAGGACTAACCAGACCAGCTGAGGACGTTGTGTGGGTTCTTTTAGCTGCAATGTCACATCCGCTGTGATGTGAGCAAATCAGTCATCCTTTTCTGAGTGAAATGATGTGCCCTGTTAAGACAACACTCCTCATCTTCCCCTCGGTTCATTTCTAGTGACGGTCTTGAGTTGATCAAAGGATGGTGGTTGATAAGTCATGATGAAATCATGCTCCTTTGTAATTCTTATGGGCAAAGCCATAAATACATACGTCTGAGCATGGACCGCTGTCTTGAAAAGCCATGCTAATAAATTGTTTCACAAGCACAAATGAGCTGCTCTATCAACTAGGAGGTGAATTTGTTGACTCCTGGGAATATTTCTTGTGTCTTCTAAACATTAATGAGCTTAATTTCATATAAATACAAAGATGTCAGATTCAATAATGGCTGGTGTTCATCTGTTCTAAAATAAATATGGCCCCTAACACAAGACAGGATTCACAGTCCAATATTATAGAAGCAATATACTAGAGATTTTAAAGCGGATTTTTATTTTAATGAAAATTACTTTTGCATTTCAGTCTTTATCATTCAGCAGTTCAGCTGTCTGCACTACTCATCTCCAGGGATGGACGGACTCTGATAGGTCCTACTCAATATTGTGAGGAAAGAGAATCATGCCAGAAACTGTATTTCTCCTGGTTTATTAAAGTCCACAAACAATCATTTGAATGGCTCTAGCCTTGTAAAATAGCACCTGGAGGATTCCATTATTACAACCTTTAAAATAACAATTTAATTCATGCAATATACAAATATTTTGTATTAATAACAAAGCCTCCCACTATGGGAAAGGACAAATTCAACTAGCAATAATAGAAGTGATAGGCATGAGATTCTGTGAGTTATGTGGTGTGATTCAAAAGCGCTGTCTGCTTGTGATGACAGAAGCACAGTTTACCATGACCATTCATGCTGTTGAAAGCAGCTCTCTGGCCAGATGTGATCGGTGGAGGCAGTGTCTCCCTCCAGCCCAGATTGACAAGTCAGACCAGACTCAGGAGATGGATATCACAAGGGACAGCTGAGCTGCAGGAAACCAGTGGTGCAGACAGTTTTCAGCCAGCCTCATTACAGTGGACAGGTTGATTCAGGCAATTGCTTCTCAGTGGAGGTTGACTCCTGAGTACTATTTGTGTAATACAGTATACAATGATGATTATAACATAGTTTCCTGGCATAAATATTAGGGAATGTGAAAGTTGTAAGCACCATGCTGTGATTGAATGGGTGTGAGGATTTATAGGTAGCACCAACTCCATTCCATTATGCATCATTTTAGACAGGCAACATTAATCAGAGGTAAAACAGTGAATTGCAAATTAATTTGAACTTTGTAACTTAATTCATAAATAGCATTGCAAATTTCACATTTAATAAATGAAACAAGTCATCAACAATTTCCTTACTCACCTCATCTTCCAATAGTGCATTGTTAAATGCATGTCTACTTCTTAACATAAATGCACAAGATCAATTATCACCCATGCACTTGACTGTCTGTATTTCAGTAGCTCTCATGTGTCTCACTAACCATGGCAAGACCATAATCTCTGCGCATTAATCTTTATTATTCAGCAGCGCCACAGAAGAATTTAAATCAGCAACCATATACTCAAGGTCATATGAAAAAAAAAATGGAAGAAGAAAAAAATAACATTTTACACAGTTTAATAAATCAAAGTGTATGTCGCCCATCAAAATCTAAGTGGAACACTCAGTATTGATTGAGATGTCTTTATTTTACTTAATGAGACCATACTGAATACATATTTCATAACACATCCAAAAGCATGAAATGGATTGAGTGGAAATATGTTGGCTTTTAACTTCCTACATTTTCCATGAATCTGGAGATTATGTATGTGAAGGCCATAGTTTCCATCCAGTCTGCACTGGGAATGTGAACTACACAAGACAAGCAGATTTCCCATAAACCTGCTATGAGAGGAAGCAAAAGAAGCAGATCACTGGTCATTTTCCAGACTGAATGCACACGTGCACTGAGCAATAGGAGACAACTACATACATTACACTCAAGATAAAATTAGGAGAGTCGTGTTCCCCTTAAATGGACGACATTAGCTTTAATGACTTTTTTTTTTCTCATTTCTCCCTTTCAGTCATCCTGTGCAAACTACACTAAGCCCCTCCCCAAATTATCTATTGTATAATCATAGGTTAGCAAACTAAAGGCAGCACAACAGCCTACATATGAGGACTTTGGTGACAGGTATAACATGAAAAATTACATTTGACTAAGGGCTCACATGTAGCATATAGTGTGTAATAACATGTACAATGTGCATCATTTTTTCACTGTGCAGAAGCTGTCCTTATAATAATTGCCTTTCCTCTGATTTAAGAAGTCAGCTAAGGTTACTTTGGAATGAACTGACCGCTTTTTAAATAATAATATCGTGGTTGTGGCTGAATGAAACCCATGCATCTTACAGTTCTTCTATATTAATCGGTGAAGCCTCTGACATTTTGATTGGGACATTCAGCTTTACCCTTTAGCATGATATGATATATGCAGCTATCACATTAACATTTAACCCGATTTTATGAGGTAAATTTCAGAAAGATATTGTTTTATAGATCCCTATAATGGAAATCATTTAGCTTATTTAGCTACTTATTTAGGTACAACTGATCAAATCTGAGAGGTTTCATATCCATTTCAAATAAGGAGTTGATTTGCCCATTATCACTGCAGGTTAGCTGATGACATGTGAGCTCAGAACATACAGGAGAAGTAAAAATAACCAGAGGTTTAGTTTGTTGATTTTTTTTTTTTTGTATAAGCCTGCCACTTTTCTAACCTATAGTGAGCTGTATTATAAAGTATTAGTCTGCATTTATAACATAATAGTATCAGATCAAGATTTAAACCACTCTTTTGTATCTACACATTGGTAAGTGACCGTTCCTGCAGGACCTTGTGTTGTAATAATAATAATAATATAATAATAATAATAATAATAATAATAATAATAATAATAATAATAATAATAATAACAATAATAATAATAATAATAATAATAAAGAGCGTGTCTACTAGTGAAAATTAGAATTGTGGTTGTCTTGGTGATGGAAAATTGTTCAGTGCTTGAAAAGTTTCTTATCAGTTCATTTGAGTGATTATGAAAGAATTTCAGTCTCCATTGTCTGCCAGGGAAGCTAATTATTTTATCATAGAAATTTTAATTAGCTGCATCTCAGAGCTGTCCAAGGAGCAGCAAAAGCTGGAGTGTACGTGAGGCTTTTTACAGGAAGCATCACGTAGAATGGTGCAAAGACACAGTCAAGGATGTTTAGTCCATGTTTTAGCTGAAATACAGCTTAAAGTCGTAGAACTATAGAGCTCTAAATGTTGTACAATTAATCAATTAACTGCTAAATACAAAATTAGTTGACAACTATTCTGGCAATTGCAGCCCTTTTTCATGACAAATATACAAAATAAATAACACTTCCATGTTCTCATTTGTTTATAATTTGCTTTTCCTTATGATAATAAGTAATTGTCGTGTTTTGGACAGTTGGACAAAATCTACATTCAAGCACGTACCTTTTACCAATTGTTGTACACTGTACTGACTTAAATAAACAAGGGGTAATGGGCAGATTAATCAATACTAAGGATAATCAATATCTGCAGCCATTATATCTCTATAACTTGCATCAACATGTGGGTCCATTAATCTTCTACATTGCAAAAGAAAAAAAAATACAATTCAACAAAAAAAATATATATATAAAGGAAAAACGAAAGTGATGAAAGGGTTGTACAGTCATATCTTAAGTAAATCAAGCTCTGCTGAACCTGAAAAATACCTGAGACTTAAGGTGTAATCAATTTTATGGCAGTAGAGTAGGTAATAATGGTTAAATTCATTGTAAAGGGATTGTCTTGATTGAGCTTTCACTGCATCCTATAGAACACAATAAATGTACTAATGATTGACAAAATTATGAAATCTACTACTGAAAGCTCAGAAATTGTCCCCAAGCCTTGCTTCAGATTGTCTATGTTTTAATACCGCCCCCATTTCCTTATCACAGGGTAAAATAAATTATAAATGAGAACATGAATGTGGCTAATGATTTGTTGGAAATATAATGTTTTAACTGTACACAATCAGAATTGATAATTATCAATGTGACCTATGATCTTCTTGACTGACAAGGGCACAGCTTATATCCGTGGTATTTCCAGAGCTCTTTGTCAGCATGATTTCTAAGCTTTTTCTATTGCATGAATCACACAGATACACATCAGTCATCTATAGTACCCTCATACAATAAAGAACCCTCCTGAAATGATAAAAAATTATGATTTTCTTGTCCTAAGTGGGCTGTTTCATGTTAATTGACACCAGCGCTGCTAAAATAAAGCATTGGTATGGTAGGTTTATGTCTGCCATTCAAAGTCACTGTTAAAGATGGAGTTTTATAGTCAGAATGATTGTCAGTCTCCAGTAAGTAAGCAGTGGCTCATGGAATATTTACACAGCCAGGGATGGGGGTTTGCTGGAGTCTAAGGCATGGTGGTTGGAACCACATTCAAAGGAAACAGATAAAGGCCCTGAGGATTCATGTGGTGCAGTATTGTCTCTAAAAGAAGAAGAAGAAAAAAAACAGGAACAATACTGGGAAAAATACCTTGATTTAAAATTCAGTTCTAAACCTAGGCATGGAAGAGGCAAATAGAAGTGTGAGGGGAATGTAAAGCAGAGCTGTATGCACCAGATTGCCATAGTTTGCTTCACACATGCATGACAGAACCTGAATATGTTTTCCTGTGGGATAAAGAAATTGTGCCTGTTGAGACTTATTGGTATTACCGGTATGTACCACCAAGGCTGTCAGCAGGCATTTACAAAACTCGGTAGCAGTTTTCCTCACATTGGATTCCTTCTTGTATAATCATTTTCTTTGAAGTTATCTGAAATTTGCCTGGTTTCTACATGTATCAAAAATGAAAGTGACTTTATTCATGTTTATAATGAATCATTTAGTAAACAGTGACTCTGTTGCAGGGAGATTTGGTCTGGTTCGGTGATGTCAGCAGTATCTGTCTGAAGTGAATAAACAGCAGGCTGGTATATTTAACTTCAAAAAGACCTGGAAAGGAAAAATCATGAAAAATACTGATAGGAAGTGCATTTTTCATCACGGGGATTACACAATTCTGTTGATGTTTGATTGGCTGTTTTGTGATGGAGCAACCACTGATGACGCAAAGGTCCAATGGAGTATTAAATTAAGAATATTTTTCACTATTTTAATCATTATCCATACAATTAAACACATTTAGCACCAATAAATGGCAAAAATACGATAAAAACAACCAAAAGTGCATTTCAACAGCACCAGGCATTATAAGAAGTACATTGAATGATACCATTACAGACTTCAATACCTTTATTATCTTCCAGCCCACCCAGTGTCTCAAACCCAGCAAAATTGTGAATCTCCTGGTCGCTGGTGTGTGTTTACTGTCGAAGAATCAGCATTATTATTTCCATCTGAATATTCTGCTTATTCCAGAAATATTTAAAACCTCTGAAGCGAGAAGACATCCATCTCCCTCTGACTGTGAATAGTGCATCCGATCTTGAGAAGCTTTGCTTATTCGAATAATGACCGCTTTGAATGAGTGTCTGCTTGCTCAGCTGTTAAAGGTATTTTACAATGATTAATTAAAGACAACATCTACAGTATTGGAGCACCCGGCCTCATCATCTTTACTCCATACAAGCTCCTTGTTGGCAGATTGTCATCAAGAAAGACAATGCTTGTGATTGCCAACTTTAAAGAGATAACACATGCTTAGAGTTAGGCTTAAAATCAAATGGAATTCAAATTCAAGCCATCCAAATGAGCCAACCACCTTCAGATAAAACCAGACTCAGATAAATACACTGGACTTCATTTCCCATGTAGACTCATCTGCATTGTCAGTGTCAAAGTTACTATTCCAGCTTTCCGTTCCCTAGTGCTGCAGCATGCAACTCTAATGTTTAAAAGCAGTGCAGTGGCCACTATAAAAAGATGAGATTAAGCATTTTTACGCTGTTGACTGACCTTCAGATTTCCCTGATTACAGTAAGATGCTGCAGGGTCAGAAGCACAGTCACATTCCACCTGCAAACACCACAGAACTCTGTCTGGTGTCTGAGCAGAGATGTTCCAAGTCTGTGCTCTGACCACAGTGGACATCAGAGTGCAGTATGTCAGTACATCATACGGCTTCACCTCATTTATCAGGCAAGGCAATCCAAAAGTTTACATAGGATTTTAAGTCAAAAGAGCATGTCTCACCTAAAGTTGTCCCTTAATGGCGTGTTGTATTCCTAAAGGATTCAGAGTTTCTCACTTGATGTGACAATACATGCAAACATGTGCAGTGAAATTTACACTTTTGAACTTTAGGAATATCAAAGGATTAACAATATTAATTTCATATTTCAGCAGTGTGTTTGTGTGAATGTTTTCTTTGTCATAATTTTTTTAACTTCTTTTGCCAGTAAAAAAAAAAAAAAAAAATCTAGTTAATAACACAATTGTATTGGCTTGGAAGTATTATGTGTACCTGATAGTCGAACACTAATACTCAACTCATGGCAAGTCATTTTGATGCATTGATTGCATGTGCAGTATATCTTTAGAAAGCCTTGGCTATGTGCTTCTTTTTGACAGTCATTGATTGTCTCATACAGTTAATATACATTTCCCGTTACACTCACTTGAATGCCATACAAGTAGAGCTGCAAGAATTGCCCTCAGCACTTAACCTCATCTTAGCATTGGTACACTGCAATATCTTCAACAGTTTTTAATTAAATATGAAGAAAAATAGGAAAACAGCCCACTAAGGGATGCAAGAGAAGTAGCCACACTTTAATTTGTTAATAGAGTGGCACATCATTAGTGCAATGATTGAATTGAACTGTAAGACACAAGCCTGTATACACTGATAGTGACATCCAATCAACGTCACACATGAAGAACATTACTGTAAGCAGGAATCTATAATGCAAATAGTTTATGTGAGTATACGGCAGTCATACTCAAAGTGTTTTTGTGGATATTTCTGCTGATCTTCTTAGTGTAGTAGACCATGCATTAGTGAGTAACGTTAGTTACTCGGTTTTAAACGCAATATACAAGTTGACGGGAATCTAATTAATTTAGCAATAATTTTCTTGAAAGTGAAAGTATTGAACTAACATGCAGAGTAGTTTGATGGTATCCCTGTGTGTGAAGTCAGGGGATCACAAAAGTGATTTAAAAATTGTCCAGAGTTCACTGTACACCTAGTTTAATGCAAACCAAACCAGCTGTGAAGACATTTCAACTGATATCAGCATCATGGAGAATATCATGCTGGAGTAACCATCACAGAATTACCAGACTCATTAAAACTCATTGTTTAGGAATATTGTTACATTTCATGATAATGTTTTCATCAAAGCTATAATTCAGTATCTGGGGATCATCTAATTAACATTACATATCAAATCTGTATTTCTTTACGTATTTCCCCTAAACCAAAAATGTTGCTGGACCAAAGAAAAAGTCTTCAAAGTCCTCAAGCAATAAAGAAAAATCTGTGTAGCATATCATGACATTCAGAGAATTGTAAGATTCCCAGTTCAGAAGCTACCATGATTTAATTTAAAAAAAAAATAACAACTTAAATTCTACCTTAACAACACAAGATCCATCAATGCTTTGATCAATCACACATAAAGCAAATGGACAGATGCACACTTCTGCAGTGTAATATGTCGGGGGAAAAGAAATAACAGCATTTCTCTAATTATAACAACACACACTTGGATCTGACCATTACAGAAATGTACCATTTCTTGCAATAGCAACTTATTCCACAATAGTTTGGTAAAACAATAATTCAGCACCTCAAGGAAAACGTCTTTCAGATGTGTTCTTCTTAAGTTTTGTCAGTAAGTCATCCCGCAGCGGTTAGCACAGGGAGGAGCCCATTATTGTATCCTCTGACAAATGTAACATGTGTACTACCTGGTGCTGGCTGAGTGTAGCTGAAAGTCTGAATTCATTTTACAGCTGCAATGAAAATTTCCCTTGTCTGCCTGCTCGTGTGTGAGGGGTCTGCAATGCCTGCATGCACTGCTAAGTACAAAGAATAGCCATAAATTTTTTTCTATCAGAATGAGAGTTCATATATTCTTAGAGAAGTTATACCATAATGATTCACAATGGTAGGTTAACATCAATAAACCAATGTTTTACACATGATCAATAGACTGGTACTTATCATGTTGGATCATATTTTGTCATAAACATGAGTACTGTTTGACTGCCATTATATCAAACAGACTGTTCCTCACACACATACACATGTAGCAGTAGCAGGCAGTAATGGGACTATACTTTATGTGGGGTAATGAATAATTCAAAATCCATGTGCTCAAACAGATTCTTCAGTTGACAGAATAATATGAGACTCTGCAACTGCTATTTGATAAGAAATAACACTTTTAAGGATACAAGCGGAGCATCAGGTAATGTGTTGTGTGTGTGTCTCTGGTAAGCTCTTAGTATGCCATGCGATAAAAATATTTCAGAAAATCTGAAACATATGAAAACATGTATAGTCATAAATTCTCATAAATTATTCCTAGCCATTCTTGAATTGAACATCAGGCAACTTATGTTGTCTCTTGAACATACCACAGCAGACCATGTGATGTCATTTGAGTAATTTTATTCACTGCAGTGATTAAATATTTTACCAAAGATATCACACTGCCATTGCACAAAAATGGACACCATTCCACCGTGTAGTCGACTCAGAAGCCACACAATTGCTTCTTATTCATGTTTCACCACATGAAATTACATTTCGCCCTGAATTTCATCTTTTATACTACTTGCAAACATTACCAAGCATGTAGGGTGACATTTAGATTCTGGAGACATTTTTGCAGGGGAGAGTGATGGCAGCATTCCTAAAGCTTGGCAATTATCCTTCCCATGAGTCAGTGGAGATATTCTTAGTGTTTTCAATGTTCAATAAGGCTTTGCATGAATTTCTTACACCTCTCAGCTTACTGAGCCAAAAGCTCCCGCAGCACCAAAGTCTTCAATATGGTCATGGTAAGTGGGCTGGCTGGAGGTCACCCCTGATGTTCCACTGGCTGCCAGGGGAAGACCGGAATTAGAAAGCTACCGCTGTAACAGGCTATGACAACCAACTGTGCTGAATGACTCCAATCTCCTTTAAAAGTTTGGCAACAGATTAACAATGTTGTAAACACTGCTTGGTACAGGATGTTGGGGAAATAGACATGTTCCTTCAGATTATTACACTGCTGTGGCTGATACTGATATTCTGGAGCATTCTTTGGGATGGCTGGCTCTCAATCAGTTCAGTGTGAAACTTCCTGGAAATAAATAAACAAACAGACTCTTCATGCAGCATCTGCTCAGATGGAACAAATTCAGTCAAGGCTGTAAAAAGATGGCCAGGCTAATGAGAGTTAACTGCGCACATCAAAATGAGTCGAGCAGCTGACCCAACCTTCCAAAAGCACCAAAAAAAAAAAGAAAGAAAAAAGAATGTGGAAATTTCATTGTCATATTATCCAAGAGGGAAAAAAGGCTTCTATCTGCATTGAACATCTTCATGTCTGTCTTTAGAATATTCACATTTCTAAATGTGTCAATGAATGGACTGCCCACATGTGAGAAGGTCATGCACACATGCACAATTTCCCACTCAAAATTGTAGGCCTATAATTATGAATCTGGTGCTTTATTTGCACCTGATAAAATTGAGCCTTCAAGTGAACAAAAAACCCTCAATCTTCAGTGAGAAGGCTGTGCAATCAACAGGCAATTCAGGTGACTGTGTAACTCCCCATATGTCCATCATGTTTCCATTCCTCCAGTGGATTTAGGAGCAGGCAGTGAAGGCTTTGCCAGCTCTGGTGCAGAATTGTCAGTGACCAACCTCTAGAGATTGGAGATTAGTGCACTTTAATAGAATGTTGATTATGAAAGGAATGTCTTTTGGAATGTCAGAACAAAGAAAGAAAGGGGAATCAAAGCTGAAGCTGGCAAAGTTTTTTTTTAGCCTGTTTGTCAAATAACGCATTTTAATCCTACCTTAATGCGATAAAATGACAGGTCGGTGAAAAAAAACAAAAGAAAAAATATGGTCTGCACCTGTAAACTGCAAGAACTTTGTAAAAAAAAAAAAAAAGCACAAGTTGCCCCGTTAGCGTTTGTTTTTCCAGCAGTAGGCAGACGAGGATCAGGAGAGCCTGCACCCACTAGTGAAGAAATCCAAACATCAGCGGTAGTCGCCCATCAGGAGAGAAAGGAAAAAATGACCAAACACACCAGGTCCCTTTTGATAGATCACACAGGTTGTAAGTATGCCGATCTTTTTTTTTTTTTTTCTCATGCACTTCCATTTCCCCTCACAAAAGAAAGAAAATAAAAGTCCATGAAATATTCCTATGTTTGGAGACTTGCAGCAGCAAAGCGCGGCGTAGTCTGTGCACAAGTGAGAGGGTCCAGTTTGGGGTGGGAGGGGGGCCACCTTTTAGATTCGAGTTATGTAGAGGCATCGATGAAAAAAAAAGAAAAGAAAGAAAGGAAGGAAAGAAGGAAGGAGGAGGGCAGAGAAGAAAGTATTGGTGGTTCCAGACGCAGCGGCAGTAAGAAGCGTACGTACGTGCTTTATCTTAGCGGCTGAGTGTGTGACGTGATATTGCAGCCTGCTCCCGGAGCTCTGCAAGCACCAAGCAAAGCGCGTCTATTTCTCTCTCTGTTGTAACTCACAAGCCCCCCAACATTTTACATCCACCCACTACAAATCTTTTTTTGCTCCCCGATTTTTTTTTTTTTTTTTTTTTTTCAGAGGGAGGGTGCGCGATTTGCGGGAGAAAAACAATCTGTCGTGGGAATAACGACGTGGAGTCTGCCGAATTATTCTATGGTAATATTGTAAGAATTGTTCTGTTCTTTTCATCACTCCAAGAATTCTTCTTTATCTTTGTGCTTCTCTCGGTCTTCTAACCTCTTCTCTCTCTCCATCTCTCTCTCTCTCCCTCTCTCTCGGTGGCTGGTGTGTGTTGCGCTTCGTTTTGACGGGAAAAACCCAGAAGAAGAAGAAGACGGGGATATGAGCGGGCAGCTTGGAGTGTAACGCATTTTATTTTCATTCATTGAACCATCTTGTTGCGCCGGACTTCTATTGTCAGGAATGGGGAGTATCGATTCATTGGAAGGCTGCAGAATTTATATATAAAGGATGTGGCCAAGTATGTTGGAAAAATAGCCATAGCTTCCGCAGTGTAAGGTAAGATTATTAATATTATTACTATTATTATTATTATAAATATTGTTGCTGTTATTTTTAATATACGGAGCTAGGGAGGATTTGTATTTCACCTGTCAGTCAAAGTTTAGCATCCCTCTTTGTAAAATTTGCCGTGTCTGTTCAACGTGATGGCTTTGAAGCTTCCGTCCCCTCGTATGTGTGCGGGGTGCTTAATAGACGATTTTTTTAAGTGGCGATCTCTCTCTTAAGAGGCAGAAATCACTTTGAACCGCTGAGCGTTCATCCACCACCGCATGAGATTTAGCCAGTGTCTCTATATTCAGATGTCCCCTCGAGACGAAATTGCTTAGAAAAGCACCCGGCAGTGAAATCAGCGTCTCTTGACGAGCAGTTTCCCCCGTCTCCAGAATACTGATTTTTATAGTCTTGGCCATGAATCTAGAGAAAATGACTCGGATTCAGTGTGACGAGAAGCTTTCACCCAACACTGATTCCAAAGATCTTTATGTAACCCCTATTATCCTAACGTGGTGAGAAAGACAGCTTTTACCATCCAGAAAGGAGTAAGTTAGGAAAATGCAAATTTTTATAATATCTGGATCTCTATATACAGCTTTACTTGAGATTTTAACGCCTACACACACACACACACACACACACACACACACACACACACGCACACACAGTTTAGGGCGCGCACGTACATACGCACGTTCTTCTGTGACACAGCTCACAGCTGCATTGCCTGTAGGATTAAAGCAATCAGGACATCGCATTGCATTCTCTCTCTCTCTCACTCACACACACACACACACACACACACACACACACACACACACACACACACACACACACACACACACACACACACACACACATGCTCACACGGTGGCTCTTTATCAAATTGCATTGTCAAATATGTCAAGCCCTGAATTTCGGAGACGTGCAGGTCGTGTTCCAAAGGCGCTCGGGAGAAGACGAGCCGCTGTGACGAGATGGACAGACATTGTCAGAGTGATTTCGTCTTCCTCATGTAATCTATATGTCGTGCGAGGAGGAAACAGATTAAATCACGAAGAAAGAATTCGTGAAAGATGCGAGATTCTGCGTAAAACGAGCGTCCCCTCAGGTCGTGAGATCCGCACGGACTGACACCTTTTTTTTTTTTTAAATCGGGTGCCTTCGTTATTTTAAGCAAATGAACTTGAACATCCCTAAGGATTTTTACGTACTGAATACGAGCTAATTATAAATAACTAAATGACTCACATTATTGCACCCACCTCCCCTAAAAATAAATAAATAAATAAATAAATAATAGCTGAAACAACCACAAGGTGGCAATGTTTGCACAAAATATAATAATAACGAACGCAGGATGGGGAGGCAAAAGAAATGATGCTGAGGTCAATGTGTCATTTTTTTACTCCTCCTCTCTCCATCGTCATGGTAGGACCCTACAAGACATGCAGAAAGCACATCCGTCATACTTGCTGGAGCTATCTATCATGCTACCTTTGTCCTTTGGTTCAAACAGAAATCAAATTTGTGTAATTCTCTCCATCTCTTCTTTCAGGCCAAATGACATAGGATGAAGGCTGTTCGAAACCTGTTGATTTATATATTTTCCACCTATCTTCTGGTTATGTTTGGATTAACTGGTGCCCAAGATTATTGGTGTTCCACTCTGGTCAAGGGGGTCATTTATGGATCGTATTCGGTGACTGAAATGTTTCCTAAGAACTACACAAACTGTACATGGACGCTGGAGAACCCAGACCCAACCAAATACAGCATCTACCTGAAGCTATACAAGCAAGACTTGAGCTGCTCCGAATACTCTTTGCTTGCTTATCAGTTTGATCATTACTCACACGAAAAGATCAACGAGTTGCTGAAAGTCAATGAGTCTATAGTGTACCTGTGTGATTCCAAGAATATTTATGTATTTTTGTTGTATGACAAGAATTTTGTTCAACTACGGAGAGTTTTCCCATACGATTATAATGGATTGATGCCACAGAAGCTCGATGAGGACGAGAAGTCGATTGTGGAGTTCTTGGTGTTGAATAAGGCGAGCCCCAGCCAGTTTGGGTGTCAAGTCCTATGTACGTGGCTGGAAAACTGCCTGAAATTAGAGAAAGGGACAGTGGAGACATGTGGGATTGTGTACACAAAATGCACATGTCCTCAGCACTTAGGCGATGGAGAATCAGAGAGCATGCTCATGCTCAACAATGTGGTTTTACCCTTGAATCCACAAACGGAAGGTTGCTTGTCACCCCAACTTCAAGCTGGGCAGACCTGCAATTTGACTGCAGAAGTGAAACGGCCCCCTAAAGAAGGTGAGTTTCATGTCATCCTCCTTCTCTATGCTAAAATAGAAATATATGGATTAATGTGTAATGTCAGACAAATGTGCACGTTAATCACTCCCTTCTCTGTCCTTATTGCATGTTTGAAGTGTGATGGCCCATGAAACAAAGAGCACACATAGTTGTTTAAGATGGTAGTTGACCCACTAATGTGTCAACTTCCAGAGCAAAACTGCCAGAGGAGTTGGGTGTAGTAAAGACCACAGCGGCACAAAACAAACCTCCGAAAAGAAGTCTTTCATTCAGTTGGTTGTGAATACAAAATGGCTGTTTTTGTTTTGTTTTGTTTTGTTTTGTTTTGTTTTGCTTTGTTTTGACACATCAGAATCAGGCTAAAATGGATGAACACACAATGATACAATGTGTATGTTAAACATTAATGCCAGTGTCATTCACTCAAAGCCCGTGTGAACATCGTCTGTGTCACATAGAATGGCTGAGCTCATGGATGCAGTGATATCAGACTGGGTCACATTGCACATAGAATGTAACTTTAAAACCTGTGAACTGATCAAAGAGTTTAGCAGTCATTCAAATCTGCAACAACTGACAATTAATCCCACATTTATGTTGAGATTGTTACATCAAATTACAATGTTCACAGCTGTTCTACTATGTGAGGGTGCTACGTAGCCAGAGCAGTCCCACACATCTCACTAATTGTTTTAAATGAGCAATAATTTACGTGCAGTAAAGAGAAGATGTGCATTACAAGTAGACCTGCTCAAAGCTGTACTTGATGCTTGGGATTAAATGCATACATGTAATTCCTGCACATCACTTACAGGTAGTAAATGCTTATGTTCAGGTCACTATATTTCTGTTTATTAGTGTCACCAAGTAGCAGAGGGAGTTCTTGCTGCTAACACATTTGTGTAGCTTTTTGAATTACAACGGGAGCATTTCTCAACACATAGCGCCTTGCATTTTAACAGCCAGGAGGGAAAGACCCAGAGGAGTATGCTGCATATTTCAGAAGTGAGGTGCTTTTACTCTGAGACACAAAGGAGGGGCTTTCATCATGACTTACTGAAATAAAAATAATGAGTCAAGCTTTAATTTTTTTTTTTTTTTTTGAGGGAAAATAATGATGGTGGGAGCTATCCCAACAAAATAACAGTTGCTATAATAGCAACGTGGAGAACAGGTGGCAGGTTTCTAATCAAGAAGAGCAGGTGCACTTGGATTGCAGTAATTCAGCTGTTTGGTTTACTCCTGCTGAGTCCTGCTACATCACATGGTCCTGAAACAGACATATGACTCAACTCTATATTTTTGGTCAGATAATTTCAGCAGTGAATTAATTTCATGTCCAAATAATAAATACCACCAGGAATATCTTTGATTATTTTCACAGAAAATTCTACGTTCCCTAACAAAATTTGACATTTTTCTATCAGGATGTTAATAACAGCTTAAGAGTACAGCTTATTTTTTCCCCCTCTTTCAGAAGATTTTCCACAAGCTTCTATTTATAGGGTCAGTTGATGGGAGGTTTGAATAAATCCGTTTTCATCTGGATAACGGGGGAGATCACTACTGGGTTTTAAGAGAGCACAGTGTCTCCTGTGGCATCCTGGTGACAGAGTGGGTGTTCCCGATGAAGACTAAAGCATTACCAACAGTCGACAAGGGCTCCATTTGATAAAATCTCATGCGTTTGATCTTTTGAGTTCCTGTAGAGGATGGCTTTAGAGACTATCAAAAGAAGCAGGGTTTGAGGTTGTAAAGTGTCGTCATGTCACTGAAAGGCCCCATCAGTGTTTGAATCTGACTGACATAAACAGCAGTTAAAAGTTATAGCTCTTAACTATTAAAGGCAATTATTTAGACAGACAGACCTCAATCTTTGAGACCGTGGCAGTTTGAAAATCACAGTGACACAATGACGTCCTAGACTACTCAAATGACTCATTTATGCAGCTTCGTTCTGATAAAATTCAAGGATTCCATGAATGAAAGTTGCCAAACATGGTAACAATGGACTCACACTGAGGCAGATTTAATTCTTTGTCTGTTTTTCTTTGTGTTTTTTAAATGTGTGGCTTTCCTCACACATCCCACACATGTAAGTTAAGTGGGCTGATGACTCTGAGATGCCCATGTGAATGAGTGACTGTGCGTCAGCTCTGTGATGTACTGGATACGCGCTGCGGCTATTTCCAGCCCAATGTCAGCTCCAATTGGCCGCAGCCGGCACTTTTGGGGTATACAAATTAAAACGACTGTTTAGCAAAGTAAATGTTTTACTGATTCTCTATGCTGTCACAAATTTTAATTTCCCTGGTGCATTTAATTTGAAAAGATTAATCAAAGGCATTCAGTCACCAGATAACAACTACAAGCAGAGATTTCAGAGTATGCTCTTACACAGACATCGCATCTTTCCCTCCCCAATCCTATGCAAATGATGGTGTTTACATAATGCAAGCTTATAATCCTTAAATTCAGAATGTACTGTTCGCATCATCCACAAATTGCACTTGGCTCCGGGGCGTAAGCAAAATGATGAGGCATGCTCTTGTTTTGTGGCTCACTCTGCTAGCTTGGCCTTGCCTGTGGAAAAGTGTTACATTTTGGTCTTTTGAAGGATCAGGGTTAAAGATTATTTTCATCTAAGTGGAAAGTACTTTCTTGCATGTCCTTCAAGGTTTTCAGTGTTAATAGAGCCTCAGAAAGTGACATTCATGTCACTGGAAAAGAGTGTGACAATCATCTTTTTCTTCTCTGAGATATGGCCAATGAAAAGCCCATTTTGCTCGGTAATTCTTTTAATATGAAGAAGGTGAGATCATTTTGTGCAAAAGTTATTGTCATCCCTTCAGATATTTCCGTTGATGTAGCCACATTCATTTCTTGCCACACTTCGTATTTCTATGTTGTCACTGTCTTGGAGTTAATAGTGGAGAAAGATGACAAATGTGACAGTGACAGTTAAGACACTTGCTGGAGATAAGGATTTGTAATTTGTTTCAGACCCGATAACGCTAGAACCCACGTTCATATCTATGCAAAATATTCAAATAAATATTTTATGAGTCCAAAGGGCAGGCCTTTAAATTCATTGTTAGTACATAAAGTAGGTCAGAGAAGAGTGTGACATCATTTGAGTATAATTTTCCATTTAAATATAACCTTTAATTGATTAACATGCAATATAAAATTACAAAAAAATAATATATACATAGATTATCTTTACTGTAATTATTTAGCATTATAGAAGAATTATTCAAATTGACTCCCAAAACTGTGGTAAAGAGGGACAGGAATTCAACACCTATTTACATCACTAATCATTTATCCGAGAAGCAGACTGCACTATGACAAATATTTGTGAGACTACCGATGCGTATTTGATCATTACACTTTGTGATGATAGAACCCATGTGCCATGTGGAAAATAGCAATAGAATTTTATTGGCAAATGAAATGTGTGTGAAGCGTTCTAATGCACTGTCACCCTCCAAAGTCCTGAGCACTGCAGCAGCTCATCCTCGCTGCTGCACATAGTGGGGCCTTTTATTCACTTTGGATCCCAGTCAAGTCACTCAGTAGTCACACTGCATTATACTCACCCCCATTGTTCAGTACACTTGGAGGCCATTTTAGTTCCAATTCAGTGAAGGAAAGAGTTCAGCTCAACAGCACAGAATCTGTTTGTTTTATCATAGACATGCATTATTTGTCTATCTTGCCCCCCCACCCCCCAACCCCCCATAAAATCCCAGGATAAATTATTCTGCCCTGTAGCTTCTGTAAATATTGTCCCCATGCACAGTGGTTGGGTTTTATAATTATCTTCTATGTCCTTTTTTTTTTAAATTCAATTTTGTGAGGCAACTCTGCTGAAAAATGCAAAAGAAAGTTACTGTTGAATGACAAGGTCAACACTAAAAGAGTGATAGACTACGCAACCCTGGAGAATCAGTGTGAAAGTGCCAGCTATCTTCCTTTCTCCAGTAAGTGAGTATTAAATTTTACCTATTAAAAAAAGAACAGTGCAGAGTGGAGAACCATTAAATTTAATGCTTAAATCAATTACACCGCTTCAGTTTCTCAAAAAAATGCTAAAATATGGTCAAAATTACTTCAGAACCCTCAAGAATGTGATTGTCAGGAACAGATAATGGAGTCTGGATGTAAGTGAATTCCTTCCTGTGTAGATATCAACATATATATGTAAACTTTGTATTCTTCAAATGGCTCAGGTCCATTTCTATCAGCTTAAGAATCCATGAAGGTATGATGTGAAACCTATCATTTAACACAGTCATAAAATCACAAAAGGGCGGCACGGCACAGTGTCACCACTGTCAGACTGTCACCACACAGCAAGCCCGTTCCGGGTTCGAGTCCCACTCTGTACGGAGTTTGCATGTTTTCCCTGTGTCTGCGTGGGTTCCCTCCAAAAAACATGCACGTCACGTTAATTGGCCGTTCCAAATTGACCTTAGGCATAAGTGTGTGCATGCATGGTTGTCTGTGTCTCTGTATGGCTCCGCGTCGCGCCCGCAGTTTCCCCAGCCTCACACCCTTAGTCAGCTGGACTAGGCTCCAGCTCCCCGCGACCCGCCACAGCGGATGAAGCGGTAAGAAGATGTATGTATGTACGTAAAATCACAAAAACTGCTGCCATGTTTAGAGTTCTGTTTAAGCCACTCATGCTGCCACACATGGGTGCAAATTGGCTCCTTAAACCAAAAGACTCACTGTTTTCCAGAAATTACTCATTTATGATGCAAATGGGTCTACCACATGAAGCCTGATATGCTTTTTATTTTGAATATAAATGCATGTTAATGGATTAAAAAGATAAAACTTGTGCTTCTAGCTATGCATGTTATTAAATGACCCTTTCTCTTAATGGCATTATTAAAACTCCCTAATATCCCTTCTTCCCAATTAGCTTCCTAAAGCAAAAGATGAGGTCCTAAACAGAATTGACTCTAGGACTGGTGATGAGATAGAAGGGATACAGATGTAGACAGCCTTCTGAATACTGCTGTTCATTTGACATGGATTTATTTTTTAGGCCTGCTTTTTCTGCTGTGTGACAAACTTGTATTGATAGCACTCTCTCATACCAAAGCTGTGCTTTGAAAACTGCCTTGGAAGAAATTTAACCCTTTCGTGGTCACAGTTGAACTATAGACAAGGAAATTAATGGAAATAAGACTGGAGGAAAATCTAAAATCGAATTTTAAAAGAATTAATTTGAATAATGGCCTTTAGACATAGCATAGGCTTCATCTATACTACAAGGATTGCTGAGTACTTGACACAAGTGACTGCACAAATAAATTCAACAAAAAAAAAAAAAGTTTTTAAATGCACATGAGTGAAATATGTAAAATTATATAAAATTATGTAAAACTAGATTTTTGGCAGTTATTTTGAATCTTAATAAAGTTTAAAGACATTGTAAAGTATTAATATCTTAACAGATCTCTTATAGTGCTGTACAAACGTACATGTGAGTCCAGCTGTTTTAAATTATTATAATAATTTGTCTTTCTGATATAAGTCACATTTTAGGTCATAGCTGGATGAGGTGGAGCTAATTTACAAACTATAACTATTCATCATATAAAATAAAAGAATGTCTCTCTGAACCGCGATGAACTGCAGAGTAACATTCCATGGTAATATGAAAAGAAGGCGTTTCACATTTATACATAGCTGCATCACTTGAATAAATGCAGTAGTTGACAATATTTACACACCACTGAAAATTAAACGTCAAAGCAAAGCAGTTGACTCAAAACTATTTCTTAAAGTAGCCATGCCCCTATGTCCACCACCTATCTCTTTACCTTGCATCCTACAATAAATTTAGTAATAATAAAAATTGTAACAGTGTCGCCTGTCATCATACAGCATGAATTACAACTAAAATAATGGCTTATGTAATGCAGGGTTTAATTGTCTGTTGTAAGGCAGGTACACCCCTCCGTAGCGCTGCCTAAGCCACGAGGAAACATGAACGTATGATTTATGAGAATGCATTTCTCACCTGTATGTACGTTTCCTGCTATGAATTTCAAACAGTGCTGGATTTATATGCTCATATATCCATTCTTGAAATGCCAGATTTTCATCTCACACACATATACTGTATTAATATATATTTATATATCCACACACACACACACACATATAAATATACATTTATACACACAAACACACTCACACACACACACACACACACACACACACACACACACACACACACACACACACACACACACACACACACACACACGTGTGTGTGGGGGGGGGTGTATGTGTTTTTATGTGTGCATTTGTGTGTGCACAAGTAGAAAGGACATTAACTAACTTACAGTACATTAGGCAGATTTTTAATGTCCAGATAGTGAGCACTGGGCTTTCCATAATTTTGAACATTGTAGAAATGTAATGTATGTGAGGAGGTCTGGACCATTTTTGTCGATGAGAGTGGCAGACTAGGGCATGTGTCAAGGAGGAAATATTTTTTTTAGGTGGTTCTTTTTTTTTTTTGTATTTCAATAACATGCTTTTTTCAGCATATTTATTAATTGCACATTAACTACTTGGCAAGTTGCCATGAAACCTGTTAGATTAAGTTCATGATTAAAATTTAGAGTGGGGTTTAATTTAATCAAAAGAGACACTTAGACCTTTACACCATTCAATTTATACTGAAAACCATATGCAATAAACTTGTACATCTCACTGTGACACACACATGCGATTCATTGTTTTGTCGTAGCTTGTGCATTACATGAAACTAATTTTTTTCTTTGTCAGAAGCTCCCACTGTGCTGTTTCATCACCACACCACCAACGCATGCTCATCAGGAAACCTGTCCATTTGTAATTACATATTTTGCTTTGACATCACACTTTCCCGTCTCTATTTTGAAATTTATGAGTTAAAGATAACTGAGCCTTATAAATCAAAGGAATCACTACCGTTGTGTTCGTATTTCTTTTGACTTCAAAAAGGTTTCTATAAGCATGCAAACACAATAATGAGTCTCTGTAGATGAAGAAGGCTGTCTCATCTTCTTATTATACAAATTAGATTTTCTTTCACCACTGTCATATGCATAATTCAGTAGTAAGCATAACCATCATTTTTGATTTCTGGAATAAAAAAGAAAATGTTCTCGCAGTCTCATTCATGAGGAAAAAGGGAACATTATGAACTTGTTCATAATGTTCAACTATGACAAAATTTGAAATGAAGGTCTGGTATCTATGAGTGATAGCAAAAAGAATGAATTCAACTCATTATTAAACCAAATGTGGACAACAACAACTGTTATTCCTATATGGCAAATTCACTGAGAATCTGAAACCTTTCAGTGCGAGCCCTTTCATCCTTCCAAGGAAACATGTACAACATTCATATCATTCTGTTAATGATTCACTCACTTCTGAAGTTTGAGTCTTTAAGCTCTTGTTGTGGATGAACACTGTTAGATGTCTGGAACATTTCTCCTCTTTTTTTTTTTTTTTTAAACAGGCACTAAAAAAAAAGCCTATTCTATTCTAACTTTTGTATGGACTAGGATAAACTGGTAAATTTTTATCCTTCCCCTGCTGTGCGGGGCTACAGACGTTAATGTAAATTATGCACTGCTTTCAGGCTCTCAGTTGCATGTTCCTGCATTTCAACCCAGTTAGTTTTGGCCTGTCACCGCCATGGCTATTTCAGCCCACAGAGGAGATGCATTTGCATAAACATCCACCCACAAAACCTGGCAAATGAGTCTGTCACTCAAAGACACTGTCTATGTGGTAAAGTGGAAGCAAAATCCAATTTTTGTCCTCAAGGGGCTTCTGTAACTGCTCCCACTGGCAGTCTCTCTGTAGAGAATGGCAAGTGTCCTCATGTAGCTGTAATTGATGCTTCCTTTGAAATCACATGTTATACTGTGATCTAGGCCAGCATGCATACATACTTAAACGGTGAGGTGAAACAATAACATGCTCTTAATACATTCCTCAGGAACCTGGAACTTTACATTTAGATTCAGTAATAGTTAAGAAATTAAGACAACACATTCCATTAAATCTTTAGAGTTCAACCATATGAGATAAAGGTGAATAATAAATAATCCAAGAGATATCAATGGATTAAGTGAACATTTTCCCTTTACATTGTAGCTACAGGAATCCCAAGTTTTTTGTCATATTGTGGAAACTCCATTTTTATGTCAAGCCCTAACACATGCATTTTTATTTGGTGCACTTTTTTACATCTTTTTCTAGAAGATCTGTATTTGTACATTTTTTAAAATATTTCTTCTTAAATTAGAATACATTAGAGGTAATGAGGATGTAAAAATTCCTTTGTATGCTTTTACTTTGATGTGAAAACACAGCCGTAAACAAGTGGGGATGAACGCCTCATGTTCAGATGAAGATGAAAAACAGCAAATATAGTAAAACCACAAGAATTACATCATGCAAAGAAGACTTAAGAGCATTCAAATGTTTATCTAATCATCTTAGTGTTTTGACAAAATTTGTTTTGTAATAGGAAAGGTGCATTATGCATATTGTACATGAAAGTAGAACTTGTTATACCGCAGGACAGCTTTTTTTTTTAACAAAAGAAAAGTATAAAGTTTAAAAAAATGAAGTCGGACGGAATAAGTTTAATACAGAGTGGGTTTAAGCAGTAGAAACAGAGAAAGTGAACACCAGAAGACTTTATACACAATGTTCATTTATTCATTTATTGTTTTTAATGTCCACTTCGTCAGCTATCGCGGATCCCGAGGTGCTGGAGCCTATCCCAGTCAACTGGGGGTGTGAGGGAGGGGACATTCCAGGCGCGACGCAAGCATACTGCGAAGACACATTTATGACAGACAGACACTCATGCACACACTCACACCTACAGGAAATGTAGGACCAGCCAATTCATCTGAGATGTATGTTTTTGTAGGTGGGAGGAAGCCAGAGAACCTGGAGAGAACCAACACAGACACGGGGAGAACATGCAAACTCCGCACAGAGTGGGACTCGATCGAGCAGGACCGCTTTGCTGTATGGCGACAGCGCTACCCACTGCGCCACTATGCCGCCCTATACACAATGTATACAGCATAATTATTTGATCAAAAAGGGGGAAAAAAAAGTCTTGTAAGCCATTATTCTGCTTTTCTATATTGACAGTTTATACAAGCATTAAAGCTATTAAATGCTTTAGGTTCCACAGAACTGAAGAACACAATTACAGTTAGTTTGTTGTGCTGCTTGATATTGCAGCTGAAAGAGCAACTTAGTTGAAATCAAGTGCAGAACCTTTTGGCACTCACATTTTTTAATAGTTATTTAATAAAAATGTACACTTGTTAATTATAAATTCATAATTCTGAAGGACGTGCAGCAGTAACTCTTCACAGATTCATAACAGCATATTACAGTAACGGTCATCACTGTGACGGCTGACATTTGCTTGTCCGCCTGCTTGGTTCCTAGCAGCACTAAGGTTATTGAGCTCCTCTCACTGTAAGGATAAGTGTTATGTAACAGAATAAGAACGAGAAATTAGAACTGCAACACTCACTCTTGTGCCAGATTCTCAGCTTGTCTACAGCTTTCTGTCCTCCATGGTCCTCTGCTCCTGACTGATTCTCTTTGTCTATTCTCCTGCAACAACATTCAACAATAACAACAAAAACAAAATAATAATGATAATAGGGCGACAAGGTGGTGCAGTGGGTAGGGCTTCGCCGCACAGCAAGGCGGTTCCGAGTTCGGGTCCCGCTCTGTGCAGGGTTTGCAATTTAAATAGATTGACTCACTGGAATCATATTTATATTGCACAGTTAATTCCATGCAGCATTGATTTGTTTTGCATTTTTAATACTTCGTTTAACATCCTGATGTAAAACAGGATATACTGTTTCAGGCAAGGGGCATGGAAAGTCACAAATTGGTGTCAAAATCCGATTTCAGTACTATTTCCTGATATGTGTGAGATAGTCCTTGACATCATTTGCAACCAGCACACAACAGCGATGTCACATTCAAAACATGACTAGGTGCCAATTTCTTTACATCTTAAACAATTTTTTTTTACTGGTAATATTGATATGTTTCTGTACCAGGATGATACATTCTTCTAACTTGCAACTCACTGATTAATTCTGATCACATTCACAATCTATAGAGTCCTTACCGTGGCCTAAGTCAGGAGAAACAGTTCCTGACCAAGCACATAATATATAAGTAAATGTCTGTATCTGAATGGAGACACAAACATGATATGCTACTCCAGACAGGAGAGATAGATTTAGGGTTTAAGAGTCCTAGGATTCATCTCGGAAAAGGTGTGGAAAGGTTGTAGTGCTAACTTAGAAGACAATATTACCCTCTTATTTTCACCCACTCAGCATCATCAACAATGACTATTAAGTGAATGAATGGATGGATGGATGGATGGATGGATGGATGGATGGATGGATGGATGGATGGATGGATGGATGGATGGATGGATGGATGGATGGATGGATGGATGGATGGATGGATGGATGGATAGATGGATGGATGATGGTTGGATGGAAGGAAGGAAGGAAGGAAAGAATACTTTAATAATCCCAAAGGGAAATTATTCAAAACACCTGGACAACTCATATTTACTACCCTAAAGGAGGATGGTAAAAAGATAGGGGACCACAAAAGTAAATATACAACTAAAGCTCTTAAATATTTTAAAATAGCAATACATCCAGTGGTGTTCCAACTCACTCTCAATCGCATGTCCATTGTTCCCAGAGGAGAATATCAGGGGTTCATTTAAGTCAGTGGGGTTAAATTTCTGGCGATAATGAATTCAGCACCAAATTTTATGGAAATGCATAGAAAGTTTTAGGATATTAACAGAATAAACATGGCAGTTGAATTAACAGCAAAATGAAACAAAAATCCGAGTATGGCATTAGCAGCAAGAATGATTTAGTTATTGTTTGGACAAGATTAATGCCTTTGCTGAAGGAAACCAGCATTAAATGTTGGTAATAACAAACCATGGCCTCCAGTTTCAGAGACATGTGCTTTGTTTTTGGACCAAGACTTAAATGTAGCTCATTTATCCCTACTTGAAAAAACAAGGCATGCTTTGTTTGTCCCTGAAAGGACAAGCCCTTTGTTTTCCAGTATAAATTTAGCAGCAAGCGGCAAATGGTCAAGTGAAGAGCTACCATTTCTTTTTGCATATCATGTTTTTTGTCTGTTATTAAAAATGTGTTGCTTACTCTTTCCTAATATACTCACAATGTCCTCAATGGTGAGGTCTTTAATCCCAGCAAAATGTGCAAATCACTCCCCCCCAACTTTGTCAAATTGTGCTGGCAAACCTACATTTTGTCAATACAGAAGAGACATCAGATAGCTAGATGTTCTCTATGGTATCATCTTTAAAAGAAAAAGCTTATGAGCACAGGAGTCATAATGAAATGTGACACATAAATCAGTGGCACTCAGGAGACAGCCTGAAATTGCTGAATCAATATTCGACCACAACAGCAAGTTCAGACTGCTCCAGCCTGCTCTGTTTCACTAGAGTATCGGTTGAGTTTTAGGTTCTTTATTCTCTGACCACGTGTGAATTTAAAATTTTTGAAAGTGGGTTTCACAATAAAAGAAACTACAGGAGATCTGAAAAAATAGAAAGAAATATGTAAATGAATTTTGAGAAGGCATGCCAATCACATTGTGTCAGATCACATAATGCCTTCTCAGGAAGTCTACATTAGCACAGGTTTGTGTCATTTGACTTCTTCACTTAACTGTAAACATGTGAAAAGGTCCTCCATTTAATCTGTGGTTGCTTGGAGGAAAATTAAACCTTAGTCATGAGGAAGAGCTGACTTTTATGTGAGTACAGTCAGTGCATTATACTGAATTTTGACATTACAGTATCAATTCTGCATTCAGCTGTTGAAGACAAGAACCTGTTTCATAAAAATCTCCATCTGTTCTTTGCTGTTCTGTAAAATATCAACCCATGACTGGAAGATGCAAGGGGTTTAACAAGCATATGATGCCAGCATCAGTATCCCTGCTGATGACAAAGAAATGCTGTTTGATGTGAGGCACAGATTTGATTGCAGCTACCTATAACCATGCTATGTCCTTAGCATTTGTGGTATGATTTCTCACAAAAGAAACATAAAAATTAATGTTTCATGGTTCCCAGAGGAACCGTGTGTGTGTGTTTGTGTGTGTGTGTGTGTGTGTGTGTAAATATATCAATTGTTCTACAAATGTCAATAATATAAGTTTATTTTGATTATATAAGCAAGTGCAAAAACACATGGACATTAATATATAATATTAGAAATGTACTTTAGTATCCTTTATTGTTGTTGATCAGGATTATATCTGAAAATATCAGGACACTTTGCTGCATCAGGTTGAGACAATAACTGTTGAATAATTGCTGATTATAAGGGTTTGACATCTCTTTCATTCACCAGCTGCTGGTTTGGATTCATTTGATCATCTCTTGACAAAATCAAAGGAAAATAATGGTTTGATTTGATTTTTGATTTTTTTTTCGAACATTTGTAAAATTTGGTTCACTTTCCTCCAGTATTTCTGTCTTCTGCTTACTGCTTCCCACTGTCGACATATGATGGAAATCTAAATGACTGCTATGTAAATTGTGTGTTCAGGTCATAATCAATTTTGTGTTTGATTTGGTGTATTCAAAGGCACCATTGTTTCCGAAGGACACATAATAGATTGCATCTATGTCTGACGCAGTTCTGCAAGCCTTTGATTTCATCTCTTTGATATCTACGTCTATAAAAAGAGGTCATGTACACAGCTGCTGTGTGTGGGTGTGGGTGTGTGTGCCTGCTCATGTCTGTGCACTACGTCAAGCTAATTAATGTAGGGTAAATGCCGCCAAGATGATAATGTGTAATGTAAAGCATTGTGATTCATGCTCATTCTCCGAACTGCATTTGATTTCCATCACTAACGTTCTTTTCACTTTTATTACATAATGGCAGTGTTGGAAAATCTTAATTGTGCAATCCATTATATAAGAAGTCCAAAATCTTTACTCCAAATGCAGACCTTATTACATATCAATTTTCAAGAGGTAAATATCTAAGATGTTATTTGAATTAGCCCTTCATTACAAAACTAGAAACATTTTTAAAATATGATAAAATATTAAAACTGTATAGTTATTGTAGATATCTATGAAGAAGTAAAGTGTTATTTTCTTTATCTTGTTCACATTTTGATTGTTCATTATTTTTTGTTTTATATACAAATTCATTGTGTTCCATCAACTGATAACCGATCACGTGGTCAGTCATACACAGACACTTTCCATTCATACATTTGATAGGGATGTCCCTACCTCTCTATCATATCAATAATATACACTAAATGTAAATCAGAAAATAATATATGGTTAATAAAATAAAAGAAGTGCTTTGCGGTTTGGTGTCAAGAGCAAAATATTTTAATCATAGCCTTATAAATGTATTTATCCACATATCTATAACTGATGCTGCCCCATTTGAGATCCGGGCACACTGCAAATGCTGCAGCAAAGGGGCAATAGTAAAGTTAAATCATAGTAGTTTATCAATTCTTTATTCCCAACTATTTTTTATTGATATACTGATTATAACTGCAGGAAATATTTTTAATAAAGTGTATTTTGTGAAATTAAATATACCATCCATTCAGAGACTGTGGCATTAGTCTCTTTAATCATAGTTCAAACTGAAGGATGCACAGTTACTACACAATCCCCAGCAAATGCAGCCTCTGGAATAAATACGAAAGGTGACCCTGCACTTATGTCAAAACCCATAGAGATGAAAATAACATTCAGTTTGCAGAGGACTTTTGTCCAGAAGAACAGATAAAGAGAAGTGTTCAAGGTTAGAATCACAATATGAATATAAACTTTATTTATGCCTTTGTTGGGTTTGAACAAAGACCTTATTTGTACTGTAAGTGCTTGGCTTACTGATACATAAAAGTGAGTGTACACAACTGTACATTTGTTTCAGGCCTGGAAATACCAAAACGAGCTTTTCTCTTTGTTTTGGGTCATAATTCAAACTTAGCTGTTTTCCTTTAATGATTTTGTATATCATGAAATAAGGAGGCTCAATTTTCTATTGTTTGCATTCAAAGGATAATTGGGCAAACAAGAAACAAGAATCTATTTTCTTATATTTCACATAATGAGTGTCATATATGTACCCTTTAATACAGAAAAAAATGAAGTGAGATTTTGCCACTGTAAAATTGTGTTTCAATGATAAGCATTTTTTTTATTTTTATTTTTTTATGTTTTTTTACTGAACATATGCGTGACTTTTTGTAACTGAAAAATGAGGGACAGTCACAACTTTACATGGTTACTCAACAGTGATTGAGGTGTTTTGGGTTCCACCAGGCATCCACATCTGGAATTTCTCTTTAGGTTGCCCCCCTCTGGGCACATTTCTATGAAAATAGCTATACCCTCTGGTCGTCTCACACAGTGATGTAAAACTCTCATTTAGCAGGTGTTTTGGAACCGAGATCCTCCTGTTAGAAAGCTGCGCTCGTCAGACTGTTTTGTCCTAGCGCCAGCACTCGTTGCGTCCAAATCTCAACTGTTGTGATATTGTCTCAACAGTTACTGAAGTGCAGTAATTGCAGCTTTCTTCACTGATGTGAGGTGACAATTGGAGGAAGGGGTGGAAGAAGAGGATTAGCAGTGACAAAATGCTTTGCTATTTCAGAGAGAGGACAGACAAATACTGAAGTGTGAGATAAATCAAAGGATTTTTGGAAACATTGTTCTTTGGGGGTGTAAAGAGATGCAGCGTAGACATTTTTTCCCCCTGAATGGCTTTAAATAAGTGATAAGGCCTTGAATACATTTTCAGAAAAGCACACAGACTTCTTGTGTTGTCTTTTGTCTTTCACTTTCAGTTAGGAAATTGAATTGCACTTTGACGATGTGGCTGTAAAGTGTAAACAACATCATCAACAACAAGGTCATCAGTGCCCTGTATCTTTGACCTGAGAAACATGATTTTCTTCTATGTGTCCTGAGCAATAAGCATCAGAGGTCAGGGTCAGTTTGGGACTGTTTATTCCAGTGTCAACATGTATCACACCACCTTACTCCAAAGTGTCTGAGTGACCCTGTTTTGGTAAGTCTTCCTCCATTGGACCTTTCTGTTAAGTACATAAGGTGAATTTCACCCTCCATTTGACATTTCCTGGACAGTTCTTATAATCAGCACAGTTTACAAATTGTTGGTGGGGAGTGTGTAACTTAGAACTACTAGTCATGACACATGTTGGGCAGTGGACAAGAGATGTGATTTAGTGACAGATTTTCTTTTGCCTGATCAAGCGTAACACCACTGTTAGGTGAAAGAAAGAGGTGTCATCAATGGAATGCTTAAAGCATCTGAAAAAAAGCATTTTCTATATCAGTTTCTTAAGATAAGACATCATGAGATTTTTTTTTTACCACTTTTCAACACTTTTGGTCAAATTACAAGTTGTACGGCTTTAAGTTTGATGTGTTTTGTTTTTTTGTTGTTGTAACTTTTTCTCGTTGTCCAGAATTTTGCAGGTCTTGTAAGAAAATAATTCATATTACATCTTCCAATGCATCAAACACAGAGAGAATTCAATTATTCAAGTTGTTGGATTGCTTATAAATATAATAATAATCATGTTGAACCAGTTCCTGTAAATATTTACATGCTAAATTTGCAACATTTGCAACCCCACACGTTTCTTACTTGATATGTTTACACAACGATGAGTTAGTGTACAGTTCGACAATGAGACTGGTTGTTACCATACGACTGCCATTTTCGACTTGGATAGAAAACTCAGATCAAACGGTCAGACTATGAATCAACAATGTGTTACTGCACATGTTATTTCATTTCACAGAAGTTTTAAGAAGAAGGATTCATTGTATGAACATGGTTTCTAGGATTGCTAATATAACTAAAAAACAGGAATGGTTTACAGTAGAGATAGATTTTCTGTTCAGGAAGTCATTATTCCACATCTTCATTCAGTAAATATCTATTTATTTATTTATTTTTTGAAAATGTAATATTTTTAAAAATATTAATGTTTTTCACAGATTTGTAGAAGAATTACAAGAATCAAGCCATCAGGGGATTACAGAGTTACTTTCACTATTTGACAGTTGAATTGTATTGAATAATACATTTCTTTGTTTGAAACTATTCATCATTTAATTGATTATTCAATTAACAATGAATTTATCAGTCCACAGAATATTAATTAACTCTGATAGCTGATTAATGTTTGAAGATACTAAATGAAAAAAAAAATTGATTCAACATTCTAAAATATGACAATTTAATGTTTTTCTATATTTCACATCTCTGCTTGTCAATATTTCTTGGTGTGGGATTGTAAATTGAAATTGTGACACCTCGTGCTCTCAAAAGGTTGGAATGGCTAAGATTTGACGATGTTATACTATTTATTCGAATTAATCAATCAAAAGGATAATTTATGAGGAGTGTTTGTTGCAGCCCTAAGATAAAGTCCTTAATGTGTCACATAGTTGTATTTATGACTTTCAGATCAATACAGGTTTATGTTCATATTTCTTTGACTTCAGGATCTACATCCAACCGAACACTGCACCACTGATGACACTGGAGATCATTTACTAGAATCCCTACAACTATGATAAAATCAGCTCATGTATTACATGAAAACTATTTCCAAACAGAGATTGTGAGCAAAGAGCTGGATG
The DNA here is from genome assembly GCA_013358685.1 of Antennarius maculatus. Taxonomy (NCBI): domain Eukaryota; kingdom Metazoa; phylum Chordata; class Actinopteri; order Lophiiformes; family Antennariidae; genus Antennarius; species Antennarius maculatus. Next base: position 8,308,891 of record CM023616.1, on the reverse strand, counting down.
TTATCCATTGCAGCCTCTATGGGTAGCATTTTCCCCACTCTTGCCTTTCAATTGCTTGCTCTTGCAAGGTAATACTGTGATCAAATTACATCAGAAATTTTGCTTAGGGTCTTGCTGAGCTCAGCGAACCACTCTGAAATGTATTTGACAATCCGGATATTAATCCAGGAGTTATTTTGATACAGTAAGCAAGTGGAACTATGTATGGTATTATAGTGTGGATCATTATCAAAGTGGTGATACAATGGAACAAACACATTAAAATCAAGTGAAAAAGCAGACATTGCAGGTACAAGTAGTCAAGATTTTTGTTTGAAATATGCTACTTCAGTGAAATAATATTGAATCATAGCTATTTTGGTTGCAGCGAGAAGAGAAGTGACTCAAAAACTTTTTCAATTTGACAAATTACTTGACATTATTTAGCTAATTGGCTGATTAAATATAGTGATTGGCGTCTTGAGTTGATTGGGCTGCCATAAGTAAAATTATGCTTTTTTTTTTTATATATGCTCAAATGATCCCTGAAGGGAAGCACACTCTAGTTAGTCCAATTATTCACTCACATGCACGATTTTGAATCCTTGGACGACCCGCTCTACCGCTTAGCCACTGCCGTCGCCCAAAAATGTGGAACGCTTCACGAATTTGCATGTCATCGTCGCACAGGAGCCATGCTAATCTTCCCTGTATCGTTCCAATTTTAGTGTATGTATTACTGAAATAATATGACAATACCTATAACACATATTATTGATATAAATAGTATTCAAACTCAATTTGTATGAATGGTTTTTACCAAGCCTTTCTCATCCTATTTAGCTTTTCTTGAAATGGCAATGGTAATGGTAATGATCTGATTCTGATACCCTGAAAATGTCTGAGAAATCTTCCTCTAAGCAATGATACCCGTGAGTTACTCTTGTGTGCTTTTCTCACTATCTTGTAAGGTGTTTTTTTCCTTCCAGATCAGTTGTATTTCCCAGCCCTGTCAAGAAACTGTTGGGAGGGCCTGCATGCGATATATGCACGTAAAACACAGGACAAATGCATCCAAATACATCCCAAGGCCACATTTGTCCATCAAGAGTCAACAAACTTTTTTTTTGTCGTTGAGATGAAAGCATGTTTGGATGTTTTGCCTGCACTTTATTTGTGCCCATCCTACAAATATCCTCTGAAAATTTCTTATTAAATCATATGAAAAAAAGCTTCAATGCCTGACAGTACTTTTGGACATTTACTGTGCAAAAAAAAAAAGCAAAAACAAATTTCCTCTCGGTAGGAGTGTTCGTTTGTGTCCATTGTTGCAGCTTGTCAGGTGTGCAACACCAAGCATGACTGAATTCCCAGATGGACTGAAGCCATCACCACAGGCCAAACAGATGAAACTAAAGCAAGCCATTTCGGCAGAGTCTGCTATTCAGGACAAAACAGCTTTGGTGAAGATAGTGTGAAAGAGATATTCGGTCTAGACACTGTCTCCTTGCATTAAATGCACAAAGCTGAGGTTTAAAAGGCCCCTCACGTCTGTGGGTAGGGCAAAGTCTGTCAAGCAAGGGCTGTCAGAATGCCGCCTGTCTTTTAAAAAAAGAGGAGCATTCCGATCCCTCTTACCTAAACCTTGATGTATAAACTGCATGCTCTCATGAGGGTTTAAAACATCTAAAAGAAAATAAAAGAATACATTTTTGTGAAAGTTGTGAAAGTGTTTGCATCAAGCACAAAACAGAAATGAATCTACTGTACTTTATTGATTTGTGACCAACTCCCAAGCAGCTATGCTCACGCTGAGACCGGTGGAGAGCAGTGGTAGCATTAGAAACGCAATGTTTGTGATGTAATTTCACTCACAAACTCACAGGAGTATAACACTCAATTAAAAAAAAGTTTGTCTCAAAAGTGTCTGTTAAATCAATAAAAACTAAGTCACCAATACCCCTGCAATTGATATTAAACGGTGTTGTATGCTAAAATTAGATGTCAACCAATTGACTACTTTGGATTAATCAACTACATTGTATATCTTAACCAGCTTTAAAACTGAAAGAGAAACAAATGTAAAAATCACCTTTTTCCTGTTCCGAACCACAGTTAGTACATCAAATATTTCACATGAAATTCATAACTGACTTCCAAGGTTTGCAGCATGATGTCAAGGTTAAAAGGCTAAGGTTAAAAGATATTTTAAGTTAACATTTTCTTTTGGATTTGCCCCTCCGCCCATATCCTCCCTTTTATGCAAAGAGATACATGAAAAATGAATCTGATCGAATATCTTTGCATTTTAAGGTTTAAAAATTTTTAAGTAATAAAATGTAACAATCGGCTCATGGGCATTGGTGCCTTGCATTATGTCCGCATTTGAGTTTAACATCTCCCCATTAGCGGAAAATTCTAGTATCATCTACTACATCCGTGTACTAGTTCTGTTAATCCCCAGTTCACATTGTTTGATACAGCTTGAATTACACAATTTTTTGTTATTTAGAGTCAAAACAGCAGCAGTGTGGGGGTGGGATGAAAATGTTATCTAATGAAAGCCATATTTTAAAACTGCTAGATAAAGGCATAAAGACAGATTAATAATGAAAGGAATCACTGATGTTCTTGGTGAAATGTGTTTTAATATGTGTTTTAATATGTGATCTAATTCTAATATATCGGTTGCATTGTGTGTCGACAGAACCACCGTCAGACCATCAGATGTATTTTCCTTTCATATTCATTTCTCATGCTTTTTCAATTCAGGTTGCTGGCTCATGATTTTGTAGATATCACCTGATGTGAATAATAATCATGTAATTGTGGAAACAAATGTGGTTGCGGCCTGACATTTCACTTTTGGTTTAGCAGTAAAAAACACGGCATGTGCTTCTTGATCATCTTTCTGCTGCTGTTTATTTTTTACAGTTTATTGTGTGAATGTGTTGATCAAATATAAGAAAGCTGCTGGCATTCTTGACATTTATATGAATCCTATCAACATGGCATAAAATGTAATTTATACAGTATATACCATATGGATTGTTTGGTCTGTGTCATGATGTGTCAGAAAAAAGTGCAAAACAAAAGGACTGTGAGCCAGATTGGAAATCACACTGCTTTTCCCCTGCTCACTGAGTGACCAGAAACCCTGTGGCATTTTATATTTTGATATTTTCATATGCATGTCCTATTATTAGCTAGTCTTCCAGCACTTGTGACATCAGCCTGACTGCAGCAGTCTCCCTTCATGTCTTGGCTTTGCCTATTACATTTTATCTGACTCACCAGCTGACTGTGCCTCCCATCTGGCCATAGGCTGACACTGTCGTCCACAGGACTACCAGAAAGACTGAAGTGAATGTGCCTCATAGATCAGTCAGAGGTTGAAACCAATGGGTTGTAAAATGCCTTGACATTGCAGGACAAAATAGGAGAAATCCTGTGTGAACCAGCAAGGATTTCATTTAAATTTTTAGATTGTTTGCTCAAGATGAATTCACAAACAATATGTATTTCCATTTTTTTATGCACTTGTTGTAGAGAAAATGATGTCAGATGCTGAAAAAAAGACATATTTACTCTGACAATTCCTAAAGAATATGTATCTCCTTGAAAGGTGTCAGACTCAATTCATGTTCTCATATCTTTAATGCTACCACTGGAAAAAGGAACAAAAACACAGTACCAACTTTTTGTTCAAATTGCAATAATATTTAAAGCAGGTATTATTCCAAAATTGTTTGTGTGAGTTTGTACAGAAACTCTACGTTGTTTCAGCTGTCATCATTTTAATGTCCATCATTAGTAGGTTATTTCAAGCAAAAGCAGAGAGTGACATTTGTTAGTTTAAGGTACCACACCAACTCTGCAATTTTAAAGACACTTTATTATGGATGGGCTGAAACAAGCATTTATCATATTTCACACTCAATATTTTGACATATTTGTCAGAGCGTTAATTTAGATTAATGGCATAGTGAGGGCTTGGGGTGATCTGCAAGGCCCTTGACAGCTCATCCATTTAAAGTCAGATGGTTTTAATGGAAGCGGTCTGCACTTCAGGCAAATGTACAATAAACCTTGAGAAAGCGAAATTCTTTAGGTGTATCAACTGTTAAAACAGCAATACTCAACAAGCATTATTACCGCCAACTGCCATGCACCCACTAGGTATGCGTGCAAATATTAAGTGTAGGCAGGTGCTTGGTCTAAAAATAAATAAATGAAACGATGAGTGGGGTTTGGGGGTGGGTGGGGTGGACCGTTCTTCAGAGAAGAACAGACTAAAAAAAAAAAGACTAAAAAAATGGGTTAGTTAACGAGGGAGCAGACGGCCTCATTGACCTCAATGTTCATCCTAATCTCACAATTTAAACCTGCACTATTTGTTCCATTGTTATCAAAGAGCATTGCAGATTCTCAGAGGTAATAAAAGTAGCTCCCATTAAAATCCTGTTTAACTGAGCAGGTGCACTGGTTGGACTTCGTCCATGTTGCCTTTCGACCGTCACCTCGGCTTCAGCTCCAGAGAGAATGCCTACATTATTCAAATACATTTTGTGTCTGAGCTATCTGTCATACAGTGGGGCTGTCAACTGCCATAAAAAGGTGGGTGGTACTGTCATACGCTTCCCACTCGCTGCTGAACTGAAATGAACTTGACACATAGGCAAAAGTAGATAAACATACAGTAGGATGGATATTTGTTGTGAACGCGAATGGCTGGATAGGGTGGATGCATTCAGGACATTTACATCCCCTCCTACTCACAGCAGCACAGATAATGGGACAGCTGTGCTGTTTAAAACACCGTAGCCCAGTAGGGACAAGCTATATTGAGTAAATAAAATTAATTGTGATTAATTAGTTTTACAAATTACAGATGAAGAAATTTGCTAATGTCAGTTACTCTATAGAAATGGTTTGTTGTTTGCTATATATTTTTCATTAATTAGCATTTATTAGTATAATATAACATTGGCATCTTTTAAAGTGTTTTGGTGACGTGCTTTATTTGATTGAAGACGTTATCTTTCTTTGATAAATATACAGGATTAAATGTTTGATTTTTCAGGTAACACGGATTCTTTCAATCCCTGAAAACAAAAACAAAAAAAGAAAATAAAGACCTCAGCCAAAATTTTAAATCCCTTCTTGTGCCCTATCCTCTTATTGTGGCTTTGTTTATTCTACAGACAAATGAATAGCTAGAATCGCCCAAATCTCTTTTGCCTGTTCCTCTCTCCCGCTCTCCGTCTTTTCACTTTAAATCCTTCCAGAGAATTTATTGCCCTCACCATCACCACTGGCCAACTGCTTCGGATTCAAGTCACACCAATTCAGGACTCTCAATAATACCTTTAAATGAGCAGAGTTCTCATTAAAAGAATTTTAGAAGCCCTGCTTAAGCTCTATCTGTTTTCTGCATTCCTATTTATCTTTGAATGTGGTCTGTCTAAAGAAAGTGCTCAAAAGGAAAAAGGAGCCTACTACACATTGGTTGACTTGGTTGCTTGGTAACAAGGAGCTTGTGATCTAGTTCCCTTCTCTGCTTTTTTAATTTAATTATGAAGTCGTAAAGGACAGGTGGTTTATGTACCCACCTGATATATTTAAGAGAATCCAAACTGACCTAGCTCAATATCTCACAAATAAACCATAACTCTGCCTCTACAGCATTGGAATAAGTATAGCGTGGAAGAGGGCAGTGTTGTTATTCATCCTTCATGCAATTTAGTTTTCAACAAGGCGGGGAAGTGCAAGCAGTATTGGTGGTAGCTGAGATTAATAAACGTAGTACTTTTCCACGACATAGGCTCAATCAGGCAGACATCACAGCACCAAACCACTCTGACTTTGCAAATAGAAGTCTTCTTGTTTGTGTGCTGTTTGCGGCATTGCGGTCTCCTTTGCCCTCCCCCTGCTCATTCAGGGATAATGCTGACTAGATATAGTCAAGCAGGGTTGGAAACAGGACAGGGAGGAAAGAAAAACATCACATACACTATTTGTGAAAAAAGTCAGAGAAATATTGGGGTGAACAGCTATGTGAGGCTGTAGTTTGAGTTTTTATGAGCTACTTCTACTGAATGTCGCATGAATCTCTGCACCTTTTATGGTTTGAATGTGACTAAAGCAAACACAGGCAATATGCTAGGTCGGAGCTCTGTTGGGCTGTACAGAAGCACAACGATAGTATAACATCTGACGTGATCACCATCCTATTTTACCATGTTGACATTCTAACATAGCCGATGCTGGTTACGATGATTTTGCATTCTGACATAGTCTCAATAAGGATTATAGATAATTGTGACATGTTCATAGCACCACAAATGAAGACATGAGTTGCTAAAGTCATTAAGATAAAAGCATCCAGTAAATTTCAAGATGTCTGATGGCATTCTTTCCATACTGCAGAGTACTTTTCATGTTATGTAAGGCATTTTTTTTCCCCTTGTTACTTTCCTATTCCACTGTAACACAGGACTTTTCGTCGTGTAGGAATAGACAAGGCACGGTGCCGCAGTGGCTGGAGCTGTTGCCTAACAGCAACAAGGTTATGGGTTTGATTCCTTTCTGTGTGGAGTATGTATGTTTTTCCTGCATCTCTGCGGCCCTCCCACCTCCAAAAACTTGTGGTTCGGAATTGGTCACACTAAAATGGTCTGTAGGTATTAGTGTGAGTGTGCATGGTTGTATGTCTTTTTTGCAGCTCTGCGAAGAGCTGCCATCTCTAGGTAGTATTAGAGCGTCTCGCAAGTAATCAGCTGAGATAGGCTCCAGCAGATCCATGACCCGCATGGTGAATAAGCAGCTGTAGATCAATCAATTTCAATCATCTCGTCCATGAGAAAATGTATGGACAGATGGAAGGGACTAAGTCAGATAATGTTCATCATGTGACTTCTGTTGCTATAGTCAGGTGTTCTACGGTCACAGTTTACTCATGTTTAGACAGAAAATATCTGCTCAACTATTTAATGAAATTTAAAGTAGGTCAACAGTGACTACAGGAAGCACCTCAAGGTCAAAGTTCTGCATTTGTTTGGCCCATCTACTATTCTAACCTCCACCATGTGTGTACTTTTTTGCTCTTTGGTAATACATAACTTAAAATCTATTTATACATTGCATTTATGCTGAAATGACACCTAAAAAGCTCGATATGATTGTTATTCAGAGATATGCAAAAACGTGAAAAACAGTTACTATTAAACAGTCAAAGCTGCTCTAACTTTGAGAATATTAGTCATGTACTATTTGTTGGAACTGCATTATGTACTGTATTTGAAGTGACTTCAGAGGCCATGTGACAAATTCAGAAATTTCATAGCATCAAAAGCAGGATCAATTTTATGGACAGCAGCAGTGCTTCTGTAAAATTCAATATCAGTCCATTCAATATGTGGGAGCAATAGAATAGAATAGAATAGAATAGAATGCCTTAATGTCATCATACACAAGTGTACAACAAATTTTTTTAGACAACTCTTTGTGCAAAAAAAGGACTCAGGTTCAAGTTCAAGTATAAAGTACCAACCAAAACAAAGGTGAAAGAAACAAGCAATTATAGAAATACATTTGCAACGAGCCATCAAGAGTGTACAAATGTACTGTGCAGCAGGGTGTACTGAGCAAAGTGTTTTAAAAACTGACACATAGTTATCGGTTAATGAATCATTTATACATTTCAGTCACGGTCATGATAATGTGGAAATAATTATTTTTGGAAATCCTCCAACTTGGTAGATGTTTAATGTTTCAAGGAAGTGGACTGTAATCATTAACCACTGAATAAAAATACATAAATTAGCTGTTGATTTGATTGATTGTTCATTGTTTGGATGGAAAATTGGTTAAACTTCAATAGAAGCACTTTATAGCTGAGATGACGTGCACTGCTCCTTCTAATGGGAGGGTGTGTGTTTATTTTTATTTTAATACCATACACCTTACTGTCTCTTACTGTTTACTGTATTTTAAAGGGGCTTTCAGTAATTGTCCAAGTCCAAGTGAAAGAAAAGAGTAAAGAACAGGCCTAGAGTGAGTAAAAAAAGAAAATGGGGGATTAAGTTGCATCCGTGAGTAACTGTAGCCTGAAGACGAAAAAGATAATGAGAGATTCTCCAGCTAGTTTCTTTCTCTTTGTGGTAGTCCCAGTGGAGGTCATGTTGCATGTGTCACAAATTTCACATGTGAAAGGAAGTCGGCGTGATTTTTTTTTTTCTTTTTTGCAAAGTAAAAGGACTAAGCTAATCAGGGCTGAACATTTAGAGGATCACTCAGTTCAAGCTGCCTCGCCGCAGTTGACCAAGATGTTAAAACAAGGAGAAACAGGAAGGGTTCATTTGTGATGAATTATTGAGAATGTCATAATGAAACCTGTCTCCTGTCGCTGAAGGGTGCAGGGAGACGCTGGAATTGCTGAATGGTCTAACTTCAAATGAATGTACTGCATTTTGCATTATCTTATAAATATAGCCATGGAGAAAGTGTCTGGGCTCATTAATTTTAGCTATTTACATGTCAGTGCGTATTATATAAAATGCAATGCATTAGTGTAAATTCACAAATTGTTATCATTAGTGGGAAAGGGGGCAACATGAACTTACAGAGGTGCCTTGTATATAATATTGTTTATATTATCGGTGATATAGCAATTCATCTGTAATCATAATGTATGGTTGTGAAAGGGAATAACATTTTTTCACCAATGTCGGCTCCGTTTGTTCTGTGACAGTTTCCTGATTTGCAAAAACTATCCTTCACTTAGTATTACTGCTGTTGGCTGTGCTCCCACTTATGCTAATATTCATTTTATGCTGGTAATGATGAAAAATATCCGTCTTTTATTGGATATTTTTTCTTTGATTTTTAAAGTCTTACTTCTACATTCAAGTTTTCTCCAAAATTGTAGGCGTCACAATGATTGCAGCTGCAGAGAGAAGGAAAAAGAAAATCCTTACACCTAATGTCTAACTGTTATCTGTATGAGGAATCTCACTAGACATTAACAGCACAAAATGATAATTGTTGCTTTGAAAAATTGTTTTGCGACAAAATAATTGAGAATGCATTTGAAACATATTTTTCTTTTAAATAAAGAGCAGGTTATAAAATTTTGTCTTTTGGAAATAATTAAATCAATATTGTTGTGAGAGCAGTCCTATCATGACTGTGAATTGTTTCTTTTTGTGAACACATTGTGGTATAAGTGATTTTTGTAGTACATATCTGTCAAGAATCATCCTAAGTATGTAACATCAAAGTAGAGCTAAATGTACCCCCATAGAGTTGTCATTTTAGGGTTCACATAAAGTAAGTCAGCAAGTGACTAAGTTACAGTGAAACTGAGAGCGTTAGATGGGCATATAATTAAACATGCATCTGTCATTTTATTTTAAATTAAAAAAAAAAATCAACATCTTGTAACGTTGAATCCATGTGCCTTGTGGTGGACAGCTGGCTGGTGAGGAAGATGAGACTTATCATGTGGTCTGGATATAAAGACTGCTTGGAAGACATGAGCTGTGTGGGAGGCATTGGACCATTTCTACTGAACATCAGATAAAAAAAGCCGAACTGGCTAGCACAGCATTCCTGCGTTCTGGAGTAGGCTGCAGTCCTCAGTAGCTTCTGTACCATTTGTACATTTTTATATTCAAATTGCAATCAGTATTGCAGTCAGAATTAAAAAACAGAACAACTACAACTTGTGTGTCTTGACCATATGGTGTGCTACTAAATCTACATCTGCAGCTTTAGAAAAAAAGAATAATCTTAATAATAATAGTCAGCAGGGAAATTACTTTTTTCCACTCTAATATCACCTGTATACACACTATATATTGTACAGGCCTGGACAAACACACGCACAAGGGGCCTGTAGGCATGCAGATGATGGGAGGTAGAGTGGTGGGCAGCCCTCACTAGGAGCACACCAAGTGAGTAATTTGTATGGGGATGGTGCCTTGATCAAGGGCACCTCAGCAGTGCTCAGGAGGTGAACTGGCACCTCCCGCTGCCAGCTCACACTGCAAACTTTTTGACCCTCATAGGCCTTGAAACAGTCACGTACCCGGCCCAAGGCCTAGTGGACTGACCTACTGCCGCCCCCTTTATACCTTTATTACTTTCTTCATTGGAGATTTGATAAAATGCCTTGATTATGCTCTATCCACAGAAACGGCTTTGCTTAGTGTAAGTATAGTGAACCTCTAATCACATTTCTATACAATGCCTGAAGTAATAGAAATAGAACTCTGGCAAAGGCCAACAAACAATAACCCCTCTACTGAAAGGTGGCTGTTGTCCCTTGATGCTGCCCTATTGTACTTTGTCAGTTTTTGCTTTCTAAGACCATTACTGTAGCAGCCAGAATCCTGCTGCTGTAAGCATGGGAGTAAATGTTCTCTGCTATCAACATCCATTATTTGTTAGGCTTGAAGAAATTGATCAGCTGGACAGTCATTCAATCAGTCTGCTTCAGTCTATAATCTGTCACATTACCCATAACCTCAAATGGTACTCACTCTAACTGTATTGAGTGATGCTTGCAAACCTATTATAATCCTTCTAGTGGGTATCCCATTGAAAAGCTCATGGATGTAGCTCACTTGAAAACCTCATGGTGTCACGTTTTAACTCCACCCACTTCCAGAAGGAACCATGTGAACAATATGGCGTCAGGCATCGGGCAGCGAGACTTTTTGTTGCGGTTACGCCTTTCGTCCACATGACAACTGAGATATCAGGAAACAAAAACGCTGGCCAAAGTGAAGTTTTTTGAAAATGCCAGGTCTACGTTGTCATGTGGACGCTGTAAGCAAAACTTTTTTTTATCCTGGGGGTGTCTCCCTGCAACTGAAACCGCTGTGACGTCAGTGAGTGTGACCCGTGTCTACATGTACGCACACAATGGACGGAGTTAAAACCGGCTATTTTCCACGTCCAAGACGCGTTGAATAACATGCTTGACAGTTGGATATTTGTTTGTCTGTTTTTTTCTTTATGAGTCATAAAGTTTATGTATACATTTATTTATTTATTTATTCATTCATTCATTCACGTTCCTCACCAAAGATGTTGACCCCAGTTCTGGATCAGACCGGGATGCGCTGCCTGCTGGTGGGAGAACTCTGTGATGGTGCGCTTGGTTTATAATACCAATGCATTTGTTTTCATATGTTTGGTAAGAAGTCTGACATTATTGTTTTATCGTGGAATTTCCATGGGTTCCTGCTACTAAATATATATAGTAGCAGGAACCCGCTTTAAATATATATATATATAAATTTATATTCACTGTACATGTACACTGTGCCCTCTGATTACCCTCTATTTTTATATCATCTTATGTCCATGGAGATTCAATTACTGACTGAATATAGGTGTTGATTTATGAGGCTACTCTCTACTGGTTGTTTTAAAATCAGGAGGAAATACAAAAAATGAGGAGTCATTGGGGCCTCTAAATGTCATAATGATGTGAAAGCATAGTTTCCACCAAAATGCTTCTTTCCCGACCAATTTCTATTCTCTAAGTGGCTAACTGTGTGTGTGGACAAAAATGTCTTCTCTGATGTCTTTGAACTTTTGCCTAGTTTAATAAATTCTAATTAGATTTGAGCAACAGAGTGCATGAAGAGACAGATTTCTTGTCTTTGCTGATTAGCGTTTAAAAAAAATGTATGTGCGGAGCTGATTAGAGTAAAAAAATATATGCACAGAGCTGAAATTTTCTGCTGAAATCCTCATTAAGGCTCCTTTCACACGAGTGCAGAAAACATGGAAGAAAGTCGTTGTGTCGTTCAGTCTAATGAGCAGCCCACACTTTGTTTGTTGTGCGAGAAACAATGCATAAGTAGCTTCAGTCACATAAGGAAATGCTGGATGGTATTGTGTGAGTGTGGCAAATGATAAATATGCAATGATTATTTAATGCATGTACACACAGCTGCATTTATTCATCACACAAAATTATAAATTATTTGGAGTACTTTTCAGAACTGAAACACCAAATCTTTTTCACATACTCATTCAGGCCAGATCCACTTGCTACAGCAAGAATTACCCATTGGAGATGCAATTAATTATTCTCAAGTTCATTGCATCTCCAAGGATTGAAGAAGGTAGAGGTATGTTTTAAATCATATCCCTTCCTCAAAACCAACTTTTGCCGAGAGGCAGAACACCTGATAGCCTTGACTGCATACCTGAGACACACATCAACAATGGTACAGGTTCGCCAACAGTAGGTCAGATAAGCTATTTAGCCAAACCGATTGGGGGGCTTGGGTGTCATTGGCCTTTTTAAACTACACATTCCTCTGCAGTAAGTGTGTCTCCACTTCTTATTTTAGTGCTCTGCAAAGCATAGCTGAATGGACAGCAGCCATTGTGTGCCCAAATAATGCACTTTCATCATACTTAATGCATCAGAGCCATAAAGCCTTGCAAGCTTAGGCTGAAGAAGTTTTATTTCATCCCACATCCAAGCGCAAAACTTGAAGTTTTACCAAAAGGATTTGGGGCGGTGTTTTGTGCAGAGTAATTATATCAGCCAGCTGTACTAAGATCTGTTGTGTGAAATGGGGTGGCAATTGTGAACTATTCTTGCAGCTCTTTTGGATCCACGTTGGGTGGTGGCCTCTGGGTGAAAAACATTTAAGCAGTCATATTTAGGTTGACGCTGATTTAATTTATTTTGTTGAACTTAACTTTTTATTTTTTTTAAATTAACATTTAATATTCTGGACATGGTAAGCTGCAGGGAAAGCTTGTGGTGTGATAATCAATTCCATACACTGGCCAACGGTAAAATGTTGAATGGCTAATTGACCACAGTAATGGTCCATGGCTATGTGCTGGTGGACGATGGAGACATGCACATTAAAAAACAATTAATTTTCAATACTGATATCACTCTTGGCTGCTTTTCCTGCTGCATATAACAAGGAGCTGTCACTGACAAGTCATTTCATACTCCATCTAAGATTTAATCCAGGCTATGTGAAGTTATAGGGTCTTTTAATCAGAATTAAATGCATACTTTACCTTTCTTGAGCCATTTCTTTAAAATATAAGTGTCTTTGAGTTTATCTAAAATAGTTTCCTTCCATCTTTACAACTCTACAAGCTCACTGTCTGGTAATGGATTCCTTTAGCCATGATTTAAACTTCTTTTACTAGTGTTTACAGAATTTCATACCACAGCAGGTGACTTTTTCCCTTGGCAGACTTACATGGCAATACGAGCTAATTATGATAGTTGTAATAACCTCACTATCGAGAAATCATGAAATGACTAATAAACAACCAAGGTTGTGCTCAGTTTGACTGTCACTGGCGGGGCTTGGAAGTCATTTTACTGTCAGCAGGTTAAGCCATCATTGCTAAATACAACTTTCTGTTTGATGAAACTATATACATGATATTTATTTTTCATCAAAATTTTTAAAATTCATTAATATTCAGAGTAAACAAAACACTGTGTACATTTGATAATTATTGCCCAACAGTAACATAATTTCTCTGTAAAGGTTATTCTAATTAGCATCCGTAAAATATAACAGATAACAAAAACATTTTTTGTGTCATACTTCAGGTAAGCAAAAAGGACAGCTCCTTCAGCAGTACTTTTTAAAAATTTTTTTTTACATTGAATAAGTGCTTCTTCCAGTCAGAACAATGATGTTTTTGTGTCCCACCACCAATGATAAAAGCTGTTTGCAAGCAACATAAACTGTAGTCCATCTGGTTGATACCACAACCTTTATAATATTGGAAGAAGACCCTAAAGTGAATAACATGCAAATGAGTGAAAATGTTTAGCTCTTTGTTCACTGCCCACTTAAAGCCTGATTCCAAAGGCTTTGGTTAGATAATAACCTAAGAGCATTTTCTCGACACAGAATAAAAACATCTTGAATTAGTTTTATCATTGGGCGCTGCCTTTCTTACTTAATGCAATTATTTTACCCCGGTGAAATTACAATTATCCTCCACTTATACTCAACATGTTCAATAGCCCTGCTCAGCATTATGTGTAATGAAGGAAACACTTCCTTTCTGTATTATTTTAATAGTAATTTGCATCTCTTTGATAAATGGATGCAAAAGTTTTTAAAACAACACTGAATACATGCATTAAACTTGCATATTGTGCACAACACATTGTGTTCCATGGTCCTTATTTAAATGTTTATTTTGTGTTTCATAAATTTTTTTTTTTTTTTTTCATGATAAAAGCAATCAACTACTGTGCAGTATTTCAGAGGATTATAGTTAATGACACATTACGTGCAGATGTAAAAGCGCCACTGCCCACTACAGTAGGAGATGCGCAATTACACTTTATTCTGTTATGTCACTAAAAAAGTAGTTTTAAATAGTTTTAATGTGCATCTTACACGGGATGCCTCCCACCCCACCCCCACCCCCCCACATTATTTGCACCCCATCATTTGAGAGTCAATTTTACAGTGTAGAAATGGCCGCATTCGAGCCGGTACATTTTTGTATTGGTTGTTGAATTTCTCTCAATATTGTATTTTTGAGTAGTCATCAAGTGTACTTTCACTGCACCTCTAAGTGCAGGCATTTTACTCTTGTGATTCTTGTTATTTCTGTCCCTCAAAACTTTAGAACAGTTTAAAGAACAAAAACATTAAAAAAATAGAAAACTGCCAAAGTTTAGGCGATGAAGCATTCATAAGTTAAAAAGACAATTATTGCAGGCCTAGCAGTAACAAAATGGTTGAATGGTTTCTTTTAAAATCAAAATGTATTTATGTTTTAGTTAGACACAAATACAAGTGATGACTACAATACAATGCAACCAAGCATGTCTTTGCAAACTGTAATAACTACGATGGCTCTCATGTTTCCAGACATGGCATCAGAATCCATTAAGTGAAAATCCTATTGGGTTGCTGTTGTGCTCTTGTCTGAGGATGTTTCACCATCACCACTGTGTCCTTGAAATTATTTTGGAGCATGTATTTGCTTTAACATGAGCTTAGCCAATGAGCAAAGACAGGGCATGTTTCAGGCATCTTCCTCATGACTAACTTGCATATGACACAATGTTCGCTGTGCTGACAGATGCAGGGTGGCAGTCTGAAGCAGTTGGTTTTACCACTGCTAAAGGATCAGACATGATTGGTGCTGTGGAAAAGCTGACAGCATGAATTACGAAGGTCTCATTAGAGGCTGTAGGAAATGATTCATCCTACCACTGAATATGGTCGTCCAACCCCATTTGCCTACTACATAGTTATAGAGTCCACAATATGTTTTGCTCTTTGAATTTCCTTGGCGTATCATTTTCATTCTATTAGTGAGAAATTTCCATGAATGCCACACCGTGACTCTATTAAATCTAAGGTCATGTTTGGTATGCTGAACAAAATGAAACAGAAAAGGACAAGGTATCTCTGTGAAAATTGGCTGCGGCCGCAAAGGTGCTAAAAAACGTGTCATGTTTCTCACTTGACAGATGCATTGCCTGGCATGGGGGCATTGGGTTTGGCAGTGTGCTTGACTGCAGAGTCATCTACTATGGTTGTGTCACTTTTCATGCCAAGTGCCCCTTGCCTTCGATATTGATTAACAGGAGCATTGTGGTAAAGGATGCTTCATAGGATAATTATGCAACCTTATATCAAGATCATATCTTTTTGTTTTGCTGTCTTGAGTTTGGTTGGAATGTATTGCAAAATAATGCAATAATAATCAATTATATAATCCTGAGGCATGCGTCAGTACACACAGTTTATAATACGTCATTTTTGTATTGTCGCTGTAACCTGACTAGGCTTTCTGAAATGGTTTCATTAGTAATCTGCTTCCATCCCCTTCTGTGTTGGTGCACAGTAGTCCTTTCAGACGCATCCCTGCAGCAGCCTCACATTCAGTCACGGCTGTTCCATTAGTGTTGCTTTTTTTTTTTAAAAGGATGGTGATTTTATAAATTATAAGCTGCAATCTCGGCATTACTCTCATTTTAAAGTGGTCCATAGGTGGATCCATTTTCTGATAGCATCATGCAGCTAAGATGAAGACAAGATACGTTGCCTTCATTACTATTCAGAGGTCTACATCTTTGTGAAAAAACAAAAGAAATATATCCTCATTTGTTGTTCTTTTCTCTTGTTCATTCACTGTTTGAATTTAGATTAAATGAAACCGTACTCCCATTAATGATAAGCAAGAATTTATATACAGCCACAATATTTTGATGTCCTTGACCCCTCATTTGGTAACATATTGCAGATGAGTAATTATATTGTGGAATATGCATCTTAAATGTGCAGCCTTCGACAGAAAAGAAATTCCATCTGATCATCTTTGCTGCACCCAGCAACAGGGCTTCTTGATGCAGTGCTTTGATAACATCAGAGCTCCATCTAGGTTACTTTTGGAGGTACTGCTCAATAACCTTGTGATTTAGCATGGTGCTGTAAATTATCAATACAATCTCCAGTAGCCACTTGTCTTTTCTGTAGAAATACAAAATGCGTTTTCTCTACTTACAAAGGCTGAAAACCGAGGGTCGTTTTTTTTCACATTCACTTTATTTTTAGGTGCGTTCCCATGACTTTTCAATCAGGTGCAGTGGCAGTTGCACAGAATTCTAATGTGGCTACAATCTGAGTTATTAGGGTAGGCAACAGGAAGCAAACAGATGGCAGAAGTGATATGATGGATAATTGTACGTCTCAAAGGACAATTCGTAATTTGTATCTGATTCCGTGCAACCCCCTCATTTTCTTAATGAAGTAGTAATTGAGTTTTTTTAATTGGCTGAAGCATATGGTTCCACCAAGACTGCAGGGTTACAATAAGGGTTTTAAGGAGCCACAGTGAGGACATTTCAGTAGAGATTCTTTCTGAATGATAGAATTTGATTGACTTGTGATGTGCATTCTTAACAAATGACACATATGTTTATGATATCATAAACTTGATCCATATTAACATTTTCACACTTTCCGTTTTTTCTATATTAACACACCTTTCACAATTAAAACATAATTATTAGAAAATAAAATGCACTTTCCTGCCTCTAAAGTGGGGCAACAACACTACTACTTCTAATATTAAGAGCAGTTCACTTGAATTTTGCAATCTCTGTAGATCTCTTGTTGACAAATGGATTGAAAACAGGTTTCTGTTAGGGAGGAATCCCTCTTCTCTATCTGCTCAAACAGTATTCTTGCCTCTATTCTGGGAACTTACACGAGTGCAGTGGTAATGAAGTACCTCTCATTAAGAGCTACATTTGTGACAGTCAGTCAGTCAGGCAGGAATGCGTGGAGGGCAGACAGTGGAGAGCCCCTGATAGAAGCTACTCATAAGGGCCTCTCGGTAAAGGTTCATTTCATGCAAGGTTAGACACATCAGTCATTGGACATGGGGCTGGCTGTTAGTTCCTTTCAATAAAATTACACATGGAACGTGTCCACACAGTGGAGATGGACCTGGAAATTAAATGTCTTTCATTGCATTCTGAGGCTGCTGGTGTGGTCAGTGCCAGACTGAAAGTTTACAATTCCCTGCATACCATGGTCAAAGAGATGATGAAGCTAAAGGACTCAGGGGACTCCCATTGTCTTTACTAGCGTGCTGAGACTTCATTTGTTTGTAAATGTGCCCTGCATGTGCTTCGTAGTAGGGCATTGATTAGATCAGGAGTAAATTTCTCTATAAATGTGTCTACTTTCTAGCTCATTTAACTAGAAAGCATCAGTGTGCTGGGATGTTTGAGGAAAGGTCTGAACCCACCAAATCAGTCACAGATATAGTATGGCCTGGTCAGGAAAGATAATCATTATTGGACATCTTTGACTCATAGGTGACGAGGTTTCTGCACTATTTTTATTAGTCACTTTGTAACACTTTGGTGAAAAATTCTCATTATGCTGTGTGTTTCAGCTTTGCTAATAGATGCACCCTTGAGAAAAGCTTCGAAAGCTGATTATAAAAAAAAAAAAAAAAAGACTTGTTTTCTTTCCTTTGATAGATTGGCCAGACATATTACGTGATAAGATCAACCTGCAAAGCAACCTGGCTAACAAGGCGCCAGACACCAAGTAATTTTCTGCTGCTTAAATTTGAGAAAAAGGTGAAGAAAACAGCTTAATCTCATTCGTTATGACTTTATTCCTTATCTCACCTATTTATTACTTGTTAGTAATCCCTGACATGCAGGTAAAATGGTTGCCATTATCTAATGATGGCACAGCGGGGAAACTTGTCTTCACGTCCACCTCTTAAATTCCGGATTTCAGCATTTACTGAAGGTAATTGCGTATTTGGTGTCGTAAAGTGCAGCTGGATGAAGTGATAATTCTGACACTCCAAGTTAACAAGTTAAAAACTTAGTTAAAAACTACTAAACAAAAGCTGTGTGTGTGTGTGTGTGTGTGTGTGTGTGTGTGTGTGTGTGTGTGTGTGTGTGTGTGTGTGTGTGTGTGTGTGTGTGTGTGTGTGTGTGCGTGTGTGTGTTTGCACAGACAGACAAACAGACAGGTGGATAGATAGATAGATGGATGGATGGATGGATGGATGGATGGATGGATGGATGGATGGATGGATGGATGGATGGATGGATGGATGGATGGATGGATGGATGGATGGATAGATAGATAGATAGATAGATAGATAGATAGATAGATAGATAGATAGATAGATAGATAGATAGATAGATAGATAGATAGATAGAGTGTTGTTGTATGGATTTAAACTTGTAATAACTGTGAGATCAGTGTGTTATTTTTTATCCCCATCAGGCATATGTATTTTATTTTTTATCCCCATCAGGCATATGTATTTAATCCTCCACGATTATGTTGAGAAATTAATAGAAGTAATGTCGCTGTTCCTCAACTTCCAATCCTGCTAAAAATACTCAAGCTGCAATCTTGGTAAATGTCTTACATTCCTAGACCATAAGCTTTATAAAAGGGAATGAGAAAGGGAAAGATCTTCTTGCATAAAACAAAGGAATCCAACAGCAATAGATTTCTCTGAATGGCATCACCCATGCTTTGTTGTTGAATCATGGTGGTTGATGGATATCAATAATAAGTATTCACTTTAGTCCAGACTTAGAGGGGACATCATAAATCTCAACCTTCATTTCCTCTAAAGAAATGTTTCTAAGTAACGATGTGCTTAATGCATCATCTGTGCTTCCTGAATTATAATCGACAAGTGTGCTTTGTTTTTGGGTGTCTTGACAAACAACAACAACTTGCACCTCCAGTTATTAAAATTTTGGTTTGTCTACCATGTGTAACATCATGCAGCCAAAGGCTTAAATACAGAATAGTTCATTCAAACCTTCATGCTTGTTTCTCAGTTCTTTTCCGGCGATATGTTGCGACACCCTGCTCTCCTTTACTGTACCTCAGGCTCAAACGCAACATTAAGATTAACATCTCGGCCTCATGGCTTCAAAAGAAGCTCCTGCTTCAATCTTGTACACATGAAAAAGAGTTTCCATGAATTAACCAGTTCTCATTTTTGTATCAACAGGATGAACATCCTTGCAGACTGATGCAGATAGAATTACTCAGCATCAGTCATAAAAAGATGATGCAGAAACTAAGTGTCTTACTGACGTGACGCTTAATGACATTTTTAAAATCTATTTTATGTTGCAGTGCTTTTGTTGTATTGTTCATCATGAGCTGCTGAGCGCTCAATTAGATTAGGTGAGACCAACTCCAGGGCTAATATCACTATTTAATAGGCTTAGCTGATCAATGTTGTGTGGAGGCAATTTATTTTCAAAGGTATGACAGAGTTATGATCAATAATTTGTGAAGCTGGTCATTTTTATTAGCGTTCAAGAATGACAACAGAGAATATAGCAGCCTCCAGCTCCTAATATGTCCTCCTTGATGCTGGAAACTGACGCCAGCTCTGAAGCCTCTTGTAAGATAGAATAGCTGACACTGTTGCTATGTTATGGAATACAGGGAAGTGAATTATCTATAATGATTTGTACTCTTTTTTTCCATTTTTGAATCTATTATTTATACCCAAGTGTGAGTCATGTGGAACGAAGTGCTGCTAAACTACATTTCATTAGCTGTTAGCGTTTAGTTTCATTTGCACGACTCAATTTAAAAGATATGTACCTGCTTTTTGTATGGCTTCCTTAAAACTCTAGCAGCGATTCAGGCTGACCAAATCAACGATCTTATTTTTCTACAAGAGACACTGGTTTACGCTCTGCGGCGCCACGGGGTAGAGCGAACACACAATCAAAATATAACATTTATCTTCTGTAGTTATTCTTACATGACTTAATGTTAGTTCCACTGCCCACTGTTTTTCCCACCAGCTGTGTCCCTACACAGTCTTTGTCCGGTGTGTTCACACTGCTCTATCTGTTAAATCCAAGCCAAGAGGATGTGGACACAATTAAATAAGACAGGAACACCAGTAAGAAGTACATGTTCTGACGCTTCATATATCTTTCTTTTGATGCTTTCTCTCCTTTTTACTGTTCCAACTTAATATTTTTATTTGAACAGTAAGACAGTTTTCTTGGTGCTACACTCAGGAGGTTTTAAGTTTGGATTTTATTAATTCAGTTTATTAATTCAGTTATAGCTTGCGTGGATGAGATGGATCCCAAACGTTTTTGTGGTGTTTTACTTTCAGCAAAACATGATCAGATGAGATTTTCCTCTGCCTAGCAGATCCATCTTTTTATAGAGTTTTCAATAGGGAAACTGAGACCCCTCTAAGCAGAAATAGTTTAGACATCCTTCTTGTCAATGGCTTATGTATTGTATTGTCTAATGTACTAACATAAGCTGTGTGTGAATTTGTTGTTGATGCATTACCTGCATTGCCGTTCTGCAAATTATATAATCACCTCATTAGGAACACACTGCCAAAAGTAATGCAAGGTCTTAATTAAAGCATAACTTTTAAACTATTTGCTTGAGATTGTTAAGTTATTTTTTATAGTGTGTGGGATTTAGCAAAGTCAATTGATTCAAATTCTTACTAAATGCAATATTGCTTCACTTTTCTCAGTGTGGTGTCAGAATATTGTACTCATTGTCTCTTTGTCACTCATTTGAAAGAAGGAAGACATTCACTGTATGAATACAGCTCAGAATACATTTGTCTACTTTTCTAAAGCCTCTCAATATTCTCAACTGGATAAACCAAAAATAAACCTCACAATGATGACAAACGTTTGAGGAAATTGTGGATCAATAGCATGTTATGTTCATGACCCCCTCCTCTGTGGCTTTCCGATGGCTTACACATTTTTACTTTCATTTTCTTTTCTTTTCTTTTCTGGGTGTGCAGAAGAGTGGGAGGGAGGGAGTCGGTCTGGTGACGTGTTAAGAGTCTTAAAAAGACAATGGAAGTTTATTTGCATGTCTGCTATGTGTCTACACTTTGCTTTAGAGCTCAATTAATACCTCCAACTCACCCTTATAAATTTGTTGCATTTTTCTATGCCTTAGAGTAAAGAAAAAGATAAATACGAACTTGTGTGGTCTTTGTTTCTAGCCATGTACTGCTTCGGACATCTTGATAAACAGTATTGTTATAAATTTTTGTTCTCAGAAAATCATGTTTAAGCCTAGCTTTCATATGAACCTCTATTTTGTCCCTTAGAATATGGAATGATCGGAGAGCATACAGTAAAAAGTCAGCGGCCAAGATCAGTTCATGACACAAAGGCCCTGCAGGACCAAGCTGAATCTGCTAAATTTATGGCACAAACTGGTAATACAATAGTTATGTTTCTTTACTTTATTCTGTTAACTTAACTTAATTTTCATCATGCATGCTCTCTCTTTTACTGCACCATTTAAGTGGAAATGTTTTGCATTATTATTTTTTCATTCTATATTGCAACATATGATCTAGTTAGATAAATTTTCCAATTTTTCTCTGAGTATTTACATTGAGTATAGAACATAATCAAGTTTTGTGGGTGTGTTTATTTTACTGTCACACAGTGAGTTGGCAAGCAAATCACTCAGAGGATAAATTCATAGAACATTAATTAAACAGCAGTTTAAAGACTATGGCCCTGATGTAGTTAATCATTTCCTCCAAGGCATGATAAATTAAAAGTCACAGATGAAAAACCCACCCTTTCAGCCAAATGTGATACACAAACTTGGCAAAAGTTAAATTGACGAATGCTGCCCTTAGAGATGAAATAATGCTATGTGTATGCCTTTGAGTAAAATTAGTAAAAATTAGGTATTGATATAAAAATAACTTTTCTTTTAATTATTTTATCCCTCTTGATTTACTTAATTTTGTTATTATTATTATTATTAGAAAATGTTTTCTGTGGATGGGTTTAAATCAAGCTGCTATTTTTTTGTGTTTTGTTTTGATTTTTTCATCTATTCCATTTAAATAGTTGCCATTGTTGAAAAAAATCCCATCATTGCCCTTATAATTTTGCAACACATGAGGTGCTAACATGCAATTACCATCATTAACACCTTTCCCTCTGTACACACACTGTAGGTATGTTGTTTCCCTGTGAAGTCACATCACCGTGCTTTTCTGTTTTTCATCTTCACACAATTTAATCTCCCTGTACTGCCTCATTTAACGGATTGATCCACCTTTCAGTCTATTTTACGATATGCAAAATTCAGGGCAAGGTTTATATTCCTGTTTGGCTGATTCCATGTGTCCTTGATACAAAATAGAAAGTAACACCTTTAAAAGATATTGTGCTTAAAATTCCAAGAAGATTTTGATTACTTCAAATGACATAAATGTATTCAGAGCTGCAAATGAAACTTGTAATGAATTATTTCCATAATGCATAAAGCCTTGAAGAAAATGAATACTTCACCTGAGGGTTTAACATAATCAAACATAAATTAGTTTGTGACTTTTTTGATGGAGGAATATTCACTCGTCACCATTTATTCTTTGTTCATTTAGCCATGGGTTTGGATGTCATCCTAACTGTCTAATTGTAATAAACAGCGTCATTAAGCATTTCACAGCTTCTTGACATTTGACCATTATGAATCATGAAGATTGAAAGGTTCAATGTCTTTTCTTATTATTCTTCTTTTTAATGTAAATCAGAAGAGATTAATTTAACATTTAGTCATTTTTATTCCTAATCTGCACTACTTACTATTTATGACCATTTAAAGACAATACATTTACCTGCAGAGTTTAACCATTTTAAAGTCTACTCGCTAAAGCTTGCATATATTCGCATAGACTTGGACAATAGACAGAACCAACACTGTTTATGTGGCTTGAATAGTAACTGCTACACTTGCTTCTGGGCATTCGAAATTGAATTTTGAATGTACTGACAACAGATGAAATATACATGAAAATGGCTACAATCTGCTGAATATAAGCAGCTAACTTTCTTATTTTCTTCACCCCTGGGAGATAACCTGCTAAGGCAAATTTGAAAATTACTGTATTTCAACTTTTGTCTAGAACAGATTTTTCTCCAGTGTTGTCAAGGAAACTGGATAGTTTGCTGCAGTGTGAGGGATATTCCATAACTCAGACCTTCTTCTGAACTAACACCCATTGAATTCAATCTTGTTTTCTCACATGCCATTCTTGCATGTCACCATTTTTCACAGTGATTTCATTTGGTAAGAGTGGGTTTCTCCATTCGTTCATCACACTGTGTTTTACTGAATTGTATGAACTATTTTTCAAAGATGAAGTGAACCTTTAGATGTAACCCTGATGTCTGTTGATGATTTTTACAACCATAGGTGTGGCCTCTATGTGATCTTTGCATAAATGCATTTTTAAAGTTGTTGTTTCAGAATCCTGATGTCTGCAAAAACTAAAGACATACTTTATGCAGCCACTCACTGTTTGTGGATGCAGAATGTTTTAATTGTGCTGTATAAAAGCCAGTATTTATCAAAGATCACACAGAAGTAGCATCACCTGTGCAATAGTTTAAAGAGACCCCACTTCACCCCAACGTGGCCCCTCCACATTTTACTAAACCCTGCCCCCCTAGCCTCACCTCACCCCGTAAGCCCTGCCCTAGGACCATATTGCTGCATTTAACTAGTGTCACCCTTCTCCCACACAGGTGAATCAGGTGCAGAGGAGTGGTCCCAGTGGAGCTCATGCTCTGTAACATGCGGTCAAGGGTCGCAGGTGCGAACAAGAACATGTGTCTCACCATATGGAACACACTGCAGCGGCCCTTTAAGAGAATCAAGGGTTTGCAATAACACTGCCCCTTGTCCAGGTAGTGTTAGCCGCAGATTCTTGAATATCAATGTTTTGCTCATGTGTTCTTAAGGAGGAAATGTATTTTTGTGTTTTAACAAACTTTGCAATGTCTCTCGAGTATGTATTATCACCAGTATTGCAGGTATTACATTATTTTTTTTAATGCTTTGTTTTATATTTATTTGTGGACCTGCATTTTCTTTCCATGATCATATTTGTGTTTTCCATATCATGTGTCTTTTATGGAGATTCATCAGCATTCAAATAATGACACATAGTTCTCCGTGGAGTTCGGAAGCAGTAGATACTGATGCGCTGTCAGCTTCATTTCCTTTAAGGTCAGCCATGCATTCCAAAATAGCCCAACAGAATTTCTTCGAACACACTATGAGGCATTTCTTCCTGATGGTAGGGCAGATGACTCACTGGCAGGTGTCAGCGTCGGTTGCTTTTCTGACTGGCAATTGTGATGCGCTATTATTTTTTCCATATAGATCTCAAAGGACATCTTCTTGTTTGAAGAAAGTCATAGGTATTTATTATTTATTATTTCATCCACTTGTATTTAGTCAAGCTATTTGAGATGTAGTGTTTTTGACAAGACACGACAAACTGGTCAAGAATAATAATAATGAGATGTATCTTCTAAATTATGAGTGATAATTCATGTGTGAAGATAGAAATGTGTGGACAACAGCAACAAAAGAATGAGTCAGGGATATAAATATTTAACTCATAATACAAGCTTAAAATAAAGAAATCTGCAAAACCTAATTCCAGGTATAGAAAAAGATTAATAATTGAAAGCCACAATTCATTGTTGTCCTGAATTGATCTCAAAATCTGCAGACTGTAGAGATTGGTCCCATGTAGGTCTAGTACTTACCAACTAACCAGGACAATACTAATACAATTATTATTATTATTATTATTATTATTATTATTATTATTATTATTATTATTACTATTAGAGTAGGCTTGTAAGATGGTCTTTTTATTTTTGAAATCTATTATATAAAGGGTTTCAGTTAACTATATCAAATAAACTGAAATCCTGGCATCTCCATTATTTGCATTGCTTGTAATATCTGAAAGATGATGTTCTTTAAAAACATTATATTTGGATGACAGGTATTAATTATTAAAAAGTTGCTGCTATAGCCCTAACCTTAGTTACAGAAGACACAAAAAGTGTATGATGCAAAGTGCCCCATGATGTAGTGAATCAGTGTCTAATAGTCTGCATGGTACACAGACTATCATGTTTTGTTTTGTTTTCTTTCTGTATGCTTATGGGAAGATATATCCCCAAATACTTAAATTAAACACACATATCTTCTAATCTTAAGGGACTCTTTCCTCATAGTCATGACCATTGAAATTAACAACAAGCATAAGAATAATTGTTCAAGTATGCTGAGATCAAGTATAAATCCATAAATCTATCTGGGAAAATTCCATAATACTACATCTAATTTGATCTCCCCTCCAAATCAACTGCATCTGGGTTTATTCTGCAGTTAGAAGGCAGTGCATCATATCACTTCTTTACATCTGTCTTTTTTTAGGATTTAATTCCAGAGCCAATGCAGAATTCTTTGTACTTACAAAGAATTCTGAATACAGTTATATGAGGTTGCAATCAGCATTCAGCAGTCTTGCCGAGTTAATATTATGCTGAGTATTTCAATTTGTCAACCTAACACTCCCTGTCCTCATCAATGCGCTTATACACAAAATGGCTCGCCTAATTACCGATAAGCAAAAAAGAATTTTCTGCCCACCACTACAGATTGATTTGGCTTATTGCTCTATATAGCTGAACTCCACTGTCATCAGAAACACAGAGAGAAGCCATGGTTGTGGACTTACACCAGGAATTTCAGTGCACACAGCCGGCTTAGTTTATTTTCTCAGCTTGTTTAGCTGGTAAATCAAATGAAAGCAACGAGCTGCAACGCAGACCATGTGCAAATTTATCGAACACTCTAAAAATACCTTGCATTTTGTACATTAGCACAGTGTTCCTTGTCTGTTCCATTCATGATAGACTGTACTGTATTTGGTATTATCCATGATAAATTCTAATGAAACAGACATTTTGTAAGATTTATTTGGTGAAATAATTTAATACAGCTGTTTCATAATTCATAATTTATTCATGAAAATAATGTCTTTTTTTACTTACAATAGAAAAAAAAATCCTGAACAATTTGCAGAATTATAAATATCATCCATATGAAAACACAAAAGACACATTCAGTAAATTGTAAAAAGTAAATATTCAACTTTACTACAAACAAGCAAATTTAAAACAAATCTAACATCAAAACCTGAAAGAAATTCTGTTTTTGTTTCAAACCATAAAAGACAATGTAAAGACCCAATCTTTATCTATTAATAATGACATTTGTGTTACATTGGACTTACCTTGTGATTTGTGACTGTCGCATATGAACATTAAATAAGTTAGTCAAATTTATTTAAAGAAACCCCCTGGTGTAAGATGAATAAAAGAAAAAGAAAATCACATTTTCACTATATGGGAATCAGACTGTGAGGTTAAAAGTGTGGAGCATAGAGTTCCCAAAAGGCAAACCTACAAATTAAAAGAGTAACACCTCTTGGAAATGGTTTTAGAAGGCTGAAAAAACCCAAGATCAGCTTTTTTTTTACCATTATGCTGGTCAAATAATATCACCAATATCAGCTTCTTAACTTTTAACTTGAAAATATTAAAGGAACTGTTCTGGTCGACATGGGACTCTGAGCTAAAATCATCAAAGCAGCTCCTGGAGGCACTGGGTGGGACAGATGGCAGCTCTCTTCACTGTGGTCCATCAAGGTCCAACTATTGTAACTAATGTCTATGTGACCGATGTAACTATTGTGCTGCAGGATCGTAGGCCTATTCACAAGCTGTGGATTCTACTCCTATGAATACGAACCATGTAATCTCTATGGAACAAATACTTATACATTTCTAAGGTTGATGTCCACATGCGATCAGCAGATAAAAAGAAATCTAACACCAATGCTCCCTGACAATCTTTGTTAATACTGATCTTTTATGCTTCAGTCTTGAATGGTTGAAAATGTAAAGACACAGCTGTACTCAGATCAACCTGTTATTTCAATTGCGTTCCTTTTGTGCCACTGCTGCTTTCACCTTTATCGTTGAAAAATAGGTTCAGAATGAAAAAAATGGGTTCAGATTTCATCTCCTTTAATACTTTCAGTGAAAGCATTTTGTTATATAAGATTAAAAAAAAAACAGAAAATGTTGCAGAAACTAAAGTCAGATGTTTACTTTCACATTTTGAAACCATTTACCTTTTCTCTTAACTGTGTACATTTAGAAATGCTACAAGTCAGAGAGTGGAGACAGGAGGTTTCTTATTTCTGTCAACCTTTCAGATATTACCTCTCAAAAATACAACTTTGTGCCAAAAACAAATATTCCCTGCATTTGTGCAGATTTACCATATGTCAACCAGAATCCTGCTTGGCCTATACACAAACAGAAATTCAAGAAGTGAGGCTATTTGCAAGTTAATGCTTGACATGAAAAACATGGAAAAAACAGTTCAATTCTAAAAGTAACAGGGTTTTGTTACAGTGGTGTGTTGAAAAATGATCCTCAGTGTTGTTAAATAAGGAAATGCAGGAAAAACACAAATACAAAACTTCCAGAAAAGCTGAACATTCTTTCACGAGTCAATTTTGGTAGTCTAACCTTTGCTCTGCCCTTCCACAAAAGTAGCATCTATAACAGTTCACTTGTTTTTGAGTAATTTAGTAAAATGTCTCACACTAAAAAAGAAAAAATTAGAATAGAATAAACAACACTGAATCCACCCTCTGATCTGAACATGTTCCATATATACAGTACGGTAGGTTCTTTATTTGCCCTTGATAGAGTTTGGTACATTTTGTCTAGTCCTTCTAACCAACAAAAGGGCAAACAAACAGGAAAACAAACTGGCAAACAAAAACACGTAGATGAAATGTTAACTTTAAAGTAATGACATGTATTCTTTAAAATAATGATAATGGTTTCTAAAATGTATGTTCATGAAAAGTTTAAATTGTGAGACATACCTTGTTTCTTTTTATTACCTACAGCTTGTAGTTTGTGTGTCTATTTATTGGTTTGTCAATGGAACTGAGTAAAAGATAGGGCCTGGGGTGAAATAGATTTCATCAGATATTGGTGTAGATCCAGATAAAGAGAAAGTTCCAAGATTTTTTAAATTTTATTCTCTCCTGTTTCTCAGGTAATATTGCATATATCTGGATGCAAACATATTTAGGGAGTAGTTTCTATGAGTGTGTGTAATTGGGAAAGATTTAAATGAAAATCCAACAGGATTGAATGTTTTCAGTGGTTGGTATTTTTATAGCTGCTGCGCAGAAACAAATTGTGATATAAAACTGTAAATATCACCAATTTTTAACTAATGCAATGACCATTCTGGTGGGTGTCAATTCTTTTGATGAATTGAAAGACACTATCAGACATTGGTGCAGGTTCGCTTTCTGCTGAATGTCATTGTAGTTTATTGCTATTGTAGTATTATAATGATTTAGTCTCTAATCTTTTGATTTAACAATTATAGCTGCAATATGTACAGAATTACAGGGTCCAGAAATAACAATTTGCCACATGAGAGTGTCATTTATTTGTATTCATTAAGTAGGACTAAGCTTTTGAAATGTTTTAGTCTCAATGGCTGAGGTACCTGATGACAAAACATCGCATGAAACATCAATGAATGCACTTATACATGTGTGTGTGTGTGTGTGTGTGTGCTGTTAAGGCTGATTCTCCCTTTGAATGGAAATTGTGTTAATTGACAAAACACAAGTTGTGTGTTATTTAGTTGCCCTCAAACAGGTAGCTGGTTGTCTGGTTTGTGCATCACCAAATAATTCTGCAGGCTGTTGACCCACAATAACATGGAGGCTCATTTCGTTTAGATTACTGTACGGCAAACAAGAGAAACAGATTGTGCAGACCTTCTGCTCCTCATCCACACCTTCAAAATAGTCTAATGGAAAAGACCTGATCATATTCTGCGCTAATGTATGCAGCTAGTTAGTGTTTACCCTTTATTATCAGTGTGTGCACGGTAACAACAGTATTATGCAGAGGTGACTGAAGCTGGAGTTCTACAACATCTACAGTATGTGCTCAGTGTTTCGTTTACATTAGTTTTATTGTTAATTGTTTTTTAATTGATTGTATTTCAGGTATTGCTCACTGCAGTTTATTATTGGTTTGCGAATGCTTTAAATTGGGGACAAAGACAGCGAATAGGCCTGATGCCTTTTCTGTGCCCGCAGTACACGGTGTATGGGAGGAGTGGTCACCGTGGAGCCTGTGCTCATTCACATGTGGCCGAGGTCACCGCACTAGGACTAGGATGTGTGCCCCTCCCCAGCATGGAGGCAGGGCCTGTGATGGACCCGAGACCCAGACTAAGCTTTGCAACATAGCTCTATGCCCAGGTATCACTTATCTGCTCTTTAAATATATTAAAAACAACATTTTCCTTTAAAGGCATGATGGTGAGTGAGGATATAAACATGTAAAGGGAATTGTCAGCAGAAATTTACCCCACAAACAGACTGCTGTATTAATTTTTTCTCAGTTCTGTGAAGGTGAATAAAAATGGGATGAATGCAGGCGTTGGGGTGTATTTAAAGTAATAGCACTTGCACAATGATGCAGTTTAGGAAACCCTGTTGAGAGTTAGCACTGTAATCCTGACGTCAAAATCACTTACCCGCAATTGCCCGTGAATAGTAAGCAGATTAGTGATGATGAGGTTTTCCACACAGTAAATGTTAGCTTTGCTGTGGTGACAGACTCAGCAAAAACCACTCAATCCCAGATGCTTTCCCGCTGCCCAGACAGGGAAAATAGAAGGCAGCTAACAAACAGTTTGTGCAGTTTCTGCCTTGCAAATATAATCGTGAAAAAGTGTAAAGAACAAAAACAGTTTTTAAGCATCTTATCAAAAATTGAAATAAACATACAATTTTTTCGTTTTATTTTGTTTTCCCCTTGATGTCTGTTTTATTCGCTGCCACCCAGAGAGAAAGTGATCTGAATATCTCCCCCCATTTCTGTCTGCTATTTCTTTTCCCTTCACATGGGGCATATTTGTTGGGTTGTGGTTGATGCCTCAGTGGACGGACAGTGGCAGGAGTGGAGTTCTTGGAGCGATTGCTCGGTGACCTGTGCCAATGGCACTCAACAGAGGACCAGGCAGTGCTCAGCAGCCGCCCATGGGGGATCAGAGTGTCGCGGTCACTGGGCAGAAAGCAGAGAGTGCCATAATCCTGACTGCACAGGTAAAATGCTGAGCCTCTTGATTGTGCAATCACTTTGATGTCTAAATTTAAAATTATCCTTTAACTAAAGGAGACAAACAAAAGCAGCAGATCCCACATTGTCATCATTATTATCAAAATCAGAGTAACACAATCAGTACTTTCAATTTAGGATTAAACATACATTTCGCTAAACTGATTTCTTTTGTATACCAAAAAGCTCAGCAGCAAGAATTAAAGCTGTGCTCCAAGAAGCCAGTGTTTGAGACCATGCTCTATCAATTGGATTTGTAAAATCCAGTTAGATATACTGTATGCCTTTCACATAATTCAGGGTTAGCCATCCAAACTGACTGTCAACATCATAGATGTATTAGAGGCTCAAAGATGTCAGCTTAGTGGTCTCCATCAGGCTTTGAATTGTCTGATTATGTGAAGGGCCCGAGCACTCATAATCTCCTGATGCAATTTTCATTGCAGCACCATAAAACAGCTGGGGTTCGGTTTTGTATTTGTTTGGCATGTGTGTGGCAAAGATGCTCTCATGTTTTTATTTATATATTTGTTATTGGTCATCCAACTACAGGCACTCTTGGACCAATGGAATAAGTGAATGCTTGTGAAAGTGTACGTTTTGATATCTGCTCATAGAACTGTTGTTTGTCTCTCAGCTAGACAATGAATTGGACATTTATTCCTGCATTTATTTGTAATATCTGAAAGATATTACTGCCATTTATTTATGCTTTATCGATCTGAAAATTCACCCAAAGCTTAGAAATTAAACATTAGAGAGACAACACAGTCTGAGCTATCAGTTTATAAGTTAGTTCATTAAACCAAAGTTCAAAGCCAACCCAAAGAGTTTTTATTTTTTCAGAACCATTCCGACGTGTCTGTGAGTGATGTGCCAAAATGCAACAGACATTATTTTCAGAAAAAAATCATACCACAATAAAAAAGAAAAATCCAAGATACTAATGGGTACAATCAAGGCCCACAGAGGATTTGGATGAGTTTTATGCACTTCAAAAATGGAAGTATTGGCCCCAGATTGCCAGGACAATGAGGTCTTTGAAACTCCTGACTCTGCATCTGTCTGAGGAATCAGCTGCTTTGATGTGAAGCGGAGACTTCAGTATCCACAGGGAGCTGATCAATGTCTTACTGATAGTTTTAGCCAACAGGTCACACTGGTCTCTGTTCTTTTCCTTCCTCCAGGAGCGTTCGTGACAGAGGTTAGTTGTATGACATGAAATAGCTCCACATATGTGAAGGAGGAAGTAAGTGAAGGTTAAAATGAGAGTAAAGTGTTTCCTGCTCACACAGTGTTGTACTTTGTTGTTTTTTTTTTTTTTTTTTTTTTGACAAGGGCATGTGATTTACTACACTGCTGAAGGAGAGCATCTGTTTTTGGTATTATGCACAATTTTACAGTGTTTATTACAAGGGCGGGGTGGTATGGCAGCTCAGTGGGTAGCTCTGTTGCCTCAGAGCAGGAAGGTTCCATATGTATGCTCTTCCCATGTCTGCATGGGTTCTGCCCACGTTTTCTCCAAAAGCATGCAGTTTAGGTGAATTAGTCACACCAAATTATCCATACTTGTGAATATGAGCATGTGTGGTTGTTTGTCTTTGTGTTGCCCCGTGATGAGGTGATGTCCCATCCGGGGTGTACCCTACCTCTTGTCTGTAACCAGCTGAGATAAGCTCCAGCAGACCCATGACTAACAAGAGGCAGAAAATAAATGGATATTACAAGAGCACCAAACATGCTGCGAGTTTTGAAAACTTCTGCATACACCTTTTTTTTTTCTTCCAATATATACAAAGTGGGGCAAATTTGTACCAATCACACAATAATTTATTTAGACATAAACACACATCCTCCTCAATATATAAAATCGCTGTGTTTGTTTTTGGAGCACTGCCCATAAAATACATCTACAAACTAAATGTGGTGATAGCACAAACAACGAAATTAAATCAAATGTGATATTTAAGATAGCAGATACAAACTGGCAGAAGTCATGTGTCTGTTTCTCATCAAGAATTTTTCTGTTTTAGCGAATGGCCAGTGGAATCCTTGGGGTCCATGGAGTGGCTGCTCCAAATCTTGTGATGGTGGATGGCAGAGGCGAGCCAGGGTGTGTCAGGGGGCAGCGGTAACTGGGCAACAATGTGATGGGACCGGAGAAGAAGTCAGAAAATGCAGCGACCAACGCTGTCCAGGTTAGTCTAAGGGTGGTAGGAGACTAAGAAAATAAGATTTCTGAAAGATGAGATAATTACATTAATTAGATGAACAGTGTGTCATCTTAAATAACATTGTCTTATAAAAGCATCTGAAGAATAAATACAGACAAATAAATGTAGAGGAGGATAAATCAGTATGAATGTGTTCCAAAATACATTCAAAATAATCCCTTTCTGGAACAAAGACTTAATGTCACATAATACTTCTTTTAATAACTGTGCAGCACCTACACTCTCAAATGTAATCCTCCTACAGTAGGTTCAAATTCACAAAAAACAAACAGCTTTGATTTCTGATATTTCCATAGTTTATATTCAATATGAAGAAATAGTTGCATCATGTTGGAAATGCTGAGAAGCTTTTTGCATTGACTCTGCTTTTCAGCACCGTATGAGATTTGTCCTGAGGACTATGCAGTGTCAATGGTGTGGAGGAGGACACCTTCAGGAGAGCTGGCCTTTAATAGATGCCCTCCCAATGCCACAGGTAGGCATCTTAACTCAACTAATTGGTTCACTTG
Source organism: Antennarius maculatus (assembly GCA_013358685.1). Taxonomy (NCBI): domain Eukaryota; kingdom Metazoa; phylum Chordata; class Actinopteri; order Lophiiformes; family Antennariidae; genus Antennarius; species Antennarius maculatus. The sequence goes on along the minus strand of CM023616.1, from coordinate 8,275,535 downwards.
TTTTTTTACCTTGGATCTGTTAGTAAGGACAACCACAGTACTTTTTTTTATTACCCATAAAATATATATCCATTGTTTCATCCATTGAATCATGATATTTTTCATTTGCTCATTTTCCACCACCATAGTTACTTTTGTGAACAATCCAATCCATCTTTTTTTTTCTGCCTGCATTTCCTTTTTTGTGTCTTATAAAATCATCTAAACATCTTGGTGATACAGCTATATCTGGGACTAAAACTGTGTTGTGACGAGTAGCACATACTGTACCCTTTCATCTCATTTCCACACATAACAATAGAACTCATGTCTACACCCGTCAGGGCACAGTGTGTGTAAAAAAGAAAAGATTGTGATTCTGAGAGTATTGTTGAAGAAAGGCACATTGAGGTCTTTTTTTCTGACAGCGAGCAGAAGCTTTAATATGCACAGTTAGAGGAGTGTTACAGCAAAGGATGCCAGCTCTCCAACAGGGCAAGGCTAACACATTGCTGTGGATAGGAAAAAAAAAAATCAGAGAGCAAGAGCAGGAGGCTGAAAAGGAATGTAACATCTGATGGAGCTGCTCTGATGCTTTTGTTCCAGTTCAAGGTTGGATTTAAAGGGAAAACATGACATTATGGTGCTGCTAATGTCACAGGTTGGACGTTGGAAGCTATTGTTAAACTTCAAGCAGGTCGACGTTCTTGATTGGCATTTGCTCCATAAAACAGCTGACTGGCAAACTAGCTGTGGTAGCGAACGTGCTGTCATTGACAGATGGCTAACCAGCGGCAAAGTTACACAGAGTAAGATTTAGTGGCATGACATTAGCTTTGTGACTTGACATTAGTTTTACAGCTAATAGCTGTTAGGCACTATGGAGCTGTTCCCTGCTTGAGATGAGGTCTATTTTCTTCCTTTTTCCATCTCCTCTAATGGGATGTTGTTTGATATCTAACTGAGAGGTGTCTTAGATTCAGGTCAGCCAGGTCAGACGAGGTATAAACTTCCCTGATACAAAGTAATTCTTTATTGAGCTGCTCCACATCAAACAATTCTAGTAATAATTCAATGTAAAAATCCCTGCCACACATTTATTAAGGCACACGTAAATCATTAATGCGTGTTAATGTTGATTTTGCAGAAATAAAAAGTTCTTCAAATTTTTACTCCTATAACATTCAAAATACATAGATTTCTAGATTTTTTATGTAGAGCATTCTTTCTAAATTAACAGGCTTCATGTTTCCACATTTATTTATGCTGAGAAAGGAAGGAGAACCTGTTTCCAAGCTATGCCATCAGATCCTTCATGTGCACAGATAAATTGTAAAAATGTTTTTATAGTGTCAAACTCTCTACTTCTGTTATTTTTAAACATTCAGTAAGTAAGGTAAGAAAAACATTCTGGACTGCATGAGGAAACCCACTGCTCTGAGGTATCCTTTCTCAAACGTCATGAACACGGTAAGACAAAAGAAATCCAAAATCTCTTGCAGACAGACAACATCACGCATTTCTAGTGGGTCTTAAAAATAACTTGTGTTTGAGTCAATACATTGTTTTCATAGAATATTTTGAAAAGGAGAAAAGAACATTTATTGTTATGTTTCTACAACATGCAACTGCAGTGCTGCAGCAGAGATATATACCATCAATGCAAGTTACTATTATACTATTTCTATTATCCTTGATAAACAATCAGTAGATCAATGCATTCTTGAATTTTGCAATAAATTAGAGCTGAGTTCCTTATGATTATCAGTGTTATAGAATCTGTAATTCCGCAAGAACTGCAGAGCACACCACAAGATAATGTGATACCATGTCACTTTTGTCATAGAGCCACAACCTTTAATGTTTATGCAACAGAAGGCCGGTGCCATGATAAAAGGTTAAATTAACAGATAACACACAGGAGCCATAGATCATGTGTAAGTATGGTTCATCCTCCCTTCAAAGCTCACACTGACCACTGGAAAAAAAGAACATGATGGACAACAGTTCAGGTCAGGTCAAGTTTATTTGTAAAGCCATTAATCACAGCTCCAGTGTCAGCAGGTTTCACAAAGCACATATAGTGGAACTATAAATGAAAACTACACCTCTCAACCTTTGACCTGTAATTAAATCAAGGTCAAAGTCACAGAACACGTAATGAGAAAAATGTGAAAGGAATCTAAAGGCCTCACAAACAGCGCTCCTCCTTTCAGGGCAATGAGAGACATGTAATTGCTGCAAGAACTGGTAAACAAAGATGAAATATTGATCAGCAAAGACAACAGTACAGAAGGTGCTATGTGAAAGCAGGAAGCTGCTTGGGTGTTTATGTGGCATCAGCGTCCTACTCATCAATGCCATCATAGGAACAGTATATAGTCCAAGGGGTCAGGGCCCCCTCAGTCATCCTGGATGATAACTATCAAAGGTGTCATCTGTGGATTTGGAAGGTAGGAGCTGTACAAAGCTAAAATTAAATGCATGAAGAAGACAGCTCTCCTATTGGGAATTAAAGCAGAACAGTTAGTCTTATTTATTATTACTTTTTTGTGTTTGTCAGTCTGTCTGTATTATTACTCAGAACATTATGAACACATTTTAATGAAATATTTTCAAGTTTCTCCAGTGACCTGCAAGCAGAAAAGGTAGCTGCAGATGAGGCGATTATGGTCATCTCCTTTTTAAGAAAAAGGCTAGATGGATGAATGGATGGATGGATAGATGGATGAATGGATGGATGGATGGATGGATGGATGGATGGATGGATGGATGGATGGATCAATGGATCGATCTACTGCCGTGATGAAGATATGCTCTGACTGCTCTCAAGTAAATTATGTCATTTAAATATTTACCTTTTTCAATGATTTACATTCAGCTCAATTCTTTAGATTTCAGCTCCAAGTTTTTATTTTATTCTGCTGATATCTTAGGTTACTTTGCACAAGGCATTTTGCATACAGCCCTAACCTTAACCCTAACCCTAACGCTAACCCTAACCTAAGACTCAATTGAAGTGAACAAACTGAAAGGGCAGTAAAAGACAGCCATCTATTAAACAAACCCCTGACAGTTTTATGGAACATGTTTATGCACTCCAAAATACTCCTCCAAATGATTAAGGTAATTTTATTTCAGATATTTAACAATCATTACTGTCTTGATACTATTGGGAGGACAGAGTTTCTTGGTGACTTTATCAAAAAGAAACCTTTTTTTAGACCAATGGATGATATTTTCTTTTCGCAAACTGATTTTTTTTTTCCTGCCTTGAGGAGAATTGTTTTGACAAAAACATTTCTAGAAGAAGAATTTTAAATTTACAAAATCCAGGCCAGCGATTCATGAAATGCAGCTTTGATTTTGATCAAACACATCTCTACTGGCCCATATTTCAGTCCCAGCCCACCGTAAATCACTGATGATGCAAGGAGGGAAAGCAGATGGATGAAGAATCAAAGTAAAGGTCTCCTGTTGCCTTGACTGACTTTGTTACATGCAACTAATAACATATACAAAGACTAAATCACAGACAAATGGTTCATATATTTATGAAGCCTATAAGAACAATGTCACATACACGATGTATTTTATATTTAAATGTGCTAATTATGAAACATAGAAAGGAATAGTGAAACAGACAATGGAACTAGGTTCTCCATGAAGTGCAGGTTTAATGTTGATCATTTCTACCTCAGTAATACCTTGAGCACCTAAGAATTGCCCATAGATATATTTATATTATGAAAGAGCAGTAAGTGTGATATTAGATTTTTATTTGATAGAGCTAATAAACTACAGCCACAACTTCTCTTTGCAAAACTGTCGTGTAGACATAAAATTTTGCTCTGGTCCACGTTTTTCATATTAAAATGAATTTGGCCTCTGGCAGTTTGTATCCTCCAGTACTGCTGAATTCACATTAGAGTTGCAACATCAGACAGTGTAATAATAAAATGAAAGCAGACTAAAGGTCATCAAGCTTCATCTGAAAGTGTCTTTCTGCAGCTTTTGATTTAAATCATCTTTCAAATCAATACGAAAACAAGTTTGTCAATTGAGGAATTTTTAAGCTTTGACAGCTTTTGAATGTGACCTTGTTTTTTTGCCAATTCCCCCTTACAGTGCACTGTCTTTCGGAGATATAAATGACCTTTTAGAATGTCAGAATCAAAACACTGAAGTGAATCCTTAATTTCTCACGATACAACTGCACTTTTACCATTTTGAATGCCTGAAAGATAGTGGAATAAACATATTGAAATCATTCTTTTGAATCCTTACATTCTTAAAAATATGAGTCTAGATTAAAGAGAAAACAAAACCACCTTGTGAAGCCAGGTTGTGGGGGAGTTGGATGCCTAGTGTGGTGCTCTTTGCGTTGTTTCATGTCGCTGCCTGGGCGCTCCCGAGCGTATAGCGGTGTTTGGTGTGCACTCATGGCTTTGGCACATATCATCGGTTAGTAACTATGGAGAAGGTGGGCGTGGGAGGTATGGTTGGGATCTCTGTGTGTCTGTTCTGTGTGAAAGACCGAGAGAGCGATAACAAGAAATAGTGAAGGACTTTATGTGAAGCATTTGATGCCAGGGGAAACGTTTTGGACCGTGGGAGTTTTCCTCAGGATGTCAGGCACATGTGTTCGAGCAGAGGGGTGATGGTTGAAGCATGGTCCAAAGGGTTGCCAGTTGAGGAAGGTCTGGTGCGGGATGTGGGATGTACATGACTATGTGGGTGGATATTGGGTTGTTCTATTACTATTTCAGGATTGCTGTTTAAATGCCTGACAGCTATTGCAGCTGAACAGCTGCATGCTTGAATACCCCACTGTAAGTTTCATCAGCACGGCACACGGTGCATTTATTAAAAGCCATGGGACTTTGTCCTGGAATGAAACCACTTCTGTTCAAACACTGCAGCACGTTCTTTCCAGAAACATCTCTATCACTCTCACTCTGTGCCCTCCCTTTCTCTCTTTCACTGTCTATAATGTGCCTCAACTCCATATCAAAATTTAATAGCCGCATAAAATTTTGATGGTGAGTGATGGGCAACAGAAATGGACAAAAAGGAAAAAGATGAGCCTCTCTTGGTAAAAATTAACATTTCTCTCCTCTCTCTTCTCTTTGGTCCTTCTCTCTTCCCATATCCAACTCCCTCCACTACATCGCTTCCATCTGCCTTTCCTCTCCTTCTCCTTTGGTCTTAATCCCCCCAACACACACGCACACACACACACACGTACACGTACACACACACACACACACACACACACACACACACACACACACACACACACACCTCTCCTCCTTCCTCCCACTCTGCGCTCCATACGCCAATATCCTCATCTCCCCTCTCATCCCTCCCTTGCTCCCTTCTCCTCTCCAAAACTGTCGCTCTCTCTTTCCCCTCCACAGGCACCACTAGTCGACGCTGCTCTTTGGATCACCGTGGAATGGCCTTCTGGGAGCAGCCAAGCTATGCTCGATGCATAACAAATGAATTCAGATACTTGCAGCAATCAGTAGGTGCAAAGTCAGCTTCCTCTCAGAGCCTCTGTTTCCAATCCATCATAAATTACCTCCTCAGTGATCCCCTTACCACACACACACCCACACACACACACACACACACACACACACACACACATACACACACACACACACACACACACACACATACACACACATACTGTACACACACACACATGCACACAATATAGTCAAAGATTAATCAATGTAAATGTAGTAATTTTAATAATTGTCATAAATTTATTTAACAATGGTTTATTGCAATTTTTATGAATTTGTTAATGCCTATATAAGAACCGACATTGTTTGCAAATCAGTACCCCTTAAAAATACATTTTAGAGGACCAACTCATTGAAGGATGACGACCTTTGTCTGGGAAAAATTAGACTAAACCAAACAAAGTGTTGTGAACTTAATCATTTTTTTTAGTCCTGTCAAGTATAGTAAAACATCTCACACACAAACAGCTGAGCTTTTGTGTTTGATGATAGCTTCTTCACTAGACTGCATCATTTTAATAATCCTCCATCACATTTAAAAATGAAATGTCTGAAAAGCTGAGATAGCACATACAGCTCTGCACCTGTGAATGTGTATTTATGGACATAAACCCCGTGTAATAATGTGAAATGTCATTCCGCCATGCAATTTCTGCCTAAAAGTGTGTCTTCTGCTCCAGTTAACTCCTTTATTCATATCGGCTCATTTCAAAACATCTGTGAGGCAGATTACATTTCAGCCTGCATTAGATATAAGTGTCATATATAGGACCTCAGAGAGTGGAGTCTTTATTCAGATGTTTTCCGTAACAGTGAGGCCAAGAAGTGTAGCTTTGTGTGAATCTCAAGGACACAGATGCCTCAAGTCTTGCCTTCTCCTGTTTTTGGAGGTTCACGGGCACCTTGCAAAGGGCCAGAGGATGTTGGCTGGGGATGGAATGTCCCAGGTGACAAAGAACCTACTTGACCTCACCCAGAGGAGGAACTTCTATGCTGGCGACTTGCTGTCTTCTGTGGAGATCCTTCGCAATGTTACAGAGACCTTCAAGAGAGCCAGCTATGAGCCATCGTCAGATGACGTTCAGGTAAACAAATAGAGGATTTATCCTAGATTACTGAATTCATAGTAATTCATATCTGTCTATCAGGAATGAGTAATTTGTTGGATGAGTTAAAAAAGCACATCTGACACCGATAAAGGCTCAGTTGTATAAAGAGATCTTTTTCACATCCTAAACTGTTTCATCTCATCGTGTTGGGGTCGACCTCAGTCTTGATACTCTTTATGTCAATAGGATGATGGAGATTATAGCTAAAGCTCCGCCTCCATCAGCAATAAGATAATTTATGTCCTCAGAGCTGTGTCACTTTCAAAGACACCCTTCTAGACCTCTTTCTGCATGCAGCTCCTGCAAGTGCTCCCAAAGTGAGCATTATATGTTGTGAGTAAGATGTGTCTCACACCTCCTGTTTTGTCGTTTGTTTGTTTTAGAATGAAGCTAAATAGAGAGGGAATAAATGTTACTCCCTATTTAATGCTAACAGCAAAGCAGGTTTTAAGCAAGCCTGTGTTGAAAGCCTGATGGTCTGCTGTGGTCTGCTGACAAACTTGTTACCTTACTTGTTACCTTATTTTGATGTCATTTAATGTAAAGATGTACTTAATTGGAGTACAATATGCATTAACATCAGTCAAATCACAAAGTGCTGTTTGGTGGGAAGAATGTGAAAATCAACCAGTACCTCTGGGACTAAATTTAGAAGAATACTTCAAGGTTGAATGTAGGTAATTAAATCCCACAAATGTTAAACTCACTTAATTACACACTTCCACGGTGAAGTATTTGTATCATAAAATGTAAAGGAAATTTTCCACGCATTTATCAACAGTTTCCAGCTATACAGTCTTCTTCTAATATTCTGTGGAAATGAAACCCAAAATTGCTGGACATGGATGGGCAATCCATGGCCCATTCAACCATTTTCCTATAATAGAGAATCTATGAGATGAGGAAAGCATTCTGTCTCTGGTTATGGTGAGAGCTCTATAGTGTGTGTGGGCAGACAGCAGAGCAGTCACACAGCCCACCCCCTCCGTGTGTCTCTGCGCTAATGCAGTGTTAAAGTGGACACATTACCACCAGAGGGAGCATAAGCATTCAAGTAGAAAACAAGATAGCCCATGTCAAAAGAGAGTGAGCCACTCCCTCAGGCACATTGTAGACCAGAAGAAATAACAGGCTAAAGATCAGACAAGGGGTTCCATTACTTCTGCAGGCATGCACCTCGAGCATACCCTGCTCTCCGCTGCAGGAGACGAGCGTACGCACAGCTGCTCAAAAATTCCCTTTTATCTTATTTCAGATTGCAGCTGATGCTTCTTTCCTCCAGCATTAGATGTTTGTTGCATGCTGCAGGGACGTTAAAGGTGTATTTACATCAGAGCCAATCAGATTATCTCTGATGCTTTACCATCATTGTTTCAGCGGCAAATATCCCAGATTCTTCTCAATCCTCTTCTCTGCACACAAGTTCATTCTGAGTGCATGGTGTTTATAGGTCATGATTTGAAATTAATCTTTCTGCAGTGTCTGTGATACTACTGTGTGTGGGAGCATTATTGTTTTATCTTTCATCATGTCTACAGAACTTCTTTCAAATCATCAGCAACCTCTTGGAGGAGGAAAATAAGGAAAAATGGGAAGATGCTCAAAAGGTAAGCATGAAGCTGTACACTTGATGAATAATTCATCTTGCTGCACTTTGCAGTGTTACACATCTCAAAAATGAAAACAGCCTGTTTCTCTATTTGAACAGCAGAAATGAGGAAAAGTCAGGTGAGTGTGGTGGTAATGTTAAACAAATACAGGTGCGACATCTGGCCTCATTTGGTAAGCTTGTCCTCGGAGCTCCACTTGGTGGCAGCAGTGCTGCCATAGAGACATTTCAAACACTGCAGGCCTCATTCCTGCTGTACACATATTTTTTTCACACCATGGGTGCAGATCATGGCAACCAATGTTTGGACATATCGTCACTTGAACCACAGCTAATGGCGTTGTGTCAAACTCATTTTCACCAGGGGCCACATCAGCATAATGGCTATCCTCCAAGGGCCAGATGTAACTTACAAGTGAAATGTAATGTAATGTAAATTAAACTCAACTACTCCTTAATGCTAAATAACTCTGAATTTATTACTTATTCAAGTTACAAACATTCCAGTAGCACAGAAAAAAATGTTTGTTTGTTGCTCTGTTATAAGATAAATTCTTTTAATTTGTCAGGTTATGAAACCCACAGAATTCAATGAAGGACTAAACTATCCAAGTGAATGAAAGAAAAATAACATCAAACATAAGCTAGGCCATTAACTTTGTTCATCACATTTTTGTCAGAGTTAAAATGGGCTTAATTACTGCATTGTGAGAAATGTAGCTTGTGATCAAAAAACTCTTTTGACCTATTTATTGTCAGACACTCTGACCTTATATGCTTAGGCGGGCCACATAAAATGATGTGGCGGGTCACATTTGGCCCCCTGGTCCTGAGTTTCACACATGTGCTGTAAGATGTTTCCATCATATAGAAAAGCAGTATGGTATGTGGGTGTAGCAGAATGCAGTGCTGCTTCGGCGAGCTGCAGATTGAATATGATAGACACATTGTTGTACGTGTTTAACCACAGAGTCTGGCGTCTGGATGCCATCTGACAGTCACGTCCGTTGGCATGAGACGCTTGTTTCCAAGACTGTCACTGGTGTCTGAGACAGTTCAAACCTTGACGTCACAAACATCCGCATTGAGGTACAATTTGCGATCACTGTATATCCGCAAAGGGCATCTGCTCTCCTGTCACCTTCACTGGCAAATTGACTAAAATTAGGTATCTTCTCCCCTGATGTATGACTAAGGCAGCCTCTTAGAGTCAATTCAATCTTTTTTTTTCTGTTTGTTTCTCCAAGCGTGACTTAGGTAAGATTGAAGGGGGAATACAGACAGTTCAGACTGTGTCACCAGTGCCAGTCCTGTGTGTCTCTATCAGTAGTAATTAGGTGTTTACTCACTGCAGCTTTAGTTTGCCAGGCCCCAAAGGTACATGGTGGGTGAGCTCACAAATGAGAAGTTCCCTAAGAAACAGAGAGACAGACATATTAGGGGAAAAAAGAATAGGAAAAGTTCCATCTGTGATTGAACAAAAGAGATATGAAGAGAAATGAGGAAGAGATGTTAAATTATTTCTACAGTTAGTAATGTCCCCGTCCAAGGAATGCTTCAGATTTGGCACAAATGCAAGAGGACATTGGCCAAGCAACATCATCTGACTTGACAGTTATCAATTTTCTCACTTCCTTCCTTCTCTTGCTTTAATGAGCTGAGTTTTACACAGCACCCACACAGTGTGTGCTGTGGACATTGAAAACTCTCACATGAAACACCTCACTGTGAGGTTTTTGTTGGCTCTGTTCAGAGATCACTATATATTCACCTCCTGTCACTGTTACCATGGCAAGGAAAGGAAGAGCTCTGTCTACAGGAGCTCGACTGCAGCCATTTCCCTGCACTGCCTTCACATCTCACGGTTGCCATGGAGACCAGCCGTATGAGCATGACTGCACTGTGCGTCAGATATGCCGGAAGGGGCGACGTGATGTGCTTTTTCTCCCCCACTTTGTCTTTCACTCTGCTGTGTCAGAGGCTCTCAACTTCAACACAACTGAACTGCTCGCCAGGCTAAGCAGCATCACATGTGGAGGATCGTGCAAGTAATCAGAACAAAAGGTGTCAACGGGGAGGGAAAAGCCCACCTCAGGTGTTTGTTGAATATTAAAAGTGAGGTGCTAATTGCTTGGTGTCACTCGAAGGTCTTTCTGATTGTCTGACAGGACTGTTCTGTGTTCACACATATCTTTAAGTCTTGCTTTGTGTTACATGACTCATTTCTCTGGTACAGCTACACAACCGTACAGTCAGTATTCACTCTATCGCAATGAAAGGGCAAAACTTCTCGACCCCAAATCAAAAGCATCTTATTAGATTTGACCCATCACCAGTAGATTGGCAGCCAGCACCGCTGTCCAGTCTTTTGAAGGTCACTTATTGGATTAGCATTTCTTTGATTTATCGACTTGGAGGAAAGAGCTGACCAGACCGGTAGCATGGCTGGATGAGCCAGGGAGCTGTAAACGATGCTGAATTCCTTGTTCGGCATTCTCTCACTGAACACTGTTGTCTGTGAAGCATCAGTTCAGCTCAGGCAATCACCCTTGACTTGGCAGAGCTTTTCAGAGGAGAAACTGGTTATGTAGGCTGTAGATGCAGCTCTGATCCTGGTTCAGTTCTGGCTTCCACTATGACCAATTATTTCACATCTTGGAAAAGTAAGCAAAAATTTATATGCAAGAAAAATGGTAGAATTGTTTCGTTGAAGGTCGTAAAATTCTCTACAAAAAAGTTTTGAAATCAAAATAGTTGAATCAAAAAATTACTTTCTTCTTCCAACAAATCCCTCCTAGTTTCCCAAAGTTTCCCAAATGTGCTTTACTTTTTGCTTCACTACCTGTGTGCAGCAGACACCTCAAATTTTCATAATAAAATTATTAATATCTGTTACATCGTCCAAGCTTAACTATGATGATGATCTTCATTTCTTGCCTGGATTTGTGACCTGCTTTCTTGTATTTGCCTTTTTGTACTGTTCATTTCAATCAATCTGTTGATACCAACTAAAGCTGTGTAAACAAAAATGACTTCTTGTGTTTCTATCTTGTTTAGATCTATCCTGGAGCAGTGGAACTCATGCAGGTCATAGAAGAATTCATCCACATTGTAGGATTGGGCATGAAGGATTTCCACAATGCCTATTTGATGACTGGGAACCTGGGTAAGAATCAGCCCCCTTTTTCCTCCAGCTGCTTGACATAAATAAATGATCCCTGTGCTCTGCTGACTCCTGGTGTCAATTTCTCCACCTTAATTAAGTCAGGATAAATGCATGGTGAGGTTGGGGAGTAAAATTACTGCAAATCAATAATGTTGATTAAAACTGAGCTTGTGGTCTTAATGTGTTACATTTCTATGAAAACACTTAAGACTCAATCCAGAGTAAGCAGCGGCAGCATGGGAACCCCGATGACGGGAGAGCTGCTCTTTAACTGGAGCTGTAAACTGACTCCCTTAAGATATTGGTGTAGTCCTCTGGTACGACTAGCTGTATTTCTTTTTAAGCAACCACTTCATGGCATTTAATCACCAAACTGTTATTGGTTTCACTGTTTGTTTTTGTTTTTTGCAGTAATCAAATATAATATTTTCAATATACTTGAAAATGAAACCATTCTGCCCAATGCTGCACTCAAATACGTTCCTTTGAGAAAATCCTGATTAGCAGAGTATACCCTGAGGGGCGTTTAGTAGAAGTGAAGCAGCATAAAAAAGATTGTTTATCATTTATTAGCGAGATTAGCACTTAAAAAAATATGGTGTGGGAGTGTCTGATAAAAGGCTACGAGATTTAAAGTGTAATTACATGTTATTCTTTGCAACTGTAACAAACTTGCTAGCATTACTTTCTGCGCCACTGATCACAGTCCAGATTAGATGTCTTCCTCCTTGGACCACAAAAAAAAAAGTCTGCACATGATGAGTGTTCTTCTTCCCTAATGTTCTCATCAGTTGTTTTTGCTCCTGTTGCATAGCCTCCTCTTGGATGATCTAAGGTCTCTGTGGCATTTCATTTCTTACTCAGCCATAAATGGTGTCTTGCTGGAATGGAATAATAGAATTGCATTTGTGATTTATTCATGAAAGTGAAGTGAACACATACCAATGTGCTGGTTGACAATTCCTCGGGAGAAGTGAGGTTTCTTCCTCATTCTCACTCATTCTGTATTCACCACAATAGCTAACATTTGACCCACTTCCAGCAAACACTCATACTCAGTGTCTCTTTATAGTATATTATTTCCATAATGATGAATAGGTTGCCCCCAAGAGTAGCATAACAAACATGGTACAACGTATGCACCCGTCAGAAAGCAGTCACGAAACACTGCGAGAAACAAATTAGGCAATGGACTCTTGGAAATGAGGCTTGGATGCATTTCATTATGAGGATCGCTAATGACTTATTTCTCATGTGAGAATATTCCAGCGTCCTACTACTTCATACATCTTCCAATTTGGCTTAATGGCTATCGTCCAATCTAATTTCATTGCCTCCTCTTTGTGCCCGAAGAAGCATTAAGACATGACCCCTGCTTCATACACAATAGGCAATCTCTTCTATGAAACTGACTAAATTGAGGGTGTTAAGTGTTTCATCTGGTTTCATACAAAGTCCTTGAACAGCAGCGTGTATTTCTCAGCTAAGTTTCATTTATCAGACATGATATGACACAAAATCATCCAATAAACATGGACCGATGATGTAATTCATCACTGTTCAGTATTAAGGGACAATGAGGTCCTCCTACTGAGGGTCCATTTTCGAATGACTACACTGACATAATTGCATGTGTTTTTTTACCTCTGAATATCACATCTATTTTACATCTGATTGTTTTCCAAGCATACTACTATTTGTCATAATAAATAACGTGTTTAGGCCCATTAGTTTTGTTGAACTGAAATCAGGGAATCATGGAGGCTTAACTTGACATACAGTAAGTGGTGCATTACAGTGTTGCTAATGTCTGTGCTTATTGCATTAAATGGCATCATGTCATGGAGTATGGCATCCAACTGAAAAATCAATTCATCTGGAAAATGTTTTGGACACTATTTATTAACACTGTTAATTGTTTTTTTCTTAGTTATTGCATAAATACAAGCAGACATGATGATTTACTTTGGCAATCCAAGGTCTCTGCCTTAATAAGGAAGCTACACACAAATCACGGCCATATAAAGTGAATCTAACTGTGGTTCCATGTTAACATAAGAAGCAGGGGCAAATAACAATTGAAAAATTAAAGTTGTTTTTGATACTTTAATGAAATAATTATAGGCAGTGTAAGTGCTGATCATAATGTAGCTGGATCACCATATTAAGCTCACAGATAATATTGACTGACTGCTAAGAAATTAAAAACCAAACTTAAGAGAAAGACAAAAAGATTTCACTTATGTTTGACTTTCCATTCATTCAGCAAAGATTCCTAATCAAACAATGTGAATGCTGGCACCTCTACATCTATGGATTAATAATTTGTTAGATATAATGAAATTACTTGTCTTTTATAATTCCCTGCACTAAATATGAATCTGGCGTTCAAACTCAGAGCGCATCAAAGACCGGGGATCTTTTGATAATAAGTAGTTTTAAGTTGTCCTTTTTTCTTCTCCCAGATATCGAGTAGTGACAGAAGTCTTCCTCATTACTGCATATACCTTGTTAATGAATTTCAGCCACCTTGACTCATCAGTTTTATTAATAAAGCCAGTAGACAGTCCTTTATAATTCATATGAAAAACTCAAAAGTGACCAAATTATTCATTTTAGGAGATTACAGCTTTGAAAATCCTTCTTAGTTCCTGTCTTTTATACCTTGGTACCTTGTGTCCTTTACATTTCTATTCACAATTGAAATTAAATAGAAATTTCATTCTTTTTATTTATGCGCTTTTTTAATGTTATACTTGAGAATTTTATGAGAATGTGTGTGAGGACATATGAATGCAGGAAATGCAGTTTGATCCTCATTCAAGTGATGCAGGACAATGAAAAGCAGATTCCTGAGCCAGCTTCCTGGAAACTCTTAGCACTCAGGGGCCATTTGGCTTTTGACCGTTTATCTGAAGATGTGGCAGTAATGAGCTGCCTCCGGCTAGAATACCCAGAAGCCCACTGACTGCTGCTTGAAAAGTATAAAGAAGTTCAGGGAATTTGTTTCAACCTAAGAACTCCTTTACTTTTTGCAGTAAAAGTCAAAAAAATTTTCCATTAAAATACAAAAATCTGACTCAGAGGCATTTGCAATTATATGAAAGGTGCATCAATCAAACAACATTGTGCCACCTATTTAGAAAAATATACCAAACTGTATCTTGAAAATAAACAAGCAGGACATGTAACATCTTTACATGGTAATCATTTCACTGTTGATCACCGGCTGTAGACATTCTGTTGGGTTCTGTTGCCTATTGGGACAGGATAGGATGGCAGCGCATGCACACGCAGCAGCTCCTCTCTCTCCCGCTAGAGCGGTTCTTTTGTGTTTTTTTACTGCCTGTGGGTCTGAGAGGACTCTAATTTCATCTGTGATGTACGTCGTGCATATGGTACATTTGACAATAAAGTTGACTATGACTATGACTATAGACACTCAATAGTTTCAGCTCACACAGTAGTGCTTGGATGGCCAAGTAACCCTTTTGATTAAAGGAAGGGAAAGTTTTGTGGATTCTTTGGTGGAAGCCAAGTGGAGAGCATTTGGCTGAGTAAGATATTGCGGCATCAATTTGTCACTAATTTATGGCAGCCTCTTGACACCTAGATAAATACTGGCTCTCATCGGTGCATCGTCCTCTGTCCTCCTACTTTTAGTCAAATAACCTTGATTGCAAAATGCTCTCTACTCTGGTAGCTTATTCTCTCCTCTTGCAAGCAAAAGCTTTGAGGACAAAGTGAAGCACAGGACATGGTAGAAAATTAAACATAGCATTGAAGGTGAAATCCATCATATGTGTTTGAGCATTTTATTCTGGCTATCTGTTCTGGAGCTCTGCTTCACAGTTGAGAGAATTATTAGATGTTAAATAATGTAAATAGCAATTAGACACAAACAATGGCTACAAATAGTCTAATTTATTTCTATGTATTTTGACTTAATGCTGAAGCTCAGAAGTAATGAGCAATGCTATAATTCCTTCATGAAAATGAGATATGCAGAATGCACTGAGTCGATGTTCAGAAGCATCACACTCCTAAATATCACTTTATTTATGCTGCTTAAACCCCCATTTACCTGCAGAATTAGCCATAAATCTGGGAGTCTCGTTAGAACCCTGTTGTGCTTCACAGTGTGCCCCTTGACTAAAACCCCCTACACAAAGGCTCACACAAACGACATTCCTAACAAACTCCTCCTTCAAGATAACTCCTACTCCATTTATCTTCCCATCTACACCATGATAGAACAACTTGAACCCTGCTCCTAAACTTCTAGCCTTGCTACCTTTCCACCTGGTCTCCTGGAAACACAGTATGTCTACCTTCCTCCTCTGCATCATGTCGACCAACTCTCTACCTTTTCCTGTCATAGTTCCAACATTCAACGTCCCTACTCTCAGTCCTATACTCTTGGCGCTCCTCTTCTCTTTCTTCGTGCAAACGCACTTTCCTCCTCTCCTTCTTCGACCAACAGTAATCCAATTTCCACCGACGCCCTGTAGGTCAACAGCGCCGATGGCGGTCGTTGTTAACCCGGGCCTCGACCGATCCGGTATGGAAGTCATAGGTTTGATTCGCATATTTGATTTGGCAAATGTTTTACGCCGGATGCCTTTCCTGATGCAACCCTCTGTATTTATCCGGGCTTGGGACCGGCACAATAAGACACTGGCTTGTGCCCTCTTGCGGCTACATTACACAAAGGCTCACACAGAAACACAAATATACACACTCCTACTGCTTCTGTTCCCAACATCTGGTTTTATGAACAGGCCTCTTTGCAAATTCTGGGTCTCATGATTCTCTGTGATTTCATGCCTGCTGCTGGATCATCCCAAACACATGGACACACCTTCTGTTGCCTATTCCACTCAAAATGTAGCATCCAGCCATGATTCAAATTGTGTTATTGGAAGAGCACAAGGAACAATAGAGCTTTTGCATCAATGGTAGGATTAGCCTCAGATTCCTCTCTGAAATGCCGCCTGACTGGAAGAAAATGTGATACCAGGTAGAGAACAGAACATTTTTATCCTACCCTTGTAATGCTGAGTCCCCCTTAGTTGAGCCTGGGAATACTCCTTGTTGTTGTCACAGTAAATGCATGAACCAGCCTTTTAAAGCACCTCGGTGGAATTATTAAAGAGCTCACTTGTCAACACATTGTTAGGTACCAGGCGTGGGGCTATTTAAATCTGTAGATGAATGCATTTAAAAAAAAAAAAAAAAAAAGTCTTTCTGTGGTCTGAGGATTTTTTAGATTTCTGTTTGGGCTACAATTTTATATTTCAAACAGTCACGTGTGTTCGGCTGTGATCTGAGAACATGAAATCATTTACGGGTAATTAGAAGTTATATTTAGCATCTGGTTGGTTTAGCTTAGCATCAAAAACAGTGGAGTTAGCGAGAATCTGTGACATAACAACCCAGTACACGACCCTGTTAAGAAAGGACAGGAAAATTGTGTGACATGCAAACTCATAAATACTCCAAACTGTATTGAATGTCACTAATTCTTCTCTGATCTGTGTGTTTGAATTCTGCAGTGGCCAGCATTCAGAGGCTTCCAGCAGTGTCTGTAATGACTGACATCAACTTCCCCATGAAGGGTCGTAAAGGCATGGTCGACTGGGCCAGGAACTCTGAAGATAAAGTGGTCATTCCAAAGGGCCTCTTTGTTTCCCAGTCGACAGGTAGGTGGCCAAATACAGGATGTTTTATGTAGCCAACGCATCAGTTCACGTACGCATTATTCATGTACAAAATGTTTACTTCTCTATAGAACATACATTAACTTTAATACTCTCTGAAGAGGAATCTCTGGTGAAATGTGGGATTAATGCATAGTGGCCATGCTGGATTGAACTGAATTGCCCTCATGGGATCAATAACTTAAATAAGTCTGAATTTGAATTCACAGGCTACTGTTGAGGAATAGCAAAAAATATTTTGACATCTCAGCTGCATGATTTTAGTAAAATTCCTTTGTCAAAAAATAAATAATAAACCTGTAAATGCACAAGTCCTATCCAGAGCATCTTTGTTTCTGATAACGCTACCAACCTTTAAACAAAGACAGACTTGTAGCCTGTTCAGCTGTTGACTTTTCTGTTGACTCAGTACTTGTAACGTCTATTCAAACAGTGGTCGTCATAACTGTACATCACAAAACAGAGCCAGATAATTTGGTTAATTGGTGTAATCAGTCTTATCTGGAACAAATCAAAGATGACATAACAATTGATTGGGAAACTGTTCGGCGTGTCTAATCCTAGTCACTCTAATTTAGATAGTGTAGACAGGAGCTGATCCTATTGTAGACATAAGTCTGTGCTTTTTGTGAAAGAAATCCTTTTGTTCTCATTTATGATGGTACAAGGTACTCCATCAAACTAGCAGGTTAACTCGAGCCATGTGTTTCTTTGAAGTATGTAATCAAATGGTGTTATTGAAAGGCATTACTGTCATCATTTACTTTTTATCTTCTGTAATAATGTGCTTATACTATGAAAATTAGTAAAAAAAAACAACACACAACTGAAATGTTAGCTTATCTTTCATTTTTCCTTAAAGATATGGAAGGATCACCTGTGTTCATTTTGGGAACTGTGCTCTATAAGACTCTTGGACTCATGCTACCTTCACCAAAGTAAGTGCAACACACCTCCTTGTCCATATCTCCTACTCTGCTGGCAAGAGGAAATATCAGACAACATTAATCCATTTCAGCAGTCGAAGTGTCGAATTTTTATTCAGATTTATAGATCCACTCTTTAAAACAGGCTATGTCTGACTCAAGTGTCCCTGAGATGTTCCAAATCAAAGACATGACATTTAAAGTTTCAACAGCTGAAAAATAAAAGTAGTTACTTTTTTTCCACTACTTTTGTCATAAATGTTACCACAAGTTAAAGTGGATGTTCTTTATCAAAGCTTTTCCTTATACATCCTCTTACTTTGCCAATGGTGATAACAGATACATTCATTTATTAACCTTAAAGAGAATAAATGTTAACTAATTTATTTAGCAAATGAAATATATTGAAAGTAACACTGAATATGTGGTTAAATAAGGTTGGCAGTGCCAGGAAAAGCTGTAGGATGTTCCATTAAAAAAACAAACAACAAAAAACACCTGGTGACAGAACCCAAAGAATAAGTCTCTGGCTTCAACGCCTAAAGACAGAGTGGTCATTTCAGGACCAGCCAGGCCAGCTGTCACAAGTGGAGATGCACAGGTGGGAATTACTCATACTGGACCAAAGTTCAGCCTCTCCAGATGAACTTAATGGAAACAAACCTTTGAAATGAATACTCTTACTCTTTTCCATTTGCCTAATTATAAGCAAAAAAAAAAAAAATTCACAGAAGAAAACTTTCTTTGCTCCTAAATTTCAGTACTCTATTAATTTCCATATCGAAAGTACTGACTATGACTGTAAGTCACATAATAATATTCTCCACTCAAGAGGTGCAGGTAGTATCACCTCTATTATCCTTTGCAAAGTTGACATTTTTTCCCCACTGGAAAAGTGCTGGGAAATTTCATTTTCCAATGAAAAGAACATTCCGTCAAATATACAATACCTGAAGATGTTGGGTTTTTTTTAAAGAAAAAAAAGGACTTTTGGACCGGATTATAAAACCACAGAATACAAAGAAACATATCATTCAGTTGAATTTTTTGTACTCTTTCTTCAACATCATTGATAAACATCCTGTACTGGCATTTTGATATCTAATTGGCATCATTTTCAATCCTCATGTTATTTATATGCTTTAGTGTTAAATAGAAACTGCATGAGACCAATACACTATCAGGTCAGATAATTTAAAGACATTTACCAAAGTAGGTGAACTTGAATTCAAATATATGCACAATACCCCCAAATTGAGTTTGGATGCAGGTGTTTCTCCTAGATCTCACCTGAGGCTTAAATGGCACATCTGAACTTAAGCCTCAGTGTTTACATTTGCTTGATAGAACAGAAAAAAGACCTCAGGTGTTTGAAGCAAAAGCAAGGCCAAGTCTTTGAACACTGGAAGTGTTGTGTCATGATAATCCTTTCTACCCATGAGCTCCGTTAAACATTCATAGAAATACATTATAGGTTAAAACAGTTAAGCTCATATATTAAACATGAGCCTCTACTTTAGCGTAGTCTTTAAGAGAGTGAACTGATTTTTTTCCCACATTTACTAAATGTGTATTAATCCAAGTAAAGCAACTTAATTGAATCTGCATACCTCTTTTTTAAATTAGGAACCACACGGTTGTGAATTCTAAGGTCATTGCTGTGACTGTAAGACCTGAGCCCAAGGTGACCGAGTCCCTCCTGGAGATTGAACTGGCTCACCTGGCAAATGTAAGCAAGCATCGCCTCTGTCCATGGATATTGCTTTGCCTCAGTTTGTTTTGCTTTGATATGTTCAAATTTCCTTTTTTTAGCTACAGGTAGAGCTTTTGTCTGTTTACTGAATGCCCTATGATCACCAGAACACATCAGCACACGAGCCAACACACAATGGTGGTTAATCAGCTCAGTAATTAGTTAAGATCTGAATTCAGGAGAATGTACAGCTAATTACAGACACACTCCCTTCTCTAATGTAGTGTTTTCTTACTGGGAGGTAAAGTACATGTAAATCTCAACTTTTTTCTCTACCAGTTCACCCCACATGCAGAATGTTTTTGGGTCGTTTTCCAAAAAACACACACAAAAAGACAAGCACGCAGATAACTTCTAATGACTATGGTGATTGTAATGATGCTTGATCCTCTCCCAACATACCAGATAAATATTTTGCTCTTTTCTTCTCTTTCAGGGAACAATGAACCCTTACTGTGCACTGTGGGACAGCAATATAATGTAAGTGGGCATGAATTCTCACTCCACTTTGTGTTTGTCAGGTGTCCTGCATTTATTTACAATTGTTATATAAGATAGCAAGGTAGCATGTCACTTGTTATATAGCTTCACTGCTGGATCTTTGAAATTGGGTTATTGTGCATCTACTTTTCATCCAAAGTAATCAGGAGCATGTGGGCCTGCACACATCTTTGTGAAGACTATGGGTATACCAATAGCACACACAGCAGAATTAGTCAGTGAAACTAAACCTGCAAGGCAAAACTATCTATTAAATCCTTATGATGGAGTAGACACATCACTATGAATATCTTTTGAGATAAACCATGCTCTTTAAAAGCCCAAGTAGGGATGAAAATGTTTTCCATTATACTGTACTTAATATTTAATGTAGACTTTGCTGAGTCTACTTTACCAATGTGTGTTTCACCTAGTGTGTGAGTTGGTCTTGATGTGGCTTTACTGTTGTAAGGGTTCTACCTACTTTTCCGTGGTTCTACCAAGACTTAAGCCTCAGTGTTTACATTGAGACTTGCCAAGACTTGCTAAATGAATGACTCTCTCATGTGTCATAAAGATACTTTTGTAAATTAGTTTTAAACATGATGTTGTATGACACAAGATGTTAAATTAAAAGCTGATTGGCATTTTTTGTTGGCTTGACCAGACTCTGGAAATACAAATTTTACAAGCAAGCCATTATAAATAAGGAGATAAAAAGAGACTAAACAGTCAGCGCCTGAAGAGCATTTGTAACAGATACTCCAGAATTATGTAACAAGTTGGGAAAATGTGAAAAATTATGTGGATATGCAAAACTGAACTGTCATGAAGAAACAAAGCAACAGCACAAAGTAAAGCTTAAACAAAAATCAGTAAAATTTATAAGCACATGTATATCATGAGAATTGTAATAAAAGCTATTGCAGAGGTTGCATTTGACTTAAAGGTGATGTTGCCATTATTCTGTTGCTTATAGATTAACTCACATTATGCTTTTTAAAAATGTTTGGATATGGCTGTACTCTTAAGAGTTGAAGTGGTTTGGAATGTGCAATTGTGATGCTATTTAAGGTTTTTTTTGCTGTCGCCCATATTGGATCATATTTCATCTGCAACAGAATTATTCTTATTACTGTGTAGCATGATGAAGTCAAAGTTTTGGGGAGTTTTCAGCCAACTTTTCATGCCATAATTGTTGTTTTTTCTTCAAATCCTCGTGGCCAACGTTTGAGTTGTATCCATTCAAGGCATTGCCAAGGCATATTCTTCCTTATATTTTTTAAATAGCGTGTGGAGGAACCATACACAGCCACAACAGCCTGGTATCTCCTCCTCATGCTGGTCAGCAGCCTGTTCACACACTGCTGTGGGATGGCATCCCATTCTTCAACCAGCATTTGTCACAAGTCAGCCAACGTGGTTGTTTTTCGGTCAATCTGGCACGAGCAGCACGCCCAATCTGATCCCACAAGTGTTCAATGGAGTTGAGGTCAGGACTGCTGGCAAGCCATTTCATCTCTCCACTCCCAAATTTTGGAGGTAGTCTCTGATAAATCTCACTCTGTGGGGGCAGGTTTTGTCATCTTGGAGAATGGAGTTTGGTCCCAAGTTGTGGATACATGGAA
Organism: Antennarius maculatus; assembly: GCA_013358685.1. Lineage (NCBI taxonomy): Eukaryota > Metazoa > Chordata > Actinopteri > Lophiiformes > Antennariidae > Antennarius > Antennarius maculatus. The sequence continues at coordinate 8,253,631 of CM023616.1, read as the reverse complement.
TTGCCACTGGTTGCAGAATCTCATTTCCATACCTATCTGCATTGAAATTACCTCCAAAGATGACAATTCTTGTTTTTATAGTGAGTGAGATGTCACTCCGCAACCATCACACTGCCTCCACCAAGAGATTTTACTCTGACAATGCAGCAAAGTGCAGCATATTGCAGCATAGTGCAACATAGCATTCTCCACGTCTTCTCTACACTTGACCTTATCATCCAACTGCCATAGACAAAATCTGGACTCATCACAGAACATAATTTGTTGAAGGGTAGCCATGGCAGGCCTCCTGGTTGCCCTATGAGACCGAAGATTGACTGTGTGCAGTGTGTTCTGCATTGTCTGGGCAGAAAGGATTTATCACATTTTTCATGGGTGCACCCAGATACTTAGCTGTGCTGCTCACCCGACAAATGCCTGTTCCTTACAAGTGTAGCATGATTTAAAGGGGGAATAAATAGGCTTTCCAATGATGTAAGATGTATTTCCAAGAAGCATTGTTACACTAAAGAAATAATCTACCAAACATAATATTGGACAGCTTTATTTAGTTCCATACAAGAGCTTTATTACATCCCTTCGAAGCGGCGAAATATTGTAATTGTCAGTGTTTGTGTGTCCGTCCGTCAGTCCGTATGTCCATCTGTCCGTCTGTCTGTCCACCAAATATCTTCACAACCGTTGCAGATAGAAAGATGAAAGAAAAAGCACATTACTTGGGCGGCAAAAGGGATGAAAATGAGATGATGACCTTGACCTTGAGAAAACTAGGTCAAGGTCAAATTTCAACTTTTGTACATTTTTTTGCACATATTTCAGGAACTGGATAAGATAAAAAGATAAAACAAAAGGTGTTATATTCAGGGAGGCAAGGGAATGAAAATTACATCACAACCTTGACCTTGAAAAACTTGGTCAAGGTCAAATTTTCACTTTTGTACCTTTTTAGGTACACATCTTGAAACCGGATGAGATCACAAAACAAAAAGCAACATTTTCAGGAAGCCAGAGGCACAAGAACGTGATGATGCCCTGGACCTTTGGAAAGCTAGGTCAATGTCATAATTGATAGTACAATATAAAATTAATTGCTGCTACTGTTATGAAAGTAGGTAAGGGAAAAAATTTTAATTCAGGGGTGTCGTGGGATTTTGCAGTCTGACTGCCTTGTTGTCATTGTGTTTGACTTACTTTATGACATGCATTGCTAAAACCATGTTTTGCTCATTTCTTTAAAATTAATTTCATTTTTTTAAATTAAAATAGACATCTGCAACTTAAAGTTTTCAGCTTTGCCAAGCTGAGTGAGTACACACTAAAGTTTTGGTATTTAGTTTTGCATGAACAACACATTACCTTACTGTAATTAAATCAATCAATCAATCAATCATAATCAACCATCCAGTATTCCGCTGTCACCAACAGCAGCTCTGTGAAGACCACTTAACTGCTCTTTTAAAATGTGGGAGAAAAGAACACTGGTAACAAATGTGTCACAACACCTCAGTAATGAACCATGACTCATACTGAAATTCTGGTGCAGCTTATTGTTAAGTTCATCACCAGGGAACAAAAGTCTTGCAAAGTCAAATCTAGACAATGTTCAGGAATAAAGACACTTAGCACATGGTATGTAAAACAGCCCTACAGTAATTACATGATGGTTGTGTATTGTGTATTTAGTGTATATTTGAAACTATACATTGCACATGCTTTGGCCTCAGTTCTGCTTCAATTCATTCAACAGCAGATATGGATGAACCAGACCTGGAAAGAACTTTTATGATGCTATTGTTTTTGCTTAGGTTGCTGTGAACAACCTGTCCTCCTATCAAGGTATTTGAGGGCAACTTTTCTATTTTTTGAACCTCAAAGACAAAACTGGGACGACTATGCTGCACTCTCTTCTGTCCTTCATTTTCATATCAGGGCTATTTTTTTCCAGACCCAAACAAGTCATTTTGAACCAAGCACCACTGGATGACTCTGTGGTATGTTGATCTTGTTCATTCAAACAGCGATTCTGTCGTATCACACAATAGCAGCCGCTCAGGAATCATATCATTAAGGAGGTAATTTGCCATCTGTCAGCCATGTTGATTCAAACCAAATGAGAATGCTCACTGTAATAATTAGCACAGGTAAAATGTTGCTCACAAGTAGAGAAGTGTGTCCTCTGTGGTGCTTGTTGCACCAACTCACCATGGTTCAGAACATGAATATAGTCAACTGACTGTGGAGGCAGCTAAAGTAGAAGCTACAGCACCTGAGTCTGAGAGTCTTTTTGTTGATGTTTTTCTTATTGGATAAGCAACAGCGAAACTGAACTTTTTATGTTTATGAAATTATTGCGACTGAGTTATAATCTATGCTTTCTTTCATTTATTTCTATTTTTATAGTTATTTTAAAGCGCAAATTATGCTATGAAAGGTGACATTTTGAACAAATGCTCATTCATTTTTTTCTCAATAAGCCAGAGTGGTTTTTATGTTAGAAGTAGATTTACTTCAGTAATGTACTCAGTTTGGATGATACAACCATTTCTTGTCTGATCTGATCTGATCTGATCTGATCTGAAAGTGCAACTGGAAATTATGGACAAAAATACTTAGATGTAGATTTTTTCTACACATGCTTCTTCCTTGGATCCATTTTCAGTTTCGTAGTTACTCAGCTGGAATTGTTCACTGTATCTTAGGCCTCTCTCTGTTATAACTCATGACTGTCTTCATCATCATTATGCCAGAGAGCATGGACAACAACTGAAAAGTCACAACTAAACTTCCCTTTAATAGATGGTTGATAATTGTTGGTTACATTAAGCAACAAACATCTTCTTCTCCTTTCGGCTTTCCCTTCAGGGGTCGCCACAGCGAATCAGTTGCCTCCATCTAACCCTGTCTTCTGCATCCTCTTCTCTCACACCAACTACCTTCATGTCCTCTTTCACTACATCCATAAACCTCCTCTTTGGTCTTCCTCTGGACCTCCTGCCTGGCAGTTTTAAACTCAGTATCCTTCTACCAATACAGTCACTATCTCACCTCTGGACATGTCCAAACCATCTCCGTCTGGCCTCTCTGACTTTATCTCCCAAACCTCAAACATATGCTGTCCCTCTGATGTACTCATTCCTGATCCTATCCATCCTGGTAACTCCCATAGAGAACCTCTAAGTATATCTTCCATCAGTTTACTAGGAAGCAGATCATCAAAGTCATTACAAAATAGACAGTAGCTCTTTTGTTCCTTAAAACTTTATACAAGATAATTTTCTGAGAAATCTTCATCTAATTTCTAGGGCTGTCACTTTAACGCGTTAATTAGATTAATTAATTACACTGCAAATTAACGCGCTATAAAAATTAACGCAATTAATCGCGAGTGGCAAGTCAATGTGCAATATTTTAAATTTGGCCCATTGAGTGACCCGTAGGCTGCAGTGACGTCACTTGCACTACCTGCGCCAGTAATCAAAAGCAGAGTGACTGACAACAGACGTGACACAGGAGAGCAAGGCAAGCTCACTCGGCCCTTTGGGCTGAAAATTTATTTATAAAAAGAACAAAGACGGGACTATTAACAAAAACACAGTGATTCTGTGCTGCCAATCTGCGCTGTAGACGCCTCTGTCAGTCTGCCCCAGGGCAGCTGTGGCTACACACATAGTTTACCATCACCAAGGTGAATGAGGAGTGAATGAATAATGGATCTGTCTTTGAGTGTCCAGAAAAGCGCTATATAAATCTAATCCATTATTATTATTAATAATAATAATAATAATATAATAATATTATTATTTGTACCTTTTGTAAAATAATTTTCATATCACCGAAGCAGCTCCAGCCTAATGTATTCTTTAAATGCAAAACATGTCAAGGACACAGAGTTGAACGTTAGCTTACACTTTTAAAGGAAAAGCCTGTTGGCATCTTGCTATTTAGTCGCCTTATTTGGAGGCATGTTATACTATTCATTTTGAATTGCTGTATTGAGTCGGCTTTGTATTCATTTTGATTGAGAGTCTGCTTATGTGCCTATTTGAGACTCAGCCTTATTTTATTTCTGAATTTTTTTTTTTTTTTTTAACTATATTCGTATTGCATTTTTGAGAAATGCATCTGGCGTAATTGGTTTGCTGATGTGCTTGGCCTTTTTTCTTTTGAATTTCATTTATAAAGCACACTTAAGCGATAAAAATGTGGATTTCAAATCTTCTCTTCTTGGTGCATTCTATTGATTAGTCATGCACTACAATTTTGTAATGTCCTAGAATTCAAATTCTTTATTTGGGGGCCTTTAGCAGGTATGAGATTAAAATGTGATTAATTAGATTAATTAATCACAAATCCTGTAATTAATTAGATTAATTTTTTTGATCGCCTGACAGCACACTAATTTCATTAGATTAGTCAATATTCTGTCAGAGCTACCATCAAAGATTTGGCTTCACATGAGCCATCAGTCTGAAACCCATTAGATTTTTTGTAATTTGAGAGGTTATTGCATTATAACCCAGAGATGTATGTAATCTACTTCAGCTGACATGCTCAGTGTTCACTTGACTAAAACAAAAGCGAATAGGAGTCAGATGACACATTATACATTCATACAAGTATGACGCACCCAGTATGTTAGTCAAAAATCTGAGGTAACAGAGAACAAATATTTTCTTTTTTATTTAGTCTCAGGTTTGCATGTCCCCAAATGTTAATAGTTCAATTGCATACAACGTTCTTCCTCATATATTTTCGGTGACCAAAGAAGCCTAACATTATTGATTCCCCACCGCTATGCTGTAGAAAAATGCTAAAATGATGCACAATGATTTTAAATTAGTTATATCTGCTGTAGTTTTTAAAGACAAATCTTCAGGGTTCTAATCGACCAATCAGACCAAAAAATCTCCTAGACCAATCTCCGCCCCCACTTCAGCAACAATAGTTCAATATGGACATTACAGTTTTTTTCAGTCGCTAGCAAGTGCTTACCCATACTTCAAATACTTTTTCTAAACTCTTTGCATAAACTCACACCTAGGAAGCACAATTGACCAAATGGTTAATTTTCTTCTCAAAAACAAATTTTGTTAAATAAACACTACCTCTTCATTTCAAAATAGAATACATCTTTTTCTGTACACACACTTTACCAAAACACTGGATATTCGACTCAAAATGAAATGACTGTGTCAAATCATAATGCTTGTTTTCACTTCATAAGGTACATGCAGTCAATCAAAGTACACCAGGTTTCAAAATACTGGGTATTGTTGTCATTATAAAAAGTGCATAGACTTTTATGTTTCAGTTTTACTGGTATTTGCATACAAAATGTACACAAAATGTCTTGGTTGGGAACTTTATGTCCACATGCAATGTTCACATTCAAAAGCATTCCAGTAAAGAGCAAATCAGTTTTTTTCCTTTACAGTTTTTTACAGGAGATACAGTAAAAATACTGTTTACAATATGATAGAAAAGAAAAAGCTTAAAATGAAGAAAATAGCCATGAAACACACAAGAGCATTTTGAACAAAAAAAACCAACAACAGCAAAAAGCCCAGAAAAAAAATGGGGCTGGGGCGCCTATGTAAAAAAACACAAAATTACTGTCTCTAATCTCTACGATCTCTGATATCATCCAAGGCGATGCACCTGGGATAGAACCTCTTGGTATGCCGGATCCACCCTTAGCAATGATCAGCTGTGTGTCAATGGGGGGGGCAGTGACTCAGTGGTAGAGCGGGTCGTCCAATGTTCCAAGATTGGCGGTTTGATTCCCGCTCCCACCCAAAAATACCTGGAGTGTGAGCTGACAGTGGGAGGTGTCAGCTCACTTCCAGAGCACTGCCGAAGCGCCCTTGAGCAAGGCGCCATCACCCTTACAAGTTGCTTATTTGGGCGCACCATGAAGGAGCTGCCCTAAACCCCCTTGAATATGTACAGGACCCCTGTGTGTGTGAGTGTGTGTTCAGGGCCTGTTCACAATAATATATGTATGTATGAATTACTAACACTAGAATGTGCCACTAATTTCCCTTTCGGGATTAATTGGGTATATAAAATTAAAAAAAATAAATAATTAAAACAAAATATTCAATTGTTTTTTTTATCAGCTGCGATATCTTGTTTTTGAACTGATATCATTGCAGAAGCAAAGGTTTTTATACTGTATCTAAGGTTTGGAATATTGTTGTTGCTATTGTGGGATGTTAATTGTAAAAAAAATAATCCGTCATTTTGTTGGGAGGTATAGCTTGTCTGGTAAGAAAATGAAAGCATTGTGGAAATATGTTCATTGACTGCATATTGTGTGAAAACAACATGAAATGTGTGAATGGTATGGCCCCAAAAGACCGATGCTGTGCTAATTGTGTTTAGAGTTTTGAAAATGTGACTGCTGTTTGGACACTTACACTGTTTGAACGCTTATAAGCGACTGAAAAAAACTGTAAAATTTAATCTGGCCTATCAGCCACTCTCTTTCTCGCTGTTTCTTTCTTTTCCTTGACCTGTCTCTATCCCCAGTGTATTTGTTTTTCCTAACCAACGGGTCAAGGTGGATGACCGCCCTCCAGAGCCTGGGTCCCGGAGTTTCTTCCTCAATGAGGGAGTCCCCCGCCACAGTCGATTATGCCTGCTCTGGAGGGCACTGCTGACTTTCTGTCCGTTAAGCAATTTGAAATATCTGCAGATGTGATTAAGCACTATATAAATAAAAGTTGATTGATTAATTATTTGACTATCTTGAAATTTGCGTCAGATTTATATCATTAAATATGAAAAACAATAATAAAATTATACAGATTACTATCACAAAAAATACATTTCACATAGAAATAAGTTATCTAAGACATCAGAAAATATAATTTTTTTTTTTTAATTATTGAAAAGTCCAACCCTCATCAGAGAAGTCACACTTAATGAATCTAAATTCAACTTACTGGTATGGAAAAAAAAAAAAAAAAAAAAAAACCTCCCTAAATATCAAAAGAACACCACCTCAGTAGTTGCTGTGTGTAGAACATTTCTTGAAAAGAAGCACATCAGTTCTTAAGCTGTGCCCCAGGAATGAATGGGCAGACAGATGCGATTGATGGATGGAACGCATTCCTGTATTTCCCTCCTTACCTTGTCATGGCCAACTTATGATGTTCCTCCGTTATGCACAGCTAGATTCAGGCTTGGATAATATTCTTTATTTATTGGTGGGTCATACATTTTGTAAATATGCATTGCGGATCAATATATTTTATGTGTTGACTGTAGGTCTCCTGGGTCATGGAAATACCCTTTATGTTCCTTGATGGTACTATGTGTGATGTCAGTGGTTTTGGTGGAAGTGTGTAATCTCTGAAGGAATCACATCACATAATACAATTACAGATCGGCATTACATGGTGGTTCTTGCCTTTTGGCGTTCCTGTGCAATTAGCTGCTTTAAAATCCTCTGAATCCGTGTAAAGTAGTGGAAAGAGAGCCTGATGAGTGTCTTTCAGACATCGTGGCAGCAGATGTTTTAGTGCCCCCTCTCAGATTATCCAGCAGAGAATTAGTGAGGCTAAACCATTAAACTGAGGAGGACAAGTCTCCTCATTAAATGCTTATGGAACCTGAAACAACTTCACATGAGGATTAACGGCATCTCGATTTTTCTGTCATAGATCTTCATATACCAAAAAGCCGTCTTACTCACTACCGCAGTTATGACACCTCTTTCTAATGTATTTATTCTATGGAATTATTTCCCCTGTGTAAATCACTTTCCGTCCAGTCAGAGGTACTCAAAAAGTAATGTTGTATTGCATTACTTTGGTACTATTGGAAATATTGTAAATTCCTTTAACAGTACAGCATAAACAAAAAGATGATAATTTTTATGGTCCAATATGATCTATTTTCCATGAATGGGAGGTGGGTCACTCTGAATACAATATAAGGATTTTGCATATTTAATAACTAAGTGAGACAAGAGTCTCTATCTCTGAGCCTCTATCACGGCAGCTCATTTCTGGATCATCACCAAACTTGAACAGATTGTTCTTTGGGCCATACCTTATAGTGTTGCTCCAAAACAGCTTATTAATATCACTTCAAACCTTTTTTTTTAGTGATTGTGTTAACAGAGCCATCTAAATGGCAACCGAGAAAAGAAAATGGAAGTATTTTACAATCCGGCTTTCACCAATGACTTCAATCAATAATTAGCACAGCTTACTGGGTGCCACACAGTTAATGAACTGAACTGAAGTATATGACTCATTTTAGTGTGAAAAGCAGTTACCTCATTTTCCAGTTCCCCAAACATCTGGTGATCCTGGATAAGAACCAAACTGCCCACATAATGCTGATGTTAAGCAACAGCAAAAAAAAAAAACCCAAAACATTTAAAAGCAATGCTAAAATGCTACATAATAACTTCAAATCAGTTGCTACATAATGATTTTAAATGACGAAGCTGGAGCATGTGATGCACCCCGAGCTTCCTCATTTTTATATAAGCACTGTCAAAACTTTCCCTTTAGGGCAGCATTCCTAGAGAATTTTTTCACTGTTGCACCACTTGAATATGCACAATCTCAAATTTAAAATGTAACTAACATGTAACTAACACTAGCTTTCACAAACATGGTTATTTGGAGAAAGGGGGTGAATAGAACTTACAATCACTGGGGAGTTTTTGCCTGTGAAGATGTTCACAAGAACTCTACTCTGACAGGGATGCATGAGAAGCAAAAATCGTACTTCCTGGCTGACAACTCTCAGTTGCTCCCTCTGCTTTAAATGAATGAATAAAACATTTCATAATGAATGAACGTACGAACAAATGAATGAATGAATGAAACTACTGAGTACTCTGACAGTGATATCCAAATCTGTCCAAGCCACATCTTGAAATTTTGTTTTTAAACTAGGCAATATTTCTGCCAGTCTGTTTTCTTGGCCTGTGGTTTCACTGGGTGCAGCTTTGTTACATTTCTTGTGGCTGTGGTTATGTTTTAGGTTAGCATGTGTTGGGCTCAGTCCGAGGAGCCCTGAAGTCATGCTCCCACTTACAAAGAGATCTGGTCTCCTATTTAACTTAATACCTGTTCAATCTGTTGACTATCCAAACTGAAACAAAATTTCCTTTTCCCTCAGTTACTCACATGGCAATTAGGAAACCTGATGAATGGTTTTTGATGTGTATGCCAATAATGAGGATACTCACATGAATACATAAATACAACCATGCATAGAAGCATTCGTGCATAGAGACAGACCGCCAGACAGACAGACTGTTTGAATATTCACTGCAAGGGAAACTTGCAGTGAAGCTGCAAGTGAAGCTCTTACTGTTCCACAAAGTAATGTGATGCAATGTGTGCACATGAAACTTTAATTTGGTAGTATTATTCAGTCATGCCTTGAGTCATATGCTGACATCGATACCTGCATAAAGAGTCATGTGAGTCAAATTCTGATGCTGTATGAGGTGGGAAATGATCTGCACTTTCATACTAAGCTTAATTTTATAGACTTTTCATTTGTACTCTTAATGCCACTTAACAAAGCCAGATGGCACCGAAGGGTGAGCCTTTTGAGAAAAGATAGTTATAGAAACTCTAATATACACACAGTGGCTTCACATACTTGCAATTGATCAGAATGAGACTCAGGAATTCAGGCAGGAAGATATTTTGTAGTTTTTAGGTTTGGTTTTGAATGACTATGTCAACACTGCAGGTGCCAAGATAACATACATAACTGCCTGGTTGATCAATTTATTGTTAGATTAAATCATTTCAGAGTTTGCTGGGGACCTCTGCTTGAAAACTGGAATGATTTCTGCACACTACTAAAGGCCATTGACATTGAAAAGAAGTAACCATGTGGGCGATGTTTACAGTAATGATACGCTTCGCTCCAGTGAGGACTCGTGATGGACTGATGAGGACACTAACTGAGCATTAGCTGTCAGCTGGCGGCAAAGCTTTATTTGTGAGTGTGTGAGCGACAAGGCAGGATATGATTTGGAGTCAACGTCATCTGAATCATCAGTTGCAACATGAAATAAATGATTTTGGTTGATTTAATAAATGTATTTATTTGCGAATCTGTTGTAGCAACCTTTGGAAGAGTCATGTTGTCATTTTTTTTCATGATTAAATTAAGAAACAGGCAGTTTGCAACATAGGGTTAGTATGATGTGTCTTGTACCATAAAAATAGGCACTAATTTTCCTTTCATCTTCTCTCAGTTAACACACACATCGTGGCCCACAGGCTGATGTAAATTACCATCATTAAGAGATCCAAGATGGATGGAATAATTTCCCAGCACTGCCTCCACCCTCCTCTGCCAGTCTTTCTGTCAGTTTTTCAAGAACTCAAAAAAATTGCCTAAAATACTCTGTAAGCCCTAGCCCAGAGCCAGGCTAATTTGATGTGGACATGTAATGCATTTAAAGATGTTTTTGTATGGGTTTTCCTGAAAAAAACAAACAAACAAAAAAAACTAAATGATGAACTGAACAGTCTTATATGCAAAGCTGGCTGACATGCATTAGAGAGAAGCGATCATTAACTCTATGCAGCTGCACCCGCTTTATTGTTTGACTTGTAAGTGCACTCTTTGGACATCTGGATAAGTTATGGGTTTAGCATTAAGATTTCAATAGCTGTAGGAACTCAATCTGTCAAAGTCCTGCGAGAAAACATAAACCTAATTGGAGTTTTATGCATCTATCTATCTCAGTTTCAGCAAGGCGAGAGGGTTTAAATGGTCTAAAAGTTTTCTGACTTTTTATTTTGGTCTGCAGTCACTGGTCTGGATGAAATTCTGTCACATATTCCACTCCTTAACGTTTCTGTACGAAGCCATCAATACGTCACAGAAAAGACGGGAAAGTTGTAAACAACGTGTATGTGATGAATGTCACAGAACCATTCTCACTGTGGTTAGCACCGCTAGTGAAACACTCTGGACATTTAATATTCCAAGGCCATCATGGCACGATATGACCTACATACCAAACAGGGAACACATAATTATCTAATCAGGAATCCAGTAAGCTTCCCTTGCTTGTTCCAGAGACACAAAAAGCATCAAACAAATTAAAAGTTAGGCATATTCATAACAAGACACAAGAAATAGATGAGTTGCTCATTGTTTACCCAGCACAAACATCATGACTGGTCTCTGTGTCCTAGTGGAAACAAAAGCTTCAATGTGCTTAAAAAATGTTTCCATAACTTTTCTACTTTGAATTCTAATGCTCCTCATTGCAGTCAAAAATGAACTAGGAGCTTGTGTACTTTCAATATGTTTGTATTTCAGTTCAATTTCAATAGCTGTATTTTTTTGACAAAATTCATTACTTGACTTAATTGTTTACCATGTTACTACATAAAATGTTATGCAACCTGTTGATGAAATAAATGTAATCAAGGTCATTTGTTGATTCTAATTAACCCTGTCAAGATTTTACTTAACATGAGGTCAAAAGGATGGCTAAGAGAAACCAACATTACCATTGTTTTAAAACTGGAAGCTCACATGAAGTTAGATTCTTCTGGCTAAAGGCTCAATCACACAGTGTGATATGATGAAAACTTACAGGTTTCATTATTGGACTTTTCTGCTCCTGGAACAAAAACCACAAGTTCAAAAAACTCCTTAAACTCTTGACACCTTAGTGTTTCTACCAGAACTGTGTTTTTGTCAACAACAGTAGGTAGCAGCCAAGTCTAACGTACTGTTCTATATGGGGTGCCTCTATTTGTTCTAATTCTGATGTTTATGCACACACACACATGTTGAGTTTTAGGCTATATTATTCATTCTCAGCATGTTTTCTCTCTATGAGGAAGTCAGTTGGTCTTTAAAAACATATCTACTTTGTTACTTTGCCTTGAAATTCTTAGAATCAATTTTTATCCGCTTAATTTTTATCCAGTGGAACTCGATAGAGGTAATGTTATACAAGGATATGTCCAGGAGCGCCAGTGGAGACTTCGCTTTTATTTAATATAATGAAATGTCAGTGTTTGGATCTGCCGTTTATGAGTTCTCTAAAGAATCCTTGAAATTGCACAACTCAGCTGCAGCTGCAGATAGTTCTGCAGAGAATATGAGTTTTTTTCACATGATGCGTTTATGATTGAGTTTTTTTTGTTTGTTTGTTTGTTTTGTTTTGTTTTAATAATGTGTTGTTTACTGCATTTGGATAATTTACAAGTGCATGTTCTATGTTTAATGTGGGGATTAAAGAACTGGAAGTAAATCCGAAACATTCAGCTGCACAAATCACACATCCCAGTTGTTGCATTACTCAGCACACTCTGCTCAGCACTTGTTGAAAATTTGCAAAAGCTTCCACAGAGCAGTTATAAATAATGATGCCATATTGATCAAACGGCTGAGCGGGATTGCTTCACATAGATCCTGCTTGTGATCAGTACTACTGTATGTATCAAACCCTGCCTTTATAGCCTTGCAGGACAACAGGTGTTTGTTTGTGACATGAATCTTAACATCAGGTTTATGTTATGATTATAACGCAGCCATGACACATCTTTTGTGTTAATAGACATCGAGCACGATGTTTTCACCTTCGAGGATGTTTGTTTGTTTTTTTTGTTTTTGTTTTTTTTTGTTTTTGTTTTTTTTATCTGGGAGATTGAAAATGAGTAAGGACGAATGACAAATGGAAGAGAATCACTCCTTTCATTTCACCTGCTAGTGGTGAGAAGTGGGGACTGGCTGCAACCATTCACGCTCCTTCCGCGGGGTGGTATTAGTTTTTGCAGTGGGTTTTTTTAGAACGCTCCTCTCCAAGGGGCGACGGCTGTGGTCTGAAATGATTTTCAGGATTAATCACAAAACATCAATTACCTCCGTCATATCATTAGACATGCAGGCGAATAAACAAATCCTGCGACAGCGGTCATTTCTTTTTTTCACTGTATCAGCCTCTCCCCCCCCCCCACACACACACACACACACACACACTCTCACGCTAGCAGAGAGGAACAGAGTATCAATCTGATGCTGTCCACCGATTCCAGGGTGAAAATCCCCCTTAGGAAGCATTCAAAACCTGCTAATTAAAACAGCTGAAGGGGGCGAATAAAATCACAGGAAACGGACATTGAGAAGGGAAAAGAGCGATACAGCCGTTTGGAAAGCATCTAGAGGAATTAAAAAAAAAAAATCACGCTTAAAGATATTCAGGTAAATACAAACGCTCTTATCTCTAAGCATTGGGAGGGAATAATGGCGGTTTGGTATCAGTTGTTTGGTTTTTTTTTTTTTTTTTTATCTGCGCACAGCGAATCAATCAGCACCGGTCGGCTCGGACAGCTCCGTGCGTCCTCCCCCTCCTGCGCGCCCTTGCCTCTCCGCTTCCAGCTGAAATGCTGCTTGCAGCTCCTCAAGAGCTGTGCCGATGTGTCCGTTCGCCCTTTTTTTTTTTTTTTTTTTAATTTTTTTTTTTAAATCTTTTATTTTTTATGCAACAGTCTGTACATCAAAAAAATAATTAAATAAAAAACCACGATGTCGATAAGTCCCGTGAAGTCTTTCCATCGCTGCTGTTAAACCTCTGCCTTCCTTCTTGCAGGAACGATTCTTGGGGAGCCTGGTCCAGCAAAGGATGTAAAACGGTGCTCACAGATGCATCCCATACAAAATGCTTGTGTGATCGTGTATCTACCTTCGCCATTTTGGCTCAGCAACCAAGAGAAATAGTAAGTAGGCTATTGATTTGTTATTCGGTGTTGGTTTTACAGGCCTATGAAAAGGAGACAGCCGCTCACGCGCCAGTGTGTGTGTGTGTGTGTGTGTGTGTGTGTGTGTGTTTGCGTGTTTGCGTGTTCTGTTGCGAATGGAGATTTAATCTTTGTCGTGCTAATCCCATTAACAGTGAATCAGCGGTAACAGGAGGTTTTGTTTTTTTTTTGGAGGGGGGGGGGGGTTATTTCTAGTTTGCACGTAAATGTAGGTAAATCTGTGTTCAGGGGCGTGCATGCTTGTGTGTCTCCTCTTCATCAGTAAAATGAGTAAATGAGGAAGAAAGATTTCGCATTTGAAATGAGCATTATCATGTTTTCTTTACTGAAATGTGATAAATTGACAAACTATGCATAGGAGGGATTCAGTTACCATAACATGAACTGTAATCAGATTACTACTGAAGAACCAGTAGTCGTTTGTTGAGAAGGGAGAATAATTAACACTTAGAACATGAAGTACAGTATTTACAGTATGATGGCCTATGCTTAAAAAACACATAGAACTTGAAAGCATCTGTTACCTTCAGCTCAGGCCTTCAGCATCACAATGTCACTTTAGCTATAAAAGTGCACTTTTTGTAATTACAGTATACACTCGTGCCTAGTGGATTATGCTTTCACTACAGTAGTTTATTGTACTCTCCAAATTGCAGCCATATGATTGTCCAGCTAATGTGATTTCAGAAGGGAATAACACATTTGAAGCAACAGATTTTTGCTTTTGCCATGTAAGTATATTTTCCATCACAGGTGGTAAGGTCTGGAATTCATGCAGTTCAGACTTCATAATAATTTATTACGGAACCGACTGTGTACTATTCACAGTGGTGTTTGTAAATTTGATTGGTTTCATCCCTGTGCAACAATAAAGGTTTACTGTCCTGCATGAACCACATTCAGCCTCCCACTGACTGCTCGGTCTTGCTGTCTCCCTCACAGACCATGGAGTACTCAGGGGTCCCATCTGTGACATTGATAGTTGGCTGTGGTCTGTCTTGCCTCGCCTTGATCACGTTGGCAGTGATCTATGCCGTGCTATGGAGGTAATGGTACTTTAAGACTATTGGCTGCAACCGCATGATGATGAATGTTGTAATCCAACTACAAGTTTTAGAAAAGAGCTGATTTGGTGGTCATTTTTTCTCCTAGATATATTCGCTCGGAAAGATCCATCATCCTGCTCAACTTCTGCCTGTCTATAATCTGCTCAAACATATTGATCCTTGTTGGACAAACGCAGACCCATAATGTGGTAAGTGTCTTTTAAGAATTTATTCTGCACAGTTCAAAGCATTTGGAGGATTTGTGCTTGCTTTAAATGTGAAAGGGTTTAACTAAGGATAATGTTGCCGAGGAAGGATTGAAGTAGCCCTTAACCGTGGCCCTGTCATGTTTGAATAGTACTCAGTACTTAAGTTTGGCCTGTGTGAGTGTTTTGTCATACCCTTGCTTTGTATTGCAATATAAGGTAAAGTGATCTTACACCTGTACCTTATAGTTTACCTCACAGACTATCACGAGGCTCCCCTTCATGATTTTAAGTGAAATAGCAGTAGAAACTCCATTATATCCATCTGTTCTTGGTCTATTTGAGATATTTTAGCCCAATTCACTCTTGACAAAGGATCACATTTCATCTTCGTTTCATTCTCTAAAATTCTCATCTATAAAATAATGTCTTTTGTGTACCAGATGCTGGTTTTGTCATTGAGAGTACAAATAACAATAATTTAATAGTTGGGTCCCAGTGTCTGTCAAGCAAAATTCTCTTTTTCTTTTGTGTCTCGCACAGAAAAGCTTCTCATGTATCATCCAAAAAGAAAATAAAGAGTTTCTGATTTCCCTCTAAGATGTAGGCTTCTGTCATGTTGGCTGACTACCGCTGGTCTTTACTCAGGTGTTGCCATGTCTTGGCAAAATCGTCAATCTGTTTGCATATATAGATAGGTCTTAAGTTACAAATAAAAGTGTTCAAAATGCCAGTCGTATTGTAGTGGTTCAAATGTAAACTGTTAACAATTCAAAATAATTAAACTTGTTCAGTGTGTTCAATGTTGCCATGAAGCACATTAGAAGCCATGGTGCACAGGTCAACAAAACACTGATGAGAGTATTGTGATTTTGCACCTGAGAGGATGTAACCCACACAGTAAAGTAGATGGAGGATAGGACCTAATCTTGTACTCAGATTACAATGCATATATTAGTGAAATTACACAAAGAATTGTTAAGATATCAGTGGGCACTGTAGTCTAAATCAAGTCATGAGTATTCATAGGGTTACCTGCAGTAGTTTAAAAAAGGGTCTGCATTAAATAAATATGTATCACATCCTCTATTTGACTTCATAACAGTAGAGCAAATAAGTGGCTAATGTATGAGATTCTTTGGCAAACTGTATTTGGGATTTACAAGCTGCCCACACAGACGTCCGCCTCAATAATTTGGCGGCATTACAGAATGGCATATTGTCCATTTCACTGAGCCACTTAATTCTCACCATACCTTTACCTTTTTGGAACAAATTCATGATATTATTTTCTCAAGGTGTTATGATCTACAGTTCCCCCTCATTAATCCATTTCCTTTAGTTTTCAATTGATAACAAGCAAGTCTTTTAGTATTTGAACTTTTCTACAGCATAGCAGTCATGGTTTTTAATGCAAATCAACTGAACAGATAAGAGACAGCAATCCTGTGGAACAATGTTTCATGACTATCGAGGCATTCAGTCATCAGAATGTCTTTGCTGCTGCTGCTGCTGCTGCTGCGCATCACGGCTGCTTTCACTGTGCTTACATGTATCATTTGCTCTTAGAGCAGATGGGTCTACAAGCATTTGGGGGCTCACATTGGACCAGACGCCGCTCATAAATCAAACCGTATCTCCATTAATTTTTCTGTGCTCAATGAAAGTCGGATCATTAATAATGAATAAATGAAAAAAACAGAAAAAGCCTGAACTAAACATAAAATTATTCAATGACAGAATAGATTAAACACAGACAAAATACACCAAACCAAACATTTTAATATTATGTAACCTCCTATAGTCTCTTCCTTTTTATCATTATAAATGAATCTGTTCTCATTCTTGTCCCTGTGGTAGAGCATTTAAAGATGATTGAAAGCTTTTCAATTGTAATGAGAGCTCTCTTTATCTCCAGTCTTGATTATGAAGACCACCACTTAACATAGAATACTCACCCGTGCCCCTGATAAGATATCTATCTCCAATTTGCAAGGAGATTTCATGGTTCTCAGAAAATCCACTGACATACTTTGGATGTCATTTCAGCATTTCTCAGAGGGATTCAACAGGCTTTATACACTGCAATGTATGTTTGATATATCCAGGCCTTCCAAAACCTGAAACCTGAGTCAGATATCACAAGTAAAACATTACTTGTTCAGTCACGCTTTCTTCTTCATTCACATGGTTGTTTGACCCCTTCTTCATCTTCTTCCTATGGAGCCATTATGGGTCATCTGCTTTGGAACAGAGGTTATGGTGTATGGATAAAATGCCGCATAGAAAATGTTGTGGTATTACAAATGAGGTTCCACTATCAAGTTCTCACAGATTGACTGCTCTGCAATAATTCCATGACTTTATTTGCCAGTATTAGTAATGTACAACACACCAGTCTTTCATCAGAATTGTTTTCTTATGTCATACACACAAAACCATTGTTTTAAATGATAGAAAAACACATTCAGAGGCTAGTTGGAGATGATAAGTAAGCATTTTACTGCTAGAGAGCGGAATATTTCCTTCAGGAGTTGGTAAAGCCCAAAACAAAGCTAAAGGAGAACAGATTTTGGATGTCGACACATCAGGTGATGTGCACAGCTCCAAGTAGATTCTAATGCTACTCTATTGCTTTTAGTTGTGTAATTAGGTGTAATTAGGTGAGTGTTTTGTTTAAAGCTTGTAACCAAAAACTCGATTAATGCAATATTAGTGATTCATTTCAGCCCATATAGATGCTTAAAACATGGTAACATTAAATGTTGCTTCTCATTTATGTACATAAGGCTGATCAAGTTGCTGTTCTTTTTTTAATGTCATCCTAATGAGCAAGAAAAAAACATTAGCCACGGAAAATAAAAATTTGAATTATACTAAAAGGGTTTTAATTGCTAAACCAGAATGCTGAATATTTGTTTGTAACATGCTCACAAATCCAGTTTGTATGCTTTTATTAGACACCTTAAAAGCAAACCATCCCTTCTGGTGTCAGTTGTCCTGCACAGTAATCAAGTCAGCATTGTTTCAACTTATAAAGATGCCTCCATCTTGCTGCGAATGAAAGTTCACAATTTACAGCTGTTGTCCCTTACTTTTCTTGACCGTGTGTCCGTTGTAATAATATTTGAGATATAATTTACTTGTTTGATCAGGCATACCGGAGAAGACAGTGCTTGAGGGGAGGGCTAGAAGAGTAGAAAACAGAGGCCCTGTATGGGTTTAATTGCGAAGCTGCCTGACACTGCCCAACTTGTTTTTCCTCCATCTCTTGCAAGAAGACCACATAATTGGCTCCACTGTTTGTGGATTCAGACTTGTTCATTGTCTGATAGAAATCATTTCTTTAGTGTGGAGGTGTCCTCTTGTAGCAGGAAGTCAGTGAGTCACCTTTATCGGCCTGTGCTTTTCTTTTGTCTTTTGTCCTCGTTGGTTTTCATCGTACAGAAAAAGAGAAAATGAGGCAGAGACTGCTGGTCTTACCAGGGAAGATACTGTAACAGCATTGTATAATGGGTGAAAATGTATTGAACACCAAGTGGACAGAAGTCCTGTCACTATGAAGAGACAATGAAACCGTCACCAGAAGCTGGTTGACTTTTAAAGAATGAGTGTCACCTGGCTAATGATGTGAGCTGAAGCACTTCTTCAGACAAACTGCTTGTAGCTTGTGCATGTGTAAACCTCCTGACGCATCGTGAGATTGATGATCATCAACCTGTATTAAAACACTGCGTCGTGCATCAGCACAGATGGCTTATCAAAGCTGGTATCTTATCAAAAAACAAATCATGCATATCAAGAATGAACAGCTTATAAAATTCTCTCCAATTACCTATTGCATTTAGTTCCCATGATATCGGTATATTCAGTTCTACCTTACCATGTGGTATTATTTGGTGATAATAATAGAGTTGGTAAACCAACTTAAAAGTATTTTGATGACTTATAGGAGAAGTAATAACATTTTCTCAGATATATAATATATATAACCTAATTCTCAGATCTCCTGATGTTTGTGAAAAGTTATCCTGTTAACAGGACTGAAACATATAAATAATAAATAAATAGAGATTAGTAAATCCAAAGCCCAGAGCTCTGAGAGAAAAAAAAAAAATCATCAATTCAAGATTAGTTTAATCCAATTACGAAGAAGGGTTTCTATGCCTCAATATCAACACAACTAAAATTGCTTTTGTTTTTTTTAAACAACACACGCAGCTCCCTTTTATCAATTTGAGTCATTGTAATATAAAGCAAAATATTTCAACCACACTGCCACCACATTGCAACCACACTGTCAATTCTTTAAATTTGAGAATGCATCAAGACTCCTAATCATTCCCGCCAGAATTTAAATTCTCCTGATTTTAAAGTGCCAATATTGAACCAGCTTCAATTGTTTCCCATCAGCCACTGCTTTTACCTTCATGTTGATCAGCTCTGCAATATTTCAATGTGGTCCCTTCCTCTGTTTCCATGGATACTGACACAGTGCGCTGTCTCGCCATTTGCCTTTCTAAAGGGCAGTGTGAACTCTAGGTTTCAGCCATGGTTTTTTGTGTGACCGCCTGCACCAAACCGGTGCTGCTGATGTCTCCACACATTGTCCCTTTGTTTCTGCTCAAATGAACAGTTTTTATATTCAAAGACTAATGAAGCCAGATGGTTATGTGAACCCAAGTGAACAGAGAAACATAACAGTTGTATGTGACCTGTTTCCAACAAATAAGGCAGGCTCCATTTCCAGCACCTTGATTCACTCTTTAGCAGCAACAGCACTTGAACTGGCCCCATATGTAACTCAATCCAGTATTACTAAGATATGTAATGTATGTATAAGGTAGGCACAGAAGTTGCTCTATTACTTTGATACATGGTTGTCCCCAGAGATTTGTCATGTTCATCCAATAATAGCCACATACATCACAGGGATGTGTTAACATACAGGTCTTTGAATTCATAAACCCATGTGGAAATATGAACATCACAGAGAGTATATGTTGCTTTGTTGCGGTGTAATAAGGGATGTTTGTTACTCCGCTTCTTAGATGAAGACAGCAGAGGATTTGTGCTTTCCGTGAAAGCAGCTGTGAGGAATTTTAGTATTTGTTGTCACTAAGGATGTCCTTTTTTTTTGTTTTTTGTTTTTTATTTGTCCTGCAGGACATTTGTATATTTAAGGTTTTCTAATGAGATATAAATAAATCAATGAGCCTAATTTATACAGTGGAGCAGTACTGAGTCAATTCATAAAATATAAAATGAGCTGACTCTCACTATAAGCACCATGTAGACTTAAGAAATATTTACATTTCAGTATTGGAAAACTACAAATATTTAACCCTTCTTCACATAAGTCAACAGTCAACATTAACTGACCAAGAATAATTTAGACATGTGATGTGATTTTTTGTTAAAATGTAAGTTTGATTTTTTTAAAAATGGAGAATTGACACAGAAACCATTGCAAATTAGGTTTCTTGGCAAAATGGGCTTTAATCAGCTGTTTCAAGTTGAATAGCTTAGTAGAACACATTCATTTTATTCGGCATCCGCACAAAGGCTTCTTGCAAAGTCAACTGCAATCTCAAAATGATTCAATGTGTAAGAGTTCACATTTGCAAATCAGATGTTGCTAAAACACTGCAGCCACAGCCTCTTGAATCCCTTAGAAAAATGCTCTGCTGGGATTTGAAGGTGTTTGCAGTTCCTAAACCGAACACATGAACAGAATTGGAGGACTTTGTCCATGAAGACTGAGTAGCTACACGGTCTCCACAAAGTACTAGACACACTAAGTCATTAAGCAGCTGAGTCATCTTGAGGCTGTTGTAGTCAGTAAAAATACATATTTGTGTAACATAAAACACATTGTCTTTTGTATTAACCTACTTAAATCTAGTTATGAGCTAAAAAGGTACAAGCTAAAGAGCTAATATGCAGTATAGTGAAATTATGGAATAATTGTGCTTCCTACTCAACACTGTACGATCATGTTACCAATTTGCACCATAAACTATATCATTACTGTATTTAGTTTATTTTAGCAATTTTAGCAATTTTAGCAAGAAGGACAATTCTTTTTATTTTTTTTACAAAATCATAGCCCTGACAAATGCAATAAAACACTTCACATTTAAGTAGCACAAACATTTCACATTTTGTAGTTTAACATGGTTACTGCACCTGGATGCATCAAATGTGAATTCAAATTTTTTTTATAAAACATAAAGATAAATATTTTATACCAGAATCCACATTTAAATCATTAACCACTCTCTTTAGTGTAAGTTAACAGAATTTCCAACCTCTCATGCAGGATTGCTGCCTTGTGTAAAACTCATGAACACCACAGGTGACAGATGGATTTTGTGTAGTTTTCTCAGTGGGAGACATAAAGACTAGGGGAGATCTCACAGCATGGTGTAAACACCCTGGGACAAGATCACGCACTTCAGTTTTTCCTCTTTATGATGCACTGCTCAGATTACCACAGTATCACAATGGAAACAACCCAAACTAAAAGCAAGTTTAATGTCCCCACAAACATCACAGAATGACAGGAATCCTAAGTATACCTATTTATCTTTAACCCCCTGCAAACATTTTGAGATTTATCTAAAAAATGGAGGAGCTAACAAAGCTGTAAAGCCGGTACATTATCGAGCCAGAATGCAATCTACTAATTCTGACATGTGCTTCCTGTATTGGTTAAGCAGTGTTGTGGATCATTCCCCTTCTGTCTGTGTAGAACAGCTGACATCAACACACATGCATCCAGGTGGATTCCCCAGCATACTAATGTGGGATAGTGGAGGAGAATGCTTCGCCATGGCTTTCTGTGTCAGCGTCTCTGGCTCTGATCGTTACTACGGTTGCTCCCTCTGTTGCTGCAGTTTAAAAAAGATGCCCTGTTTCATTCCCTGCACATCAATGGATGATCTAGAAATAATAGAAGCAATGTGCATGTGTCCTCTTTCTGTACAGGTATGTGTGGTTGAGCTACAGCCACTAGTGTAGTCAGTGAATACATCTCTTCTTGACCGTTTGTACTTCCATCCACAGGGTGTCTGTGTCATGACAACAGCCTTTCTGCACTTCTTCTTCCTGGCATCGTTCTGCTGGGTCCTCACAGAGGCATGGCAGTCCTACATGGCCGTGACAGGGAAGGTTCGGACTAGGCTCATCCGCAAGCGCTTTCTGTGTCTGGGCTGGGGTGAGTAAGAATCATGGTCTCCAAGCAAGGTGGTGCTTTCCAAGCAATAGAGCATCTATTTATTTGTTGCCTCTTTCTCTCTTTCACTGGTCTCATGTCTGCAGGGTAGCTAGATCGTCACGCTATCAGGCTCTTTGTTGCAATGCTTTTGTACTCCAGTCAAACCCTGAGAGGGCTCGCTAAATGGGCTGGCCTTGAGGAGTGAATGGGGGGGTGGGGTGTTTGTGGCGGCTCTCCAGTAGCAGGCTGGAATAGCCTTACGTCGGATAAAGATAACTTAAGAAAAAGGATAAGACTCCAGAGAATAAGATCTGTGGTAAAATGCATTAAATTTATTAACCATGAATCTGTTTGCAGTATTAACTGACTTTTTATAGGTAGTCTGAAATCTTCTCCAATCATTTTTAACATTAGCTCGTGCATGTAGCAGTGTGAAGTAGCATCATACAATACATTCCAACAGAGTGTAATCAGTGTCAGATTATGAAGTTCTCTTTACTCCCATGCTGCATTGCCTTCAATGCAGCAATAACAAAGAAACATGTATGTCAGGAAACACTGACAGTTAATTATCTGCAGCTACATTTGAAAGATTGCTACTTTTATTTGATAAATGTTGATGTGAATCCACCTCTAAAGGGTTCCTTCTTACAGGCTACTAAATCTCTGCTTTAAACAAAATCAATTTGATTATGAAAGAGCCCACACTCATTCTTGTTACCTAGCAACAAACAAGGCACTCTTAGTCATTGCAGCAGTGCTGCGTGCTGCTGCAAAGGGAAAAAAATGACAAAGGCTGTTTTACAATAAAGTATTATATATATATATATATATATATATACACACACACACACGCACAGGCACACACACACACACACACACACACACACACACACACACACAATTAGATCAGTGCATTGATGAGTGATAGAAAAAACACATTACAATTGCAATAAATTGAAATGAAACCACCTAATCTGCATATCACCTCTTTCATTCAAATTGATTATTTAAAAGGCGACTTGCAGCACACTGTTGCTGTTTTCTTTTCATTTTTTCTGTTTGGAGTGCAGAGTCTCCTGTGCTATGGTTCCTAACAGGCTTGTGTATGATTTACCTCTTCAACACTGCAGACGGTCCCTGGATGACTACAGGGTTTTTGTCATGTGCCTCCAGGAAGCACGGACAACAAACAAACAAACAGATCATATCATGGAAATGCCATCATCTGCCCTACACCAGTTGTCCATGATATTGTCATGTAGTTATAGTTTTTCCAGTTTGCAGCCCTGAGATGTACCAGTCAGCGAATGATAGAAATGTGCAAGCATTCTAGCCACTGAACCGTAGTTAGCTTAATATTTTATGATGTCATCTCTTATTTTTTTTAAACTCATGTGTCACTGTGGAGTTTAATGTCAAAACAGATTACAATCACATAGTTTACATTACAATAACAAGAAACCCACAATTTTAAAGTCAACCAGCCAATTACTACATCTTTTGCCAGTACTATATTGTGTGCAGTGCCAGTATGACTATTAGTGCTACCTCTGTATAAGAATAACAAAAATTATAATTTTAAATGAGTCACATAGATAAACAAAAAGCTTTAGCAGATTTGAACAAGACCACTGTAGGCTGGGCGTCCCACTTCCAATAGATAAGAGTCTTGACTGTGATCTGTTGCTGCCGAGAGAAGGGTTTGTTTTTGCTAATCAATGAATGACAGGAAATTACAAAAAAGCATCACTGTAAACAATTTTGAGTGAATTTAAGTTACCTCACCTAACCTATGTGTGGAAACTTTGGACAGTTTGAAGAAACTACTTTAGCAAATTTTCCATCAGCCATGGACCGTGGTAAAACCTCCCGCTCTTTAAATGAGAGGAAACACCATCATCATGCCCGGCCAATCAGAGACGCACTTTCATGGCAACTCCAAAAACAGAAGGATTTTTGAATTTGCCTCTCATAGCACCTGCTTGCGTTATTCTGAAAACAAAAGCATTAATATTCTGAGCACACAGCAGTACAGATTGACTCATTGCACCAATTTGTAATAAAGAGCCATGCAGCGAAAAAAAAAGAAACCTTCGTATAAAAGTTTTAAAGGACAGGGTGAATTTCAGAGATGGAATTTTATACATGAGTTACTGCATTTGATCCACTGCTGCCATTTTATCAAGACAGAACAGGCTGCTTCTTCAACTTTATAAAAGGGAGTCTCGCTGTACTATGATGCTGATATTCTCTGCACTGAGGAGAACTCACCGTCTCAGTTCTAAAATGGAGAAAATCAAATGACTATTGATTGTTTTTGTTTTTTAGGATTGCCAGCTTTAGTGGTTGCAGTTTCAATGGGATTCACCAAAACAAAGGGATATGGGACACCATTATAGTAAGTTTATTTGAATCTGCTACATACATGAGTTGAAAATCCTTAACACTTTCTTGGTCTCATCCAGAATAAAGCTTTTCATTGTTTGACAGTAAAAATGATCATTTAATTTCCCGACAATCCGTAAGGTTGACACTCATGCAGGAGCCTATCTATTATTCTGTACACAGATCAGGATCATGGTAATATTTAAGAGAAATTATTAAGTGATATTGCAGTGGCTTACCTTTCCTAAATTGTGCCATAACCAAAGTCCCATGAACCCAATCAAATTTCAAAATAACACAGCAAGACCCCAATTTTGTGTGAGTTGAATCCCTGCTGGAAACCAAATGCATGAACACTGCTTAAAATCTCTTTAGCATTTTATTATCCTGTGAAACTTTGGAAATAGAGTTACAGCATATGGCACTCCTCCCCTGACAGTTGAGGAAAATACAATTGTTTGTTGGTGTGCACCATTAACTTGGAAGTTAATGCCTTTGTTGTTAACTGATAACTGTTTCCTCCTGCTTCTCCCTGCAGCTGTTGGCTGTCTTTAGAGGGTGGGCTTCTCTATGCCTTTGTCGGACCTGCAGCTGCTGTTGTTCTGGTATGTTCAGCTTTTAACTGCTGAGGAAAGGAGAAAAAAGGATATTTAAAATAAAGTGAAAAACAAAATCGGCCAATGCCTGAGGCATTTGAATTATGCATGTGTTGACATTTCTATAATGTACAGTTGTTAAACTGACATTAGGTAATATCAAGATAGAGTACATTTAAATTCCCGGGAGTTGCACTTTCACAATAATTATAATACACAAAAATTTTTGCTTGTTTTTTTCAAGTAGAAAGAAGCATACAAATATAATGGTGCTTTAGAGATCATACAGTATTAGTTGAATACAACTATAGGGTGCTAAAAACAGATGAACAGATGCTACAATTAAAACACCAGACAGGGGGGAACACACTCTGACACAGGGGTGCTCACACTTTTTCAGCATGCAACGTACTGCCGTTAATAAAATGACATAATCTACAAAAACGCAAAAAATGTTTATTTATAAATATATTGAGAATTCTTTGTTTGTAAAATGTAAGTTAATTTACCTTGTATAACTGCATGAGCCCATATTGCACAACACACGTAACTATGTACAATTTTTGCCATGTCCTGAATTTAGTCTGATGACTTGCACTGAATGGAATCATCCAGGGAAGCATACTTTGGACAGTAGCTGTAGACAGCCAGCCTGAAACACACTTCCAAATGTTCATCAGTCATGGTGGAATGGTATTTGGACTTAATGAACTTCATGTGGGAAAAGGCTGACATAAATAAATGAAGCCAAATGATGTTGGGGTATTTTTCCTCTGTAAGTTCCAGAACTGTCTATGAGTTCTTAACTTCAGCTGAATGTTGGCTTGTAGTGTTAAAATCTCGTCTTCCACTCCAGAGGCGTTCAGGTGATAGGACTGAACCAACCTCAGTATCATCCCAGAAAGGATAGGACAGGAATGTAGAGATTGGCTCGAGCGAAGAAAAGTCTTGAAAGCATTTGTCAAACTCTGATAGACAGTTAACAATCTCCCTTGGATCTTCAGCTCTGATGCCAGGTTTTGTAAGTTTGTCAAATCAGCTTTAAGTACAGGTTTTGCATCTTTCATTCACCACTTCTCTGTCTTGGGAGGACTTATTGTTAACAGTGAGGTGACTCACCCAGAATGATGCTTAGGTGGCAGCTTTTGGATTTGAAGTTGGCTGGTACAAAAATGTCCACTATCTGGACAGCTGGCTTTTTAGTTCCTTCCACTTTTCTCGGCTGACCTTTAGTCAGAGAGTCGGTATTGTAGTTTCTATTTTGTTAATGGAATGCGATCACCCAAGTATTGTCGCAATCTACCAGAACTATCGTCACGATCAAACACCAGCATTAGCAATCAATGTATTGAGGGCCCCTGCTCTAACACATTTGTAAACCAAAGTAATGAGTGATTCTCTTTTATTTGTCATAAGGATACACATACAAGATTTGACATCATAAAGTATTTATTGCTTGAGATGAATATAACATTTCATATACTGGGGCCTTTTATTTGCTTTTTCTTAGTTTTATATTGAAACTACCCAAAAGAAATTTTAGTATGCAAATCCCTAAGTGTCTCAGCCGACGGTGAATATCCTCTGTTGTGTGGTGGACTATGAAGTATAGCAAGTTCAGATATTTCTCTAAAATGTGACTAAACGTCTGGTTCCGATTTGCTGTCTCGTTTAGCTGTGGTTGTCTTTCGTGATGAACCTCAGAGGAATGGAAGCTAATCTTTGGAAAAAACGGCAAGAACAAGCCTCTGCAGCGAGAAGGAACACCAGACTGCAGTTATCACCGTTTTGATACTGTAACATCATAATAAAACGTCTCCTACTAACAAAGCTTATTGAATAAGAATTTCCCCAAATGTATTTCTATAAATACTTAATGAGCTCTTTATCTCAGCTAGAGGCATTTCAAATAGAGAATGCAGTTGTATATTTTATAGAATCTGCTACCCATTTACTATAAATCTGCCTCTATTTTCAGTTGGGCTAATAATAGGAAGGTGCCTTTGAGATGTTTTTCTTGTCAGGCTGATCTTTTCTTAAGGCTGCTATGGTGGAATGAGCATCCAGGGCATGCCTCATCCATTGGCTGGAATGTCACAGAGATGTGCAGACAATAGATGTTTGAGGTCAAAGCTCAGCACATGGGAAAATCAAGTAAAAAAAATGCCCTCAGGGTAACAATATTAAATCTCAGCTGCCATTGCGTTGTTGAATGTGATGCTGGGAAATGAAAGATAGATTCAACATTGGTTGATTTCTTTAAAGCCTAATATTCCTTTTACCCTTTCTCTTGACAGGTGAACATGGTGATTGGAATCTTGGTGTTTAATAAACTAGTGTCCAGAGATGGCATACTGGACAAAAAGCTGAAGCATCGAGCAGGGTATGACAGCACGTCCTTGTTAGTACCTCCAATTTCTTCTTTCACTTTATGCAAAAGTACAAATGTAATGTGGTTTTCTTGTACATGTGAAGTTTGAGATCTTTTTTTTTGCTGTTGAAAAGGGAAATGAAAAGCACAAACATAAAGAGGTCATATATCTCTTGGGAGCGACGTGGCTCTGCACTTCTTTGGCAGAATCAGTCCAAGATGAAAATCATTTAAAACACCCACAGGCTGGGTGTTTTAAATGTGTCTGCTGTAGCTAATATGACAGGGGAGGATTTAAAAATTGGGGTGGTGGCTGTTAGTGTTGTTTGTCATGCTGTTGTCTCTATGTCCCACAGACAGATGAGTGAGCCGCATACAGGATTAACTCTCAAGTGTGCCAAATGTGGCGTTGTATCAACAACTGCTTTATCAGCAACTACAGCTAGCAATGCAATGTAAGTGCTTGTCAGTGTCTGAATCAATAAGACGATGCAACAGGGGAGTTTCTGCATGTACAGCGTGTTCAGCTCCACAGTATAGACCACACTGCAGTCCTCTGTAGCGTAAACTGATGTTGCAATCACACCCCCAGTGCATCAGGTTGGCATAGCAACTTTTCATTGTAAACACACAATGTTACAGCCTTCTTTGAGGTCCTGCTGTCAGTGGAGTTAAAAAAAAGACTCAGATGGAAATGTTACTTTTCACTCAGAACCTCATCATGTCACCTTCACTTTGATTTTATTTCAACTACACCATCCTTCATCCCTCCTTCCAGGGCATCGCTGTGGAGTTCCTGCGTTGTCCTGCCACTGCTGGCCCTGACCTGGATGTCCGCGGTGCTCGCCATGACAGACAAGCGTTCCATCCTTTTTCAGATCCTCTTTGCTGTCTTTGACTCACTGCAGGGTTTTGTCATAGTGATGGTCCACTGTATCTTAAGGAGAGAGGTAAAGATGTTTGCTAACTTGGCAAGAAAAACCCTTAACACTAA
This sequence comes from Antennarius maculatus, assembly GCA_013358685.1. Lineage (NCBI taxonomy): Eukaryota > Metazoa > Chordata > Actinopteri > Lophiiformes > Antennariidae > Antennarius > Antennarius maculatus. The sequence continues at coordinate 8,225,036 of CM023616.1, read as the reverse complement.
TGCCCATAAAGTTGGAATAAAATATTTTTTAACTCTTCATATGAAATTATTGTGACTCTTTCAAATATACCACAGTGAAAATTGAACCACAATTATCCCTTGAAAACAATTGTGGACATTGAACGATAACATTAAGGGCTTATTTTATTTTTTCCAAGCTTGTTCATTGTAGCAAAAAACATTTCAAGGGGTTTTTACACATATGAATATTCAATATTATTTATTAAAATGTCACTCAGTCGCTCATATAGAGTAAGAGAACGCTGTCTCACTCTTCAGTGAGAGCTTCATGTATAAGTAGGAACCAATGTTGGCAAGGTTAGGTATTTGTCCAGAAGCATCAAGTTTTTTTGAGCGCTAAATGTTTTTGCTATATGCTGTTAACTACTGGTCAAGTTAACTTAGAAACTTAGTGGAAATAAAACGGTAAACAAGCATGAAGGGGTGTGTCAGACTTTTGATTACAAGGAAGCGCATCAGCACATTATTCACATAAGTGTGGTGGAATACCTCAGTGATTTAAGGCTTGGCTTAGCCTCTGCACACCCAGAGGATAAAATTCATTTAGCAGAGATAGAGATATAAAAACCAGAGCGGGGGATGATCCCCCCTATCCCCCTAACACAGTGTACCCTGATTTTATAGATCACACTGGATATCCTAAGGTGTCAAATTAGGTTGAAACTTATACAGTCAATTCTGAAAACATGAACTTATTCACACATTCATTCATTCATTCATCAGCTTTTTCCACTTTTGCAGGTCATGGGATGAACTTAACTAATACAAACTTAAAATCGGAAAAAAAACAACGCAGAGAATGTTGTTAAGTAGTAGTTAAGTAGGAATTTGTTTCACCTTTGTTACTGTGACTCAGCATATAATCGTTGTACCTGGTCAAAGGTACAACGACACTGGTGTGTCTGAAGACAAAATTATTCCAACTTTATGGGCAATGGTGTGATCATGTGTACTCAAACATACTTTTTGTGATGTCCAGCATAATGGACATGATTATAAACTGACACCCCCTGTTTTAAGGTCCAGGATGCCTTCAGATGCAGACTCAGAAACTGCCAAGACCCAATCAGTGGTGATGCAACAGGAACCTTCCCTAATGGGCATGCTCAGATAATGGTAGGCATGTTATTTGTAGCCATTAGATGCTATGTAATTTAAGCAATCATTGTCCCTGGTTATTTATAACACATTCAAGCCCTCTTGTTCTCCTCTGACCCTAATTTAACTTGGGCTCTTTGTGCCTTGTTATTTTTCTTTCATTAGTCTAAATTGGCCTCTAAAATTTAAGGCATTGTTTACAATTTATAATTTATAATTTTCCATGCTTCAAATTTTACAAAGCAATTACACGCATGTTGGAGAGTTGGCCCTGTGATAAATGGTATTAGTTCTGTCTGATTTTCTAAGGCCCTAAGCGTAATTCTTTATTTGTGTTTGATTGAACTTACTGCCCACATTTTACATGCATCCTTCTCATTTCCTCTCATGAGACAATAGAGGACTGTCCCCTTCACTGACCTTTTGGAATGGGACATCGTCTCTTCATCTAGTACCGCCCCGCCACTGGCACATCTTAGCAATGATCTACCAGTAGTATTCTAATACTCTTCAGAGTGAAATTGTTTTTGCAAGAACAGAGTGGTGTCATGGCCCTCTGGTTCAATACAGTCATTAGCAGCAAGCACAAAATGCATTTTAGGTGCTGTAGTTGCATTTTTTTCTACTGTAGTTTTAGTGATATATTGTTAGGATGAGGCAAAAGGGAAAATGACTGCTTTGTGTTTTTCTGGGGGCAAAGGATAAAATGAAAAACAAACATCATTGATCCCAGTCTTGATCCCAGATGTTGTTTTTACACAGTTGTATGCCTCTGGCTTTATGTTTCAGCCATACTGATCATTTGACTGTTTTCTGTCTACAGACAGACTTTGAGAAAGACGTGGACATCGCCTGCCGATCAGGTAAAAACATTGATGGCATCCGGTCAACTAGATTCTCCAAAAAAAACAAAAAAGGTTAGATTCAGTTATCAAAACACTGACTTGAAACTGAGAAGTAGTAGCACTTTACATGAAAGCTGCTACTTACTTTTTCCGATATCCAAAAACTTTATTTTACAGATTTTATTCATTGTGGGTAATAGTAGCATCTTCTTTCAGGAAGCAAATTATGTTTCATTGCATAATGTGGTCATAGTAGAGGTCTGTATGCTTTTTATTCAGTTTGGGACAACTCCTTCCTTCATTTCTTTCCTTCATTCTATTGTGACGTAAAATTACTTCCAGATCCCTGCATTAAAACTTTTTCTATTCACAGTACCGGTAATTATTGCGAGATAAGAGTATGATTTAACTAAACAGACTTGCATAAACGTTCCTAGGAGATTATGCACTTTATCCTGCATGTAACTAATGATGGCATCAAACAGGAGCCAAGAGCTTTGTCGCTTTATTTAAAATCTTTCCAAGCTGATGAAGAACATATCATAAATGAATCTATGGGAAATAACCAAGTCAGCCAGAGACACAAAATCTAAGAATGAGAAGAGGATTTCTGGCTCCTCTTAGCCACATCTCTGTCTTATAGAAGTAAAGTGGGCAAAAGGCAGAGTGTCATTTCTAAACTATGACTCAGATAGAAGCACAGGTCCAGACAGCCAGAAATATTCTTTCCATTCTGTGGATTCAAACAAGGGTGATTTTCAGAGGCTGAGGCAATAATTTGCAGTGCCACCCTACAGTATTGAAAGAAGCTCTGGTCAGAGGAGTCAATCTGCAGGAATACGAGACTGGGTTATTTCCTCTATGTCCACAGGGGACATTGAACTAGATTAACTCAAAAGAAGCCAATATTAAATTTTATTTGTTGTCCTTGGGATCTCTTTGCAGACCTTTTGTGAAGGAAATATAGTTTATGAATCAAATATTAAAATTCTCTGGTGGGGACAAGAGCATTTTTTGTAATGGGTCAGAATTTTATGAAAGAGGAGCTACACGTTTCTAGAACATTAGTTGACTTTCAGTGTCATCATTTTCAGTGTCATGAGGATTAGGATTGTACAGAGTGAACTTCAGGGAGAGATTAAAATACTTACCTTATTTACTGTCCCATCCTCTGGAGATATATGTGTATACTTTTTTGTATAATCCCATATTTAACAATATTAACAATTACTTGTTCTTTCATTACACTTTTTCCCCAGCAACATAAAATCCTTTGGGATTGTTTCATGTTGATTTAAAGTTGCTTATTCTTTTAGTCTTATGCTAGATAATGTTAGGGAAACTGCTTTGTTTACTGAGAAATACCAACTAACCTGTCACTTTGCTCATCAGCTCTCCACAAGGACATGGGCTCTTGCCGTGCCGCCACCATTACAGGCACCCTCTCCCGTATTTCTCTCAATGATGATGAGGAGGAGAAGGTCCCCGAGGGCCTCAACTACTCTACTTTGCCTGGCAACATCATATCAAAAGTGATTATCCAGCAGCCTTCAGCTCTAAACATGCCAATGGGAGTGGGTGACCTAAAGGAACAATGCATGGCTGACAGCAACGCTGACATGCGACGCACGGTTTACCTGTGCACTGATGATGCCATGCGTCAGAGCGAACATGACATGGTCGGCCATGACATGGAAGGCCACTCAGCACAGGGCCAGATGATGGAGACAGACTACATAGTTATGCCCCGTGCTTCTGCAGCACCAGGATCGTGTAACACATCCACCCTGCTTAAAGAGGACACCAAGATGAATATCACTATGGATACTCTCCCACATGAGAGGTTGATGCATTACAAGATGAGCCCTGACTTCAATATAAGCCCGACAGGAATGGACCACATGAATGTGAACTTGGAGCAGCAGTATCCTAGTGCTCCAGACCAGATGCAAAACCTGCCCTTTGAACCTCGCACAGCTGTAAAGAACTTCCTCGCTGAGATGGAGGAAACTGCTGGGCTTTCAAGGAGTGAAACAGGCTCTACAATATCTATGAGCTCCTTAGAGGTACATATGCTCAAGTGGATAAATAGCAGAGGACACAGCTGGAACACACTTTCAAATAAGTCTACACATTTTTGAATCCACATGACTTAAAGTGTTTATGTTTTATTTTCACAGAGACGAAAATCACGATATTCTGATCTGGACTTTGAGGTATGTGAAAAAAAAAAAATCTCTCCTTCCATACAACATGCATGGTGGTTTTTTTATGCAAAGAAAGCCTTTTTTTTACAGTTGTGTTTGTCATTTGATTTACTAGTATTTGTTGTACCTTTTAAGCTTATTGGAGTTACACAGCCTTGACTCAAAGAGATTTATTTACATGCTGGGTAGTTAAGGTAAAAGCAAGGCTGTCATCTGACAAACAGGGCAACAGTTCTCATCTACATTTTGTCCTCCATCACCTACATGCATTAGCAATATGTTGATTTCCAAATGTATGCTTTTTGAGTCATTTGCACATTTCACATCTGATTTTACCGCTATATAATTATATATTGGCTTGCAAACACATATCCAAACCCCTTTTAGTATGTCCTTTGCATTGTTAATTAGGCTTTACTGCATATACAGGTATATTGTACACGCTATCAAACTGAAGGAAACATGAGGCATCTGGCAAATTTTTTTGTAGAGTGCATTTAGCTTAGATGCACGCCAATAGTTAAAATAGGAGATTAGTAGCACGTTTTGATTATAAAGATCTTAAGCCAACAAATTTTAAATGAGGCAATTATTCACTTAAATTTATACTTAATCCAGATACTTGAACCATCACAAATTAAAACAGTTTAAGGTTTCAGTGTTGTATCACCTTAACTTTAATTATCTTGGTGTTTCCTTTATTTTGACAGTCACTGGTATATTATACATATATGCAGAGATAAGTAGATTTGTTTCAAACCTGGCCTATAAGTAAACTTCCATCCTCCTAACAAATTGATCAGAGTTGGAGGGGGTGGACAAGAAGATGCATTTCCATTATTGGCTGTCAATACCAAAGAGAAAACCCTTGCCATTGCAGAAAGTCATGCACACCAGGAAAAGACACATGGAGCTGTTCCAGGAACTGAATCAGAAATTTCAAACCCTGGACCGATTTCGAGACATACCAAATATGGGCAGCATGGTGAGTAACAGGAAACAAGGGGGGTGTCGGTCAGCCAATCATAGGGAGTAACATCCAAATACCCTACTCACATGTGCAGGACACACAATGTGTGTTTGTGCAAATGAGTGGTTAAATGACTGGAGTATTCTTGTGGAAGTGAACCCTCCTAATACATAGTGGGCCTGCCAGCAGCTGGTGAGGGATGAGTGAGGGGCCACTCCTTAAAAGCACAGAAACAATTTCTCCACAAGGCCAGATTCAGGGAAGACCTTTGGTAATTGTGTTGCAATAGAGTGCATCCATTCCAATGCAAGGCCATGAATGCACTTTTATTTACATGCACATTTATCTATTTAGCAATCCCATCATTTTTCCATTAATGCATGGCAGATTGTTTAATCTTGTTTAATCAACATCTATACAAATATTCCCTTAAGTTCACTATTCCCCTTCTCCAACTGTTTTATGTGTGTGTTGGGGTGGGGTGGGGTGTGGGGTGGCCTGGGCTTCTTTATTGTCAACCTGGATCTAAGATGGAGGCAGGTTTTGAAAATTCTTTGTGACCTTGGTACAAAACACATGTCCCACTATCAGTCTGCACACCTGGCTGGAGCTGCAGACAAGCCAAGCTTTATCCATTGCTCTCAGAGAAGCAGCAATGTTTTCTGTATTGAGTGCAACAAAACAAATTGGGCTGGTGACCAAACACAGCCAAACTATTACACAATTTCAGTTACTCACATTTCAGTCACCCCCTGCAGCACAAAGTAATTTGAGGCCTGTTGCTAAGTGACTGGTGTACTTTTATATTGCTGCAGACATTAGTATCCGTTTTATATTCCTTAACTGGGAGCGGCTTTTTCTCCCATATTTGCCGTAGTATCTTTAGGAATAGTAGTGTAGGGGCATTCTGATGAAGAGCTCACACATAAAGTCTGTATAGAGCACTAGTTTCTGAGCTTTTACAGTAACTCCACAATAACAGTGTACAGATGTCACATATAATACACTATCATTATCTTTTGCCATTTGATGCTTTCCACAGCATTAATCTATTATTTTCAATTGGTGATGATTAGAAATTCACATAATGCCCTGTTGAATGGAATGACTTCACTGGAAAAGTACAAAGAAGATGTAAAATTACCAGTGTAGGTGCAGATGATGTCATGTCACTAATATGACACCCCACTGACCGTGTTCACAGGACAAGGCAATGCCAATCAAGAACCCATGGGAGAGCTATAATCCAGCCTGCGAGTACCAGAATTACGCCACTATGAATGTACTAGAATCTGACACCAAGGACACACTGGAGATGACACCTGCAGAGTGGGAAAAATGTGTCAACCTACCCTTAGACGTCCAGGAGGGAGACTTCCAGACAGAGGTCTAGAGGGTGAAGAAGGAGAAAATGCAAACAAGCAAATGAGGAGAATGGGATGTATTTTGCACTGAATAAAGCAACAGACTTTTCTAACAGCCTTGGCGTACATATCCGGATGATAGGAGTGTGGCAGGGACATTATGTGCCAATACAACATAAGGACTGAGAGAGAAAATAGAAAAAAAGGGGGAAAAAAAAAAAAACATCAGTGTTACTTTTTGTATTCTCACTAGTGTTCTTAGTGTGGGGCAGCCTGGTGTACAATATTTACCATCATGTGTTTCAAATTATCTGTTGAGGAATTTGGCTAAAAAATATAATCTCTCTAGATGAAACCTCACAAAGCAAATGACATGCCATGTCGTCCCAGCTTCATTGGGTCCAGTTTTGATTTCATAAAACTGGATCCGGGAGCACAATGTATATATTTATGCAGGTTTTTAAAAAGTTTATAACAGTCTGTTTGGCCATTATTACACTTTTTACTTTATAATATAAAACATGGAAGGCAAAGAGGATTTTTTCTGTCATATTAAAATGAATGTTTGTCAAGCTACATTCTTCATTGCTTTAAATGCAATAAAGATAATACTCACTTTTATATAAATAATATATTTCACAACTTTAATACTGCAGAATCTGCTTGAAGGATCCCAGCAAGCTCTCTCATCTGCAGCTCTGTATAAAATATTTAAAAACAAAATGTTGTATGGTGTAAATAAACTTTTGTCTACATATGTTTTACTTGTGCCAATTTATTTTAATGAGAACAAATGCCAACCTGATCAAAAGTTATAGCGAAAAATGTTAACATTTGAAAAGGAATGTAAATAAAAGAGGAAATATGTTCGTACTGCTTCAGAGGTCGTGTCAAGTTTATGTGGTTTGTTGGTTGGGGGATTTGGTACTTCGTCTGGATGGCATTTGAATGTGTGACATCAAATTATGGTCATGTGAATAACTGGGAAAATAAAGACATCCCTACATGAGAATAAAATTTATAGTATTTATAAGATAAACTGTTTATTATCAGTGTTGCAGTTATCTAAAACTATTGCTTAAACTTCTGTTAAATCTTAGTCTAAAGTTTAGTTCCAGGTAGATCAGTTTATCTCTGAGCTGATCATGTGGTAGCTCACATTCTGTCCCTGTAGTGATTCGTAGCTCAGGTTAGTCATTCCCTTTGTGTAAACCTCCATTTAATTGCAGTTAAAGGTTGGTACGGAAAGTTCTGTAGCTCACCTCATAAATCCACCCACATATCTGATTTATTTATTCGGTTTGGAAAGATTCAAACTCCTAATAGGTTTCTTTACCTCCAGAAGGTTCACCTGATAAAATCAGTTAAGCTTTTCCTGTGCAGAGAAAGAACAAAAGGGAGGAGGGTGTGAGGACTTAGGGACAGTCTTGTTTGTCCCGTCTGGTGGCCTGGCCGAGGCATTGATAATATAAGCACTGGAATGAGTGGGTGCTCTGGGGAGCAGCAATCCACCCCAACCCTGCCTGAGAAGAGGAAGAGGAGCTGCGACTCAGATCTGTGCTATCAGAGAAGTATTTCCTTTCTTTACCAGTTGGATAGCTGTTGACACCTTCTTTCCAAACTGTATACATTAGCTCATCAAGTGCGGGAATGAATGACATCTCATAATATTGTATTCAAATGTGGAGCTCTAGATACTTTATGTGAAATAGATATGGGATCAACATTTGTCAAATATATCACCGTCAGAAGACTGCGCCTTGTATGCATAAAAACAGCAACAAACTTACCCAACTTAATGTTACTTATGTGATTTTATACTTAATTTTTCCATTAAATTTGTGACAAACTATTATGCATAGAAAAGGCTTTACAGGTCATCTGTGATCTACATTCTAAAGACTTGTCAAAGCTCAAGTCATGGTTTTTCATTTAAACTATTTGGTGTTTTCCTCAAACAGCATTGTGCAGCATGATGAAGGAAAACACAGTTTTGCTTTTGTTACCCTGCTATAGGTACTTTGACAATATTACATTTATTTTAATAAATCGTCAATCTTTTCTGCACATCCTTAGCCCAATTGAAAAGCATAACTTCTGAGTAAAACAAATTTAAATAAGCTTTATTCATGTATATTAAAATGAATCTACTACTGTAATCACAAAAAAAACAACAACATGGTTTGGAAATACAGAGGAAAAGGCAAGAATAGTACACAACAATTCTAATTTCACCCAAGAATTCTATATCTTTTGGCAATCCCATTCTTATCCTGCCTGCTTTTATGAATTAACACCTACATTGGTGAGCCTAGATTTTTAGGGGCCATTGGCCAACTCACCAGATGCTGGGATATTTTAAAACTATTTAAACTTTTGCTTTAAAGATACATGCACTGCCTCTTAAGCCTTTTGTACTTAACACGCTGTCATTTCAGAGACAGTGTGTCACCACCACCAAATGACTTCCAACTGATGAGGTCAGCCAGCTTAGACAATGATTAGTCAATATCCAAATGTGGAAACTGTTCTGGTTTTCATCATATTGTCTTTACAAGAGGCTTTAGTTCGATGCCTAGTCTTGATGCAATTTCTCTTGTAGAGATGTACAAACTAATAGCAAACTGGTTTATACAGCAGTTGTTATGGTAAAGAAGCCTCGCTTTCCTTGAATCTTAAAAAATGTGTGTTATTTGCCTTGAAAACCACTGACATTCTGTGCCATTTAGTAAATATTAGTATACTATAAGTGGCCAACAGTATAAATGTATATCATTGCTTGCCTGATAGCGTAAAATAACAATTCATGTTAACTTCAGATTAGTGAAAGTCACAGAAAAGTTGCAGTTTCAATTATGACTCCCAAATCAAAAATTTTTCACCAGACAAAAGATACTGTCAGCTAACTGCAGGGAGTTTAACTGGGAGATATAAAAGAGATATTAAGGTATTGTATTGTGTGATTTCCAGGATACTTTCATCGGTAAAAGAAGAAAAAGTTCCTACACATTGACAAAAATGGAACTTTGGCAGACTTTGCACCGCAGGTACTTACCATTCACTGTATAATGTATTATGGTCTTTCATCCTGAGGAGCACTAAGATAAATGACACAGGGCCCACGGCAGTACTGCTCTGTAATTCCTCTTGGTACCTTCAGCACTCTATGCAATCGTCTCTGCCTCATTTGAAAAAAGGGTATGCTTATCTTCAACTGTATTTGTATCTATGTATTTTAGTTGTGATATGTAATAATCACTATAATCAATCATTTTTCAAATGTTGGATCTTTTCTTCCCACAATAGTCTGGTGCAACTCCGCACATAATGAGACTGGCCTAAAATAGAGCAGTGTCCATTTTCACTCATTTACTGTTGGCTTAGAGGTTTATTGATATTTCTTTCCACTCCAATGATTCTTACGTTAGCGTTCTCGTTTGCGTGCGTCCTTGCGTCTTTGACGCACATTTTTTTTAAATGGACACACGATTTTCAGACAGCGTGCGTCCCTGGGACTCAAGCTTAAAATGCACTTCTATTCAGCAAAAATATTCACAATTTTTCCATTTCTCCACCTCAATTTTGACCCGGAAATCGCCATTATATTTTGATCTCGCGCGAGAAACACACATCACGAGTATCACCTGCGTGATTCTGCCTTATTAAAATCGACCAAACGGCAACACGACGTCTGCTCGTTTTACACGCTGCAGTGAGAGCGAAGAGTTAGTTAGACCCTCCAGAGCAAGCATAAGCGCCCTGTTGGGTTTGTCTGTCTGTTAAAGTGCTTTGAAATGTATGCTAATGTTATTAAGCACTATACAAATAAAGGTTGATTATCACCATGCCTCCGAAAAAGATGCAAAAGTTGGAGAAAAAACAAGTGACATTATGCTTTCCTGCATAACAAACAGATCAAATCAGAAGTTAATGCAGAAAAAGAGACAGATATTTCTGAAATGTGTGTGGAGAAGGCTCTGTCAGCTTGGTGCAGTGTCCACAGGAGAATACAGTATATGAATTAAAGGCAAAGAAAACTATTGAGTGAAAAGCAAAAGAGAAAAAAAAATTACATCTTTTATTTCTAAAACAGTATATTAATGACTACCAGGTTTTAACATTTTGATAAAACTACCATATAATTTTACTCTTTTTTCTTTTACTTTAGCAGTTATGGTGTTATTAATAAAAACATTACAATTAATAGTTTGTTTACTTTTTATATTGTAGTAATGGCAAAACTCAATCCTTGCTTACGCTTCTACCGTATATTCTATTACTTTTGAAATGCATAAATGTCATATTTGCATGCACAATTTTTTCTTGAAGCGCATCCCAGGGTTGCACTACTTTCTCGAGGTAAAATGAACTCTATTACGGCACAGATTCCGCAGCAGTTGTCACATGATGGGATGTGTCCCAAGTTTGTGAGCATAACAGTCAAAACAATTAAGTTTATTATTAGTGCTAGGCCAAAATCTCCTATGTTAACTTTACATCTAAGGTGGTGAACATTTACATTTGAGCATCACCAACACAATTTAAAACAAAAATGAAATTTATATGCTGTATGGCCAAAAGGCAGATCTTAGCAAGTCTGTTGTTCCTTGCAACCCAATTTTCATTTTCCTGTATTAACACATTCATTTATTAAATAAAGTGTGCCTTTTGTACTCAGGCAATATTGCAAGAGACAACCTAAAAAGTGTTGCCTAAAGGAACTAGAACATGAAACAAGACTGGGTTTTAAATAACGGCTATGACAAGACAATGTTGTATGGTAAACAGCAAACATCCTCTGATCTGACATGTTATCCAGTCTCTGCTGCTGTTATAGAGCTCGATGCTTTTGGCTCAAAGCTTATTTAGTATATTAGTGTATGTGGGGGTGGCTTATCTCTTAATGGCTTAACTCAGAGCAGGATTGCAAAATAGTAATGACAAGGTGTGCATGCTACTAACTCTAATTGGACATGCATTCTAAATTTCATGCAAATCCATCTAAAACAAGCACTGATTTGTATACTTATGCAAGAATGGATGTATTTCAGAGATGTATTTTTTATGTGTCTGCATTACTCCCAAGAACTTTGATTTGAAAATAAAAACAAAATAAACTAATGGTATTGTGTTGTTTTATTCATTTAAACATGTATTGACAAAAACACCATTGCAGTTCTATTCTCAAGTAAGAGTTGCAGCTTCTGTCATCATCTGATTGCATCTCCAACCACTGGCTCCAATAATTGTCACTCAGTAGGACAAGAATAATATCTCAAAGTAAAACATGAAATTCAGGCTGGGTTTCTATTTCAAGGAGCTTAAGTGGTACAAGTGTGTGCCCATCATGTCAATAGACATTCATAAGGCACAAACATTTAAATCAAAAAAGTCAGTAATTTCAAAAATTGATAATTAAAGAAACAGTTTGTATTCATTTTGACACTCATTTTGCTAAACATCTGAAAATGAAATGCAAAACAGCAAAAAAAAACAAAAAAACTTTGTGGCTAGCTGTTGATTAACTTCAAAGCACTGGCAAACACAGGTTGAATTAATTTCTCCTACTTGCATTCTTACATCAGAGACAAAAAGCTGTTGAAATCAAAAATACCCTACAACCTTGAAAACATATTGAAATTGGTCTTTTACATTGTCACACTCAGCAGATGAAGAAGTCAACATTTTTAACATCATGGTCTGAAACTCCCAATACCTCAAAATAGGAAAGTAAATAGCTGACTCTCCAGCATTACAAGCAAAAGCAAGCTAAATAAACTCAAATAACACAACTGCCAAAATTTTTATACCAATTAACTTAAGAAAAGAAGCAAACAGAATAATTTTTGCAGGCTCAATCATCTTTACAGCATTTCATCTTAGGTGTTATACTGTACTAGATATTGTTGCAAAGCCATTTAAACTGTCCAGAAATTGTTCAGAGATTTTGAAGTCAGTTTAGGTCCATGCTGTTTCCAAATAAAGTTTCTACAAAGTTTTGAGCAGCATATGTCTCAGTTGCTGCAAAATCTGATCCAGTAGAAAAATGGCCAATTTGTGTCAGTTTCAAACTGTTGATAAGTGAATTCTCAAGGTAGGACGGAGTAGGAGAATGCTCCCAGGATCCCAAAGTCATCGATAACATTGACTGAGGAAGACACAACAATCAGTCTGAATGGTCTCATTATGAGGAGGGAGTTGTCAAATCAAAATGAGTCTGAAACCCACAAGACACCAACGCAGTACCACCTTAAATATAATTACATTATGACAAGCTAGTGACATCCACTCATTTTTTATGAAATTATATTTTGTACTCCCTCTAAGTTACAGTTGAAATATCTGCAAACCAGCCAAGGAAATCCTGATTTTCAGTGCAAATATTCATCATCACTTATGTCAGAGTCGTCAGCCTCCACCTCCCCTTCAATCACAGACTTCTTCCCTCTGCAGCAGGACACCACCAGACCAATGAGGAAAGTCTGAGAATCACAGGGAAAGCACACAATAGGAAAGCTTTTATAAGGAGGATTTGATCGATAGATCAACAGCCACAGGAAAAAGGCTATTAAAAGTTTTGTGGGGATTAGATGTGCGCAGTCTTGAGGAATTATTTTCCAGTAACCATTTCTGAGCAGAAATTAAATTATGGATTTTACTCTCATGCTCATCCACAAAATAATGACTAAGTTGCTTTTGAAAGGGAGTAAATATTTAAGTCTTAATGATATATATATATATATATATATATATATATATATAAAAGCAGTTCTCGTGGTTGTAGACTGAGCTTTGACAACACCAATCAATGTGACCCACTATTCAAACTACACTATTTTGCTGTTTCAACATTTTGGTGACATCCTTGGACTTACCCCAATGAAGCCCCAGTTACCGAAGTAGTAGATCGTGCTGAAAAACCAGAACTTATGGAGGAAAAGATAGGTTCTTGTCACAGTACACTGGTCTGAAAACACAAAGAAAATGCAAGAATGTCACATGATTTTTTTAAAAAGTAAAACATTTAGTATTAAAATGGATAATGAATAATTCCATCAATTACTTATTATTGTGACACCAGTTAAGGAAACTCAACAAAAATTAGTTTTTACGTTACAACATGGCAGTAATAGCCAATTACAAACCAGGCTACGTGCAAGAGTGCAGTGACCTTTAAGAAACCAAAGAAGGTGAACTTGAGTTTTGAATTATTTATGGACGTTGTGTTAAATTTCAATTTTCTACTATTTACATTCTTCTCCGCTTACACATATAAACAACGTAACTGAAAAAATTCCTAAATAATACAACCAACACATCATAATTATTTTATTCCCTGGTTATGGCCATATGATACAAGAATCCTTAAAATAGGGAAGGAAATAAAAAATGACCTTAGGAAAGACAACACCTTGCATAAATTGAGTGGAGTGTAGCATTACCTAATGAAGAAGTCGTTTAGCAGTGAACAAAGAAGAAATTCAAACAGACTGTGAGCTACTGGATTTCTTCCTTTGAACAAATACAGGTAGTGACTTATCTGTAAAGTGTACTCTCTTTCACATTACAACAATCTTTATCACTGCATCAAAGTAGCACTCAGCAGTGCATGAATGTTATAAAAGAGTCTATAATCACTTAAAAGCCAGCTATAACAACACAGAACTGTGCCCAAGGCAATTGTGTCACTGAAACGAAACAGGACAAGCAGTCTTGTGAAAACGGGTAAGCTTTGTAACGGTCAATGTGAGTACGGTTGAAATCTAGAATGAGGCAACATCTGATGACATCTTGCACAAACATCCAGTTCACACTGAACAGACAATAGGTAAAGGCATCATTGGTGAGGCAAAGGAGATGGAACTGTGTTTGAGACAGCAATAAACCTTCCACTTGATTGTGTAAAAAATGAAAGCAATGAAAAGGATTTTCAAATAAAATCCAGGACACAGGTTTACTGAAGCGGAATGTATAAGGTTGGTGAGATCTCTAAAAATATTTTTGAAAAATACATGTTTTTAAAATGTGTGTTTGATGATAAATTAAAAATATTGAATTATATATCTTGTCATTCATTACAAAACCTATTAGTATTTGCTGCTTGATTTCTTGCTTTTATCTATCCATTCATTGTATGTGCCTTTACTATCCTATCAAGCTAAGTCAGACATTAGTGAGTAAATGAGTTAAGAAAACATTTCTGTCAAACTGTGATGGGCTTGTCATACAGTCGATCGAGCGGTCTACTCCTAAAAATGCTTTCCCCACCAGCTAACCTAATCGACCCAGGACCGACTTACTTACTTATAGACAAGGCAACATTTCTCAATTTGCCTCACTCCTGTTGTTGGTTGACATCTGTACACGTCCAGGGTACATGATTGATAAAAATACAGAAGTGCATCAACTGTAATACTAAATGATTTACAAATAGTAATTCACTCAGTGAAACAATCTGAGTGAGGACAATTTTCAAGAGTGCCTGTCAAAACAGCCTTTGTATACTTTAGCAATGTTTACTATCATCCAAACATTTTGTTACCAGTAACGCTGATAGTTTTATCAGCACTGACTAATAACATCACTGCAAATATAAAACACATAAAAATACAAAAACTTGAGGAGAGACACTCACTTACTCACTACTTATAAAATCCAATTGCGGTGTCTGTGGAGCATCTCCGTGTACCACCAATCTGAGCTCTCTGGCATGTGACAGAATTAATACTACTATTGATCTGAACTGGCACAGACACCAGAAATAGTACAAGAATTCTCGAGCTGAGTCATTTCCCTTAATGTGCATGACTGGGTGCTGCTGGCATTGAGAATACTGATGACGTCAGATGCAAAAAGTGGCAATGATACGTGTGCAGAGTCTAGGTCTTTAATTAGTGCGACAATTATTTATTGGATTTTGTGTGAAAACACAAGAAACAAACTGTCTTCCTTCAGATCACATTATTAATTAGCTGCAGACACACAGAAACAATTTTAAGAAAAAAAGATTAAGTTTATTCTGAAACAAACACAACGGAATAATCTAACAGAACAATACAAGTAAGAAAGTGGACAAAAATGAGGTGAGGATGAAATTTACAGTCTGGCTATGTTAGAGAGCCATCTGGAGTTTTAACGCTAACCCTGCTGAGCTGCTCCTATCCCACTGTTTCTTTCACAGCTCCTCAGACCAGCTTGAGCCCCGCAAACAGTGCAAAGAGACACAAAGCAAGCTACACGGAATCCATGTCCACAGCAATTGCACAAAAGTGTGCTTTAGGACTCACTCATTAAACTCACTATTTTCTGAAGCTTTGTATTATAAAGTGCTGATTTCTTTTTGGAAAAAAACAAAACAAAATCAAGGTCTGTGGTTTTCATGTGTATTAAAAATTAGAATAGGAGATTTACAGGAATACAAACAACCAACTGGATCGACAGTTAATAGAAACAGCGAGTCTATCTTCACCCCCAGGACCCTACTCTTTTTGTCCAGCACCTAAGCCATCTGTAGCTCTCCAGCTGCTCACCTTAATTACAGAGCTCTGAGTGGGGACCTGCAGATGGTTCACAACAGTGGTCTCCCTAAATATATTATCATGTACACCACTGACCCACTTCACCTTGAAATCATTACTGAGCTCTGATGAGAACATGGGGCATTGAATGTGCACAGTTAATTTCACCCTGAATCAAGACACCCGAGTAAGTGATGCCCTGTGTAGCCTGATGCATTATGTATAATTATGATCTTTGATGCACAACTACTCATACACAGACATGCATAAAACCCTGAATACATACATACTCACACTCCTCACCTCGATGAGCGCCCATATATTCCCACACAGTAGGCTTATACTTACTCTTCAGCTGAGATATGACAGTCTTTACAGGAAACTGGCGTCCTTGTAACAAAGCTATTTTCAAATCCCTTCTCACTTCTTTTATCCAAAATATGTTTTCAGTGTGCAAAGTCTATCCTTTTGAGTTTTACACAAGAAGTCTACATACAGAAAAGAAAGACAAAAGATAAATTGGAAACCTTAGGCTACAAATTTCCACGCTGAAGTGATCAGTGAAGATTGTTTGCCAGAATGCGACACACGTCTGTTTTTTTCCATGGTGTGTTCACAACAATCTGATCTTATATCAGATACATGTGACTTTCACATGTGCTCCATACAAACCTGGGTCATGGCCAACAGCATGAATGAAACATAGACACATGAGTTGAGAATCAGCCAGCACCAGCAGGAGGTGAGAACCAGGTATGAATGTGAGCCATATGACCTGAGCAAAGCACTAAAAATTAGGTTGAAAATGAGTTCACTAAGTAATAACAATAGTAATAAAAAATGCTTTTCAAAATATCAAAAGACACTTTCATTCACACCTACATGCAATTTAGAGCAATAATTCAGCTATAAATTGCATGTTTTTGGTGGTGGGAAAGAGCTGGATAAAACCCATGCAAACACAGAGAAAACATTCACACTCCGTATAGAAATGTCCCAGTCGAATTAGAACTGAGCCTTACCCACTGCACCGTCATGCTGCCCAATGTAGCCTTAGTAGCCTCTAAATAAGTATTGGCTAAACACACACAAATAATGAAGGGGTTGATGTAAATTTATATTAGGTCTTCTTTTAGATGATAAATATGTTGAATTTTTGCATAAAGCTATAAATACTGTAAATAAAATAAAGGTTCCTTTCAACATTTGAAAAACTGTGGTCTGCTGCATCAGAAAAGGTAAACATGTTTGAAACATGAATAAAAAGAGTTCAACAAATAATTTAATTGAACAATATTTACAGTCTTGATTGGACATAACTCTCTTACTTCACAGTGGAAGACTTTTAACAAAATACCAAAGAAATTTGTGTTTGGTTTGAGGAAGTATTTTGTTGAAAATTGTTTCTCAGAGGCTACATATAGAACTCTGACCATCTCCTCCTGAAGCTATTTAAAACAATGCCGTGGAAACTTGTAAGTTGCTAGGAAACAGACGAAAGTAGGCAGTATTTCTTTTTCCGTTTTTAACAAACTCATCCGTGATAAATTTCCTCACTGGGATGCAAAATATAAATATAGTGATACGTCTTCCAAGGATAAAAACAAAACAAAAAACAAAAACTGGACTGCAGGCCATGTTTTGTTTAAACTGAAATTGGCACATATAGAGGCTTCAGCGGTCTTATACCATAATATTTACATTTGTTGTCTCTGTCAGTGTCAACCTACACAGTGAGGGGCGGGGGGGGGGGGGGCTGAACAGGTCTAACCTCGAGGGCATGTATTGTTATAATGAGCCGCTGACTCCCAAACAAAATTTGGGGTTCCATTTATTGAAATTTAGTATGAAAAAAACACACACACTCATTTCTGTGCTGAAATTCAATTACAATTAATGTCATACTGCTACTGTATGCAAATGGTCTGTAGAGTGGGAGTTAAAATAAAATAAATAAAGTAAAATAAATTAAAATCAAAATAAGGGCAGCATGGTGGTGTAGTAGAAAGCAATGTTGCCTTACAGCAAGAAAGTCCCTGGTGCTAGTTCACCTGGAACTTCTGTGGAGTTTGCATGTTCTCCCCATGTCTCTATGGGTTACCTTCTGGTCCCCTGCTTTCTCCCCCCTCTATAAACATCTTAGATGAATTAATCATTGCAAATTGTCTGTAGGTGTGAGCAAATGGTTGT
The DNA here is from genome assembly GCA_013358685.1 of Antennarius maculatus. Classification (NCBI taxonomy): domain Eukaryota; kingdom Metazoa; phylum Chordata; class Actinopteri; order Lophiiformes; family Antennariidae; genus Antennarius; species Antennarius maculatus. Next base: position 8,206,823 of record CM023616.1, on the reverse strand, counting down.
CTGTATCCCGTGCGACCCTGTGATTTGCTTGCATCTCATCCAGGGTGTACCCTGCCTCTCACCCGTAGCCAGGTGGGATAGACTCCAGCAACACCTGCTACCCGTACTTAGGATGTTGACTGTGTCTCAGACGAGATTAGGTTGCTTAGTCTTCAAGAACATGAATGAATGAATGAAAATAAAATAAGTACGGATTTACTAAATTTTGAAACCAAACAAATCACAGTTTATCCGTCTATTATTTTCAAATACAAAAACACTAAAATTTGGAAAGTTTTTTTTTTTTAAACTCAACATATTACATTCTAACAGACAAATCTTAATGAACTACTAATGCATAACAACATGCATCATGTACATTAATGGATGTCCATCAATTTGTAAAGAGAGTAAGGGAATGCATATAGTTTATCAATTTATTTCTTAAATCATCACAGATTTCAAGTGTGACTTGAAATTTGTTTTATCAGTCACATATTAAAAACAAAAACAGTCTGACTGTAAGAACTGCTGTGCTACCCTGCAAGTATAAAATTAATTGGTGCAATCAGTTTAAATCAGCACCTTGGGAGGTCTGGGTCATTACAATTATCAATCTCATGTATAATACGTCAGTTGTGGGAGTGTCAGATTATATACTTTTAATGAACAATGTCTTATCGATCCCCCAGCAGCAGAAACGATCATTGCGTCTTGTCATAAATACTGACATTCTGCACATTTATACATAAGGCACAGATCTCCCTCTATGCATACACGATCAACAAAGATCTTCTTCTCCTTTCAGCTTTTTCCTTCAGGGGTCACCACAGCGAATCAGCTGCTTCCATCTAACCCTGTCTTCTGCATCCTCTTCTCTCACACCAACTACCTTCATGTCCTCTTTCAGGGCATCCAGGTGTTGAGAACCAGCCTAAGTACTGTAGGTACACATTATTTTAAAAGTGTGTCCCATAAATAACAGGAGAAACACTACACTGTCAGTGCACCTGAAAACATATTGCAAAATCAACATTGTCATTTGTTGAGATAGCAAAAGATACATATGCCACCTACGCTATATTGGCTTTATGTGAAAATGACAATAGTGTCTCACGCTACTCATTGACATGCTTAGGGACCAGCATGAGGAAGGACGCTTAATGACGCAGGGTTTACATTTGTTCCAATATTTTTTTTAATTAATTTATTTATTTATTGATATACTGTTATAATCCACAAAGGGAAATTAAGAATGCATACTCTATTATGTTAGTAGATCAATCACACGTATCCATATTAGTGTGTACAGGCCCCTGTAATACACACAACTACACACAAGGGGGCCTGTAAGCATGCAATGTGAGGTAGAGTGGCAGGCAGCCACTTTGTGGAGTGCCCAAATGAGCAGCTTGTGAGGTGGACGGCGCCTTGCTCAAGGGGGCCTCGGCAGTGTTCCCGAGGTGAGCTGACACCTCCCACTGTCAGCTCAAACTCCAAGTGTTTTTGGGCGGGAGTGGAAATCGAACACTGCCACCCCCATAGCATCAGAAGGATGCTTATAAAACTTATTAAACTCAAACTATAACATCAGTGTTTTCCTTTCTTTTTGTTGTTTTTACTACTCACCAGGGTATTGTACATAACCCAAAACCAGTGAAGTTGGCACGTTGTGTAAATCATAAATAGAAACAGAATACAAAGACTTGCAAATCCTTTTCAACTTACATTGCATTGAATACACTGCAAAGACAAGATATTTAATGTTCAAATTGAGAAACTTTGTCTTTTGCAAATAATCAATTTAGAACTTAATGGTAGCAACACATTGCAAAAAAGTTGGCACAGGGGCATTTTTACCACTGTGTTACATCGCCTTTCATTTTAACAATATTCAGTAAATGTTTAGAAACTGAGGAGACTAATTTTTGAAGCTTTTCGGGTGGAATTCTTTCCAATTCTTGCTTGATGTACAGCTTAAGTTGTTCAACAGTCCAGGGTTTCTGTTGTTGAATTTTACACTTCATAATATGCCACACCTTTTAAATGGGGGACAGGTGTCGACTACAGGCAGACCAGTCTTTTACCCGCACTCCTTTACTATGAAGCCACGCTGTTGTAACAAGAGCAGAATATGGCTTGGCATTGTATGTCTGGAATAAGCAGGGGCGTCCATGAAAAAGACGCTGCTTTGATGGCAACATACCGGTATGTACCTTTCAGCATTAATGGTGCCTTCACAGATGTGTAAGCTGCCCATGTTTTGGGCATTAATACACCCCCGTATTATCACAGATGCTGGCTTTTGAACTTTGTGTCTATAACGATCCGGATGGTTCTTTTCCTTTTTGGTCTAGAGGACAAGACAACCACATTTTCCAAAAACATTTTGAAATGTGGACTCGTCACACCACAGTACACTTTTCCACTTTGCATCCGTCCATCTTAGATGAGCTTGGGCCCAGCGAAGCCGGCTGCGTTTCTGGGTGTTGTTGATAAATGGCTTTGCATAGTAGAGTTTTAACTTGCACTTACAGCGAATTGTAACGAACTGTAGTTACTGACAGTGGTTTTCTGAAGCGCTCCTGAGCTAATGTGGTGATATCCTTTACACAGTGATACCGGTTTTTGATGCAGTACTGCCTGAGGGATGAAAGGTCATGGGCATTCAATGTTGGTTTTCGGCGTTGCCGCTTACGTGCAATAATTTTTCTAGATTCTCTAAATCTCTTGATATTACAAACTGTAGGTGATGAAATCCCTAACTCCTTGCAATAGTTTATTGAGAAATGTTCTTAAACTGTTTGACAATTTGTTCACAAAGTGGTGACCCTTGCCCCTTCCTCGTTTGTGAATAGCTGAGCATTTCAGGGAAGTGCTTGTAAACCCAATCATGGTACCCACCTGTTCCTAAGTTGCCTGTTCACCAATGGGATGTTCCAAATACAGTACAAGCAAACCTTGGTTTTTGAATGCTTTAGATATCGAACAAATTGGAATTCGACCAAAAAATTCAGAATTTTTTTTGTCTTAGAAGTCAAACAAAATTTGGAAGTCGAACGCGAAACAAACGCCTTTTGCTCGCCGCCAAGCACGAGAAAAGGCGAGAGAAAATGTGACGGTAATGTGCTTTTTATTTTAGTTTACTGTATTCAATAATTTTTCACTTAATTTGCATTCCATTGCCTATGGTATGAGCTACGGTACCGTAAACTTCTGTCCAAAAGACAACGGTAACTTGTACCTTAGGCCAGCCTGATTATGTTGATGGTTTTTTTTTTCTTTCTTTCTCGTGTTTCCTTCTTTTACATTTCTTTGATATGTTTCATTACTATATAATTTGATATATAAATGACATTATGAAATAACATATTATGTTTAAAAAAGGTAGCTTTCTAGCGTCTTGGAACAGATTAAGATCATTTACATTATTTGAACAAATCACTATTCGAACAGCTTTCCGGAAAGAATTGTGGTCGGAAACCGAGGTTTGACTGTAAGTATTTGATGAGCATTCCTCGACTTTCGCAGTCTTTTTTGCCACTTGTGCCACCATTTTTGAAACATGTTGCAGGCATCAAATTCCAAATGACATAATATTTGCAAATTAACAAACTCTACCAATTCGAACATTACGTATCTTGTCTTTGCTGTGTATTCAATTGAATATAGGTTGAAAGGGATTTGCAAATCATTGTATTATTTTTATTTATGATTTACAAAACGTGCCAACCTCACCAGTTTTGGGTTTTGTAGGTTACAGCATGAGACTTTATTTTTCAGAAGACTGAAATCAATATGAACTGCAGTACTAATGATAAAACAGGTTCAGTAACATATGTTATTTGATAGGAACATAGTCAGACCTTTCTATATCCCACTCTGTTGCACTGCTATAGACATTGTCAAAGAAAAACCTCATACCAACAGATGATCCTGTAGGGAAAACCTACTTTTTGTAAAATTTGGAAAGGAATTTTATTGTTTTCTTTCATCAAAAGTGAAAAGTTTCACCACTCAGTAGACAAACCATTGATTGTTATCACTCTCAGTTGCATATGTTGTCTCCACTTGACACTTCCTCCCCCTGTGAGTGGTGCAACTCCTGTTATAAAAAGCAGCAGCCATTTCCAAGATGGCAAAAATATGATTGCTTTCCCTGAACTGGTTGGAAGAGAGTAGAAAAAATTCTTTTGATATATTACTAAATAGCATGTTTGTTTAAACAGATCACAATCATTACTCAGGCTCAGTCATTTACCCAGTTTAGACAAAATACTGTTTTTTTTACCAATTGATAGTCAAGTGGTGCCAAAGTCACATTTGACTATATTTGACTTATCTGTCTTGACCTCCAACATTATCTATAACTTCTTTTTAAATCCAGATACAACTCACTCCCCCAGGCTGTAATACAAGAACATAATGAGGCTGTTTGTGTAAATTGTGACAGTCGTGATGTAAAAAAAGAAAGAAAAAGGGAGCCTGCTGCCCCCTTTTACACACACACACACACACACACACACACACACACACACACACACACACACACACACACACACACACACACACACACACACACACACACACACACACACACACACACACACACACACAGTCAATTTAAACTATTTTGTCATGTAAATCATGTAGTGAGGTGCACACTACATGATTAAGGACTCCATGGCCAAGATGTAAACTGTAGTCAATTCCAAACCTAAAGTAATTTTCACAAATTCACCCAGATATGCCACAGAAGTTTTGGGATGCCTTTCAGAGATGAAACAAAGCCGTAATTTTCCTGGAATATAAATCAGTGACTGTCTGGAGGAGAAAGAATTAAGCACATGCTGCAAAGAAGACTATCTTTAGTGAATAACAGCAGCAGCTTAGTGATGCTCTGGAATCAAATTGATTCCTCAGACACTTGAAGCCTTCAGCATGTAAAGAGTAACATGGATTCCATCAAGAATCATAAAATCCTAGAAGAAAATATCTCCCAGATGTGAGTAAGATGAAGCTTTGGCATTATCGGACATTCCAAAAGGACACTGATCCCAAACAGATCTTAAATCCACAAAGAACCCTTGGTGACGGCAGTGTAACACACACATTGAATGTCTCATTTCTATGTCATCGACTTGGTTTGTGTTAAAACCCACATAATTTTACTTTAAGGATAAATGGGTGTGGCGTCTAAGGGGTTAAGAAACAAACCTGGAACATTCAACGGTGGCTGTCACAGTCGCAAAGGCAGTAACAGCACATAATCCTTAAGAATCTTTTCCCATTAGGAATGGTCTAAGATTCCACAGTAACACCAGTTGTTAGTAAAAGTGTTGTATCATTTAAAAACACATGTGGTATCTGTTCAATGATTGCAAAAAGCTGATAATATCAAAGTTAACATCAAATATGAACAGTTTTGACCAATAGACATGTAATTAGAGTTGAATCACTAGGCCCTCATTTTTTATTTGCCTTTTTACAATACTTGGTCACAGTTCGGTCTTTTTTTGCAACAACAGCCATCCTTGAGCACACTGCTCAAGGATGTATGCTATACATTTATGCATTTGTGGTTTCATGACAGATTTACTTTAACAACATTTGGCATGGAATCAGCAAGAGCCTAGGCAATGTAATGCATTAATGCATGTGTGTCTTTACTATTATCTCTAATGAATAATGAATAGTGTTCAAGATAAGGGAACATTGTTCTATGTGAAATGGCTTACTTGTACAATGTCCTACCCTTTATTCTAGCATCAATTCAAGTTGTGCTGAATAAAACTTTGATGATGTAACTTCCTCAAACATCTTGCTATTGGACCAGTGCCACCATATTGTGCTAGCTAAAGATGACAGACCTACCCTCAGGCGCAATGGCATCACAGATCCTTGTAGTGCTTAAAGTAGAATTCCCAGATGCAGGACCTACTGGGGGCATCTGCGTCTGATCAAAAAACACAAGAGAAATGTAACTGTTTAGTAAAGCAACACTACAATCTATTTCATGTATAGTACAAACAGAATTTTGGCTTAAATAGAAAGAAGATCAAACCACCACGTCTGAAAACCTTATAACCATATTTATATCAGGCACCTGACAAGAATTTAGTAAAAATAAATTAAATTCAAATAACATTTATCAACTTGGCCTTTGGATTCTATATGACGCTCTAATGAGGGTCATGGATTAACTGATATAGATCATAACAGAGAAAATGTTTGATTTCACTGTAAACTCAAACCAAAAGTATTGTCAGTAAATAATGTCAGTAAATAATATGTAATTTTGAGTAATTCTGAAGATTAAATTCACTTCGTTACTATTTTTATTTTAAACATTTTTATCCACTGCAAAGAATCTATAATTTTTTGTTAAATGCAGACTATACTATATAAATGCTAATTTGAATTAACTGACACAGCCAGATGATGTATAATGTATAAATGAAAATACAGAGGAATAAGTCATGTTATCCCTGTGGGTTATGGCAAGCAAATGCTCTCTTGCATTGTCTCCCATTTCAGCAAAAATAAAAAAAAAGACATGAATTCATCTTAATTGGGTTTAAAATATTTTATAAGATAAAGCATAGACAGGATAGGGCATCTAAAATACATGCACACACCCACACAGACTGTGAGAGAGAGCTCCTTCCAATCACAGGGAGAGTAGACTGTCATATCCACACAGTAATAGCCACATAGTCTAATACAGATGAACAGAATGCAAAAAGAAGTGTGAAAGCACAGCTATCAGGCAGTAAGAACCGTGCTGCCTCTTGCACCCAGCTGAAACAAAATGAAATGATACTACTGACTTACCGACACCGCCAATTTTAGAATCCCAGAAGAACTAGCTTTCAACAACCACACCAAAAACTCAGCAATACATGGATGTACATTATTTCTCTCACCTGTACGAGATACTTCTGGCTGCCGTACATGACATACTGGGGAGCTAGGCTGTAGATCATATAACTGGTGTGCAGAACAATCAAGAGAAGAATCATACAGAGGAAGAGAAGAGCCTGAGGGCGAGTTCTCTTCGGTCTTATTTTGTACAGCTAAAAAGAAAAAAAATATTACAATGCAATTACTAGTCTGCAGGGTTTTTTCTTGGAAGCAATGGTGAGACTTTGTTTACCCTTATCCAGAAGAACCAGATGCCCATATTTCGAATGCCTGCCATGGATGTGATAACAAAGTACATGGTGATGACTGTGATCAGGATATAATCCAATGGAAAAACCTGTGAAATCAAAGACAGACATCAGGTATAACTCTTTCAAGCTAAAGTTGCAATGAAAGCTACTATAGCTGTCAGAGCCAAACATTCATGTCAGCTGCCTCTCAGTGATCCTTGGAAAACACAGATTTTACTTTGCAGAACCTTTAATGACAGCTTTCATTGCCATATTTTCTAGTTAACTTATTTCATGCACACCTGTGCTGAAATGTTTGGATTTAATCTCCAACTGATGTCCATAGACTAAGGTAATCTATTCTCAACCTGCTGCATCATGTTATGATCCCTTGAATACCAAGGTGTTACGACCCCTGTCGTGCACTCATTGTTTAAACCTGTGTTCTTGTAGTTTAATCTGTGTAAAGTGCAGTATGTCACCCCCAGCTCGTCATTGGACCCAGCTGAAGGGGGTGTGGACCTCTGCATTACAATCCTGCAGTGTTCCGGCCTGATTGGTTACGTCCAACGTCCGTCCACCAATCGTTGGGGTGCGGCCGCAGCCTACGCTTTAAAAGCTCCACCAGTGTGACAGTCGGAGCAGCTGCCACTTTTGATACACAGTTTGCCACGTGCCTCTCGATCTTGTAAGAGTGCCATTTAGTTTGTGTAGAGGCACTTAGATGATTGTGAAGACACAGGCTAGGGATAGGTTTTAAAAACTGTCACATGTAGGTAATTTTATGTCAGAAAACACTAGGCATAGAGTGCTGAATCCTCTTGTACTTATTCTTGTTTTTTTTTCTAGTAGTAAATAGACCGAGTAATAATTGAGAGTTTTGGGTTTGTCAGTCTTGTTTAGCTCAATGTATTCACACCTGAAGAAGTTGCAGGATACCGACGGGCCAAAAGGATGGAGGCAAAACAGAGGGTGTGGGAGGAGTTTGGAGAGGCAATGGAGAAGGACTATCGGACGGCACCAAAGTTGTTCTGGAGGACTGTCCGACACCTCAGGGGGGGGAAACGGGGGACCATCCAAGCTGTATACGGCAAGGATGGGACACTGTTGACCTCGACTGAGGAGGTTGTCGGTCGGTGGAAGGAACACTTTGAGGAACTCCTGAATCCAACTACCCCAACTGACCTGTCCTCTGTTGCAGAAGCAGAGCTGGAGGATGATGAGGGATTTGAGTCAATCTCTCGGGGCGAAGTCACCGAGGTAGTTAAACAACTTCACGGTGGCAAAGCCCTGGGTGTTGATGAGATTCGCATGGAAATGCTGAAGGCTCTGGGTGTTGAGGGGCTGTCATGGATGACATGCCTCTTTAACATTGCGTGGAAGTCTGGGACAGTGCTGAAAGAATGGCAGACTGGGGTGGTGGATCCTCTTTTTAAAAAGGGGGACCAGAGGGTGTGTGCCAACTACAGGGGCATCACACTCCTCAGCCTCCCTGGGAAAGTTTAGTCCAAGGTAATGGAAAGGAGGGTCCGGCCGATTGTCAGACCTCAGATTGAGGAGGAACAATGTGGGTTCCGTCCTGGTCGTGGAACAACGGACTAGCTCTTTACTCTCGCAGGGATTCTAGAGGGGGCTTGGGAGTATGCCCATCCAGTCTACATGTGTTTGTAGACTTGAAGAAGGCGTACGATCGGGTCCCCAGGGATATACTGTGGGAAGTACTGCAGGAGTATGGGGTGAGGGAGCGTCTCCTCAGGGCCATCCAATCCCTGTACGCCCAAAGTGACAGCTGCCTTCGGGTTCTCAGCAGTAAGTCAGACTTGTTCCGAGTACCTGTTGGTCTTCGCCAGGGATGCGCTTTATCACCAATTCGGTTTGTGATTTTCATGGACAGGATATCGAAGCGCAGTCGTGGTGAGGAGGGGTTACAGTTTGGTGGTCTGAGGATTGCATTGCTGCTTTTTGCAGATGTTGTGGTCCTGTTTGCGTCATCGGCCTGTGACCTGCAGCACTCACTGGTCCGTTTTTCAGCCGAGTGTGAAACGGCGGGGATGAGGATTAGCACCTCCAAATCTGAGGCCATGGTCCTTAGCAGGAAACCGGTGGACTGCCTTCTCCGAGTGGGGGATGAGGTCCTTCCACAAGTGAAGGAGTTTAACTATCTTGGTCCTGTTCACGAGTGAGGGAACAATGGAGCGTGAGATTGGACGGAGAATTGGGGCAGCAGGAGCGGTATTGCAGTCGCTTTACCGCACTGTTGTCACAAAGAGGGAGCTAAGCAGAGAGGCAAAGCTCTCCATCTACCATTCATTCTTCGTTCCTACCCTCACCTATGGTCATGAGTGATGGGTCATGACCGAAAGAACGAGATCGCGGATACAAGCGGCTGAAATGGGCTTTCTCAGGTGGATAGCTGGTGTCTCCCTTAGAGATAAGGTGAGAAACACTGCTGTTCGCGAGAGGCTCAGAGTACAGCTGCTGCTCCTTCGCGTGGAAAGGAGTCAGTTGAGGTGGTTTGGGCATCTGGTGCAGACGCCACCGGGGCGCCTCCCTAGGGAGGAGTTACTGGCCCCGAGGAGACCTCGGGGCAGACCCAGGACCGGGTGGATGGATTACATCTCAACATTGCCCTGGGAAAGCCTTGAGATCCCCCAGTCAGAGCTGGTGGATGTGGCCAGGGAAATGGAAGTTTGGGGCTCCCTGTTGAAGCTGCTGCCCCCGCGACCCGATTCCGGATGAGCGGTGGAAGATGGATGGATGGATCTCAATTTGGTTTCATGTTGCATTCCCTTTTCCACCACGAGCTAAGGGTCGTAACACAAGGTTATATTTCTAAACACTCTTCATGAACAGCTAAATCAATGTCAGTATATATAGAACATTTCTTTAATGGTCTGTGTATCTCTTTTTGTGTCTGAGGTATAGGATGCCAAGTTGAACAGATAATATTCAAATTCAGTGTCTCAAATCTGCGACTATGGCTTGCAGGATATAAATAAGACAGGTTAAAAAAAAATTGTCTCCACAAATTACATTTTAAAATGTGATGTAAAGCTTGCTTAGGATCCACAAGTGTAAGACCAGAGTGGAAGCAAATTTCTAAGCTGAAAAGGTAGAGCAGCTTTAAAAATCTTCAAGTAATTCCACCAAAGCTTTGACTTCAGTATGAAACAAGACAGTCAGAGACTGCAACATCCCGCGAAGGGTAGGTCAAGGTACCCTGAAAGTAGTACCTGACAAGTGCATACCTTTGACCTTTCAGGGTAGGTCAAAGCTAGTGCTTTGACCTGGTCTAACTCACACTGACTTCTCCCTTGTCTTTTTACCTTATCTAGTTCCTGAGTGTACAAAAGTTGAAATTTGACCTTTACCTAGTTTTCTCAAGGTCAAGGTCATCATCTCATTTTCATCCCCTTTGCCGCCTGAGTAATGTGCTTTTTGTTTCATCTTTCTATCTGCAACGGTTGTGAAGATATTTGGTGGACATACTAATAAACAGACGAACAAACACTGAAAATTACAACACAGTACATTATTGCTTTGAAGCGGGATGTAAATAACAACCGTTGGGGCTGCTACACAGAGTCTTTCGCATGTTCATTATTATTTACAAAGATTCTGGTTGTATTACGCTGCAACACAGAGCAAGTTTTATGAAATTTTCTGAATAACGAATAATATTTACATCACGATAGATAATGTTTAAATGAGTGGTTTTGGAATTGGGCCAGCTGGTGCATAGAAAAGTCAGTTATTCATGCAATATATATAAATATATACCTGTATATATACAGTATATATAAGAGTTAATAAATTTGTTGTAGTGTATCAAGTATCCTTTATTTTGTCTAATCTTCCTCTTCTTTTCCTTTCGACTTTTCCCTTCACAGGTCGCCACAGCGCATCAGTTGCCTCCATCTAACCCTGTCTTCTGCATCCTCTTCTCTCACACCAACTACCTTCATGTCCTCTTTCACTACATCCATAAACCTCCTCTTTGGTCTTCCTCTAAGCCTCCTGCCTGGCAGTTCAAAACTCAGCTTCCTTCTACCAATATATTCACTATCTCTCCTCTGGACATGTCTAAACCATCTCAGTCTGGCCTCTCTGACCTCTAACATGTGCTGTCCCTCTGATGTACTCATTCTTGATCCTATCCTTCCTGGTCACTCCCAAAGAGAACTTCAGCATCTTCATCTCTGCTACCTCCAGCTCTGTTTCCTGTCTTTTTCTCAGTGACACCGTCTCTAGACCAAACAACATCGCCGGTCTCACCACAGTTTTGTACACCTTTCCTTTCATTTTAGCTGAAACTCTTCTATCACACATCACACCTGACACTTTATTCCACCCGTTCCATCCTACCTGTACACGCTTCTTCACCTCTTTTCCACACTCTCCATTGCTCTGGACTGTTGACCCTAAGTACTTAAAATCCTCCACCTTCTTGATCTCTTCTCCCTGTAACCTCACTCTTCCACTTGGGTCCCCCTCATTCAAACACATGTACTCTGTCTTACTGCGGCTAACCTTCATTCCTCTCCTTTCCAGGACAAACCTCCACCTCTCTAGCTTCACCTCCACCTTTGGCCTTCTCTGTAGTTCTCTATCAACATCCTCAAAGCAAATACTGCATCTGTAGTACTCTTTTTTGGCATGAAACCATAGTGCTGCTCACAAATGCTCACTTCTGCCCTTAGTCTAGCTTCAACTACTCTTTCCCACAACTTCATTGTATGGCTCATCAGCTTTATTCCATTGTAGTTGCCACAACTCTGCACATCTCCCTTGTTCTTAAAAATGGGCACCAGCACACTTCTCCTCCATTCCTCAGGCATATTCTCACTATCTAAGATCCTGTTGAACAACCCAGTCAGAAACTCTACTGCCACCTCTCCTAGACACTTCCAAACCTCTACAGGTATATCATCAGGACCGACTGCCTTTCCACTCTTCATCCTCTTCAATGTCCTCCTCACTTCATCCTGACTAATCTTTGCTACTTCCTGGTCCACAACAGTCACCTCTTCTTGTCTTTGTTCTCTCTCATTTTCCACGTTCATCAACTCTTCAACGTACTCTTTCCATCTTCCCATCACACTTATGGCCCCTGTCAATAGACTTCCATCCCTATCCTTAATCACCCTAACCTGCTGCACGTCCTTCCCATCTCTGTCTCTCTGTCTTGCCAACCTATATAGATCAGTCTCACCCTCCTTACCGTCCAACCTAGCATACAAGTCATCATAAGCCCCTTGTTTCGCCTTTGCCACCTCTACTTTCGCTGCATCTCCCTGTACTCCTGTCTACTCTCCTCAGTCCTCTCAGTGTCACACTTCCTCTTAGCTAACCTCTTTCTCAGTATACACTCCTGTATCTCCTCATTCCACCACCAAGTCTCCATATCTATTTTCCTTCAAGATGATACACCAAGTACTCTCCTACCTGTCTCCCTGATCACATTAGCTGTAGTTGTTTGTCTAATAATTTATGAATTAAAATAAATAGCTAAAAAAGGTAAATTTATAATTCATCTATTTTTGCATCATCTATTTATTCATCTATTTATTTTCATCTTAATTTTTTTCCCTTTATTTTTTCATGTATTTTTTAAGTATTTCTAATATTAAAGCACCTCTGCCAACTATATGTTGACTTGTTACAAATTATCTTGGATTTGCTCCCTTTGAATGCTCAATTTTCAAGTTACTTCAGCATTTCCATGCACTTGTCATTACGATGAATATGAATGTATGAACGTATAAATTCTTTTTCTGAAATCATATTCATCTCTGGTCTGTAGTGAACCCTAGGCCATTCTATCAGAGGTCACCTAAAATAACTTAACTGGCATTTAAAGCAATATGATCGCTTTTTTATGTAGTTGCTTTTGTGGACATTTTTTTTTACTCTATGGTTCATCTGGAACCTTAACAGTAGACTTTTACAAGCTAAAGGTTTTCTTCAGCGTACCTATGAAAACAATGATGGAAACAAGATAGCATGGCTTTAAACACATCTTAATTGATGATAATATTTTTGGTGTGAGAGATGAGATGATACTCACAGGCTGTAAGGTTAAGAGAAGTTCATTGAGAGGATTGGTTAGGTTGGTGCCAAAGATTACAAAGCCAGAGCTGATTCCAGCAGAGTGAAGAGCCTTGTCCAAACTGAAACAAGTATTGGTAAAATTAAAGGAAATACGATGTATAGAGTACTGCCATACATGCTTGTCTTACATGACATACATTTGTGAGCTGTATTAAAGCTTGTGCTGTTCAAAAAAATATTGTGACTTACTTTGAAATGAACAAGGCAACAGTGAACAGCACTGCCACCAGGATAAAGAAAACGCCCAACAATATCTGAAAATAAGGCAACAGAATGCAATACATTACAAATTAAAATATCCAAGATATCCAGTCATTGTGAGCACATTTTTTAAAGACTTCTAATGGGTCAACAAATGTATGTTTGTTGTCGTTTCTTTTGTCCAGGAGAGACCATATGGCCTGGCCAGTCACAGTTTGGCACTCTTGCTTTGGTTGCTTTGTGGGGGAGCAATGACACAGGCCAAATAGAGTAGGAACATTGAAACCAGGAAGGCAAATGGTGGTAGACAGCCAATAAATCCTATCAACTGCTTCCATTCAAAAGCCACAATTAGATCATTGTTTGCTCACTACAATGTTGAAAATAGCAGAACGATACATATTAACTTTCGATCTAAAACCTTTGATGTTCAAGTCACAGCATGATATTTGGAAATAAAAAGAAAAGAACTTGACATAAACCATGCTAATCACGTGCATCAATGCAAAAAAAAAAATACTGTAAATTTTAAAATCAGATTTACAAAAAAATAAATTGTATATCTTAGAAGAACTTTGGCACATGTCAATGTCAACACTTTGATGCAATTATCAAATGTGTACTATAATAACACATTCAGTCAAACAAGGTATGACAAAATATTGCATTTACGTAATGTACTGGTAGGTATGCAGCGGTCATTTACCTGTATCTCTAGTACAACCAAAAACAAAGCTAAAGTTGCTGCTTAATTTTGTTATATGAATATCTGTAGGATGTCAAAAGTGAAATACTGGACTCATAAAACATGTTTTAAAATTTTATTCATTCATGCTATTGTCATAGCATGAATGAAAGCCTATTATCCCTTAGAATATGATATAATGCTAAAATGCTTATCTAAATATCCATCTATTTTTATAGGAAAAAAATTGTTTGTATAGAAACCCAGTAATTAGTCAGTGATTTTTTTTTTCTCAGCACCAGAGTTGAAATGAAAAAGACAAAATGTATTTAAATGAACAACTTTAAATGAACAAGTTTTTTTTTTTTTTGGTCAAACTGCACTGTATACTGTTTACCATAAATAAAAAGGGGTAGAAATAGACACTGTGTTTTATTTTAATAAAAGATATGCTATCGAACTTTGAACACGAATACGCTACAGAGGAAGCATCCTGGGCATTCGATGAGCTTGGCTCCCGAGTGAGTCGCGTTCAGGTACGCTCGGCTTCTTTTGGTTTGGTCGAGAGCCGAATTTTGGTTGAGTTCAGAGACGTAACATTCTCGGATTTTCTGGTCAAAAACCGATTTGGTCGAGAACAGAAGCGTTCGAAAACCGAGGGTTGACTGGACTGTATATCTACAAATTTCCTACTACAGCTATGCATGAGGTGACTTGAAAAATGAATACATATGTGTGGAGAATACTGCAAGAAAACACACAGTTGTATTAGGCCAGTCATATTCATCGTCTACTGCTTGTATACCAAATAAATCACGATGTCTTTGAGAATAAAAGTAAGTTGTAAAGAGGTGGCATAAAAAATATACATCTCACGGCGCATCGTTCAATCCATCATCTGGAAGCGGAACTTGTATAGCACAACTGCAAACCTACCAAGACACGGCCGCCCACCTAAACTTACAGGCCGAACAAGGAGAGCACTGATCAGAGATGCAGCCAAGAGGCCCATGGTGACTCTCCACAAACTGCAGAGATCCAAAGCTCATGTGGGGGAATCTGTCCACAGGACAACTATTAGTCGTGCGCTGCACAAATCTAGCCATTATAGAAGAGTGGCAAGAAGAAATCCATTGTTGAAAGAAAACCATAAGAAGTCCAGTTTAGTTTGCCAGGAGCCATATGGGAGACACAGCAAACATGTGAAAAAAGGTGCTCTGGTCAGAAGAGACCAAAATTGAACTTTTTGGCCTAAAAGCAAAATGCTATGTGTGGCAGAAAACTAACACTGCATCTCTCAATGTGCAAAGCTGGTAGGGACATACCCCAAAAGACTTGCAGCTGTAATTACAGCAAAAGGCGGTTCCACAAAGTATTGACTCGGGTGGCTGAATACTTTTGCAAACCGTACTTTTCAGTTTTTCATTTGTAAAATGTTTTTAAATCATGTATAACTTTCTTTCCACTTCACAATTGTCTGCCACTTTGTGTTGGTCTTTCACATAAAATTCCAATAAAATATATTTCTGTTTGTGGTTGTAACATGACAAAATGTGGAAAAGTTCAAGGGGGCTGAATACTTTTGTAAGCCACTGTATAATACAGCTTTGGATTTACTAAAGTAACGTCAAAAAATGTTCAGTATGTTAGTGTCTGAGTGTTGGTCAGACTCAGTACTAGCAAAATTACTCTGCTAAGGTATCGTCTGAGGCAGTTACCTCAACTAAACAACTCATTCATCTATGTAATGGATGAACTGCATGATAATGAATGATATCACTAAAGTTGGAGATGTCTCAAATTACATTGTGATATCCATGGAGATTTCAGCTCTCCATGAATGACCACAGCACTGGCTGCAAATGTTTTAGCGCTAGCTATAAAGTACATTGCTTTCAGGACATAGAACAAAGTACAAATATGATTAAATGTTTCTATTTGGTTCCTTTCATTTGCTAAGTCACCCTGATGACCTTTCCAATAAAGATTTTACACCAAGTATCTGATTTTATTTTCAAAAACTGTAGCCATACTTGAAGGGTGATGTTGTCCCTATTTCTCTACTCTCTTACCCAGATGTGTTCTCAGTTAGCGTAATTTGGTGCCAATTGCTTTAAAGTAAATCAGTATTTACTGTGGCTGATTTCATGAGCAGCACCCTTTAAACTACCAAAACCAAAGGAAGTGCCATTGTTTTGTAGTCTCACACAAGTGACGTTATAACCTGCCTCGTTTCTCAACCACCTCGAGAAAAAATTAATATAGGAGAAAAGACATAAAAATTGCACGAGGCCCAGGTATTGGTTGCCCACCCAAGAAAAGTAAAACCTTACAGAAGTTTGTGGTTTCTTTGGTTTATCCCTGGAGGATGACGAGATCCTACCAGAAATGTGTAAGACTCAGTGAGACTAAATTAAGAGAAGAGACAACCCATGGGAATTGTGTAATATGCTGTTGTATATAGAAGAAGTAAAAGTAAATCTAGTGCAGTCCAGATTTGAATTTGAACACAGAGAAACCATTATGGGAGAAGAATATTTAAGTCTTGGCCAAACAAGATTTTTTCTTAATTACACAACTATTACTTTAACAAAACAGACAAAATGAGTTGTGGTATATTGTGGATATCAAAGCTCCCTCTGCAGAGAAACCAATTAAAACAAGACTCGAACAAGATTGCATCCAATATAGAGACATTAAAAGGATTTTCCCACCTTGATTGGCCTAAGAGCACTTCCCACTTTAGTGCAGCAGTTTCTCTCTGCAATTTCTAGGTGTCTCCCCCTGCGTCGGAGGACCTGCAATTTACCCTCCAGCTCTTGCAGATTGTGTCTGTCTCTTGATGAAAGAGGACGTCCATCAGCACACTGTCAGCACACAGATAATATGGTTAACAAATGCACTGTATGTTCATCTCAAATTCATGGATTTGAAAGTATTGAAAGTGAATGACCCAACAATTGATTCCCCAGGAATATTCAGTAATTGGAAAATAGGATTGTCTCAAAAATGTGTGACCAAGGATATAGATGTCCCTACTATAGGCAAAAATTGTTTTCCAATAGACAGATTGTACACTCTGAGTGGAAAATCTTGAAAAATTCAAATTCAAATGTTTCTACAAATGTGAAAAAACAGACTAATTATGAGAGGCAAAGCTTGAACAGTGGGGGCTTTGCATGTGTAGTTTTGAATGAGTGCATTTTCAGACAAAAGATTAGAATACTGTATTCATTAATATTAAAAAGTAATAAAAACAAATGTAACTTTCAGTTATGATCTACTGTATAAGTTCTTCTATGACCTCCAGGTAATTTACTGTACTCTGTGACTTCATATTATATGTTCATGTCACATATGAATCCATTATTTTGCTACATGAGTGGTCCAACCTTGGATTTCAGTTTCTCTATCTGATGCTCCACTTCATCGGTGTCCTCCGTGTTCTCTAGACGTTCATAGGCCACACTCCGGGTGCCTTTAATCAGATTCAAAGGCAGTACAGACATGCCATATGCCTGTAAAGACAGTGCATACCCATCATTAGAATCACACATTATAGTGGGATGTCACGTATGGCGAATGCATCCACCTACACATAGCCATGCCTACCTGATGACAAACCAATCACAATATGGAACAACAACAGAGAGATGAAAGACAGTAAACACATACCAGAAATCACATAGTCCCTGGCCTCCCGGGCTAGGTCATTTTTGTAAGAGAGAAAGATTACAATATGGGAATCTATGATTGTACTCAGCTTTATTGGTAAACTTAGTGCAACCATTTTGTGAGGATATCAGTGCCTCGTGTTATTCTGATGCAATTTACAGCTTAACAGTGCCCCCAAGTGACAAACCTACTATCTATTCAAGATTTGATTACATTTTTACAAGTAAAATTGTAAAAATCTGGTTAAGAGTAATTGAAATTAAGGTGGCTTGAATTTATAGTGGCATTAATATATATTAATGGACATAAAATTCTTGTTTCATGGGAAGTGAATAGTGTACAAACAACAGGCACACACAGAAATGCATGCAGATGTATAATACAGAATACAAAACTCTAAAGACTTCGTCAATCTTTCAGTAGCATGCTTAAATTTCAAAAACTCTTTCTCCTAAAGAAACACAAAACAACAGCAACAGGCTGTTTCTTGCTCTTTTGGTGCTCTTTATAGGTTCAAAATAGAACAAAGAGGCCATCTGTGGAAAGACCCTTTTAGCCTTGTTGAATGACGCTGCCCCATTTCTTCCATTTTTCAAGAGGGGAAATGTCAGAGCCTATATGTTGTAAAAGAACCTCTACTAGTTTCTGAGTGTTAGGTAACATTAAGATAGTCGCATGGGATACTAACTCAGGCTAGACTATTATTAGTCTCTGCTGTGGATCTCTGCGAATGTCGCCTCCTGCAATGAATCATGGAGCTCTTAAGGCCAGAGCATGTCCCGAATATCAAATACACTCATAAAAGGAAAACCTGTCCCAGATCCCAAGAGAAACATTCCCTTACCCCTAAAATGTGCAACTGCATGGGAGAAATATAAAAAGAGAAAAACACAGGTGTCCCACTGATGTAGTACACCTTTTTAGTTCAGAGATAATCATGCATGCTCATTAAAGACATTTTAAAACACACTGTGGTCAATAACAACCAGAAATAACTTGGAGCAGGGTGGATGGGAGTGTATCTCTGTGTAAGACTAAGTGAATGCTGTTTGAGAGGGGAGTTACAGCCTGATATCCTTAAGCCAGTCATGTGACTGCATGAGAAAAAGAACTAGGTGGACATGAGTCCTAAACAAATCTCCTCTTTCTTGCACTTTCTACTTGTGATGATGGCGTTTAAAGGAAGGCTATACTCAAATTATTTTGTAGAGTTGAGCTCAGGGGTTGAATATTTTGCAGCACAGATCACAAAATGCGTAGCACCGTACAAAATGTTTTCTACAATTGATAAAATCATCCATCCATCCACCACAAGTAATTTTGTTCACAGACAAGCTAGTAAATAAAAGGACATCATGTAGCGAACATCCTCCTTTTTTCTTTTAAATAGAAAAGTATTCGCAGACACCTGTTTGTGAATATTTTAACAGTACTGCGTGCATTAATTGCAGTCAGTTGTCATTCTGTTAACAAAGTTGTGATAAAATAATCCTATATTCAATGTAGTTAATATACCATGACATAACTGACTAGAATATTTTGCCTTTAAGTCATAATGTCTACACTTCCTGACTGCTGCTCCACATCAACACTGTTTTCAACCATGATATGAGTTCCGATATTCACAATGCTAAAAAAATAAATAAAACTGCAAGCAGTGGGAAAAGATGGTCTGGATCCCTGCCTACCCCATTTATTTGACGTAGACATAAAAAAAAACAACCTCCACCAGCCCATTATCCCTCTGAGCTGACCCCACTTGGACATTGTATTTCTAAAGAATATGTGCTGGTTCTTTCAGAGAAAGGAGTCACCTAGGCCAGAAGGCCTGTCATCCTTCTGTCTAAAATACCAATGCTGACCAGCTGGCCCTCCATATTCTCTCAAACGCACATAGTTAAAGTGGAGCTGAGTGAAGTCTTTACCTGAAAAAACCCTGTGGCGCGGGCCTTGGTGTTCCTTTTTGTATGCTGTTTAAGATGGGACTGTTAAGACTTTATTATACTCGCAAATTTGTATGAAGGCAGAATGACTGACACACTGAGTCTTTGTGATTTCACCCCTGAGCACCACTGACTGCAACTCGCAAGACCTTATGCTAAACTCTTGAAGTCTGCATTATGACACAGTCATCGTCCCCATCCAGGATGATGATGACTCAACATACAGATGAAAAGCTGAACAGCTGGCCCCCTGGTGTTATAATAACGAGCTGAAGCATCCAGAAAAATGTGGAAACAGTTGATCAGATAAGGCAACTTCAATCACGTTGCAGCCTCATTTGAATAAATCTATATCCATGTTTTGAGCAGACAAACTGTCATTTCTGAATCATTATGGTACAGCAAGGTGTTAAGAAACATTACAATCAATTACAAACTGTGAGGACTGCTCACAGCTTAAGGATGGAAACAAAAATGTCTACTCTGAAGTGTGACATCCACCAGCTGCCCAATATAAGAAAAAAAAATCCCTTTCTGACCAACTTCATGGGTATGGCTTCTTAACAAGCAAATTGCCTCCCTCACTGCAGCAAGAAACAGCTCCATGGAACCTTCTTCCTCTTCGACACCTAATCATCAGTCATCTTGGGCCAAGGGAGTAATCCATCGTCACTCGAAAGACTGGGATGTGACTGCAACATGTTTCCTGTCTCTTCTGCTACAAAGCCCTACCTTTTGTCAAATCCAATGCACCTACAGTAGCTGGTCTACCTGTAACTCTACTTCACCCTGATCTGCAGACATGTCCTTATGATCCCCCATTTGATTTGCTTTATCCTTGTTTGGAAAATTAACCACACCTTCTGGATGAAGCCTTCTTGTCTGAAACTTACCGCTATTCTCTCTACATTTCATTTTCCATTAGCCATAGTAATGGTGCTGGGCATTTTCAAAAGTACCCTCAAGAACTAGGACAGCAGCTTGAAACAGGCAGGATATGTTTTTTTTGTTTCATTTCTTTTTCTTTTTTATGGCTACATCATCAGAAACTCTAACTTCCATAATTATGTAGATGACACACAGATTCTGATTCTGCTTCATTTCCATGGTGATTTTCATTGAAACGATAACTGTGCAAGGGAAATGCTAAATTAAAAAAAAAAAAAAAAACGAGTGCACACAGGAAAAAATTTCCTTCAGCTGCACGAGGAGAAAACTGAAATCCTTGTGAGTTCTACAATCCAGACAGTCAGTACCTGGAGTCTAGATCACTAAAGTCCTATGAATACATTTAAACCACGGGCCATGAAGAGTATCTTAAACTTGATCATATTATTGCTATAAAAATTGCTATAAAAAAAAGAAACATGTCAAAAAGAAGACAACATATGGAATGGGAGAGGACCATGAAAACCTACCCCAAGCATTTAGACCCACACAGGTAAAATAGCAATGTTACCTATTTGCGTAACATTTGATAAAAACGTTTCCAGATTTTCTCAATATGGATCCTTTTCATCATGATTACTTCCAACGTACTACCTGAAAAAAAAAAGGCACTCTAGCAAATACGTACAAGGCACCTACTGGATAATTACTGCGTGGGTGACTATCCTTCAGCTGGTAACAAGTTATTTAACCCCAACTGGTGCAATGAGTTTCTTCTCATTTCTTAAACAACCATGTCAAAAGACACATCCTCTCGTTGTAGAAAAGACGGTAATCTGTTTGAGAAGTATAAAATCATTGGTATACCTACAGCAGAGAAAATATCTAAGGAGATCATCGACATTCCTAAAATTGGGTTAAAACTGTCCAAAGCATTATTAAAAATTGGAAAGATATTGGGGACCCATCGTCTTTCAAGAAGAAATGTGGAAGACAATCTTGAATTGTGATCGGCGATCACTTAAACGTTTGGTGGAATAAAATCAAAGAAAAACAACAGCAGAAATCAGGTCTTTGTTTAATAGTGAAAGTACAGTACATAAGAGCATTTACACACACACAATGCAAAGGGAACTCAATGGATTGGTAGTGAGCAGCTATGTAGCCCTAAGAATACCACTAATCAGTGAGGCTAACTGGAAAAAACAGGTTTCAATTTGCTAGGAAGCATGAAGATTAGACTCTGGAGCAATGGAAGGAGGTCCAGATTTACCCTGTTCAAGAGTGATGGGTGCATCAGGGCATGAAGAGAGGCAGATAAAGTGCCCAGTGCCTACTGTACAAGCCTGTGGGGGGCAAAGTTATGATCAGAGTTTGCTACAGTAACAGTATGTGCTCAAAGAATGAGGTCAGCTGACAACCTCAATATACTGTACGACCAGGTTATTCCATCGATGGATATTTTTCTTCCCTGATAGCAGGGGCATATTCCAAGATGATATTCCAAGTTTGGGGGGCATGCAGTGATGCAACATTATTTGCATGGATTTGCCACCACAGAGTCCAGACCTGAACCCCATTGAGAATCTTTGGAATGTGCTGGAGAAGGCTTTGCCTAGCGGTCGGACTCTATCATTATTAGTACAAAATCTTGGTAAACAATTAATGCAACACTGATGGAAATAAATCTTGTGACATTGCAGAAGCTTATGGAAACTGCCAAAGCAAATGTGCGCAGTAATCAAAGCTAAAAGTTGTCCAACGAAATATGTGTGACCAGGCAGTGTATGTGCATCATGTTATCCAAACAGTTTAACGACAATATCAATCAAGCAATTCATGTTTAAGATTAAGATTAAAGATTAAATCCACTTTATTCATCCATACAATGGGGAAATTATATTTTACACTCCAGTTTTGCACACTCACACACATATATACACTATATATATATATATATATATATATATATATATATATATATATATATATATATACATACATACTGTATATATGCATATACTGTTTATATATACATATATATATACTGTGTATATACAGTGTGTGTATATATGTGTGTGTGTGTGTGTGTGTGTGTGTGTGTGTGTGTGTGTGTGTGTGTGTGTGTGTGTGTGTGTGTGTGTGTGTGTTAGTCACATATATATACATGTGTTAGTTATATGTGTTATGTGTAAGTGAAAAAAAAGGTCCAAAAATCCCATTTTTGAAATGCTCAGAGCAGTAGAAAAATATTTAATAAATTAACCCTCCAAGTTACATGAAAATCCATCAAGTCATATTTGTTTAGACAACAAATAACAAAAAACAATTCTGGCTAACACACTGCCCTTTTGGCAGAGGTAACATAGAAACAACCAAAAACAAAAATTCTGCTGCTTATCTGCTCATGTTCATAATCACAGAAAGTCTTGTGACATTTTAACACCCACACAATATTCCTGGAGCTTCAAGAAATCTCTTCAGTAACGAGATGGGGCTTGTAAAGTACAATGATATGTAAAATTTAAAATAAAATCAAAGAAAATAATACATAATACAAAACTCTGTAAACCTGAAATCGATTTAAAAATATGTAATCTTCACAATCTTTTTAGTTGAAATCTTTTCTAACCTCTATGCATTAAGACTGTGCACATCGTTTCAGGATTATTCTCCTTCCCAGCCCCCATACCTATGTGCAGTTTGATAAGATCAACAGAAAGCTCTTTTTGGTTGTTTTTTGTAGATCTTTGGACCATTGATCTACTTTAATCATAATATAAATATGAAAGCAGTTGAACTACCAATAACCTAGAGCAAAACATCTAATTACATTGTCAAAAATGAATTGGTGATCAGATTAATAGATATTAATCTTCTGAAGTGAAGTATCAGCATCAGCATCTTATGAATGGCAAAATGGAGATAAGAAAGTCTATAGGAGGTAGAATCCTGACACTCATTTGTTAGTATGCTATCCACATTTTTTAAGACACTATCTAGAGATTAGCCTGATCAGTATCTTGTCATCACTGTTGGATACTATGGAGGTCAGTGACATAATTTAGGAGGAATATGCATGTGCAAACATTACAGGTAATACAGAAGAGACTGAACATAAGTACCGGACTTAGCTCACCACTAAAAAGGGACTGTGATTATAGTATAGTGGCTACTGTATTTAAGTACAATGTAATCCATATAGCTGTTTGAAAATAGTTTTTGATGTGTAGATTAGTGAGTGTAATCAAGATGTTGATGTGTTACAAAGCCACAGGTTCAAACTATTGCTGCGGTGGAATGTGACCTAAGTACACTATTCAGATTTAAAATTTTTGTTCTGTGTGACAAGCAGAAAAACGTAATGTGATGGTATAGCATTGCTCTTAAATGAAACACACACTGATTTATATACAAGTCATGTATAAACTATGTATAAACTAAAATATCATCAATAACGATATTATCTCTAATTGTAATTCTAAAGTTACATGATTGTTACTATACCATAGTGACATTACAAACTGGCTAAATGCACCATTAATGAATTTATTGATAATTAGACGTTTCACTGGCATAAATATTGGTATAACAGATGAACACAAAAACAAGTCAACCTAAAAGGCGATATCTTCCAATGGTTATATCTGTTTCATTTTGAGTGTATCACACAGTGTCAGAAGAGTAAATGCTATAACTTGCTCCACTTTGTATTTATGTTGATTAGGGATTTGTGTTTTGTACTGTTTACATCACAGAGTTGTTTGCATTAAGGGGGGATGACATGTTAAGCAAAAAGAGCAGTGATAAATTACCACATGGACAACATTTCCACTGCTTATGGAACACATCACTTAGATTCCATTTGATTAATCAGCCTTAAAAGCAACACACACATCATAAAGAATCATAAATGACACAGCAAATATGGTTTAAGTTACTAGCAAGAAGAGTTTTGGCACTCAGACACCAGAGAAGAAAGAATAAGTTAAAATAAACCTGGTCTCTAAGAGAATAAAAAGAGGGTCTCAAGCATTGCTGGGTCCCAAAAATCTGATTTCTTTGATTGCTTTCATCAAAATAAGTGACAAAAATTACAAACTGAGACTTTTGGATTTCACATGGAATTCAAAAGCAACGTTGGGGTAAGTGAAAATCTGACCAAATTTTCTTGCTCAAAACATACATGGTAATTATCCAATATTTAAACAACACTGAAAAGCAACGTGAGTGAGGAGTGGATAGAATTCCAGCTGAGAAGGATTGTGTGTCCTTAAGGAGATTGGTTGTAAAATTTGCTCAACTAGGATGTGTATTATTCATTTAGAAGTCCTCATTCACATGTTCTGTAATTTGTCAAAAAAGACTGAGCACAACAGAAACTAGATACATTGGGGTTGGCTGTCACTGTCACTGTCACTTCCTGTGTTGATGTTGCATTTCCCGATTACTGTGTGTTACTCTCACCCTGACACCAACTCCACCACCTCCAGGGAGTATTCACAGTTGAGTTACTAGGATAACGGCTATGAAAAATAGGCAGCATTAACGAGTGTTACAACAAAATCATTTTTTTTAATCTGCTAAAAAAGAAAAACCATACACACACACACATATACTGTACATATCTACATACATATACATATTATTCTTTAAGTGTGTCTAGATTTGGAATTGACCTCAAAGCCACCAAATGCTCACAGCACTTTGTAATCTCTGCATATCCACACACACATTCACACATTGATGACAGAGGTGTCATGCAACGCCCAGCCCATCAAGAGTGATACTGCATCTCATATCCAAAGCACTCAATCGGTCCAGCCATTTACGCTAACATCTCTGCCATAGAATAGCCATCAAGAGCAATTCAGGATTAGGCATCTTGACGGAGGTCATATTGACACCTAGCTGGGGCCAGGAAAGAAATCCGTGATCTTTCAAATACTGAACGATCCACATCCCTCCAATTTACTTGCAAACAATAACATGTGACACTTCTTGATTGGCACAGGTCCTCTGAAACATCAAGCAAGACAGAGCTGGAGAAAACCCCATTGGATGATTTGCCTTAATTACTGAAGATAGCGCTCCACTAAACACATGTAACAAAGTTAATGACTTGTCTTAAGTCTCAACTCACCGTGTAAGCGATGACTGCCAACATGCCAATCAAGGTCAAGGAGCTGATGGAGAAAGATAAAGCAGGAAGACCATCTGCCGATGAAAAGATAAGAAAGCTATTAGACATTTGACCTTAAAAACAGGGGTGTAAGGCAAAAACATTAACATAGATTTTCCAAAAGTGGAAAAATATCAAGTCCTTACTTTCTTGAGTGCATGTATTCCAAACCCAAAATTGACAGTTGTCTTGAGATTCCATTTTTTTCATAATCGCAGCCAACGTATGAACTGAATACTACTACATCAGAATTTATTTGTATATTATAAAAAGTCACTTAAATTTTTATTGTCCCATTTGCATTGGCAATGGAAATTCACTGGAGTGAAATATGACTGATAGGAGATATGTGGATAAAGATTTGAGGCAGGACAATAGTCTCTTCTGCTTAGTGACTTATTAATCAAAAATCTTTGAGTTCTTGCATATAAATATTACGATTATTTCTAATTTATTGTTCATTTTGTGCAGCCCATAGCTGAGAGTCATACAGTTATCTTCTGCCAGCTGAGCAGCTGATTTCCGGGTTCAGCCCATGCTATCTATATCATTAATTCATCATGTTGGTCTTACGGACTTTTTAACTATAACTCAAGTGAAGGATCAAATTATGGCCGTGAAATAGGCAGTTTAGTGGTAACTGTGAATATGAGTTAAAAAAAAACCATTTGTTTCTTTAACAATGTCATCTTGTTTGAATCTGCCAGTGTGCATTATGTGACACAGAATATAAAAGCTTGGTTTTCCCTGGTTTGTTGTGTTGAGTACAAGGACAATTTAGGAAGGACCATTCTTTGCACAATTGATTCAAGACACAGTGCAAATTTTAAAATGCATTGATTCATCTTAATTTGTTAAGTGGAGAACCGTGACATTAACTTTGCTGAAGAAGTAAAAATGTGACCAACAAGGAAAATTCATCTTGAATTATAATTCATATTTTGATATTTGACTTTAATGAAAGGACAGCTACAAAACCTACATCTGGTCACCATTTGCTGCCATTCATACTTTGATCAAGATTCATTTCTAAACAGCTGGAACTTTTAATGTATGTGAGTTGAGTTGATGCGTAACACCTTTGAGGCAGAAAGGGGACCACCCATCATTCAAGGGCAACTGTAAGTGTCACAGCAGCTGTCAAAGCCGGAGTTAGAAGACAGGGATTGATGAAGAGACTGATTGCCTCCCTCCCCTGTCAAAATCCCACCTGTCAAGGCTCAATATATAAAGCTGTGCATTTGTCCTTTTGTAGATTTCCCACATCCTCTTAGCTGCAGCTTTATGGTGTCCATCCCGCCTGTCAACTGGGGCATAGAAGACTTTCTCCGAGACAGTAACATTTCATTTTGAATATTAAGTCGGCATTCAGGGCAAGTATAATTTGCTCTGCTTATAACTTTATCAGTACCTTTTAGAAGTATTCCACAAGCCACTAGACAGAGGGGTGTAAAATGGAGATAAATTGTATGCCTATTCTACTGTTTGCAAAAGAAACTTTGAAGTCTGACAGCTGTGCTAAACATTAACATTTGAATACATGTTTTATATTCCTGAGTGTTTCATTGCAATTTTACTTTCATTGTTTGGTAGCAAGCTTGGTAAAATAGACAATAGCCTTGTGTTCTGCATGGAGAACATTCTGTTCGCAAACTCTACACAAAGGAAAGCATAGATGTTTGCTTCCACAATTGCTGGTTTCTTGACCAGATTTCTGGGAATTAAACAGAGAAATATTTTCTATTATTTCTAGTGCTTCCATATTGGAACAGCTTTGATTCCAACAGCAACAGAATGAGTTCTTATCACACCATGCATATAGCCCTTCAGGCTTGTCCTCCTGCATGAGATTTGTGCAGAGAGGTGTTTACTAAGGAGCTCCTTTAGCCCTGAAGCCCTACTTCTGTGGAATGACAGAATCATAAAGTCTTTTATGCACAAGGGGAGATAGTGTACAGTATGATGACAAGAAAAAACAACATGCTGCCATATAACATGTGCAAAGCAGGGCAAGTTGCTAGATATTATTATACTTGTAAATGTGCCTCAGTAGCATCAGTATTTGTACTGTATGTTCATCCTACTCTTGTGAAAGTCATATCTCAGAGTCAGTGGAAATATCAATACACATTGAGCAAATATCTGGAAAAAAATAAGAAAAAATCAATTTGGAGTTAGGACCATATTTTTTCACCACTTCTATAAACACAAAAAATACCATTCATGATGATGGTATAACTCCATACTACTGATACATTATACTCATTTTTTTTTACCTGAAGCTATAAGAAAACAGTATACTGGAGAAAACATTGCTTTTGTTCTGTTTTTTCTGCATGCACATGCTGTAGTAAATACTCATGAGTATGTGCTTGTCAGGGTCAACTCGAGGTCATTTTTTCTTTTCTCAGTTACAGTGGGGATGAGCAGAGAAATTTAAGTACTATCTCCCACTACACTCCTTGAAACATTGCCAAAAATCCAGGGTTATGTCATAGGGACTTGAAGAGTTTGAATGACTGGTACATAGTTGATGTGAATTCAGTACTGATGAATCCATTAAAAATGTAGCAGCTTTTATAGAAACAAGTAGGACTATGTGACAGGGGAGCCTTACTTAATTCACATGATTTCTGCTCCATATGGAGAAAGACGAGGTTGAGATTTAGTAAGTAAATGATCCTTAAATTTCCTTTTCTGCAGTCAAAAGTAACTTAAAGAGGAACATGTCCTCTAAAGGTTTGCTATTGTGGAGAATGGGACATGATTAAACTTCTGTTTTGATCAACACATGGCAAAAATTCAGGAGGAAGAAGAAGAGGGAGGAGGAGGAAGATCAGAGGGAGAAGAAAAAGAAGAAACAGAAGAAAAAGTTCACATTTTAACTGCTTCTTTGATAGACCATAACATCTGTCACGGGCCAGATCTGGCCCGTGATGAATTATTTATGGCCCCCTGGATGATTTTTAATTACTATTCGAACCAGCCCACAGGCCAAATCCACCCGCTGGTGTTTTGCAAGCACCAACACTACATTCCCCACAATGCAATGATAGCGGAAGTCACTGCAGCGCAGCAAGCAGGCTTTGGTTTCACATTATTTATCAGCAGTCAGGTTAAAATTAGCTACTCCCCTCCTCAAAAATAGCTAAAAGGAAGGTGGATACTGAGAGCAGGGTGTTTCAAGCCAGGTGGGAGTCAGAGTGTATGTACAAAGAGATAAAAGGTAAACCTGTGTGTCTTCTGCTGAGTTTGCAGTTCATCCCAGACACAATACCCCAGCTGCGCATCCAAGCTGCTCGGACACGCTATGTTTCGTAGCACAGACCTGTGTGAACAACTCTCTGATGAAACTGAACAAAACATAACACAGGAGCCATCTGACTGATAAAAACCTTCACTCAATCCTGAGGATTTCCTCAGCTCAGAGCCTGACCCCGACCATTCATGAGCTCGTACAAAAAATGAGACACTATCAAATCAGGTTCAGCCTCAGAAAAGTGAGCATCACAAAGCAGTAACGTATTTTCAGTTTTCAATTCAGTTAAATTTTTAGATTTGTTTCTGCAAGATGTGATGTCTCTTTGAAGGAAGTATTGTTATTTCTGTGTGCCATAGATTTTTGTATTTTATTTGTTTATATTTATTTTTCAATTGAATGTACTCAGGAAAAATTGCAGATAAGAGCCATGAGAAAGGATACAACTGATTTGATTTTTTTTTTTTTTTCACCATTTAAAAGCAGTGATTGGTAGGATCATAGAGCAGCAAAATAATGAATTTTCGGTTTGAAATGCATGCAATTTTATTTATGCATTTACCTTCATATTAAGGAACATATTTTGTTTTTGAAGGACATTTACTTTTTTGTTGTTTGCCTGTTGAACAGGTCTCCCCTTCAAGTTACTGACAGAGCCATAACAAAATATTGCTTTATTCATTTTATCATTGAATAACATACACTGTTAGCTCTTGGTTCAATAGGCCATGTTCATTTCAATATATTTTAATAAACATTGAACCAGTCCGGCCCTCGGCTTGTAGCAAATTTGTTTTTTTGGCCCTCTGTCAATTTGACTTTGACACCCCTATTTTAGAATATTGGCGGTATCACCGTCTGGTAGAGGTGGAGAAAATCTATGACACAGCAGACATTGTCAACTTCTTCCATTTTTACCTCCCCGTAATTGGCGAAGCTCTTCCTTCTGGCGCCTTGCTCTCACGTGTTGGATATGACCGCCATATCTGATTGATATGTTTGGAGATGTTCAGACTGACACGCATCTGTACCTGTCCAATATGAAGCTACCTCCTGAATGTGGTTTCAATCCGTCCCACAAAAATCAGATTTCATGTGGTCTGTGACTGTTCAGACTACAAACGAGACATCCAATATCAATCTAGATGGGCACAGGCAACCAGCATGAACAAGCCCTTTGAGAATCAGTATCTTTGTGAATCAGGTCCTATATTTTCTGACATTTTGAGACTGAGGAGCAAATGACTCAACCATCATCCTGGTGACTTTCAGATGACTCCAAGTTCTCTCCGAAGCGTAAAACCCATAGGTGAAGCTACGTCACTGAGTTTCCACGACTCTCATTATGACTTAATGAGTTTGATGACTCCCACCTAGGTTGAATATATGGAACTCCCCAATAGCCACTGAAAACTGAAGAAACCTCGGATGAGAGATGAAACACGTTTTTTAGTTGACTTTATTCCACACAGAAATATACCTTGACCCGGATGAATGAGAATCTTCAGACAACTTATCACCATAAAATTTATACTCTGTGCTTCTGATCCTCAATGTCATCTTCACTCTCCCAGCAGAGGGACCATAACTTTAAGCTGGGATCTGGCCAAGGTTTTGGGCTGATAAATGACAGCAGATTTTTTTTTTTAATGTCATCACTCAACCAAGTTCTTACTCATTTGGGGATTGTTGGGTCTCTGTACAGCAAGTAGTGTGGTACGGATCTGATCTATTCGGAAGCTGCCTTGAGACATTCTGTTGTAGTTTGGTGTAATAAAAAAACAATATTGACCTGGAATTGACTATCTTGAGATATTTGTTTTGACTGCAGTTGCATCTCATCTAGACTTCACACTGCTCAATGAGGCTGGATAATAGCTGGATATCAGAAGATAATAGAAAGAAGAAAAGCAACCAAATGGATGCAGCCACTGAAGTGGATTAGATGGAGTAATGAATATGGCTAATGAAGGGTACGTTGGAATGATTGAATTAGTCTGACTTAAAATGAGATAAAAGAAATAAAATCTGATAGTCATGGTAACAAAAACAAGACTTAAGATCAAAGTGAAAGATACATTTTCTAATGAATTTATACTTACGACTACTCCCAAGCTCCTCAAAAAGGTACTGCACTTTCTCCCATTGAGTGGAATTCTGACCAGGTGGAGGTTTAAGTGGGATGAAGGCTCTGAAAGTATTGACACAATAATCAAGAGGCGGGAAAAGAAGTTGATCAGGTTATCTGAGGGATGCGCTTACTACTTTTAAATTCAGTTCTTTAACTCAGAGTAAAGGTTTTGTCATTTTGAATCAAAAGATAGAGTGTTGATATTTAAGATCATTTTGAATAAAAATGCATACTTTTATGTTTGTTGTTAAAACATTGTGGGGGTCACATACAAATTTAGTTTTAAATATATATCTCGTTGCACTGACCTCATCCTACATAATTGTTGAATTGGGAAAAGCTTTTGTGTAATGTGCTTCAACTCTAGGAATATCATCTAACCTCTGTAGAATGTATCCATTTACTTCTTATCTACATTTCTGTAAAACTGGGCCTGTGACTCTATGCACATTTGTACTGTATATTGTATTTATTGCTTTGAATTACTATGACCTTTTATTATCTATTGAGAATGGTATTGCATTCTTGAGAATAGCTGTTCTAAACAAATGCATACTAACCTTAAAATCTCGGATTTTCACTGAATTCATTTTTGAAATAAGCAATACAAAAACAACTTACTATAGTATAGCTTTGATAATTTAGCTTTTACCCACGGTTGTTCTGAAAGCTGAGGTACTTAGCAATTATTTGAGTGTAGTTTTTGGTATTTGCAACCCATAAAGGTATAAGTCAAGTCAAAGTCAAAGTTAGCTTTATTGTCAAATGTACCATATATGCACGACATACAGCACAGGTGAAATTGCAGTCCTCTCTGACCCACGGTATACAGGCAGTACAACACAGACAGTACAACACAGACAGTACAACACAGACAGTACAACACAGACAGTACAACACAGGCAGGGCAACACAGGCAGGGCAACACAGGCAGGGCAACACAGGCAGTACAACACAGACAGTACAACACAGACAGTACAACACAGACAGTACAACACAGACAGTACAACACAGGCAGGACAACACAGGCAGGACAACACAGGCAGGACAACACAGACAGTACAGCACGAAGTATTAGACGAAACACAAGGGATGGTAAACATCTCTATACACTCCTTAATCCCGTAGGGGAAGTGATGTGTGCGTAGTCCCTGAGTTGATGGGGGGAGAGAGAGATAGGTAGTCAGGTGCTGGTGAGAGGGCAGGGCAGTGTGAGGGTAGAGTTCAAGGCTATGGCAGGGGGCAGAGCAGGGAGGGAGTTGAGCCTCCTGACCGCCTGGTGAAAGAAACTGTCCTTGAGCCTGCCGGTTCTGGCCCGCAGACTCTGCAGTCTCCTACCTGATGGCAGCAGGCTGAAAAGGCTGTGAAAGGGGTGGGTGGGATCACCTGCAATGCTGATGGCTTTGCGGGTGAGGCGGGTGTTGTAAATGTCTATGAGGGAAGGGAGAGAGACACCAGTGATCTTTTCAGCTGCTCTCACGATGCGCTGCAGGGTCTTACGGCAGGAAAAGGTGCAGGCGCTGTACCACACGGTGATGCAGCTGGTTAAGATGCTCTCAATGGTGCCTCTGTAGAAGGTGAGCATGATGAGGGGTTGGGCTCTCGCTCTCCTCAGTTTGCGGAGAAAGTAGAGGCGCTGTTGGGCTTCTTTGGCCAGCGATGCGGTGTTGCGGTCCCAGGACAGGTCCTCGGAGATGTGCAGACCCAGGAACTTGGTGCTGCTGACCCTTTCCACTGCAGCACCGTCGATGGTTAGTGGAGCATGCTGAGTGCGTGTTCTCCTGAAGTCCACAACAGTCTCCTTCGTCTTCTCCACATTCAGATGGAGATTGTTCGGCTCATCTCATTTCTGTAGGCTGTCTCATCATTGTTGCTGCAAACTTGATGAAGAGGCTGGAGCTGGAAGTCGGTGTACAGTCATGGGTTAGCAGAGTAAAGAGGAGGGGACTCAGTACGCATCCTTGGGGGGCTCCCGTGTTCAGCGTGATGGTGCTGGAGGTGTTGTTACCAACTCGAACTGCCTGTGGTCTCCCTGTCAGGAAGTCCAGCAGCCAGTTGCGTATGGAGGTGTTGAGTCCGAGCTGGTCCAGTTTGTGGATGAGCTGCTGGGGGATAATTGTGTTGAATTCTGAGCTGAAGTCGATGAACAGCATTCTGGCATACGAGTCTTTGGTCTCCAGGTGGGTGAGGGTTGAATGTCGGGCAGTGGAGATTGCATCATCGGTCAAGCGGTTGGACTGGTAAGCAAACTGAAAAGGGTCCAGGGTTGAAGGGAGGGCAGATTTGATGTGGTGCATGACTAGCCACTCGAAGCACTTCATGAGGATGGGAGTGAGTGCAACGGGGCGGTAGTCGTTGAAGCCAGATCATGTTATGTCCTTATTATAAATAATCAATGCTGTGGTCCCTCACTACAATGTGGTTCAACTTTGGCAGCCTCGCAGTGTTGTGGATTTTTTGGTGCAATTTTTCGCGCTTTTTTTTTTTTTTACAGCGCATTGTGTTCTGCTTCCTTATTAACTATAGACCATTGTCAATCAATGCCATACTCTGTCTCACGTACAAAATGCGTTCAGCTTACCAAATTTCCATAACTCGTCGATCTTTGATCTGTAATACCGTAGTTTTAAAAAAATGAAGCTGATCCTTCACGGATATATCCTGATGCAGGTTATTTTTAGAATATAACTCCTATGATTAATGAGGGACCACTGTACAGCTAATTACATTTAGCCTTTCAAACCCATTACTCACCAATTAAAATCTACTAAATTTCAGATTAGCATTATTCCAACACAATGCTCAATGTTGTAAAGGGGAAAAAAATTAAACATATTTTGACAATATTACTGAAGCAGAACTTCTTAAGATTTATGTTAAAAGAAAGCTGAGGCAGGGAAAATATCAACACAAATGATAAACAAATTCACTCCAGACACAAATTGGAATCATCCTGAAATTGTAGGTAACAGACAGCAAAACTGTATGTCAGAATCCTTTTGGTATTTAGTAAATTAAGGATTAAATGAAATATGGTGTTCTCCCTGTGGCTCTGAGGATGTTCTTGAAGTTAAAAATCTGGTACTTTTATGAAAGTTTAAAAACCTCTACTAGGTGATGTAAAAAATGTTGCATCAGCATCTTTAAACCTTCTCTGAGACCCTTTCCCTCATGCAAAAATATCCAGGTCTCTGGAGGATTCATAGGCCCTACTATCACAAAGATACTCCCAGCAGCCTACACATGCAGTAAATCTATTTTGTTTATCCTGTCATGTGTCATTTCTCATTTTAAGAATAAAACGTTCTTCACCTAAGTGACTCTAAGTCTTATACAAGTCTACACAGCTCTTTCTATTGTCAGATTGTGAATTTTACATGCTTAAGACAAACTATAAAATACTTCTGGTGTTTTTTTTAATATGTACAGTATATATATCAAATGTGAAGTGTTCAAGCTTCATTTCACCCCTTTTAGTCCTCTTAGCCCTTTCCAAAAACAAGTTCAGGGCAAGCCATCACCGCAATTGCGTCTTACACTGATTTACAATTAAAATGTATTTGGAGAAAGTATTTGGATGGTCTAGCGCTCATTTTTATTTCAATGGGAGCACTGTCACAATGTGAAATTGCTTTCTTGGAATACTACGTATAGCCAGTTATTTACATTTGTTTTTAAATTGGAGAGACAATAAATGTGATTATGCACCACTCTTTGAAGACACTCAGACTAGGAGAAATAGAAATATTTAGATAAACACAAGCAATATTAAATGCTGGATAGAAGACCAAATGGTTTTAAAGTTATTTGCTATACCAAAAAAAAAAATGTAGCAGTAAAACATTAGAGTCCATTTAAGGAATTAAACACCTTGACAGGTTTAAAGACAGCCAACAAAAGCTATCAAAGAAAGCCCCACTGAGGGAACAGTCACAAGCGAACAAAGCCATCATGTCTCCCAGAATCACAAAATCAGTCTGGGATAAAAGCTATTATGTTGTTGAAAATCAAAGGACCACAGCAACAATTGCGAGGAACACTGTGGTAGTAGTTCCAGTTCATGAAGTAAAAGAGGGTCTAAATTGCTTGTGTCTACAATACCTTCAAACTTTAGGGTGTAAGGAAGTATAGTCATGTGTTCTTTATTTTCCCAAACTAGGCAACTCTTCCACCAGTGTGCCATTTAATGGTTGAGAGACCACATTAAATTTTATAAGTTGAACTCGAGACACATTGTCACAGCTGAAAAGAAAATCTATTATGCAGTACAGGTCGTAGTGACTATAACCAGTGTAACTGGTGCATGGATGTGACAATGCAAGAAATATATGAGTGCATTTTATATGTTGTATAAGACTTAATAGTCCTTCAACATGCGTGTTGTTACACTGACAATACACAAGTGACCTTAGGTTACAATCAGATAGGCAAGGATAAAACTCATATTTACACAACTAATTATTTTGTACTGAATGGTTTATCATAGCCAGACAAATGGTACTGTCACTGTTTGACAGGAACCTCTTCTCATTAACTGAACTTAATGTCAGATTCATGCTTTTTTCCTTATACTGTAGCAAGAAATCCTTGTCGCCAACTTACCCAATTAAAAGAAGAACCACGCAGACAATGACAAATCCAGCTGTGTACTTCAGAGCATTTTTCACTTGCTGCATTAAAAGAAAAAACGGTCAGTGGTGGGAATATGGGGAATAATATTATTCATTGTGTATAAGGGAAAGTCTACTCCGATTAGCTGGACCACAGTGATTGAAAGCTGAACAGAGTGACTTGAGTTGATCCAGTTTAACCTGGCACAGATAACACATCAATTGTTCTGCTATTCAAGGTCCTTTTAAGTTAAAATACAAAAGACATGCCTGTCTGAGAGAAAGTGCCTCTGTCAGCTGAAAACTGACACAAAGAAAGGAGAAAAGATACTATGAGGTAGCAGGTGGTTGGTACATGACTTACTTAAGATGTCTAAAGATACAGCTGAAAATTTTGTCAAGTTTCAGATTAAACCAAGCAGCCTACAAATTGTTGAATGCAAGCAGTGGTGCAAAACTGTGAAAATGTAAAATTTTTCTTGCACCACACCTTTTCCTTACCATTATAAATCCGTTTAAAGAGTATTGTATATATCTCTGTGCTCTGGAAAACATGCAGAGTTTATTCCCTACCCAACAAAGTAAAAAACGAAAACTGAAAACTTTATAGCAATGCTATTTCTTTTAACAGGACATTGGACTACATGTACAGTATTTTCCGCACTATAAGGCGCACCTAAAAGCCTATATTTTTCTCATAATCACGTAGTGTGCCTTATAATCCGATGCGCCTTGTATATGAATTAATATTAATATTAGTATTGGTTCAAAACAAGATCGCTGAAAAAAAGCCGGCAGTCTGGCCGCACCAGGAGGCACCCTCAGAAGGCACCACGGCCCCTAACAGCTGTAGTCAAGGGGCGTCACCGAAGTGCCGCTCTCACTGACCTGCTGTCTGACGGCGGAGCAGCACCGGTGACCGGCTACGATTACGTAGCAAAACAGGGAATTTTCAACGATTCTATTAATAAAGTTTGACTCACTGACTGATCTCAGTATTTCCCAACTACTGTGGCGCTGGAAATAACCAACTTTAAACTTAATTGGTCTAAAAAATGCCATTGTGCTGTAATCTGGTATGTAGTTACGGTCCATTCTATTTGTCTGCAGAAACACACGGAGAAACTGGCTTAAAGGTGAATGAAAGACCCTCAAAGCTGAACTTCCAGCCTTTTCTGAAATTTCAAGAGCTGAGTCACTGCTAGACAAAGGTGCCTGGTGTGCTGTATTGATTTGTAATTTGTCTGGCAGCCATGTG
This sequence comes from Antennarius maculatus, assembly GCA_013358685.1. NCBI lineage: Eukaryota > Metazoa > Chordata > Actinopteri > Lophiiformes > Antennariidae > Antennarius > Antennarius maculatus. The sequence continues at coordinate 8,169,747 of CM023616.1, read as the reverse complement.
CTGTGAGATTCACGGCGGTGAATCTCACAATTCACTACCGATCGATTGAAACAATATTTAATTAATAAACGAAGATGAATGTTGGAGCTTAAATATCTGCTTCGAACTTCAGGTCAGGAAATAATTCGCCCTGTTCGAACTGAGTGGTCCACTCGTAATGAATTTAACCAGTTTTTAATGTAAGGTTTTTGAATATGTGTGTTGACTTCTTTCTAAGGCCCCGTCCACACGATGCCGGAATTTTTTGTAAACGCAACTTTTTGGAAACGATTCGAGTCCACACAACAGCGTTTTCAAAAAAATCTCTGTCCACACGTAAACGCATCAGTGCGTTTATCAACACGTGTATCAGCAGAACAACCCCGAGAACGACAGGAGAGAGGACTGGGACATGCGGAAATTCACGGTGTTCCTCCTGGAGGAGAACCTCCATCACAGAGTTCTCCCACCAGCAGGCAGTGCATTCCAGTCTAACCCAGAACTGGCGTTGGCGTCTTTGGCGAGGAACGTGAATGAATGAATGAATGAATGAATGAATAAATAAATAAATACATATATAAACTTTATGACACATAAATAAAGAAACAGACGAACAAATATTTAAGTGCAAAGCATGTTTATCAACGCATCTTCGACGTGGAGCTGTTATACATCAGAAAATAGCCGGTTTTAGCTCCGTTTGTATATATAGATTCGGGTCACGTGCATGACGTCACAGTGGTTTTGGTCCCAGAGACACGCCCCCCAGATAAAAAAAGTTGCGGATACACCGTCCACACGACAACGCAGACCCAGCATTTTAAAAAAACTCCACCTTGGCCAGCATTTTCAAAAAGTTGCGTTTTCGTTCCAGATATCTGCGTTGTCATGTGGACGGAAGGCGTAATCGCAACAAAATAGTTGCGTTTTCAAAAAGTTCCGTCATCGTGTGGACGGGGCCTAAGATGGCAAAGTGATCAGGTTTCCTTGGTGAGGCTCAGAATGGCTTCATTGAAATAACGATAGCCTTTCACAGTTGACTTAAGGTACTCACAGTCATGAATGCTCTGGCTAGTGGACAGCCACTAGTTTTTTAAATCTAATTTTCTATTATATGCGCCTTATAATCCGGTGCGCCTTATAGTGCAGAAAATAATGTAATTCTGTAGTCAGCAGAAAGTTGTATCATGTCACTATGGTGACATGATGTCACTATGGTGACATGATACAAGATGATTCATAATACAATGATATCATGCATTGACATTACTGGGAAGTTCATGATGTCAATACATGCCCATTATGGTACATGTTTATTTCTTCTGAGTGCATGATGGCAGAATAGAGAGAAACACAATATTATATGGCCACACCACAAACAGATATTCAGATATTCTTCATGGCAACTGATTACTGCTATCAAGCTCGTACTTGCACGTTCTGAAACTTTGACATGAAGTAAAAACCCCTGAATAATACTAATTAAAAATGGAAAAGGTGAATGATGTCACCCTGTGAACAGCTGGTAGGGACTGTTATTGGAATTTATGGACAGACAGATATAACCAGATGCTACTTCTGTTATTTCAACAGATCACACAACAACTCGTGAAACTACTGAACATGAATATGTATTCTTACCACTGTGTGCATTTTTTTTGTTAAAGTAAAAAATAAATGGGTCTGTCACCTTAAAATCATTGGGAAGTTAATTGAATTACTTCAGTTAGTTTTTGTATTTGCATAATAGACAGCTGTACCTGAATGAGTTTTGAATTCCTTGCTATGGTAGGCCAAGTAGGCCCTGGTGATGTGTGCAAAAAGAGCATAGTCTTACCGAGCATCTGTTTGTGTTGTCATCATCCCTTTCTTCATAGTAGAAATAAACAAATGGAATCCACAGGAAGACGCAGAACAGTATGATGGAGTAAAGAGCTGAATGCAAATGGATGAAAAGCAAAGATTAAGTCACAGAACTCGAGGTATCAAAATATAGAGAACAAAATTACCATTACCCCTTCCTAGCATATAGAATGACAAACATGTTCAGTACTTAAAAAAAAACAACCAATACGATTCCGCATTCAGTCACACCATTCATTTATAAAAATTATTCCAGTATGTTAAAGTATGTTAACGGGAATTGAAAACTGATATAAATATGATTTAGTAATGTATTAATTTATCAAGGAACAGTAATATGACATTAAATTCATGCACATTTGCAATGATACAAACTACAATGACACATTTTTTCTGGTCTCTACATATACACTGTATAGTGGTCATCACTGAGCCAAACTGCTAGAATAAGTGAAACAAATGGGTACTTCAAGTGAAATGGTGCTCAAGCATGCTGATCAGAATCAACTCCTTTTGTTACGCAATATGTCTGTGTAGGTTCTCAGTCATCCAGGTCATGGTTATCCAAAAGCTGTTGAGTAGATCCACTGGACGTTTAAGAAAGTTCTTGAAGACGTTTCGTCTCTCATCCAAGAGACTTCTTCAGTTCAGAGAGTGGCTGATAAGGTCCCAGCTTATAAACCCTGTGGGGTGTGGTCAGTGCTATTCACATTCCAACGAATGTCGCCAAAACCCGTCTGGCTCCTCAACGATTGTTGATGGGAGTCCAAAGGGGGTCGTTGGGATGTGAGTTACACCTTTGTATGCTAATGAGGGTCATTAGCATGAGACACATCACCTGGGTCAATCTGCTGTGACAATCTTTTTGGGAGTGTCGAAAGGACATGATTATAAATGGTTGCATGTTGCAACCATCTTGGCCCCGCTAGTGGGTAACAACCCCAATCATATAGAGAATTCCATGGACTTTGTGGAAAAGGTAAGAGGACTGAGTTTGGATACAGATGAGACCATGGTGTCCTACGACGTCACCTCCCTGTTCACATGTGTCCCCACAACGGAGGCTGTGGAAGCGGTGAGACAAGGGCTTTCACAGGACACCACCCTCAGCGACAGGACAAACCTCAACCCCGACCAGATCTGCAAACTTTTGGACCTCTGCCTCAACACAACCTACTTCCAGAACAGAGGGAACTTCTATAGGCAGAAACACGGATGTGCCATGGGCTCGCCGGTGTCTCCTATCGTGGCCAATTTGTACATGGAAGAGGTTGAACACAAGGCCCTTACCTCGTTCAACGGAACACCACCAAGCCACTGGTTCCGGTATGTGGACGACACACGGGTTAAGGTAAAAATCCACGAGGTGCAACCTTTCACCGAACACATCAACTCGGTGGACAGCAACATCAAGTTCACCAGAGAGGATGTAAAGGACAACAGTTAGCCCTTTTTGGATTGTGAGGTCAGCATAAAAGATGACAGAAGTCTGCCTGTTGGGGTATATAGGAAACCAACACACACGGACCAATACCTGCTTTTTGACTCTCACCACCCACTGGAGCACAAGCTGGGCGTCATCAGGACCCTGCAAGACAGGGCTGATAAGCTACCAACCAGTGCCCAAGACCAGGTGAAAGAACACCAACACCTGAAAGGGGCACTGAAAACGTGTGGATATCCTGACTGGACCTTTGTGAAAGCTCACACAAGATCCAGAAAGAAGAACAACCCAGTGAGGGCGGAAGAGAGCAAGCGCAATGGTATAGTGATCCCGTATGTGTCTGGAGTGTCTGAAAACTGAGGAGGATCTTTAACAAACACAAGGTCCCTGTGTATTTCAAGCCGGGCAACACCCTCCGACAAAGACTGGTCCACCCAAAAGACCCCACACCACACAGTCAGAAGAGCAATCTGGTGTATGCAGTAAAATGCAGTGAGGAATGCTCAGATGTCTACATAGGGTAAACCAAGCAACCACTACACAGACGCATGGCTCAACACAGAAGAGCCAACACATCAGGACAGGACTCAGCAGTCTTCCTTCACCTCAAGGAAGAGGGTCACTCATTTCAGGACACCGATGTTCAGAACTTCAAGAACTTTCTTAAACGTCCAGTGGCTCGACTCAACAGCTTTTGGATATTTTCTGACGCAACAACAAGTGATTTGCATACCCTGGCCTTGTCTGCAAGAGAAGACTTCCCTCTTCCAGATAAGGGATACTGTACATCCACCGTAAACATTAGCTCATGGTACCGTTAGCCACATCCTCTTCAAGAGAAGAGCATGTAACAGGCAAGTCAGGCATTGACCGATGTAGTTTATTAGAATTTAAAGGTGCAGGAACAGAAAGTCTGTTCCTAGTAGAGCTTATTTGAGCGACTTATAGACAGCTGAAATTAGGGACCTCAGATCAGTGTTGGGCAATACATTTCAAATACAGTGTACTTGGCCGTCTAACAGCCATGTGAAATTAATCAAAGAGGTATGGTATGGAACCTTAAAAAACTTAGATACGTTTGCAGCTGAATACCTTTAAAAGGTAACCTTGGATTGTGTTCTACCCCATACTTTGTCTGTTTTTTTTTTATTTAAACATTTCATATCAAGTACATATTACAAAACACACAGTTACTAAAACAAGATTTATCTCTTTTCTCTTTGTCGCTTTTGCCAAGTCAATCTTTATTTTTTAACCATTTTAAATTATATTTGACAGCACAGACAATCTTTATTATAGTTCCAATCTGCAAAATTTACAAATATCTCTCTTTGTGTTCTGAGTAAACTATCATTCGATAAAAACTGTAAGAACAGAAGTAACATATTTAGACTGGTTTTAAAAATATGGGCATGTGTATAGTGTTTAGTTTGTGTACTTTTTTTGTGTCATATATTTGGAAATTTTTCATTGAGGAATGTGAAGAAAAGAAAAATTAAACACAATGTTTCGAAGGTGAAACTCAGATATTATTGATTTGTTTTTGTCCAGTGTGATTACAGCATACTAGAGAAGCATTGTATTATACTGTAAATTTGCTATTAAAAACCCACAAAGCAGCTTATCACTCTGATCTTAACACTGACCCACTGTAATAGGAAAAAAGTGTCAGAACATTACCCGTTACAATAGGTTATCATTGAGTAGAGATGAAGCACCCACAAAGAGAGGTGGTGTTCAGGTGCTTTTCTTTCTGCTGGTAATGGATGCCAGAGATGACAAACCAGATGAACTGAAAAGAATGTCACATAGATGCACTCCTTAAGGTGATAATAAGAAGATTTTTGTTTGTGCTGACTGAATAAGAGTGCAAGAAAATGTCCAAGATTAGTTGGAACTTTGACCTTTGAGGAGTTATTTCTCAATTTAAAGGAAGAAAAACTGAAGAGATAGGGAATTCATGCCTACACTAAAGCTAATCCCTTTAGCAATATGTTGTGCTGGTGTGATCCCATACAAAAACAAATTTAGATCAAAACTGTCCTCCTAATACCTATTTAATCCAATCCCCAACAACAGTAGCAAATGTTAAAATACAGGTAGACAACAACTGTTCTGTATCAGTGGCAAGACCTCAAGCAAAGAACATGCATAATGAGGATTGGATTATTTTTCACAAAATACTCTCTCCGCTATACAACGAATAAATACCACTATTTCAGTGGTTTGCGTATTGCCGGCTGTGATCTTGACAGGGCACTACTCTTAGTTAACATGTGCTAATTGTTGCATTAATGTATCTAGTTGGACTCATTTACAGCCAGGCAAAGTTTAGCATTCTGCCAAGAGCTGGTAAATGCAAGTCACGTGCAGCATGCAGCCGCTAGCCCAAGCTTGTCAAATAAGGCACTAGGTAAGATGTAAACATACTGACAGAATATGTTATTGACTTATCAGGCATCACTGATTGCTCCCCAAGCAGACTTTCTAGTTAAAAGTATGCCTGACTATGGCTAAAGGTTTCTGGGCTTGCACTAGGAGGTAGTATTTCTCAGCAGGAAAATATTGCCACTAGTTACGAAAGAAATTTCGAGTTACGTAAGGTAAAAATACAGTATCAGCAGATACTCGCAGCTGCCACAGGTTCCTGAACGCAACATTCTTATAGCTGCTCGGCCATTGGCTATTATCTAGTATCTTCCTGACATCCTATTGGTTAAGAGGGACCTCTGTGTGGAGGTAGATCGGTGTTTATGCCGAGTCCCCGTCATTCGGCTCTCCCGTGAGGTGTTCTGATAGTTTTGCGCAAATATACTGTATTAGCTTTTAGAGTATTCGCTATGGACCCCAAGAAAGTGATGGAGAAAAGAGGAAAAGAAAAGACGAAGAAAGGAGCTTTTTGTCCATACAAAGCAAGAAATAATAAAAAAGCATGAAAAAGGGATGCGTTTGGTTGATCTCGCCAAAGAATATGGCCGTAATGCATCTACAATCGCCACGTTATTAAAACAAAAGGAAGTTTAAGGAGTTTAAGGCATCACGTGGGTGGTTGGAGAAGTTCATAAGGAGGACTGAAATTCACTCTGTTGTTCGGCATGGTGAGGCAGGAGCGCATGAACCAAAGAGGGCAAAAAAAAATGAGGACAGCAGTTAAAAGGTAAATGACCATCATTTTTATTCTTTATTCTTTGTTTTTTTACGTTATGCACAACTCTCATTTATTGTGCAATAATCTAATTGTAACATGTATTTGTTAGATGTTTTGATGCATTTTTATGCTTTATAAAGCATTTATGTCTGAATTTTGGGGGGCTTGGAACAGATTAGGGCATTTGCATGGAAAACGCGTCTCTACTTACGAAATTTTCTACTTACGGAATTTCTTCCGGAACCAATTAATTTCGTAAGTAGAGGTAACACTGTGCTCAGGAACCGGATAAGATAGAAAGACGAGGGAGAAGGCCAGGGTGATAAAACCATTGATCAAAACTAGTATTTTGATCAATGCCAGTAGGTCAAAGCACTAGCTTAGATCTTTGACCTATGCAAGCGGGGATGTTGCAGTCTGTGACTGCCTTGTTTATAACAGTTTGTTGGACATACTTTTTGGGGACGGCAGTCGTTGGCAGCAGTGGCTCAGTTGGTAGAGCAGGTCGTCCAATGATCACGGGATCAAAGGTTCAATACCCGGACCAGCCCATCTACCCCGGAGTGTGAGCTGACAGTGGAAGGCATCAGTTCACCTCCGAGGTGCTGTTGAGCGAGGCACCGTTGAGTAAGGCGCCGTCTCGTTTATAAGCTGCTCATTGGTGCCACTCAACCTCCACTCAACTGCATGCTTACAGGCACCTTGTGTATGTGTGTTACGGGGCCTGTACACATACGTATATATATATATATATATATATATATATATATATATATATATATATATGCATGAGTTTGATTAACATTGTGCGCTGGAGTGGACTAAAAATTTATCTACGGGGATAAATATTACCACTACCACTGAGCCACTGGGGCGGCAGTGGCTCAGTGGTAGAGCGGGTCGTCCAATGATTCAAGATCGGCGGTTCGATTCCCGCTCATTTGTCGTTGTGTCCTTGGGAAAGACACTTTAACCTCCTTGCCTCCAGTGAAGCACTCCCTGATGTGTGAATGTGTGTGATTGTTCCGGTGGTGGTCGGAGGGGCCGTAGGCGCAGACTGGCAGCCATGCCTCCGTCAGTCTGCCCCAGGGCAGCTGTGGCTACATACGTAGTCTACCACCACCAAGTATGAATGAGGAGTGAATGAATAATGGATCCAATGTAAAAGCGTCTTCGAGTGTCCAGAAGAGCGCTATATAAATCTAATCCATTATTATTATTATAAAATAAATTACAATTTTTAAAAAGATTAAATAAAAAAAAATACTCTCACACCAGGAGGTTCCTTCTACCTCTTATTTCTGACAGCACATTAGCTGATTGATTGACAAGTTTTTCATGCTACTATTTTGCTTGACCCACTTCGACCAACACATGTTTCACAAAGCCACCCTGGTTCAGATGCACTGAATTCAACCTGACAAGTTAAAAGTAACAATTAACCCACCTCCAGCTTCATTCAGAATCTCTGGATACCCAAAGCCTTTATTGGGACTGTTAATAAAATGTTGTATACTAGTTTGAGTATAAAAAAAGACAAACCTATTGCTACATCAAAAAGACGTTTGCAATGATGCGCTCATTTTGTTTTATGCTATAAATCTAGGTACCCCTCATGCTGCACATAAAAGATCAATGTTTCAGTTCAGCTTGAGTCAAGATGACAGAAAGAGTCTTTGTTAAACAAAAAAGTAAAACGATTCAGCTATTAGACACGAAACTGTGACTGAAGTAAGCAAGGACACATTCTTATTTTTATTTACGGGTATTTTTTTTTCAATTTGAACACTCATTCCCTGAAACTATCAATAAAGACGGCAATGGTGGTCATACTTGGGGATGTGGTAGTCCTGAAACCTCTTCAGATAAGATGCAATAGGTCCTAATGCTATGACAGCTTGCAGCACAAGTATTGGCTCTCTATCGTGATGAATGTGTGTGCATAATGTACCCTGAGCTGACAGTGTGTCGCTGGTTGCCAAGCCTATTCATTAGTGAATGAGTTGGAGAAAACTCCAGACGCATCATGCAGATAAAGATGGAATAACACAGTGAATGGCACAGTGAAGATGGTACATATTAGATTTTCTCTTAATTTGCTCAACGAAGTGAGTGATCTGTTCATTGTTCCAGAAAAAAGGGGTCATCCTTCTCAAAGATTAACCTTGAAGGACATGAATAGAGAGCTACTGCGGAAGAAATTGTTTGGAGGAATATTTTAATGCAACACATTATCAAATGGTACCTGTGCCAGGCGACTAGTGTGTGCACAACACATATGGATAATGGAGGACAACAAACCTCCCAAGAGGGAAAATTCACACAGTACATGCTGTACCACACCATATGGTGGCAGATACAAAACACTGACTACATATAAGGTAAACGAAATATTCAAAGATATAAATTCCATGCCGTTAGATTTTGTGTGCTCCATGTGTTCTAGACAGATGCCTCAGCAGTGGACAACATAGCTTAAATGTATGCTTATATATCAGAATAACTTCCTGAAATATTTTTAGGTTTTCCGAGTAAACAAACATTCAAACAGGGACATGCATTTCGTATTTTCAATGAGTGTCAGAAATGCTCACCCTAGTAAAACACTTCTGCCTTTTAGGGAAAGCTAATGCTCACTGAAATATCAATAGAGTGTTTTATTTTTGTTTCAATTTGCATGTAAAATTAAGTCAACAATACATTATTAAATGTCCATACAAAGACTGATTATTTTGTGATAGGAAGAAGTACAAAAATACCATTATTTATGTTTGAATATGGATGTAGTTAGCTAATTATTCAAGTCATCCATCAGCTTGTTGAATAAAATCAGCTTGTGGCATCGTTCGGTCAACTCATGTAATAAACAATTGCTAGTGACATGTAGCTGAGATATTCGAGAAGCAAATATGGAGAAATGTACCTTTTCAGTTAAATATTTTAAAGAATTTCGCTTTTTTTGACAATCATAATATTTGATTTGAACAGCAGGGGGCACACTCATGTTACAGTGGCACGCCATGCTGTCTGCGAATGGAACACTGAAAAACATCAAATAGGGAAATAAAAAATTGGCCCAAACTGACAAGAACTTGAGATTGCAGATGCCTCATTTATTTTTACTTTAAGTGCTGACACTTAATGTTTTGATTTCCCATTTCAACAAGTGAAAACTGTTTGTTTGTTTGTTTGTTTTTTAATTTGCAATGGTGATGACATCCATCTACAGCCAGAAAAATGCTTTCAACAATAGAAGACAAGTCCACATGTAACCATGATCTTACTGTACAGTACGTTTTAGTAACATCACTACAGAGATTATATTCCCATTAAATTTAAGTGGGTCACTGTGTATGATGCAAATGTAAACTTGGCTAATCAGTAATATTCCTCCCGGTTGAATGGAATAAACAAACAAACAAATATACTCTGTGGAGACAATTGCTATACAGCTTTATGTTGGAACCAAGCCAATATATCAAAATAACCAATACTGAAAGGTAACTTCAATGCAAAATCATCTGTGGTTTAAATGTCAATACTGTATTTTGAAGTTCACAAATTGTTTAACAAGATGAACTACGGGTTGTTGCTTTTCCCTGAAGTAATAAGCCATGCATTTTTTGATAAAGGAACAAAAAAATACCCTACAAACTAAAACTACTATCTGTTATTGATTCCTGAACTCTTTAAAGATGGACTAGACAACCACATTCCAAATAAATTCTGTGACCTCATGTAAGGGAGAAAAAAAACAGATATAAGTGAAAGTACTTGCAGTGTATTTATAAGAAGATTGCTTCAACTGCTGCTTCTTCTTCTTTACAAATAGTGATGAAAAAAAAGGGCACACAGAAAGCCACTGATTTATTTAAAAGGCCCAGAGGTATTCTGCCGTGTTGCTGAAGGGTCTTATGTACCAACACTCTGAAATACAGAGTGGTCCAAAGAAATGTATAAATGAACAAAGGATGGAGATTGAAGGGATAGGCTTTTAAACTTAAGGTTATCAAAGATCACAAAAAGCTATTTGTGCTCTGAAAAGGAATGGGTGACTGAGCAAGACACATGTACTGGTACTCCCTCTGTTAAGGTGAAGACACTTCATTAATATCACCCTGCATAATGCAAAGATGTGACATTGCTAAAATGAATTTACTTGACTTGCATATGATGATAGTTTCAATGTGTAGTGCAGTCATCATATAGACAGTAGGTCTAAGCGAAAGTGAAGTTTCATGACACTACTACAAACCTTTAATACACCACACATTAATCAATAAGAGTTTAAACATTAAAAGTGAACTAGCACAAGGTCACCCAATCCCACTGAATCTGTATAGCAATGTCAATTACAAAAACAAGTTTCCAGATTTATTAAAATATCTATATTAAAACACTGACAATGTCAATTGAAGGTTTGATGAAAACCTTGTGACATAGAAAACTACCTATCACTACCTATCACCACATGACATCTGTCTTAGCCAATAAAGTTATTTCAACATCAAGTAAATTACAATCTGAAAAATCACACTTATTAACTGTGATCAGACCTGAATACACATCAGTCTTTTATGCTCCAGAGAATGAAATTGGAAATGGTGGTAACCCTGTAATTATTAAACAAGTGAAGAGACATATGGATAGTACTATTAAAAATGGCAATGCAGAAAATATAAATTCAAAGACAAGATTTGTGACGAAGCTGTGTGAACTACACATATGGAACTTGGTCTCCACCTACTGGCAAATAAAAAAGTACTGTAATTCCCCTCAAAAAGTATATCAGATTCTGCACATATACTATAGTGAAAAAGACTACGCAGCCAAAAATAAATGTATGCCAGTATGACTTGTCTCTGCACACTTCTTTACTTTACTATCATGCAGATCTTTTCACTGTGGAGTAAATAATCACATAGAAATGCATCATGTGACATTATAATTTTATTCCAAATGTGTCATCTAATGGGTTTATGTGATGTAAATCACAAATACATGGCTCTGATCAACCTTCCTAATCTACAGTCACAACAGATCTACAGTATAAGCAGATGATTCTACTCACACTCCCAGTGCTTTTATCATTTTCTGACATATTTTAGGCACGAAAAAAAAATCTTTATAGGTCAGCAATGTGCCACTAAAACAACAGTCTGCCTCATTCAAAGAAGGAAAATACAATGCTATCACCGGTTTGATATGTTGCTATTATCATGTGCTGGCAATGGTCTCATACTCAAACATTAGACATGGTAAAAATTTCATAATTTTAGCACATGACATAGTATGCTGATAAGAAATTTGGGATATAGTCATTGGTTGGATGAGTATCGAGACAGGGTGTCTTCTAATTTTAAAAATAATGACTTGCTAATGTCATACAAGTCAGTGAAAGATGCCCAGTTATGTCTAACACCAACGTATCCAGTGAGCCAATTAGATACCTACAGGATGAACTTTTAAAATTTTGTAACTCATTAAATTTCATCTCTTCATGATCAAGCACAGACCTCACTATAGGCTTGCTTAAACTGGCCCTGATTTCATCCTAGGATTTATTTGTCAGGCCATCAAACATGAGAGGAACCTTTGTTTGAAGACCTATTTTGTGTTTGAGCTGGTGTATCCTCAGGTTACAGCATTCAAGTCATTACTGTGTGATCTGGATCCAATTTTGAGCATGGCCACAATTACAGGAATAAAGTAGCCCAACACTCCCTCTTTCCTCTAGTCTACTATCTAAGATACTCTTCCTCGTCATATTCAGAAGACATCATAAACACTTGGATTTCAGCACCAAAGCATCCTAGAAATCAAAGCATATGGAGTGAGACTATGAATGAATTAATGTTATATGAGATGCTTCATAATAAAGGAAAATAGGCAAAGCAACCTTAAGAACTGCTCTGAAAAATATAAACTTTTACATTGTAACTTATGTTTTACGAACAATTAATCAGAGCCTGCCTTAATTTTGTATTTCATGAATGTCACTGCTGCACACTTAACATGATTTCTCGGCAGTTCAGTCACTAAATGATTTGAACCACCAACAGTACATCCCTACATCAAACACAGAGCCTGCGCAATTAATTTTTTTTTGCCATTTTCCAATGGCCTCCTGAATGCTGGACTCATGCATTCATGGTCATTGAAAGGCTTGTCTTCCTTGCATTTGGCATATCTGAACAGACGGTACATAACAATGTTGCTGACTGGCACTTAAAGGCAGCATCTGCCAGGAAATGTCTGGTCTAATGTCTGGCATGACTGCATGTTCCACTAGTAAATACAAAATGTACTATTACTTAATATGAAAATCATAAAGAAATCTCCGTTGCATTAATGGAGTTCATCGTCTACCGCTTGTTCCACTTATGGCGGATCACGGGGATCGCTGGAGCCTATCCCAGCCAACTTGCGGGTCACGCAGTGCATGACACCAATACACTGCAGAGAGCATTAGTAGAGTTAGGAATTATCAGCAATAGTTCAGATCATGCTCCTATAAACTAAACCTCATATCAATACTACAATTATGGAGAAATCCATGGTCTGGATTTGTCCTCTCATGTCAAAAGAATTAAGCAGAATATGTCCAAACTTAATGATTCATCACAGTACGCCACAATCTGAAAACAAATGAAATGCGATAATCTTACTTGCTAAAATCGAGCTATAGGTGACGATTAAATATTTAAAAATAAATATCTTTGAACTGGCGAATGCACCACAATAGTTGTAGCCCGTGGATGTAAGAAGGCCTGAGATGATTGCAGGCATTGTAAACAAACTCTCGGTTTTGTCATAGACTATTTATTTCGAGAGAAAAAAAGAAATGAGAGAGTAATTAATTCAGTAGGGCAGCAACAAAAGTAAAAAGAAAGATTCTAAACTTGTACAGCAATTTTTCAGCAATGACAGTTCAAACATCTGCTTTCGACACATAGAAAATTATTCATTTATTCATTTTCTCAACCCGCTTAATCCGCTTACGCAGGTCGCGGGGGAGCCGGTGTCTATCCCGGCAGTCTCAGGGCGTGAGGCGGGGGACACTCCAGGCACGATGCCAGTGTACCGCGGAGCCACATAGAAACAAACAAACAATCACTCACGCACACACTCACTCCTACGGTCAATTTGGGACCGGCCAATCAACCTGAAGCGCATGCTTTTGTAGGTGGGAGGAAGCCGGAGATCCCGGAGAGAACCCACGCAGACATGGGGAGCGCATGCGAACTCCGCACAGAGCGGGACTCAAACCCGGGTCGGCCATGTTGTGAGGCGATAGCGCTACCCACTGCGCCACCGTGCCGCCCACACAGAAAATTATGTAACACAATATTCAATTTATTCCTCAGAATAAATTGGAGCTGACCAAATGCATACTGTAATTCAATGTTTTGGGGTTTTTTTGGTAAGTAATTTACTTTAGCAGTGACGTAGCACCCGGAGTGTCCCCTGCCGCATGCCCCCAGTCAGCTGCGATAGGCTCAAGCACCCCGCGACAGGCGACAGCGGATGAAGCAGAATTAAAAGATGAATGAATGAAAAAAAATATTATGAAGGCAAGAATAGGGCAGTGTGAAATTTGTTTGCCTGTGCAGTATGTGGTAAAGGAATGGAGAGTGAGTCCCAAGTCTGCAACCAAGATTCCTTCAATCCATTTTATACTACAGCAGTAAGCAAAGGGGCTATAAACAGACTAACTTCCAGATATTAGTCAGGTTTTGTAAGGGCTGCATGTAAAACTGGGCTGAAAGTCCCATTTCCCAGGTGGAAGAGTGGGAGTGAAAAGAAATATGTAAACAACAAGTAGATTATTTAGCAGTTTTGTAGCGTGTGTCAGTTGGTCAGTAAATAACACCTTGAGCTTCTGAATTCAAGAACAAAGTAGAATTTCCTTTCAGCTTGTTCTGTTAGAGGTCGTCATCCTATTTCCATTTTAGATGAATGCTTATATGTGTATTTTACGTCGGATGCTCTTCTTCTGTAACCCTCTGCATTTATCCAGGCTTGAGTCCGGCCTATTGATGCTGGCTTATGCCCCCCTAAGGCTGCAAATGTCTGGTATTGATTCCGGGGCAGCATACATGTGAAGAATGCACTCTACCACTGTGCTACATCCCCGGCCTCAATTCAACAACAAAGCAAAGTTCCCATATTATTTTTTTTTAATTGATAGAAAGGTGAAGAAAGCTAACTCTGACACCAAACCCTTAAAAGTTACCATTTTGCTTTTTCGAACTGATAGAAAGGCAAAGAAATCTAACTCTACCAGACCATTATTGGAACCCCCAGCTTAAGAAACAATAGGGGAACATGTATGTAGTCATTACAATGAGCTCACAAAAAATTATCTGCATTTTTTGTGACAGCCTTTTCTTCAATGGTTGTAGTAAACCTGTCTACCTGATCTTATAAACATTCTTATGAGCTTTCTCTGTAAAGATAGGATGTTCCCTGAATTAACATGAAGGAAGAGCTTGTAACATATAAAGCAGCATATTTCACAAACTGTATGAAGCATTGGGAAATTACTGTAAGTCATTACAGCAACACAACATCCATCCATCTTATTGTAAACGACGGATGGATGGATGGATGGATGGATGGATGGATGGATGGATGGATGGATGGATGGATGGATGGATGGATGGATGGATGGATGGATGGATGGATGGATGGATGGATTCTGCAGTATGGGGTACGGTGCTGTGTCACCATTATTCTCCCCATTTGTGTCAATTCATTAATTTAATTGAGTAAAATGAAGAATATTCACATGACTCGGTTGGTGAAAATTAATCAACAATTTCTGTTAACAACAACTATTATTCATTCAATAAACCATTATGCTTTCTGAGACAGTCATCTTCCAGTTGAACGCTTAATACTGTTGCAACCTAACATTAATATTTACATGCAAAAATTTCTGTCCTTTTTATAAATAACCACATAAACAGGAATCAAGAGAATGCACTTACTGTAATATCCATACAGCACAGTGTCTTCAATTTGAGCCCTCGTCTCATTGCTTGCCGCCCAATCCTGGATGGTACCCAAGTGAAAGGTCACGGTAAAAATTAGAATGTAGTTGAACAATAAATTGCACAAGTATAAATATTAATAAAAACTGGCTAAATATGAGTAAAACATAAAAAAATAATATGAAATACGTTATTTTCTGATATCTTTTACCAAAACAAATGGAAGAATGGGAAATTATCAGGATAATGCATAGACATTAATGTCATCACTTCTTTGTTCAGTGTCCTCTTAAACTGAAAGGATCCAGTTGTGAAGCAAACAACACTCAGAATGCAAACCTCTGTTAAGGCAACAGTTTCACACTGTCAGTGCACCTAAAAACAATCAACCCATGATATTTATAAGCCCTCCACCATGAAACCCAACCCCTAGAATCTGTAATCATACTGGTGCCATTCTTAATTTGATTGTAAATCAAGAAAAAAAATCAATACTTTAGCTCTTTAAATGCAAAACCTTAATGAATCAGCAAATATAGCACAAATCATGTCTTATCTCACAGTCATGAATTTCTATCAGAACTATATATTTATAGTTCTGATAGAAACTATAAATATATAGTTCTGATATATTGGATTATATAAATATATAATCCAATTTATGTTTGTTGCCGCTTTCCATCAATCAAATTATAATACAAACATTTACATTCCCTTTAGACCTGAACACATTTGACTGTCATTCTCCTCAGTGCTTTGCACAACCACAAAAACTGAGGCACATCTGTGTTCTCTCACACCTGCCTGATTACCTGTACTGTATAACTGTACAGTGAAATTTCCTCTTCAATTTCTCTATATGAATAAGATTAAGAATTGACAGTACAGGTAATAAATATACATAAATAACTACAACCACTTTGCAACACTGAGTGATGATTTACTCTCCTGCAAAAATGATGGAATCACAAGTCTCGGAGGGTGTTGATTCAGTTGTCAAATTTTGTAGTATGAAGGCAGATCATAGAAATGGCACAAAACTAGTCATTTTAAATGGCAACTTTAAGAAACACTAAAAGAAATGAAGAAAAAAAAGTGACGTTCATTTTTTAGACCAAGCAGAGAAAACAAAAATTATGGAATCTTGAAAAACAAGCAAAAGAACACTTCAACACACCACAAGTATTTTCTTGCACCACCCCTGGCATTTATAACAGCTTGCAGTCTCTGAAGCATGGACTTAATGAGTGACAAACGGTACTCTTCATCAATTTGGCTCCAATTTTCTCTGATTCCTGTTGCCAGATCAGCTTTGCAGGTTAGAGCCTTGTCATGGATCAATTTCTTCAACTTCCACCACAGTTTCAATTAGAATTAGACCTAGGTGATTTGCAGGCCATGAAATTAACCTTATGTCTCAATGTTTTTAGTTTTTGCTCTATGACAAGATGCATTGTCATCTTGAAAAATGGTTTCATCATCCCCAAACATCCTTTCAATTGATGGGACAGGAAAAGTCTAAAATGTCAGTGTAAACTTCAGCATTTATTGTAGATGCAAAGACAGCCATCTCCCCAATGCATTTACCTGACATGCAGCCCCATTTGGAACCCAACAAACAAAAGATCCAGCACCATCACCTCACCCAATGCTGATTCACGATTCATCCATTTCATTAAGGCAGTCTCTTACAGTTTGTCCACAGATGTTGACTCCAGTCCCAATTGTTCCTTCTATTTATCCCTCCTTCCTCCTCATTTTTTGTCTTGCATTTTCTGTATTCAACATACTGCATATTGCTTTAAGTTTTCTGTCTTAACAGTTTGGTGTGTTCCTTGCTCGACCAGTATGCTTGTATTTAACAACTTTCCCATGTTGTTTACTTGGAACAGTTCTTAGAAATAGCTGACTGTGAACAACCAACATCTTTGCAACACTGAGTGATGATTTACTCTCTTTAAGAAGTTTCATAATCTACTCCTTTGTTTCAACTGACATATCTCATGTTGGAGCCAAGATTCATGTAGAGGTAAGTCCACCAGATCACAGCTCTCCAAGGTATGATCAGTGATTATTCCTTTTTAACTACAGACTAATGAGCAGCTCTAATCTGATGCAGGTGTTATTTTTGGGAATGAAAATTTACCAGGTGATTCTATAATTTTTTAACAGAAATAAGTGATTCCCTAATTTTTACCTCTGCTTGGTCTATAAAAGTACCTGTTGCTGACTACCACAATTATTTTTCCTGATTTCTTTTTTTGTGTTTCTTAAAATCTGAAAGTTGCCTTTTGAAAATACGCAAGTTTTGAGTCACCGTACTTAAACTGTACTTTTAAATGACAACTTAGCTCAGCAAATATTAAGCACATAATAATAATTTGCATTCTGATTGCAAAGTAGTGATAGGCCAGAATGTAGCCAAATAGCATAGGATGGTGGTGTTTAGAATGACTCTGGTGGTGAGGAAGATGAAGAGGGCAAAGGCAGAGCAGAGAAAGAAATGGTGGAAGCTGAAAAAGGAAGAGTTTTGCATGACTTTTAGGAAGGAGTTAAGACAGGCTCTGGGTGGTCAGGAGGTGCTTCCAGATGACAGGACAACTACAGCTAATGCGATCAGGGAGACAGTGTAAGGTGAAAGTAGAGGTAGCAAAGAGCAAACAAGGGGCTTATGATGACTTGTATGCTGGGTTGGACAGGAAGGAGGGAGAGACGGATCTATACAGGTTGGCAAGACAGAGACTAGAGGTAAGATCTTATGCCCGAGCCCGAGTTCGGGACCAACCCGAACCGAAATTCGGGCCGGGTCGGGCTCAAAAAATCTGTAATTACGTTCGGGTCGGGTCAGGCTTTAAACCCTCGGCTCAGGTCGGGTCGGGCTAGATTTTTTTTGGACTCGGGCTTAAGATCTTATGATCCAAGCCCGACGCGGCCCGAACTTTTTTAATAAATTTATATTTATATATTATGTATCTCAAACGATCCATCGATATTAAACTAAGGAATACCCTGATAAAATAAATAATATAGGTAAAACAGAGAAGGCGCTGTATGAGAAACATCCATCTACAATACCTACTCAGTTCCCTCTGTGTGTCAGCTGTATCATCTGTCACTTTACCTTTCTGATCGTACGCACTGAAAGTAGAGGTAAGATCTCAAGCCGAATTCCGACCCGGCTCAAAACTCGGGCCGGGTCGGGCTCAAAATGTCCATAATTGCGTTCGGGTCGGGTCAGGCTTTAATACCCTCGGGCTCGGTTCGGGTCGAGCTGGATTTTTTAGGCCCAATCTTACCTCTAAGAGAGACAGAGATGGGAAGGACGTGCAGCAGGTTAGGGTGATTCAGGATAGGAATGGAAGTGTATTGACAGGTGCTGATTGACAGGTAGATGGAGGCAACTGATTTGCTATGGCGACCCCAGAGGGGAAAAGCCAAAGGGAGAAGAATAATTTGCATTCACAATTGCACCAATATTAAATTAAGACTAAATTCTGAGATTTGAGCTCACTGTCCATACTGTAACTACTGTCACTGAGAATCCTTTTGCGTTGATAGGCAATCTCAGCAAGTTTCTGTCACTCTTTAGTACACACTGCTTTTTGGCTAAGTTAATGATTATTAACATACAACTTTTTTATATGGGTCAAAGAGCTGACCATTTAGAAAATAAAAATAAAATAACTCAGTCACAAGTGTTATACAATCAATTTCGTTTTAAAAGCTACCTTACTAAAAAGTGCTAACATTTCTCCTCTTAACTATATCATCACTGCTACAAGAACAGACACTAACCTTATAGGTGCCATTGGAGTACTTCATGAATGAAACAAGGAATATGTCCACTGGAAGAAGAGCAGACGTTATCAAAGCAATAGCCAGTGCACATATTGCTGTGATAGTTGAAACAACTTCACTCTCCTGTCGACTTTGAAATTTTCGAATGTAGACCCAGCAGAAAACCAGGATCCCCTAAAAAAATAAAACATTTAATTTAAAAAATTTAACACTCAGGAATGGCAGAACTTTTAAAAATGAGGAATGTGACTAGTAAAAAGCAATCGAAGTACAAAATAACCACCACAGATATCATTGTTACATTTGAAAAGTAAACAGCAAACAGCACTAGAAATTAAACTTCTCTTTCTAAATTTCTTGTGGTCTCTATCCCCAGAAACATTTGATGAATACCATTCAAAAGCTGAGAACAATAATGAAATATGAATGACAATAATGAAACATGAATGACTACAAAAAACACATATAAGGGCTATTCAACCCCTATATGTGTTTTTAGTAGTCTTCACACAATTTGATTTGATAAAATGCCCTGCAATTCATTATTTCTGATCGCAACTGCCTGAAAAATATCACAGAAAGTTAGAAATTATAGCTTGAAAGCACCCTGACAGCACTGTTGAAAAACTAAAAAAACTATGTGAACAGAGGTATTGACATCTCACAAGAAGCAGACTTAATTGACATGTACTAGCTTTTTGCAAATGTATTCTGTTGCTGTTGAACTTGAAAAGGGCCACAAACAGAGGGATTGTTGTATTAAAAACCAAGGACCTCATTAGACAGCAAAGAAAAGGGAGGCTTCAAAATGACAAGGTCATATTCTAGGCACACAAGCAGGAGGAAGTGAGGGCACTGCTAAAACCAGTCCCTTTAGCTCAAGGGCTGCCATTCACAGACAGGATCAATTAAAAGCCTGCAGCCTTAAGCTTCTTGTTGCTTGTGTTGCCAGGTAATGACACTGACTTTGCATCCAAATAAGGATTGAAAGGATTGTTCAAACTGAAGCGGTGCTAGTGGTGGATAGAGAAATAGCCATTTATTGGCATCCAGGATTATTCTGGGCCACACTTAACCACGTGACTTTAAATGACAGCATAGATAATTGTGCTTTCTAAACTTGGCAGCGGATTACCTTACGTCATCTGACCACCTTCAAAGCATTCATTTATCTAAGTATTAGCAAAACCAAGGGGAACGAATGCGTAAAAATATGACCAAAGGGACAGAAAATGTAATATCTGTGGTGAAAAGACACTGCGCCTCTCAACTGACATGTCGATGATACTATATTGGGAAAGAACTTTCTAAGAATGTAAACACAGTTCAAAATTTTTTCAAAACAACATTCATTCTTATGCGAAATACAGAAAGAAATACAAAACACCACAGTCTGTTGACAAAACAACAGTCTATTAGATTTACCGAGGCTAATGTTAGCACAAACTAATCCGTAGCTAACACTGGGGCTAACAGACTGATGCCATGTCGCGTTCAAGCATTTCGAAACTACAATTGACGCTGTGCCAACCGAAGAGGCGACAATAAAACGTAATATTTACTTACCAAAAGTATAAGGGTGAAAATAGACCACCCGAGCACAGACTCAGAAAGGAACGACTGTGCCGCCATCTTCACTTCCTGCAATAACAAACCCACGTGCTCCCGGTGACGTCAGCTAGGAGAGAATGGAGAAACACTGGGGAGAAACACCACGTCTGCATATTATTGGTGGCAGCCTCTCCGACTCTGTCTCAGACTCTGTCTCAGACTCTTTTAATCGTCACATGCATGGCCGCACTAGTAGAGCAGTAGTGAAATGCGATGGGTCGTTACAGTAGAACCTGATGGCAACACTGTTCTTGAGACGGGAAGGTACTTTGACATCCACAGACATTGGAGTACAGCGTTCTTACAGATTCACCACATTCAACCCAAACTGCACAGAATAATGGGACGATTAATGTCGGCTACCTTGTTCTGATCAACTTCAGAAAATGCCATCTGAAGTATAAAAAATGTTAAGATGTAAATACAAAAATTCAATCTCCATTATTCTTAACCATAGGAACAAGACCTACCTTCAATTCTTCAGGTTGCTCTAACTTGTTTGTTTTTGCTTTGTTTTTGAAGTTTGAGTGTGTGTATTGATGACATTGTATACGTGTGTTATTTTTATGGTATGAACAAGCCAGTAGCTTTTCAATGTTTTAGTTATTTTGAGGTGATCACATTAAAAAACGATTATAACTTGCTTCCTGGTCAAATATCTTTTTATGCAAAACGTTTAAGTGCAAAGTAATTATTAAAAGTAAATTTGCAATAAAAGGTTCTTTCTCACCTTATTTTTCCATGGCAGCAAGTTGGGGCAGTAGTAGCTCAGTCAACTAGGTCTTGGGCTGGGGATCAGAGGGTTGCTGGTTCTAGGCCAGTGGTTCTTAACCTGGGTTCGGTCAAACCCTAGGGGTTCGGTGAGTCGGTCTCAAGGGTTCGGCGGAGACGGAGGTCAAGAAAAACACCCGACACATCGTGTCGGGTGTTTTTGCCGAACATACACGAATCACAGTGTACGTTTGACTCATCGTGTCAATTCGTGATGACACGCCCCCCTTAGCCATCACTGGTTGCAGGTGATCACGTGACGCTACATCGATTAGCCTACCTGTGCTACAGGGGAGTTTGCGCACTCGGTAGTCGATTTATGCCTGTCATGATGGTATGTCGGCCGGTACGGTGGCGCAGTGGTAGCGCCGTCGCCTCACGACACGGCGGTTCCGGATTCGAGTTCTGCTCTGTGCGGAGTTTGCATGCTCTCCCCGTGTCTGCGTGGGTTCTCTCCGGGCTCTCCGGCTTCCTCCCACCTCCAAAAGCATGCGCTTCAGGTTGATTGGCCGGTCCCAAATTGCCCGTGTGTGTGTGAGTGTGTGTGGCTCCGCGGCGCACTGGCGCCGTCCTCGAAGTGTCCCCCGCCCTATGCCAGCTGGGATAGGCTCCATCTCCCTGTGACCCGCTGCGGCGGATACAGCGGCAGAAAATGGATGGATGGATGATGGTACATCATCTGATCGCTTTCTCAATATTTTAATTCATAGTAACTATGTTGAGCAAAAAAAGAAAGTGGTCGGACAAATGTGCAACGAGAATTTACATGTACTGCATAACGGAACGTGATGGTTGTAATAAATACAACCAAATTCCCTTCACAGACTGTAGCAGTACTAGCAGGCAAAAGAAATATTTCCATGCAAGCAAGTTTAGAGAATATTTAGGATCAAGGACACCAGGGTTTTACCAGCCTATTCACTTTAAAGCAGCCTGACCAGTGGACATGGGGTGCTTTACAAAAGCTTTGACCCTGAATTAAACACGCCTATGAACTACAATAGTGTGATCTCCTTGTGCCCAGTTAATTTGTATGTGTATCTGAGTAACACTTTAAACACAGGTCAGAATCTTTGAAAGTAGCTTTGGTACAAATGTGGCACATTTCAAACTTTGCTAAAAAGTAAAAGTAGGTCATGGCAAATTGGGGTGCAGTACACCTATACTGGCTTTTCTACGTGCAGAGCAAATAATTGGGGTAATAATTGCTATCAATTATCTACTGCAGTAGCCCATGCCAGCAGACAGACAGTCTTTGGTGCTGAATGTTGTCCCTCAGCTACTCAACTGACCTAAAATCCTCCACTATAACCCATAATACACCTACCTGAGCTCAGCTAGAAGTGTATTTTGGGTAATATTCTACACTAATGAGCAAAAAGCAAAGTTCCATTTTAGTACAGCTATCTGGTCAGGTTTTCTCATGAATAGTCTTGTATTATATGTATTATGTGTATTATGTGCATTATGTGTATTATTTATTTAGTTTATTTTTTTTTCTGACATGTCATAACATCAGACCTTACCACCAGCATCTCATTTGCAACATTCACAACTTCCAAAAAAAAATTACTGACAGGTAGATGACATTTGGCTTTTGTAGTTCCCTTCCCCAGAATCTACAAAACACCTCTCTCATCACAATCAATTCATACAATAAATACAATTAATGTTGACGGGCATTGTGGTCTATTGTTTCAAACTGTCTATTCAGTCCCAATAGGTGTATGTGTCTTCACACGTATTTATCAGTTCCTTGAATGAACATACTGTAAATTCACTCAAGGAACTGATGAAGGAAAATTTCTAGTAAATTTTTTGGTGACCAGTTGCATTTTGCTAGATTTGTGTTAATAATTCTTTTTACTACTCGCTACTACTACTACATGCCCACATTACATACATTCTTCAACACAAGCCTGTCAATTTAACAGAAATCAGGACCTTCAGATATTTATAGCAATTACTTTTTTATATTTCTGTTTTTATTTGAAATGTAGGAATGCATTCATCGTAAATGCATTCACATTTTTTAAAAAATGAGCTGTTCCATTCAGCAGGAAGTCAAAACCTATGCAACAGTGTAAGGCTTTATGTGAAGTGCAGCATTTTATTTATTTTTTTTTATGAAGAGGTCCCAGCACAATACCAGACACACTTATCTTTTTTTTTAATCTCTTATCCAATTAATTCTCCAGACCCAGTGATTCCTCAATTTTAATTCTACCACATTCTTTACATTTTTGGGTGCATGATGACAGAAGAAGTCTTCTCCATTTGTGGAATATATTGTCCTTTAAATTGAAATATTAAGTATGTGTAGTCATGCCCAACACGTACAGAGTTATTGAGATGAAGATAAAATTATTACTGTTTTGCAAGTTAGACTTTAGCAATCAACCGTGACATTGAGGCTCCAAAGTTTTTCCATGTGGAAATATTACCACTTCATATTGAATTAAAGGACATTTTTCCACTATTATTTGAAATAAGAAACATTCTCTTCACTCATTTTGTCACTGCTCATTTGGATACTACAAATTCAACTCACCTTAATCAATAACAATATATTTTAACTTCATTTACAGTATGCCCCCAGCTTTAAGAAAATTAATTAAACTAATGTAAGTTCTTCACCACCCATAATTCATTTGTAGATAGAAGGTAGGCCTACTTAAAGAATGTAACCTTTCAAAAGTCACAAGATCATCCAGCTTGGCCGCATGCCCTAATAAAAACTATTAGTTGTCCAGTAGCAGTGGACAGAAAACCATTTACTGTGGTGACACTGTCCTATTCTTAAGATTTTAAATTTATTACATGACTTGCAGCCACACATATGGCATAAAAGCTCACAAGGGTATAGTCTCCATTTAGCTGTTAAGAGTAACATGGAGAATCGATAATTAAAATTCATGTTGTGCCAACTACCGTAAATAGCACAGCAATATGCTTTCTCCTCTGCAAGGGAGGAGAAAAACAGAAACATTGCATTGCATTTTCTACATCTTCGGCACACTCATTAGTGTTATATGCCCTGAAAGAACACCATAAAGGGCCCATTATTATGTTTTGTTCACCTAAAGTGTACCTTAGAACATACGTCATCACTCTTTGTCCACTTGAAAGGGAAGACTTGTGGGCAGTATGTCTTGTTTTATCTAAATAAGGAAATCAGATGTCTTGTTTTTTTTCCCAAATAGAATTTTTTGACTGTATTTTAGTGAAAAGAACCAGTGACAATCAGTTACTGCTCAGAAAAAGACTTCTGTCAGTAAAGAAATAGTTGGGAGATAAGATTACCTATATTTGATCTGTACATGTATTTCTCCTTTTAAACTGAAAACGATTAAGATGCAGAAGTTCCTCCTGTCAATAGGACACAACATAATAGTGTCCATCCATTGCTTCTTTCCTGCCACCCAAACCAGAGTTATTTCACAAAGGGAAAAAGCGCACAAGATGCAGCAGAAATAGATACAAAAAAGCAGCAGCTCCA
This sequence comes from Antennarius maculatus, assembly GCA_013358685.1. Taxonomy (NCBI): domain Eukaryota; kingdom Metazoa; phylum Chordata; class Actinopteri; order Lophiiformes; family Antennariidae; genus Antennarius; species Antennarius maculatus. Next base: position 8,144,638 of record CM023616.1, on the reverse strand, counting down.
AAGTGCTTGCTGCCCTTCTAAATTTGTCCTTTCATTTCAAAAGTGGAAATCCACTGTCATCATATTATGTGACTTGCTCTAATTCATCGGATGAGAAAATAAATGTAGCTCACGTAGAAAAAACAAGGTAATACAACTTAGGTATAGTGGTTGTGGGCATGTGATGTAAAATCACTCTTGTTATATTAACTTTGATCACCATGAGATCATTTCAGTAATATTCTTGGTACTGACATGCAGGCATTTTGTTGTACAGACAGAAAATGAATGTGCACAAACATTAAATGTCAAAAATTACTAAGTGCATACTTTAGTGGGTACTGATAATAGTGAACAACTATTACATACATTCCTTTGTCAGAAATTGTAATTATTGCAGTAAATTGATTCTTGGCGTTGTAGTAAATATTGCAACAAACAAACAATATTACAAAATGAATTTTTGTTAATTAATCACTGCTTCGAAATAAGTCAAAGTCTTTATCACGGATACCAATCATTTCATGGTTCCACCTTTGATGATGAACTGAAAGCCAAACTGGCAGGTTAGCGATGAGTCACATAATTATTTCCATGTTGTATTGGCTATAGGAAGTTTTTTAAAAAGATGAAAGAAAAAGTCCAACCCATAAGAATTAAGTTTTTCCTTCAAACTGACTTTGATGATTCTGATTTAGTACTTTTATCAGAACGATTACGATCACACTGTCTCCACACAGGTCTTGCGTTCAAACTGAGCTCCAAACCTCTGAATGTTTGAGTTGATATCAAAGAGAGCCAGGTCCTCACAACTATCCCAATGAGGTTGCCACCAAGTGGTTTCCTTTCATTAACTTTCAATAGATGCATCAGTTATGATCATATTTCAAGAATACCCCACAGAATTACAGCTGGAGGCCAAACTGGCAGGTTGCTGTATCGTTTTTAATTCTTATTTCTTTGTCTACATACTGCTTTCATGTCCAGGTGAGCTCTCAGAAATGATGAATGAGACTACTTAATATCTTCAGTGATTTTTATGAGCACATGAAAGGTACACATCAGTGGTCATGACTGCATAATGGAGCAAAGTAAGCTGCCTTTGTCTAGTGTTTTGCCGTATGACGATCTGGTAAATGATGTTTTAAAAGGAACAGGTGTCTTGCCTCTAAACCCTTCAACAATTGTGAATTGAGTGATATAATAAAGAATCAGAGCACTGTAATTAGCCTGTCTACATTCAAGGCAAATGACTGTTTGCCCAAAACAATAGTGTTTGCTAACGTTATATACGTATGCACTCGAGCCTGCAGAAACATATACCCAAATGAACAAACAAAAACACACATCATTTTTGCCGTACAAGCCATTAAGCAATTTAGTGCACTCAAAAGGAGAAGAAAGAATTCATTCAACACTGCATTGTTGTTGACGTGTCGACTAAAAGGCAGATACCTGTATAGTATTTTTTGTGTAATGTGCATATATACTAACATATACAATTAATGGAAAACACTCTTCATACAGTTAACAGCAAGAGCACAAAAAGAGACATTCATAACTTGAAGCATTTAAAGAAATGATATATTTTGATCAGTACGATCACACCTACCAATATGTACCTAGAAGCATGTGATGATGGTCACAACAGGCTAAAACACCTCTTATCTTGAACACATCTTAGTGTTACGGTTTAGTGAATTGATAAGATCAATTTAAACTTGAATAAAGATTGAGAGAACAGTTAAAGTTTGTGAAACCTTAAAACCTCACATCATTCTGCAGCTGCTGTATCAATGAGAAATAATTTTTTTGGATCGTATGTCATGTATCCTATCACTGAGAGCAGTTCCAGTCTAATCAATATACTGTAAATGTGTGCCATAGATTAAATCACCTGCTTAAAAAGAAGCTACTCAGAATAACACCAAAATGTTCTGTTAAGCTTCTCTCCACTATTATATGTAAACAGTACCGAATGTATACAGGAATTTTAAGTTGGTATTGTAAATACAAAGAGGATATCAACTGCACGGTTTGTAATGGATGAGTTGCTATACATAGCATGTGCTGTGTACATTATCGGTGGGGGATCTGAGGAATATACAGTACATAGAGGAGTGGAGACACCAATCTAAAAATGAATATAGAATCACTCAAACAGAAGGTCTGGCTGAAAGGAGTCCATTTGCTGATCATGGTTCAGCACATATTGACAATTTATGTATATGCATGTATGTTATGTAAAAACTACTAAAGGGCAAAGAAGCTAGGCATGAAGAAGTGAATGCTTGAGTTGATCAAATTTAATCACTTGCTTTGTGTTACAAACATTGATTTCATTCCATGGGATGGAAACTATGTAATAAAGTCATGCAATTTTCTACAACATAATACTGCCACTGCATGCGGCGTAGTGGGTACTGTTAGCTCAAAGCAAGAAGGTCCCAGTTTTGATTTCACCTGGGGCCTTTCTGTGCTTTCAACTTAAGTGAATTGGCTACTCTACATTGACCATAGGTGTGAGTGTGAACATGAGTGGGTGTTTGTCTATGGGTTTCCCTACAATTAACTTGTGACTTGTCCAAGATGTACTCTGCCTCTCGTCCAACGTCATCTGGGATAGACGCCAGTAATACAGTGAACTGTAATTTAGATAAGCGGTTGAAGAAGAGACAGTTACATATTGTCAAGAAGATGACTGAATGCTGAATATTGTGTAATCTAATGTAAGTTTTAGTAGTTAATGTTTTTTGCTAATGTCCTAATTTTTGTTTTGGGTGTTTATGCACAGTTCACCAGAGCAACTTGTTTCTGTCATGGTTTCCAAAGGAACCACAGGCGAGAGTCAAAATGTCACAAAATCAAAATCCTTTAATCAGTCCTTTTTCAAAACCAGGAATGAACAGAGATTACAGCACCAGGGGGATATCCGAACTCGTAGTCAATTCTAGGCAGGGGTCAAAACCAGATGATCAGAAGCAGGACGGTATAAAGGAGGCAGCAAAATCATAATCCAACAGACAGGCCAAGGGTGGTACACAGGGCATCGAAGACAAAAGTTGCGGTCAAACAGGCAAGGGTTCAAAATCCAGAACAAGAACACACAGGGTTAACTAGTGGTCGTACAAAAAACGGTCAACATCGCAGTTAAATTCATTTTCATCAGTATTTTGGAGGCCACAAAATGTCTGGATGTAAATGTATTACAGTATTGTTTCTTTGTATTGATTTGTATTTCTAATGTATTTGCTTTCCTTTTTGTTTAAGTTGCCTTCCCTTTGCACCCGCTTCTCTTTTTTTGGACATTTTGTTTCTACTTGTAGCTGCAAACAATCAGCCAGAGTGATGTGAAGGCTTTATAATGTGTCAGAGTTAGGTTGACATTTGGTAGCCAGACACCATCGGCGTGTGAATAACAAAACCAGTCATTGTAGTTTATTTTTGTTGATATCACACTTTCAAATGCAGCCTTAAATTGTATTGAAGAAAAAGCTTTTTCCAAGTTCTTGTGGGTTATGAATGATTTGTCTCTGACAATTTATGCTGTCTTACTTACTTTACTTAAGCTTTGTGATTAGGTGAATAGACAAATGTATGACAATATTACTGGAAACACTGAAGACATTCACAGACACAATACAATATAGTAATATTTGACCTATTTAAAGCTAGGGATGGACGCTTAGGGGAAACGGTGTTCTCATTTGCGTGCGTCCTTCCGTCTTTGATGCACATTCTTTGACAGGGATGATCGTGCGTCCCTGTCAAAGAATGTGCGTCAAAACGCAAGGACTCACACAAATGAGAACACCGTTTCCCTTCAGAGATTACTGAAGTATACAAAAAAAATTCACTGTTGACTGATGACATTGGGTTAGTGATGTATTTGACAATATAGCTTTGTACTTTGAAGCAAAGCAATAGTTGACTTAAATGTTTCAAACAACACAAAAGCAGTCAAACTTGATAGCAATAATTTAGGGCTCAGACTGACATCCAAACAAATGGTTAAAGTTGCACTTTGTTTTTCCAAACAATACATGTTCACAGAAAAAAAAAAATTCAAGTGCATTATGTCATTAAAAGCTATTTTTTTAAGTCCTGTCAAGAGGTTGTCAAATATAAATGTAATATTTTGGGATCAGACTTATGTCCCCATGTCTCCATTGTTTTCTGACGTTTGTCAGTGTGAACCACCTATTCAGTCTGAAATGCCAAAAATGGATGGCTCTACTATTTCAGGCTGCATATTTCTGTTTTTAAAGGAAAAAAATGTTTGAGGGATAAGTTGTAGAATGATTTTTTATTATTAAATATTAATCAATATCATAAAATCTGAATGCAGAATAATAACGCACTTGCACTTTAGCCACAAAGCCTAAAAGCCTATGTTACATTTTTAAGTAAATGACAACAGAATTCTGCTTCAACTTTCCCCTCCTGTTCAACACGGTGGTTGTCAAGTGAATTTGATTCTATTTTAGCTTTCAATGTCATTAAAACAAATAAAAAGTAATATGTCTCTTAAAAATATCCCTTGGGTTGCTGTCTGGTATGTTCACACACCTCGCTGAACACTCCTAATTGGAGCCTCCAAAGAAGTATCCAGAAAACTTCTGACAGCCTGTGATTAAGTGTGAGTTCAAGTTCAAAAACAACTTGAAATTCAAACTGACTACAGTAATTATATAATTTCTCATTTTTTTCCTACAGTTTCGGCCAAAAACAACCACACACTGCCCTATCTTTTATACCATTTTCATTTTTTCCTTGTGGCCCCAATTTTGCCTCAATGTTAAGTAGTCACCTTCAAGCCATTCAGAAAATTTCCTATTTGCAAGGTGCGTATTAATCCGTTTACTCAAAAATTTTAAATGGCATAAATTGTGGCAGATGTCATTTTGAAAAGAAAATGTGTGTCCCTTCTTGTCTGGTTAAATAATCTCTGGAATAATCTCACTGGAAATGGAGTGGGTGACCTTTTTTATAGAAAGAAAAAAAAAACCTCTCTTTAAATAGTTGTTCACAACCATGGTTATCAACCCATTGTTGGTGAAAAGAAAAGAAAAAAAGACATTCCTGAACTGCTAGTAAAACAAAATGAGGGCATGAATCCAGACCTAAACCAGTGACTATACTGGTTGATACTGAAGCTCGGACAGTAATGGACAAGCATGGCAGATGTCAAGACAGACTTTACATAAAATAATTATGTACATTAAGGTAACATTTGAATTAATATCAATTCACCACCACTGTTTCTTTCATGCAAACTATTTAAGATAGAAACTTATGGAATTTCAATAGCAGAAAAAATAGTCACCAAATTAGTGACTGAATCCAATTCTTCTTCCCACACTTACAACAATGCAACCACAACAAAACCAAAGATTGTAATAAATGCATAATGATCATCAAAGAAATATAACCATCTGCTTGATTTTTATCTTCAGGTGTTCTCTAATCCATTTGCTCTTTCTTTCTTTCAGCTGAAAAGAACGTCTGTGTTAGTCAGTCCCTGTGGTGAATGGGTGGTTGCTGTGAAATCATCTGTCCAAACAGTTATACCCATGGAGACTGAACACCTGTTTCTGTAGGCTTGGTGTTGTCGGTGTGCAGTTGCTACAAAAACTTGGGGGGACAAAGAACCTGCTCTTTTACTTATGGTTAAAGAGCAGGTTAATTTTCATTAATACCTGTAGTATATCAAAAATATAAATATATCTAAATAAAGGCTTTGACTATTTTGGCAGCGGAAGACCTCAAGTGAGTTTAGGATTGGTGAGGAGCAAACTGCCTGAGAGATATCACCCTGCATTTCAAAACCTCCAGACTGAGCAAAGTGAATGTTTGAAAGTTGCTGCCTTCATATGGGAGTATAGTATTGCAACATGGGCATCTTATTCCTAAAATAGTGTTTGGAGTATAGCTGTTGCATCAGGCCTGCATGTGAAGGGTAGAGTCCACTTAATTGTTTGTTATCACTCATATGCTCCAAAAAACACCCAAATGTGGATTTTAAGACTGTGATTTATGCAGTTAAGGTTTTGTTTTTGTTTTTCCAGAATCCTATCGATATAAAGTTCGTTCAATTTTAATACTTTCTTAAATTTGACTTAATAGCCCACGCGGAGCCATTTGAAAGAAATGGAAAAAAACGATTTTACCATGGTAATCGGAACAATTTAATGAGATGATAATACATTAAATTGTGTTTGTCTCATGCGCCTACCTCAGTTAAACACGGAGTTTGGTTGAGCCCCGTAGGGCATTTATTTCTAATGTGAAAGCTGCCGGCGTGTGATCTCCTTGTTTGCTCAAGTCTCTGTCGTTGCATCTCAGTTATAATGACAGAGTGGGAGGGCCACTCTGTGCAACTAATAAGGACCACGATCCAGCCGGCGATCCCACTGTGACTTTAATTTCCAAGTCCTGGAATCCGGAATCAAGATTGACCGTTATCATTCATGGATTATGCTTTTGTCATTCTTTTTCATTTATTTCTGCGTTAGAAGAAAGTTTTTCAGCAACTGTAAGTACTTATTGATCACATTTATTTCACAGTCATTTTTTTTAAATTTTTTAAATTGCCTGTTTGTATTTATCAGCATGTTAATCTGGTGGAAAACTCTTCACAGCGGGCATCCTTTGCATCTTATATCGCTCGATGTGAAAGTAGTTTTATTTTTCACGCATGACTTGATATTTGTGAGTTGCTTCTGTTTACTTCTAATTTATAAACGCTTTGTAGCATTCAATATGCGCCGTATTGCATCTCTCGTTAAAAACTAAGTACGACTGACGCCGCTGGAAAATCCTCCGTTTCATCCCGTAATTAACCACTATTTAAAAACACCCAGCCAATCAGCGGACGCTCAGAGAAACACGCTTCTTTGGATTTTACAGCGTTAGTCTGCAGTGAAGTTATCGATCGGATGATGGACGGACAAGTTCTGCTCTCAGTGTTTTAACGCCTTGTGTCTCCTGCCTCGAACAGTGGGTTGTACGTGATAATAACCTGTAAAAGCAGATAATTTGGGTCGTAATTATGAGATGTGGTAGAGCAGACGTGCTGTCCGTGTGATGTGATCAGAACAATGCACTTTAAAGATGTGGAACAATTGTGATTGCAGTCTGGGGGCTGTATGGGTTGTATTTCGCAGAAATGACAAGGATACCATTACGCATTCAATCCGAGAAGCAACGTGACACTTCTGTAGTGCTACTCCTCGGCCCTTGCATGGTTGTAGTAGTTTGTAACCGGCATGGTCACTTCATCTCCAAGCGCCATGATGTCAAAACTTTGTGATCCAGTGGAAGAATGCGCAAGTGTTGCCAGTACGCATGGGAGTAATCCCTGGAGAACGAAAAACTTTTAGATAAGACGGCGTCTGATAAAGAGGAGATAATTATGAAAAAAATACTGTTGTCACACTTTGTGCTTGGAAATTGAGTTAATCTGTCATGGGTGACTTGTGGTCTGTGGAGCTCCACTCAGCTCTGGCTTCAGACTGGAAAATACTGGAAATAGAAAAATGTGCACCAAGTTCAGAAGGACAGGAAATAGTCTTTATGACAGGATTGCAGCTGTGCTGTCAAAACTACATTATTGTGAGGAATTATTTGCCTTTCTTTTGAGCTGTCAAAGAGATCCAACTAGTGATGTTTTAAGATAATAATAACAAACCAAAGTAGATTCAGCTTTCATTTATTCACTGTCACACCTGTGAATCTTTGAATTCGCTTTTCTTATTTTCACCAGCCTTGAAAGTCCAACGTCTTTCATGTTCGGTTCCCATCACTCTTCTAATTTTCCCTGCAAAGCAATGCAAATCAAGCTAAGACTGTTTTGTTTGAGTTGGACTAGTATTTCAATGTACTGACTTAACTTTGGAACAGCCTTTTACACTCCAAGATGACTGTGTCCCCATAAAATGTCATGCTTTCTTTGCAGTGGCATGAGAGACATGCAGAATATTAGTTTGGCATAGAGACTTTCTTGTAAACTAAAGGTTTCCATGTTTGATCCTTGCATGTGATGTCCTTGATCAAGAAACTGCTGACAGCTTACAGATCAAAACGCAACAGTGTTCACTGAACACAGAAACAAAGATCAAGACACTGGCATTGTCAATAAAACCAGACAAAGTACAATCACAGTCAGAGAGGAGCCAAAACTATCTATATAAGGTCTATGTTTTGAATTTCTCATAGAATTACTCACTCAGCAATGAATAAACCTTTTGAATGAGAGGTCAAGAATCTTCAACTAACCTTCAACCAACCTAATTGATTGATTAAAGCAGTTGATTCTTTTTTCTCCATATATCTCAACTTGGATGACTGAGAACCTACAAAGTGATATACATTATATGAAAGAAAAATCTTCTAGGAAACAATGTAAAAAAGTTAAAAACTCCCTAAAATTTCTAACTAGGTCAGAAATAGCAGCTTAATGCCTGTCAATTTATCTGTTTCAGGTTTTGTATTTTATTCTGAACATATTGAGTGCATTAGCACAGTTCATAACATACAGACAAATTAATTACAAACTCATGGAGCTGCCAGGCTGGCTAGATAACAACGGAAATCTTAATATAAACATAGACTCATAGTATAATCATTTAGTGGCACTGTAGTTATCATCCATTCATCGCTGTAAAAGCAGGTGTTCCTGAAAACTAATGGACCAAGGACTGAGAGGTGCTTCTCCAAGTTAATGTAAATAGAGAAAGAGGCTTTAGGGATGTGTTGGGGCATGCGTTGGGGGTGGGGGGTGTCAGATATGACTTGCAGTCAGAAGAATTCCCATAAACCTATAAAAGACAAGACATGCTTGAAGAAGACAATTCAATACTGAAATACGATTGCAGGCTGATATAAATACTTGACTCAGAGACCACAAGCCACTTTTTTTTCAGTGTTGAACTCGCTATTTAAATGAAATTAAATCTCACATTTGTAAATTTATTTTAAAATCACTTGCATTGTTGTTTCTTTGTCCAGTGATTTTCATCAATTAGCACTGCCTTTGCTATCACTTACATGCGGGAAAATGTTTAATGTAGCTTAGCATAAGAGAAGTGTTTCATGCATTGTTTTCATTTTGATCAAATATTAGGATTAAACTGTTTTGTTGTAAAAGTTTTGTGTTAACTTCCAGGTTTTTAAGTGGTCTGCTTTCTCGTGTGAGAACCACGATGTACTTGTTAAGATGGGCAGCTTTCATTTGGACTGTAAATTTCATTCCTTCCACTTCAGGAATGGCGGTGACCGAACAAACAAGTAAGTGTGTTTGTTGTCGTCAGTTTATGTCTTAAGTGCCATTTTGAGAATTATTTCAGGATAAAAGTCCAGGTTGCGCATCTGCTAAATATTCTGTTATTTATAAAACTTATCATGTCTCATCAATTTATTATAAGGTCTTTAACATTTTATGATTAAAACATATTTGTTCCTCTTTAGATAGACTTCTTTAATGTTAAATTTAATCCACAAGCAGATAAAGCATAGCTTCTTCTTTTTTTTATTTTTAGAAAACATGAATCTCTCACAATTGCTTTTCACTTATAAGCCATCCAAATATCATGACTGGAGGAATCTATCTGATGTGTTTGAGAAAGTGTTGTGGGACTATCAGCATTTATTAAACCCCTGTCCTTTTAGTTTAAAATAAAGCACACTGAGAACTGCCTTCAAATTAAATTGCAAAGCCTTTGCTGTGTTTTTGAGTTAAAGATAAAGTTTTAAAGGTCATAGAAACATTTTATTGATTTTATGCTCTGCACTATTTTTAAAAGTGAAACGGAGATTGCTGTCAAAATGAATTTATGACTCAATCTATCGTTTAGTCAGACTGGTCAAAAATATGAATGGATTCATTATGATCAACTTCTCTGTGGTTTTCCCTCAGGTGACCCGTGCCCCCCTCTGAATGTAGAGGATCACAGGTTTTCCGATATTCTAGATCGTCCCCTGGAAATCAGAGGTATGTTCTGAGCGGACTGCTTTGTGAGGAATAACAACATTGGTTTGTTCAAAGCTGGTGACAATTTACAATGCTGTTTGCAGGATTCGATCTCACAGAAAAGTTTCTTCTCCGAAAGGGAACGACCACGGAAGACCTGCTGTCCTTTCGCTTGGGTAGCAGTCCTCTTATTAAGCCGACAAAGTGAGTGGCATCCTCTGCTATGCATAAATATGCTTTTCCATTTATTTTCTGCATCATCTGGGTTCAGGTGTTGTACACTGGTTCCTTCTGACATTTAATGGTAACTCAGGAAGACTGTCTGCATGTCAGCTACGACCCAGGAAACATCTATCTTTCTTCTCTCTTTCTCCAGCTATGGCTCTACTGCAGCATGAAGGCATGCTATATGTTGTGTTGAGGCAGATGAGGGTTTAAATTTACGTTCCACTGATTTCTGTGATGTTCTAAAGAAAAGGCCATACCCGGATTTCATGAAATGGTTGAATTCAGGCAGCCCAGGTGTACCGCGCTTAGAACAAAGGCTTGATTTGCTGCGGCTAATAAGGACAAGCTGTGAGGTGAACTGTTAGAAGGGGAATAATTTGAGCCAAATTGGTATATACAACGTTTATTCTGGAAATCTCCCAAGGGATAAAGTGGAATATAAAGGAGTGGAAAATAAAAGTGTGAGCATGGATAATAAGACGGAATAATAAAATAAGCATATAATTGACGTACTAAAGAACTACTTAGTGATGACCTTTATTCCTCTGGTCAGTGGGGGGGACAGGCTTTTTGATTCACTTGGTTTTAATAATATAGTAGGGATTTGAATTTGATACAATATTTATCAAAGCCTATCACGCTTACAATAGTACCGTCAGCTGTATCAAGACAGGCCAACGGAAAACACGGACCTGCAGTGGTTCAGCTTGAATTTGATGGTTTGGATTTTTAAAATGATGTATATTTTGAGATGTTTGTCGCTTCCTGGCGTGAGGCTGTTAAACAGTGAAAGAGAACACTTTGTCAGTCTTCCACGGGGAGGGGTTATATTTAGCGTTTTTACATGACACGCGATTGTAAACATTTACTGCCACTCACTCGCTGGCTAGAATCTTTTAGCAAGGTGATTTGCGATCTCCTTCCCTGTTCAGTCAGCCAGCTGAAAATATATTTACCTCACCCCTTCCCTCCCTTAGTCTGGGCCTGTAGCACAAGAAGATGCTGGCTCTCAATGACACTGCTGACAGTGTCATTGGTTATGGGGGCAACACCACGATCCTTCTCATTTCCAATTATCTAAGTACTTTGACAGGTGATACTGCATGTCAGCTGAGGAGGGAACGCTGGGGCAATTGCACGAAGCGGGAGGCCCCTCTGCCCCTGCCAAAGGCACTAAAACATCACTCACTTTGCTCACAGGATATGTGGCGCGAGATGCTGAACTCTCTAGATCTGGATAATGTTTTGCCAGCTCCTTTTGCACGATTTCACAATGAAGTGCATAGATCGGAGCTGACACAGTTAGGGAACATTTTTTAGGTGACAAATTACACTGCAAAAACATAGTATGTATTCGTAGCATCCATCTATATAGTATTAAAGTTCTGTCGTTGCTGTTTATATCTGCTTGACATTTAATTCGCTTGGTGAAATAGTGGTTAATGCAGCTAAAGTTTCTTCTTCTTCTTCGTCTTCTTTTTAGCTTGAGTATTCCAAACACACACAAAGCAGGTGAAATGGCCATGGCCAACAGGTGTGACAGTGATTGTTTGTCTTTCTGCAGCTGAATCTCAATTCAGGATTGTGTCCTTCACATGCACCCCACAATGAAGGCTCCAATGTATGCTTCAGTTCTGTCACACCGTTCAACTAGATCAATTGCACAATGGCAATTACTTATTTTGTTTTCTTGTCTCAAAATAGTGTCCATTGAAATAGTTGTATCTCAACAGCTGGGAAATGAGACAACTGGGTTAAAAATTCCCACAAAAAACAAATAGATTGTTCAGTAAAACTAATTAAAGTGTCACGTTTCATTTTCTGTTACTATAATGCTGCTTCCACAACCACAATGAAATGTACATACTATTATTACTACTAATACCATCATACAGCTTTAACTACAACCAGGTTTATTTATTTTGCTGCTGCTACTACACCACAGATTGTCCTAACAATTAAAATGCACTACACAGATTTTACTACAACAACTATGTATTAACTGATCAGATCCACCAGTCGGTGTTGCAGGGTGACAGGCCTAGTGCCACATGATTGAATGAAGGTAGAGTTGGTAAAATTCTCATTTAAAAAGTTAAATGCATCCTTTGCTAGATTTGGCCCATGATTTGTCTTTCTGCTGTCTTGAGCCTTCAACCTACGCAGGGTGTACCCTGACCATTGTCCGGTGGTGTCTGGATTGTGATCTAGCCTTCCTGTGACCTTGCAAAGACGAAGCAGTCATCTTAAAGATTAAAGCAAATAAATGTCATTTAAAAAAAAATTTCCCCATTATCACTTCCTTTGAATGAGACAACAATGTCTCATTATGCGGTTAGTGGGTTTGGAATGCTGACTCTCATCAGTGCAAGTAGTGACAAGTAAACGGTTGAGTGGAGAATGATAATAATCTACTTTCATTATGTGTAAGTGCCAAAGGTAAACTGCAGTACTTTTAAAATGTGTAAAGGATGAATTAAGACTGAGATGTATTGTTTATGTCTGTAGCTTCACTGGTTTGTGGCTGTTGTGTCAGTTAGTTAATCATGTGGATTTACTGCAATCCATACTGCGAATCTGACTGGTCTCAGGCCAGGTACAGCTTTAAACAAACTTACTGTTAAATCAACACTCAGGTGTCCACACAGGGGTGTGTGGAAGATGACCAAGTTGACATGAACAGTTCGTGATGCTACAGTTCAGCAGAAATTAATGAACATTTTCATATCGAGGCATCAAATTCATTGACAGCACATAGCCATAGTAGCACATTACAAGCATCTAAATATTTACCTACAGCATTTTGCAATTGCATCATCATTTTGCATGTAATATGTCTGCAATGGAACATTGATATGCACATTATACACACATCACAGCAGCACACATCCACACAGATTTATTTAAAAAAATAACCCTAACCCAGATCACAATTGTGGTTTAGATTTGACCTGTTCAGTGGCATCCTACTTTCATTTTGGCAAGCACAGAAATTCCTCATTCAGCAAAGAGGAAGTTCTTACACTCACTAGCATGAATGATGTACCTAATGCATAGACAGACATCACTGAGCCCACTTTCATCCAACGGAGGATTAGGTGTGAGGATGTGAGCCAACTAGACTACTACTTGACATTTGATTGTTTTAGCCAAAGTAATCTGATTCCTTTGTCTCACTTTAAAGAATCCTCCTGGATAGAATTTCTTACAAGGCAGGACACTAAATCCGCTTCCGGGAGATTCTCTACCAGGCCGGTAGTGTTGCTGTGACATGCTGTCAAACTAGTGCGTCTGATTATAAAAGGGCTAGCGTCAGCCAAGCAATATGCATGGTCAAAGAGATGTTCCAACCATGGTGATAACTTCCAGAAAGCACATGTCCCTTCCTCGTAAAAATGGAATTAGTTTTGATAATAACTCTGCTGGCAGCTGGGGTGTTGCCCTGTGATCTGCTGTTCTGCTCCTGATTATGGACATGAAGTGGTTTTTTAAATATGCAGCAGAAGTAATTCTCTCCGAAAAGACACTTTACTAAAGAAGATGTTTCTTTGCTTTCCTTATCTGCTTTGACAACTATACTGTTCTGGCTTGGGACTCACTACTATCACTACTCCACACTGCAGGATCCAAGCCGGAATCTAATTTAAATTCAGGATGCATATAACTCTAAAGATGCAGATTCAGCAAAATCACACAGTATATTTAAAAATATACAGTACTTTACTACTTTGGCATCAGAGTGGTTAAAGTGGTGAACACAGACATATTTTGGCTGATCATTATCACTCATAAACATGCTGAAGGTATTCCAAAGAATCAGTAAATGCATCATTCAAACCCACATGACCTCCGAGAGCACAACGGGGTCACTCAACCCTTAACCCTTAGTGCCTTAACCCTTAGTGATCATTTTCACAGTGCTCTAGACAGACTGTGTTTTGAAATAAGAGCAGACTTAGTTGGAGACTTTGCATCAAGCGTGTGACCTTCAGGGCTCAAACAGAAAGCAGCTCAGAGGTGTGTGCTCCACAGAGGAAGTTGCAGCGTACTGTTCATGCTTATAGAATATTTAATGTTTTTTTCTTTTGGTTATTCCCTTCCTCTTATAACAACCTACAATATAAACAGAGAATGTATGTGTAAACATTGAAAAATTCTGTATTGAGTGGATTCTATGAATCCTAATTTTTATATATTACTCTGCCTCCTCTTATATTGATTCGCTGCTGAAATAGTCATCGAGCCCTTGGGCAACAAATAACCTTCTTTTGCCTCCCATAGAAGCATTTAATTTTTCAAGCTTTAACCTTGTATATTTATCATTTTAGTCATGTACCGTTTACACTGAAATCTGAAAGAATTTAAGGGACACAATAGGAGAGGATATGAAGCTCAGAGAGAACAGGAGATGATATATTGGAGTGAAAACTAATTTCCAACCTGTCTGAGAAAAGTCTCTCTCTCTCCCTCCCCGGGCTGAATGCTGCCTTCTCCATGACCTTATCATTGCATTATTATTATTTTTGCTGATCTTGATTTATTATGTTTATGCTCTTCCACGTTTGACTGTTAATCTATATCTAGAATGTAGAGGTAAGGCTAGGGTTAGAGTGATTTTGAAGGGTACAGTGTTTTGCTGTTCTTTTTACGCCATGTATAAGATTTGGAAACGGGAGGGATGTGGGTGTGGGGGCAGAGAGTTACGGACTAAGCTGTAATTCATATGAGGGGATGTGATTTGAATATAATATTGTTTTTTTCCATACATATGCGACATTTTTGCTGCATATTTTCTGCCGGAATGCAGAAGCTGTGAAATGTTATTTGACTTTACAGAGCAGCTGAGGTCACACACAAAAATATAGCGGTGCACTTGGTATTACCTCTGTAACTGTAACACACAGCATCTCTGCGAGGTAAGAGATTGGCTGCCATGATGTTGGATCAATTTCTATATGTTTTCATTATGTGAATGATAGGGAAGCTAGTATAAAATTCATCAGGCCAAATGGAATCACAATTGTCAGGGATTATTTATGTGAAAGACTCACTGGTAAGAAGACAGTGAAACATTTTATTGAGCATTAAAGCTGATTGGCTGCTTCATTTTATAGATGGTATGCCTTTATACAATTTCAATATGGGAAAGTTTGACTTTATTATCCTTCATTTTCATGATGTCTTAATGAGTTTCATTCTCAGTGAGATGGTAATTTGATTTAATGTTTGTTCAACTTTTTTAGAGTAATATTTCCAAATGGGCTTTCAAGCGAGTACTCCCTAGTCACCATCATCCGGGTTAGAAGAACTACAAAAAAAGACCGTTGGTACCTTTGGCGGATATTCGACTTATCAGGAAGCAGTCAGGTGGGCACTGCTGTATTTTATTCATACACATGAAATCTAGAAATATTCTTAAATTATAATGGTTGTGATAGAAAATTGTTTTTCATCTCCTCTTTGCACCACAGATATCTGTTGTGGTTGATGGTGGCGTGAAGGCAGTAGAGTTTTCTTACCAGGGCCTGCAAAGGAATACCCTCCGCTACACGTTTAAGAGCCGTGACCTACACGCCCTCTTTGATCGCCAGTGGCACAAGCTGAGCATTGCTGTGCAGAGCAACATTGTCTCTGTTTACATGGACTGCAAGTTAATAGAAAGGAGACTCACAGAGGAGAGGGACAACACCAATCTCGGTGTACGGACTCTCATCACCACACGAATGGAAGACGGACGGCCTGTAGATGTATGTCCCACGAAATAATTGTTTTCTTTGCAGGATTTTTTTTTCTACACGTATCTAGTGATTTTTCATCTACAGACATTCCGCCCTAGATTGAAAATGTTGAAAACATATTCCAAGGGCATATTTTCTTAATCTGTGTTAATCTTCTATTTTGTCATTTGTGATAATGCTAATTCTCATTGATTCCCAAAAGCCAAAATAAATTAATAAATAAATAAATGTCATCATCGATTTAGGTCATCTATTGCCTCTGAGTAAAAACTGACAAGTAATTTTGTATTCCAGATGATTTGTTTTGATGTAATTTATTAAATGTAAAGATAAACAGTTACAGCTCCTGCAGAATTTGAATTCTTTTCTGAAATTATACTTCAGGTATTTAATGTCATGTATTTAAACCATTGGCACCCTAAGACTTTTTCAAGTTAAAGCAGCTTACAGTTGAACTGTCTCTGAAGCTGTGGAACAGAAAAGAGGAGCTTTATATGTTGATGAAACTATTATGAGATCGTGAAACGGTCTCTTAATGAGAACTCTTCTCCACAGATTGAAATGAAACAGATTCTAATCTACTGCGACCCTTACATGGCTGAGATGGAAAATTGCTGTGAGCTCCAGGAGCCAAAGGTAAAGTGAGCCTACAGTAAGAACATTCACATTTTATTGTAATAAAAATAGTGGATGTAATGAGCAGTAAGAATTTATTACACTACTTTTAATTTATAATAAAGAAATAGATTTAATACATTTTTGCTTTTATATTTCGGCAAAACAACAATAATCTAAATACTGTTCAACAGATATGGAAATAATTGAGTTTTTCTGTTTTGTTTTTTGTCTATGAGGCGGTGCATCCCCTGATAGAAACAGAGATCTTCCACCAGTATGAAATCAATAAACTAGTCTTACAGGGATTCCAAATGGAGGTGTCATATGACTCCTTTCCATTCCATGTCTCCATAAACATACTGTGATGTCAGTGTAAAGTTACTGTCACAACCTTGAGCAGGACACTGTCTGCTTAGTCCTCAAACTTTGATGTTTACCAAATAAAATTTATTTAAAATTGTTTGCAAGTGCAAATTTATATCAGCTTTCTTGATATATGTTGCATTACAGTTGATCTGGGTTTCTTTGACATGTAGCAAACATGACAAAGGCCTAAATGGTGATTTTTTTTCCCCTTATTGATCCAGTGTGAATCCAAGAAGACATTTAATGGGACTTCCCCTCCCCTGGTTACAGCCCAGCTCCCACAGATGCTGTCTCAGCTGGACTCGCCATCAGCTGACAGATGTCCATGTCCAGCTGAAAAGGTAAAATCAATTCCACACTACAAGGGAATCTAATTGATGAAAAGTAATGGTTATTGAAATCTAACCAGCACTGATTTAAACTGTGTGCAGTCAATCATTTAAAGCAAGTTAAAATGCATTTATATCAACGGGTACTTTCTTTGGATTGTCATCAAAGGCAGTGTAGCTATTGTATATTACCTCCATTATGTTATATATACACAGTATATAGACAGAAACTGAGAAAATGCAAAGACTTTCTCCAAATAGTTATGTTGAATTGAAAGGCAAAAACACACCTGAAAGCTTTGATGGTGCAGCTCGAAGGTGATGTCCAATTCCACACTCAACTTTTTATGTATTTTATATTTTTTTACCTCCAGGGTACAAACAGCATACAGGAACCAATCCTACATATAAACCACCAGACTAGCAAATAAGAATTAGACCACAGGGTTCTACCATGTATTACGCAAATATGTCAGCCATTCATATTAATAGAAATGGATTTTAGATACTTGAAAAGGGTTTGATACTTTACCCACACACAACACTTCTGCATTTTTATCCTAAAATCAAAGGTTACATTTGCTTGTGTACTGTACTGTAGAACAGTGGTCACCAATTAGGGACCTGCTGAACAAATCTGGACTCCAGGGTTTTCCATGTGGACTGCGAGGCTATGACCTAATGGAAACTATAGGCTCATTGTTAGGTCTGGTATTAACATTTGTCAACAAAGGGATTGGCTAGATTTTACGTCACTGGGCAAAGGTCCCACTGATGTCACAGGAAGAATGTAAAGCATTGTCTCAGTCAGCATATGGCAACATTTTATTTGGTGCAATGTTTATGTTGATTGAATCTCAGCCAGATGACTGGGATTCAAATCCTGGAGATTTGAATCTTTATTTTATTGTTTGTTTGTTTTTAATCAGTTCTGCATTTTTTATGTTTTATAGCATTATTACTATCTTTTTTTTCATTATTATTATTGCAGTCATGGTTTAGAGTTTTGGGCCTCAAGCCTCAATAGAGAAGGTGGACCAACTCACTGAACCTCTTGGAATATTAATTAAAACCTGCATTATACACTTGGCTGAGACTTCTTTAAAACATTTGTTTTTTGCATTTTCTAATAACAACTGCAGCCTTTAGCGTATTCCTATATATGTGTCATTGTTAGAAATAGTTTACAGCTTTTATCAAGAATTATAATGTATGTACTATAATGTATGGGTTTTCATAACACACTTTAAATGCTAAGAAAAGCCAGTTTTGACAGCAAATATAGTACATCATAGAGTAATTGGCTAGCAAACAAAAACAGTATTTTAACCACAGGTGAACATGCAGATGTTGCAATCACTGCAGAGTACAGAAATCTGCAAGATAAGATGGACTGCTCCATTTTCTTTCTCACAAGCGGTGATATACAGTACGTCCTCATGCATTTGTGCATAAAAGCTCGCGAATTCACCTCGTCGTGGATTTTTGGTTGGCAGTCACGTGATACCGTATGCACATTCTATTGGCTGATGGGATCAGGAAGTGCACTTGGCTCTGTGAGTCTCAGATTTACATAAGACACAAAAGTGCTTTAAACAGTCGATAAGAGTGTGTGAAAAGGTAATACAGATAGATGGTGGTTTAATAACGGTATGGGGAGGGTTATAAATGTTTAAATTACTGTAAATAATAAAAAGTTTGTCGCTGTATCGCAGAATTCGTTAATCGCGTGTGGTTCCTGGAATGCATTAACTGCGAGGAATGAGGGCGCGCTGTATTCTGATTGTCAGTGTTTTTGTGTTCGTCCGTTAGTCCACCAAATATCCTTGCAACCGTTGCAGATAGAAAGATGAAACAAAAAGCGTATTACTCGGACGGCAAAGGGGGTGAAAATGAGATGATGACATTGACCTGGAGAAAGCTAGATCAAGGTCAAATTTAAACCTTTGTACTCTCAGGAACCCGGATAAGATAGAAAGACGAGGGATAAGGCCAGTGTGAGTAAGACCATAGATCAAAGCTAGTGTTTTGATCAATGCAAGTAGTAGGAGTAAAATTTTGAATTCAGGGATGTCGCGGGATGTTGCAGTCTCTGACTGCCTTGATTCTAGTTTGTTTTCTGTTCCCACACAGTCTAATCACCTGAATGAAAGCACACCAAGAAAGCAGCTAACAAAGCTGAAACACAATAATCACACATCCTCTGTATACGTTGACATCCTACATGTGTGTGAAGAAGAGTTATGTAATGCAAGTGATCTTTTAATTCTCATGTATACTTTGTGTTCAGGGAGACCCTGGTGTTCCAGGAGTAGTTGGACTTCCAGGACAAAAGGGGGACAAAGGAGAAAAGGTATGGACAGTATTTAATGATTTTTGAAATAAGTTTCTTCACAGTTTCTTCTTTAAGGAAGCATTCAAGAGTGAATGGAATGTTAGTGCAATTTTGTTCCTGCACTAAAGGAGAAGTGTGTGGGCCACACTATCGTCAATATCCACTGTAAGTCATACATAATGCAGGAACACTGATTTAATCATAGGGAGTATTATCACGAGGCCAGTGTGTTGTGCCCCTTATTGTAAAAGGCCAGACCTTAGCTCCCAAATGATAATCTCAGCTGCTGCTGCAGATTTTCTCTGTGAAGGATACCACCGGTTTCGCTTGACGGCTGTGTGTCTAAATGTGTGAGAGAGCAAGACCCTGTTGGACAAATTTACACTTCCTCATGAAGCCATTGTCAGAAGACGAGTGATACACCTGTCTTCAAAGAAGCAAATCTCTGCGGTGTCTGACAATTTTCAGAAGTCAATGTCCTCTAGACATTCTACCATACAATTATCTTCACAAGATGATGTTTTTCCCAAATAACTAAAGGTGTGCGAATATGGTGGGAATCAGACATTTGTCGTATTATTTATATAATTAGTAATTGTTCGAAAAGGTGACAGCCTGTTTTCCGTGACAGCTCAATAGACGGTGGAAATTTAAATGGTAAATGCATCGTCCCTGAAAATTGTAGGTGTGTATTGATTGGAAGATGACAAAGGAGATTAAAAAGCCCATCAATGTCAGGACAAAAAAGTGTTCCCTAGCTGTCAGAGCAAAGTTAAAAAAAGCGCCAAGGGAGAATGTGCTCAGCTATGATTGGAATTTATGGAGTTGAACAGATGGTGGCTCTGTACTGTACACCTATAGGACCACAAGGCTTTTGGGGTCAGGTCCTAATTAACATGACTACGCTGTTGGATTAAAATCTGCAGGATGTCTGCTACAATTTTTTTCACTTATTGCTGGAAGATAGAGTGTACATTTGTGTATGTGTGCTGTCTGGATGAGTGCAATTATGTTGTATTCTATGGGTAAACACCAGGAATTGGAATTTTTTAAACCTTTTTTTAAAGGAATAAATTGTATTGCAATGATCCAGTAATCCAGTAATGAAACTGGATCAGGGAATGTTACATTCTACAAAAGGCCTGATAGCTATCCAACGAGACTCTTAGTAGGCATACTTTATTAAAATCTTGCTGAGATTGTCTTTCATTGTAAGCTTTCATGTTAAGTTGGTTAAACATGGTTTGTTAGATCAAATTCCAGGCTATTTTTATGTATGTCAAGATCTTAATGTTTCCACCACTATTTGTTTGTTTGTTTCATTCTTTGTTTTGTGTGATTCTATGTTTGTAAAACTTACAACAAACAACATACAACAAACAAATGAACTATTTTCAGTTAAATTGGTGGGAAAAATGTAGAATTTTATTGTTTTCAATCCCTAGGCACTAAGTTTTCAAGTTGCATTACTTATCAACATCTCAACATTCAAAATTCATAGAAAATAATCCATAAAATATAATGTGAAACATTAGATATATTTGTGGTGTTAGTGTATCTCAGTGTGTTTAGTCTCCTTCTGATCCAGACAACAATCCATTTACCTTTTATTTTTTACTAGAAGTGTCAAACAAACAGTTGTTTTCCACCACGCTCCTGCTCTTCTTTTTCTATTAGTTCTATGGATCATGTGTAGTGCTATGAGTCATGCTGTTAACATCTAAAATCTAATTTCAAGTCTTCAATAAATCAATACTTGACACAATTCTTTTAGTGACTGAAGAACAAAATTCATAGAAAATTCTATTATAGGCCCGAACACTGAATCAATGAAGTTAAGGGAAAACCTGATCGGGACTTCACTTTCCAGACAAGGATCTCTAGTTTGGTCTTGGTAAACTGGACTAATCAGATGGTGACAGCACGCCACCATTAACCTTCACAAAAATTTATTTTAGTTATTATTATACTGATTGTGGATCCATTGTGCCTCGTAGGATTAAAAGACTGTTCCAGTAACTGTGACTTGTATTTCAGATGGATGTTAAAACATAATGATATCATTCAGTCTGTATGGTTACTATGGTTGATGGGTTGAGAATGTGTTATCATTTAGTGTGTATATATGACTATTTGTTATATGAGGGATGAGAATGTCTAACCTGAATTGTGAATTTATCCAACTTGTGTCTTCAAATGTTTGTCATCATCTTTCACCTTATCCCTTTGTGGTTGGAGCATGAGCTGTGAAGCTGAAAAAAAAAAAAACCACTCTTCCTCATGTTAAATTGCTGCATTTGATAAAATGATAAGCAAAATAAATAATGTTATCAGGGACTGCTCTTCTGTAGCTAGTTCAGTATTTAGTAAAAGGACAAAGCTGTCATGAGATAATTTCATTTACTGTGTACATGACTGATCAACCTAGTTGAAAGAGTTTTTGGTGACACTTTAACAAATTGAATATGAGTCATCTTGGTTCAGCTGTATTAAAAGTTATGACAGAATAATCCCTCAGAGTGAACTAATATCTTAAGACAACAAAATGCTGCTGATTATCGAAATTTCTTCACATCTCATGGGGATTTCAAATATTCATTTGAACCTACCACTGATCGAAAAGCAAGAAAAGTTGTGTGAACTGAGCAACATTAATTGTTATAGTACATTTTTTGGAGTGATGCACATCCGCTAAAGCTTATTTCATTCATATTGATCCCTTATCTACTGAAATGTGTCTGTGAATGTGCAACAGCAGTGCACTCTTTTCAATGTATTTTATGATACACGAAAGGGGCAAAAACTCCAGCAACTGATGCAATTACCTTTCAATTAGGGATATAAGAATTTGTTTGAGATTAAAAAGTAGTCAGAGTATACTTATTAGCAATTTAGCTTGACTTTGTAGAGATTAATCAGACATCTTGTGCAATTTGGAGCATTTGAAGCACCCACAATGGGAACTATGGGCCAGTGTTTGTGACCTGCAGAGAGGGCTTCTTGGGAAAGTGTGTGTGGATTAGTAGGCTGGGTAACTCCAACAAAATGTACTATCCTGCATTACAGTCAGGGGTTGATGGAGGATTGTAGTCCAATGCAAAGGGATTAAACTGCTATGATTAATCCAGAATCCCTAAGGAAATTAAAAAGATAAGGATTGGGTTATAAGAATGCAGCTTACTTGAAAGGAAATCCATTTTCTACGGCCTTGCACATAAACCCTCGTATTACTAGATTTACTGCTCCTGCATGTACATGCAAAATAATAAAACACAGACATAATGGTGAAATTAAAACTTCTCCCCTTTTAGAACAGCCTTAATTTGTTTTTGCACCATTTACAACTCTACTGCCCTTTTGGCTTGTGTTTTCAATTAGTACCTTCCAATTCAATTTACACCCATTGTACTTGCAAAGAGAATAAATCCAGGAACTTCACTCGAGGTAGTTTATTATTCACACCAAAGTCAGAACTTCCATTGTTCCTGTTCGAACTACCTGTATAGAAATATTTTCACCTTTTCAAGAAAGGTTGTGTATCCAAGGTTGAACGAATTGAAATGAGTGCAGAATAAAAGAAACTTCCTGTAAAACATGCACGTCATTGACATTGTATAGATTCACTGGTAGCTTTGAAGTCCTTGGGAACAAAATCTTGCTGTATTCTCAGTATTGAATCAATTCTACATGTATGTATAAAAAATAGTCTATGAAGTTGTCAAGAATATTCTTGACAATTGATTTGACTCTTGACTATTCTTCCTTGAATAGACAGACATCTCATGGTTCTAAACAAAACTCATACATTCTAACAAACAGAGCTAGAGATGACATGTGACCATGAATCTGTAGGTTTTTGGGTTGTTTTTTTCCCTTGAAGCAAAATAGTGCAAAATCTTCCCTTTTAATAATATTGTTAGGTCTTCGGTTTTCTTCCTTTTCCTTAAAAAAAAGGAAAACAAAGAAGAAAACATTTGAAATGACACAGTGAGCAATGTTCAGGTTTGTGCTTTCCAGTTGTTAGGAAATACTATCCCTTTCTGCAGCTGCTGAGCCGCTGTGTCAGGAGGAACTTCAGGAACAGCTGAAGTAGCAACATCACCGGCAAAACAATGAGTCTTGATAAAGCTAGCCACTAACGTGTGAATGAGAGACCTTTCTCTAACTACTCTGTGTCGTTGCATTGTTTTTTATTTGTTTTTATTCTTTTCTTTTCCTCTTTTTTTCACCACAGGGGCAAACGGGAGAGGCTGGCTCTCAGGGAAACCCAGGACAAAAGGTAGACTACTCACCAATCTCAATACCCCTAAGTACTCCCCAGTGTTCTCTAAATTGCGTGTGACACAAACTCTTTTTGTCAATCTTGTAAATCAAGTTAAGATTTCAAGCTGATTTTAGGTTTGTTTGTTTATTTGTGTGTAGTTTTCAGATCTTGTGAATAGTAGATGGCACTCTTAATTCAATGATTTATGGAGCCTGCGCTGTCCCTATCTGGGATGATTTTCTAACATCATTGGACTGAATCAGGAGCTTGCTTTGTGCTGACCCTATGACAGGGGCACAGAAAACTAAGCAATCTCAAAACCAAATTAAACAAGCTAGTGGGTGCCCTGTTGGCAATGCGTGAATGGTGCTGTTACAGAGATGGGTTCTGTCACAAGCAGTGGTGCTGCTGGTTTGGCTCGGCTTCCAGGCATTGGACACAGTTGGCAGTGTTCCTGGGTGGCAAGCCAGTAATGGATTGAATTATTTCTACTCGATGGTCAGGCTGAATACATGCAGGGGGCTGGATCTCTCTCTGTTTGCCTCAGTCTCAGTTATGCCCTCTTGGTAAACCTGTTGGACCTCTCTGCTGCTGGATGAAAACAGATTGCTTTCATGCCTTGATGGATACTTGATACAATACATATCTGTCTGCACCCACCCCTCTGATACTGACGGTTAGGAGTTGCAGACATTTAAATTGGGATATAAATTTTGAAAAATGACTATGTTGTGCTTGTTTTTGAGCTCTGTGTTGCTGTGATGGTCACAGTCTTAGAGAGTTGTGAATTTGCCTCCTCTCTCCTCCTCTTTTTTCAGTCTGGAAATGTCTTCAATACCTATGTTAAACTACTTCAGTCAATGAGGACCTCAACCAGGAAGCACCACTTATTGTGAAAACAACCTAGTTGTTGTTTCAGTGGCTTAATGTGAGAATAGCTTAATGTACTTTCATGAACAAGAGGTTGTGGGATAGAATAGGCAGCAATGGAAAATAACCACATCTACTATATACTAGATATCTCATTGCTTTCAAGTGATCAATGGCATTGCACTGTGGATTGTACCAATAAATTACTGTTTCTGGATGTGTAAAATGGTTTAATCCTGGAGTTGTGTCCAGAAAATTCATTAATGGCAATTTGAAGTCATATTTTTCTTAACCAATAAGCCTTAATAAGGCCCTCATCTCTCCAATGAGATGGGCTCCAGGAGCTCAAGCTATGATATTACACAAAAGCATACAAGGAGAAGTCTAGATCAGCAGCACTACAAGTAGCATTGATGTCAACACTAATGTACAGAACCACAATTAGGAGTCCTTTGTCCATAAATAAATAAAAATAAATAGTTTTTTAGGATGTGCATAATGAATGTTGTTATTTGATGTTAGTTTTTGTAGCCCAGATAGAAGATTCTAGCAGTTAAGTTGGGAAACAATATTAATTTATTTAGCAGCGTCAACAAAGATGAAGAAGAGGTTGGACAGGCTGAAGTGCCAAAAATGAGTACGCACCCTCCCTGTTGTCCATACATTCTAAAATTACGGCACGGTGGCATAGTGGGTAGCGCTGTCGCCACACAGCAAGGCAGCTCCCAGTTTGAGTCCCGCTCTATGTGGAGTTTGCATGTTCTCCCCGTGTCTGCGTGGTTTCTATCCAGGTTCTCCAGCTTCCTCCCACCTCCAACAACATGCAGCTTAGGTGAATTGGTGATACCAAATTGCCCGTAGGTGTGAGTGTGTGTGTGTGCATGGTTGTCTGCTTACGTGTGGCTCCTCGGTGCACTAGCATCACACCTGGAGTGTACCCTGCCTCATGCCCTCAGTCAACTCGGATTGGTGGGCCGCGCAGTGCCGGAGCAGGTAATTGACGATGAATGAATGAAAAAATGCATTTCTGCTGGTTGACTTAAAGTATTAATCTTAGAAGACGACTGATCGGCTCACTGAGATCTGTGAAAACTGGTCTTGCATTCCATGAGCAGCCATCATAAAAGCATTTCATTTGTCCAAACAATAACCACTAATTTAGAGTTAGTAAAGATTTCAAATGAGAATTGCATTGTACAGTATTACAGTGCAGTGCTGTAGTATTGTGTAGTACGTTCTGAGACTGTAGCTGGGCCTTTTTCCAGACCTTATCGAGAAACAAATCCGAATTGGCTTTTAACATGTGGTTTCCCTTTGACACTATAATACAGCACCTTACGTGGGTTTTGTGGGCCAACACAGTTCATGAATCTATAAAGGTTATACTCCAGTAAGAGATCCAACAAGTTCCAAAACATCTCATACATTTCTGGCAGAGTGTGTGGAAAGTAGAGGCTTGGTAGCTTGAGAAGAATCAGTAATCAGAAAGATATTTGTGGAAATAAGCCTCCAGCAGCTTATTCCCTGACAGCATATAATCTTACACATGCTATAGACTTTGCTGAAGCTGCACTGATGCACTGGGCTCACTAAGCAAACTTTATTGCTGGGAATTTGGTATCTAGGTCCTAAGCTTGTTTTTTCGTCAGTGTGGTCATGCTCCAAATGTGTGGTTCGTTGTCAAGCTGAGCTGTGAGTGCATTTTAGAGTCTGGTGTTTATCTTTATGACACCAATGAGTGCACAATAAAAAGTTGTAGATACTTGTTCAGCGCAGTTATATTTACAGCTGACAAATGTCTGCCAAACCAGCTCAGTTTTCTCAGTATTTCTCTGCACTTAAAAGAATTACTCCTGTGATTGTTTGACCTTCATAATATGACTATTTGAACATGAATACCTACACCTAGAATTCATCCCCATCCATGGAAATAAATATATATGTAAATAAATATCGGTAAGAACAACAAATTCTGGATCAAATCTTGAAATGACAGTACATCTGCTGGTGTTGAAAAATGGTCATAGTCTCCTGGAAATAAAACTATAATTTTGTTATCATGATTGTGCATAGTCTTTAAATTTGTTAACAAGACTGTTGTTTGTCTGTATTTTTTTTTTTTTTTTTACAATTTTCTTACCTGAAACAAGACTCTGGGGTGATTGGTGTCACATGATGTATAGACAGAGAACCCCTTGTAATTTGTAATATTAGGCTATATACATGCAATTGATCTATCATGACTCGAGTGAGGTATATAAAGAGACGAGGCATGAGAACATTTAATGATGCATGTGAGGGTTAATGCATCCGTTGTCTTTTTTTAATAAATGTAACATTAATGAAGTTTTTATGGTCCTCTATAATTTTGCATTGCAGCCAGTTTGATTACAATAACTTTTAGAAAGTAATTTGATATAAAATACTGTAACTGTTTCCGTCTTTTAACCCTTCTGGGTGTGAAAGTAAAAAAAAAATGAAGTATTAACTTTGAAGGGTCTTTTCTTTGCCTTTAAACTTTCCATCTTGTAATTACAGGGGGAACTTGGATTAGAAGGGCAAAAGGGAATCGATGGGAAGAAGGTAAGGACTACTATCTCCAGCAGACATATATTCCATACATAGCGCATCAGCCAGATCTAGTTTCGTCAGGGAATCAATTCTTATAGGCTTTTCATTTTCTGTGTGATGGCCTGGGGGTAGAAGCCCGGTTTTCTGTGTGGCTGTTTTCAGGTGCCTGTCATATCTGAAGTAAATCTAAGTGTGCTCCAGCACTCGATGTCCTTTTACACTGAAATTAATTGATATGTATGCTGCTGTAGGCTTGGCATACTAATGGACTAAACTAATTTTTCAAATAGCACTGAGCCCCTTCTATGTCATTTCAGGTCAAACATAATTGACTTCTTCTAAATCTTGCTCAGGTGATGAGACTAATGTATGTAATGTAAAGTAATAGAGGAACTAAAAGGTTTTTGTTCTTTATTTTCCTTAACTAGATGCAGATGTCTCTGGAATTAAACATCATTATTGTGGGCGAAAAATAATACACAATACTTTAAAGGGTTTGCTAAATCAAAGAAGGTGTTATTTTGTACAGAAAAATCCCTTGTTTGCCAGTCTCAGGAGATGGTAGCTGTGCAGATGGTCACTTTAAAATGGCTTTATAAACAGGGTTCTTTTCATCACCATCACCTTCCTGAGTGGACCAACAGCTGCTATAGAAATCAGCCTCCCTGCTGTACCTGCACTCTGCACTAACTGTAAGAAATCAGAAGGGAAAACAAGACACAAGTGTGAAAGTGAATGAAAATTGAATTATAGTCTAATACAGTGTATTTAGTAGGTGTAAGCCATCTCATTAAAGATTTATAAAATTAGCTGTTTAAAAAAGTGTTTACAATTTGTGAAAGGCAATAGATGTTTCATAAAGTTGTCAGAATTCTGTAAAATAAGTTATTAGCATTGAGCAATGTAGTATTCTGTCAGTGATAATGAGAATGAATAAAATTGTGAAGGGTAAAAGAAATTTACTTTGATGCCTTTGAACGATTTGGACTGCTGCTCTACAGTTACACGTGAAAATTGAGTATTTTCTTTGGGAAACAGACACATATGGATTCAATAATAGATAATGCACTGATGAATTGCTAGACTTGTGGTTTTGTTTTTGTTTTTCCGTCTTTATTTTTGCCATTAAAATACTAATTTCTCACAAATCCAGCATGTAATTTAGGTGAATTGATTGCTGTAAACTATCAGTAGGTGCGAGTGTGTGAGCGAGTGGTTGTTTGTCTTTCGTGTGGCTCCACGATGCGCTGGCGACGCATCCAGAGTATACCCCACCTCTGACTCATGGTCAGCTGGGATAAACTCCAGCAAACCTTGTGACCTGCAAAGCGGAAAAGCGGCTGTACAAAAGATAATTAGAAAATGGATGGATGGATGGATGGATGGATGGATGGATGGATGGATGGATGGATGGAATCAAATTTATTTTATAAAAATATGGAGAGCAAAACCTGCTAATTGGAACTAACAAACTGTAACAAAAGATTCAGTGTTCATGGTTGGCTGAGTCAGACGTTGTACGTTTGTCATTGATTGTGACCTGTGTTGCTGCAGTCAAGAGAAAAGAACAGCCCCTCTATCTTTACTTACTGTTTCACCTTGGTCTCTAGCTGACCAGACTTCAGTGGTATAAGCTAGAAACAACTGGAAGCTAGTTAACTATGGAGAGGCAGAAAATGTTTTCCAAGAAAAGCAGCTGGACTACACTTTTCTAGAAGTCATCATTTGATGTCATCTGGACACCAGAATGAGATCAACAATGTCTGGGTAGGGACGGGTCTACTATCTGTATGAAATTAATTTGTATGACTGCTGTACAGATCAAAAACGTAATTATTTGTCAGCATAATATTACTTTCATAGTAATGAATAATATCTGTATTTGTTGCTTAAATGATATAACGCATCCGGGGTTGAGTTTCTAATTTGGTAATTATGAAGCATGACTAGACGAGAGGCAATTCTGCTCCTCTCCAGGAGGGGTCATTATTAGAGATGTTCAGGTGGAATTATAGCGAGAAAAAACAAGACACGCATTTTTGAGCCAGCATTCAGTCAGTATGTAGACGGACGGTTGGGCATACACACACACACACACACACACACACACACACACACACACACACACACACACACACACACACACACACACACACAGACGGAGTGACAACCAAATGACAGATAGAGAGATAGATGAATGGATGGATCACTTACGTTACTGATGCGCTGATGCACTTCCTTGTAATCTGAAGTCCGACATGCCACTTTATGTTTGATTCCTCTGTTTTATTTCCATTAAGTTTCTCAGTTAACTCGACTAATAGTTAACAGCAAATAGCAGAATATTCAGATGTCAGTGTTCAGCGATCAATAAACTGTAAACCTATCGTGGCCAACATTAGTTCCTAGCTGAGCACCAATCATCACCTAGACACCAAAAGATTAATTTAGCCGACAAATGAAATCTTAATCTAGTGGGTGTTAATGTTACGTTTTTCAGACCGTTCGCGTTAGGCTAAATCCTTTTGGCATGTTGGCACGATTAGCCTAATTAGGTCCTGAAGCCTAATTAGGCCATCTTCCACGTCGTGGCCTGCACAAAAAATTAAACGTTTCATGTCTTTTCGTATTAAATATGAGTGCTCAACTGTTTGGAATTAGGCTCGTGGGCCCTGCAATTAACCTACAAAAGAATCAGGCCTATTGATTAATTTTCTAATGATTAAAAAGAAAAAGCCCCTCTTCTGTTTTTTGACAAATCGCACCCTGGACAGACAGACAGACAGGCAGACAGACAGACAGGCAGACAGACAGAGAGATAGATCATTTTGCCATTGTAAAAACTGTGTGGGAACCAAGAAAATGTAAAATGTAACACACATACTGTATTCTACCCTTGAAATTACAGCATAAATCATGCGGAGATGGGATGTTCATTACTACTCTTCCTCACTGCTTCTGTAATTTATTTGATTTCTTGACCTAACCCTTGTATTTGATTGAGATTAATATGATGGTTGGACATAGAAGAAAAGATAGGAGGTCAGCGAGCCCCATGTCTCATCGGTGAGCATCAATCTGTACATGATTAATGAATCAAAACCAGTATCCCCAGTGCCTCCGTAGGTGAGCAGATGAAGTTGAGCCGTTTATCTAATTAAGACCGTCCATTCTTACCCACTCACCTTATTTAAGTGACTCAGAAGTCAAGAAAAAAAATATTTGCAACATCTGGACTGCAGATGTAGAACAATGCAGGTTTTTTTTATTTTTTATTGTGTCCGGAAGAATTATTTTAGCTCATGCGTTATTCATTAAAATCATATTTAATAAAAAACGTGGCTAAATGCGATTATATATGTGATGTTTGAGTTGTTTCAATTTGCTCAATGATTTTTGTTAACCTATTTACTGTAACCAGCAGACTCGATCACCCGATGTGTCCCTTTACTGCAATGAGCTCATATTCCATTTTTAAAACTAGTGTCTTATTTAAAGCTAGAGTTGACACCTGAGAAACCAGAATTCTACGTATGAGCATGTGATCTTGTATCGTTTTGCAGATACACGTCCTAAGGGACAGAAGGAGTGCACTTCTTATCTTGTAGGTAATCCAAGTTGTGTTTGTGAATATATGACATTCAGCTAGGAGTGATGCTTCTTAGTAAAGTGATAGAACATGATATGCGCTAAACTACAAGATCTCTGGCTGTGTACTGTACTCTGTCATCACATAGCAGCAGCCATTAAGTCTTTTTGCCTCAAAGTCTATTTATTCACATAGTAGATATGCTAATAAGCTTTTTACTCTCACACTGAATGTCAGTGTCATTAGTCTTGTACCAGAGTTTGTATGGTGGTGTATCGCTGAGTAAATGGAAAGTCACAAAAGGCATTTCCCACTGTAACCTCCCTGGCATTTGTAGGCCGCCACTCAAGATATCAATGTTACTTAGAGATCCTGTTCCACGGAGCTTTAAAGGCCTGTCATTCAGCATTACATTCCCCCACCAGAAAGTTCTGAACGTTTACTACATCTACATTTTTAATTTAGCCACTCACACACAACAGGCCAAAGACTACTTGTAATAATTGAGTTGTGCACAAATAAAACAGGCTATTATTTTTCTTCTGTCACGAAAGGACACTGACCTGTTTGGGAAAAGGTATAAGTAAATGTAATTAGGAAGCATTTGTACATCCTGATTCTCTGACTCTGTTTTATTTGATTGCTTTAGTTGTCTTGTGCTGGGGAGTTGCCAGATTACTTTGTGGTCCCACCACTAAAGGACTGACGAGACACAGTACTGTGTGTAATTAGCAGACAAGTGTACACAGCTCCCCACAGTGTTTTGAACTCGTGCTGCAGGAATCACAGCCACACAGCCAGCACCATCCGAGTCCCAGTCCCTTCTCCATTATTCCATATTTTTGTATTATTACAGCAAAACCCTTGGCTTGAGAAAAAAAAAAGATAACAATACATTCATCCCCTCTGCACCACGTCCTCCTCCATGTCACTTTGTACCTGAAATGGGCCTGTGGGCTCAGGAATGAGTCCATTAGACAGAAGGACAGCATCTTAAATAGATTATTTGTCTAATGGGGATGATTAAAAATTCTGGTCCCTTAAGGAGTCATTATATCTCTGCTATTTCAGGGACTTCAGACAATCATCAACATACAGCACATAGTAATCAAATAATGCACTGTTGGTCAATTGAGCCTATTTAAAATGGTGTAGATCAGATAAAAATCTGACATTGTTTTGCATACAATTATGTTTAAACATTTAGGTGAAGACATGTTTAGTTTGAATTTTTAAATCATATTGTCACCTAGTATGCATTAAAAGTACTATTTTGTTTTTGAAAATCAAATCAGTATGACAAAAATACAAAAATAGGTTCCAAGAAATTCCTTCTGAGTAGTGAATGTGTGGATGGATGCATGAAGAAGACAAATAAACCCAGTTTATGTTGTTTCTTACTGTTAATGTCATTGAAAACAATGACAATGACATTATTGTGACATGTGCATTTTATTTCTAATCTCTTTTCTACTTCAACATTTAGTCTTGCAGTTATCTAAGTGATAAAGCTATTTGCTATCATACTTCAGTTTCTATAAAATGGGTGCTTCTCTTTTTGCTCTGCGAGGATCAAACAATTAAACTTGACACAATATATGATCAAAATATCATCTGTGCTCAAAAGCTTTTTGATTAAAGCTCTTTGACAAAATGAAAATATGAAATATTTGAATTGTTATTGTAAATCTCATCTATCAAACAGACTACAGCAGAAATAAACAGTATGAGGCTCTTTTATGTGTTCCAGAGTAACATGTAATTTAAAATTTGTGAGACAGCCAAAAATTTTTGCCAGAAAAAGTGATGGCTCACTTTTAATTGCACTTTTTCGTGTTATTTACAAGACAACCAAGTCCAGTGTAGCTCTGCGGGTCCTGTCATAGCAAACACTGCAGAGTTGGATTAATCTGGGTAATTCCAGAGTCAAGCCTAGTTATTCATCAAAAATTATTTTATGCTATATTAAATTTGCAAGGACCGCTGGAAAATGAGCATTGCTGGGCATTAGTTTAGAGAGTCCACTGTTAACCATTGCCAAACATAATCAGTTTTGAAGCTTAGATGTTAAACTGTGATGGTAACAGTTGAAATTACAATATTTTCCAGCAGAGCACATGCTCTGCACACAGAGGAGTTGCAGCAGTGGCAAATCTCTGCGTAAAAAACGGTGTCTAATTCAATACGTGGCGACAGGGTGAAAATGACCGGAATTAGGTTCCTGATAAGAGGCATGTGCCATGGGAAAAATGTCTCACAACATTGAACAAGTCTGGTTGCATTATTCAGTTTGAATTATTGCAGTCCCCGTTAATATTGTGTCTTGTGTCTGAAATGTGCAGGGGAAGATGCTGGTAAGGGGAAGCTCAATTTGAAATAGTGATGTAAATATTCTTTAAATATTCATGACCATGAAAATCGGCAGAGTAATTGTATTTTATAGTCATTCTAAGTTAAATATGACAGTCCAAGGAAGATAATATTGGTGATGGATAGACCTCCTAGTGTAAGCTAAGATTTATTGTGTTTCACGTGAATTAACCCACATAAAATTTAATTATGTACAGCATAAAATATGCCAATATAGTGTTTTTAATTCAAATATCTGCCAAATGTAGATGCTGGATTCTCCTTTTAGATTTCTCACAGTTTTTTGGCAGAAGCCTGAATGTGGATTTAGGAGTGATCTGAACTCCTAGGGAAGTGAAAAGGAGTTTGATGGAATTTCCTGATGTTTTTATTAAACATTTTTAGATTGTAAAAAAAAGACTAATTGACTTTGATTTGCAGTATGATATGGTTCAATATTTTATAGTGTAAAATTTATTTTATTCTCATCTTTGCAAATGTTTGATCAAATTCAGATGTTCTTTATCAAGTTGATATATCAAGTTCATCTATTCCATGACCTTTTGTCATGGAATAGATGCTGTCATTCCACATGGTAATTAGTAAGAAATGCAAAATAGAAGCAAACAAAGGGTATAAGCTGTTGATTTAAATAAAGAGTTGGCTCTTATGTACAACCATAGGACACATGTCATATCAGTGAGGATGTCTGTGGGTTTGAGGCTCAAACGAGGTAATCCAGTGTGATAAAATCACATCACTGCTACGTCACTGCAAGTGGGAAATATAATATAATATAATATTTCGGAATGCAACGTTTACTATGAGGTTTGCAGGGAGCAGCCAATAAATTAGTAACTGGTGAAGTCAGGCTCGATCTTATGAAGGTATGTAATTATCATCTACAGATATTTAATTCACTATTTATAGCTTTCCAGCTCAAATTTTAACCATGATAAAGTGTTGTATTTCAGAGCCATCTTGCGCACTGCTTATATTCCCTATCTTTCCTGTCCTCCCCCGAATCAATTTCAATGAGTTGCTGCTACTGGCCCAAATGTGTCACACCTAACAAGGCTTGCTGCAAATTTAGCTTGTCAATATGTGTCAAGCCTCATTCATCAGTCATCGTTCTTTATCTCAGCTGTCCTTCTTTTACATGTCACCACCAGGAGGCTTGACTTTGCCCTAAGCCCGCATAGCTCAATTCTACCCCCAGGTTCTTTGCTTCAAGGTGTAAAGGCAATGACAATCCCCGTCCTTGCTAAACCAAATACAGCGGGTGAGAAAAAAGAAGGTGCTGGGGCTAAACACATTGTAACTAGCTGGTTGTAAATCTCTCAGCAGACATTTAGTACATGTAGTATAATGATTGACATTGTTTGCTCTTATCCCGCTGATTGGTTGTGACAGCATGAGAATTTCACACCTGCATGAGACACATATCTTCTGTCAGCAGACTGACGCATAATAACGCATAATTTTTTCAAACTTATATTTTAAACCGTCACTTTCCTGTGAAAAGGAACATACTTGAATGTATTGTACGTTTTTGTTCCCAGGGTCTGAAAGGTGACCCAGGACCAGTTGGTCCTGTTGGTCCCAAAGGAATCAAAGTGAGTGGGTCTGTCATGCGTACTGGTTTTGACAATTTTGCACCATAATTGTTACAGTTTTTTTGTTGTTTTTTTTAATGAAAACTGATACTTGAATCTGCTTGACTTTCATGAGCTGCTATCTCAGTCGCTGGTACAAGGTTGCCCATCTGTTTGAAGTGCCGCTATGATTGCTTCTCCAAATGCAGCTAACTAACGAATAGTGTTATTGCCATCATAACTTAGTGAGACCTTATGGATGCTCATAGAGTAGTTTTCAGTCTGGGCTAGAGAAAATGTTACACTCTATGTTTTGTATTTGCTCAGTTTTCATATATTCATAAGGATTGCTGTTTGTAATCAACATACCCAACAAAATCCCTTTATCTCACACTTGCTAAATGTTGCTTATGGGACTATAGCCTACAGCAAAAATGTGTATTGCTTACTATTGCCTTCCTGTTTGAGGACATTGACTGTTGCTTTGAAATTTGAGAACCTGCAGTTATACATTCCTGGTTTCATAAGTATGGGAGTTAAGACAAGCTAAAATGTCACAGAATTTAATTTGTAACCTTTTACTTATCTGCATCTTTTTAAAGTCTGTTCATTGACATCACTGATATGAATTAGATTGTTAGATTGCACTGCTGAAAAAAAAATATTGAGCTTATTAAAGTTTGTCTTTTCCCTTCATCCCACAGTGGGATTATTTTCCATGTATGAGATGAAATGTTTTTCCCATAATTAGTTGCCATATCTATCGCTCTTTTATTTTTCGTCTCGTATCTGGCCTTTTTTGTTATTGTTGTCTTTTGGAAGAACTCACCACGTAATTGTAGGTGCAACGCTCCGTCTGCCAGCCTTGAAGTTATAATGAGGTCTGTGCGTTTCCGTGAAGACAACAGAGAATCACAGGGTATTTTATCCTGTTTTCCAGATGGGGGGCGGAGGGGGGGGGGGGTTGGGGAGTAGGTTTGTTGGTATTGAAGCTGACAGAGGGAGGCAGATTTGGAAGCATAAAGTAATGAGTCCCCTGAATATCCCGTAGCAGGCATATTTTAGCTGTGACATTCATTTAGACAACAAACTGGATATGAACTACAAGCCCCCCCCTTTTTTTCCTGTCATCTATATCTGATAAAAGCGTATTGCCTGTTGTAAAGTCCATATATTCTCAACTCATTGCTTGCTGGAGTCAACTTAGATTTGTGATGAAAATGGAAGACAACTGCAAAAATACTACATAGTGATACATGAATTTTATCTGAACATACTGAGAGGCAGAAAGCGTGTTGAGATCATTGCTTACATTAGGCTACGCTGGCGTCAAAAGACATCAACTCCTTTCCTTATATGACTTCTCTTGACTGCCTGTATGTCACAGTCACCAAGAAGTGTTATCATACCTGTCCATTGTTAATGCTGCAAAGCTTCTACATGATATAGTATGACTGTGTTTATTTTAAGGCCTGTCGCAATTAATAGTAACAACCCACCTGCCAGTTGTCTGACAGCATGAAAGTCATCATACAGTCATACTGTACATTCCACATAAAGCCTCAGTAACACATAACTTTTGTTTATCACTGCTATATACTGTATACATATAGTCTTCACGACAGAATGTCAACAGGGCAAAAAATATTTTATATTGATTTAGTCTGAGCCAAGGGATTACGGGTGAAGTTTTAGGAGTTTTCACTAATTATTATCTCCTGCCACAGGGGGATGCAGGTCTGCCTGGAGCTCCAGGGCTGACTGTAAGTTCATGCCATTGTATTAGTATGTCATAAAACCACCTGGAAATGTTGAACTGCACTAATGCAGGTGTGACATGAAAATGGCTGAGCTTTGTAAATATCATAGCCTTTTGGCTGACCAGGCAGTACACGCACAATGATGAAACAGCCATCCCACATGGATGGAAAGTGAGGCAGTATCTGTGTCACATTACCATCACCTGGGAATGGGTCAAACATGGAGCAGATAGACAGGGCTCAGCCGGCATCCTAACCTGGACCAAAAGGGACAGACATAATCAGCCATGCAGTGAACAATTGGACTCAAAGCCTTGGGGAGGGAAGGTGACAGGTAGTCACCATCTGTTTCATATATGGGCTTACTGAGTTGGTGGGTGTCCCCGCAGACGTCTTGCATTTACGGACACCCAAGAAGCATTGCACAGTGCTTCTTGGGTGTGTTTCAATCTTATAATTGGAGCGGCTACACTGGTGCTGCTCCTGTGGTCCTGTAAAATTCAGAGGACAGACATCTTAACCCGCAAATGTAGTCATTCCAGTGCACACACAAGTTGAATGTACATGCGAGCAGACAGCCGCAGATGCCGTCATAGTCACATATCAACACTTACAGGGTATGTGTGGGCACAGATGCAAACACATGCTGTTAGTGAGATGAAGGCTACTGGAGATTAAAGGGATGTTGTCGGTGGTCAGATACAGTAATTACGCACTCATCACAAGGGAGTCAGTTACTGAGCCAACAATATGTGTACTAAAGTCGGTGAATAAATATATGTTCAACATATAGATATGTTATATACATAATATATTTAATATATGTAATATATGATGTATATTATATATAACTCCAGCTCCCCGCGACCTACGCAAGCGGATGAAGCGGGTTGAGAAAATGAATGAATGAATGAATGAATAATATATTATATATATATATATATATATATATATATATATATATATATATATATATATATATATGTGTTGAGTATGCACTGTATATATATACATACATATATAGTATTTATATAAACATACAATATTTATACATAGAATATATAGAATATATGTTATATTTATATAGATAGATAGATAGATAGATAGATAGATAGATAGATAGATAGATAGATAGATAGATAGATAGATAGACAGAGATAGATAGATAGATAGATAGATAGATAGATAGATAGATAGATAGATAGATAGATAGATAGATAGATAGATAGATAGATAGATAGATAGATAGATAGATAGATAGATAGATAGATAGATAGATAGATAGATAGATAGATAGATAGATAGATAGATAGATAGATAGATAGATAGATAGATAGATAGATAGATAGATAGATATTTGCTTGCTTTCTACATGACAATCTCAGGAAAACACATTTGAAGAATGTCCACGTGGATGGCTGACTCTGTCTGCCCTTTCCTGACAGTGACCAGCAGGGTGTCTGCAGGGTTGTGATAGCTTTGTCATAGTGTCTCTGCAGGTCATGGCACCCAAGGATCAATATCAAGTGACGGAATGTGTTGAATGTATATGAATAAAACTGAACATGAATAACATAAGCTTTTCAAAGCAACCACCATTATCTGTTTGTTACTCATTCCTAGGTTGAAAAAGAATGTCTCAAAGGGGATCAGGTACTGTAATTACATTCAAATTACTTTCCATTTAAAAATGTTGTTTTTCTTTACTAACATAATTCTTTACTTACCATACCCAGGGCCCTCAAGGTGACAAAGGAGAGAAGGTAATAAATAAATCAACAAATAAATAGTTGTTTTTGTACATATGTTCATACTTTCCATTCATTTCATGTACTGCCGCTGTATCCACCGTAGCGGGTCACGGGAAGCTGGAGCCTATCCCAGCTGACATAGGGTGTGAGGCGGGGGACACTCCGGGCACGACGCCAGTGCACCGCGGAGCCACATTCAAAGACATACAAACACACACACACACACTCACTCTTACGGGCAATTTGGGACCGGCCAATCAACTTGAATCGCATGCTTTTGGAGGTGGGAGGAAGCCGGAGAACCCGGAGAGAACCCACGTGGACACGGGGAGAGCATGCGAACTCCGCACAGAGCGGGACTCAAACCTGGGACCCGCTGCGACAGCGCTAACCACTGCGCCACCGTGCCGCCCCTCATAGAAACACATTCTAGTTTAAATAGCTTTTATACTGACGTACCATAAACATTTCCTTTCATAAGAATTTCAAGACAAATTCATATCTCAGCATGAACCTTGATTAACTTTAGATGTTGGGCAGAATAATGGAATGAAGCTCTTAATTGCCCATTAAGCAGATCGTAAAGAAATAACCTAGAAAGTCTTCACAAGTGTAAATGGAGACTACAGCTGTACATTCTCCCTCCATGTGATTTTAACTAAGACAACGCTCTGTTTCTTATCACTGCAAATCAGCCCACTAGTTATCCAATGGTCCGCTTCGAACATGTGGCCCTAGCATCTGTTTGCATTATTATTATTATATTTTTTTACATGAAACAAAGCCTATCTGTCCCTGTAATGCCAAATGCACGGGACTGTAGCACCCAATTCACTATGATGCTTGTCTTTCCTACAGGGATTGGCTGGGGTGCCAGGGCAGCCAGGGGAACCAGGCAAAGAGGGCAAAAGGGTGAGTAAACAGAAACAATCCACTAGTTGTGTGGCCCAGCTCACTGTCACCGACTGTGAGGACCTGTGATGAGAAGAGGCCAAACAGCAGCTGAGTGGCTGTTGTTTTTTTGGGAAGGAGTGACGATGATCTGTGAAGCCTGCAAATAGACAAATGGAGGTGTGGGCTTGTTGTCTGACAATTAATGGATGGTTTTTGTGGTCAAGGGGTCGAACACTCTATGAATGGCAGTATGAATGGCATCCACTGGGTTACTGTAGTGGAAAGTATTCCGTTTCCTAGAGGACAGCTTGATTTAGAGCGGAGACAGTCTGAATAGAATCAAATTACATTTATTTATTTATCAGCTCTGATTGTAATAACCAGTCACGATTACATGTGTCAATCTTTCTTGAGTAATGTCAAAATCTAAAGTATCGTACAATGCAATGTTTTAAATTTCCAAACCTTTTGTTGAGGCTAATCTGATATTGCGAGTGATAATGTTAAATCACTTTTAATCCGTGTTTACTCTTCTAAAACGAAAAAGTTAAGTTGGCCTGATGTTATTTTTCTCTGGCAACACAGCTTAAGTGTTCAAGGACAGGTGGAAAGGGGTTCCATTTTTATTCTAATTGATCGACCTGATGTGAATCCATTCTCCTGCCATGCAGCGATCATAGCATAGAGTCTTCAGTGCTGGATATTTGTGTTTGTCTGAATGATAATAAAGAAGCAAAAGAATACTTGGCTCCACTTCAGTAGCTCCACTTCAGTAAATTATAAAATATATAGCATATTGAGCTGTAGAGCACCCACAAGTAGGTCAGGCAAATGTTCTCGTCAGATGAAGCATAAACCAATAGTTGAGACATCTGGACACCAGCGTCTCAATGATTCAGCTCTTCTGTGTATCAGTACATCCAAACTTAGATATGCTCAAATAACATTAGCAATTTATGACCTATTGCATTTCTCAGTGGATCATTTCCCACAATGCAAAAAAATACCTACCGAGACAAAGAGTAATTACAGTGAACCAAAGTTATCTTAAATGCTGGTGTGGATGGACTTTTCTGGTTGTAGTTGTTGTTATTGTTGTTGTTTTGGTTGTTGTTTTTTGTTTGTTTTAAATGTTTTTGTCACTCTTCCTAATTAGCTAGGTGTTACATTGTACCCAACTGGATGGAGCATCAAATGTGTTTGAAGGTGTCAATTATAGTTGGCACAACTCTAATGAAAACCCTGTCTATAGTGAATATTTCAGTAATAATATGTTTTGAGGAAGTAGAAAATCACTCTTTGCTTGATGCTGCAACTTCTTAGCTTTCTTGTAGCTAGAATATTTCTCACAGCAAAAGTTTCTTTGAAGTTTTTTGAGGTAAAATTGCCAAAGGATTTTAAAATGGTCACTTCAGGCTCATGCTGTTGTTGTTGCTGAAGACACAGTTCTGATCTATTAATATCAAGTCTTTGATGACTGTCAGACTTCATGGGGACTGTTAATG
Source organism: Antennarius maculatus (assembly GCA_013358685.1). Lineage (NCBI taxonomy): Eukaryota > Metazoa > Chordata > Actinopteri > Lophiiformes > Antennariidae > Antennarius > Antennarius maculatus. The sequence continues at coordinate 8,103,927 of CM023616.1, read as the reverse complement.
CGATAAGGTCTGTACTTATTTTTAGCCTTAGAAGTCACATGTAGCCTCAAAGTTGTTGACTAACCTGTGTTCCTGCAGGTTGACAACTTATTTTAAGAAGGTGGGCGCGTATCATTATCAGGGTTTAGCTGGTGACTGACTGATACTGCAGGAACATGTTACCCAATTAGCAACTTTTGTTCATGCTTGCAACTTGATGGATTCACTAAGAGCCATTGCCGCTATTCATGACATGCAATGACCACTCTGCAACCTTCATATGATAGCCAGGGGTGGAAAGCTTTCACAAGTCCTTAGATTCAATCCAGACCATCTTTCACATTGTCTGCTTCAATTTATTGTAGGGAAAAATACAGCACTCTGAGCTATTTAGATTTACTTCAAGGAGATGTGGAGGGCATTGTAGAAAAAAGAATGATATAGCTTTTCCACTGGTGCTTCAAACAACATATGCAAGAGAGGATATCAAGGGCAGTCACCCAACTGGCTTCACTGACCCCTTGTTTAACATTCACAGAATCTTGATTTTAGCTTATTACCTTGATTGATGTTTAGCTCAGTTTGTCAGGGTGGAGGTAAGGGCCAGTCCAACCATGTCTAGGAATTTATGAGAATATATTGCCCCCACATTACACATTCCCATTAATAGTAATGTGAATGGCTTGGTTTTATCTATTATAGATGGCATTGACACAGAATGGCAGGCAAAGAGTAGGACTTTGGGATTCAGTGGCACATTACAGCTGCTCAGAAAAGAAGATGGGGAGCACCAGTAAAATGGATATATCCCCCTCACTAACTGTGGTGTGCTAAAAATTTCATTAAGAGCTGTAATGATGTGCTTCGCTCTGTGTTGCAATTGTAGACTGGCCCTTTACATCTTGGGTCGAGGAGGCAAAGGATGTACTGTACATGTTGAAAGGAGCAGCCTTTAAATTTCTATATGCAGTGTTTTGTAAGATAAGTGTTACTCATGCAGAATGCAGTGCAGAGAAATGCCTGCCTGCCTGAAACCTATCTACAAATACAAGAGTCTTGTATGCATACAAAAGTGATTTGGGATTCTGTGGCAGAAAGCATTGCACAAGCAGCAAGTGACGTGATTTTGCATGCTCAAAATAGAACTGAAACCCTACGCTTGATTAAAGCACACTGCCTTCTTAAATTCAAACTATACAGGAAGGCCACAGCAAGCTTGGTTTACTCATCTCTTGCCAAGTCCTCCCAGCATACACTGCTCCAGTCATTGGCACGGGATTGTGAGTGGGTTTAGTGGAAGCATGGATTCATACTCCTTTATAGTAGCAGGTTCCTGTGGATTAATAAATAATCACCTTAAAAATCCCCCATTACAAGGTGGGCTTTGGAGTTTAAATCCAGCACATTAAGCCTTATTAGCTGAATAAATGCACCTGCATTGAAACATAGACCTTGCAAAGTGACGGCATCATACATACAAGCACAAGCATTTGTACTAATTAAATATTTTGGGACCATTGCATAAGCATTTTTGCAGAATGCAAAGAAAATTAATGTAAAAACATTCAAAACCTGCCCTCAATCAGCTGAGGGTATTGACTGTGTTGAGGAGTGGTTGCTTCAGAAGATGCGTACGTGCGATAGATACACAGTGTTTGTTCTTTTTAGATATGGCTATGCTGGTGCAGAGATGATGAAACTCCAGCAAGCCCCTAAAGGAAGCAGAACAGTGCAACTTGTCTACGGATGTGCACTCTTCTAATAAATTATGCAGTATAGATCCTCTTACGGATTTATGTAGTTATTTATTTAAATCTAGTCAGTTGATAATATATTTAATAAATTCCAAGGAAAGTGAAGTAGCTGGCATAAATAGGTAACTGGTGAACTGCAGCTTGGTAATTAGCATTCAGGTGCTATTTTTCTGCATGAGGTGAGATTTCAGGAAGATTTGATGCACAAAAAGAATCTACTCTCAGGTAAGAGGTGACATTTTCAATTGACTGCCTTCAGATTGTCTCCAGTGTGTGTCTCCTGTAAAATGACTTCTGTTTCTTGTAGAAATATCTGTCTGCATGCCTCAGCTGGGGATCCAGCAGGATGACATTGTGTCACCTGAGATTCCCGCCTGATATGTCAAGGAGATAAGTGGACAAAAATCACACTGAATATGAAAAATCTTGGTGACCGTTGCTAGCCAGGCTATACTAAATGACCTTGTAGAAAAGCACACAAAAAAATGCCTTCAAAAGAGACATTTGTAATCTGAAAGGTGTCATGCTACAACAGAAAAGATAATAAAACTCTACTACCTACTACAACTATAATTAGTGCGCAATGTATGAGAATTACTAGTTACAAAAGATGCTACCAAAAGAACTTTCTACATGTCCTATTCCATGGTTGTTGTTTGTTCTTTGGGAGGAATACAGTTTCCCTAAAGAAACGTTCCTTCAGTTATGGCAAAGATGGGTATATATTATTAAATATTATGAGTCTGTATCTCAAAACAAATTCACTGTCATCACTTCAGATCACATCATAGAGCAGCTTCAGATCAGTGCACGTCAACATCAGTGGGGCAGAGACACATTTAGTTTCTCAAAGATTTGAAGTGATGTAACGTACATCTGCAACAGCTGCATGAGCTCCTAAAAATCATACGGATACAATCTGTCTAAACAGAGACCATTTGTCTTTCCTCTGCTTGGCAACTTGACCTGGTAACATTTCTGGAGAAGAGGGACGTAATATATGTCTTTTTGAAACTAAGAGTGGTATTTACATTTTATGTTTGAGCCGTGTCTTGAATGATGAAGGCAGCTGTTTTTAAGTCCTAACCAACAGTGGCATAACCATATTCTTCTCTGTAATGTATTTTATCAACATATCTTAAAGGTTCTCTGTCTACTGGATGCATCTGATGTTCAAATGTGTTCTTCTACAGAACTTATATCAATTAATCTTACAATTCTGACATTTTATCTCCTTCGTAATTGTTGACCATTTTCACTTAGCATCAAACGTGTGCGTTTTACGGCACTGTGTTTAAATATGTACATTTGTCACACATGGACGTAGGAATCCTTTTAATGGAGCACCAGTACACTGTGTTAGATGACATAATATTGTCGCATTGGAGTTGGAACATAAGTGTCAGATCAGATATAATAACATTCATCTAATTTAAAGTTAAATCTTTGTATACTCATTACACAGTTAACTTAATTTGGTCTAAAACAGCATGCCATTCTCCAAAACCAAATGGAACTGGAATTTAGATGCTTCTTCTCTACAGAGCTGAGCAAATGTTGTTTTAGGCTAATTGGGCCACCGCAGTATATATAATATTCCTATTATACCTGATGGACTTGGCTCATGTTCATTTGGATCAATCTGTGTTTCTGTAGAGACCAAAACAGGCAGTGACAGTGATTGAGGTAGGAGCTATAATTCTCCTGATGGGGACTGGAACAATTGGCAGCAGTTTCCCGCTCCATTTGTGGAGGCAGATATGAACAGCAATGCAAATGTAGCAAACTGTTGACCTCTACCAGAGCACCTGCAGGGTGAGATTATTAAGTAACGAGTCCCCGGTGAGAAAACCCACCTTCCTGCCAGAAGATCTCCATTGAAGGCTGCTGCTGATATGGGTGATAAAGTGAATGCATACAGTTATAGCTGCTCTTTGAATGAGGCTTTCTGTTTTAAACATACTTTTGTTTTGTTTTGGGTTTTTTTTCATATTATTTATCACAGCCAAACAACCTTTAAGATAATATGTCACACATCTGTTGAATGGAATGTATGTGCCCATGTTAGATAAAGAAATTCCAAATTGCGACTGCAGAATTTAAATGCCTGTAAACTTAGCTGAGCCCAACTTTCTTGAATGTATCACCTTGATACACATGGCATATCTTTAGTCGTTTTGTAAAATATGGTACTGTATCATATAAATGTAAAAGCATGCATTATACATGTGGCTATAGATTCTCACATAAAACTTATATACTGTATTTGACCGTCTGCAGACTTAAAGCAGCGCTTAAATTCAGTAATGTGATGTAGATATGTAGTTACAGTTTTGGCCCAAGCTGTTGAGGCTCAATGGCAGAGTGACACGGAGAAAGGAATGTACAGGTCAGCAGGGCTCACAGCTGAGATTTTATGGTAAGATTTACACCCTGTGAGATTTTACAAGCAGGGGATGATTCGTTAACCCTTAGTTGAACAAAATGGAATACGCTATTCGTCTGTCTTGCTCTTCCTTTCGTCCTTTCCCTCTGTCCAAATGCATACTGAGGTAATCCAGAATCCACGCCTCTATTACACCAGGAGGAACACGTTTGCCCAGTGCACAAGGCAATTAATCTTGACAATGTCAAGTGCATTGGGAGGAAGGATGAAACAAAGATTTGGCCTGATTGGCTATGAAAAGGTCTTACATTTGAGTTCAGTAGGGAAAGAGGAGGGTTATAGAGGGATGTGTTTGGCCCATGCAAGGACAGATTCACACAGCTTTGATTTATCTGCTGGACTCTTGTCTTGTCCAGAGAGCTCCCAGAATACTTACATCAAAGGGTGTCCAGAACAAACACATATTAACAGGCCAGTTAATTACAGCGATGAATGCAGGGGGCAAGACTTTGAGAGAGACGGTTTGATTACACATTGTTCACTGGCTTTTATAGTCACTGTGTACACGTCTGTAAGTTGCAAACATTTAAAAAGCCAACGTTCAGCAAGGGGTAATGTAGGTCAATACATCCTCTGAGGATCAACTGTGATACTGTTGGCCAGAATATGAACCTCATTCTCATATCTACAACCTCACGACTTTCTCGGGAGACAGAGCTGTGCGAAATCAACAGAGACACCACAAGTCTTACTGTATATGTGACAATTATGCTGCTTCAATGTTACAAATCATCACAGCCTGGCATCCACTTTACCTGTCTCTGTATTTTCAAATCTTGTTTCCTGAGTGTCAATGTCTCACAGGGCAGGGGAACCAGAGTCTCTCTCTCTCTTTGAGTTTTGCCGGTAGACAGGGGTGAGTGGCCTTTGTGACTGTTTTTAGCATCAAGGCCCACACCACTGGCCTCAGTCATCCAAACGGTGGAACTTCATATGACTCCAAATGATCTAGTAATCTACAAAGATGCTCTAATGGATCTTTATGTCATTTTAAGATGGAAACAGGGTTACATTAATGCTGAGCATGCAGATATCTTCATACTGTATGTGCAGTTTGGGTCCATGAAGCATGGATGGAAGTTTGCCCCCTTCCCTGAGTAAGCTCTGTCTATGTCTCATCTTCCTTAATCAAGGGGATGCAGAAGACTGCAGGAAGCAAAGAGTAAAGACACAAGGAGGCTGGTCACGAAGGCTGTCTTAAAAGAAGCAGATCGCCAAAAACTTAGGTGAAATGTCTTATTCTAAAGAACATAGGAACTTTAACATCATCCTAAACTACTGTAGATCCATCCATCCATCCATTTTCTTTACACAGCTTTATCCGCTGTCCTGGGTCACGAGCGGCTTGAGCCTATCCCTGCTGGCTTGGGGTGTGTGGCGAGGGAAACTACTGGTACAACGCCAGCACACCGCGGAGCCACACAGACAAACACATGCACACACTCACACCTACGGTCAATTTTGGACTGGCCAATTAACCTGAAACGCATGTTTTTGGAGGTCGGAGGAAGCCGGAGAACCCGGAGAGAACCCACACAGACTCAGGGAGAACATGCAAACTCCACACAGAGCAAGACAGGAACCCAGACAGGCCTTACTGTGTGGCAACAGCGCTACCCATTGCACCACCATGCCGCCCCACAACCGTAGATAGAGGTTGTAAAAGATTTGAAAAAACTAAAATAACTCCATACATTTGTACTTGAGCAGTCCTGAGATCCTAACTTAAATTACATTGTTGTAAAACCCAAGTCCTCATATAACCTCCTGAAGCACACCCAAACTTTCTGGTGATGATGCACAACCTTGAATATGCATCATGTAATACTTGATAGGATTAAACTTGATTGTGCATCATAGAATTAACCTCACTGGATTTTTTTTCGTTATTTCACTTAAAAATCGTGTCGTCTTAGATTGTTTGAAAGAACACCGCAGCATAGGTTTGCTGGGAACTTCCAGAGGTTTTTGATAGATTTTGAATTTTGCTTCATGTTCCAAAGTCATGGGAGTGAGCAGGCTGAAATTTTAAAATTTTTGAATGAGCTTTTCCTTTAACGGTGAAACATTAAAGCTTGTGATCAATATTCTGATTCTTCACACTCTCGTCTGGCCTACAACCAGTTTAGATACATTCATCTGTGTCCACTTTAATGGCATGCCAGCGAGCAGCACATTTACAGTGGCCTGATATACAGATGGTAATGTGTGGGACCTTAGTGTAATCTGTTATGCATGGTGAGTGACATGAAGCACAAGACTTGCCGAGGGCTACAGGACTCACAATGAGCACCCTATGGATCATACCAGTGTATATTCTCTGACCTCAAATATTTGATTTGTAAAATGAACCAGGGTTTATTAAAAGTAGATTTTCTGCCTCTCCCTTTCACTCGTTGGATAATACATTAATGAAACACTCTATCTGTAAACACATGGCGGGAGCAATCTGCTCTGGATGAATAATATGGCCAAAAGTCCAGATGAGACTGTGAAATTTCCAAGAACCAAGACTAATAACATCATCCATTAGGAGTTGAGAACATTCAAGAGGCAATGCTGGCTGAGTGAGGAACCAAAGCAATAGACACCCGGCTTTGCATGCAGACACTGCAGAGACATGCAGCTGATGGGTGGGAGCTGAGCACATGGTTTAATATAGATTTATCTTCTTCACCACATAAAAATGTAAATTCCGATCATATCATGAGCCCCTTTTCCTCTCCTTAGGAGTTGTTAAAGTCAATGAGCTCTTAAAACTCATGGTTGAAGATGTGGAAGAGACGTGGCTGTTGTAAAGAGCTGCTCTGAGGCTCCCTTGGGACTGCCTTGGCTTAGTTTCCAAAGACATCCCCTGCATGAATTCCCCATGTTTGCCTTTGCCTCTAGAATTTTTATACTGTGTGGATGTATGATTTTGATATTTGCTGAAATAGCTCCATAATGGTTATTTTACGCATTTTTTTGCTGCATTCTACATCTGGTTTCCCTTGTGATGCCACCTGTGTGCCTTTTGTATTGTTTAGCTGTTGAAAAGAGGCATAATGTGGTGTGAAAAATGTTGTCGCTCTCCTCACTCTCATACAGCATCATGCTCTCGTCAATTGCCTTCTACTCTCATCGTTGTAAGCCCTCCTCAGAAAAATATCCATTGCGGTATTCAGTGCCTAATTGCCAGACTGGCTAATTAGGAATGTTACCCAACACACATCATATATTCATGCACTTAGAACATCTATCCACTCTCATGGAGAGCTTGCAGTTGCCTCATTGTGCTCCTTTCTGCATGTAGAAATTTGTGATGAAGCTAGTTTGCCATCTAGTGGCATATGTACAAATCACCATTTAGGCACACGGGATCCGTGCTTGAATCTCAGTGGGCAGAGCTTTCATGAAAAGCTTCGGCCAAGAGACTATAGGTGCAATCTTGACCAAGCTGAGCTGTGTCTTAAGTCGGCTGCGGTGTCAGCCATCTCTTTATACGTCCCTTAATATTTAGATGGTTGGGAGTTAAAGAGAGCATTGTGTGCCAGTCAGAATGGGGAAAATACTAAGCTGCATTTGAGCTCCTGCCAGGCAGCTGTCGGATTTGCCGTTTTCTTCCTGCCCTGGCCGCTCCTCTTAACCCTCAGTAAACAACTGGAACAAATCCTATTTTATTGAGGCTTTTACCAAGTGCAAGGGATCTCTGCAAGCTCTGGTGCCCAGGCTTTTTTTTAAAAACTTGTACCATGTCCTAAGATGGCATCCAGTGGGGGCAGTCGGATGTAGGGAATCTGCACTCTCTCTAATTGGATCCTTAAGCAGGAGCAGGTGATGCTGTGGTCTCTGCAGTGCTTTTTATGACTTTTCAAGCAGACAGTGTAATCTATATTCACCTTGGACATGTTGATGGCTGATTTCAGACAATGTAAATTGTAAATGCATAACATAAAACTGCATTGCTGATTTAGATAAACATTTGTCCTCTTTTCCTGCTAACCCAGAAATATCCGGGTTGATATGTGAGAGAATGTGCCTCTGAGGTTGTTTCTTTTAAAATAATAGTGAACAACTACTTCTACTCCACTTTCCCACTCTCTATGTTGTTGCAGAAATCCTTGCAGAGATCCTCTATGCATACTTAATGTTGCCTTTGCTCATCTTGTTGATTCTAGTGTATGGTTCATGATGCAAATTTTAAAATGAGTAATCAGAAAATACTTGCAAGGGGGAAAGGATGACATTTCAGAATTAATTACAGAATAAATTAGCTTTTGCTGCCAGTGTGAATAATTTTCTGGGAGTGTCTGGATATGGACCCCATAAATGTTCCACAGTGACTTTAGCTTTGACCGAAGGACTGCAAGGATCAAATGTGTCTGCTAGGAATGTCCTTTATTCCATTAATCACAAGCTGATGGTAGAGTTGCATTTTTCTGGGTATCCATGTGTATTTTTAGAACAGCTTATGCCCAAGTCATTATTTTAAAACTTTTCTGTTTTTGGCCTCAGCACTGCACTGCCAGGGTATATCTTGGACACAACAATTGCACGAAGCTCTATGCTACTTATTGCTTTTTGTGTGAATTGACATGCAGTCATTTTTTACACACAACTCCCATGCAAATACAGCTGATGCTCAGAAGCTATATTGTCAGTTCCAGTCAAATGCAATGCATCAGTTTGACAAAAGACTCAGGTGACCTGAGTGCATGTCCCCACAAGGAGACAGGACTCATCTCAGCCAGAAAGAGGGGGAGTGGCAAGTGAGTTTTCTGTCAAGAAAAGGTCGTCTCTCCTGTGAGCTGAATGACATTGTTGCAGACCAACTTGGCTTGGTAATGTCATGTGTTTCCCCCTTCAGGATGTTAGACCTCAGTGTCACATAAGAAAAGAAGCAGTGCACCAAAGATTCCTTGAGATTCACGACTACCATTGATACCAACAGTGAAACAGGCTACACTTGGTGTCATGGTCAAAATCCTGACTAAAATTGTCATTTTGGCCCATAAGTTAAACTCTGGACGTCACAGTAAAAACAGGAAGGTTTCATAGTCAAGTAGAAAATGGAAGAAATAGGAAGACTGGATTTGTTGCTCTTGGATCTCCAGTGGCACTTATCTTTTGAGAGAAGTGGATTAGCAGAAATCACAGATGAGATATAATCTTTGTATGCGATAAAATATATCTCTGCAAAGTACAAGGAGAGAAAAAATGTCCCCCATGTTGTGCTGTGTGTGTCAGGTTTGAGTCAGTTCATGCTGTGTTTATTTCAGCTTATCCATTGACCCCTCTTGACAGGGACTTATGTTTGTGGCAGTATACCTGCTTTATTCTGGAGAATCTGTCACGTTACCTGCCACCCTGTTGTCCCCATACTGGTAGTTGGACATGGAAAGTCTCAGGGAATGTGTTGACATTTTGCTTTAGGATTAAGGAGTCATCATAAATGAGTGCCTCTGCCGTGTGTCACTGTCACTGTTGACTTTGCTCTCTGATGAGGATTGTGTTGCAGGATTGAACCATGCTTTACCTTCTTTTGAGTCGACACCAGTCAAGGCTGGGATCCATCTGGATTAAACTGGAAGTTTAAAAAGTGCCGTCAGTCTCCTTACCCTATCTGAAATGTGTTCTCGCTCTTTAATTTAATCACACCTTTATTGAATTGATGTGCATTACAGCCTTGTGGTGTATGGTTTGCAGGTTTTAGAATGGAGCAGATAAGTACTGCTGGTGAATATGTGTTTGTTCTTTCTGCCCCATCTTTCATTTACCAGAGAAGCTAGTTCATCTTTTCCTTCCACTGTCTGCTCATAAATCCCTCCATCTTTCTGTCTCTTTCCTTCCTTCACATCCCACATTTCCTACTCCCCCAAATCTTGTGCAATGACCTGAAGGACGGATCCATACTGCAGCGCTCAAATAATAATCAAACACTAGGATGTTGTCAAATTTATAGGACACTGAGTGTTGCATAGCAACAGAGATAGCTGAGGTGATCCAAAAGGAGCTAAAAGTTGGGTGACGAAGAAACATGGCAAGTGACAGGAAGCAGGAGAGAGAAAAAGAGATGACAAAAAAAACAGACCTACTGAGAGGAAAGAGATGAGAGTAATAAAAGTTTGATGTGATACACAATAGAAGAAATAGATTAGAGAGGTAGAAAGATAAAAGGGAATAAAAACATTACAAAAAGATAATAGCAGAAAGAAAAGATATATATCACTGACTTGTGTATTATATACATCTTCTTTCTTTCTTTCCTTCTTTCTATATGTCTTTTTTAATTTCTTTTTTATTTCTTCTTCTCTTTATCTCTTTTCTTGTTGCTGAAATCCTCCATTCTCATTCATCCTTGTTGCCTAGAGACTGCATGCCACCTCTGGCACCAATCTGTGTTCTAGTGTTGTGTCGAGCATCTTCAACAGAAAAACAGTAAAATGACAAAAATGCAATAAAGCTATGAAAAAGTTCCAAATTCATGACTTAGAAAGCATGTTTAAGCTGGAAGCTATCATTATCGTCATATGAATATTTCTACTGAATTTTTTAATCTAAAGGTTAAATTATGAATTAAAACAAGTGTTCGGTGAATCTTTCTCTTATGGGGGACAGAGGAGTGGGTGCTATTCAGTGCAATGACAACACAAAAACCTGGCTGAATCTGATCAAAGAAAAATAGTTTTACATTTTTGAGTATATGTACCTTCATCTTGTTTAGCACTTTAATTATAAAAAATTTGAATTCATCATTAATGTATGATTAATTATTCATAATAGTTAATGCTTGTTTATGCACATATTTTACGTCACTTTTGCCTTAACAATCAGAGATTCATGGGTGCAGCAGTGTTTACCAGCATCTTTATCATCTAAACGTTTGAAAGCCAGTTTTACTTCTGAGGCAGTAAACGCTGACAATTGTTTCATTTTGGGGAGTCAACTGAGTGCAAATCGAGATGATTGCGCTGTTCTGGAGTAATTATTTCTTGTCTCTGTGAACAGATTTGTTGGGAATGGCGTGTTAAGTGTCAGCCTAATGACCAGGGTCATCTGGTGTTGTCTATTTAATGGATTGCTTATTGTGAAAGTGAGTCAGAGCCGTTGGTGTTCAAAAATATTGAGTGAATACATTCTAAATTCTACAGTGCATTTAACCAGAGAGAATATGTGTGGCATATTTATGAATTGTTGAGTTCCTTTGCAAATACATACACAAACTCCTCTAATAGCTTTAATATTCAACAGTGATGTAAAATAAGTAAACAAAAGATGAAGCAGAGTAAACGAAGGTCAGGGTGTGTCTTTCAAGCCTTGCTGCCTTTGGATCATTGCTGCCAATCAGTGTCACTGAGGACATATTTTAAGTTGAGATTTTGGCTTTATTCTATTCACCAAAACATGTATTTAATTTTGCCAACAACAGGGGTATCTGTGCCCTTAAAAACATCTTTGCATAGTCTTATTTTGGCTATCAACAGTCAATCTAATAGAAGTGGACATCCTTTATCGTCAAGGCAGAACAAGTTAATCTACAAAAAAGCTAATTCTTAGAGGTGCATCGATCTATTTTATGTCAATGAGGGATAGTTGAATGAATATATTAAGCATTTCTAAATTCAGCAAAACAAACTGTAGCATCCAAATGATAATAAAGTTGATTTATCCCCCTTCTACATACTTCCAACCAGGCGTTATTACCACCTGAACATTAGGATTTATGCAGTGCTCTTGTGTTCATGCATGTATTTTAGAGGGCTGTACATAATAAACAGACAAGTGTGTATAAATTCACCAATAAAGTCAGCAATCCTGGGCTAAAATATGTTTGTATTGTTTCTTTTGTGAGCAGAATATATGACAGAATTATTGTTTTTGAAACAGTGGGAAAGGAATTATTACAGCATTATTAAGAATCATTTGGGAACTTGTTATGCAAATAAGCTTCGGGCCCAAATTTAATGATATGAAGTCAACTCCAGATTGCCAGTTAGCTGTTTTGACTTAATTTTTTTTAAGATCAGATCCAGGAAACCACTTTTTAATTTGCTTATAAAAGTACATAAAATGTGTCTACATCTGGAGGGTTAAAAGATATTTAAGCAGAATTGTGGAGAAATATTTTTTAGAACTGCATAATTCATGACCTGCATATTAAATATTCATTAGCTAGATTACTTATCTATGTAATCTTCGTTTGTTGTCTACTTCAGGGGAGAAAGGGCAAAGGCTGAGGCTAGAACAAACAGTCTGATCTTTTTGCAGACGTAATATTTCAAAGTGAGCCTATTCATTATTAGTGATAGGCAAAAAATTACAGGAGCATCCCCCAACCCCACAGAAAAAAATTATCTTTGTGAGAAAAAGACCAATAACTACACAAAAGCTGCATGTCTCGGAATTACTCATTGTGCCTTTTTGCTCAGGTGCAGTTACTACTTTGTCTATCCAAATGTATCTAACCTAAAATAGATTTCAATAAGTTACTCCCACAGGTATCAGGATGTCAGTCATTTGAAAGAAAGGATTACAAAGTTTAAAGGTGCTGCTCCTGCACATCAACACATCTGACTTCTTACACCTCTTCTCTACGTAGTGCTCAATCATCCTGACATTAAAGCATGTGCCGCCTCTGAGCTACATTAACAACGACAATGATGAAAAGATGTGGGCCGAGACAGTGTCAGTGCATCAAATAGCAGCTCATAGCTCCCATGAATAAGCACATGCTGGATCCACTGTGTCATTAATACGATTCATATTTACCATATCACACTTTGCTTTCTCCTGTTTTCATGGTCATGTTTTCTGAGAACTACAAACAGAGGAATGCACACGGCGCTATCTTATAGCAACAGCTGTCAGTGAAGTATTCCTTTATCTTCGTTACACATGTCAAATTCGACCCAGTTAATCAAAGTCTGCATATATGAAGTGTCAGAGGGAAGAATCGAAGGCGTTACTTAGTGATTTTCTGCTTTTCTCTTGGCAGTCACTGATTTTTTTTCCTCTCCAAAGATCTACACAGCCACTAGTTCAGTGGAGGGTAGAAGTATTTCTGTTTCACCCATAATTACACATACAGTAGGAGAAAATATGTCAATATGGAAAATGTGTTAGTTGATAAAACTCCCATTAGAATTAGGTAATCACATTTAGCCAAAATAGAGATATCCCTTTGTCTTGTGCTTCTGCTGCTGATTACTGTTCTGTACCGCGAATTGATATTGGCCAGAGTATTAGAATCTCATAATTGAGACGATTTTGCAACCGTCTTGTGTGTGTGAAAGCCACTTAATTCCAGACACTTCTTATAACACATAGCCGGAGATGCTTTGCCAATTTATAACTGTAAGGATATCCACAGAGCTTTATCCTCATCTCTCCAGAGGACCTAAACCCTCTTGATGTAAATTATACCAGTTCGGTTTGGTTCAGATAACATTACATCTCATTAAGATGTCAGCTGTTTAAGCACTTAGGCAATTCAAAAAATGTCAGAAAGAATCTGAATAGTTGCATCCTTGTGACCTGGTTTTGCAAAGCTGGACAGCACAGAGCGGCCTGCCCGGTTTGCTGCTGTATCTCTTCTCTGGGTTGATTAATGCACTGAGGGACTCACACAGCTGGAAAGGAGGCAGTAAACCAGAGGAGGGAACAAAGACTAGTGGGCCACACGGGGGGCAGCAATTAAGCTGTTTTCTTGTTGTTAATTAAAAGGAAATTAGAGACCGCGACAGGACTTGCTGTCTAGCCTTAATTGCCGGCAGAATGTATGTCTAGCTACACCTGTTGTTGCATCCTCACTCATCTTAATCCGTTTTTTTTTTTTTCTTTTCTTGTGTGTGTGTGTGTGTGTGTGTGTGTGTGTGTGTGTGTGTGTGTGTGTGTGTGTGTGTGTGTGTGTGTGTGTGTGTGTGTGTGTGTGTGTGTCTTCCTTAGGGACGCAGAGGAAAGACTGGGGAGCCTGGACCAAGAGGCCCACCTGTAAATGATGCTTACACCTTCACACACTCAAACATACACACCTTGTACAGACAATTTACCTATTGATTTAAGGTAAAGCAGTGAACTCTAAAGACCTTGGAGAAAACAAGACAGCAACACCTTATTTTTTTGTCTTTTTCGACATTCAGAATCAATTTCAATTTAACTTTATTTCACTGAGACTTTCACTTTGATTGGCAATTTCTTTTCAGTGCCTTCATTTGTTAGGAAAGTTGCAAAGTTATCATGATTACAAAAGGATATTAAAACCAAACCATCACAGCGGACATGCAATGCAGTTTAAAATAAGCAATCAAAAAGGCTTCATTGATCTCTTTAAAATCTTCTTCAATTCTAACATACTACTGCAAGCGGGCTGTATTATTAGCACAAAACCACGAGGGGTGTATTAAGGTAGCACTTGAGAATGCTTGTATTGATGAGGAGGACAAGTCTGCCTTTCAGGCCCATTGACTCCTTGAGTTATGGTCTTTTCCTCAGGAGTCCAAACCAATCCTGGACAATGATTGTGTGTTTGTGTAGTGACCCATGCGCTTAAGGGCACAAACTCTATGATGCCTTAAAGGAGACAGCTTGTCAGACTCAACTGTTCGATGTCAGAACAAACATAATTGTCTTGCTCTGATACGTAGAGTCTCCAATTATTTTCATGCCCTACTACCCTGATTATTCCCTTAATCAAGATATGGTTTTTGTCTTTATTTCATTTCCTTCAAAATTACCTAGAGAACTTGCATGCTCAATAGATTTAATTACCTGTAGTATAATAAACTACTCCCAGCCAGCAACACACACGCACACCTACACACAAACACACACTCATATAGTTGTAGGACTCAATAGACGTAGAACAAATGAAGACAAGACGGTGAAGGTGTGACATTTCTAAATGTCCTGATGTGTGGGAGAATGAACCAGCTCTGCTTGATCCCCTGGTATTGGCATTTATGAGTCACCTGTTTTGCTGAGGTAGATATCAGGGGCAAAATCATCTATTCAAAACACATACCAGGCCATCACTCTACTGGCAGCAGTACAGTGTCTCACATTTGAGAGAGCATGGGTGATTTTTCAAAGTCAAATTTGCTTTGTGTGACAGCAGGAGAGTCTGTGAAATGCACCTCAAAAAGAAATGCTCTGAAATAATCTATAAACTGCTGAGGGCCACCCATGTCTACATGAGGCCTAGTGCAAAGTTTTAAAAAAAATACATAATGCAATCTGCAATCTTTTCAAACTACTTGAAATGGGAGGAGCGAGAAATATTTATCTTCTGGCTGCATGAGAAGACTGTCATTTCCTTTCATTTCCAGGGTCTCTCAGGAACCGCTGATGGTGTAAGAGTTAATTATCACTCAAAGTATTATTCGTCATAAAACAAACTTCTTGCTGTACATTTGAGCTGTCCTTACATTTTGATAAACCAGCCCTCACCTTTACTTTTAGCCAGGAAAAACTGTCAAGAAGACTTAACACCTTCAGTGTTCCAACTAGGCAAAAGATTTTGTCCCAGAGAAACTGCTTGATATGTGACCAGAATTCCTGTCTTTGACTGGCATTTTTGTACACCAGGGGCTGATCTCACTTGCTGGAAATGGCACCTTTCAGTCAATTGTAGGCTGTCTGCTGTGCAAGTCAAAAAGCATTTCCTACTATACACCTCCTGCGGTGCAGCACAGCGTGACTCAGTGCTCACACTCCAAACAGACAGATGGCCATTACGTACAGTGCTTTTGCAAAAAAAAAAAAACCCCAGCAATCATTTTCATGAAGCCCAGGGGTGCTGTAGCTCACCAGAGGCACATGAGATATGTGGTTTAAAAAAAACCTCTCAAGCATGGACCTCTACCAGCCCTCCCACCGTCTGCTACCTGCTCCCTTCACAAACCTAACCTCAGCCCCCATCTGCCACCCACAAAGCCTCTAGTGGCCCGTTTGCGATCATGCCGAGAGTGAAAGCTATTGTGTCGTGGGCAACCTCTAGACCGCGGCTGTTCATTTGATGTATGGGCACGTTGTTTACTTGTGTGTCATCTCAGGCCACAGTATTCCTCCTGTCTCCTCTGCACAAAAGAAGGAGATGTGTCAGCTAGCCAACCTTGAAAAAGAAAGTTGTCGAAATGAGGGCACAACTATTACATCAGAAAGTAATTGTGATTGCATGAGGTGTACCATAAACAGTATTGGTACCCAACCTTTTTTGCACCACGGACCGGTTTCATCTAAGACAATGTTTTTACTGAACGGTCTTCATTTGCTCGATAATCGTTATTGACGCCAGGACGGCTGTAGTCTAATAATAAAATGTCTGCATTTTATGTAAAATGCATACATCAACAGACAATAAACAGCCTTTATTTCATAGATTGATAATCAACATCTCTGTAAATGAAATAATTGTAAGAAATAATTATATTAAAAACTGGATTCAAGCGACTGCACTGATGAGCTTTATTTTGAAATATAGAGACTTACAATCAGTGCATTCAACGTAGGAGAAATAATGATCATTTCCAATGAAAGGGTGAACAAGTCAATAAAATTATAATAATTATAATGATGAGAATTAGTGGTTGGGGACCGCTGATCTAGGGGTAACGGGAGACACTGACACCTGAAGTGTGTGCCGGACTTCCGGTCTGCTCCGCAGTTTTGTTTTCTTTGCGGTCACTGCAGAAAATCCCGCTTCACAAAGACAGGAGGTTGGAAATGGAAACAGGGTTTTCGATACTGTTTGGGTGATATCAGGATAATCTGCCTTAACTTTAATCCAGAACACTGTCGCTGTTGTGGGCGCTTAATTTCGGGGTAACCTGTCACGTGACTGAGACCTGTCAAGCAGGGACAGACGTATGCATTCGTCTGTGCGTCATTTCGCACTGACGTCATTTTTCAAAATAAAACATCTTTAGCTTGGTAATCAATTTTTTAAAAAAGGTCAAACGATCTGTGCCGCCCGGTACATAATGTAACCGCGATTGGTACCGGGTTGCAACCGGGTGGTTGAGGACCACTGACATAGACGGATGTAACGGAGAATCGGGTAATTTTTCAAAATAAAATATCTTTCAGATTCCAAAATAAATAAAACGAATGTAATACAATTATTTATTCTTCCTGTGCGTCCCGGTAGCGAACGACCCACGGACCGGTACTGGTCCGTGGCCCGGGGGTTTGGCTCTATGTTAATATACACTGCTCAAAAAATAAAGGGAAGACTAACGTAACACGTTGTAGATCTGAATGAATGAAATATTTTTATTAAATACTTTGTTCTTTCCATAGTTGAATGTGCCGACAACAAATTCACACAAAAATTATTGAAAATCAAATGCATCAACCCATGGAGGTCTGGATTTGGAGTTATACTTGAAATTAAAGTGGAAAAACACACTACAGGCTGATCGGACTTTGATGTAATATCCTTTAAACAAGACAAAATGCTCAGTAGTGTGTGTGCCTTCCGCTTGCCTGTATGACCTCCCTACAACGCCTGGGTATGCTCCTGATGAGGCAGCGAATGTTCTCCTGAGGGATCACCTCCCAGACCTGGACTAAAGCATCCGCCAACTCCTGGACAGTCTGTCTTGCAACTTGGCATTGGTGGATGGAGCGAGACATGATGTCCCAGATGTGCTCAATTGGGTTCAGGTCTGGGGAACGGGCGGGCCAGTCCATAATATCAATGCCTTCATGTTGCAGGAACTTCTGATACACTTCAGCCACATGAGGTCTAGCATTGTCTTGCATTAGGAGGAACCCAGGGCCAACCACAGCAGCATTACGGTCTCACAAGGGGTCTGAGGATCTCATCTCGGTACCTAATGGCAGTCGGACTACCTCTGGCGAGCACATGGTGGGCTGTGCAGCCCTCCAGAGAAATGCCATCCCACACCATTACTGACCCACTGCCAAACCGGTCATGCTGGAGGATGTTACAGTCAGCAGAACATTCTCCACGACGTATCCAGACTCACGTCTGTCACATGAGCTCAGTGTGAATCTGTTTTCATCTGCGAAGAGCACAAGGTGCCAGTGGCGAATTTGCCAATCTTGGTGTTCTCTGACAAATGCCAAACGTCCTGCCTGGTGTTGGGCTGTAAGCACAACCCCCACCTGTGGATGTCGGGCCCTCATACCACCCTCATGGAGTCTGTTTCTGACTGTTTGAACAGACACATCCACATTTGTGGCCTGCTGGAGCTCCTTTTGCAGGGCTTTGGCAGTGCTCCTCCTTTTCCTCCTTACACAAAGAAGGATGTAGCAGTCCTGCTGCTGGGTTGTTGCCCTCCTACGGCCTCCTCCACATCTCCTGATGTACTGGCATGTCTCCTGGTAGCGCCTCCATGCTCTGGACACTATGCTAACAGATACAGCAAACCGTCTTGCCACAGCATCAGCCAGAAAGCATCGGAACTGAGAAGTGGTCTGTGGTCACCTCCTGCAGAACCACTCCTTAATTGGGTGTGTCTTGCCAATTGCAAGACACACCCTGTTATCCTGTTGACAACCCTAACCCTAACCCTAAGCGGCATCAATAACCACACCTGCCTGGGAGAGAATGGGACCGTCTCAAACAAGTTTTGAATCCTTTCTTTCCCTTCTAGTCTCTGTCTTCTGAGTGACCAAACATTTTTGACTGAAGAATTTGCCTGCAGTTTCTTCTTGTCCCTTTCATTTTTCTTTCTTCTGTCAATTTGTGTCTCCACCTCTGCTCTCAGTATCAGCCAGAACCACAAAATCTAATGTCAGAAATGAAATTCTCTGCAGGAAATCTCCTGCTTTTTATATTGTCTAACAAAATACTACATTCAAACAAGGGCTGAAGTGAATGCAGCCTCATCAGGTCTGCATGCTATAGAATTTCTTGAATGATTTTGTGTGACTGGTGTCACACTGACCTGGTGACAGGCATTTAATAGAAAGTAATGCTTCTTACAATTAAACATTTAATGTAAATAGATTTTGATACAGTAAAATTCTCCTTGGAGTCATTTCAATAAATAACTGAAATAGCGTAAAAAAGACAAGTAATGTGTTTTTCTATCTAACATAAGCATTTTATAATTTTATATTTCATTGATGTAGTTGAATATTAACCTGAATTTAAAATATAATAGTGATGCTAATGCCTGCATGACCTCAAAAGAATGAATTAGAGTTCAGATGATAGTTTTAGAATATGATGGAATTATTTATTCTTTGACCTTAGTTTCATATTGACGTAGAGATTTGCTGACAGAAATATTGTTGCAATTCTTTTGCCATTTCATTAAATGTGCATGACAGTCTTTGACTTTCCATGGATCAGTCAGTCTTACATTAAAGATACATCTTTGCTTGGTCTTAATAAATTCATGCCTACAGAGGATACCAAGAAACCCCCTTTGTCTCTAAGAATCCATTGCCGATTTGCACCTAATAGGGGCGGCAGGGGCTCAGTGGTAGAGCGGGTGGTAGAGCAGGTCGTCCAATGTTCCAAGATCAGCGGTTCAATTCCCGCTCCCGCCCAAAAAAACACCCGGAGTGTGAGCTGACAGTGGGAGGTGCCAGTTCACTTCTGGAGCACTGCTGAGGTGCCCTTGAGCAAGGCGCCGTTCTCCTTACAAGTTGATCATTTGGCCTCCCACTCCATGTGTACAGGTCCCGTATATGTTCAGGGCCTGCACACACACACACACACACATACACACACACACACACACACACACACACACATATATATACAGTATGTGTGTGTGTGTGTGTGTGTGTGTGTGTGTGTGTGTGTGTGTGTGTGTGTGTGTGTGTGTGTGTGTGTGTGCATGATTCATTCAACTAACTAGAGTGTGCCACTAATTTTCCTTTGGGGATTAAATCACTACTGTATATTAAAAAAAATAGTAATAGTCAAACAAGTATAACCATCCTTTAAAAACAATTTACACTGTCCATCATAAGTGTGAGAATCCGATCTGTCACACCTCCGAGAGGTGTGACAGAAGTGGAAAGTAATGGTTTCCACAAGCGGTAATATTTATGTGGCGTGAGGGATTCTTGCTGCTTCTGAGCAGTTGTCCTCCTGCATTTTTTAGCTAGGACAAAATAGTTCCTGGTTAGACTAAACTGCAGTTTGTGTAACGTCTGTGTTAACTGAGCCCCTCGTGCTCACTCAGCGGTGTGAATGTCTTAAAGAGTAAAAGGACTGTGTTCTCATGAATCACGTCTCAATAGCTATGTCTCCCACTGACAGTCTGGAATGGGCTCTGACAAAACACCGCACTGATGTTGATGGAGAGGGGCACAGACAAGCTTAATTGCTGTTTGATGACTCAAGGTGTCTCAAAGTCAACATCACCCCCAGATTTCCATGGGTGGACCGCATCCCTGTGGTACACACCCATCCCATACTTTATCCACTGAGTAAATACAACGATAATTTGGATAAATACTGAACCTGCTCCAGTTAATGTCATTAAAATGCTTATTAACCGCGCACATGTCATTCTGCAAAATCGATTTTGATGATTCAACAATGGTAACAACAAAAATACTCTGAAAAATATGTTTTAGCATGCAATTTACAGTGAATGTCAGTCATAACTTGTCAAACTGCCTCAACTAGGGCACTAAGTAGAGATACCTTGTTGTAAGTAGAATTTTTAGGACTAAAAGCTTCATAAAATTGAAGCATAGCCTGCAACATTCAGACAGACAACAAGAGCATGAACACACATGACATCCCACATTCTCCTTAAACATCATCAATGCACCTCTCCCAATCAGGAGGTCTATTTATTAAGGTGCAAAAATGTGCTTTCCCCCTGCCCCTACCACATCTCCAGCCTCACCACTAAGAACTATTCTCATCACTGCCCAATAGAGCCACGTGATGAGGGCAGATTCAAATATGTTCTGCCTTTGTAGTAATAAGCATCTCAAACTCTATAGTTATCTAACTGAACTCTTATATTTGGTAAGATTATAGTGATAAACTCATAAGGTCCCATGTGCTGGATAAAGCTGTAGAGAATTAGCTTTATACTTAAAGTCAGTTTTGGTCTAGTCTGTCATCCGCGCCTAAAATAATAATAGAATAATCCATCTGTTCCTACATGGCAGCAGTCTGCTGACTTAATAGCAACTCATAATTTGGACAAGGAAACAGTGACTATGTCTTATTAAATGAATCACAGCGGCTGTCATTACTGAGTCGAGAGACCGGGGGAGGAGCTGAATGCTATAGCTGTCTGATGATGTCCAGATGCTGCTAAGGAGTGTGCAAATCTGCTGCAGCCTTTCTGCTCAGATATCCCTTTGTCCTCTCAGATTGCTGAGCAGATACTGCAGTGTTCTCAGCATATCCTCACATATGTCACACAAATAATGTTTATTGATTCCTCTGTGTGAATTTGGTTGATTGTTTGCCATGCTTGTTTAGGTGGCCTAAAATGTCCAGCAATGAGAAATTGGGAAGTGCAGTGAATATGAAAAAGTCTCATGTGTCTATTTTTTTAAAATATTACTGTTCTAACACAAATCTTCCTAATTATTCATTCACTATGTGTCTTGACCAAGGCGTTAGTACATTTGTTTTACAGTTATGTTTGCTCAGAGTATTCTCCACATAACTGACAGGAATAAATCCTATTTAAAAAACAATGAGGGTATCTCAGACGCAGTCATAAAGTGCCATCTATTGGCAGACAGGGGAATGGTTTTCACATGGAAATGTGGTAAAGTGCTGCAATGCAACAGGGCTTGATTTTTTTTTTTTTTTTTTCATTTTTCTGCTAGACTTCCTACAGTCTCATGAAGCCACGGTTCTCACAGTCATTCTTTTGTCCTACACAGTTGCAAGCTGTTATTTTACTGATTACCTTTTCTTACCATTTGCCATTGCCTAAAATTCCTTCTCTGAGCTCTCTGTCATTTCACCCTGCCATCGCTGTCAGTCACTGTCAGTGATCAGCTCTGTCCACACACAGGGCGAGACTGGAGGCCCGGTGGAAAAAGGAGAGAAGGGAGAGAGAGGAGATCCTGTACGTATTTTCCTGCAGTGACATTTCCAGTTCCTTCATGTTACAGAGTCATTAACCAAGACCTCCTACCACAGGGTCAACCAGGTGCTGAGGGGACCGGTGGAGTGAAAGGACAAAAAGTAAGTCATTTCAATGTCAATTGTCATACATGATTCTTCCCCCTGTCTTTGCGTGTCTCCTGTGAATATCAACAAGAGAAAAGAATTGGTGGAGGTTAGGCAGCTGACATATGAGAGACCAGCAGATTTCAGAGGATATACCACTTTTTGGGGTTGATTATCTTTGTGGGTTTTTTTAACTCCCTGCCAGAAGCATAGACCCATCAGCTATAGTTATTTAATTATCAGTACCTAATTTATATTTAATTTTATTTTGCAAATTCCTGACAAATCAATAAAATATATTTTATTGAACTAATTATCATTAATATTGTGTTGTTGTTGTTTTTGTTTTAGAAAAATCTTTAGGAAAATTTGGCGATTTGACAAGAAATAATACATTATTGTTCAGGCAAAGTTCCACCATTTATGTTTTTTACACCTTTGCATTTATCACCGCAAGTATTATACATACATAGTGATAATGAAATGGCTAATGTGAGAAATGATTTGCAAAAATTTATCACAACCCAGAGAGAGAAGGAGCAGTGACCACATTTAACATCAACACAGCCAATATGTGTATTGTATGTGTTTGAGTTGTAACCTCATTATGGTGCTAATGCAAAAATTAAGGGATCATCGAAGTCATTGGAATAAATCATCAGATACTATGCATTTGTACAGATCTATCTCATAGATCTAGAGGAAGTTAAGTGACCTTCTAGATGAAAGTCAGGGGATCACCAAATCAGCAAGACTCATCCTCTGGAAACCAAGATTGCCTTCTTAAAATGTCATGGCAATTCATCAAACAGTAATATTTCCTTCTGGATCAAAGTGTTGAACGGCTCATGCTGCCATTCCCAGTGTGAGGCTGCTAGCATGGCAAAACTGTTTGGAGAAATGATATGTGGTTAAAGCTTGGTATATGAGATGGCAATCATGGCAAAGTTAAAAAAAACTTCAATGGTCCTTCATGTTTGTTTTCATTCACATGGAGATGGATTTCATATTCTTCCAAACGTTTTCTGTTAAAATTAAAACTCTAGAGCACATGTGTCAAAGTCAAGGCCGGGGGCCAAATGAGGCCCGCCACATTTTTATGTGGCCCGCAAGAGCATAAAAGGTCAGAGTATCTAAAAATGAATAGGTCAAAGTGTGCTTTGACCAAAACTACATTTCCCACAATGCAGTAATTAAGCCCTTTTTAACTTTGACAAAAACGTTTTGAACAAAGTTAATGTCCTAACTTGTGTTTGATGTTATTTTTCTTTATTTGCTTGGATAGTTTGTTCCTTCATTGATGGAGCTATGTGGGTTTAATAACCTGAAAAATATAAAAGAGCAACAAGCAAACATATTTTTCCTGTTAGGTTTGTAACTTGAATAAGTAACAAATTAAAAGTTATTTAAAAATAAGGTGCTGTTAAATTTATTTTACATTGCACTGAGTTACATTTAGTTACATTTAAAAGTTACATCTGGCCATTTGAGGGCCACATCATTATGCTGATGTGGCCCTTGGTGAAAATGAGTTTGACAACCCTGCTGTAGAGGATTGTGTGTTTTGATAAGGCATTGTATGCCTTTATGTATCTTTTTTACTGAAGTTACCAAAGGCAACACACAATAATTGAAACCCAATACTGTTTCCCTCAGCCACTTAAGCCATGTTTTCAATTTTTTTCTGTTCACTCATCTTATGGCATTACTTCCATCACTTGATTTAGGCAATATTTTCTCTGAAGCCTGGTTGTGTTGTTTTATCTTCACTGTTGCTCCAAACTGTGGATGTAGCAGTTATAGGTCATCTGTTGATATATACTTTCACAGATCCCTTTTTCAAGTAGGCATATTAATTTTCCATCTTACTTCATCTTATTTACTTTTTTTATTTAAAGCATGTTAGTCTGTCTGCCAGTTTGTCGTGACTGACTTTTTTTTTTTTTTTTGTCTCTGTGGTATTTTCAGGGTGATGTTGGCCCCCCTGGTCCTCCTGGTCCTGTAAGTACAAGACAGACATTGAATTCAACCTAACAATATTGTTCATTAACAATAAGTATGGGTAGTTCTCAACATTTGACTTACGAACATTCCGAGATACAAACATGTGCCGCCACATTGGACTATTGTACTGCAGTTCCCCTTTCTGCCACAATCCCTTCCGAGCAGCACCGCTGCCCTCGTACATCTCCAATAGTTGTCTCCCCCCTCTTACTGTTGTTTTCTGTTGTCTCTCTGAGAATCTCAGAGCATCTTGTTACCTTGGATAGTTTTCTGTTTATCATGGTGATAAAGCAAAGGCTAGCAAAGAGAGTGGTAGTGGTGACGATCTCTCTGATAACAATTCTGACCGACAATTACTCCCTCCTCTTCCTCTTCCTTTCTCTAAAAGTAAGTTACATGTTACAGCACCGTACAGTGGGTCGTCAACATTAACAGCTGACTGACTGTTGTTGTTGGATGCACTTAGAAAATTGGGCGAAAGTTGCTTGAAATATCTATTCTTCTACTCCTCAAGGATACAATTATAAGGAGCAAAATTTTACAATAAACTAATCTGAATTCAAAACAAATGTGTGAATCACGAGTGACACTTAACGATAAATATTAGATATTGTGTTTGAATGTTGAGGATTTCCTAAATTTGTCATAAAGGACATCACGTTGATTGTTTTCTTGAGGATTATATCATCAGACAGTTAGTTTCTCAAATCCTACTTTAAAGAAAAATATAGGGACTTAAAAAAAAAAAAATCTTCCATGTCAACAAGTGGATCAGTCTTAATAAAAGGCAAGAAACACAGCTACTTTCTAACGGTTGCATTCATCTTCTCAGACAAAGACTTCATTTAGTTAATGTAGTTAAGGCATTAATAATTTTGGGGAGAGGGTCAAACTCACTAATTCTGCACATTTAGGGACTCCATCAGGGTAATAGCCTTGACTGGCGGCATTATATTTTCAGGTTTTCTGTCTTTTTGTTCCAGAAATCCTTCGAAGAGAGATCTTCATATGTATTTATCTAATTAGACTCAAGGATGAACTGATTAATGTTTAATGACAGGTCAGAGGTCATATAGTACAATAATCCATATGCTAATTATTTCAATTCACACAAGTGTCTAGTTAATAAAATGATGATATTCAAAAGGTCAAAGGTCACCATTATGTCATTACAATGCTCAGAAATATTATCTCTCTTTTTTTTCACACTTTGGTGTTGGAGTGAGAGGAAAATATTGAGGATACTTCACATTTAGCTGGGTCCTGAAGTGGTGACAATTATCCTGTTGTACCCAACTGTGGTAGATAGATCCTTTGTGGTAGCTGAAGACACGAGTGGCTTGTGCATGTGGAGACGTCCCAAGCACTTTGGTTTGTTTTTGTTACTCCTCATGAACACTAACAGACATATAGTAGTAGTCCACCACAAGCTCGTTGGCCCTGCTGGTGTTGAGCTTCTTGTCGTTCCACTATTTATTTAAGTTTTATTATGCTGAGGTACTCCTCCTGAGTGTTTCAAGCTATTGCATAACTGTATATTGTTGGAATTACCCAACAACAATATTAATGTTCTTTTATCATATGTCGGCAGTGCCTTTTCTTCAGCATTTTTGTTAAGTTTGTGAAAATCTTCACTCTAATAGCGTTTTCTTAAATTTTGGTTCAGAATTTCAAGGCATCACTTGACTTTAGGATGATCATGATTATCATGAAAGATGTGACCGTATTCTGATACTCCCTCACCAACACACAGACACCAGAGGTATCCTCTTTCCTCTTGGGTCCGCTAGCTCAGCTATGGCACCAGTCTTACAAGGAAACTTACAAAGGGTGGTGAATTTCCTTCTGACTCTGTCAAAGCTCCAGTGAACCCTCTGCTTCCAGCGAACATGGAGGTTCTGACAGCAGTTGCTCATGGCTGGTTAGGTCTGACTACCAGCTGAGTATCCCTGCTATACTGAGTGGTGGTCATTCTGTCACGCTGCCCTCTCTGGCAGGTGTCTCCTTACATCTTGCACTCACACAGTCATCCCCACAAGGCCTTCAGAGGTTGTCCTCTGATGCTTTTTTTCTTTCATTATTTGCTTGAAGGGTTGGAGCAAGCTGTGTTTGGGTGTACAGAATTGAACTTTCTTCAAAGTCTGCTAGATACCATATATAATATGAGTCTAGATAGACAGCATGCAAGCTGCGACTTTGACTGGTGGACAGAGGTATGCAAATTCAAGGAAATAATTCAGTTTTTTTTTTATCATCATATAGGGATTGATTCAAAGTGTCTCAAAACATTTAAGCAGCTCATGACCTGTTATATGTTCATGATTATAAAGTCTACTTTGCATTGGTGCTGCGTTTAGGGGAAAACCAAATATAAACAGAGCAACTCTGACGTCACTGTGGTTTGTCTGGTATAATGGAGGTGACACAGAGTAGGTTTGACATCTAGATAGCTCTGTCCTAATGGGTTGGCTTTAAACATCAGCTGCCTGTTGCACTTTGAAAGGCATCAAACTTTAACTTCTAAACAAATTTGGATAGTTTTCATTCTTATTCTCTTTTCAGTGCTTGCTAGAAAGTGATTGCAATGGAATTTAGATGTGGAATTGCATGGAGAACAAATATCAGTCACCCTACACTGTTTTGTGCTGGTTACTGACCTACCAACAAAACATCCTCTACTATAATGGCAATATACATTGGTGTGGGTGGTTTTGATTCACAACACTTAGGTATTGCTCCTCCATCCATGTTGAGAAGCTATCTCTTTTCCTAAATTTCATTTCAGCTAGCAAAAGTAGATAAAGAAATATTCTATCAAAAGTGAATGCTCATTTGTGTTCATTGTTGTGTAGTGAGGTATGTGCCACAGGATATAGGAGTTGCATACTGTGATACACAGCAGAGAGGAAACATTAGTCATTTGATAAATGAGGCTGTTTGAATTTTTAGTGGCACCCTCTGTCTGTGTTCTCTGCTTTTCTGTGGCAGATAATTTTGGCAGTTAAGCAATGATTTCCCTTACACAGCAGAAGCAAGTGTTCACATCATTACCCTCTCTTCATAAACCTTCTTGGGCCTCTGTTTATTAGTGATGGGGAGGAGAGGTGCGCTTAGAGCACATATGTCATAGTCAAGACCCGCGGGCAAAATCTGGCCCGTGACGAATTATTTATGGCCCGCCAGATGATTTTTAATTACTAATAGAACTGGCCCGCAGGCCACATCAGCCCACTGGTGTTTTGCACACAACAAAACTACATTCCCCACAATGCAACCATAGCAGAAGTCACCGTAGTGCAACAAGCGGGCTTTGGTTTCATTGTTTGTCAGCAGTCAGAGTGGAGTTTGAATTTAGCTACTCCCCTCCTCAAAAATGGATAACAGGAAGGTGGATGCTGAGAGCAGGGGTTTTCAAGCCAGGTGGGAGTCAGAGTGTATGTTCAAACAGGTAAAGGTAAACCTGTGTGTCTTCTGCTGAGTTTGCACGTTTCATCCCCAACGCAGTGCTCCAGCTGCACGTCTAAGCTGCTCGGACGCTCTCTATCTTGAGCCGCACATACGTGTGTGAGCAGTTGTTCTCTCTGATGACGATGAACAAAACATCACACAGGAGCTGTCTGACTGATAAACACCTTCACCTGAGGGTTTCCTCAGCTCAGAGCCTGACCCCGACAATTGATGACCTGTATGAAAGTTGAGACAGCATCAAATATCAGGGTCAGCCTCAGACAATTGAGCATCACAGAGCAGTAACGTATTTGCAGTTTTAAATTCAGTAATTTTTTATATTTGTTTCTACAAGATGTGATGTCTCTTTGAATGAAGTATTGTTTTGTCTGTGTGCCATAGATTTTTGCATTTTATTTTATTTATTTCTATTTCAATTGAATAAACTCAGGGAAAATTGCAGATAAGAGCCATGAGAAAGGATACAGCTGATTTGATTTTTTTAAATTTTGCTATTTGAAAGCAGTGATTGGTAGAATCATAGAGCAGCACAATATTTTTTTACATTTTTTAAATTTTGTTGCGCATGCACAATACTATTATTGTTCATGCAATAATACACGCACAATAATGTACAGTATTTTAGTTTATAATGCTTGCAATTTCATTTATGTATTTATCTTAATATTAAGGAACATATTTTGTTTTTGAAGGACATTTACTTTTCTGCTGTTTGCCTGTTGAAAAGGTTTCCCCTTGAAGTTACTGACAGATCCATGAGAAAGTATTTCTTTATTTAATCATTAAACAGTATACACTGTGTTAGCTCTTGGTTCAATAGGCTATGTTCAACTTTGAACCAGTCCGGCCCTGTTTCTGTTCTGAATTTTAATATGCAGGTATATAATAAAATGAATCTTTCAAGGTTTCGTTAAGTAATTGCATTATTTCACTGCTTTAGAGAAAACATCAAACTCCAAAATGTCTCATCTGTATACTGATGGGATAAAACTGAGATTGGCCAGTTGAATAACTACAGTCATCTGGGACAGTCGTCATTTAGTTTCCC
This sequence comes from Antennarius maculatus, assembly GCA_013358685.1. Taxonomy (NCBI): domain Eukaryota; kingdom Metazoa; phylum Chordata; class Actinopteri; order Lophiiformes; family Antennariidae; genus Antennarius; species Antennarius maculatus. The sequence goes on along the minus strand of CM023616.1, from coordinate 8,075,113 downwards.
AGTGAAGCTTACTCTGACCATAATGCTTAAAGTTACACAACCAAAAGTTTGGAAAATCCTTAAATGAGAAAGAAATGTAGAAACAGACAGCAGAGTGCCAAAATTGTACCCACCAGGATGTGTTTTTCCTTTCCAAAATGATTGGTTTATCTTGCTTTTTTGTCACACTGCAAGTTCCCTAGACTGTATAGTCAGAATGAAAAAATTGCATCAGTTGTTTGAGGGTGTTGGACACCAACAGACTGAACAGCCTGTTCTGCTGAACTGGTGACATTGTTTGAGTAACGTTGGACTCTCTGAGGGGGGTGATAGAAAAGAGGACACTGTCCAAGTTGAGGGTCATCTTGAACAATGAGTACCACCCACTGTGCAGTACATTGATTGGACACTGGAGTTCACTCAGTTGTAGGAGAACCTTTCCTAAATGCACTACTGAGTGCCGTAGGAAATCTTTTCCGCCTGTGGCCATCAAACTGTACAACTCCTCATTCTGACAGTCAGACAGTGAGGGGAGGCAGGGAAGGAAGGCAGACACTTAATATTGTACATACCTGTAAATACTTTTAGACTCTTTTATTTATTCTGTTATTTACTCCGACTTTTTTCTCTGTATTCTGGTAGCTTCTCTTGCTCTGATATTGTAAACGTATGAAAACCATTTTACCCCTTGGGGATCAATAAAATATACTGATTCTTACTCTGTTAGTTGGACCATCTGATTTTATCCTGTTCTGCTGTCATGTGCGTTAATTCCATGTGCAAATTCTATTTTATGTGATATCAGTGCAAAGGATAACATGAGGATTGATTTTTTTTTCTTTGAAACCCATCAAATCAAGTAGGTTTCATTTAGATTTTGACACTTTTTTCTTGTTAGTCTTGACGTTTTCAATTTTGTGTTATTATATGTTATTGTAGAAGGCTCTGAGGCTCCAACCATTCTATATATGAGCCATATTTGAATATATAAAGCAATAATAAAAACATATCAAATGATGTTATAGAATCTAGTCTAATCCTACCTTGATACCAGTTGGTAGGAAGTGATTCACACTGGGTAAATTTGTTTGTGAATCAAGACATTTTACTTACATATTGAAAAGACAATTCAGACACTAGTGTTCTAATGTAAAACCTGCAGCAATTGTGAGATCAGTAGAAGCTATTCTGAAAGCCATTTTTGATTACTTCCAGGTGATGACAGCTCATGGATTAAGGCAACTCTCTGGAAATGTAAGCAGCTGTATACGTCATACAACATGCTTACATTCTATACCTCAGTTGAAGTGGCTCCTCCACTAATGCACACATAGCACAAATCATTCAGATTGTGTAGTGTTCTGTTTTTTCCTTGTGTTCCAGGATGGTGCAAAGATGGAGACTCAAAAGGGAGAGAAGGGCGATCAGGTGACTATTCTGCTCAACATTAGTTCTCAACCAACAGCATTACTATCCAACATTTAATGGCACAGAGCAGCAAATCTTTCCGTTGTTTATGTCATGTCGGCAAAAGCAACACTGACATTCTATTTCAGAATGAACAATTAGAGGTGAATGTTGGCTTTGTGCTTTGCAA